>CM065300.1:24882699-27282699 GCA_032871835.1 Dipteronia dyeriana | reverse complement strand
CTTGCACATTTGAGGGACTAGGTGAGTCTAGCACTTAATTAGAGGATTGTCACGGTTGAGTCATTTACCCAGTGTAACTACATTTCATGCATCTCTTCATTCCATCTATCATAGTATATATTATTTATGTAATTTATTTAGTTACATTTTTATTCAGTTTTTCACACACAACACACGAATTCACTCGGAGTGTTTACATAATAGCAAGAACTAGAGACTGTCGATGAATCCCATCTCCCCATGGAACGATAACCTTGCTTGCCGTTTTGCTAGTTTTCATAACTATAGAGCACAATACGTAGGACTTTTTTTTAGAATTATCTTTTTAGCATCCACAATTCCCTAACGACAGAATTAGCGGGTATCATGTTTCAAGGTAATTTTATAATAAATTATTCTAATAAAAAATGGGTACACAAATAATTTCTTTGGGTGAAATATCTGCAGTTATGCATCCAATTTTTTAACACATTGAAAATTTGAGATATCGGTACAAAATTGGCACGGAGTCAATCCTACCATTATTGGTAAAAAAAATTTTTCTTCAAAACCTCTTGGGATATTTCTTGCCTGAAAAATGCAGTAGTATTTCAGAGATCAACATTACAATAAGAAGGATCAACAAAGATCAAGAGGATGCTACCGTGTCTCCTTTTGTTGTATTGATTGTAGGTTTAGTGTCTCTTCATCGGAGGAAGCTGATCAGAGCTTAAATTCTGATCATTTTGCATCGATATCAAGCCTAACACAAGCCATGGTTCAAGAGAGACTAGACCAAATGATTAGATGACAAAGGCAGCAGCAAGATCAGGCAAGACTACTTGGAGAAAGATCATTAAGGAAGCAAATTAGAGATTATGATCATCATCAAGGGACTAGATTAATTGTTATGGTTTCCATGGAGAAGTGTGTTGGAGTGTGTGAAGACCAAAGTAAACAAAGGAGGCCAAAATAAACAATTGAATGCTTTGAAAAGGGATAACCTTTTTTTTTTCTTATACACACCGATGTACATTGCGATGTGGCCTTTATAGCTGCAATGACAACGGTCCATCATTTATAAAGAGCACAACGTGTTTTGACAGCAGTTTGGACAATAGTCCATCAACCAGTGTTTCATGCTATGTGTTGCGCTGTGAACTATGACAACGGTTTGGTGATTTTTTACCAGAAAAGGAAATCTTATGCATAGAAGAAAGAGGAAAAGAAAATAGACTCCAATTAGAATTTGACCAACCCAAGTGCTCCCATATAAATACTAATATCATGTGTACTCTGATTTAAGTGCGTAATGTGTGAGAAAAATTGATAGCGAGAGACTGAAAGAGAGACAAAGAGATTGTAATCAACTCTAAAAGTAGTGGATTGCGTGTGTGTGCTCCGTGGATGCAGGTAAATTGCTGAACCACTTAAAATTTCTGTTCTTCTTATTGCTGTCACATTATTTGTTTGTGTGTGCAATTTTTCTAACATCAATTAGTATCAGAGCTCTTGGCTGAGGCAAATTAATTTTAACACAAATCTAGATTTTCTCGAGGTCATCGATTTCGTCATAGAGATGGGATCAGAGAAGGATACACAAAAGATTGAGAAATTTGATGGGTCAAATTTTAGATTTTGAGATGGAGGATTTTCTATACCAGAAAAATCTGCACTGGCCGAGAAAAAAGAATATGAAGTGTATGACCGATGAAGATTGGTCAAAGAAGCGGATGCCGAAGGACATGTATGAAGAGGATTTCAAACTCTTGGACCGAAAAACATTGATAGCAATTCAACTCAATTTGATGAAGAAAGTCACTTTCAACGTAAATGATCAACAGACTGCCAAAGATCTTATGTATCAGACCTATATGAACAACCCTCTACGGTAAGAAAAGTCCATATTGTCAAGAAATGATGATGAAAGGTCAAAACTTTAAAGAGTTTCTAAACCATTTTAACAAATTCAATGATGAGTTATGGTCTTTATCTATGGGTTTGGATGAGGAGTTATTGGCGGTGTTTATGCTCACCTAATTGCTAGAAAGTTGAAAAATGACAAGTCAGTCAATTACCAAACAGATTGTGAACATAATCATGACCGAAGAGGTCAGGTTGCATGAAGTGGAAATTAGGGGCATCTATATCTTCAACAATGAATGTGGAAGGTAGAGAAGGTAGAAAATAGAAATCGAAACACGAATTAACGGGGAAGACCAAAGTCAAGAGGAGAGTCGAAATCTAAGAATTAGGTCAACTATTCGGGAATCAACAATGAAACAAGAAGGATGTAGAGTGCTGGAACTGTGGTAAGAAGAGCCACTTCTCGTATGGCTGTAGATTTAAGATGAAACATAAAGGCAAGAGTAGTGTAAATTGTGTGTCTGAGGAGTCAGATGACTGCCTCATCTGCTCATTGGAAAGTAAGACGGAGTCCTAAGTTCTAGATTTAAGAGCGTCATTTCAGGCCATACTTCACAGGTAATTGTTAAAGAACTACATTTTTGAAAATTTGGGTAAAGTGTATCTTGATAACGATCAAGCATGTGACATTACAAGAAGGAAGATGTAAAGATTTAGCTGAAAGGGTCAGTTTGAAAGCACGAAAATGTCAGGCACATATCGGATTTAAGGAAGAATTTGATCTCTATTGGGCAATTGACGTTAGATGGTTAAGTGACAACTTTCACATGTGATAAGTGGAAGATTTCAAAGGGTTTATTGACAATTTCCCGAGAAAATATGAATGGGTCACTTTGCACAACCACATATGGTATTGGTTCGATCGTTTTGGTGAAAGGTAAAGATGATATGAACTTGTGGCACCAGAGGTTTGGGTATATGAGTAGTCAGGGGCTAAGGTGTCTGCATTCGAAAGGAAAGTTTTCAAAATTGAAGAGAGTTCATATTGATTTCTATGAGAGTTACGTATTGGGAAAAATAAGCAAATAAGATTTAATAATACCGAAAGAGCACCGGTTAATGAGAAGCTGGAACTAGTGCACACCAATATTTGGAATCCAACTTCAGTCTTTTCAACTGGGGTAAACATTATTTTGTCACGCTCAACGACAATCATTCTAGGAATGTACGAGTTTACTTCTTGAAACATAAGTTTGAGGTGTTTGATGTTTTCAAGAGATGGGAATCCAAGGTTGAGAACGGGACAGGGCTGAAGATCAAAAAGCCGCAATCAGACATTGGTGGAGAATATGAAGATAATGAGTTCAAGAAGTTTTGCTACTAGAGCGGGATAAAGATCAATAAGACAGTTCCTGGAACTTCACAGTAGAACGATATTACAGAACGAATGAATAAAGCATTGACTGAGAGAGCCGGAAGCATGCACATACAATCATGGTTGCCAAAACAGTTTTTTTTTTAAAGAGGGGGGAAGCAGTCATAACAGTAACATATTTGATCAATAGAGGACCATCAAAACCTTTGGACCTCACTATACTGGAGAAAATCTAGACTAGGAAAGAGGTAAACTTTCTTATCTTAAAGTGTTTGGGTGTGTTTCCTATATACATATAAGTGATCATGCGAGGAGTAAGCTAGACGTTCTGGACCTTAAGGGTTGACCTAGCCTCCTGAGATAGTACTTCGATGCTAACTTGTTGCTGCTCCAAGTCCTTGGCCAAGAACTTATAATGCATCCGAGCCTCCTCGGATGCCTGTTGTGTTTTAAGCATGGCCTCCTAGGCAGATGTGAGGGTGTCTTGGGCAAGCCGAGTCTCCTCTTGGGCTTTCTTCACTGCTGTCTCAATGAAGATGACCCTCTACTCTAGTTGAGTGTTTAATGATTCTGCTCTGGCAACCCTTTTCTCTAATTCAACATTTCTCGTGCTAAGCTGCTTACGAGTTGCCTCAAATGTAGAATCCGTATTTTAGATGTTGGATATGGTATTTCTCAGGGCAAGCTCAGTCGCAACATGGGTCTTCAACTTCTCCTTGTATTGCTTTACTTTGAAGGCGCTGGTAGAAAAAGATTTGAGGGCATCATCTTTCTGATCAATGGCCTTTTTCAATCGAGATATCTCCGTAGCCTACCTCTTTTGATCAGCCAAGACTCGAGTCAGCTTTTCCACCGTCTGAAAAGAAAGTGAGGGTTAGGAAAACCAAATGGTGGGCAGAAGAAGGATGACTTGAAAGGTACTTACAAAAATTTTGTTATTAAAAATCATCCAAACCAATTCAGATGAGTAGCAGCCCTAACCCCCTTTTAGTAGCCATCATCAATATATCCTTCACCGACCGACATAAAACGAAGCATAGAGAGAGGGTCAACCACTTCAGTAAGGATACCAGAGGCTAGAGCACCCAGAGTTATTGACGAAATGGTTCAGTCAGGTCCAGAGACAGTTGAAAGTGCCATAGGAAGGGTCAGGCAAGCCTCGACACTTTAACAAGCCTGATGGGCAACCTCAAGAGCTTCGTGACTTTGCACATCGAGAACTTGTCTTTTACTGACACCATCCTTAACAGAGGACTCAGGTGGTGTAAGGTAGGGCTTTTTCCCAGATGGACTGTCAAAGCATCTTCGACTAATTTCACTACAGCACCAGTCATCGACTTCGGCACCAGACCAAACATATGTTCCTCTGTGACATCCAACATATCGTCGTCAATGAATAACTCCTCTGAGTTATGCTTTCCATCATCAGAGTTTAAATCTGTGAAGATTGTTTGATGCTTGAATGAAAACTTCTTGGGAGCCTTCCTAGCATGGAGGACCCGTTGGGGAACGATCGGGTTGAATTTGAGAAGGCAAAAGGCAATGATGAGGTATTGCTGCCTCGGTGGCCTTAGTTGTTTCAGAAGAGACAACAAAAGACGTTGTAACCACTTGAACACCCTTTTTTTTTACCGCTGCTCCCTTAGAATCAGCTCAGTTAAGGCCCCCTAATCATCCTCCTCCTCTTCATCTAAAAGAACGGGGGTAACTTCCGACCGAGATGGCAACAGGTCTGCCTTACTCCTAATCTCCTGCCTTTTATAGTTGGCCTCGGGGGTTGAAGATCCCTCGAATATCTTGGCCACTTTACTACTAGATACATTGTCATCAAAACTGGTCTTATTGGATTTGCCTCTACTTGGTTCCTCTCGACTCCGCCTATCCCCAGAGGGTCTATCTCGATTTGACCTCTCCCTACTCAACCTCTCACAGTCAGACCCTTCTGTGCAAGAATGAACCCGACCAAACCTATCTCTAGAAGATCCCCTCCGACCCCTCCGAGGGAGAGCGGTATCACGACTGCTTATTATATCCTGGTCAGCAGCAACAGTCAGAAAGTCATGACCAGACTCATAAACATGCTCCACCAAGCATGTTCCGGAGGAGCAATGCCTTGATCCACCTGGTCAGCAACAACTTTTCGACTCACCCGATCGAGGTTTTTAGCTTTCTCAACCCACTTGCCAGTGACGATATTCAGCTCATATACTGAAAAGGAAGGCATATAAAGAGTAATGAACAACAACAATAATAAGCCACCACCAGGAAAACTCAGAAACAAACTAGGAAGGTCAAACCGGTCCCTAAACTTTGTAAGTTCCTCATCATTCACCACATTTATCTCAAGATCAAAGGCACATGGATGGTCCACCAAAAATCTCAGCATACAAGCCCACCGTTCCCTCGAGACATCCTTCATCTTTAACGTTTGAGAAGCTATCTTCAAGTCGTTCGCCAGACGAACAGTCTCTTTAGAAGAAGCAGTAAGAGTTTTCCTCATTGTCTTCGACATATCTGAATGGACACCAACAAAAGTGGAACCAAGAGGGTTAGAAAAAAAAGGAATAAACCTGGGACGGGCCATAGAATAATCTACGTTTAAAGCAATGGGTTAGGATGAAGGGAAATGACCCCAAAGAAGAGATTCAAGCCTAGTGATATCTTTATCGCCAGCCTCGTTAGCATGCATGAGAAATTCAAAACATCGATAACGAAGAGTTGGGTCCATACGTGGAACTGCGCGAATGTGATGAAAATACAAAAGTTTGAAGATGGAAAACAAGAATCTAAAAAGCTCTAAAGGCTAGGATTTTTTACGAAGAGGTGCTATGAAGTTGTAAGATAAAAAATGAAAAACCTTGAGTTATATATAGGAACAGATGATGTCATAAGAACACACTCACAACACCATGCGGGAATGGGGGTAGGTGCACATGAAACGAAAAACACGCGACGTTTGAAATTTGAAAAAGGTGGCTAAATGATTGCGCCAGCCGAAACGAGCGTGATTGATATCAACATTCAGCCGCAAAGCATTAAATGTGCATTTATGAACACCGTGACAAATAATAATAATAATAATAATAATAATAATAATAATAATAATAATAAGTTAAACACATTTCGTCGAGAGAGTCCCATTTCGAATAAGATACTCGGCCCTGTATGTTTAAAGGGGTGTTGTTATTGGTAAATTCTGAATGATGCGACGTTAGAATAAGACTAGGGTCGGGGTGTGCCACATCACCAGAAGACGATCTGATTAGGTCAACCCAAGTTGGTCAAAGAAGACCTGACCAGCCCCCAACCATTGATAACACAAACGATCAGGTTAGTATATCCGATCGTGTCACTAAGGTGGTCGGGTCAAGGTCGGGAAAAGCCATCGATCTAGGGGAGTAAATCTGGTCGAAAGAAACAAGCGGTCGGTTGTGTGACACGTGGACAACACTTGAGGGTTTAATGAAGTTACGACTCAAACATGTAGAGAATGAGTCCTACATAAATAAGGTGTCTAGAAGTACACTTTGATAAGGAAGTAAATCTCCTTATAGATATCAGAGTCTAGATTATTCAAGAGATCCAATACAATCGAAACACAGCCAATACAAAGCAAGGAAGAAGGAAACACGACTCGAATAAGTTAGACTTTCATTTAACTATAAGAACTTTCTTTACTCGTACATCAAGAATTAGGGTTTTATGCATGTATAAATAGACCCTGATAATACCTATAAAGAGGTGAACACAATTTTAACTAGCAAGAGCTTGAGGAGGGGGGGGGGGGGGGGGGGGGGTTAAGTGTGTAATCTTTCTTAACATAGTGGATTCTTGTTATCGTTGCTGGCAACCGTGGATATTTCCCAACACTGGGGTTTTACCACGTAAATATTTTGTGTCTTATTTATTTTCTCATTACTTATCTGAACACATACCTATATGAACATCCTTCCGCAGTAAGGTGAGTCCATCTTGTCAAGAAGATATCAACCTTGAAGATGGTGGAAGGTCAGAACTTTAAAGATTTTCTGAATCAGTACAACGAAGTGAAGGATGGGTTACTTTATTTGTTTATAGGTTTTGATGAGGATTTTATGACGGCATTTTTGCTCACCCAAATGCCAGAAAGTTGGAAGATGACAAGTCAATCAATTGCCAACTCGTTCTGGAAGGAAAAGTTAAACCTTTAGTAGATTATGAACATGATCATGACCAAAGAGATCAGGATGGATGAATAAGGATTAGGGGAATCTATATTTCCACACTGAAATTGGATGGTAGGGAAGGCAAAAGAAAAAATCGGAACATGAATCAACGGGGAAGATCAAAGTCAAGAGGAAAGTCCAAATCCAAGAATCAGGCTAACTATTCCGAAAATCAACGACGAAACAAAAGGATGTAGAATGCTAGAATTGTGGTAAGAAATGCCATTTTTGATACAAGTGTAGATCTGAAAAGACAGATAAGGGCTAGAGCAGCATGAATTATATATCGGAGGAGTTAGATGACTGCCTTATCTGTTTATTGGAAAGCAAGTCGGAGTCCTGGGTCTTGGATTCGGGAGCATCTTTCCATACCACACCTCACAGGAAGTTGCTCGAGAACAATGTCTTCAGAAAATTGGGTAAAGTGTATCTTGGTGACGATCAAGCATGCAATATTACCAGAAAGGGAGATGTGAAGATTCAGTTGTAAGTGTTAGTTTGGAAGCTCGACAATGTGAGGCACATACCAGACTTGACGAAAAACTTGATCTCTATTGGGCAATTGGCACTAGATGGGTATGTGACAAGTGGAAGATCTCGAAATGAGCTATGACAGTTGCCCGAGAAACTAAGAATGGGTCACTTTACACAAACACATATGGTTATGGTTCAATCGCTATGGCGGAAGGTAAAGATGATCCAAACTTGTGGCACCATGAGTACTCAAGGGCTGAAGTATTTGCATTCGAAAGGTAAATTGCCAGAGTTAAAATCCATTGAAGTTGATTTCTGTGAGAGCTGCATATTGGGAAAACAGAAGCGAGTGAGCTTTAAGAAGATCATAAGAGCTTTGGTAAAGGAGAAGCTGGAACTAGTGCACACCGATGTTTAGGGTCCAGCTTCAGTCTCTTCAGTCGGAGGTAAACAGTACTTCATAACATTCAACGACGATCATTTTAGAAAGGTATGGGTTTCCTTCCTAAAATACAAGTGTGAGGTATTTGATGCTTTCAAGAGATGGAAAGCCATGGTTGAGAATAATGCATGGTTAAGGATCAAAAAGTTGTACTAAGACAATGATGGAGAGTATGAAGACAAAGAGTTCAAGAAGTTTTGCTACCACAATGGGATAAAGCTCAGTAGAACGGTTCCTGGAACCCCATATCAGAATGGTGTAATAGAGCGGATGAACATGATATTGACTTAGAGAACCAAAAGTATAAGGTTACTTTAAGGGTTGCCAAAATAGTTCTGGGCAGAAACAATCAATACAATAACCGAGGACCATCAAAGCCCTTAGACGTCGCTATACCAGAGGATATCTGGAATAGGAAAGAGGTAAAACTTTCTCATGTTAAAGTGTTTAGGTGTGTTTCATATGTACAGATAGGTGATCATGCGAGGAGTAAGCTAGACGCCAAGTTAGTGAAGTGTACTTTGGTAGGCTATGGAAAAGATGATTAGAAGTAGAGACGTTGTCTTTAACGAAAGGGTCATGTATAAAGATAGGAACATATAGCAGTATGAGTTGGAAAAGCTAGAGTATTTAGGTCGGATGATGTACTGGATAGTGGGATCATGGAACATATTAAACAGAATAATAAAGAGCAATGTGTGTAGTCCAAGATTCAAGAACCTATCCAACTTAGACATGTTCCAGCGACACATGCTCAAAGTACAATGAGATGATCAACTCAAACTCCTATACCAAATAGGAAGTACTTGCAATACATGTTGCTAACAGATGTGGGAGAACCTGAGTGCTATGATGAGGCATATCAGGGAGAAAACACAAGCAAGTGATAGCTTACAATGAAGGATGAGATGAAGTCGTTGGTATCTAACCAAACTTAGGAGTTAGCCAAGTTGCCTGAAGAAAAGAAAATCCTATAGAATAAGTGGGTGTTTTAGATAAAAAAGAAACATGATGGTTTCAAGAGATACAAGTCACAACTAGTAGACAAAGGTTTCCAACAAAGGTATTGACTATTCTAATTTTTTTCTCTTATTATTAAACTAACTATGATCCGGTCAGCGTTGAGTATTGTCGCAACAAAGGGGTTATATCTGGAGCAGTTAGATGTAAAGACTGCCTTTCTTCTTGGAGAATTGGAGGAAGAGATATACATGAAGCAACCAGAGGGGTTTACAGAAATTGGCAAGGAAGAGTTGGTATATAGGTTGACGAAAAGCTTGTATGGTTTAAAACAAGCTCTCCGACAGTGGTACAAATGGTTTGATGGGTTTATGCAAGGCAATGGCTACTTGAGATACAATGTTGATCACTGCTGCTATTTCAAAAAGGTTAAGTCAAGTTTCATTATTTTGCTACTTTATGTTGATGACATGTTAGTAGCTATTGCTGATTTAGAATAGATCAACAATTTGAAGAAGCAATTCTCGAGTGAGTTCGAGATGAAGGATTTAAGTCTAACAAAGCAAATTCTTGGAATGATTGAAAATAATCCCCTTAAAAACGTGTATGTCTATGCCTAGAGGGGGGTGAATAGGTTTTAATCAAGTAAATTACCAAATTTTCTTGATTAGTCAATATTTAAAATTCACCCAATAAAACAAACATACAACATAAAGTGTAAAGTGCGGAAATATAAATAACACAAGATGTATACGTGGAAATCCTCCAAACGGGAAAAAAACCATGGGCTATTCTGCTAGCCACACACGGCCGCTGAAATCCATTATATGAGAAAATGTTACACCCTCAAGTAATTCTCGGACTCTCACTCTCGACAACCTCAGGCTATGGACACTACCACTCACCACTCTGGGTTCAGTCTCTAGTAATATCCACTGATACACTACTCTTGGCGTGAACACCTCATACTCTACCTCCATGTGCCTTTTACAGTGGCACCTGACCAATTGCTTACCAAACCACCCTTGGTTGCAAGACTTGTATTGCTTGTGCACTACACACCGGTAATCACAAGACTTAATTCTCAATAAGTGATCAACAACCTATATGAATAAGGGAATATTCTAAATGCAATTAACGCTAGGCAAAACACTAAATGCTTATCTAGGAATTTAAGAATGTCCCTAAGTACAATTCCTAGATATCAAAGTCTATATAAATGCTCATACAGACTTAACTAGATATGAATATGCAATATTACAACGTAGTTATCAAACAATACCAACATGCCCATACAAAGGACTCAATTAGATGTGTACATAAAATTTAACAACCTATTTGTCAATAAATGTCCAACCAACATAAGTTGTCACAACAAATAATCAAGGGCAATCATTATGCAATAAAGAAATGCAATTAATGAGGCATACACATAAATGTTCATAAACTAGACTATATACACGAAGTCAACCTAATCATCGGTTAAGCATACATGAACATTCATGGATTATCTATTTAAGTATAAACGACCTAATAATGCAAGATATCACAATACAAACCCACTAATGTTATAAAAACTCATAAATACGCAATAAAGTAGAGTCAAGGTATCTAATAAACCAATTAATACATAATCTAGAGTAAGAACAACAATGAATGAACTTTAATGTAGTTGTAACTTACCTAGTTATGAAACCATGAAGAACCATGCTCATATGATGATGAATGATGCAAGATGGAGATGAGTTTTGGGTTTGGAGAGTTAATGAAACTCAAATGGAACTTTCTCTCTTTATCTCTCTCTAGGGTTTCTTTGAATTCAGATGAGTGAATGAAGTAGAAGATAAAAAGGTATAAATAGTGGGGGTCACGAGCTAATGGTAAAAGTCGAGTTTACCCTAAGATCAGTACCCGCACACTGATGCACACCCACACGTCTGTCACTTTAAACGGTACATGCCGCAGTTCGAAAAATGTACCACCCACACAAACACAATACATTAAGTTCCAAGGGCTCAAAACGTGACCAAACAACATCCAAACCTTTCGTATAATATACCGATGGAAATGTCTGGAAGTCTACTTTCTACTCCAATTTATAAAACATAATTTGGATTATTACATAAAGAGTTATGGTCAAATGAGTGACCAAAGGTCTAAATTGGACAATAATAAAAGTGTCCAAACTCATAGAAACAACCTTGTGACCAAAGACCAAGACAAAAGAAGAATAAGACCTTCTTAAATGGTCAGTCAACGCGTTAAGACAAGCACACCATCGTGCATACGCGGACGTATTCAATCAAACAACGAAATACGAATTAAACAAACACACTTAAAACTAAGAATAAATTGCATGATGACACATGCAACAACTCAAATACGTGCAGGTGTGTGTGTGTGTGTACAATAACAAATGCATGTCATTATAAATGTGTATATATGAAATATGAGTGTGTGCAACTAAATCTCTTCAATAAGAAGTAAGCACAATTGAACTACCTCTTGAAGCTCACTGGGATCTTGAACGCTTGCCATCAAAAGCCTAAGCTACTCATTACACATTGAATCTCCAATGTGATTAGTTATGAAATAAGTCAATCATAAAATTAAGGTTCTTACAATCTCCCCCTTTGGCTATTTCATGACACAATCACCCCTCACAAAGCAATCCTCACAAAATAAAAGATAATCTAGCTATTGTCCATGAGAGTCCATTCTACGTTACAAAAAGAGATACCTAATATTCTAAGTCTTCAATCTCTTCAATCTCTTCGTAGATCATCATAACTATACACAATAACAAGAAAACACTTTCCAAGAACAAGTGCTTGTGAGGTGAACAAATATTAAAAGCAATTGCACTCAATAAAGCAATATAAACAAATGCATGTGCAATGCTCCCCTTAAATGGGTTACACTCTCTCATGATTTCTCCCCCAAAGCATAGATGATGCTCCTTATTTCTCTCAAGACTTCTCTATCTTTTTGTTATGAGATAGGTAAAGGAGCTCCCCCTATCGGGTTGCTTTAGCAAAGTGAGCCATTAGCACAATTACAATGCATGATCATGTAAACAAACTTTATGCAACATAAGTAATTGAGAGAGATTCAAGGAATTTGATTTAAGAAAAAAAGTGTGACAAGGATGCTTTGCAAGAAAGACATGTTGCATTCAAATCCAAAAAAGCAATCATCAAAAAGGTTTCTAAAAGAATTCAAACCAATTTGTACCCTTTTGTCATAAGCAAACATGATATAGTTTCAAAAATTTAAAAATAAAGCAACTATATCAATCCTTAAAGCAAATCAAGACATAAGCGACTATTGTGCCCTTTTTGATTTTTTCGGATAATTATCCGTATGACAATAGTCTTGTTTCACCATTAAAAAAAAAAGAAGACTGATTTGGATATAAATCCTAATTAATTGCATGGATACAAGATCCCTATTGATTAGTCTTCTCATTTGCACTCACACACATTTACATAAAAGCAATCAAACTCAATTCATGTCATTAATAAGGAAGTTCACATGTCATGGAGATAAATTATAGGTCATTCAAATGTACTTTCCCAATAATTCTCCTAGTCCAAAAATGCATGTTTGATCATAAATATGACATGGATTGCAAGAAAAGCAGTGGTGCACACTTATTAGGAAAAAACATAGAAGCATATATGTGTGTCATTGGTAAAATCTGAAGAATGGTGTGTCAGCGTAACAATCCAAAAACAAGGGAGTTAAAGATACCACGTTACCAAGAGTCAACCTTCCTAAACCTACCTAAGCCCGAACCCATATGCACTGACAAATATAGTTTCATAATACCCGGTCGGTTGATGGTCGGGTCAAAACCTCAGGTCGGGATTGGGTCACTGGTAGGAGAGAATAAGGCTTGGTCGGGTCTTAGTAGATGGTTAGCAGATCAACACGTGGATATTTTCAAATACGTACAGAATGAGTCTTACTCCAATAAGGTGTCTCAAAGTGCACTTTGACAGGGAAGCGAATTTCCTTATTGATGCCGGAGTCCAAATTAGGCAAGAGGTCCAATACGTGAAGAACGTAAAACAGGAAAGAAGGATAAACGATTCAAACACGTCAATTCCATTTACTTGTACAACACGAATTAGGGTTCTATGCAAGTATAAATAGACCCTAATAATACCTATGAAAGGGTTAAAAAAAAGAAAATAAAAAAAGATATAGAGAGCACGAGAGATTGAGTGTGTAATCGATTATTCATAATAAAGTTCTTTTCTTGCCGGTTTCCGGCAACCGTGGATGTTTCCCTGTTCTTAGGGTTTTACCACGTAAACTCTTTGTGTTTTCTTTAATTCCTTAATTGTTTATAATTTGCAATTGTGTGATCTTTTATACTTTCTGTTCGACGCGTGATCCATCCAAAAATCACCTTCAACAACTGGCGCTAGAAGGAAGGGTTGAACCTCTGACGTTATAATCAGCCAGAGGTTTAGTCATACAAGGTAAAATTATGGTCTCTAGCACTGACATAGATTCATCCCCGTACAACGTTGACGTTTCACGGGAGGTGAATGTCGTGGACGCCAATACACCAGGAACAGATTCACCCTTAAAAACTCCACTGTCAAGTAGACAGGATGTCGTTACAACCACGAACTTGACTATAGGAATATCTCCAGATGCATTTAGGCAAGTTCAAGAATCCTTGTGGAAAGTCATTGATGATACCACTAAATAGGGAATTAGCATAACTGCAACTGCAACTGCAAATCTAAGTTCACTTACCAGCTCTCTACACCTGTGGTAGCTCAAGGACCTAAGCTGTGCTATGAGATCGTGGCAACTGCTCCAGGTGCACCCTAAAAATCTAGAGGAAATAGAGCAAAGAAACGGGGCAAAAGAGAACGTTCATGTAGAAGAAACAGCCCGTACCAAGATAGAAAAACGGAGGAATGTGAGGAGTCAAGCTCATACGAGGGTACCACATGGTACGACAATGCAAGACAAGATTATGAGCAAGAAGACATGTATGATGGACAGAGTAGGAAGCCCCGATCGAATTTAAGTGATGACAAGCTTGCTCCCAGAAGGTGAAGGGACCCGTATGGGTTCGTAATCCACCGAAGGTTAGATAGGCATGGCAAACCCGAAGGAGAGCGTGAAGTTCTTCTTAGGAGGATATAAGCTTTGGAGAAAAAGCAAAGTCAAGAAAACCCCCTGGTCGGGAATTTTGGGAGACCGTTAGCTGTCACCATAAGGCAGGCTCATTTTTCAGAGATATTCAGGATGCCGCATGTGGAGCAATTCAAAGCCAATACCGATTCCCAGGAACATGTCAGGAGATACAGAGCGCCATGGCTCACTATGACTATGATGGCACCCTTATGTGTCATATGTTCCCTCAGACATTAGGAGATCAAGGGTTCAGGTGGTTCGGAGGATTACCATCGGGATCCATCAGGAGTTTCAAAGGATTGACATGAGCGTTCACTAGAAAATATATGGGAAATATCCAGCGGAGGAAATCTGTGTCGGCTCTTTCTACCTTGAGGCAAAGTAAAGACGAGAAATTAAAAGACTATTTAACTAGGTTTTTACAGGAAGTATCAGAGGTTCAGGACCCAAACGATGACGGTGGTGTTCGCATTCATAAACAACTTGCAACACAATCACCTAATCTTGAACCTGAGACAGCGGGGACCGACCACATATGCAAGCATAATAGATTATGTTGGGGGATACGCCATGGCATAAGAAGAACAAATCGCCCACGGGGGTCGTCTTGTCAGCAGTCAAAAGAGCCGAGAAGGCGGTTCGAAAAACAATGGAAAGAGTGATTCGAAGGGTAACAGAGAAAAAGGGAAAAGAAAAGATGATGATAGAACAAAGAGGAATTCAAGGCGCCCCGTATACCAACTATACCCCGTTAGCCAAAAAGCAGGAGAAAATCCTAAATATAATAAAAGACAAAAACTTATACAGAAAACCCCCAAGGCAGTCAAATTTCGCCAGAAGAGATACAACAAAGTACTGCCGATTCTACCAAGAAAATGGCCACGAAACCTCCAAATGTTACCAACTCAGGGATTACATTGAGAAGCTAATCCAGGAATGTCATCTTACTGACATCATCCTTAAAGGAGGGGAGGACCGATAAAAGGATATTTACGCAGGGGATCAGGATAGGAGTTATAGGAGCCCAAAGAAAGACTCGGATAGCGGGGCAATCAACACTATTTTTGGTGCCCCAATACCAGAAGCAGTAGCCGAGAAAGGATGTCTGAAGTTAGGGAAGCCACGAACAACCAAAGAAGTATGAAGGTGAATCATCTAGGTCCCGATTGGAAGAAAGTAAAGCAAGGATGAGGACCAATAATGCTCACTGAAACAGACGCACACGAGTCGGATGTCAGACCAAATGACGCGATTGTTGTGTCAGCCCTCATTGGGCACATGCAAGTAAGACGAATACTGATTGACAATGGTAGCTCGGTAGACATTTTAAATGTAAAGGTGTTTGACCAACTCAGGCTATAGAGGAATGATCTCCAACCACTGAAGGTCCCATTGAGGGGTTTCGAAGGAATCGAAGTCAGGGCATTGGGAATTGTTAAACTACCAATAGAAACTGAAAGTTTTCCTTGTACGAAGACAATATTGTTGGACTTCGTAGCCGTAAATATTGAGAATTGGCTATATAATGCTCTGCTAGGCCGACCCCTTATTGAACAAAATAAAAGTAGTAACT
Organism: Dipteronia dyeriana; assembly: GCA_032871835.1. Lineage (NCBI taxonomy): Eukaryota > Viridiplantae > Streptophyta > Magnoliopsida > Sapindales > Sapindaceae > Dipteronia > Dipteronia dyeriana. The sequence continues at coordinate 27,266,662 of CM065300.1, read as the reverse complement.
GCAACTTACGCACTCATGGTGTAATTTCTGACCAAAGCTGGGATAGGGATCATGAAAAGATCATAGGAATGGGCCAGAAAAACGAATCTCACAGTATACAGGGAAAAGCCGGAGTTGGGGGTAAGACAGGTGGATGCTGTTAAAAAATGTGAAGATCTAAAAGTAGACCCAACGGAGGTGAAGGCAAAGACCCCGACCGGGTTCGACTTAGACCCGAGAGAAGAGGCGCCGGAGAGTGACAAAGGCCCAGAGGAACCGACCATGGAAGTTTCCAATAGCAACGATGATCCGAAGAAGACTGTTATGCTGGGGTCCCAACTGATGAAGCTTGATGAAGGCAAGATGGCCAAACTACTAAAAGAATACAAGACCATGTTCGTTTGGGATCACGCAGACATGCTAGGGATCGATCCAAGGATGATTTCATATTACTTAGCAGTAAATCCCGATTAGAAACCAGTTATCCAGAAGAGGAGACGCTTCAACCCAGAAAGAAGCAAGACGATCAAGGAAGATGTGGACAAGTTATTAGCCACATGATCTATTCGGGAAGTGAAATATCCCGACTGGGTTGTCAACGTAACGGCCAGTGGGGGATGTGTGCGGATTTCACCTACCTGAACAAATCATGTCCGAAGGATAGCTTCCTTTTACCTCGGATTGACCAGTTGGTAGATGCAACTGTTGAAACCCCGTTCACCGGTCACGCATCGGAAATGGGTTTTAAATTTTTTTATACATATCGTAATCTGTATCTAGGACCAGTGAACTTGGGATCGTAATTATTTTCGAAACAAGTACATGTAAAAATTATTACACTGATAAGATATATATGTAAATACAAGAAATTGTAATCAATAATAAGAAGAAGATTAAAATATAACCATACCAACGTTTGGAGGCTCCTTCACTTTTCGATATGCTCATGGTCTGTACCAAAGATCTTCCTCACTATATCCCGGGATTGGTAACTACGTGTGAGTATGTCACGGACTCAGGATCTTAGAATGGAGGATGAAGTAAAAATAAGAAACTATTTCTTTATTTTCACTATGCAACACTTGCACTGTTTTTTCTTTTAAAAATCAAGCAACACTTGCACTGATATACCTTTTATATAAAAACTCACACAACACTTGCATAAAAAAATTGTATCAGGTATGTTAAGATTTTTTATTTTTAATAAAACTCACGCATCACAATGCGTTTGACAAAAACAAAAAAAAACTCTCTTTCTGTCTTTTGTCAATGTGTGTATATATATATACTGTGCGTGAGCGCAAGACTTTTTTTTTTCTTTTTTTAAATAATATATATCATATATATATATATAATATTTTAATTTTAAAAAAAACTGATCATATCTTTATTTAAAAAATAAAATCTATATTTTATTTATCAAATAAAATATTATATATAAATATATATATTTAAATTTAAACAATTCAAATTCAAATATATATAATTTATTTTATTTAATAAATGAGATAATCATATTATCTCATCATTCAAAAATAAATAACAATTGAAACCTTCCATTTATGACTAATTACACTATTAAATAATCTTATTATTTAATTGTCATAGTTGTCATTTTAACAATTGAATAATCTAATTACTCAATCAACTCCTGACACGTGTCACTTTCGTAATACAATTAATTGGACAATCCAATAATTAACCATAACCCTTGTTACCTAAATCGATCGGGGTAGCAAGGGGACCTAATGGACCCACAATATTTTGAGCTCCAATAATCCTTGGAATCATTAACTAAACTCTTTAATTGATATTCTTTGATTATTAACTCCGGTGTTATTCCACGAAAAATCCTAAGGCAGTCTCTCAACTGTATACGCTTTTACACAGACCGATATAACTCGGTGTCCATCGATATAGCTATTACATATGGTATGATCCTCCACAATAGTTCATTATTAGAGCTGGGTCATAATGTTTGTTATACCCTTCTAATTACATATATCCTTTAAGTACCGTTGATTCTCTAATGGACAATAAATCATATTTCCTCACGGCAAGCCCCGAATCAACCCTTATGGGAACTACCATATTTTTCTCACAAGAAGGAGTGGATTCCACTATTGTGTACAAACCTTCCCAGCCACAAGCCAAACCGTAATCCCAACATACAGAGTATATTGATCAGGAAATGCATATGACCTCACCCATGGTATATCAAAGACCACGATCTAACCTGAAGGAGTTGATAAGACAGGATTAAGATCACTCACATATAGCCATCATTAGTTGATATATATGAATCTCATCGGTAAAAGGATCTTGGTGTGAGATTCATATAGATCATGACCCAGTCCTATATGATCACATCATGAAAGGTGTCTCCATTCCCATATCTCATATGAATGATTCATGATAGGTTCACTATACATTACAGAATGGATCACAACTATAGATTAACCACAAATAAAGTACCCAGCTTTATTTGCTATCTATGGACTCTTTAGATTGCATGTCTCTTACTGTATCTATCCGTATATGACATTGCCGATGCACAGGGTACACGTCTCATATCCTCAACTTCTTGAGGTGTCTTAGGACACTGTTCCTTAGACAAGTGAACTCTATGCCTGAAAGGTAAATTACTTTTCTTGGAGTTCTGCATCAAAAATCGCACAAGAATCTTGTGGATATATGATGCCTGAGACAATGCTATGAGTTTGTTCTTACGATCCCTTATAAGTTGGATCCCTAGAACATAACTTTCCTCTCCCAAATCTTTCATTTGGAATTGGCTAGCTAGCCAGCCCTTTACATCAGACAACACTCCCACATCATTCCCAATGAGTAAGATATCATCTATGTATAGGACCAAGAAAACTACTTTCTTGTCAATGATGCGCTTGTAGACACAAGGCTCATCGACGTTCTGCTCGAAGCCATAGGTTTGATCACATCATCAAACCTAATGTTCCAAGATCTAGATGCTTGCTTAAGTCCATAGATGGACCTTCGCAGCTTGCAAACCTTTTGCTCTTGATCTGGAGACACGTATCCCTCTGGTTGCATCATATAGATGCTCTCATTAAGATTGTCATTCAAGAATGCAGTCTTGACACCCATTTTCCAAATTTCATAATTGAAATAGGCAGTAATGGATAAGAGAATTCTATTAGACTTAAACATGGCTACTGGCGAGAAAGTCCATCTTTTGCTGAGCTGTGGCAAGGGAATCCTGGGCAACCTGAGCTTCTTCCCGAGCCTTCTTCGTTGTTGTCTCAACCAAGATAGCCCTTGATTCAAGTTCAACACTCCATAGTTCAGCCTTAGCAACTCTCTTCTCCAGCCCAACGTTTCTAATTGTGAGCTTTCTGAGAGCTTCATCAGATGCACTAGCTCTATTCTAAAAATTCACAAGCATTTTCCTTAGAGCCATCTTAGTTGATGTATGTGCCTTCAACTTCTCTGCATACTGACTAGCCTTGAAGGCACTAGTAGCAGAAGATTTCAAAGCCTCATCCTTCTCGAAGCCTCATCCTTCTCGACGAGAGTAAACTTTAATTGAGAAATCTCAACGGCATGTTTATTCTTCTCAGAAAAAGCCATGAGTCAATGCCTCTACCACCTGCGAAGGATCAACAAAAGATAAATCGGACAGATAGAAAGATCAGGAGAAAAGTAATCAAGATGGTGGAAAGACTTACAAAAATTCCATTATTAAATATCATGCGGACCCGTTTAAAATCTGCAGCGTCTTTGGCTTCCTTCCAGTACCCTTTGCCAATATATCCGACACTTGATGTCATTGAGCGAAGCATGGAAAGGGGGTCGGTCTGAGAACTGCTGGATGATGGGAAGTGAGAAATCTTAGCAGTAGAAATAATTGGAGCATATTGATCCCGATGAGAGAAGGGAATAGTACAATTAGCAGGGTTGGAGTCTTCGAGATCCCAACGTCTTCCTTAGGAAGATTATCAGATGTAGCAACCCGGGAGCCTTCTCCCTTAGAAATTTGACCTTTGACAGCACCATTGGGATGAAGAAACCCAACATGCATAATGGAAGGGGCACCAATAGGCTCACTCATCCTGATATCCCCCTCAAATTACATAGCTGCTCATTCCACTGATTCCAAAACAGAATGGACATCCTATTTCTCAGACAGATCAAGGAAGTTCTCATTAGCAATCTTCTTTTCCTCGTCGGGACCACCATCATCATCTTCAAAATCAGAGAAAATGATATGGTGCCTGAATGTAAAATGTATAGGAGCCTCATCGGGCCAATGAGAGGGTGACACAACCAGAATCTTTGGAGACTCATTCGAAGAGAGCACCTGGTCCGTAACTTGATTGGTTCTGGTGGAGCGGAAGATAAATTTAATGTACCCCGATCGCTCCGTCTTTTGGATCGCAGTTCTCATAAAATAATAGGGAGACCGTCTCCTGGTCTTCCTCCTCTTCATCTTCCTCCAAAATGATTGGATCAACCATTGGGGTAGGCAACGTCGGATCAACCCCGGATGTAAGACCCACTCTCATGCGAAAGGCATCGGGAGCGGATGACCCTTCAGTAGTCTTAGCAACCTTATGGCTTGGAACCTTATTTGTCACATCCACTTCATATGATTTATTCCCTCACGAATTATCCCTTCCTCGGTGCTCCGTTTCAGACCTATCTCGATCGTGTCTTCCTTGATCAGATGCTTCAGAGCTAGACCGAACCCGATCGGCTCTTTTCTTGAAATGGCCCGGTGATCGTTTCGAGCTCGAGAAGGATGTCAATCACTGGTCCCAACTTGTTCAGCGGGTACATCGGATGAATGGCGGTCAGATTCATACGTGTATTCCACTAGATCATGTTCAGGTGGAGCAATTTCCTAAGCAACTTGATCGACTGCAGCCTTCCTACTTACCCGATCAACATGCTTGGCCTTCTTAGCTTGATCACCTATGACGATGTCCACATCGTACACTGAAAGGAAAAAATGCTGCACGATTATCAACAATCAGCATAGGGGGAAAGTATGCAAGACAATTTACACTAAAAATAAAGCAAGGATCGATCACATCGTCTACGACGGGCATAAATCATGGGAAAAAGCCCTGCCTAGATCAAGTCTACTTCAACATAAAGAAAAAGGTGATCCCTCTCTTCCCAAGAAGTCTCAGCCGTTTTGACAACCGTATTAGCCTTGCTCTTTGATAGAGAGGGGGAAGTTTTGATCCAATGCTCAGGATTGCAAAAGTGCCTTGGAACGTTGTTTCGTATCAACCTTTGTACGGGGTCAGCGATGACTACTTCACCCCAGTCACCTTCAATGAAGAACCAATTGTTCTTCCAATACTTGTTTGAGGAAGAGAATCCCCAGATAAATCCCTTATGATCTTTATCCGAAGGGGGTATAGGTTTCCCCTTATATCCATGAGGAATTCATAAGTTTTGAGATATGGATTGAAGGTAGAAAGTTCCTCCGCTATCAGATCAGTTCAGTGTATAAAAGAAGCGGATCTCTTGTGGGGTCAGAGGTTTTTTTGCCCCAAGCTTTTTCCATATATGCCCTAAAAGCTTATTCCCTTAATATCCGCTATAGACCATCCAATGACGGCCTTTTATTCCTGGATCACCTTTATTAGTTTTTCCTCTTTCTCTTCATCAAAGTCTGAAGCTATAATTATCGGGAGCGTCTCATCCTCTCCTAGGAAGGCATATTTGATAGTGGAGAGGAGTGGTTTGAGCTCTAATGCAGGGGGAGAGTTTGTAGATGGAATTAGAGACTTGTTGGTCTTATCTTGAATTACCTCATCTAACTCTTCAATTTTTAACTCTTCTTCTAAGTCCTCTCCTTGTTGACTTTCTTCATTATCCTCAAAAACATCCTTCACCCAATCAAGTAACTCATCCAGGCTTTCATTTGCTAGTTCCTCTTGAATTGCAGAATTAACTACCTCCACCGAGCAACACTCGGCCTAATAGTAATCATCAGTTGCCTTAGGTAGTTTTAATGATTCAAAAACCTTGAATTCTACAGTCTCATCTAACACTGTCATTGTAAGTTTTCCATTTTGTACGTCAATGAAGGTTTTTACAAACGCCATAAAAGGTCTTCCCAGTAGTATTGGTTTGCTGCCTCTTTCATGGCTTCCTCTTCCATGTCAAGTACTACAAAATCTGCACGAATAATAAGATTATTCACCTAAACCAACACATATACAATATATCCTCTTGAGTATCTAGCTGATCCATCAACCAACAAAAGTGACATGCTTGTCTTATTTAGATCATTCAACCCCAATTGCTCATAGATGTCATATGGCATCAAATTGATGTTGGCTCCAAGATCTAACATTGCTCTTTCCAGGGTAGTACCTCCAATAGTAATGTTGATGCAGAAGCTTCCAGGATCTTGGAGTTTTGGTGGCAAAGACTTTTGAAGGACTACATTAGCACTTCCAGTTATCAATTCTTGATGATTTTCGAAAAACCTTGGCTTGTATGTGTAGAGATTTTTGAAATTTTTCGCATAAGCAGACATCTTCTAGATCATCTCCAATAAAGGCAAATTGACATTAACTTTTGATAGAATGTCATATATGTCTTTGTATGACTTCTTTAACTTGCTCTTTTGCAATCTTCCTGGAAATAGAACTGGAGGAATATATGGATTAGGAGACTTGTGTAGAAGTGGTAATTTGTTGGATTTTTCCACTACTTCTTTCTCTTTCTCTGGTGACATATTTTCTCCTGAAGGACCCGAAACATTAGAAAACTCATTAGAAAGTTTAGCAGGTCTATTATTTACCAATTCCTTATCGTTCCGGAGAACTATCATAGCCTTTGCTTGTTCAGTATGGCTTGGAAGTTTTCCTGGTTCATTTCTTTGATTAGCTTCAGCTAGTTGCCCAATTTGTGTTTCTATCTTTCTTAATGAAGCATCAAAATTCTGCATTCTCACATCAGTGTCTTGGAATCTTTTATCTTGCTGATTCATCCTCTGGTCTATAGTTTGTATAAATTGATTCATTGTATCTTCTAATGATAGATTTATAGGTTGAGATACAGGAATCTGCTGGTTATCGGCATTATACTGTCTCTGGCCATAATTGTTGCTATTTCACCACTGATTTTCGGGGCCTTGATTATCTCTCCAAGAGAAGTTTGGATGATTTCTTCACCCTGGATTGTATGTATTTGAAAAAGGATCATTCCGAGGTCGAGAGTTGAAATTGTTCATAGCTTGTACTTCTTCCTCATCATTGAGTCCAGGACCTCTTGCTTGATAAACTTCAGCACCATACCCTGATTGCTCATATCCCTTGTGTTGTTCTTCTCTCATTTGTCCCACCTGATTGACAAGTACTTCCATAGTTTTTTTGCATTTGTGACATTTGCATTGAGTTCCCGACACTAGTATCTACCTCATAAACTCCCTTCCTTCTCCTAGAGTTCTTTTCTCGAGAATTTCTAGCAAGTTTTTCAAAGATAGTTTGCAATTCTTCTGGAGTCTTATCAGTCATGGATCCTCCATATGCATTATTCATGGAGATAGTTGAAACGTCATTTAGTCCATCATAAAACCACTGCCAGAGTTGGTGCATTTGATATCCATGCTGAGGACAATCAAACAGAAGCATCTTGTAACGCTCATATGCATCATAGAATGAATCTTGGTCCCCTTGAAAGAAATTTGTAATCTTGGACCTAATCTCACTGGTTTTCTAAGAAGAATAAAATTGATCAGTAAGTATATCTACTACCTTTTCCCATGTTGTCAGTGAAGCTGGAGGTAAAATCAAAACTCATATCTTCACCATTTCTTTCAGAGCATGAGGAATACACCTCATACGCAGCTGGTTTTCTGTCACCCTGGTGTTTGGAGAAGCTTGAATTGTTGCATAGAACTCTCTGAGAAATTTAAGCACATCTTCATTCGAAAGTCCATAGAAAGCAGGCAACAGAGTGTAATGGAAACTTTTCAGCTCATAATTTCTAGCTGCCTCATCCAGTGCAATGCATAGAGGGTGATTATCAACTATGGGCCTGCTGTAATCCTTCATGGTCTTGATAGGTACAACTGGTAGATCCAAAACCTCTTGGATGTTGTGATTTCCATCATCTCCCATGGTTCTTTGTCCAATACGATCAATGTTGTCGTTCAACGGTAATAATTCTCCTTGCAGTGATCTTCTACCTTGCATTCACCGTCGAAACCTAAAACAAAAGGCATACACACAGTAAACTACGAAAATAAAATAAAATAAAATGAAACTAAAAATTTAAAATTAATGACTCTACTACCTAACAGATTAAATCTATTACTAAAACTAGAATTAACCAATAAATTCAACTAGTTCTCCGGCAGCGACGCCAAAAACTTGATGTGTTGTAAAATCGTGTTTTATATAAACAATACTCGCAAGTGCACGAATCGTGAAGATATCGTACAACGGTAAGTAAGGATCGTTCCCACGAGGACTAGAGATTTATTGATTAAAACTAATTCTAACTAAAGTAACAAGAAGATTGTTGAGTTTGATTTAAAGCTAAAACTAAATTAAATTAAAACTAAGAAAACAATTAAAAGATTTGGTTGTGATCAAAGGTGAGAAAGCACTAGATCATCAATGCTCCCCTACTATGTTTACTCAATGTTTCGAATTGACTTTGTAAATAGAATATTAATCAAGTTAAGGGTTCGTTCTTATCTTAAGTATGATTGTTACCGTATGATCCTGGGATGAATCAAGTGTTCTCAATTACAATTTACCCATAGATCAATGGTGCAAACTACAATCGAGAACCCATTAAGTGCAAGGACAATGAACCAAAACCTACTTGCATAGGTCAGTGCTAAGATCAGTTTTATATATTCAATTGAATATTAATTAAGATTACGTATAGATCAATACTCCAACTTCAATCATTAAATTATCAAAACCCTAAATTCATGCCAACGTATGATCGTGCATTAACAATAATAAATAGTTAAGACATATGATGTATTGAATGAATCAAAACTTAATTTAATTTAATATAGTCAATTCTAACAAAGAGTATTCATAGAGGTTCATATTGATTCCCTAGTATGGAATTAGTTACACATGGCGAAAATAGAAAGAGAAGAGAAAGAAACAGTAAAACCCATTAAGGCCTCAAACGGATTCTTCAAATCTTCAATGATGAATTCTTCTTCGTCTTCAATCTTCGATGTGCAAAGATGAATGTAAATTGTATGGTGATGGAGTGGTGGAGGACGGCTGGAAAAATCCTTAACAATCGATAAATTTGTATATATATATATATATATATATTCTATTTAAAAATAGGGTTCAGAATTCCCAAAACAGAAAGGAATACGCACGATCGCTCCCTAGACCGCGGCACAGACAGTGATCGGAACAATTTATATACCTATTTGAGGTCTCCATTACCTCACTTTTGTTCTTGTTTTTGAGTATATTTTGGTATTTGATGTGTTTGTAAGCCCTGTGTAGGTATATGTTCCCTACGGAAGGTATTTGAGCTTAATTAAAGAGTTTTGGAGGTTAAATGGCAGAATTTGGAAAAGCTTATGCAGACATCCCAACTTTGGAAGGTCATATCTCTCTCTTCCGATCAAACTATGTCTCCCATAACCACTTTTTGGAAATCCCCAGACGTCTTCTTTCCAACACAATTTACCGATTGCAATTATAAGGTTTTTAGAGAAAGTTATGATCGTTTTCGTAATCGTGTGCAGAGGTCGATACGTAACCCTGCGAGGCAAATTTACAAACCGCGTTTTGTACCGCGTAGAAGGGCAGCAAGCTCCAAAAATTGATGTACGGTTTGCTGTGTTGATGCGTACAACACATCGTACCGCACATCTTGGCAGAAATGCATTTTTCAGCCAATTTCAGAGGGGTATTATTATCTTTTCACCCAAAAGTCTTGCCCTAACCTCCCACACTATAAATACCCCATTTTATCTTCATTCTTGAGAGATCTCTTCCCCTCTTTTCCCCTTCTCACGCCTCTTATCTTCTTTTTCCATTTTCTTTCACCTCTTGCTCCCATTGAGGTTTTTCCTCCATGGGAGCTCACCATACACCTCCACCTCACCATTATACACTTCCTCCATCCATCTTAGAGTAGATTACAAAGGAATTAGGAGCCAAAACCGAGCTAGGAAGGCTAGGAGCATCTTTGGAGGACTTTTCTTCACGGCTTTGCTCTTATTTACTCATTTCTTTGTATTTCATGTATTCTTTGATGTATTCCACTAATTTGGGGATATTGTACACCTACACTTGTGTAATAAATGTATTGATTGTTCTTAAATTCATTTGGGTTTTGTTTTGCTCTTTGATATATATGTTTTTATGCTCTTAATATGATATGTATGTGTATGAATTGTTAGAAATCAATATGTGTCCATGATTTGGTTTATGAGTAGTTGTAATTTAGAGCAGAAATTAGATACCCATGATTGTTAATTGATTGATGGTTAACTTGAAATTCCATGTATTGAGTAATTTGAGTAATATGGATTTTAGCCCTAAAGAGTAGAAAATGTTACATTTCAGGCTTTTAGTTGCTAAATTGACCTTGGTTCATATCCTTGTTCTTAATGGATATTTATATTAAGACACGATTATCCATCCACGTGATAGGATTTGGTGATGAATTGATTGTGGGAAAATTCCCTAATCAAGAGGATGAACTTTTAACCTAAATTGAATGTTCTTAATGATATAACAATCACATTGTTGCATATAGTTGTTAGGTAAACTTGTTTCCCATGGTTAGCCATCCTAGGGAGTTGACTAAACCGAATCTTTGACATAGAAGTAAATACCACCGACATTTTTCTTATGCTTGTGTTGTTATATGAATGTTTTGAGTGGTTAAAGCCTTTGCTTAATTGATCACTTTGTAATTGATCCATGGTTAGATGCTATGTACCGAGAGGAGACGCATTTGACAATGCTTAGATAAACATTCACTATGCTTGACTAGAAAGTGCTAGAACCACTAGGCTAGCGTATATGGTTCGATTTGTATTCCACGTGCTTAATGGGTTCATATATATTGTCCGGATTGCTTGAGAGAGATTTCGGGTATATATGGATACTATCTCTAAGACATTGAGAGAGATTAGAGATTAGAGATTAATTAAAGGGATACGGGCCTATGTATACTTGCACATTTGAGGATTAGGTGAGTCTAGAATATAATTAGGAGGATTGTCACAGTTGAGTTGTTTCTCTAGTGTAACCACATTTCATGCATATTTCCATTCCATCTATCATTGTATATATCATTTATATAAGTTATTTAGTTATATTTTTATTCACTTTTCCGCACACGCAACATACGAGTCCGCTTGGAGTGTTGTAATAATAGCTAGAACTAGAGACGATCAGTGAATCCCACCTCCCTGTGGATCGATTCCTTGCTTACCATTGTGCTAGTCTCTGTGACTTGCGCCCTTGTGAGGCCGAACTTAAATGTTCATATTTGATGACACTGCTACGACGTGTCCCCATCAAATTGGCGCCGCTGTCGGAGAGGTAGCTTATTCATTGACTGTTGATAGTTTTAGCTTCCATTTTACTGATTTTGATTGCTTTGCGGAGTAGATTGTTATGTTAAAAATAAGCATCTCTTTTACTCATGTCTTTTATTGTGTGCACGACAATGTTTAGGCTAGGTTATGGAGTTGTTCGTCATGTTTTGTAACATATGCATTTGATTGCTTTTTGAGTTGTGCTTGTGCAAGGAATTAAAACTATCAGGTTGGAAATACCAAACGACTCTTGAGAGCTAGGTGTGCGTCTATCGCACCGTAACAACTCTCCACGTGAAACAGCAATGCCACAAAGGCCATGTAGCAGCAGACACAAGAGGTTCCCTCTAAATTTTCAACTTTAATTTGAGTGCTTGTAGAATAGTTGTCGACTTGGGCGAGAACTGCCCCAGCGTTTAATATTAGGAATGCTATGCTTATTTTCTTTTATTTTCATTTATGTTTAGATCTAAGAGTGGATTTGTGTTGTGCTTAGATCTTAAGGTGTTTGTTTTAGACAATTTTCAAATCTCTGAAAAAAGTACTCTGTTTTGAATATTCTTGAGGCAAATGTTTCTTTGTACTAATTGGTGAAGAAATTAATTTTCTCGCCCACGTTGTGTTCTTCGATTTTTCGTTACGATTTTGAATATATAAAGAACACAAAATTTTGGGCGGCGGTTTAAAAGTGATGATCATTTCTTCGATCAAAGGTCAAGGGCGATGCCCTGTTTTTCGAAACTGCACATATACTGTTTTCATCGTCCATTTTTACACTTTTCCAATTCTAATTTTGAAATATTTTTTAAATTAAAAGTGTGTATTTATATGTCTAATTGATGGTGTTAAAATTTTGTCAAATAATATTAAGTGCTTTTAAATATACACATCAAAGAATGGACAATAGACGAACTTGAATTTCGATAGTTTTTGGAATTTTTGGCCTCCATGTTGAGTTGCTTTCTTTTGTGTGCCAGTAGAGATATGCATAGTATGCTTTTAGCTCTATGCATCACTTGACTTTTCTTGTACAGTTCTAATCTTTTGATGTTGAGGTGGATAGAACTCTTTGCTTGTTTAGCTTAGGAAAATAGTGGAGACTACCCGTGAGCTACACTTAAGCCTAAAAAGTAAAATTTATGGGTTTTGTTTCTACTCTTTAACCACTTTTCGATTTCGTTCTTAACCGTGATCTCATTGTAATTCAAATTTGCATGATTTCCATAGAACTTTATCATGTGGATTGCTTGTTGAGATTTGTATTCCTTTGTTATATGGACTTTTAGAAATGATTTAGGACTTGAGTGTTTTCTTAAACTCCACAAATATAACCCAAACACTCCCATGTCCCTATGTGTGTTTTCATTACAAAAATTGAGCCCAAACAGTAAACCTCCATACACCAACATAACCCAAACACAAGTCATACCTTAGTTATTGATCATGTTAAGGTGTATAGCTTGATGATCACTCTCTAATGAACATTTGCAAATCAAATTATGTTCATGGAATCACATATATCGCATATAAGTATATTCAATGAAGCGCATTTTCTAGTGATAGATCTCATGAAAGGAATTGAAATGTCATGAACGTTGAAGGACCATGCATTGACTCATACTCCCAATATAGACTTCCTAAGAGATCAAATGGATTTTCCCTCACTTACGTTGGGGCCAAAGGTGATTTGTGGTGGTGTTTGAGAAGGAAGATATTGTAGGATTAGGAATATAAAGTTACTAACCATGTCAAGGTGTTTATACATTACAATACATTGTTGGCTCTAAAATTCATTACAAAACAAGTGACTAGGCACTAAAATTTATATTGCACATTTGTGCTACAACTGTACTCAAATTGTTGAGTAGCTTTACATTTGAAGAATTGAAGGCTTAAATGTTTATAATTCACTCTTATTGTAAAAAAAAAAATCCTTTTTTTTATAAGCCTTTGCCTTTGCACAATTACACATATATGCCTAAGTACACATTACTCCAAAATTTAAAGAAAAGTACAACTTCTCTAAAGCTATACACCTTAACAAGATCAATAACTAGAGTATGACTTGTGTTTGGGTTAGAAGGTGTATGGAAGTTTAGTGTTTGGCCTCAAATTTTACAATATAAGCACATATAGTGACATGTGAGTGTCTGGTCTATATTAGTAGTTATGCACACACTCAAGTCCAAAATCATTTCTAAAAGTCCATCTAACAAATGAATACAAATTTCAACAAGCAGTCCACATGATGAAGTTCTATGGCAATCAATACAAAGTTGAAGTGCAATGAGATCACAATTAAGAATAAAAATCGAAAAATGTATAAAGAGTATAAACAAAACCCACAAATTTCGCTTTTTAGGCTATAGCTTAGTGTAGCTCATGGGTAGTCTCCACTATTTTTCTAGGCTAAACAAGCATAGAGGTCTCATTCACCTCAACATCAAAATATTAACATTGTACAAGCGAATTTAAGTGATACATGGAGCTAAAAGAATACAATGCATGTCTATACCGGCATGTAAAAGAAAACAACTTAATATAGAGGCCAAAGATTCCAAAAACTGTCAAAATTCAAGTTTGTCCAATGTCCACTTTTTGGTACATATCTTTAAAAGAACACAAAATCATTTGACAAAAGTTTTACACCATCAAGTAGGCATATAAATACACACATTTATTTAGAAAAAATTTCAAAATTCGAATTGGAAAAGTGTGAAAATGGACGGTAAAAATATTGTATGTGAAGTTTCGAAAAATATAGCGTTGCCCTTGACCTTTGATCGAAGAAATGATCATAACTTTTGAACAGCCGTCCAGAATCTTACATTCGTTACATATTCAGAATCGTAATGAAAAATCAAAGAACTCTATATGAACAGAATAATTTATTTCCTCACCAATTAGTACAATTTTAAAGAAATATTTGTCTCAAAAATATTCAAAACAGAACACTTTGTGCAGAAATTTGAAAATTGTCTAAAACAAACACCCTAAGATCTAAACAAAATACAAATCCACTCTTAGATCTAAATAAAAAATTAAAAAAAATGTGTCTACACAAACAAACCTAAACTTAACATTGTCCTCAATGTTGCTCCACTCATAAAATATGGACAACGTTTAGCAAGATTCGAGAGATAAGACAAAACATAGCATTCCTATCATTAAGCGCAAGGACGGTCCCCGCCAAGTCGACAACTACTCTATAAGCACTTAAATTTAAGCACCAAATTTAGAGGATACCTCTGGTGGCTGTAGCCACGTGGCCTTTGTGGCACTGCAGTTTCTCTTGGAGAGTTGTTTGGTGCGATAGGCGCACACCTAGTTCTCAAGAGTCGTGCGATCCATTGAACCAGAAAATTTCTATTCCTTGCACAAGCACAACTCAAAAACAATCAAATGCATATGCTTTAAACAAGAACAAAATAAAAATAAAAACACGACCAACACCTTTCAAACATAGCATAAATATCATCGTGCACACCATGAAAAACATGAGTAAGAGAGGTGTTTATTTGCAACATAACTATCTACTCCATAAAGCAATAAAAACAATAAAATGAAGCCAAACTATCAACAATCAATAAATAACACGTCATTTAATAACACGTCATTACAGTGCCAATTTCAATTCCCTAATGAATGAATGTACACAACGAAGAAGAGATGAATAGACAAAGATATAAAGAAAGAAATACAAAATGGATAGAAAGAAGACCTGTTATTCGTAACCGGGAATCGAACACCAGGTCTTCTCGGGTGTCAATCTGAGATGTCCTTATCACTGAACGACTACGGCGTTCTCCATTCTCATGAATGCATAACTCTCTCAACAAAAGAGAAAGCTCTCCCTTTATCTCTTTAAACTCCCTAAGATCGATGGCTTAAAGTGGAAATAAGCTCACTAATAACTATATCCATCAATGTTGATTGTTATCATTAAGGGCATTCAATTGAATTAAGGGTCCATTCTTTTGATTAAGCCATTTTCATCCAAATCAATTCATCACCCAACCCAAGCCATGAGGTGAGTAATTGTGTCTTAATACAAATACCTATTAATTACAAGAATATAGAACCAAAGCCCAACCTAGCATGTGAATGCATAATCAATCAAACTTCACCCACTATTTGGATCTAAAACTCATATACTCAAATCATTCAATACATGGTATTTAGGTTCATTCATCAACATACAAACAATCATGGGAGATTAAATTACACTACTCATAAATTAACTTACTCTACTCCTAATCTCATTCATTCGTACATATCAATTTTGACCATCCACACACATGCATATCATAATAATAGAGAAATTATGCTTAAATCAAAGAATTGAACAAAACCCAAAGAATTTAAGAACAATCGTACATTTACTTCATAAGTGTAGGTTTACAATATCCCCAAATTGGTGAAATACATCAAAGAAAAAAAAAATACAATAAGAGATAAGTTATAGAGAAAACCCTTGAAGAAATCTCCTATAAAGCTTCTCCATTTCCATTTATTGTGCTTGGCTCGAAATTGATCCTTAGAGCCTTTCTTTCTCCTTGCAATCCACTCTAAGATGGTGGAGGAAGTGTTAAATTTGGTGGTGGAGATGTGTGGTGAGCTCCCATGGAGGAAAAACCTCCATAGGAGCTTGAATCACTCACTTATTTGGTGAGAAAGATGGAAGAGATGAAGATGATGAGGAGAGGTTCGGTTTTGGGGTGTGGGGGTTGTGTTAGATCTGGAGAGGTGAGAAAATGGTGTAGAGAGGTTAGGCCACGAAGTGGGGTGTGAAAGGGCAAGATTGCCCTTCAATTTCAGCTAAAAACTTCCCTTGTGATGAGCTGGAATCAGGTTTCAGCATTTCCAGCTTCGTACACCGTTATGGAAACAGCCATAACTTCCTTTAGAAAATCTGGAATCAAAATCTGTAAAGTGCATTGGAAAGTAGACATCCGGGGTTTTTCGAAAAGTTATAGTGGAAAATGTAGTTCAATTTGAGGAGAGAGATACAGTCCCCATAATTTAGGTGTTCTGAATGACCTATTTCCATTTCAGCCCATCTAACCTCCAAAACTCTTCAATTAAGCTCAAATACTTTCTGTAGGGAACATATACCTACGCAGGACTCACAAACACTTTAAATACCAAAATATGCTAAAAAATGAGAACAAAAACTAGGTAATGGGGACCTCAATTAGGTATATAAATTGTTCCGATCAGTTATATGCGCTCTTACCTGGTGACAAAGTTGTTGCTTTGATGAAGCTTAATTGTAAGGAAAGCGAGAAGCCAATATTAACCATGATTTTCGAAAATAAGGTTTGTGTACGATCTCAAATATGACAACAAACATTGTGAAACTTTATGTTTTTTGTTTTCACAAAAAACATGCTTTTGGTTTATGAGTATATAGAGAGGGGAAGCTTAATTGTATTTTATGAAATGATAACAAAGCTATAGAGTTGGATTGGAAAAAGAGGCTGACTTAACATTGTAAAGGGTATAGCTTATGATCTATCTTACTTGCATCATAATTGCACACCGTCTATTGTTCTTCGAGAGATATCAAGCAATAACATTCTACTAAATTCAAAATTGGAGGCGATTGTTACTGATTTTGGCCTGGCTAGATTTCTACATTCCAACTCATCAAATAAGCCTATAACAGCAAGAACTCGCGGATATATCGTTTCAGATGAACTACTTCGATATTGTTCCTACCTATGGCCTTTCATAATTTAATTTTTTCTAAATTAATGGATCTCGTTGCTTTATCTAACGCCTTGTTTTGTCTAGACCTCACCTACACAATGGTTATTATTTTATTTTTAATTGAAAATTTATTCAGAAACCATACCAAACCATAGAAACACGAAGGCATACCAGCCTCAACAACCAAGATGGCCCCAAACAACGGGAGACCAAAAATAGAGGCACAAGAAAACAGAACATAAACAGAGAAAACAAAAACAAAACCCAAAACAGAACAACAGAGCCAACAAAAACATCCATAGCTTCGGGGTATAATAAATGGAAAACATCAAGGAGAAATCCTCTCATCGTTAACATCTTCATGTAATCGGAATATATTGTTAATTGATATATTGGACCCATGCCTCTCACCTCTAACGTATCAACGGTTGTAGTGTTGTACAAGATATTGTCTTTGTTTCATCGGTAGCACTTGCATACTTGTATTCAAATCCGAAGAGTCGACCTTCTATGTGTTGGAAATTTGAACCGATGAATATGGAAACGACATACCTAATATCCACCCATAACTCATAGCAATATAACAAAAAATAAGAAGAGAGAAAATAGAAAATCACACAACACAAGAAATACATGGAAAACTCTAAATCAGGGAAAAAACCATGGGCCGTTATGACTACAGAGAAATTTCCATTATTGATAAATTGTTACAGCAATATACTCTAGGATTCTCTCTCTCACAACCCAAACCCCAAACTATCGAGCCTTACCAAGCCCCTAAGCTCACAACCGAGCTTTACAACATGACTCTCAGCTCACAACGCTCACATGGTCCTCCTCCGAGTACATCCTTCATGAATATCCCCATAGGTCTCCTTTGAATATCACCCACGGACCTCCCTCTTAATCCCCAGATATTTCCTGGATCCATCCTCGGATATTCTAAAGGGTCCCCGCCGGATCTCACCACTCTCCGATGTTACATGTGTTTTTTTTCTCCACACGAAATAACCTAGATACAAGGTTCTATTTATACTAGTTAGAAAGAGCTTAGACCAACAAGGAAATACATCTCTTTTACATGTAAGACATACTAGTTCCACATAAACACTATTTCCTTTTATGACAAGTCTTATGGTAATTTCTATCAAGCACAAGAACTTCCAAAAGAATTACTTTACTTTTCTGATGAAGATTTTCCGTTCCACACACGCTTATGATTGACTATGGTTCCAGTCACGATTGGCCACCCGCACACCATTACAAGTCACTTAGAATTCATCGCGCTCTTCATTTCTTCGGTACTTCTTGGTCTTTAAACCTCCCTTAAACACCTCTCAAACTTTCAAATGTATCCTATGTTTCCAGGAAGTTTCACTTCAGTTCAGTCTCATTTAGTTCATATTGGGTGCACTTAACAATACGAGTCAAAACCTAAAACTTTGAAAAGAGTGTCTCAAGATTTCTTGGTCAAAAGAAATCAATGCTAAAATCTTTGAAAGCAATTTCAATTGCTTAACTTAGAAGCCATGGAATGCTCGTGGTAGAAGAAAATGATCATTAATCCTTGATTCCATTTGTATTTTCAAGGTGCACCTTTTCTTTTATGGTTAATAGCATTAATAACCCCTGAATTTATAGTATAGTAGCAAAGTGCTCCCTGATTTTTTTTCTTGGTATTAAATCCCTTGAACTTTCATTTATTGACAATAGCTAACATAAGTGAAACAGACGTAAAAGGAAAATTACACTTACATAACATGATTATATGAATAATTAAATTAAAACTGAAAATTATAATAATATCACACAATCAACACCCTTTGACTTGTTTGACTAACGTCTAAACAATAAATAATAATAATAATAATTATATTAATTATTCTTTAAAAACATAAATTAATTTTTTTTAATATATGTATATATATATATATGAAATGAATTTTAATTAAATTCATTTCTCTCTCCCACAAAAAATAATTATTATTATTATAAAAAAATAACAATTAAATTTTAAAATAAATAAATGTTAATATAAATAAAAAAAATTAAAAATTCATAAAACTGAAATAACAATAATAAATAAATATTTAAATAAACTTAAAAAAATATCACTTTCTCTCTCCTATCGCCTCAACACTATCTTCTCATTTCTCTTCTCTCTCGATCTCATCTCTAGTTATCTTTCTCAATCTCTCTCAAAATCTTTTTCACCATTCATGAAACCCATTCTCGATCAGGAATCGTAAATCTCTTCAAAACAAAAAAAAAATAGTGTTTTTCACTAGATCATGTTCTTCTCTCTCGTGCAATTTGCGAATCCCTCCTCTCTATACCCTTTTCATGTGAATCTTTCTCTCTAAACCCTTGTGTATGATTTGGATGTCGTGGAGTGGTTTATGGTCCAGATCGATATAGTTTCTAGGGATATCGAGTGTCGGTCTTCTCTTATGAAAATAGATCGTCTTTAATGGTTGACAGTGGGGGCCGTTTCTGGTGCGATTTGATTCGGCTACGGGTGTAACTTGTTTTAGCTACCTCTTGATTCTCGTTTGGTATGGGTTCAATTCGAGCGATGGTTGTGGCTTGTGAGGGTTTGATTCGTTCGTTGTTGGTTTGTGTCGGTTTGACAGTTGGGGTGTTTGATGGGTGTAGTTGATGGTGGGGTATGGTGATTGATGTGAAACATGGTTTGTGTGAGCTTGTGATGATCAATATTTCTGGAAAGCTGAAGAGGTTTTGGTTGGTGTTTGATGACGGTTTGAGATTATATGATTTCTGAAAAACTGAAAAACTGGCAATTGGTTGTGTGTTTTTGGATGGATAGTTTTTGGTGATTGTTTTTGAGTGTAGATTGTTGATAAATATGGTGTAGAATTTGTTTTGATTTTTAGATTTTTTTTTTTTTTAATTTCTATGTTTGATTTTCTAGGTTGTTTGAATGTGATGAAATTTATTTTCTTGGGATCAATATGTAAGGGTAGTTTAGGTCATATGTAAGGGATCAAGTTTTTTATAAGATAGCCTTAGATATCAATAAGTTTTTTTTATATATAAATTGGGTGTAATAATAATTTAATAGTGTTTATGAATAAAATGTATTAAAATTAATATATATTTTTCAATGAGGGTACTATTGATATTTGGATATGTGTTTATAGCAATATATATTTTTAAATTTTTTAATATGAGTGTACTTATAAAAATGGGTGTACCGAAAGCATCCCAAAAGACTCTAAGGTATTTGTTGATGTCAAACAAGTCATATCAGCATATTTAGCTCCAATATACTCTTCAAATGAAATTATTCAAATAAGATTTTCCTTCTCTCTCTTCAATATTGAAAAACAACTTTTCCCTCTTCAATTTTTTTTTTTTTTTTATATCACAAATAAATTTTATATGCACCGTGTTTGTTTTTTTTATCTGAAATTTGAATGGAAAAGTTAAGATATTTGATTTTTCAATACACAACCTCTAAAAACATATAATTGGACATTCTTACCCCTACATTTTTGATATATATTACACTATTATTGATAATTAATTTTAAATTGATAGTATTTTTTTCTTGGGTGTTCCAATAAAATATATTTTTAAAATTTAATAAAAATGAATACTTAAAGAAATTAAATCATGAATTATTAAAAATAAATAATTAAATAATAATAATAATAATAAACAAATGAAAGCTTTTCATTGTTTTGTTTTATTCACCGTCATCAGAACAAAGGAAAAACCCTCGGTATCACTTTCTCATACTTATCTTCTCCATCGGCAACCACAACTCATCCACGTCTGTTCATTTTATTTTCTCATCCTCAACTATTATTCATCTTCAACCTCACCATTCATCCACTGCCATCTCTCATCTTCTCTCTTCCCAAACCCAAATCCCTCTTCTTTGACTTCTCTGCAATTAAAAACAAAAGCTAACTAGCATCAGCAACAGCAGATCGGAAGCCACCAAACCGTATCCGCAGCGGCAGCAGCAGCAACAACATCAACGACAATTTGGTTTGATTTTGTTTGGGTTTAGGTGATTAGGTCAAATGGTTGACGGTCAAACTGGTGATGATTTTTTTTGTGTATAATGGGAATTATATGATTTGCGAGAGGGCATTTTTGGTATGAATTTTTTTAATAATCTCAGAGTTCCCTAACTTCAGACTTCAGCTAGAATGTTTTCTTTGACAACAGATGTCAAGAAAAAACAAACATGATATATGAAAGGGTATTTTAGATCCTTCTAGACTTCGGATCCTAAAAACAAGCAGAGATCCTAAAAATTAACGGAACCTAATATTCAATATTTAATGATAACATATTAATAATTTAAAAAGTTATTTGAATAATTTTTATGTTCATTTAAGAGTAATTAGAATGGTTTTTAAAAAGAAAAGAAATTGAGTATTTTTATTAAAATAGTATAAATATATTTTTAATTGAAGAATTTTTTTTGGTAGAATTCTATATTCACTCGTCAAATTACCACATTGATAAGTAAACAGATAATTAAAGAGTGAAACCGGAAAAGTAAAAACAGAAAAGTGAAAATATAAAAGTCTTTTATATATGATCTATAGGTGTTAATATCTATATCTAAAAATTAAATATAAAAATAGTAGTGTTAACGTACGAGAAGTTAACAACTAAAATTTGACTAAAGTAGAAAATATTTATTACAAATATATATTTATTTTATTGATTTTAATAAATTGTTAGCCATGATACATGTTAGTGTTCCGTAATAATTAATAATAATAACAAAATATAAATGGAACACAAACCTTTACGTCAACATTTACTTTTAGGTTTTGGCTATTGTACAAAGGAATCATATATGTTGTACCGTCTAAACCCTCAAAAATGCAAAAAAATAATATTAAAAAAGAAGTAAGTTGAAGACACTCCATGAAGCAACCGGTTTCAATTAAAAAAAAAAGTAAGTTGAAGACACTCCATGAAGCAACCGGTTTCAACCGGTTGCTCAAATAAATATTAAATTTTTATTGTATATTATATATTTATTTAATAAATAATATATTATATTACAAATTAAAAAAAAATTGTAACAATTTTTTTTTAAAAAAAATACATGAAAAATAAAAATATTTGAAATATATATATTTTTTAAATTTCAAGAACGAGTTGAAGTAGGTTGAATAAGTTAAACGTTGAGATGAATGTTAAACTCGTGTAATGAACAAGTCAATGTAAATTGAATAGAACGAGTTTGACGTTATTAGAATGAGGTAAACGTTATTATGAACGTTAAACCTGTTCAAAAACAAGTTAACGTAATTCATTAAGAATAAGTTCAACGTACAACGAACGAATACGACGTTAAGATCTACGATAAACCTGTTTATTGAACAAGTCAACGTTGAATATGATGAACAACTTGAACGTGTGGATGAAACAAATTTAACGTTAAGATAAACGTTAAACCTGTTCGAAAATAAGTTAACGTTAACTATTGAAAACAAGTTCAATGTAGGTCGAACATGTTTAACGTTCATCTCAACATGAAACGTTAAACTTGTTCGGTCAACAAGTTAAAGTTAACTATTGAAAACAAGTTCAACGTAGGTCAAACAAATTTAACGTTCATCTCAACGTTAAACTTGTTCGGTGAACTAGTTAACGTTAACTATTGAAAACAAGTTCAACGTAGGTTGAGCGAGTTTTTCGTTCATCTCAACGTTAAACTTGTTCGATGAACAAGTTAACATAAAAGTAGTTTGAACAAGTTTAACGTTCATATCAATGTTAAACTTGTTCACCGAAAAAGTTAACGTAAACTTTCAGAAACAAGTTCAACGTAGGTTGAACGAGTTTAATGTTCATCTCAACGTTAAACTTGTTCGATGAACAAGTTAATGTTAACTATTGAAAACAAGTTCAACATAGGTCGAACAAGTTTAACGTTCATCTCAATGTTAAACTTGTTCGGTGAACAAGTTAACTTTAACTATTAAAAACAAGTTCAATGTAAGTCAAACAAGTTTAACGTTCATCTCATCGCTAAACTTGTTCGATGAACAAGTTAACTTAAAAGTAGGTTGAACGAGTTTACGTTCATCTCAACGTTAAACTTGTTAGGTGAACAAGTTAATGTAAACCTTCACAAACAAGTTCAATGTAGGTTGAACGAGTTTAACGTTCATCTGAATGTTAAACTTGTTCGGTGAAAAAGTTAATGTAAACCTTCATGAACAATTTCAATGTAGGTTGAATGAGTTTAACGTTCATCTCAACGTTAAACTTGTTCAGTGAACAAGTCAACGTAACCCTTCATAAACAATTTCAACGTAGGTTGAACGAGTCTAACGTTCATCTCAACGTTAAACCTGTTCGGTAAACAAGTTAACGTGAACGTTCATGAACAATTTCAATGTAGGTTGAACGAGTTTAACGTTCATCTGAACGTTAAACTTGTTTGGTGAACAAGTTAACGTAAACCTTCACAAACAAGTTCAACATAGGTTGAACGAGTTTAACGTTCATCTCAATCAAAAAAGTTTAACGTTGAGATGAACAAGTTAACGTAAACCTTCACGAACAAGTTCAATGTAAACCTTGGTGAGATTAACGTTCATCTCAACATTATACTAGTTTGCCTTAATACTTGGTAAAAGATTAATTATAAAGAAATTATGTATTACAGTAATTGTAATGCTTTGTAATAAATAAATTCAGACACAAATTAGCTTGTTTGTAATCTATCAAATCTATTCATAGACCTTTAATTTTTACCATTTAGTTCAGTTATGAATGTTCAATAAAAATCATAAAAAGTAAATTAGAGTTGAGAAAAACAAATAAAATTTGTAATCAAGAATCCCAATAATTTCTTCCGATCATGGCAATTGGGAAACATGATTAGTGATTCGTAAATGTATAAGACCTATAATTGGACAAGTCAACGATTCAATTATAGGCCTTATAGTTGAACGTAGATTGTACAAGTTTAACCTAAAACATGTTCAGTAACGTTTAGCGTTTATATAAACCTAATGAACAAATGAACCCAAAGTTCCATGAACATACCGACGTAATATAACTAACTAAACTTCTGAGTATGTAACCGAGACATATGGTTCTTTGAACAACATATTTAGGGGTGATTTCGGAAAAATAGTTTTAATGTTTAACAATTTTTATTTTCCTCAAAACTTGGTTTGCCAATTGAGGACAGACAGATAACATAATGAATTGCTAGGTCATAGGCGACAATGAGGCGACTTATGGTAATGTCGCCACATTTGTATTCGTTATACCAAGACGATTGCGATCAAGAGGCGACTTTGGACTTGGTCGCTTGGAAGTCGCTATAATCTCGGGTTGTTGATTACAAAACCTGGGATAATAGTGACATTTAAGCGACCCCTTGTTCTTGACAGAAGGGGACCTTCATGTCTTCTTAATCGTGAATCGTTAATGACACGGTGTCGTTTAACTCTAATGCAACCTTGTTAAAGCGACCTACAAGTCACCTTGAGGTCACAGTATTGCGATTTTTGAGATATAAACCCTAGGTCGCTAGAAAATTTTTCAAACACAAAAAATTCCACCAAAAACCGTTTGCAATATTCCTTAACGATCGTTCTTCATCTCCAAAGGTAAGCCCATCAGAATCTATGTCATTCTCATCTTCATGTTGTTGGTTAGAGCATAAATTCCTCTACTTTATTAGTTTTGATACAATGAAAGTTGATTGGGTTTAATTTATTTATTGTTGTGGTTGTTTTTGTTGCTCGATCAGTGGATAATATGTAGTTGGAAGTGTGTTGAACCTTGTTTATTTGTTGTTGGTAGAACTAAGGGTGGTTTTGCGTTGTTGTTTTTGTTTTGGTAGTATTAAGGGTGGTTGTTGTATTTTGTGTTTAAGGTTTGTTGTAGGAATTTGAATTGGATAGAAATTGATAATGACCAGGGGTAGAAAAGAGCAACAAGTTGGTATGGTTGGGGGTAGGCCATCGAAGAAGAGGATACAAGCTCCGGTAATATCGCCAGTCAAGGGGAAAGGAAAAGGGGAATCGATAACAGAATTCCCAAACTCGGAGGATCCCGAGAGATGGGCATTATTCGGTAGTAGGATGATTTGGCTAGAAAGAGGGATCAACATGACAATTTTCGGGATCACATTCATCCCAGAAACAGTAAATAGAATGGGATGGAATAGATATGTGAGGACCCCTAACATGGTGGCACTAGAATTGGTTAGGGAATTTTACTAAGCCATGATCCCGTATCAGTTTCTACGGGGGGTCTCTATGATGGTTCAAGGAAGATCGATTCAAATCACTACCCACAAAATAAATTAGTGGTTGGACACTCCTACAGATCTATCTCACGTGGTTGATGGTCTACCCGAAAATGAACACTTTGAGCCTTGGAATTCGGAGTTAGCAGCATACTTGAGACTAGATGGTGATCCGGCTTGGAACGACCACCAACATCCAACTGAAGTTAGATGCAGGGTTTTGGTACATGTTCTTCTCATTATCCTTATCACCCAGTATCCACTGCACAGAATTGGGGTACGATGCTGCACGCTTTCTATACTGTGCACGAAATAGCCTACGCATGGACATAGGTCAAATCAACATGAGGCAGATCTTCAGGGATGAAAGGCCCTTTGTCCTTCCCCTACCTCATCACTCACTTTGGTGAGGTAGTTGGGATTAATGTTCTTGGGGGAGGATGGAATATGTTTCCTCCTATGACGGATATGGGGAAACGGGTTTACAATGATCTTACCATGCATAGAGGAGCCAGACTATTGGAGATCAGGAAGACGAGGATGATCTGGAGGATGACCTAAATGATTCAGACTACAACACTGAGGCAGATACTGATGCAGTCAAAGATGATGAGGGGCCAATGATGGATCAGATGTTACGAGCTATCTAGGATATGAGCCTTATGATGGAGGTCAACTACCGAACCTATATGCATCAGTTCACGTACATCCATGATAGGATGGATGGTTTCCAAAGAGGTTTGGGTGATGAAGGCATCACCATTCCTGATATGGAGCTGAGGCCTACTGATCGCTCAGCCAGCTGCTCGGGAGGGTCATCTGAATAGGTACCTCTGGCCCCACCATGCCCTCACAAGACCCGTAGAGCATTGCCCACCCGTAGAGCATTGCCCACCCATACATACATGCAGTCTAATTTTTTGTTGGCTTTAAAACTATGATTTTCAGTTTAGAAGTTATGATGTCTTGATAAGTGTTTGCAAGGTTGTAGTTTTTTCTTTTTCGAAACATTAAATTTCCAGCTATATAAAAATGAAGCTTATTTTTTGTGTTCCATATATGCATTATCAATATAAAATAGCTATGTAATATAGTATGCAATTGGATGCTAATTTCCAATGAATTGGTATGTCATTATAATATCACCATACAATAGAAAATGTGACTTGAACAAGATGGATATTATCAGGTGTTTTGTGTTTCACTAGAATCTTACGGGACTGATGCAAAACCGAGCTCATTGTGACCTATACGCGACCACTTTCATGGTCGCCCTTTTATCGCTATGGTCTCGGTGTTATGTGGGAAAACCCGTGAACATAGCGACATCTAGGCGATCAAACCAATGGTC
Source organism: Dipteronia dyeriana (assembly GCA_032871835.1). Lineage (NCBI taxonomy): Eukaryota > Viridiplantae > Streptophyta > Magnoliopsida > Sapindales > Sapindaceae > Dipteronia > Dipteronia dyeriana. The sequence continues at coordinate 27,239,803 of CM065300.1, read as the reverse complement.
TCATATTGGTCGCTATGGACTTGGTTTTTTAACCTAATAAAACAGAGGTCATAACAACCAAGCTAAAGGTCGCCTTCCGGTTGCAATGGCCTCAGTTTTTTAATCACAAAGTAAAATTAATCAATTTTCTTAAGCGACCAATTGGCGAACCTAGTGGTGGATAGGCCTTAGGTTGGAAGTTTATTAGCTGTCAATTAAAAAAACAGAGAAGAATGTGACTCTAAAACAACTACGGTAAAGGTCGCCCTAGAGACTAATTGGTTCCTCATAAATTATGAAAGCAAAACCGAAAGAATAGCGACCATTAGGTGACTAGGGTCATGCTTTTCGCTATGCTCTCGATTTTTGCAGTCCAAAAACTGAGAGAATTGCGAAGAAAGGGTGACCAAACTTGTGGTCACCTGTATGTCGCTATGATCTCGGTTATGCATGGGATATATGTTGTATAAACATTGCAATCCTTAAGCGACGAAATTATGATTGCCCAAATGTCGCATTATTGTCATATTTGATGAAAAGTCAAATTTCTTTCACCCGTTACATTTAACCACCCACAATGTCAACTTACAATAACTCCTTACCCTATTAATGGGTTAACCAACCCCTCCAACAACTTTGTATACACTTGAACACACTTCATAAATATTTCATTCAACTTCAACAGTATCTAATTTCTCCTTCATACGGTAAACAAACAAACACAATCTTTGTTCTCTACATTTATGTATATTATTAACATCAATCTTCCAAAGGTACGAGCTTTAGGAGGTGGTTGCCATCTAGCGACCGTTTGATCACAAAATTTATGTCATCCAAGCCAAAAAGGTTGGTAAGTAAGTCTTCTATGTTAAAGAATCAATCATTATATTCTAAGGTCATGTTCATAAATTGGATTGGTAATATTAACATCCTGTACATATGAGATTTTTTCCACTAAAACAATTACTTGTTCATCCATTGTAATATGGAAAAAAATTATGGAATGTGTAAGTTCCTTGGTTTTTGATTGGCTCATTTCGTTGACAACCACATTTTGGGATCAATATGTAAAGGTAGCTTAGGTCATCATTGCTCAAGTCCTCTTTCAAGCATCAAAGGTAAAATCACTTGCTTAACTTCATTGAAGAGATTTAGTGTACACACTCACTCTCATGCATGTTTTTGATCACTTTGCATTTGTGCTTAATTGTCTTGATTGTATGCCAAATGTTGTTATCTCTTACTTGTTTGAATTGATTACATCTTGTGATTAAAATGTCATGTCATGTTAGGCATTAGGATGTATTCCCTTCACATTTTTTCTCTTGCATGAATTGTGTGTGTGTGTGTGAAGGTGGTGAGCAGTGCACTACTAGAGCAGCGCCCTCAACAGTGCCAACACCAGCACAGCTTTCCAGTAGTGTGTCGCTGGTCGTCATGCGCGCCAACACCAGCGCAGCTTTCCAGTGGTGCGCTGGTCGTCATGCGCACCTCACCAGCGTAACTTGTCCAGTGGGTTGTCGCTGGTCGTGCGCTACTCGACCAACGCACAAACACCAGCACACATTGCGTATTTTGGTCAGTTTTTGCCAAAACGACGTAGCTTCACTTTAGGCTTCATATAAATATATTATCTTCTTCCCAACTCGTTTTTAGAGCTTCCTAAACCTATTTTGAGAGAGAGATAAGGTTCTTTGGTGAGAGAAGCTCCAAGAATCCATTTTTACTCAACCATCCTTAAAATCCAAATCATCAAGCATCTTTCAAGCATGGGTTTCTTGTTTGTTCATGACTAGGTATTCTCTACATGTTCTAAACTTTATGTTTTCAATACTAAGACATGTATACCTAGGGTTTTAGTCTTTATTGCATATTAATTGCTTGCTTGTATGTTTAATTGCTTTCATGACATACTTGTGTATTGATTGTTGGTTGAGATGCATTAATTTGTGATAGCTAGAATTTAGGACAATTTTACCCTTCTAGCTAATTCTTCTTGCCTTTGCATTTAGAACATTTATATCTAGGATTTGCTTTAATTGTCATTATTAATCCTAGATAAGCAAGAATGTCTTGACCTAGCATTTTTGCATATTGAATATTCTTGCATATTCACTTAGGTTGCCATTATCTCTTCATTGTTGAGTTAGCTTGTGGCTAAGTGGTTAGTGTACAAGGCTAGTGATCCAAAATCACTATTAAGGTCCGTTGGGTAGAGTGAAAGGGTTAGTAACTGGAGGGTTAGACGGGAGGTCAACCTAGGTTGTAAGCTTTTACTCAATAGTGGATTTTGAGGATCAAGGTTAGCGGTCCAAACAGCCCATGGTTTTACCCATTTGGAGGGTTTCCACGTATATATTGCATGTTGTTTTTGTTTTATGTATGTCGTTTTTTTATTTGAACATTCAAGTAGAATGGGGTAGAATTGTTAATATTGATTAATTCTTAAAATTGGTAATCTATCGAATTAAAACCTATTCGCCCCCCCCCCTTTAGGTTATAGACACACTTTCTAGGGAATTTCAATTGGTATCAGAGCCGGTGTCTAGATATACTTAGGTGATCCATGCATTGTGTGTGTCTTTCCTTGTGCATTTTGGGTGTTTGCATTGTGTGTGTTGCATTACATTTGCATCTTCATATCATTTTTTTTTACCCTCAAACACAATGAGTGGAAACGGAAATAGTCATGAGGGAGCCTCAAGCACAAGACCCCTTTTGCTCAATGGGGTGAATTATGCTTCTTGGATGGGCAAGATGGAAGCCTATCTTTCCAAATAGATGACCGTGCTTGGATGGCTATTGAAGACGGTTATACTCCTCCAACAATGACCATTGATGATGGTGTAGAAGCTCCTAAGCCCAATTCTAATTGGAGTACTCAAGAGTTTGAAGCATCCAAGTGGAACAACAAGGCTATGCATGTCATCCTTTGTGCCGTGGACGATAATCAGCTCAAGCTGGTCCAAAACATTGGGATTGCAAAGGAGGCTTGGTACATTCTTCAAACGGCATATGAGGGAACCGAGGTAGTCAAGGACTCAAAGCTCCAAGTCCTCCAAATGTAATTTGAGATGATTAGGATGGAAGAGCATGAGTGTTTAAATGACTTCCAAGTGAAGTTTATGGATATTGTCAACCAAAGCCATCAACTTGGTGACCCCTATTCGGATAGGAGAGTCAAGCAAAAAATTATGAGGTCACTTCCGTCAAGGTTCGAATCAAAGGTGACGGCACTTGAAGAGAATAGTGAGTACAAGAATATGAAGCCAAGTAAAGTCATTGGAAGACTTCTAGCTTATGAGTCAAGATGGAACACCTCACCCACTCCTCCAAAGAAGCAAAAGAGCATTGCCTTGAAGACCACTAAGGTTAAAGAAGATGAGGAGGACTCAGATGAAGAAATGGCCCTCATGGTTAAAAAATTCAAGAAATTTATGAAGTTTGAGAGGAAAGGATTTGGGTCCAAGGGAAAAGAAGTGAAAAGAAAAAATTCTTTCAAGAAGATGGAAAAGTCTCAAAAAAGTGACTCCAAGAAGGGCATTCAATGCTATGAATGCAGTGGTTTTGGTCACATCGCTCTAGAATGTGCAAATTTGAAGAAGAAGAAGAAGAAGAAGGGGAAGGCAGTGTCGGCTACTTGGAGTGATAGTGAAGACTTAGAAGAGGAAGAAAAATCTTCGGATGATGAAGATAGAGTTGCCAACTTCATTGCCTTCACAACATCTCATAATGGCAAGGAAGAAATATGTGACTCTAGTGATGAGAGTACCTCTTCCAACTCTAGATTTGATATTGATGAGGAAATTGACTATGTAGACATTATGAAGTTTTTTGAAAAGTCTAGATTGAAAAAGAAGAAGGAGATTCAAGAGTTGAAAAAGGAGAACCTAGAGTTGACTTTCAAGATTACTCGCTTGAGTGAGAAAGTAAAGAGTGGAAAAGAGTTAGAAGAGAGTTTAAAGTTGGAGCTTGTGATCACTAAGAAGAGTGAAGAAAACTTGAAGATTGAGCTTAGGGAAGCGAAAGAATTGGTTGCCAAGATGACATCCGAAACCGAGAGACTTGACAAGATGCTATCATGTGGGAAGAGTCCTAGTGATAAAACGGGCCTAGGATATGTGAAAGGCAAGGATGCCACTTCCTTGAAGAATACCATCTTTATCAAGAGTCAAAAGGACAAAGAGGTTCAAGAGTCACACCAACAAATGAAATCAAATGAGGTTGGTGAATCATCAAAGCAAGCTCAAACAAAGTCTCAAGCTAAAACTGATTCACCAAAAGCTAGAGCTCATCAAACAAGACCACAACCTCCAAGGAGCTCTCAAAGTCAACAAAAGATCTTTCATCCATAACAAAAAAGGAGAATTAATTTGGCTCAATCACAAAGGTTCTTTCAAGGAAGAGATTCGGCTCAACATCAAAGGACAACTCAAAGGAAAAGGAAGTCTTCCATGCTTTCACAAGGATATGGTATGAATTATTACTTTACTCCCATTTGTCATTATTGTGGTGTTGAAGGTCACTTAAGGCCGAATTGTTTTCAATTTATTAAGTTGTGTCGTTTTGAAAGCATGATTGAGAAGAATATGCTTAGAAGAGCCAAAATGCATGCACCTAGGAATTTTAGAGCCAATGAACCCAAGACTCCTAGAAATGAAAATGTTGCTTCTAGGTGGACTAGAACAAATGAGTATGTTTGCCATGTGGCCAAAGTGGCATTGAAGGCAAAAGCCTCTAACACTTGGTACCTTGATAGTGGATGTTCTAGGCACATGACCGGAAACAAGAGTTTCTTTGAAACTCTTGAGATAGAGGATGGTGGATGGTGGATTTATCACCTTTGGTGAGGGTTCATGTAAGAAGATTCTAGGAAAATGAAACATTTCCATCCCCGGTTTGCTCTCCTTGCCTAATGCTCTCTATGTAGATGGCTTGCAAGCCAGTCTCATTAGCATATCACATTTAAGTGATGAAGGGCTTTCGGTTTTGTTTGGCAAAGTTGATTGCTCTATTCTAAGAGAAGATGGACAAGTTCTATTGAAAGGCAAGAGATCAAGTGACAATTGTTATTGTCTTGATTCTAATTGCATCTCTTGCAATTTGTCTAGTTGTGATCAAGTTGAATTATGGCATCAAAGGTTAGGTCATATGAATTTCAAGGACTTGAAAGTTCTTGAGAGGTTGAAAGTTGCGAGGCCTTCCTAAGTTTGGAAATAGGATTGAGGGAGTTTGTGGACCTTGTCAATAAGGAAAGCAAACTAAGAGTGTGCATACGAAGGGTAAGTATCTTGCCACTAAGGAGCCATTAGAGCTTCTTCATATGGAATTTATGGGTCCCATGCAAACCGAGAGTCTCGGTGGTAAGAAGTACATTTTTGTATGTATGGATGATTTTTCTAGATTTACTTGGATTTACTTTCTTAGAGAAAAATCTGAAACGTTTGAAACTTTTAAAATGCTTTGAACTAAAATTAAAAATGAGAAGGATTCTCACATAAAATACATCAAGAGAATTATGAGTGATCATGGGAGAGAATTTGAAAATGTTAGCATTGAAAACTTTTGTGATAGTTTTGGCATTTCCTATGAGTTCTCAGCTCCTCGAACTCCTCCACAAAATGGGGTAGTAGAGAGAAAGAATAGAGTCCTCCAAGAGATGGCTCGTGTGATGTTGCATAGCAACAATGTGCCTAGGAATCTTTGGGCTGAAGCTATCAATACGGCTTGTTATATAGGCAATAGGGTTTTTCTTAGGTCCGGAACTAGGTAAACCTCCTATGAATTATGAAAGTGTAGGAAGCCAAATGCTAGCTACTTTCACTCATTTGGAAGCAAGTGCTACATTCTAAATGACCATGATCAACTTGGCAAGTTTGACGCTAAGAGTGATGAGGGGATTTTTATTGTTTATGCCCTAAATAGTAAGGCTTATAGAGTTTTCAATTTGAAGACATGAAGTGTTATGGAATCATCTAATGTGGTCATAGATGATTGTAGGCCTAAGGTGAGTAACCATGATGAGGAGATTAGTGTGGTTGATGATTCTACCTTGGTGAATACTGATGAGATTTCTAGTGATGAAAAACCAAAGCTTGAAAAAGAGGTCACTCAACCTCTTGATAGAGATCCTACTTTGGACTCTAAGGAACCCGTTCCTTGGGTTAGGCATCTCCACAACAAGAGTGACATTCATGGAAATGTGAATGAGGGTGTGAGGACTAGACATCAATTAGAAAATCAAATTAGTTATACTTGCTACACCTCTCAAATTGAACCCAAAAAGGTTGATGGAACCTTAAGTTATGAGTTTTGAGTCCTTGCTATGCAAGAAGAGCTAAATCAATTTGAAAGAAATGAGGTTTGGACTCTAGTTCCTAGACCTAAGAACACTAATGTGATAGGCACCAAGTGGGTCTATAGGAACAAATCTGATGAGGATGGCAACATTGTACGGAACAAAGCTAGACTTGTAGCACAAGGATACTCTCAAATTAAGGGTATCGAATTTGAGGAGACTTTTGCTCCCGTTGCCCGATTAGAGTCCATTATGCTTTTCTTATCCATTTATGGTGTGCACAATTTTAAATCACATCAAATGGATGTTAAGAGTGCCTTTCTCAATGGCTTCTTGCAAGAGGAAGTGTTTGTTGAGCAACTCAAGGGGTTTGTGGATCCACAGCACCCCAATCATGTTTATCGCCTCAAGAAGGCGTTATATGGGTTGAAAGAAGCACCGAGGGCTTGGTATGGGCGCCTCACTCTTTATCTTGTTGACAATGGTTATTCTAGAGGTAGTGTTGACAAGACTTTATTCATCAAGTGCACTAAAGATGAGCTATTCATAGCTCAAATTTATGTTGATGACATCATTTTTGGTTCCACCAACAACTTGAAAGTTCAACAATTTGTTGATGTCATGACTCATGAGTTTGAAATGAGCATGGTTGGTGAACTCAATTACTTCCTAGGCTTGCAAATCAAGCAAATGCATGATGGGATCATCATATCCCAAGCTAAGTATGCCAAAAACCTAGTGAAGAAGTTTGGCCTTGAGAATGTCAAGCATTGTGACACACCAATGAGTACCACTTTGAAACTTAGCGAGGATGCTAGTGGAAAAAGTGTGGATCAAAGTCTATATCGTGGCATGATGGGGAGCTTACTATACTTGACTGCTAGTAGGCCCGATATAGCTTTTAGTGTTGGTGTGTGTGCTAGGTACCAAGTCAATCCCAAGGAATCCCATCTATCCTCTGTGAAGAGAATCATTCGATATGTGAATGGGACATCCAACTATGGGATATGGTACTCTTTTGACACTAATGCTAGTTTAGTTGGCTTTAGTGATGCAGATTGGGCAGGTAATTATGATGATAAAAAGAGTACATTGGGCGGTTGCTTCTTCCTAGGGAACAATCTTGTGTCATGGTTTTGCAAGAAGCAAAAATCCATATCTTTATCCACAGTCGAGGTCGAGTACATAGCCACTGGGAGAGTTTGCACACAACTCCTTTGGATGAAACAAATGCTTGTGGATTATGGCTTTGAGCAAGGTACTCTATCCCTTTATTATGATAGCATGAGTGCCATCAATATTTCAAAAATCTTGTCTAACATTCAAGAACCAAGCATATTGACATTAGACATCATTTCATCAGGGAGCTAGTTGAAAGCAAATGCATTGCACTTGAACATGTGGGCACAAATGATCAACTAGCGTATTTGTTTACAAAACTATTGGATTCAACTAAGTTTAAATCTCTTAGTAGGTCTATTGGGATTTGTCATATGCATTGATGGGTTTTGGTGGTTGACCCCATATGGGGAGCTCAAGCAAAGAGAGCGAACTTGCATCTTAATAAGCAAATAATTGTTTAATTTTATGCTCTTTAATTAATTGCTTGAGTATCTTGGATGCATATATTTTTATGTCTTTTTATTCAATAAGTGTGTTTTTGCCTTATTTGAAATGCATGTCTCATTTGTGTTCAAACATGTATTTTTGGACTAGGAAATTTGATTGGGAAGTACATTTGATTGACCCAAAGTTTATCTCAGTGTTTATGAAAACTTGATCTTGACATGCTTAAAGTGTTATGCATGGTAAATTTATTGAATGCTTACAAACACTACAAGAAAATTGACATACAGTGACAAAAAATATTTGTCATTATAAGTGAAAAAATTGTCACAAATTCGATATTGTGACAAACAAAAGTGTCACTAGCAATTTGTCACATTTGCCCCCGTCACTAAAAGTATTTGTGACAGTTTTTTGGTACCTTGTCACAAATCATAACTTTTAGTGACACATTATCATTTAACTTTAATTAGTGACAAAATAAAATTTGTGTCACAATATTAGTATTTAGTGACAATTAACCATTTGAAGATTTTGTCACTATACACATTCTTAGTGATAATTCATTATTTAAAAAATGTCATTATTCACAAATCTAATGACAAATAATCATCTTAAAATTATGCCACTACAGACAAACTTAATGACAATTACGTTAACCATATAATAATTGTCACAACAACCTAGATTTAGTGACAATTAACAATGCGGATGTTAAGTCACTATATAGATACTTAGTGACCATTTAATCGATTGTCAAAATTTAATATAAATTTAAATTGCATAAAAAAATATAAAAAATATAATGAAATAAATCATGTGTCTCATTGAATGACATAGAGTTCTATAAATAATCATTCCATTAAAAAATATCCAAAAACTAAGAAAATATTGAATTGATACAAAGGTAATCCAACATCTTTCAGAGTCTACTAATAAATAACATATGTCAACCCAGCTAGTCTAAATTAACATAAGTATTATGTCACACACTATCACTTCCAACTGCATAGCCAAAAACTTGAAACTTCTGAGGTTTTGATTGTGAAATATTAGAAGTCAATGATCCACTGTCGGTTGTTAGGTAACTAAATAATCTTTAGGTTTTGCAAGTGAATCCTATATACATGAAGACATGAATAAAAAAAATTAGTGAGAACAAATTAAAGTCACCAAAGTAAAATTGAGGAAAAATCCAACAATATTGGAAAAACTTAGCACAAATATAAATTAAATTTTATAAATTTGATTTCCAAGTATAAAACTTATTGGAACAATTAATCTATTGGTTTTCATATAAAGTCCTCTATAATGTTCTATAATGTCAATCTATTCATTCAGTCAAATATCAAATATCTTATTGAGTGTTTGAACTTATGAATTGCATGACACATTATAAAAAAATAGTTTAATTGCATCAAACAAGTGATTGTTCTATAAGAAACATTTTATCAAATAGTTAGTATGCATATAAACTAATATGACATAAAACATTTTATCAAACAGTTAGTATACATATAAACTAATATGACATATACTGTGGAAATTTAAGAACAAAACAATATAAATCAAGAAATAATAATAATGAGTTTCTTAAGAAATTGAAAACGAATTAAAGTTAAAAAACATCCCTAACAAATATATATAATTCTTCATACAAAAAAAAAAACATACCTTATCCGAAGACATTTTCAATTAATGAAACTCGAATTTGAGATTTCGACCCTGAAAAACAAGTACTAGAAAACAAACCCTAAAAAAATGAAATCAAGGGAAAGAGAAGCTTAAGAGTTTTTTTTCAATGCTGCATCAAACAATTAGTTGTTTCATAAGATTCATTTTGTCAAATAGTTAGTATTCACATAAACTAATATTGATATATACCGTAGAAATCTAAGAACAAACAACTATAAATAATAAAATAATAATAATGGGTTCCATAAAAAAACTGAAAACAAATTAAAGTTAAAAAAAATCCCTAAACAGAATATATAATCCTACACACACACAAAAATCATACATTTTTTCAAAGACACTTTCAATATATGAAACTCGGATTTGAGATTTCAACCCTGAAAAACAAGTATAAGAAAACAAACCATAAAAAAATAAAATCAAGAGAAGATCCAGACAAAATTTTCTCTATAATCTCGATACTTCTTTGGATGAAACATTGTTTCAAACCTAAAAAGTGTTTGAAGGGAAAAAAAGAAGGAAAAAAAACAATATGATTGTGGTACTTTTTTGATGTGGATTTTTGAAAAAAAATATATTAATTGATTCCTTTTTAGTGTAAATATTAATTGATTCTGATACCTTTAAAATCCTAATTATTTATAAAATAAAATATTTCCTTCTTAAAAGTTAATTTTGTGACTAATTATATTATTTGTTACAAATTGTCAAGTTTTGTAACTGATTGTGACACTTGTTTTTTTAAAGTTTCAATCGAATAAAACATAATGAAAAATAGTAAAATTTGTCACAAAATAATGTCAACAATGATACAATCAAATTTTTTCACAAAGTAATATGTCACTATATATCACTTTTTTTGTAGTGAAAATGATTGCAAATATGTGTGCAAGTGACTTTTGAGACTTCTTTCAATAAGGATATTGTATCCATTTCAAGGATTTTCACATTCCTTTAGTCTCTCTCTTTACTTATTGATCAAGATTACTATCATACGGGCATCTTGCCCGGAAAAATCTAATAGGGCGCAATAGTCGCTCATGTCTTGTTCAACTTGTAAAGTTTGATAGTTGCTTTTTTTTTAGTTAAACTATATCTTGTTTTCCATTGAAAATTTCGTGCAAATTGGTTTGGCTTCTCTTGGAACCTCATGTGCTATTTTCCTTTGCCAAATACCATGCTTTTGGAAGTTGATGTTGCATGTATTTCATTCAAGACAATCTTTCACACATTTTCCAATCAATAAAAACTTCCATGAATTTCTCTCTCTTTTAATTAACCTGCATAAAGTTGTTGTATATGATTATGCATTTACATTGCAACTATCTCTCTTTGCTAAAGCGTCCCGGTTGGGGAATACTCATTTGCCTATCTTGTGACAAAAAGGGGGAGTAGTATTTGATTTAGGAGGGGTTGATGTTGGAATGATGTTTTAAGGGGAAATTGACCTATTGATAGAGAGTGGATCTATTTAGGGGGAGCGTTTGCTGTGTGCATTGTTGATTGCATGTAACTTGTTTCTAATTCAAGCAAATTGCGATTTTTTTTTGTTTATCTTGATCCTTCTCATACACTTGTCTTGGAAAGTGTAGTTCTTTGTTTTGTAGGGATGATCATTCTACAATAGATGAAAGATTTGAAGATTTAGCTTTAGGTATCTCTTGTAATATATAATGTTTTTTTTTTGTTGACCTCTTATTGTTTCTTGTTATTTGTTGTGAGGATACATTGTGAGTGAGTGGTTTTGTCACGAAATAGCCAAAGGGGGAGATTGTAAGTTCCTCGGTTTTTGATTGGCTCATTTCGTTGACAACCACATTTTGGAATCAATATATAAGTGTAGCTTAGGTCATCAGTGCTCAAGTCCTCTTTCAAGCATCAAAGGTAAAATCACTTGCTTAAATTCATTGAAGAGATTTAGTGCACACACTCACTCTCATGCAGGTTTTTGATCATTTTGCATATGTGCGTAATTGTCTTGATTGTGTGCCAAATGTTGTTATCTCTTGCTTGTTTGAATTGATTGCATCTTGTGATTAAAATGTCATGTCATGTTAGGCATTAGGATGCATTCCCTTCACCTCTTTTCTCTTGCATGAATTGTGTGTGTGTGTGTGAAGGTGATGAGCAGTGCCCTCACCAGTGCAGCTTTCCAGTGGTGTGTCACTGGTGGTGCGATGGTCGTCATTCCCACCAACACCAGCGCAACTTTCCAGTGGTTTGTCGCTGGTGGTGCGCTGGTCGTCATGCGCACCTCACCAGCGTAACTTGTCCAGTGGGTTGTCGCTGGTCGTGCGCTACTAGACCAACGCACAGACACCAGCGCACATTGCGTATCAAAACGACGTAGCTTCACTTTAGGCTTCATATAAATATATTATCTTCTTCCTAACTCATTTTTAGAGCTTCCTAAACCTATTTTGAGAGAGAGATAAGGTTCTTTAGTGAGAGAAGCTCCAAGAAGCCATTTTTACTCAACCATCCTTAAAATCCAAATCATCAAGCATCTTTCAAGCATGGGTTTCTTATTTGTTCATGACTAGGTATTCTCTACATGTTCTAAACTTTATGTTTTCATTACTAAGACATGTATACCTAGGGTTTTAGTCTTTATTGCATATTAATTGCTTGCTTGTATGTTTAATTGCTTTCATGACATGCTTGTGTATTGATTGTTGGTTGAGATGCATTAATTTGTGATAGCTAGAATTTAGGACGGTTTTACCCTTCTAGCTAATTCTTCTTGCCTTTGCATTTAGAACATTGATAACTAGGATTAATAAATCCTAGATAAGCATGAATGTCTTGACCTAGCAATTTTGCATATTGAATATTCTTGCATATTCACTTAGGTTGCCATTATCTCTTCATTGTTGAGTTAGCTTATGGCTAAGTGGTTAGTGCATAAGGCTAGTGATCCAAAATCACTATTAAGGCCCGTTGGGTAGAGTGAAAAGGGGTTAGTAACTGGAGGGTTAAACGGGAGGTCAACATAGGTTGTAAACTTTTACTCAATAGTGGATTTTGGAGGATCAAGGGTGTCGCTCTAAACAGCCCGTGGTTTTTCCCATTTGGATGGTTTACACGTTTATATTGCGTGTTGTTTTTGTTTTATGTATGTTGTTTTTTCATTTGAACATTCAAGTAGAATGGGGTAGAATTGTTAATATTGATTAATTCACAAAATTGGTAATCTATCGAATTAAGACCTATTCACCCCCCTCTAGGTTATATACACACTTTCTAGGGAATTTCAGAATGTGTTGGAATGATGTTGGACAACTTGGTTTTGGCAATGAAGGACTGTCAAGGTGGCTTAAGGCGGAAAATTTACAAACAATAGATGAGAAGTTCAAACGGGCTGACACATCCGAGAAGAATGACTGGCCGTTTCATATGAATTTTGCCTCTGGTAATGTTTTTGCACCCTTAAGTATGAATTGTGATAAGTTGGTGAACCGGCCAACAACCTAGTTGATAGTGAATTTTTAAATTTACAAGTCAGTGATATAATGAGGAAATAGTTTATTTCTATTACTGATGCTGAGGAGTTTTACAAGAAATTTTTTATGTTACGGGGTTCAACATGCATAAGGACTGGTTGTGTAGGGACACACATGGATTAATTACAATTCGTAGGTGGGTTTGCTTAAAAGAAGGATTTAGATCAAATAAAAATTGAAAGGACCGACAGGGTTCGTGGATCTAGATGGTAGACTTGAGAAGGTTGTCGGGTAGCTTTGAAAATTAATTTTTATAGGGAGAAGATGTTATGGGTTGTTACAGAGTTTGGGAATGACCATTTGTCATAAGTTATTATCTGGTAATCACAACCAATTTCTATGGTCTCACCAATATGTTGACGATTGTGACATTGCACAGGTGCAATCATTGAGATCAGTTGGTGTCAAAACCTCACAAGTTATGGACCACCTTCTTGATCAATCAGGAAGTTATGCCATTGTGGGACACACCAGAAAGGACTTACAAAATCGGTGGGACACCATATGTAGATCTGTTTCATGTAATTCAGATGCTGATTCAATTATATCTTACATGACTTTGGAATCAAAAATGGATCCAGGATTTTTCTTTCGTTACAGTATTCTTGACGATGGTAGCATAGGTAACTTATTTTGGGTCGACGCGATGTCGTGATGTGACTACAGATATTTTGGAGATGTAATGTCATTTGACATAACATACCGAACTAATTCTTATAAAAAACCGCTAGTGATTTTCGTTGGTGTGAACAATCATACAAAAACCACCGTTGCGGCATATTCCTAATGAACTCAGCCAGAGTCAACATAGGCAGTTGGCGTGCAAATTTGAGACATGAGTTTATGCATTCTGCAACATTAGTCGTCATCACCCTATACCTTCTTTCCGGGCAGTGTACACGGGACCACTTGTGTGGACCGGCATCAATGACATAATCATATGCATTCTGGGTGCAAGTTTCTTAACTCTTCCATATGCTGGTTATATTCAAACTCGGTGTATGCGCGTGCTGCTTTGTCCATTATTACGGCAACATCCTTCCTATGAAATCGCTTTTTGACATTTTCAGCAAAGTGCCAACAACATATGGTATGGGTGGCATAAGGGAACACTTTAGAAATCCCTGCTTCAATGCTTGCATGCTTATCAGAAATGAAAACTAGCTCATCAATATGACCTAGGGCACCCTTCAAGCAATCCAAAAACCATTCCCATGAAAGGTTGTTTTCTGAGTCGCCGTACCTAAAAGCAATTGGATACACCTGTTCGTTCCCATCTTATGCTGTTGCAACAAACATTGTACCCCAAAATCGTCCCTTCAAATGGGTACCATCAACAGTAATGACTGGACGCATACACGTTTGGAATCCTCTAAGTGAGGCACCAATCGACATGAAAAAGTATAGAAATGTATCATCTTCGTTGCACTGTAAGTCAGTGATTGTGCCGGGATTTTGTTGTTCCAAAACGTAACCAAATGATGGAAGCAGTTGGAAGGTTTCCTCATGTGTTCCATATGTCAGTGACAACGCATAATCGAGGGCGGCGTGTTCCTTACTGTACATGATTTGGATTCCATACATTGATTTCATGTCGGCGATTATGTCCTTCGGACGCATTAGTCGACCATCTTGTTGTTGAAGTCTAGGTGCAATAACTTCTCCAATTGTGACTGCAGTAGCTTGTCGGTGCCGGCAGTGAGTTTCCTCTAACGGACAAGTGTGTTCATTGACAAAACTTCTTACTTGAAAGTATGTGCCTTCATCTCTCCTCACTGCTCTTAACTTCCACGTACAATTTCCCATCAAACAAACTAGATGTAATGTTGTCTTATTCGACCTTTTTACCTTCCATTCGAAGTTCTGCCGCATTGCAAAATGGCCTACTAGTCTCTTCAAATCCTTTTTCGTTGCAAAAAACTGGCCTTTATATATCATGCTTGTAGGTTCATCTTCAAACAAGTTCCTGCTTCCACCAATACCAAACGAGTATGATTATGCTCCTGGAATAACCCATGTTCATTTATTATTTGAATCATCTGCAGTTCCATTAGCCCTCCCCTCGGAGGTCCCAACTATATCTGGTGCACTGGAACTAAATCTGTGTACATGTCTTACACGTCTTTCCGTTTCGACAGGTTCTGTATCTTTCTGATTGTCCGCTACATTTTCTACAGAATTTAAATTGCCCTCATTATCCACCTCATGATTCACCCCAACATTCAGTGCTGTATTCTCCTCATTGTTGATGTCATTGTAGATCTCATTGTATTGGTGGTTGTACTCTCTACCATTCATCTCAATATGACAACCAAATACATCGTCGAATTGAGGTTCCGGTCTATTATCATGGGCGACTACTTTCGGTGGGACAACACATGTTTTCTCGACCATCAATCCCACTTCTTTCTGTGAACAACTGGTTGCTTCCGTCTGACGATCGAAATTGTTGGGTGTTATCAGGATGAGGGATATCTTCACCAATGACACCTCCTACTGGCCTCTCAATTAGACTAACACATACTTGAGGGATCACCCTATCTTCCCCTAGCATAAACTGAACATCGTCATTGTTTCTTATAAATGTACGACATGTAGTCCCAGGAACAATCGATAGAGACTGTAGCTCAACAATGTATTTGTTCTCATCAAACTTCACAATGGTTTGCACGATCGACACCAGTTCGTCGTAACTCAAATTCTTTGACACATACAAACCTTGGTTATCGGAACCTAAATACCTCTGATTTACGTCTGGTAATTGCTCCCATCGACCGTTGTAAGATATGACTATTCTCACCCTATCCATTGTCCTGTCAAAACCAACATCAAAAAACAGTAATAAGGAAAAAATATTTCATATTAAATTTACAATTATAAAGGATTAAACAAAAATCAAAAGTGTAAGATATGAAGCTTTTTTAAAAAACGGATCGAGATTTTTTTGTACATGATCGAGCCTTTTTTGTACATGACCGAGCTATTTCTAACGGGATCGAGCTTTTTTTGTTCAAGACCGAGCTCTTTTTCTACATAATCGAGCTTTTTAATATATGGCTCGAGCATTTTTTCATATGCTTCGAGCCTATTTGAAAGGGATCGAGCTCTTTTTTGAGGAATCGAGCTTTTTTGTGAGGGATTGTGCTTTTTTTGTGCGGTATTGAGCCTTTTTCAAAAGGGATCGAGCTATTTGTGTGAGGGATCGAGTTTTTTTTGGCAGGGATCGAGTTTTTTTTCTAAAGGATCGAGCATTTTTTGCCAAGGATCGAGCCTTTTTTGCAGGGATCGAGCCTTTTCTTTTTGCGTATCCAGCATCTATTTTTGGAATCGAGCTTTTTTAGAATTTGTTCGAGACTTAGTTTCACATTTCCAAAATTTTTTACAAATGTTTCGACCTATTTTTAAAACATTTTCACCTTGTATGCCCAAGATTATAAACTTGTTTACACCACTACAACTTAACTCGCCCAAATATATATACAAAAAAATATGCATACATGTTCATTCATTCTTTGTAAAAAGTTTACAACTCCAGGACATCAACATAAAAAAATTCAGACAACATGTTCATAAATGTTCATACAGTGTTATACCACACAGAAATACAATAAAAAATGAAAATAAAGATCAAAAATATTATTTTACCTTCTTGTGCAAAAATATTATTTTACCTTCTTGTGCAAAATATGGAATATCTGCAATATCTGCAATACAATAAATCTGGAATGAAGCTCGTTTTGTGAAGAAAAAATGGAGTAGTTGATTGATTTTCAAACAACTTTATTAGACGACAACCTTTAAAGAATAAAATATCGATTATTTAAGGGCAATTTCGGTACCTAACCATAATAGGTGACTTTTAAACTTAACTTATTATAAAGGTGACATCACTGCAATTGACCAACAAGAAGGTGACATTCCTCACCATTTCCACTATATATATCGATAAAACATCAAATCCATAAATATTTGTATACATTCTAAAGCTTCACATGTTTATATCAAATTCTAGGAACAAAATTCCAATACACGTTTTCTACACTCTAAACAAACTATTTATATAACACCCAAACTGAAATTGTTTAAACTCATTAAGGACATCATAGAGAGGGAAATTATTAGAGAGACCACTAATAAACCCTAATCTTATCAATACAAATATACCCAAACTTTGCAATCACAAACCTAAATATACATATCATACAAAACCCTAATCTTCAAACAAAAGTACCTTACGTACGACTTGAACCACCGAACCGATTTTAATAATGATTTAGATGCTACAAACGCATGAGAAGAGGTCGCCAGACCGAGAATAACTCGCCTGAAGAAGAGGTATCGACAACGCTGCCGAGACAGTTAGAGAAGAGACGTCGACAGCAGCAACGAAAGAGATGGAGATGCGGAAGAGTTACCGACCACCGTTGGAGATGTGGAAGAGATAGAGATATGAAACAAGAAGAGGGTTAGAGATACTGATCGTGTAAACAAAAAACTGGAGCAACTAATGAGAGGAGAGGGATTTTGTTTCTTTTGACCGTGTAAAAAAAAACTAGAGCAACTAATGAGAGGAGAGAGATTTTGTCTCTTTTGTTTATTTAGGTGGTAACCGGTACAATAGGTTAACAATAATTAAAATCCACTTTTTTTTATAAAAAAAAACCCTTTATTTATATGTTGTACGGTACAGCATAAGACTATGGCTGGTACCATAGCAAGCCCCCTACTTTTAAATAAGAGGTCCCCAAATAAGACTTTTAGAGATGCTTTAATAACTCGAAAGAATTCTATTGGAGATAAGCCTCACAACTAAAAAGAATTCTCACACCAATATACATGCCCGTTCTCTTACCTTTTTATCTTTCCAAAATAGATTTCACCCATTTTTTTTAGCTTTACATGTGGTTCTCCAAGATAATGGTATGTGATGAGTCCACCCTTATCAATTAATTAACATAATAAAAAAGAAGAAGAAGAAAACATCGTTATTATCGTAAAAAAAACTCTCCACACAAGCGGATCCGTGTTAATCATTGATATGGTACCATTCGAAAATACCTTTATACAATAACAGAAACTTTTATATTTTTTTGAACGTCATAAATTAATTAAACAGCCCAGAGCAGGGCAAACACCAACACAACAACAAAGAACCCAGCAAAACAGGGGAAAACCACCACCAAAAGCCAAAAAGGAAACAACAGGAAAGAGACAAAAAAGAAAGAAAATAAAACGAAACAGAGAAGAACCTTACAGAAACCTTATTAATAGAGAATTTTTTTGATGTTGAATAATCGAATAGGTTTAATTGAAAATTATTTAAACAATGGTATAACCATTCTCATCATTACAATTTATAAGAACCTTAAATCCATCCCACAGAAGAGAACACCAGATAGATAATAATAGATGTGCAAGCAAATGATGACGACTTAAACACACCCAAATAAGAAAAACAAAGCTCTTATCTCATGTGTCAACCTTGTCTTTAGATTGTGGAGGATTATGACCGATTAAGTTGCCAAGAAACCAGAGAAATCGAGCTACTAAATTACGATCTCGAGGAGGAGCCGTCCAATTGATGAAGTGCTTGAATAAATACTTCCAAGGTTTTATAAACGACGCAAACAAGGGAAAGTATGTAAGTGCCAACACGCCCATAGGGAAGAAAGACGCACAGCATATGAGAGTCGTCGTCCACCTTTGATGCTCGTCCAAATGGATGACGAGGAAAATCGTGGATGCAAATGCGAGCATGGTTGTAGCCACTGACATGAAGAGCAAGGCGAAGCCGAGTGTCAGTTTTCTTGGGATCGTATCAAGGAAATTGTCAAGGTCAAAAGGCGACGTCAGGATGCCGAGGAACATAACAACAGCGGTCAAGGAACAGGATAGAGAGATTATGTCTGAGATGGTGAAAAACAGGAACAATGGGGCGTTGATGAGAATCGGACGGCCATTTTTGTCACTAGTACCTCCAGGTACGGTGAAGGCGGCTGCAAAGACCACCCCAGAGACCAGAACAGCAACTGCAGAGCACGCCTCAGAAGTATCTTTAATCCATTGTTGTGCTTCCTCGTGTTGAATTTTATGCTTCGCTTCGAAAACTTCACGCGCAGTCATGTTGTTATTATTAGGGAGCATGGTATAGTAGGACGGCATTATTTCCTCCACATCCTGCATCCACAAAGAACATAATTAATAAAGAGTAATATTGTCTAACAATCATCATGTAAATATTATCATTTTACAGAATTTTGGTAATAATAGGAAATTATCCAAACTAAATATTCAATCACTCTTGTAATACACCGGTCACATGTGTTAGGCCGACAAACTTAAATTCTAACAATAGAGATTGTCATATAGACCAAGTCCAAATATAGATACAGATTGTAGAATAAATATATAAACATATGTACTATATGTGAAAGGACTCAAATCCAAGAGTCCTAGGTCAAAGATGACTCTAATAGTATCATGTCAAACATAACAATAATGTTAAACTACATCAACAGGCAAGTGATGAAACAATCCCAAATAAAGATACATATTTCATAATACATAAATAATTATGCATGCGATACGACTTAAACCTAGAACTCCTAAATCAATTATGGCTTTGATATCGTATAATTAGTAACCATCAACTCAAAAGCATTGTCGATCATATTGAATATATATTTCATTATATAAATGAACCCAAAAAAAAAAAAAACAAGAGCTTGCTAGCTAGGAACAGTGAATCTCACCCTGTACCATTCTAACTCTTCTAGTAGTTGGTAGGCAGGACCGGAGCTAGTTCCTCCTTTGTAATGCTGTGTGTCTGCACACTGTGTAAGACAGTGTTGCTGTTTACGTCGGTTTGTCGGGCCAACCTGACCATCGGTACTTCTTTTGATTTGATAAGATCGAAGATCTCCTTTTCGCGGTGCATGGCAGCGACATGTAATATGTTCTGCTTTTTATAGTTAATTTGCTCATGCGCCTGAGGATGCTCTTCAAGTATAAACTTGACCATTTCTACATTTCCAGTTCTTATTGCAGCAAACAATGGGTTTCTAGGTTCCTTTTTTTCTTTCTTTTCATCAGGTAGCCTATCTTCGTTCATGAATTGCATGCAGTTTTGGTTAAACGATTTGTCATTCCTTATTAGGATCCGAGCAAGTTTGGTAGCCAATTCATAATCTCTCTTCTCTTTCCAGAGTTTCTTCGCTCCTGACAACCTTATATTATTCATGCCTGTTTACATATGATTTATTAATCCATTCTTTTAGAAAATTAATAGACTATTTATTTAATTTTAAAATAAATTTGGTTGAAGACCTTTTTCAAAAAAGAAAAAGAAAAAAAGATAGAGATTATGCCTTGAATGATAACGTTCCAGATTGATATATAGATCTTATATGAAACTGCGTGGCAAAAAGTTCACAGTCAAATTTGATATCTAGAAATACCCCAGTATATATGGATTCAGCTAATACACAGTACAGTTGTTGGGTTAGTTTCTAATTATTGGATATTTCAATCCAGTGGTCTACAAAAATCACTAAATATTTGAAAATTTAAAAAAAAAAAAAAAACTAAAAGAAACTAATAAACATCTCTCACTCCACATAACTACGGCCAGCAACTATACAATTCATGTATACAAACTAAATCTTTTATTATTTATATATAAAGTACTGGTTGGGCTGGAGATCTGTATGTTTTTCTCATGTAGGGGATGCCTAATAAACATCAATAGCTACTGAATTGACATTGGTATCTATTAAAAATCACACCCACACAAAATGTACAAATAGATCTACTACCCGATCTGTACTGTATATATAAATATAGGAATTTTGAAATTTTTGGAAAGTGAGGAAATTGGCTTCCTCATTTGGAATGGAGGAGTCCGTTGAGGAGGCCAACATCATATACTTCATGGAGAATTAGAGGCAATATTAATTGCAATAAACTATTTGATACCTTTGAAGACACGACCACTCTTTCCATTTTCTACTTTCTTGTCCCGAACACTACCAGCTGGAAGGCCTGTAAATTTCAAGAATTATTAAGCATAATCCAAATAGTGAAATTATAATTATTTTGGAAACAATATAAAATCAATCAATTAATTACGGTAGAAAGAAAGTCTATGATACATCTGGTATGCAATGTGTGTGTATTTCTTTCAATTTGTAAGCATTCTCTTAATCATATATATTACTTACTTTGTTGTAAGCCAATCTCTATATCTCGATCTTCATCTTCTTTTTCTTTTATCTTGTCAATGCTATCGTTGTGGCCACTACCAACCGGAAGGCCTGTAAATTTCAGAAATTATAAAAATAAATATATACATGAATGAAATATTAATGGTTAATCATGAAGACAGTAAACAATTAATTAATGTATGCATCTTCTCCTATATATATTCTAGCTTTTACTTGATAAATGTTACTATTAAGAGTTAAACAGTGAATAATAAAAGAATAATACTAAATATCCCATCTATAATCCTACATTTTTCATCCCAATACATATGGCAGTTGATGTGTCACTTGATAATTGGATACATATTAGTTGTAATTTATTTCACTTACCCATGTATCAACTCAACAATTAATATATATTCGACACATTAGCTGACACATATGTTGGGGTGAAAATGGTGGTATTATAGGTTGAATGTGTAACATTACTCGGATTGAAATTAAATTTACATACAGTGGTAGAAAAGCTTTTTCCAAATGCCCATTTTGTCTCTACTCTTCAAAAGAAACGGTATCTTAGCTAGCATGTAAAGACTAGTCCCATTTTCGTCATCCAATTCTGCTAATTCTTCATCCAATTCCAGCAAGTCTAAAGCTGTTCCTGTATCAAACATGCATAGAAATTAATTAAACATCTTAGGTATGTCATGACTCGAGCATGTCAACTTACATCAATGATCAAGTATTATTTATAAACGATCAAAAAAATTAAAACACTATTAATTTAAATATCAAAAAGAAAGAAAAATCCGCCAATTATTGTAGCTTAGTGGTAGGTCATTCCTGGCAATATTACATGAGTCACCATCACACCATATGATCAGTCATGGCCCGGCCCCCAAGCACACAATATTTTTTAAAAAAATTATTAACATTTTACCCTAACGTTCTTTACTATTTACATTTTTCTGTTAAAATTTTGATAGTTTTTCAAATTGGTATAGAGTGAAAGAGAGAGAGACCAAATTTCTTCCCTTGAATGGCCACACGAAGAATGGAGGCACCATCTTTCTTGCTGCGATGAATACCTTTGAGCTGCACTTCATGTTCAAATGAAAAAACCCTTTGACCTGGTTGAGAAATCAAATACCGGACAATTTTCGTGTTCCCGTATGCTGCAGCTCTGAACAGTGGTGTTTCACCGGAATCGTTCTTCATATCAATTAGCTCTTTGTTTTTCTTAACCAGAAGCTTCACCGCCTCGTAATTCCTGCAGATGGCTGCCTTGTGCAGGACCTTATTCCCGTAAGCATTCACAGCGATTGTGAGACTGTGGCGTTGCTCGTCGTTGTCTACAATATCAAGAATCTGTTGAAGTGGTTCCACCTTCTTGCTGTGTACTGCCAAATGGATTATATTGTCCTCATGCATCGATAATGGTTGTAAAAATTGTAAGACGTCTGTCTCCTTGGAGATTTGTTTCTTCATGGTTTCCCAGTCTTTACGCAAAACTGCATCATAAAGCTCCTTTGTTTTTTTTTTGAAGGAAAGATCCTCTGTTAATCTTGAAGAAGCCTCCTCCATTTTCTCCGTTAGAAAATGGAAGAATTAAGAAAGATAGAAAAAGTGTTCGATATTAAATTTCTTTCAGTATTGGAGAGCTACGTACGTAATGATGAAGAGGAGAGTTTGTGGTTTTAATTAAAAAGAAAAGGTGATGATGAAAGAGTATTCGTGAACCTTGTTCCTTTAGATACAAGGAAGGTAATATTAGATACAAGAAAGGCAATTTTCTTCACAGAATCACGGCCACAAATCTTTATTTGGAAAAAAAAAATTAAAATTCTCCATGTTTAGTGATGAGGACAATTTTTCATCCCAATTTTTAGATGTGAATGGTGATGGGATATATCCCAATTATAAGAGCATCTCCAATGTAAATATGTATTTTTGAGTTTCTAAATGGTGTCACATAACATTTCTATTTATTATGAACCCACTTTAATTTTTTTTTAAAGAAATGCATATTCACATCTCCAATACAATTATATAAAGTCAAATATTCATCTATTTTATGACCGATCATACTAAAACAATTATTACATTCTCTCTCCTCTTTTATTTTACAATAAAATGAATTTTAATATTATTGGTTGAATGAGTTAGAAATCCTAGTTAGCATTTCTAGGAGAGTTTCTACAATTAGAAACTCAACTTCATAATTTCTAACTTTTTGTTTATCATATGATCTCCATATTGAAGTTAGATAATTACATTGGAGACGGTTTTTCTTACTTTTTAACTATCTATCATACGTGGCAATCAATTTTCTCCAAATATATATTTACATTGGAGATGCTCTAATAAGATGGTACTATTGATAACTCACTAATGATCTAATGACGTCCCAGTTTTTAAAATTCAAAAATTTACTTGATTTATTTCCTATACTACCCCTTTTAATTATCTTCCAAACTTAAATCACCTCATAAATGATCTCTATATATTTTCAGAAAAAGGAAAAAAACCTTCTCTCTCACACACACAACAAGCACCCCTCCATCACAATTTTTTTCCCTTTATTTCGTTAATTACAATATGATCAAATTAAATTCTTATAATACCACACATCCATTAATAATGTGTGTTTATCTATTTTTTTTTTAATGCTTTAAGCCCTAATTTTATTTGCTTATTTTATTACATACAACTTATATTATTAAAGAAATCAATAACATCATCCATTTCAAAGCAATCATTATTTAAAAGTAAGTTTGAATTTATTAGTTTTTTTTTTTTCATTTCATTGTTTCAAAGTTTTTTTTTCTTTTTTGTTCTCTAATGAACATAATATAATCAAATAATTTATTTTTATTTTTATTTTTATTTTTATCTTTCCTAATGCTAAACAACATGAATGAAAAGAAAAATACAGTTAAAGGATGCTGGATGAGAGTAAAAGAAAGGAGGAAAAAAGGTACATAACATTATATATATATATATATATAGAGAGAGGAGTTTTTCTTTTGAAATATATAAAGCATTAATGGAAAATATATAAAAAGCATTTATGAGGTGAGTTAAGTTTGGAAGTTAAATAAAAATGAGTAGTGTTAAATTCATCTCTCAACTCATTCTTTGTTTTTATATTGATATGTGGACATCAATAAATGTATTACATTAAAAATATAATATTTATAAATGAGCAAATTACACTCAACCTCTATAAGGTTTAACCTTTTATACTCATTAATAATTTTATCATTAATTGGCATTCACATCCTCTACCGTTAAATCAATCTTAACTGTTGACTAACTGTTACAGTTAAAAGACTCAACTACCTCTAATTTCTAAATTAAATTAATAAAACAACATTTAATCAGAATTTTTTTTAAAAAGTAAAATAAATGATTTTCATCAACACAAACCCAACAACATTTGATGATGAATTGAAAAAATAGTAGGCACATTCAAATATTCAATTAGTTTCAACATAAAGGCACAAATCCAACCACAATTTGAACAACCTAGATATTGAAAAAAAATAAATTGTTTTTCAACATAAAGGCACAAATCCAACCACAATTTGAACAACCTAGATATTGAAAAAAAAAAAATTGTTTCACCACATTCATTGTTCAAACAACCCATAAATTGAAAAGCAATTTAAAAAAAAAAATCAAATAATTCAGACTTAACAACATCATCATCTATCATATCGATCCGGAATATTCTCCCTTCAATTTTGATATTCAAATTACAATTGACAAAAAAAAAAAATTATAACAATCACCAAAAACACACCACCATCATTTTTCCACAAATCACCGATTGATGCTCGAGCGCCTCTCGGCTCGCCACCAGAGTGACCAGACACGGTTAGAGAATCAGAAACCTGACCCATCCGACTCACCACCACCTCCGCTTTCCTCTCCCGCTCCAACAACCGGAATAAATTCATCTCCACATAAATCGAATCCTCTATCGACCCATCTCGCTTCCCCAACATCTCTGCTGCCACCTCCGACCTCGAGAAGTTCGTCGCATAGAACTCCTATCTGGTACTGAATTTCAAGAGTTCAGAGATTCACAACCACCACAACAACTACCCCTATGTCCCCATATCAAAATCAACCACAATCACAACCCTCACCCTAAATCAAAATCAACTAACTACATCTACCACCCCCAATTGAAATCCTCCAAAATTGAAATCCCTAAATCAAATTCAACCAAATCCATTAACCTAAATCGAAATCAACCAAAACCACTGACCTAAATCGAAAACGAAAATAGCCACCACCCTCAATCCAATCCCGGAAACACCCCTAACCATTCACCCATACTCCTCACCAAACCTAGAAATCAAACCACCAAACGTATATACCAACACCCAAACCTATAGAAAGAGATGAAGAGAGCAGCGGGGGGAGAAAAAGAGAAGAATAAAGCGGTAAAAGAGAATCAGGTAGAGATAATGAAAAGAAGAGAGCAATGGAAGTCTGAAAGAGAAGGATAGAAGAGAACAAAGGAGAGAAAAAATTATTTTGGGTTGTTTGAACGATGAATGTGATGAAACTAATTTATTTATTTTATTTTTTCAATTTTTGGGTTGTTCAAATTGTGGTTGGGTTTGTCCCTTTATGTTGAAACTAATTGAATGTGCCTATTATTTTTTCAATTCATCATCAAATGTTTCTGGGTTTGTGTAAATGGAAATTATTTCTTTTTCTTTTTTTAATTTTCTGATATTAATTTAATTTAGGAATCGATGGTACTTTAGTATTTTAATTGTAATAGTTAGTCAAAATTTAAATTTGACCTACAGTAGGGGGTGTGAGTTTCAATTAGTTATAAAGTTGATTCTGGGTATAAGAGACCAAACCTTTGGGAGATAGAGTGCAATTTACTCTCAAATTTTCTACTTTTTCATTTAATTTCCGATACAAACCAATAACTAATTTCTTATACCGTCTTTCTTTATTTAATATCAATTTGTTTATATATTAAAAAATAATAATAGATCTATTGTTTGTGATGTTACTCTACAACTCTACAACCTTTTTTTTTTATCTACAATTCCATCATGCCTTAGTTAACTCCAACTATCAACGTTTACAAACGAAAATTTGCTTTTTCACCACTATTAGGTAATTTTTTTTATTGTTTTTTTATTAAATTATTGTATTGGATTAAATTTGTAAGTTTAACTTCTTTTATTTAAATTTCTTGTTCGATACATTTTGTGCAGTTCTCATCATTTTCAAACATAAGTTGTTTACCCCATTGATACAATCGTATCTAAGTAATTTTTTAACTGATTTTAATACTAAATAATTTTATTGCATTATATTAAGTTTTTATATTTAACTTTTTAACTTAATTTTTTTTTTCATAACTTGTATGTACAGTAAACACCGATTCTCACCATTTTCTAATACGTACGAGTTGTCTTCTCACCGATATTTGTTACAGCTTTACTCATGTAATCTTTTTTGTTTTGTTTTTTTATATAAAATAATCTAATTGTATTGTATTAAAATTTTATATTTGAACTTATTTTATTTGAATTTCTTTTTCAAAACTTATTTGTGTAGTTCTCACCATTTTTAAACATAAGTTGTCTTCTTCCCATTGTTACAATTGTATGTGACAGGGACATTGTGCCATGCTGAATTATTTTTCTACCCATTATTTACAATATGTGGGCCTTGATTCAAATACTCTAAGTTACCGAAGATGGTATGTATTAGAAATTGTTACATTCCATCAAATACTTAGTTTTAAGTCTTTCAAAGAAAAAAGGTTATTAGTTTTAATTATTAATGTACTATTGGTACATAATATTTTATAGTAGGTTCGAACACGATGATATTCAAGAATACAACAGTTTATTGAGCCTTCTGATCATTAGATTGCTTTAAAGGTATAAATTATTAAAACTATATTTATATATATTTTTAACATGAACAGTGACATAAAGAAAAAAAGAATTTCTTTTTGTATTTTATGGTGCAATTTTCTTTTGATTTATTATTTTCTTTTGGTATATGATCGATGTACCTTTTATTTAATTTTTATAATATATTTTAAAACTATTTAATTCTAATTTGTTTTACTAATTATTTATTCTATACAATAACCATCAAGTTAACCAGTGACGTTGGTAATGAAAATATGGTAAAAAGAAATATCTGAGCAATTCAATTTGAATCTATAGACACAAGTTCAATAGAAAGAAGAGAAGTTGTAGTGTCAGTCTAACAACACAGACCTATTATTATTATTATAGTTTTTTTTTTTTAAATGACAATCTGTTGAAGTTAAAGAAGAAGGGTAATCTAGTAAATTAGTTATTTGTTTGTATCATAAATAAATATTAGACTTTTAATGTATACCATTTATTGTTGTCCACATGTCAACACGGAAACTGAGAGTCTGTTGAGAGAGTGAATATAACACTCTTCAAATAAAAAAGGGTGATTTTAGAAATATATCAAACAAATATTTGAATTTTATTATAAATTTATTAAGAATAAACAAAATATAAAACATAACTTATAGAAGAGATCAAGAATAGCTAAAGAGAAAAGTATTTTATTCATCAATTGTTCTCATCATAAAAAGTGTATCAAATACAATGGTTTGAGACCCTTTTTATAGCCTCACAATCCCACGTTTTATTAAGTATATATAAATTACATTATAATGAATCATAAAATTGATCATTATGATAAAGCTAGCGGGAATACAAAAGGATGGAAGTTTCTTCCATGGATTGATGGATATTTATTCATATATAATTGCATTATATTCATAACACTCCCCCTTGAATTAATCTCTATCAATCATACAGTGAATATGTCTCATTAAAACCTTTGGTAATAAAAACCCGGTGGGAAAAAAAAACTAGCAGAGGAAAAAAAGTACATTATTCATCTACATCTCAAATTAAACTTTAAAGGTAATGATGGGTGCAAAAGCTGCCTCATTAAAACCTTACTAGGGAAAAACCCGGTGGGATAAAAACCTAGTGAATGAAAAAGAGTAAAGTTGCATTTTATTTCCTCATAATAGTAAAAACCTTTGATAAATATGATCTCCCCTCATTCTTATGTGGATGCTTTAATATTTTGCTAAGATATTTCTATTTATCACATCCCAACCTTTTAGAAATCTAGTATGAAGAACTTTACTAATGTTGCTTTTCAAATGGGTGCAACCTGTTATATAGAATATTATGTTATTTTATAATTAAAAAAACACCGTTTAAACATAGATTTAGTACTTCAAGACCAAAAGGTTATTCATTATCATTTTCATTAATGAAAGAGGATTATACATTACTTTAATTTTATGTAACGAGCATCAAGGTATCCATTCAATAAGTTTTATCTATGAAAAAGTGTTTCAAGACATTTTCTTATATATGTTGATTCATGTATTATTATGTTAATTGAAAAACACTCAACACGGCCATTAATCGAGACTAAATATCATTTTCCAAGATTTTTTTCATCTTAGAAATTATTCCTTGTAAACATATAATTTGTAACTCATCGGGAGTATTAATAAGTCTCAAACGATCAACATATACTTCTTTGGAATCAAATTTGTGGATTCTTCCAACACAATATTCATAAATACATATGTACTACATGCATTTTGTTATATTAAATTCAATATATACAAAATGTAGTATCAAATTACTTGCTTCAGGCATTTAAATCATTCTAGGATTTTTATTTATTGTCAAACTAGGTTTCTGTAGTAAATCTTTTATCATAATTCATACGAAAATAATTATATTCAATAAATTTCATGTCATCAAACATTTGAACTGCAGGTTCAAAATTTTCAAAAATAAGTATAACTCTACTTTTTATTTTTCACCGTTGTGTCGTCATATATACAATTTATAGTTTAAGACCATCATCATATTTTCATAATATGCAGAGCAATATATGATCTCAATTTCTATATTATAAATATAATTGATTTACATTTCGTATTCCAGGTGCCCCTTCAGGGGTTATTGAATCCTCTTTAATATTCAGTACACATGCATCTTTATACAAATATTTCTTTCGGTGAAATATAATCTCTTTATTTCTAGTACATGTGTCTCTACTGGGACAATTGAGATTTTTCTATTTTTTATTCCAAGAGTCTCAAAGATGGATTAAATTTCTCTATGTATCTTCAAGATTTTGTTTTTTACTTATGAGAGACTAACTCTTCAGGAGTCTTTGATGATGATGATTTAGATATCACTTGAGTATTATTTTCACTATGTTTATGATATTTCGAATTCCACTTCTAGGGAACCTTATCATTTGAACTAAATTGTCTTTCATTAACAGATGATTTTTTTTTGCAATTTCATAAATTGTTCTACAGGAACAACCACCCAGGGTTTATTTATTGGCAGAATGTAATTTTATTATTTTTTTCGAATCATCTGAAAAATTATTGCAAATCACAAGATGATGCATACAATGTAATTTCATGTCGTTTATCAATTTATGACAATTCTCCCCCTAACGACGAGAAAATTAAATTTCAAGAAAATCTTATGCATCATCGTAATTTTCTATATGATCTCGTTTATTCTGTCATATTGTACTTTAAGTACTATCGTATTGTGTCCTTCGGAGACATTCAGTAGCAAAAAAAAAATTCAATGAGGAAAAATATTTCAATTTTTTGATGCATCATTTTCTTTAATTGAACTTCTAATTCATAACATAATATTAATCATATGATCTTATGACAGGATAAACTATAAAAACAGGCATGCTTCTGGCATGTAAAATATTTTTTAATTGATACAAAATAATTTCTTTGTTCATTGATCTTCCAGATCTAATAAATACAAAGATTTTTCATGTAATTATTTTTCACTTTGTATTAAAATAATATCTCTTGTAGAGCATTCATTTTTCTTGTTAAAAATCAACAAAATATTAAAATTTACCCTATGTGCTCTTTTGTCCTTTTATTTAACACCTAAAGCAAGCAGAAAGATTTTATAATTCTAAAAGGTGTATTCAAAATGCTTTCAAATTTTATTGCTTTGTTTTGGTGTTATTTCACTTATGGTGGATTGAAATGAATTTCTCGTAGTAATCACCTTATCTTCAATAATTATTTCAACTATCTATATTTGCAATCACAACCATGACATTTTGAAATAAACATCATTCACTTCAGGAATGATATTAATCCAAATATTCTCAAATTACTAATCTTAATATTGCTCATTTAAGAGCATATTAGAGGTATGTAATTATCATAATATATATTGTTACTTCAGGAGCAAATATTTGAGTGACGACGTGTAATATATTTCAATCATGTCTTTTCTTGGTAATCAAATCCTTTATCTTATCGAATCAAAAGGACTATTGGATCTTTACCATGAAATACTTATATTTCAACTTATAAATAAATAAAAACAATGATACAATATAACAAAACAATATGATTTTGAGTAACAATTTAAATGATGAAAATCTAAACACAATATATCTAATTTTAATAAGAATGCTAGATATCATAATTGTTATATGTAATATATTAATCAGCAAATATATTAAGTGTTCATATGTATTATGTAAATATATCAAGATGTACATATGACGGTAAAATTTATATGATGCAAAGTTTGAAAAATCATATTTTCTGTGAAAATTTTCATACCTTTCATACATCACTAAGAGAAAAAGTTATGGAAGAAATAACATTATTTTTATAATAATTTTTTTTAATTAGAGATGATAATTAAAGTAAAATTTAATTTATAAAGAATCCATATAAAGTATTAGGGTAAATAAATCCTGAAAGCAACTTCATGTTATGATAATTCAAAACTACTAAAACAATACAAAAACTTAATTTTAAGACCATATGACTGCAAATTCACTTCATAATAAAATCATCAATTTTAAAATCATAAAATTCGAGAATCTGAAAACTAAATATTGCACGGTGAATTCATAGACCAATGAATGAATAATAGAAACAGTTTTTGACTAATAGATGTGCAAAATACCAAAATTCATGTTGTCTTATATGTGAAAACATAATCTTTTACACTCTACATACCGTGATAAGAAGGAGCAATCACATTGTTGGAGTGTTTTCATATGAAATATAAACAATAAATATGAGGTAGAAATATCATAACTGCAAGAAACTCAACAAGTTAGGAAAATTAATTTTGAACCTACATATATCATAACTTTATGATTATGATGTATAAATTCAAAACTTTAAGTTTTTAAAAAAATATTCAATTAAAATTTTGAGTTTCATTAGAACTTCAAGTTCATTTATAAATTCTATAGATATAATTAAAAATATGAATTCAGAACTTCAGGTTCCAAATAATAATCACATAAATTGAGATTCAAAATTTTAAGCTCTAATTTGATTTAAATTCAGAATTTCATGTTCTGATTTGACTATAATTCATAGTTAGATTGAGCTTCTGACTCTTCAGGACTAACATCAAATTGAGTTTCAACTCTTTAATTTTGCAATCGTAAAATCTCACATTTGCTTGAGTTTTAATTTATGCAATCTTTAGGTTTCAAGACGTTCACTACATTTTTACAATCTTCAGGTTGTAATACAATCGTTTTTTTTTTTTCATTTCTTCACAACTCAAAACCAAAATAATGTGAATAAAAAAAAATAAAAAAAAAATCATCTTTCGAGATAGAGAAATATATATTTTACAATTTGTTGGAACTTTTGGTCTCACCATGAGATTGTGATTTACTATTTTAAGATGCTAGATTCTTAATAAAATTATATTGTCTATTGAAACCTCTGGTTTATCTTTAAATTTAAATTTCAGGTCTCAATTTGATTCAAATTTAGAACTTTTAGTTCCTAATTGGATTTGAATACAGAACTTCTGGTTCAATATACATCGATCAATTCCAATCACAACATTGAAATATGAACCGTTGAAAATAAAATAAATTTATTTTCTGTTGTAAAAGATCCAATATAGTGGTAACCATAAAGAATACTCATAAAAAATAGTTGTATAAATAAATTAAATCTAAACAATAATAAAGTAAATCGTATTGTATTATTTTAATCGTGCTTAAAATTTGAAAAAAAAATACCCTTTTTTCAAAATTTGGACTTTATTTTATAGTCCATATCCTCTAAAGTAAATCACAAAAGTAATTGCACAATATCTATGAACAAATAGATATTTGGCTATAATTGTATCACAGTATTAAGTTCATGATTTTCTGTTTCGGAACTTCAGGTTCTTAACAAAATTCATATTTGATTGAAGTTTAAAACTTCATTATGACTCTACATGCATATATATTTATATTTTAAAATAATAGTTTTTTGGAACTTCGGATTCCAAAAAATTATTATTATTTTTACTGGAATTTATAATTTGAGGTTCTGATTCAATGTATATTCATTATTTGCAATCGATAAATTCCAATAAGATTTTTTTATTATCATTATGTTTAGCTTCAGGCGTTTTGTTATTGCAATATTAAAACATTAAATTGGGTTTCAGACTTTTCAATTTTACACATCAGATCAAGCTTCAGGCTTTTGGATTTAACAATTATAAAATATATATCAAATCGAGCTTCAAGCTCTTTGATTTCGTGATCTTTGGGTTGCAATATAATTAGTTTCATTATTGCAATCTTCTGGTTGTAATATAATCAATTAATCTATGTTTTCTTTTAATGGCAACCCAATGAATACTAAGAATATAATTAAGAAGAGAAATAATATAAACCATTTTTTTGCCCAAAATTTGAGAAAGAAATACTTTACAATTGCTTGGATCTTAGTCTCATCAAGAAAGTGTTATCTCTTATCACGTGTTGAATTTGGATTATATACCGTCTTGTCTTCAAACAATAAACTTTCATATCCAAAACCTGAAATATATAATGGTTAGAGATTCATGCTGATAACGTATTATAAATTGATTAAGAATAAACAAAATATAAAACATAAACTTAGAGAAGAGAATAGATCAAGAATAGCTAAAGAGAGAAGTATTTTATTCATCAATTATTTTCATCACAAAAAGTGTATCAAATACAATGGTTTGAGACCCTTTTTATTGTATTTGATACACTTTTATAGTCTCACAATCCCATATTACATTAAGTATATATAAATTACATTATATTGAATCATAAAATTGATCACTATGATAAAACTAGTGAGAATACAAAAGGATGAAAGTTTCTTCCATGGATTGATGAATATTTATTCATATATAATTACATTATATTCATAACAAATTTTAAAAACTGGGTCATTATTAGATTATCAATGGGTATCACCACTCTTATAATAAATTTAATTTAGTAGACAATAAGTGGTAAGATCTTTATTACTTTTCTTATTTAAACAAAAAAACATAAAAGTTGTTAACTACCATGTGTATTGCAAGCAAAAAGAGATTCTTATCTTATTATATAATAATTGTAGTCGTTCAGAATTTGTTCAAAAAGTATCGATTCTTAAATCATAAAGCCAAGACCTAGAATTAGAACCGAATTCCACAATTCCTTCAAGACTTCAACACTTTATTTTTTCTTGGTTATCAACCCGGTGTTCCCACTCACTTTGGAGTGGGACTAATCCTGTCAGGCCGGTAGCAGGGTTAGTTCATGGGGTCAGTAAATCCAACCATTTGTTGGGACTCTCAGTGGATCCAACTTATTTATTTATTTATTATTTAAAATTAGAGGTCCAGACCCGATATATCTAAATCTAAAAAGGGTTCAACCTTAAATATTTAAGGTCTTTTATTTATTTATTTTCTTCCTTCACAACAGGTCCAACTAACCAGTCAATTTAATAAAAATAAATATAAAGATCCAACTAAATTCTAAATTAGCATTTGTCAAGAAAAAAAAAACAAGAATTGTAACATCAAGAATTGTAACATAGCATATTACTGGACATCATAGCTAACCTTTGTAAATTTCTACTTCAGAAATTTGTAAGATTTCTCAAAATCGACAGGCTGCCTTTGTAAATTTTCACTTCAGAAAGTAAGAAGAATATAAATTTAAACAATGTTTTGTTTTTATGTTATTAAATATGATAAGTCTTTTTCGTTTTAACTTACGTGGATTACGTTGTATTTGGTAAATGAATAATTATTTATCTATTTTTTTAATAATAATGATAATAACTTTTATATGGGTCCCGATTTTTACTAATATCATTAAATGAATAAGATCCTAAAATATCTGGAGACGTCCCTGACCAACGGACAGATGGCCCTTACCAGGAGGTGCTCCAAAGCTGGTTCAAACACGAGCAGTGTTTGAACAGTTCCATTGAATCGGATATAGAACGATTAAATTTTCATATTTGTTGTACTTTTATGTGTGATGATGAAAGTGTATTCGTGATGCTGGTATCTTTAAATACAATTAAAGCAATTTTCTACATGGAGTCAGAACATCTCAAATAGACCCCTTAATCAATACCCTTAGCTTAATTGAGTGAGGAGCTGCAATTTTTACTTCTTCCAGAGGCCCTTAATAACTCCCTTAATTAGAATATGGTGGAGCTCACTCCCTTAATTAAAATATGCTTCTGCCTCCCTTAATTAAGTGGGCTCTATATATAAATCATCATGAGTAAATAATAATAACTAAATGTGTTCTATATAAAATAATAACAATAAATCATAAAAGAGTCATTTAAATGAGTATTCTTAGAATACATATTCTTTTAATGACCCCTTATAACAACATCCATCCTTAAATAAGGGGTTCCAAGAAAGAATATTGAAGATACTCGAACGACTCTAAATTTTTATTTGGAAAAAATAAAATCCTCCATGATGAGGACGTTTTTAATCTCAATTTTTAATGAGAATGGGATCGGACATGGTATAGGTCCATTAACAAAGTTAACTAAAGGAAAAAGATTCTTATCTTAACCTATAGTAATCATAGTCTTTTAGAATTTGTCCAAAAAGTATCAATTCTTTAATCTTAAAGCCAAAGACCTAGAATAAAGAACCGGATTCCACAATTCCTTCAAGGCTTCGACACTTCCACTAGGGAAAAAAAGGGTCGTACAATCATACATTTTCTTATGATAAATTTTGAATGATATTATTTTAAGATAAATTTTATTAATTGTCATGATATTTTATTCGATTGAGACTTTTTAAGAAAATTGTCAAAATTGATTTCAACCACGAGGTTGTTGCCTTGGTGGTCCAAGACTTGAGATGAAACCTAAGTCCTTAGTTCTATTCTTGACAATTACATTGTATTCAGCTATCAGGACGCTAGCTTAGCGTAATTCTCAAATCAGCAGTTCGAATAGGTGAATGTGAGTTTTATTTAAATAAATAGGCTGCTAGACCAACATATTGGCCATGGATGTGTCATGTAATTGGAGAGGACAGACGGATGGATGTCTGTACGAAGTTCGAGATCCTCGATACGATTTTTTTATTTTAAGGAAAACAAAACTTTATATAAAAAATAATATTTTTTTTTTATGAAGCAACCATTTAAAGTTGTCACTTTAAGGGAATAGAAAAGAATCTTTAATTAAACATAAAAATCTTTTAAGATTTTATAAAGTTATTTTACAACAAAAATAATATATATGTTTTTAAAAGACAACATAAAAATTTTATTTTACTTTTTGAGAATAAAACCACAGTGGTGGTATGTTTTGTTTTCTTCTTATATCATATCACTACTAGAAAATCATTCATCTACAACGGGAAATGCTCGTTATAGATGTGTACCTAAAATGGACACAACGTTCGCTATCTATTTAGCTGTGATGGAAAATATTATGTTTTGATAATAGACATCATCCGTAATAAATAATGTCATCTACAACGGACAATAATTGTAGTAAATGAAGTAGTTACCACAGTCAACGTGCTTTATTAACAATAGGTTTTGTCTGCTTTAGAAACTCTTACGTTTTTTTTAATATTGGGGGAATTCATATTTTATCCATCCGAAAATTCTAGAATTTTTAATTATTTTTGTTTTTGCTTTTTGAAATTGAAATTTATATGATTTTTTTTTTATATAGAAATTTATATGATTCTAGAATCCATATTTAATTCACCCATTCTTTCTCTAGTTCAATATCAAGATTTTTTTTTTTGTAGAAATCTTGTGTGTTACATAAAAAGAAAAAAAAATATCTAAAAAAGTGAAGAAATAATAATTATCACACTCATAAAAAAATTATATAAAACCAAAATTAACACTTACATAATTAAAATAAAATGATAAATTGAAAACTAATAATTATGAATAATATAAAAATAAGAGAATTAATAGCAATTATATATAAAACAAATAAACTTATACAATAAAGTACCAAGAAAAATAAGATTTCTTTTTAATTAAGCAAGCATCTTAAAAACCAAACTATAAAAATTATTATGTGTTAGAGTAAGACACAAAGGAGATGAAGAACATAAACCCAAAATAATAGAACTAACTTGTAATTACACATCAAGAAAATCAAAAACATATTTTGGAGAAAATAAAAAATAAATGATTAAATGAGAGAGGCAAAAGTGTGAAAACATGAAGAAAATGATAGTTTTACAGAATGAATAAGTATATATAAAAGAGTTTTGTTATTGGTGGGAGATGAAAAGTTTTGAATTTTTGTTTAAAAAATGAAGAAGTATAAATAAAAGAGTTTTTGGTATTGGTGGGAAATGAAAAGTTTTTAATTTTAGCGGGAAATGATTTTTTTTTTCCCACCAATTATCTTTAACCACAGACATTATCCGTAATAATTTATTATAATCTACAACAGACTATATCCGTTGTAAATGTAAAACTTCTACGACGGACCTTTATTTGCCCGTTTTTAATGTATATTTTATTACAACATACAATAAAGGTATGTTGTTAATAATAAATATATACAACAGGCCTTTATGTGCCCGTTGTAAATAATCATTTCTACAACAAGCTTTTAATACCCGTTGTTAATATGTTGTTATCTTTGATAATTTTTCTTGTAGTGTATGCACCCCATTTATCTCTCACTAGCTATCTAAATTTTCTTATTAGTTTCTCTTTTCTTTCATTTTTTCTGTTCGAAATTGTGATTCATTGAAGAAGTCATAAAAAATGCATAAAATTTTATATTTGTAAGTTTCTCAGTTTTTGATTGGCTCATTTCGTTGACAACCACATTTAGGGATTGATGTGTAAGGGTAGTTTAGGCCAACATTTCTCAAGACCCAGCTCAAGCTTCAGAAGGTAAATCACTTGCTTAACCTTTTCTGAAGAGCTTTTAGTGCACACACACTCTCATGCATGTCTTTGATCATCTTGCATGAATGCTTAATTGCCTTAATTGTGTGCCTCTTTGCCATAAATCTTGCTTGGGTGCTTGTTGCATTTAGTTTGCCCTTAGAAGAGTTTTTTCCCCTTGACCGCGACCGAGACCGCTCCCTGTGCATTGCCTCCACCGCGGTATGCACAACGGTGTTCTCCAGGCGTTGCACGCTGCTGCTACAACGGCTTGTGCACGTTGCATGCGCAACGGTTTCCCAAGCGGAGTTCCCCAGTGTTGCACCACTTGCTCTACTGCGGTCTGGATACTACCTGTACCGCGGTCCAAACAGCGGATATTCATATGTGATGCACCGCTCGCTCTACCGCGGTCTGGACACTTGCCTAGGCCGCGTCATGCACAACGGTCATGACGGGAATCAGTTGCCCCTTGTTCAAAATGATGCCATTTCATGTAGGGCACAATATATATATGTTCTCTTCTTCTTCCTTGCCTTCTATGAGCTCAAAGAACACATTTGTTAGAGAGAGAGAACCTTCTCTTGTGAGAGAAAGCACCAAGCTTATTTCTTTGACTCTCCTAACCCAAAACCCATCTCCATCTTGCATTATTCTACATCATATGAGCATGGGTGTTCTTAATTTCATGACTAGGTAAGTAAGAACTTCATTGAATATCTTTTATTGTTCTTCTTACTCTAGATTATGTGTTTATTGCATGATTAAATACCTAGACTCTAGTTATTGCATATATTTAAGAGTCTTGATAACATGATTGGGTTTGTTTGTTGATATCTTGAATTTAGGACATATTTGCCCTTCTTGCTAAGTCTCTATGCATTGCATTTAGACATAATTGATTAGGTCATATTAATTGTATTTTGATGATTGCATTAATGACCATGCCATGCTTAATGACAATATGTTGAAATGGCTTTGTTTGATAACTAGGATATATTGTTGCATAACTATATCTAGTTAAGTCTTTATGAACTTTCATTTAGAAATTGATATTTAGGAATTGTACTTAGTGACATTCTTAAATTCCTAGATAAACATTTAGTGTTGTCTAGCATTACTTGCATGTTTGAATATTTTATCATATTCACTTAGGTTGTGTTTGACTCTTCATTGGGGTTAAGTCTTGTGGCTTCGGTGTGAAGTTGTACAAGCAAGGGAAGTATTTCAACCAAGGGTGGGTTGATAAGCAATTGATCGGGTGCCACTGTAAAAGGCCCAAAGGGGTAGAGTAGGAGGCGTTCATGCCAAGAGTAGTGTATCAGAGGATATCACTAGGGACTGAACCAAGAGTGGTGAGTGGCGGTGTCCATAGCCTGAGATTGTCGAGAGTGAGAGTCCAAGAATCACTTGAGGGTGTAACCTTTTATTCATATAGTGGATTTCTGTGACCGAGTGTGACACACTTAATAGCATGTGGTTTTTCCCATATGGAGGGTTTCCATGTATACATCTTGTGTTGTTTATATTTATGCACTTTACACTTGATGTTGTATGTTTGTTTTATTGGGTGAATTTTGACTAATCAAGAAAAATTGGTAATTTACTTGATTAAAACCTATTCACCCCCCTCCCCTCTAGGTATAGACACACACGTTTTTAGGGAAATTTCAATATTTTTTTAGGGTTTTAGAGTAAATTGTATATATTA
This sequence comes from Dipteronia dyeriana, assembly GCA_032871835.1. NCBI lineage: Eukaryota > Viridiplantae > Streptophyta > Magnoliopsida > Sapindales > Sapindaceae > Dipteronia > Dipteronia dyeriana. Next base: position 27,200,563 of record CM065300.1, on the reverse strand, counting down.
TCTATATTTTCACGTTTTCATTTTTTTTAATTGATAGTTTATAATTAGAATTTTCTAAGGGTTTATTTTATTGTACTTGTTTTTCAGGGCCAGAATATCAAATTCAAACTTCATGTATTAGAAGCTTCTTTGAATAAGGTACTTTTTATTATGTGGAATTTAATTTATCTTTTTAGGAATATTTATTAAGTTTATTTTGTTTTAAATTTTTATAAGGAATCCATTATAATTATCTCACAATTTATAGGCAATGTTTTTACAATTCCACAGTACATGTTGATAAGCATGTCGTCGAGATGCCATCAAAAGATTTACATTTTCTTCTACCTCGCAAGAGCACGAGTCAAGAGACTACTAGTACATGGACAAGTAAGGGTATCATTCCGTAGGGAGGTGTGCTCTATCGACCGTCATTAGTTTGGCTAATACGGATAGGCGTGTGTGTTATTGTGTATGAAAAGTAAATATTGCAATGAAAATATAAATTATAAAGAATAGTATTTACAAAGATATAATGGACTTGAGAGATGCAAGATATATGGTTACACTAATAAGATGATTCCATCATAACAATCAAACAATTTCATACAAACATGCCTATAAATGTTGAAAGTCGTACTCACTTAATCCTCGGCAATATTTTCTCTCGAGCAACAAAAGCTATACTCACATGCACCAGCAGACTTATCTCTCGATGGCTACTCGAAAGTACACACGAGATCATTAAGAACAATGAGACACATTTAGTGACTGTACATGCAAAGCCTCTCGTATCTCTACCATGCTCTACATGCAACAAAGATTTAATCGAGCATGATGAGTGTGTCACCCCTTTGTTCATGGCACACAACCAAAGCTCATTCAAGTGGTGGCTAATCACTCAAAAGCATTAAGAACTTAAATAACCACTCAATTATCAATAAACATATTCAACATAAGAGGCAACAATGCTAGGTTTACATCAAATCTTAGTGAATGAAAGTACACATCGAATACAAAGAGAGACATATGAAAGAGATAGAAATGAGAACCAATCCGATACCGGGATTCGATTGTCAGGTTTTCACGGTTGTTAATCAGATGTCTTTACCACTAGACTATCACAACGGGCCTCTGATCTTATTTAATGCTCAACTATCTAAATAAAAGAGAAATCTCTTTCCTTATCTATCTAATCTCCCTAAGATGGATGGTTAAAGATGGGAACAAGCTCACCAAACAATTATATGCATCAATGTTGATTGTAAACATTATGAACATTAAATTAGAGTTAAAGGTTCATTCTCTTGATTAAGAAATTCATCAAAATCAATTCATCACCCAAACCCAAGCCAAGGGATGAGTAATTGTGTCTTAAAACAAGACACATTAAGCATAAGAATATGGAACCAAAGTCTAATTCAACATAACAATGCATCAACCAAACTTTACCCACTCATTGGAGTTAATACTCAAACACTCAAATCATTCTAAACATAGTATTTTGGATCATCTATTAATCAATCAACAATCGTGGGATGCTGAACTACACTACTCCTACTCTAAATTACTTTACTCCTATCCCATTCATGTACACATATCAATTTAGACCCTCCACACATATTAATATCAAATTATGGATATAGCAATGAATAAAACAAAACCCAAAGAATTTAACAAAATCAAAGAATTTAAGAACAAACATACATATATAGCACCAATGTAGGTTTACAATTCCCAAATCGGTGATACACATCAAAGAAAATAAGATATACAAAGAAAAGAGTAATTAAGAGACAAACCTTGAAGACAACTCCTCCAAAGATGGTCCACGCTTTCCTAGCTCAAATTTGGTCCAAAGAACTCTCTTTTCTCATTGCAATCTACTATAAGATGGATTGAGGATGTGTAGGTAGGTGGCAGTGAAGGTGTAAGGTGCAACCCATGGAGGAAAAATCTCCATGGGAGCTTGGTTCTCTCATTTATTCGGGGAAAAAGATGGAACAGATGAAGAAGGGTTTGATGTATGGTGTTTGGTTGTGTTTTTAGTGTATTTGGATGGGGCTTTGTTCTTTTGGGTGTACAAATGGAAGGTAGTTATAGATGGGATGATGTTAGGGTAAAAAAACTCATCATTGGCAGAGGACAAAGCGACATGGGAGGCGACTTGGTGGCTAGGTCACTTTCAGGTCGTATTGCCCCCAGGAGAAGATTTTTAGCTTCGTGCAACGTTACAAAAATAAGTATAACTTCTTCTAGAAATGTCAGATTCGTGATCCGTAAAAACCATTGGAAAGTACAAATCTGGGGCTTTCTAGAAATAGGTAGTATAAAAACCAGTTTGATCGGAGGAGGAAGATATGACCCTTGAAAGTTGAGTGTACTGCACAAAGAATTCCAATTTCAGCCCTTTAATCTCTAAAATTATTCAATTAAGCTCAACACTTTATTTTAAGACATATAACCTACACAAAGCTCATAAAACATATTATAAACAAAAATATTCTAAAAAAAAAAGAATAAATGAAAGAAAATGGAGACCTAAAATAAGTATAAATATGGTCTGATCACTTGACAATATCATTAAATGTGCATACCAACTGTCTGATAAAATGATTCTTATAGAACAACCAATTGTTTGATGCAACATTGAAAAGAAAATCCTGCATTGATAGGAAATGTAAGCGTTTATTGATTTCACTTTTTTTTTTTTAGTTTATTTCTTGTACTTGATTTCATATATTGAAATCTTTTTTGTATAAGGTATTTTTTTAATGTTGAATTTTTTTATATCTCTTTAGAGATATCGGTGGACATTTTTTTAATGGTAAAAAATGTATCTATACCTTCCTTTTTTTTTTCTTCTACTGACATGATGAATTAATAATAGCACATGTGTTGTTGACATTTCGGTTTCTTATATCAAATCTATTTTTTCTATCCATAGAGGATTAGAACGGATAACATTTCAAATTCTTATATAAAGTATATTTTATATCTATTCATGATAAATGACCAGATGAAGAGATACGAAAATTTAAGGAGATCTGCACTTCAGAAGACTACATGAGAAGGGTATGATTTTTCTTTATATTTTGTTATTTCACATTTTCGTTCTTCCATTATTAACATTGATGTTGAAGCTTGGATATCTAAGTTTACAACTGTAGTGGTAAAAAAATTGACCTTCGGCCCACAAATTAATTAACAGATATAATGGATTTCGAGCTTATTTCAAAGACCTTTAAAGGGCCCAAATAAGAAACCGAATAACTAAAGCCCAACATGGCCCAAAAAGGGAATAAGTCTAAAAGCATGGTTCACTAGGGTATCCAACCAAATAAACACGTGGTTAATAGCAAATTCAAATAGTCTTGATCATATTTCATGTTACACGAATCCCAACGTCTGACAAGACTCTTATTACAAGATTTAAATGATTCAAAACGACCAATAAAGAAGCCAATGATCACGCTCTCATAAAGGACATGGTAGGTGAAGACTCCAAAGACTTTACCATAAATACTAAACCCCTTCTCAAAGAAGAGGGTCCTGATTTTATCACATTTATACACGAAAGCTCTGAAAACATAGCTTTGCAATCCTTTTCCAACATTACTTGCTGCTCCATGATCAAGCAAGAGATCGACCCGGTTGTTCTTAATGGTTGATCAACCCAATCCATGAATGATCGATATCGAGTCAAGAAACCTCCCAAATATCGACCTATCAAAATCATCAATACACAATATCGGACCCAATCGTAGATCGATCAACGTTGAATATGGGACACATCCCATCCAATTCATCAGATTAATTGATAATCAACAAATAGGTCGACTCGATACATCGAGCAAAGCATTTCGTCATTTCAAACTCTTCTTAATTTCATTATATCTTATAATTCACTAACATGAGCGTCAAAGTGTCCCCCCCCCAAGGAAATACCCCCTTCTGCGGTGCACCACCGCTCTGATTGTTCATTGTTTACAGGTTGCCAGTGCCCACCTTGTTTACCTCGAATTAACTGTAGGTCTGATTGACTATAGTCTGGCACCCACAGTGGTGCCCTGACAGTTTTCCTAATCGAACATACATCGTGATTTCGATCAAATACGATGAATGACTCTGGAGTCATCGAGGCATGACTCGCAACTCTTGTAGCCCAAATAACAGAAAAAGCAACTCGGTTTTAGAGCCTCAAAAAAGATAAAAAAAAGTTCAAGCCAAAAAACCAAGAGTTGTAGAGAAAACTCGATCTTCTGACCAGCAGCATGCCGCTTACGTCGGAACAGATGTCAATTGACAACAATCGATCGCGTGAGCTAACTGAAGATTCAGAATAAAGCACGTACAAATAGAAGAATCAATATGCAAGGGTACAGATTGATCCACTTGTCATTCTCAACAAACCAATACTGGCAACATATACAAATGCCACTCTATCCAATCATTCGATCTCGTTTGGAACACAAAGGATTCAAACAAACAATATCACAGTAACTATGAAACAGTATAATCGAACCCTCTCTGTTCTGACCCTGAAGTTGTACGCATGTTTACTGAAATATAAGCGATGATACAAATCCCAAGAGTACGTGCTCCTATCAAGCGAAATGTAGCGAACAGCTTCGCCGACTCTTTATTCGTTGAAAAGATCGTATTAATGGAGATGCCAAAGATGTTCAACTTCCCAAACATGAAGCAATATGATAGAATGATGGACACAGATGATCATATCGCCCAATACAAAGAGTGGTATACCAATCTGCCAAACGTCTCAGTCAATTTATGTGTAAAGGGTTTGATTCGAGCCTCTCGGGTTTTACGCTCTAGTGGTATACCAATCTACCAAACGTCTCAATCAGTTTATTTGCCCAGTTGACTGACACTTTCATCGAATAATTCGTAGGCAATAGAAATTTGGAGAAGCAGTCAAACGATCACTACACCATTACCTAACGTAAAGGAAAGTGACTACATGATTACGTATGTTGGATTAATAAAGAAATGGTATCGATCCAAAATTATAACCCTGTTACTGCAATTTCTATTTTCAGGAAAGGATTGCAGTACTACTCGAACCTATAAAAGGAATTGATCAAGTACCAGTGTCGAACGATAAATGACGTGTTGACTAAAGCTTGGGCTCATATTAAGGTGTGAAAAAGGATGAGGCAAACTACCGGCCTCAAACTCAGCCGTAGAATGATCACATGCTTAACTAGCGAGTAGGAAAAAGGACAGATGATCGATGAAGTAGTTCAAACAAATAGAACATGGCAGATGAAATGAGATGACTGTGTGATCGACCGCCATGACTTGATGCCAGGCAACAAACTCGAATCATAGAATATGCTCCCAGTATCAAACCAATACAGGCAATCAACGTCCTAAGAGGTATGGGGAATTCAGTGAAATGGTCACAAAGATGACTTCTTATACCCGTAGATTCTGTCGTTAGGAAATTGCAGAATAAGAAATAATAATTCCTACACAATGTGCTCTAAACTAGCAAAAGACAAGTAAAGCGGAAAGCGAGGGTATCGTTCCATATGGAGGTGGGATTCATCGACCGTTTCTAGTTCTAGCTATTATTACAATACTCCGAGGGGCTCGTGTGTTACGTATGCAAAAAGAATGTGCGGAAGGTAAATGCTAAACTAATTAATAAACTACATAAATAAATAATATGTACAAAGATAGAATGAAATAGAGAGAATGCATGAAATGTGGATACACTAGGGAAATGACTCGACCATGACAATCAACTAATTAAGCACTAGACACACATAGTCCCTCAAATGTGCAAGTATATCAAGACTCGCGTCCCCTTAAGTAATCTCCAATCTCTCTTGAGCGTATAGAAAACACATCCACACAAAGCATGGATTCATTAAGTGCCATGGAACACACAAAAAGCCATGTATGCTAGCCTAGTGATCTCTCAACTTTCTGATCATATACACATGACATTTAGATGGGCATGGAATGCATAACCGTGTAGGCCATTATACAACCAATAATTCATTCACAAGGCTAACTAAACACGGGATGGCAACCAAGTGAAAGCATTAAGAATACGAGATACCAATACAACACGTATATTATATGCTCATGTCCCCTTAATTAATCTCTACCTATCTCGAGTGTATAGAGATTGCATCCTTGCATAAGCATGAATCCATTAAGAACTATGAGACACACACACGAACTCTACACGCAAGCCTAGTGATCTCTTTACTTTCTGGTCAAATGTCGAGGATATCACGTTGAACATGTAAATATGAACCACGCGTTATATAACATACAACCTAAATGTAATTCACAAGGTGGCCAGCCGAGTGAAGGCATTAAGCACACTAAATATCCATATTACAACACAAGGACAAGAGGAATTCAATTTATCATTACTTCTAAGTCATGGATTCGGTTTAATCAACCTCCATAGGATGGCACAAAATGGAGACAAGTTCACCAAACATCAATATGCAACAAAGTTGATTATTATTCATTAAGACCATTCAATTTTAGTCAAGGGTTCATTCTCTTGATTAAGGAATTCACTAAAATCAATTCATCACTCAATCCAAGCCATAGGAGAGCAATTGTTTCATACTATAAAGACAAGAATATTGAACCATACTTAATTAATCATACGAATGCATCAACCAAACCTTTTGTACTATTTAGAGATAAATCTCTAGCACTCAAGTAATTCAAAACATGGTATGTTGGCTCATCAACCAACATATAAACAAACATAGGATGCTAAATTACACTACTCCTACTCTAAATTACTTTACTCCTAAACCTAATCATGCATGCATGTCAATTTTGGAACCTCAACACAAGAATTTCATAACAAGAGATTTTATCATTCACAATCAAAGTGTAGAACAAAAAAAAACGAATTTAAGAATAATCATGCATATATTTTATAAGTGTTGGCTTACAAAATTCCTAAATTGGGATACACATAAAATAAAACAAGTTATACAAAAATAAATGAGTTTAAAGGAGACACCCTTGAAGACAACTCCTCCAAGATCTCATTGATTTCTTAGTTCGTATTTGGTCCAAATACCACTCCTTTCTTTATGTAAACTACTCTAAGATGGGTGGATGAAGTGTAAAATGGGTGGTAGGGGTGTAAGGTGACCTCCCATGGAGGAAAATCCTCCATGGGAGCTTGATGCTCTCACTTATTTGGTGAAGAAGATGGAGAAGAAAAAAGATGAGAGAATGGAGAGATGGGGTCGATTGTGTGTGTAGAGAAAAAGATGATGGTGAAATGTGTGTGTTGTCTATGAATATAAGAATGAAAGTTGGTGAGTGGAAGATGTAGAGAAATTGCATGTGTGGTGATTGGTGGGTAGAAAATGCATGTAAGGTGATTGGTGGGAGGTTGAGTGTAGCTGGGAAAGTGATGATATCCTAAAAAATAGAAGAAGAAATTATTCCAAATAAGAGAATCCTAGTTTTTGGGATCAAGAAATCAGAAGAGAAAAGTTGGATGTGACATTTTTCGCACTAGGATTCGCTAGACGATGGGGCAAAGTTGGGCGCGAAAAGTTGGCTTCAAGGCAACAAGGGTGCTCTTCGCTAGATACTTCGCTCGAGGAAGGGGAGAAGGTTTGGGCGTGAAAAGTGCTGGTCTCAAGTTCGTTGCATCTTTCGTGTGATGAAGGCGCGAACACCTTGGGCACAAAAAGCGCATTGCTAAATTTCATTGCTTGTTTCGCTCGAGGTGGGCATAAAAATCCTGGTGCTCAGATGGCTTCCCTCCACGCTTCACTTCATGCTTGCGCGAAGACTTTAGGCACAGAAAGGGTTGTTCACCATTTCGCGTGAGACTTCAAACGAGGCTAGGGAGAAGCTGAATCCCTACTTCTTGAAATTGCAAAATTACCCCAAAAGTTATGATTTTCTACACTAAAGCCCCTCTGATGGAAAAACTCTGAAACTCTAAATTGAGCCATTAAAAGCACAGTTTTGCCTATGAAATGAACGAAAAGATAAAGAAAGGTGGCTACAAAAAGTGTAAAAAATCGACATTATCACACACCCAAACATATCTTTTGCTCGTCCCCGAGTAAAACAAAAACAAAAAACAATCAAACAAAATCGAAATTAAATTAAAACTAATCTAGGCTAGTCCACTTTCGTAGGAAACACAATGACACTTAGCACGTGCCATAAGCCTTTTAACCACTAGGTGATCCCTTGATGGAGAAGTTTTACCTTTTGAGGGATTACATCTACGACACCCATAAACGTATTACTGTGTAAGAAAGTTGAGATGCAATCCAAACATATCAAATAAAGACAAAACATGCATGCTAGTATCTTAAATATACCAATCAATAACAATGCTTCACACAATGCAAGTATGCCAATACTTAGGATGTTTGTAGTTTACAAAACAACTATGTTAGAATACTCAAGATAAAATTCACCTTGACTCTAATCCTCACTGGATTTCAGTTAGATTTTTCCACTCAGAACCTAGGTGATCACTCTCTAGCAAACACATGCGATTTGGAAGTTATGTTCATTGAATCAAATATCATCGAATATGAATATTTTCAATGAAAGTACATTTTCTGAAAATAGATCTCAAGGAAGGAATTGAAATACCATGAACATGGAGAGGACATGCATCAATTCAAATTCCTATTATAGACTTCTTAAGAGATCAAATGGACTTTCCCTATGTTAGGTTTTAGTTTGTGTTGACATTAATTCCATATCAAAATGATGTTTACTTGTAATGATTTAGTTGTTTAGATTCATGATGATTCAAGCTTCAAAGAAGGATGAACAACAAGTCAAAGCAAGTTCTAAGTCTTCAAAGAGAAATGATGCAATTTGGTTCTACAAAAGGTATACTAAGACCTTATATTTCTCTTACAAGGCTTAGGCACACACACACAATTCATACATTTGTGTCCCTGTATCGTTGTGCACCATTATAGGTACACACACATAATTCATTCATATGTGTCCCTGCATCGTTGTGCACCATTATAGGCACACATATACAATTCATTCATATGTGTCCCTGCATCATTGTGCACCATGTATAACACATTCATACACTTGAAGATGAATGCTCATGCATTGGTTTGGAAATAACATGTTTGGGAATATACATGATTGGAAACTATCTCTATGTAGTTTGCATTCTAGTGTGAATTGTGTTTGTGTGTGTATATGTTTGTATAACATGGATATTGAACTTGAATTTAGTCTTAAATCATTCTTGATTGAGTTTCGGTAATTTCGGTTACTCATACTATTGATTTCAAGTTCTTAGTCAAAAGATACTACACTTTCAACTCATGTTACATATATTGTCTTCGTATTCATATATCGCGTCGAATTATTATTTTTTGGGTTGAGTATCTTATATGTCCATGTTCGTGTGAGAGTTATGATTTGTAATCCGTAAATAGATTCAAATTCTGAGTTTGGAGACAGGAGAACGGTCGAAGAACGTGAGGGGATTGCATCATGACCGAAGGCCATGAAGGTGTGCAAGCCCGAGATGGCGCGTGGCCATCTCGTCCGCAACACCTTGCTACCCCGAGATGCCCACATGCCATCTTAGGGGAGCAATATCAAAGGAGGGAATTTTTTTATTTTGGCTCCTTTCTTTCCCTCTCCTTTATAATCTTTTTCCCTCTCACATTTCATTCTAAGAAGAAATTCAAACTAGTGTGCAGAAATTTTCTCTCTATATTTTCTCACCTTCCAAACACCATAACTTCTTCATTTGAACTCAGATTTGAGTGATTAACCCTGATCGAAAAGATTGGTCTCTTAGACTAAATGATGCACTTTGGGCTTACCGCACTACATTCAAAACATCTTTGGGTATGTCTCCTTATTGTTTAGTTTATGGAAAACCTTGCCACTTACCTGTTGAACTTGGGAAAAAAACATATTGGACCATTAAAGCTTTCAATTCTAACCTAAATGATGCTGGTGAATTGCGCAAGTTGTAAATAAATGAACTTGAAGAATTAAGAAATGATGCATATGAAAATACAAAAATTCTTAAAGAAAAATCTAAAACCTTTAATGACAGACTAATTTTAAGAAGATCATTTGAAGTTGGTCAAAATGTTTTGCTTTATAATTCTCGATTTCATTTATTTCCTGTCAAATTAAAATCAAAATAGAGTGGTTCATTTGTTGTGAAACACGTGTATCCATATGGTGCCCTTGACATTGAGAATCCTAGGAATGGTAATGTGTTTAAAGTAAATGGACAACGTGTGAAACCATTCTTAGGAAATACAAATTTTCAAAAAGATTATGCCGTCCTTTTTGACCCTTGTTACAAAGGTGAGTAAACAAATCTTTTGCTTTTGACTTTATTTGTGTTTGTAATTATTATTTTTGTTTTTGTTCACTTTTACGTTTTGAATTTTTGCAGGATTAATTTCTAGGTTCATTTTTTGCTTGGTGTGTTTTGTTATATAACCCCGGTTAGGTGGCGGATAACGGTACTCCATGACAATTCAAGTCAGTTTAATTCAGTTTCCCAAATAACTGATCCCTAAAACAAGGCATGGACAAAAATTTTAAAAACCTGCGAAAACATTTTCCATCATTGCCACAAAATGCTCTAAAAAAGATTTATAAAGCATGTTCCGAAAGATTACGCTTACTAATGATAAACAACATTCCTGTTGAAATTCGTTGGTTGATCGAAGCTAAGGTACGTCTAGCAGGTGAGTCTGCTGATTCATTTATATCTTACATGCCTGGTTTTGGAAGAAGTAACCTTGCAAAAAAAAATGAAGAGCTACGAAGTTAGGGGTTACTTGTCACAAATGTGTACGTACAACTTGCAACACACGTTGTCGTTCTTTAAAAATGGTGTCTAATAATCGGGAAGATAAAATTTTATTCATTAGGCATGGTTTACGTATGGAGTCATTGGATAATATCCTAACGACTCTTGATGCACATCCTAGTGGATATGTGCAAATGGCAATCGACCGATTATGGCCACAATTTCAAAAAGAACATGCATAATATAGTCTTGGGAATCTGACTTTAAAAGATCTTGTTTATCGATGTATAAGAAAATTAGATGGGAAGCATATCCCCGACCCATAGAGGGCGTTGAAGCCATTTCTGGGTGTAAAACCGGAGGAAGATGTGAGCTACAATCACAACTACCAGTAAATATCCTTTTATTTTTAATATCTTTTTTCTTCCGCATTCAATGTCTTTTGTAATTATTGTTGTTTACTTTTGATTTTTGAAAAGAACAAGTAATGCAGAATTGATCTGAATCTCAGTTTGTGATTGTCTCTTGGTTTTTATGCATTTTATTTTCCTTTATTTTGTATTTATTTTGTTGTTTTACAGGATTTTGTTGTCTTTCAAGTTGTTCATGTGATATCTTTCAAACCTTACCTCTTTCTAATGACATTGGGGACAATGTCTCGTTCTGGTTGGAGGAAGGGGATAGTTGATTCAATAACTTTTGTTTTTCAAAAAAAAAAAAAAACTAACTTCTGACCATTTTTCTTTATAAATATGGTCGAGTAAGGAGATCTTTTAGATACTTCTGAGACGCATCTTTGTAGTTCTTATGCATTTTTCCTCTCTTCTGACTATTTAAATTTATAAACTCTCCATTGTGATATCATTGACTAATCCTTTTGTTCATTAAGTCATCATTGGGTAGGATATGAGGGTAGTTTCTAGGTAAAATGGTCACCTGAGAGATTGTACTCATTTATCTACTAGTGGACTGTGTTTGCCGGTGGTTGTAGAATCAACCCGTGGATGTTTCCTATTTGGAGGTTTACCACGTAAATATCTTGTGTCAAATTCTCTCTATCTCCATCTCCTATATATGTATGTGTAATTGATAAATTGTGTATAGTCATATTTTTAATTGACTTCCTTGCATTATATTGTTTGTGTATGTTAAGGATAAATGAGTTTGTATCACATGTTGATTGTTAACTATATTTTTCTCAATTAACCAAGCACTCTTTCATCTACTTGATTGTGCTTGTACGATTAATAAAATAGTTATACAAGCTGTTCAGATGGACAAACTTAAGTTTGTTTCAAGGGATTAAAAAAGGTGTACTAACCTATTCACCCTCCTCTAGGTTAGCTTACGACAAATTAACCGTGTTTGTATTTCAATTTGGTATTAGAGCAGGACACTAGATTACACTTAGTGAGCATACCGTGTGATACATTCACGGTAGATTTGTCAAGCTTTGGAGCTATGGGACTTCAAGATGATGTCATGGCGAAAGGAGCCTCAAATACTTGGCCACCATTGTTTCGAGACACTAACTATGGGTTTTGGAAGTTGAGGATGAAAGCCTATATCCGCTTAATTTATGAAAGAGCATAGATGGTTGTTGAAGAAGTTTATAGTCCTCCTACTAAGGTTTAACCAGATGGAATCAAAATACTCAAGCCTATAGGTGAATGGACAACCAATGATTTTGAGGTTGCTAAGTGGCACAATCGTGCTATGAATGCTATATTCAAAGGAGTGGATGGTCACTAATTCTCCTACATACAAAATCTTGAATCCGCCAAGAAGGCTTGGGACACACTTCAAGTCACCGATGAAGGTACATTGGTGATAAGAAAGTCTAGGCTTCAAATGTTGACGTCACAATTTGAAAGTTTGCATATGAGTGATGAATAAAAGTTTGAAGATTTCCAATTTCACCTTCTTAACATTGCTAACAAATGTCAAGCACTTTGAGTGCCTATCTCAAGAGAGCGTTTGAATTGGAAGATTCTAAGGTCTCTCCCTAAAAGATTCAAGGCAAAGGTAACGGCCATAGAAGAAAGCAAATATATGGATTGCATGAGTATTGATAAATTGCTTGGGTCGCTCCAAACTTATGAGATGTGCTTGAAGCCAAAGTCTAAAAGTAAGGGAATCGCTCTCAATACTATAAAAGAGAAGATTAATGATGAGGATAAAGAAATGGTTCTTATGGTTAGGAAGATTAAGAAGTTTTCAAGGAAAAATGCCAAGCCTAAATGTATTTTTTCTAAGGAAAAAGGAGTTAGAAAACCATCATCTCTAAGGATTGAGAAGAATGGTCAAGCCATGAATAAGAAGAATGTTCAATGCTACAACTGTTAAGGATATGGACACTTTGCTAGTGAGTTCACCAAGAAGAGTCTAAGAAAGATAAGAAGGGCATAGGTTTGGCAGCACTTGGAGTGATAATGAATCAAGCAATGATGAGAGCTCTAGTGAAGAGTCTTCTAGTGATGAGGAGTTGGTTAGCAACTTTGTTGTTTTTACTGCCTCTCACAACATGCTAGAGGTAGATTGTAAAACATCCTTGAGTTAGATAGTTGATTCAAATCATCAAGAGAGTTCTAGCTCTAATCCAACTACATTTGAACTTTTGACTAAGATAGATAATCTTGAGAAGCAAAGGGATATAGCTTTGAGTGAAGTTGTAGAAAAGGATGATTTGATCAAAAAGAAAATAGGTGAGTTTGAGAGAGTTACTCAAAGGCTTCTAATTGAGAAAAGTGATATTCTTAAGAAGTTAGAGAACTTGAGAGGATTGTCTTTGATAAGGAAGAGATTATCTCTACTTTAAAGAAGAATGGGCAATAGTACATTGAAGAGATTGGCATTGCTAAAGGTGCCATTATGGACTTGGTCAATGATTCAATCAATATGTCAAAAGTGAAGAATCTTGTTAATTCTCAAGGAGGTACAAGTGACTTAGTGGTTGAAGAGAAACTCATGGTAGCATCACTTCTTACAAGCACGGATGTTGTTATTGACATGAAACCTCCAAAGAAGAGAAGATCTAGGACAAAGAAGAAATTGAAGGACAATGTATCTCTACAAACTCCTACTAGTGCTACTTCTACTCCTAAAGGTACAATCCCATCCTTTATTCCTATATGCCACTATTGCAATAGTATAGGCCATATAAATCCCAAATGCTTTAAATAAATAGAACATTGCAATATAGGGAATGCACTTAGAGATAATGAGATTGAACTTCAATTCAAGCATGATAAAGCTTTAAATGTTGAAAAGCAAGATATGGTTGCAAAGCATGACAAGAATGTATGGAGTAAGAAGAAAGTAAATCTTGCTAAATTTGACAATGCATGTGATGCTAGTCTTGATAAGAAGAGTATTAGTGATATTATTGTTGATCGAGTCATTGAAGGACTTTACTCTCATTTCAATATTGTTGTAAAAAAAGATGTTGATAATGTTTGTATAAGTTCACCCAAGAACAAGTGGGCCAAGGGTGAGTGCTCTTATCATTAGTATTAGATGCACATGTGAGTTAGCTTTAAGGCTAAGTGTTAAATGTGTTGATAATTCTAGCTAGCTAGCTTGGAATACTCCATGTTTTGGCATGAACTTAGCTATCTCACATAACTTTGTTATGATATTCGAAATTTGTTGATTAACTTTAGAGAAGTTGCATCCATGAAATCTATATGGTGTTGTTTATGTTAAGACTTTTAGAGAAAGTCATTTTCATATATGTTTGAGTTGAAGTGTTTAGTCTTTATTCTCTTGGGAAGACACACCAATAACTCGTTGTCAAGAAGACAAACAAGCCAAGAGAGCTCATAAAAAGGGCGAAGGCTTTTCATGGATGAAAAAGCTTGCTAAGGTATTTCTATATCCTAAAGCTTGCTTTCTAGATTTCATCTTTTGACTCTATGTTTGTATCACATCGTGTAGCATGTCATATTAGAGAGCTAGTATAGTATTCATATGGTTCTCGTTGACATTTGCTCTTTTAAGATCTTTTAGTGATAATGTTCATAATGATCCTAATCATGATATGTGCATTATATGTTTGACTGTAGAGTGGCATGTTTTAAAAAGTATGAGCTTCATATTCTTTGAAAGATACTCTATTGAGAAGTAATGATCTTAAGTAAATCTTTTTATATTGCTCTTAGATCATGTGCTTGTAAGCCATAAAACTTGATTTTCAAAAATGCACTTTGCTTCTCTTATATGTCTTGTTTTGTAAATTAAGTTTGCTAATATGTAGATTATAGATACACCTTGAAGTTTTTTAACTAGTACATTTAAGATGACCTATAGTTAGTATCCATTTTGTTTCGGCAACTACATAGAACTCAATGAGCAACTTCATGGAAAACACTATACATAATGGTTGTGAAGCCGCCCAATGTAGGGAAGGGTTACACCATTATGATGAGTGAAAGCCGTCATGAAGGGTATATGTTTATATTGATAAAATAAATCAAAAAAGTGTTGAATAGAATCAATAAAAATTCTTTGCTTCAAAAGCCTAAAAAGAAAAGAAAGAAGGCTTAAAGGAGTTAAGTTGAAAATCAAAAGTGCTTGGGTTGAAAAATAAAAATGGGATGACGAGCTACAAGCACATACCCGATCGAATATTGAGTTATATTCTCTTAAAAGCAAAATTTTTGGATGATAATCAGTTTCACTTTTTACAGAAAAGCTTAAAATGAATAGAAGTGAAAGTGATTTGCATGTTTATTATCAAATTACTCCTCTTCATAGACTTGAAGCAAAATATCACACACACACTTTGTTTATGAGTATATTGATATTCTTGCAATTATTGAAGAATTATGAGAGAGATTGAAAATCATAGTGTATCTCTCATGGCATGTGAAGCTCATCTTATTGAGATTCCTTCAAATTGCTTGAATATGTGATTGCGTAAAGTCATTGTGAACTTTATGCTATTAATTATCTTATTTATAGCATTTATCAAGGGGGACAATTGTATTCTAAACTTTGTTCTCTTTTATGATATGTTCGCATGCTTCATATTGTTATATTTTGACATATATTTTGTTACGATGATTATTGTAAGATGTTACTCATTGTCTTTATCTTGTATGATGATTGATCTTTTGGTTTCATATTTTTGTTTCTTTTGTGACTAACTTGTCTCAATTGTTTTTTCCATTTATTTTTGTCTGTTTAGTTTTTATCTACACTAGATCATGGGACGAACCATACTTGTTAGTGGTGGAAGCTTAACCAATCCCATTGACAAGTCCAAGTCAACATCGAAAGGATCCAATTCCTCTAAGGTGAATTCTCTTGGTGTCATGAGAAAGAAGCAGCTATTTTAAGAGAGTGGTATTGACATATACAAATGTGTATATTCTTATGTCCAAAGATGTTTGGTTATCGTTCTATTTCTACTCATGTTTTAGGTCTCCATTTCATATTGTTTGTGCTTTGTTCTTGGTTTTAATTAGGTATTTTATGTGTTCGTTGAGTATGTGTAGGTCACATTTCATTTAAGAGGCGTTGGAAGTTATTTTGGAGAAAATGTGGTAAAAAATGAATTTCAGTGAATGTAGAACAACAGGATTTCGAGGCCCATATCTCTCAGTTCATATTGAATTGTGTGTCCAACCACCTACGGATTGAAAGCCCCAGAAGTATAGTTTCCGATGCACTTTTAGGATTGCAATTCCAATATTCACAAAAGAAGTTATGTACAATTTAGTAACCAAATGTTAGTGCTAGGAAGTCAACCGTGGGCTAGACCACCGTTCATACATAATACCTACCCAGGGGTCTGAAGAACGGCACATGGCAGAAGAATTCCACGGTTTGGACCGTGGTGACCTACAGAGCAACCAAGGCTGCGGTCTAACGGATTTTTGGAAGAAAAACTGTTCCAAAACTATTCCAAAACTTCCTAAATCATATTCTAATGATTTTAGAAGACCAAAACATATTTGGGAAACTTTCTAAACTCAAATTATAAGTCAAACATCAAAAGAGGAAATTCAATTTAGGAAAGGATTCTCATTCCTTGTTTCATTATACTTTCCCACTAGATGGATTTCCTAAACCTAAGAAGAATTGGGGGTTTACAAGGAAAAATCACCTATAAATACTTCATATTCTTTATAATTCAAAGATACTCAAGCCAATGTAGGTCTGAAGCCACCAAGGGGGTCGTCCCCTACCATTCCATCACCATACAACTTTCATTCATCTTTACACGTCGAATATTCAAATATGAAGAAGAATTCAATATTGAAGACTTGAAGAACCCATTGAAGGCCAAGATTGATTTTATCTTTTCTTCATCTTCTCTTATTTTCATCATGTGTAACTAACTCATATTAGAAATCAATGTGAACCTCTCTGAATGCTCTTTGTTAAGATTGACAATATTTTCATTAATTCGAGTTTTGATTTATTTAATTCATCCTATGTGTTAATTCTTTATTCTTGTTAATGCATGATCATACGTTAACATGAATTTAGGGTTTTGATAATTTAATGATTAAGGTTGGAGTATTGATCTATATCTAATCTTAATCAATATTCAATTTAATGGATAAAACCGATATTAGCATTGATCTATGCAAGTAGGTTTTGGTTCATTGTTCTTGCATTTAATGGGTTATCGATTATAGTTTGTGCCATTGATCTATGGGTAAATTATTACTGAGAATACTTGATTCATCTTAGGATCATATGGTAACAATCATATTTAAGATAAGAACAAACCCTTAACTTGATAAATATCTTTTTTTAAAGTCAATTCGAAACATTAAGTAGATGTAGTAAGGGATCATTGATGACCTAGTGCTTTCTTACTCTTAACCACAACCCAATCTTTTCAATTGCTTTCTTAGTTTAATTTAACTTAGTTTTAGTTTTAATTCAATATTCAACAATCTCTTGGTTAGTTTTAGTTTAACTTTAATTATAATTAGATTTACTGGTAAATCTCTAGTCTTGGTGGGAACGATCCTTACTTGCCGTTGTGCTTATCTTCATGATTCGTGCACTTACGAGTATTGTTTTTTATAAAACACTAATTTGCACATCAATAGGCATTGGGAATCTTGGATAGGAATGCTTAATATGGTTAATGATAGCATTGCTAGAGAGTTCTATCATGAATATAAAGAGAGTGCTACCTTTCTTGATGCTTTAGTGGATATAAAGGGTATTGTGTTTAGGATTAATTTGGAGAACATCAATAAGTTCCTTAGATTACCTAATGATATTGAGTCAGATTTTCTAAATATTGATGTAGTTGAGAATCTTAATATCATGGGTCAAATCCTTTGTGATGACAATTCTTTTGAGTGGAAGAATGTAGCTTATATTAGTCAAGGGGAGTTGACTAAGGTGAGTGTTTTTTGGTATCTTTTTACATGTACTAATCTTGTAGGATCCTCTAATGCTACCGAACTTAACAAAGATAAAATGAAGATTGTACATGCCTTAGTGACTAATCGACCTTTAAACCTTGGAGAAATTCTTATGTCATACAAAGATAGTGCATCTCTAACAACTAGGTTGGATAAAAAGATAGCACCACTGGGGTTTATCTCTCAATTGTGCTTAACTCATGGTGTGAAAGCACTTGAAGATGATGTGATTTTACTTTCTCTTGAAAAATATAGTGCTAGGCGTGTACCTTACATGATACAAGCCATGTGGTAAGCACAAATCAACTTCCGGAGTGGGTTACTCAATTGATGGAAAAGGCTAATGAACTTAGTGTTAGGGTTATCCAACAAGATGCAAGGATCAAGGAGTTAGAGGATCAACTTGCTACAAGCTCAAGGTCATCTCTAAAGCATTATGTGAGGACAACCAAGCGCACAAAGTTCTTTGGTGAACAAGTGGCTAGTAATATTGCTTTGAGGTACAATTCTTATCCTTTTGGCATAATTCCATTTCAAAAAAAGGGAGAAATTAGGTGCTAGCTTACTTGATTTCTTGTATGTTTCTATTGTAATAGCTTGAACTTTATTATTTGGATAGGACTATTTGTGAATGGCATGTATTAAGGGGAAGATACATGATTCATGATTCATGGACTTTATTGCTTATTTCTTGCCATATATTCTTGTATGGCCATATTTTTGTTCTCTCTTGGATATGCTTTGTGGTTTAACCTGATTTTAGGTTGCTACAAGAGAAGATCAAGAATAATTTCAAGTTTGTGTTGAAGATTAGTCGTTAGGAAACAACTCATTGTAATGTGAGGGAGTGATTTTGTGACCAAACTCCATTTTGTATGTTTTTAGTATATGTATAGGTTTTTGACATAGAATTTTCCAAAGGGGGAGATTGTTAGGTTTTAGGTTTATGTTGGCATTAATTCCATATCAAAACAATATTTTACTTGTATTGGTTTAGTTGTTTTTTAGTTGATGGTGATTCAAGTTTCAAAGAAGACATGACAACTATCCAAGCAAGTTCAAGTTTTCAGAGAGAAAAATGCTTCATTGTTATACAAAAAGTATAGCAAGGCCTCTTTTCTCTTACAAGGCTTAGAGGCAAACATACACATTGTATTCATATATGTCCCTATATCATTATGCTAATTTTGTATAACACTTTCACACACTTGATATTGAATGCACATGCATTGATGTAGAATTGACTAGTTGTGAAAAATGAATGTTTGTGGACTAAGTCCAAATGATAAGCATTCTTTGTGATATGTATTTATATGTTTATATGTTTGTATAGTATGGACCTTGAACTTGAATTTGATGTTATATTGTTCCTTATTGAGTTCTGATCATTTCGATTTCTCATACATTTCATTTCGAGTTTCGAGTAAAGAGTTACGACACTTTCCAGTCATGTTGCATACATTGTCTTCATATGAGTATATAGAGTTGAATTTGTAACTTCTGGTCAGAGTTTCATAATTTTCCATGTTTGTGAGAGAGTCCTGGTTCATAATCCGCAAACAGATTTGAATTCAGAGTTCGAAGGCCAGAGAACAGTCGAAGAACTCGAGAGGAGCACGAGGGAAATGTGCAATGGCCAAATGCCATCTTAGGGCACCTACCCAAGATGGCGCATGACCATCTCGGGCTGGACACCTTGCTACCCCCAAGATGGTCACATGCCATCTCGGGAGGCATTAAGCAAGGATCCCTTTTGGTCTTTTCACACATCTCTCTTCTCTCTCATTCATAAACTTTTTCCCTCTCACATTTCATTTGAAGAAGACATTTGAAAAACTAAGTGCAGAATTTTCTCACCTTCCAAACACTCTATCTTCTTCGTTTGAGCTTCGATTTGAGTGATTCAAATTTGAGAGTGTTCAACTATCTTTCTTCTATCTTTTCTAATAAGGTTTGATGAGTTTTTGTTGCTGTTTTTGGAGGCTATTCTCACAAAAACGGGACTGCACTAATTTTACTAAGGTATTGGTTTTCTTCTTGAGTTTTGTTTCAAAACTTGATCAATTGCCTTGGGTTATCTTCTTCAATGAATGTATGTATATTGTGATTAGTTTAATTTGAGTTTTGAACTCTTTGAAGCTAGTTCAATTTTGATTTAAATCTCACATGTTGAGTTAGGTTTTGATTTTACCTATGTTTTCACATGATTGAGATTGTATTGTGCTAGCTTTGCATATAGAACTATTTTCTGATCTTTGATTGATTGATTTCTACGAAAAATAGTTATACATGTGTTAGGGTTATATTGATCGAATTTCATGATATAACACATGTGTTTGTATTGTGAGAGCTATTGTTAGATTTGATTGAATTCTATGAATATAACATGCTCTAAGATTTAGGCTAGAAATCTGTGTGACTTTGTCATTTGATTTTAAGCATGTTTTGTGTATGTAACTGAAACTTTGAATTTGTGCTTAGTGTGCATATCTTGTTATTCAAGTTTTAGATCTATGAATGTAACTAGGTTCTAAATGATTTTGAATATCTTACACATAATCTAGTTTTGTCATTCATGCATAATAACTAGACATATAAGTTTATGAACTTTCATGTATAAGCCTAGTTTCCATATAATTTATTGATCATCATTTTCTATGTTGCGTGCTTGTTTGCTTTTTGCATTCATGATTACTTAGTAGTCTTGTGAAGAGGTTGGAAGTCTCATTTCATAGAGTGAATCTTTGATTTGAGCAAGTGGAAATCTTAGCTAGAGTTGTGAAAACTAGGATAACTAAGCAAGTGGAAGCCTTAACTAGAGATGTGAAGCCTTGGATAGTTGAGTAATCGACTAGAGGTGTGAAGCCTTTGATAGGTGAGCAATGAAGTCTTAGCTGGAGGTGTGAAGCCTTGGATAGCTAAGAAAATAAGTCTTTACTCGAGTTGGGAAAACTCGGATAGTTGAGCAAGATGGCATCAAGATCATTGGGTAGGATAGGAGGGTAGTTTCTAGGTGAAGTGGTCACTTGAGAGATTGCACTCTTTTATCTACTAGTGGATTGTGTTTGCTAGTGGTTGTGGAATCAACCTGTGGATTTTTCCTCTTCGGAGGTTTACCACGTAAATATCTTGTGTCAAATTCTCTTCATCTCTATCTCTTATATATGTATGTGTATTGATATATTGTGTATAGTCATATTTGTAATTGACTTCCTTACAATATATTGTTTGTGTATGTTAAGGATAAATGAGTTTGTATCACATGTTGATTGTTAACTATATTGTTTTCAATTAACCAAGCACTCTTTTATCTAATTGATTGTTCTTTTGTGATTAATAAAATAGCGATACAATCTATCTAGAAGGACAAACTTAAGTTTTTTTCAAGGGATTGAAAAAGGTGTACTAACCTAATCACCCTCCTCTAGGTTAGCTTACGACAAATTAATCGTGTTTGTATTTTTAAGGTTTCTTGGCCAGAAAAGGAAAATCTACATATTGACTTGCAGCAGGAAGATGAAGAAATTCTGTTATCAGATGAGAGATAGGTTTCTGAACCAGCAGTGTGAGGACCAGTGAAAAAGGTCTGATGAGATTGCTAAGAAGTGTAGGAAAACCTTTAGGGTGAAAAGTAAGTTGATAAAGAGAAGAGGGGATGAGTGTGTAAGATAAAGAAAAAGGCTAGGTCTGTCGGTTTTTAAAATAGTGACCTGGATTTGGACAAGAAAGAATGAGGTGTCAGGAAAGGTGATGGTGTCTTAGAGGACAGTTCATCATCGTCCGATGATATCCCAAGTTGGAAAACTTTTTTGAATTCCATTAAAGTTGTTGTGGAGCGTTCTATAAAAAGGTTAAATCCTGATGATGACTTGGCTATTGGAAATGATGGGATGGACCGGGCTAATAAGTTGTACTAAAGGTTTTTCATTGTCAGCTAAGCTTAAGCTTCCAAAGGTCGCATCAAGAACTGAATGGCAGTTAATAAAAGAAGTGTCTCTTCTATCAAAGAAATAGAGTTGAGTCTGACCTTAGCTAATAGTAAGGCTTCTATTGGTGGGTGGCCGGTAGATTTAATACTAGAGCGGTTATCTCTTCTTGGTAAGTTGTGGATGAATTTGAGAAAGGAAGAGCAATTACGGAGCAAAAATCCAAGGTTAAGTGCTTAAAATAGGGGGATAAGAACTCTACATTATTTCACTTAATGACCAATGGTAGATACGGATCTTAACCACGTAAAGAATGGGGTTTTTGAGTTCTTTAAGAATCAGTACAAGAATGTCTCTTGGCATCGTCCTAAGGTTAATGGTTTGGACCTATGGCGCCTCTTGGAAGCTGAGAGTGAGTTGCCAGAGACTGAGTTCATTAAAGAGGAAATGAGGGCTGCTATAGGTTATTGTGACAGTAGTAAAGAATCGGGTCCAAACGGTTTGAACTTGAACTTCGTTAAAGCTAACTTGAAAGTTATTCATTAGGATTTCATAAAATTCATTGTCGAGTTTCATAGAAATTGAGATATTGTTAGAGACTTGAATCACGCGTATATCACTCTAATTCCAAAGTGTACGAACCCTAAGTCTATAAAGGACTTCAGACCTCTTAGTTTTGTGGGATTGATGTATAAGATTCTTGGTAAGGTGCTTGCAAACCGATTAAGAGGTGATGAATTCAGTGATTGGTGAACTTCATATGGCATTCGTTAAAGGTAGACAGATTGTTGATAGCTTTGTCATTACTGAAGAAATAATTCATTCTTGGGAGAACGTTAAGGAATGAGATCTTCTATTTAAGTTAGATTTTGAGAAAGCTTATGATAGTGTATATCACTCTTTCTTAGATTCGATGCTAGAGGATATGGGTTTTTGCAAAAGATGGAGACAGTGGGTGAGTAGCTGTATTTTGACCCCTTCACTTTTTATTCTGGTAAATGGCATCCCAATGACTTCTTTTGATCTAGAGAGGGGCCTATGGTAGGGTGATCCACTTTCACCCTTCCTGTTTAATATTGTTATTGAATGTTTGAGTTGCCTTCTAAAGAAACCTTTTGAGTTGGATATATTGAGAGGTGTAGTTTTAGGAAATGAGAATATGCACTTATCTCATCTGCAGTTTGCTGATGACACTATTCTTTTTCTTATGCCTAAGTTAGAGTATCTTCTGAACTCGAAAAGAATTTTGTGTTGCTTTGAATTGGCCACTGGTTTGAGGATGAATTTTCATAAATCATGTGTGGTCAAGGTCGGAAAGAAAGCTTCAGTGGAGGCGGAATGGGCTAGTTCTTTCAAATGTAAGCAATCCTCTCTCCCTACTCTGTATCTTGGTTATCCTTTAGAGGCAAGTCCTTGCTCTAAAGCGTTATGGAATTTTGTTTTACTTTGGATTGAGAAGCGTACAACGCCATGGAAGAAGAAATTCTTAAATAAGACTAGGAGAATGATGTTTATTAAGGCCATCTTATATAGCATTTCGACTTACTTTATCTCAGTTTTCAAGATTTCGGTTGGCGTTGCTATAGCCATTGAGAATGAGAAGATCTAGAGAAGATTTTTATGGGTGATGGGGTTGAGAAAAAGAAATTCATGATGTGGAGTTGGGGACAATATGTAAGATTAAGAGAAATAGTGGTCTTGGAATAAGGAGGATCTTGGATAAGAACAAAAGCTTGTTGGCTAAATGGGTGTGGCGTTTCGGAAAGAAAAAAGAGGTTGTAAGGAAGAAGGTTATTTGTGCTAAGTACTGGCTTTTACCCTCGAACCTTTTCTAGAACTAGGATGCTCCATCCACAGCTTGTTACTTTCCAAAGCTATTTGTAGTATATTGGAGGCAGATTCATTCTCGGCCAAAATTTGTGAGGAAGGTTTGAACATGGTTGTGGTTGTGGTTGTGGTGATAGATCTGGTCTCTAGAATGATGGGTGGTGGGATGCTTTGCCGTTGGAAGTGGTGATTTTGACGATCTACGCGTTAACGATCAATAAAATTGGTATTGTTAGGGACGTTGGAGGTTGGCATGGAAATTCTTTTTGGAAAATTTTGTGATAAACTCTCATTTTGAGAGCACAAATTGAGTATGATAAATTCCATAAAATTGGAATATAAAAGTGGATTTGAATTCTCCTCCGTGAGAACTTCGAAATGGTATACTTAAATTCACAAAATGGTTAATGGGTGAATGAGAAATTGAGTCTCAAAGTGAACCCATTGTGTAGCGATTAAAATGAATCCCACATTGCTTAGGGAAATCATTTGTATGTAGTTTATAAGTGAATGTGTGATATGAGCTATCAACATGTGTGGCATAAAGGCTCTCTCTCACGTGCGCATGGGGGGTGCAAATCATGGACCCCGAACCTTCGAATGCATAAAAAGTGTGTGGGCGTGACCTGCGGACACGAATGCCGCTCCGATTGGACCGTGAGAGTCTAGTTGACCTTTTGCCACTTCCCTAAGTCAACGTTTTTTTTATTGTGATGAATAAGGAAAGCTTTAATTATTTGTATTCTGATTTCTTACTTGATCACTAAAAATACAGAATCGGGTTTTAATTAGAAGTAAATCTCTTTGGAGAATATTATCTAATTAAATTATTTCCTTATTTAAAAAACGTTATTTTCAAAAATAATCTCGAATTAATCCCAAAACCCTAGTGTTTCGGTTTGGTTATACAATAGCTATAGTATTCCGTTCGAAATACACATAACAAATCTACAGTTTTTCTTTTTTGTTCAGAGCAGCCGAATTCTTTCTCTTCTCTGGTTTTCTTGGTAAGTTCAAACTCGATTTGAGTTCGCTGATAGTGGATAGTGCTTAGGTCTACCACTGTTGAACCGTTGTATCCTGGGAGACAATCGCCTAATACACATACGGTGTTGTCTGGCGAAATTGTCTTAAGGACACCTTGTGAAACACAGGCCTCGGTTCATATACTGTTTTCTAACGTGTTGTTTTCTTGTGTTGTTGCTGTTTGTTTTCAGATACCGGCCAGATTTTTTTTTTGGAATTACTGATGTACAATCTTAAGACATTTTCAGTTATTAAATCTTTTAGAGGAAAAAAAAAACGTTTTTCCTCTTCAAACTTTCTGGTGTCAGGTTCTGGTTCAGATCGTCACAAACAATTTTCAACTGTGGCAATTGGGTTCTTTTAGAACACTAATTACAATTTCGTATCTGTGGAAATCGGGTTCTTTGGAACACTTATTTCAATTTTATACATACGTAATCTGTGGAAATCAGGTTTCTCTCGAAACACTGTATTTCAATTGATCGTCTGATTTATAACTTTAGAAAATCGGGTTTATTATTAGACACTGATTTCGAAATCAATTGTGATTTCAACTTGGTAATCGGGTCTGTAAAATTAGACATTGATTGTGATTTCCATCGTGAAATCTGATTTGATATAAACTGATATCTGTGCTATTATTTCTGTGATACTAAAACAATTTTGTTTTTATTTCAGATATTATGGAAAACAAATCGAATGTGAACTCCAGTGTTCCACTAGAGACTCCAAAATTTAATCCAAGTATGGGATTAGATACTTCGGCTGTGAACTCTGTGCTTGTGGGTCAGGTACCAGTAGTAGTACCTACTGTGGCCACAACGACTCCAGCCATCAACTCCTTCGTGAGAAACATGCCTGATCCAGTGATGAGCCAGTATATGAGTCAAGGGAATGTTCCCATGGCAAATCCCTACATGAATTTGGTACATTTACTGATGAATCATATGGAGAAGCCTGATAAGTTCAGTGGACCGAATTTTAAACGGTGGCAGCAAAAGATGTTATTTTATCTGACCACACTGAACCTTGACAGATTCTTGACTGAAGATGCTCCTAAACTTAATAATGGTGAAGAGCGTGATGTTCAGATATGGAATGTTATTGATGCATGGAATCACTCGGATTTCCTGTGCCGTAATTACATACTGAACGGGCTATCAGATTTACTATATAGCGTCTATTCTTCAAAGAAAACAGCCAAAGAACTCTGGGAATCATTAGAGACATAAGTCGGATGCTTTTGAAATGTTCAAAGCATTTAAAGCTGAGGTTGAAAATCAACTTGAGAAACGTATAAAAATCTTGAGGTCTGATTGTGGTGGAGAATATCTATCCGGTGAGTTTCAGCAATATCTTATTGATAATGGGATAATTTCTCAATTTTCTACACTAGGCACACCTGAACAAAATAGGGTGGCAGAATGGAGAAATAGAACTCTTTTGGATATGGTTAGGTCTATGTTAAGTTATTCAACGCTCCCTAATTCTTTTTGGGGATATGCATTACAAACTGCCATGTACATTCTAAACGATGTACCATCGAAGTCGGTTCCTAAAACACCGCATGAGTTATGGACCGGGCGAAAGCCTAGTTTACAACACTTAAGGATATTTGGATGTCCTGCAAAGGTGTTAAAAGGAAAGACATAAAAGATGGAGTTCTGTTCAGAAACATACATATTTATAAGGTATCCAAAATGAACAAAAGGATATTATTTCTATAATCCTTCAGATCTTAAAGTATTTGTTTCGACAAATGCAAAATTTCTGGATAAGGACTATATGAATAATTTTGTACCTAAAAGTAGAATTTTCCTGAATGAGCTTTTAGTAGATACAATTCCACAAAAGGTTTCGCAACCAAGCCCAATTGTAAGTTTCGTACCAACACAAGATCAACAATCTACTATACCTCATCGTAGTGGGAGGGTTGTTAGACAACCCGAGAGATACATCAGTCTAGGAGAATCTGTAGAGAATCTTCCGGACGACGATGATCCCTATACGTACAGGGAGGTAATGGAATATGTTGATTGTCGCCATTGGCAAAAGGCAATGCAATCAGAAATTGAATCTATGTTCAAAAACAAAGTCTGACTCTTGTAGACTTGCTTAAAGGGATAAAACCCATTGGGTGTAAGTGGGTATACAAGAGGAAAAGAGGAATGGATGGAAATGTGGAAACCTTTAAAGCTAGATTGGTAGCTAAAGGTTATACACAGAAGGAATGTATCGATTATGAAGAAACCTTCTCTCATATGACCATGCTTAAATCCATTGCGGCATCTCTAGACCTAGAGATTTGGCAAATGATAGTCAAGACAGCTTTCCTTAATGGAAGTCTTGACGAAAGCATCTACATGATGCAACCAGAAGGATTCATTGAAAAAGGCTAAGAGGAAAGGGTATACTGTTGGGGTTTATGCCCTAAGCATGTAATTTGTAAATTGATTTATGAAGTAAATAAAAAGAAAGGTTCAATTCATTCTTGTTATGTTATTTATTTTTAAACTTGTGTACATATTAACATCCTGGATTACCGGATGTAATCTCGAACTGTGTATGTAAGTATCATATACAGATGGATACAGTAAGAGACGTGCAATCTAAAGAGTCCATAGATAGCAAATAAAGCTGGGTACTTTATTTGTGGTTAATCTATAGCTGCGGTCCATTCCGGAATGTACAGTGATTATATCTTGAATCATTCATATGAGATATGGGAATGGAGGCACCCTGTATGATGTGATCATATAGGACTGAGTCACGATCTATATGAATCTCACACCAAGATCCGTTTACCGATGAGATTCATATATATCAACTAATGATGGCTATATATGGGTGATCTTAATCATGAGTGTCTTATCGACTCCTTCAGGTTAGATCGTGGTTTTTGATATACCATGGGTGAGGTCAGATGCATTTCCTGATCAATATACTCCGTATGTTGGGATTACGGTTTGGCTTGTGGCTGGGAAGGTTTGTATACAATAGTGGAATCCACTTCTTCTTATGAGAAGTAAATGGTAGTTCCCTTAAGGGTTGATTCGGGGTTTGGACAATATGAGATCTCTCTTAATTCCGTGAGGAAATAAGATTTATTGTCCATTAGAGAATCAATGGTACTTAAAGGATATATGTAATTAGAGGGGTATAACGGATATTATGACCCAGCTCTAATTATGAACTACTGTGGAGGATCACACCATATGTAATAGCTAAGTCGATGGACACCGAGTTGTATCGGTTTGTGTAAAAATGTCTGCAGTTGAGAGAGTACATCTTCGAGTTTTTAGTGGAATAACATCGGAGTTAATAATCAATGAATATTAATTAAAGAGTTTAATTAATGATTCTGAGGATTATTGGAGCTCAAAATACTGTGAGTCCCCTTGCTAGCCCGATCGATTTAGGTAACAAGGGTCATGGTTAATTAATTGGATTGTCCAGTTAATTGTGTTACGAAAGTGACACGTATTTATTCGGGAATTAATTGAATAATGAGATTATTTAATTGATTAAATAACTTAAATAATGAGATTATTTAATTATGTTATTAATCACTAAATGGAGGGTGTATGTTGATATTTATTTTTAAATAAAATAAGATAATATGATTATTTTATTTTATTAAATTAAATATTTTATTTTTGAATTTAAATAGTTTGAATTCAAAAATTAAAATCAAATAAAAGATATGAGATATTTTTTATTTGAAAGTTTTTAAAAATCAAATAAAAGATATGGGATAATTTTTATTTGAAAGTTTTTAAAATCAAATATATATTTGATCTAATATTTAAATATTATATATGTGATATATATTATTTTTAAAAAAAAGGGTGATGCGTGTACAACACACTTATATATATATATATATATATACATTGACAAAAAAGTTTTTTTTGGTTTTTGGTTTTGCATAAGAGACAAAAATTGTTTTTTTTTGTCATAATTACAAAAGAAAAACAAAAGTGTTGTGTGCAAGTGATTGCACCAAGAATATATATATATATATATATATATATATATATAATATATATATAGCTATTATTTTTTATAACTACTAGAATTGTTATAGGTAGTTTTTTTTTTTAAGAAGAAATAGTTTCCCCATTCGTTTTTCCCTACACCCTTCATCCTAAGTTCTTGAGAACCGTGACGAGTCCACACGCAGTTACCAGTCCCGGGAATAGCTAGGAAGATCAGTGGTACAGACCAGGAGCAAATCAAAAAGTGAAGGAGCCTCCAAACGTTGGTATGGTTATATCTTTTAATCTTTCTTTTTATTATTGATTACAATTTCCTATATTTACATATATATTTTATTAGTGTAATAATTAGTATATGTATTTGTTCCGAAAATAAATACGATCATAAGTTCACTGGTCCAAGATACAGATTACGATCTGTATAAAAAATTTTAAAACCCATTTCCGTTGCGCGACTGGTGAACGGGGTTCCAACATATGCGATCCATATATGGATTGAAGCAAGCATCCAGATCCTGGAACATAAGGTTTGATCAAGCTGTGAAAAGTTTTGGATTTATTCAAAACCTTGATGAACCTTGTGTATATAAAAGGATTAAATGTGACAAGTTGGTTTTCCTAGTTCTTTACGTTGATGATATACTACTTATCGGAAACGATGTAGGTGTATTGACATCAGTAAAAGAATGGTTAGCAAAACAATTTGATATGAAGGACTTAGGAGAAATAAGTTATATTCTTGGTATCCAAGTCATAAGGGATAGAAAGAATAAAACGATTGCATTATCCCAAGCTTCATACATAGATAAAATCTTGTCTAGGTTTTCCATGCAAGATTCCAAGAAAGGTATGTTACCTTTCAGATATGGAATCAAACTTTTTAAGGAACAAGTTCCTAAGAATGAACATGAAGAGCAATTCATGAGTAGGGTTCCATATGCATCGGTAGTTGGAAGTCTCATTTATGCAATGCTCTGTACTAAACCAGATATTTGTTTTGTTGTAGGCATAGTTAGCAAGTTTCAGTCGAAACCTGGTCCTGATCACTGGACGGCAGTCAAGCATATTTTCAAGTATCTTAGGAGAACGAGAGACTATATGCTTGTATACTTTGGAGGGAATTTAATTCCTGTTGGGTATACAGATTTTGATTTTCAATCACATTCTGACTCTTGAAGATCAAAATCAAGATCTGTGTTTACTATTGGAGAATGGGCAGTCATATGGAGGAGTATCAAGCAATCTTGTATTGTTGATTCCACCATGGAAGCCGATTATATTGCCGCATGCGAAGAGGCTAAAGAGGCTATCTTGATTGATTTGGAAGTGGTTCCTAATACGAATAAGCGAATCACTATCTATTGTGATAATAGTGGAGCAGTGACTAATTCGATAGAACCAAGAAGTCATAAGAGAAAGAAACACATTGAAAGAAAGTATCACCTTCTGATCAAAATTGTGCATAGAGGTGACGTGACGATTACCAAGATCGCATCAGCAGATAATCTAACGGATCCCTTTACAAAGGCTCTACCACAAAAGAGTTTTGACATGGGGATGAGAGATATGACACATTTGTTATAGAGCAAGTGGGAGATTGTTGGGATTATGCTCGATAGTAAGAGTGTAATAATGTATTTGACAATCTTTTCATATTAATAAAGTGATTTCTAGTTTAACAAATCTTATAGCATTTATAGTTTAATTATTATAATTGTCAAAACTAAATAATCATAAGGTCAAAAGACTATGAGAAAAGAAGAATTGTTCATACATCTAGATATGTATGAGGTAGACACAATTCTTTAGTTAATCTTTAATAATATTCACAACTTAAGATAAAAGGTTGGGGGCCTTTATCTTGTCAAGGCTGTAGATTCTTTTGCTAGCATTTGAGTGGGATCAAATGTGTTATGATGAGTCTAAAATCATCAAAGTGTTGTGTCTTTAGGTAAAAGAATCTAGTGTACTAGGTGTATTGAATAGGATCACAATGAAATACTTTATCTAGAACCGTCAATGGATAAAAGTTTTCATTTGAAGACAATCGGAGAGTCTATCTCAATCCTGAGATAAATGATGGACTTATGGTTATAAGTGTTATCATTTGAGCTATCAATAAGTACGATTATATAGCATAGTCTATCATCGATAGTTTAGTGGTATTCATTTGTTAATCGATAGAGGACTTCATTTATAGATATGGATATCGTGGCTCAATTTATTAAATGAGAGTAGAATACCATCATATGGATGTTTTGAGGTATTGGATATTAAATCTTAACGTTAAGTTTTCAATAGTGTCTATTGAAACATGACTTCTGGATAAGTCAAAATATCCAAGTTTAAAATGTGGTAATATGAGTAAATATGGTAACTTGGAGAGCTATAGACGGTCTATAAGCTCTTGACGATTACTGGTATTCTTCACGAGGATACACTTTCTCCAATAAGGTTGTCTAGGGTATGAATGAGTAACATCAACTTATTCTGTCTTTATTTAAGAGTTCAATTTTAGTTCTTTAATGGAATGAACTAAAATTAAATAGATCGGACCTAAGTGAATCATTTGTTGATTGTGATCGGGTTGTGTCTATTGGAGCTTAAATTTAGATAGTCCGCCAAGATCTAAAATCCACACGAATTTGTATAGATCACTTGATATATTCTACCGGACCAATTTAAAGGTCCATCTAGAATTATATTGAGGTATGTGGACTTGTTTCTTTTTGTAAGAATGGGTCTAGTTCACATGTGGAGTTTTTATAAAGGTCAAATGGATTTAATAAAATAAGAAAATAATATATTGGCCCATATATATTGTTTGGGCGGCAAGGCTATTTAGAATAGCTTAATTATATTAGATTATTTTATTATTTAATTAAATAGAAATTAATTAATTTCTTTATTAATTAATTATTTAATTAAAAGTCAAAATATCTTTCTTAGTAGGAGATGGTCTCCTAAAATTATACTATTGTTAGTAGTATAATTAATATTAAAGACTATATTTGATAAGTAGATAAATAAAATGAATTATTTATCTAATCAAATTAGGAAGTTTTTAATATGGTTACAAATACACTATTGAGTTGGATTAGGAGTCTTGGTGTAGGAAAGAATTCTTTTTGAAAAATGATTCTTAACCACCAAGTAAATCCACCTAACGAAAGGATTCTTAACAAACAAGTAAATCCTTCTTAGGAAAGGATTTGTGATCCTAATATATAATCTATAGAAATTTCAGCCAGCCCATATATATATAATAGGATAGAGTTCATTTTAGATAAGGATTCTTAACAACCAAATAAATCCACCTAAGGAATGGATTCTTGCCAACCAAGTAAATCCTTCTTAGAAGAGGATTTATGATCATATATATATATATATATATATATATATATATATATATATATGTGTGTGTGTGTGTGTGTGTGTGTGTGTGTGTGTGTGTGTGTGTGTGTATGTGTGTGTGTGTGTGTGTTTGTTAATTTCGGCCAGCCTAAGGTGATTCATAGAGAAATTTTGGCAAGCCCTATTTTTCTAAGAGAAGAATTCGGCCATCATAAGAATTTCGAGGGAGAAAAATCTGATTTTACTCTAGGTAGAATTCGATCAACTCTAAGAAATAGTGTGTGATTCGGGAAAGAAGAAATAGGAAGAAAGAACGTTTAGTTTTCGATAGTACACTAGTAGCCTTTACCTCAAAAGGTTTTGTGTAAAACATCGAATCAAGGTTCATGCGAGTTTCAATCAAATTGATTAACAATTCACAAGTGACCTAACGTTCTTTGTTTTCTTTTTGAAGGATTATTGTAACTAACATAGAAAAAGATTTTGTTTGTTTCCATCCTCAGGTATACAATTAAAAGGAGAGGGAGCCTACCATCCTAGGTGATTCACGTTCGTGATTGGATTGGAAGATCTTGCGAATTCAATTCGGCGCTTATTCAATCGTCACGAGAAAAAGGTACAACACTTTTTATACACATCAACTTATCTAGGGTTAAGGTTCTTGTTATTAAAAGGGAAAAATTTTATTTATACCGAAATCCTAATTTTTGATCAATTTTTCACACTTCTGCTGCGCGGGTTTTTCCCTACATTATGTTGCTCCACATACACTAGTATAGCTATTATGGTCTATTTAAATGAATTACAAGGAGTTTAAGATAAAAATGAAAATCATATTCCGATACGTACAAGAATTACTTTTTCCATATAAATTTTATTTCCTATTGATGTCAAGTCTTTTTGTTAAGGAGAAATCATTTTCCTTTTCCAATAAGCACAAGAACTTCCAGAAGAAAAAACTTTCCAATTTTCGCGCAACATTAATTCTTGACTTGGGTAAAATTCACCGTTACCGCAGTTCGGGTTGCTGTTTACAACCTGCGCCTTACACCGTGGAAAACCTCTGAAGTCCACTGTTCAAAATACTGCGGTTGGTGCCTTTTTCTTTCACTGCGGTCTACACCACATTATACTCATTGGAATTAACAGCTCCCTATGATGCTGACTATGTGCCTTGTCCGCACCGTGGTTCTTTTCGGAATTCGTTTCTTCAATTCTTCTTTAGTCTTCAAGCCTCCTTCAAACACGATCTTCTACTACCAAACATTTTCCGTGTCTCCACGAAGTCTTCGCATTGGTTGAATCCCGTTTGGTAACCATTGGGAATACGAGCCAAATCCAACATCTTAGTAGCTATTTTTTTTTATCTAATTTTTTTATCTATTTAAGTAACAGTTTTCTATAGGGACCTTAACATGCCTAGAATACATGAGGGTATATATAGAAGAAATCCAACTCCTATTTCCATCACTTTAGTGAACACTTCCGTGTATCGTCTAGTTTTTCCACATTCTGATTTTGTCATAAATTCAACTTTGTATATTTCTAAAATTTCGAAATTCATCGCCTTCCCTTTACATTTATGATAGGGATTTGAGTTCCCCCTTTACGTACCCATTAAATAGCAAATTAGAGGAGGGACAGTTAATTTCAAGACAAATTTTGTGTTTTCTTCAACTCTCTTTACATCATGACATTAGCATTAGTACTTCACTATGCAACTTCTTCTCTTTCTCTGCAATTTATATTTTCCCTCTTCTACTATGTTCTTCCAATGATTTTAAATTTCTACTACGTTGGTCGTATGATAATAATAAATGTCTGTTCAATCGTTAAGCTATTTTTCAACATTGTTTGGCCCCGCAAAGAAGACAATTTGCTACTATATGCAAAGTGGAAAAATAAGAGATGGTTTGGTGGTGATTATCAATGCATTAATACCAACTACTATGCTCTTCCAATGATTTTAAATTTCTACTACCTTGATTCAATCGTTAAGCTATTTTTCAACATTGTTTAGCCCCGCAAAGGAGACAATCTGCTACTATATGCAAAGTGGAAAAATAAGAGATGGTTTGATGGTGATTTTCAATGCATTAATACCAACTACTAGGTTTTTCCGATGATTTTAAATTTCTACTACTTTGGTCGTATGATAAGAATAAATGTTTGTTCAATCGTTAAGCTATTTTTCAACATTGTTTGGCCCCGCAAAGAAGACAATATGCTATTATACACAAAGTGGCAAAGTGGAAAAATAAGAGATGGTTGGATGGTGATTTTCAATGCATTAATGAATTGTTGACAATAGAGGATATGAAGACCGTAATAAGTAACAGGTTTCACAGTATCCCAGCAGTAGAGATTAGGATCCTACCGGTGCGGCAAAGCATCAATTTGGAGCAAAATTCTTATCCAGCCGGTGTGCAATAACTTGCCCTACTTTGCCTTTGTCAACAGCTCAATACCGTTGATTTGCGCTACTTTGTCTTTGCCTTTTTTTTTACTCCCTAGAGTTTTAATTAATCACAGTTTGACCCTTATTTAATATGATTTATTTTAATTATATCCCTTAGTTAAAAGTTTTGTTTAATCATAATTTTACCCTTATTCAATCAAATTTATTCTAATTGTATCCCTTTTTAATATTGAATGATTTTATTTGATTTATATTTTTTTTTTTAATTATTATTTATATTAATATTTACAATAAACTAAAATTAAGTATATAATACAAAAATTACTAAATTTTAATATAAAAAACACTTGAAAACAAAACAATTTAAGCAACACACAGCATTAATAAAAACATTAAAAACATTAAGGAAAAATACAATATAAATTACAACAATAATTTAGTAGTCTAAGAGATCATTTGACGATCAATGTGTAGTTTTATTTTTATGTTTTTTTTTTAATTTCATGAAATGTAATGTTTAAGTTAACTTAATAATAAATGCAATATTTTGGTTAATTTAATTTAATTTCTTAATTTAATAATTTGTTAATTTCCTAACTTATCATATTATTATATTAATTAAGGGGTGAAATTTTAATTAATGAGAAATAATAAAAATTGAATATTTAAGGGAATATTTTTTTAGAGCAATATTTTGATACAATAGGTTGGAAGATAGAAATATATATATATATATATATATAATATATATATATATGTGTGTGTGTGTGTGTGTGTAAATTGCTGTAATGTACTGTAAATTTAAACCAATTTAGAGTTTAAAAAAATTTCAGAATCCAATTCTTTTAAGCACCAGGAGTTTCTAACTTGAGACTTTTATCTCGATGTAGCTATCAATCTCACTCTCACCCGATTTAAGAAATAGGATCATGATCCTCTCCTTGACTTATTTTTTCTTGACTTTTTATAATCTAATGGCACCTAAATAAAATAAAAAGTATATGGTCATGATTTGATCACTTTTTTCCCTCGTACAACCATGAAATTTGGAAAATGTCAAGGAAAAACAAGAACCAAGAAGAGGATCCTGATCCCAATAAATAAGCAAGGAAATTGGTTTTTATTGAGTATTATTCACAATAAAAAAATACTAAATATATTAAAATGTGATAGTAATTAGAAATTGATTTTCTGAATTCAATATTTTCTGATGTTCTTAGAGTTAGGAGTTGAGCAATAGATGGTATAAAAATGATCAATTCAACATATACCTTGTTGTTCATATTGTGCTATAGGAATTCGCGAAATTATAGAACTTCAATTAATTCGAAGGATTGTTTTCAAGGGTGAGTTTGAGATAGTTGTAACCCCTTTAAAATAATTATTTTTATTTGGCAAGAGTATTCATTCAGTCAAAATACTTTGGTATAATATATATATATATATATAAATTTTCAAATCAGTACATACTGATATAACTTTATTAGTGTGTTAGATGTTAGCCATTAGATTTATATACATTGACTCAAAGTATATGTAATTGTCAAAACTTCTCAATGATCTACATACTACGTACCGAGTCATATTAGTGAATACTGAGCAGAAATATATATATATATATATATCATATTTTAATAACTATCAAAAAATTAATGAATATTTTTTTCTTTCTATCTTTCCATATATTGATAGGAAAAAAAAGCACAAAAATCAGGAAAATCGCCGGAACAATTAAGCACTTCTCAGAAGCCATTCCTTATTGCTGTTTCCAATTGTTTACATATGCCTACAAGATAGGGTATATAAAGAAGAAGCAGTGCTTCTTCCATATCATTTTCCTTTACTTCCACCCACTATATATATATATTCCAAGTCTTCTTGGTGTGATGCCAATTTAATTTTGTTTTATTTTCCTTAATTTCAAAGTCCTACACTTTCATCAATATATATAGTTTCGAAAAGTTCACACTTTACATCTATACTATTATTGATAGCAAGTCCTTGTTTATACAATAATTTCAAAACATAACAACAATAAAAAAATTAGAAAGAATAAAAATCTTATCTTATAATAACAACCTATTCAAATTTAAAATTAAATAATATTTTTATTATATATATATATATATATATATATATAGTCTTTTTCTTCTCAACGTGTACTGATATAACTTATATCAGTGTATTACATGTGGACCACTGATTATGGAAAAGTTTTGACAAATGCATACATTGAGTCAAAATATATAAATCTAATGGTTCACATCCAACGCACTGATGAATTTATATCAGTACGCACTGATGAATTTATATCAGTACGCACTGACTTGAATATATATATATATATATATATATATATATATATATATATATATATTATCTTTTTAGAAGTTAATTGTGTAATCCACTAATTTTTTGTAGGGTCAGCCCTGACATTTTTAGGGACCGGGCAAAAATGTAAAAAATAGAAAAAATGATCTCTATAACATGTCAATGTGGAATCAGATATTGTCACAAAATGGATCCCACGTTTTTTTAATATATTCGATACATATAATTAAAAAAAAAATTGTAACGATATTTAAACCACGTAAAAACCGTATATGCACCTCTTTTTGTATGGTGCTTCCATTAAAAAAATTTAAAAGATGAAATTTTATAAATACACCACACATATTACTAAAATTGCCATTTTTTTTAATTTTTTTAAAATATTATAAAATCAACACATTTTTAATGTCAACTCTTGCCATTAAATAACTCATTTTTTCTTATTTTACATAAAACATAATAAAAAAGGAAATTTTAGTTGATAAATAATACCGAATGAGAGCTAAGAGAGCTGAGCGAGACGTTTTTTTTAGAAGAGAGCTAAGAGATGTTGGTGGCTGGACCTTTAGACTTTAAGTACTGATATGTCCGAAGAAAAACAAAACATAATCAGAATTTCATTTGGACCGTTTTTGTCCTCATCCAATTTTCTTTTGTTTATTTTAACTTTTGAACTTTTTAAATATAAACATTTTACTAATGCTCGTAATAAATATATAGACCCTTTATAATATGATATAAAAAAATGGGTTCTAAACTAGTGCTGAAATCATATTCACATAAGTCTTTAAAAAAGGCCCGGGATGGCTGCCCCTCTAACAATTAACCAGGGCCGGCCCTGATGGTTTGGATGACATGTATAAACTAATAACAAAAGTGTTTTAGATATATATATTTCGAATTTAGATACTAACAAAAGTGTTGTGGTTATATTTCGAATTTAGATACTAATACAGCATATACTTAATTAAAACCTTACAGTAACCATTTGTAAACTTTAATTTCCGTGCATCTTCCAATAAAATCCAAATTCCTCCACTTCCATCACTATCATTTACACATGCCGTGCAAGATGCTTATGCCACTAAGTACTTGGAGGCTTGGAGCTGCTTAATTAATTAATTACTTTGGTTCAAAAGTCAGGATTTGTGGGTAGAAAATGTGAGCTAGTCGTCTATGATTGATTATTCAAATCATTGCATATATAAAGAGCCTCCATCTTCTGATGGAATTTTGATTTAACTGACGTGAATAGATCTAAGTGATATATAAAATCAATGACCGAAATTTATATTTTTTAATTTGACTTCAATTATCTTTAAATGCAGAACAAATGCTTTACGCCAGCATAACTATATATAAATATAGGTGTTCTTGCGTGCAAGGGTGGATTCGAAAATTTGATAAAATTATAACTAAAAAATGTAGATAATAAAAAACATTATGATAAAATGTTAATAATTTTTTTGAAAAATGTGGGTTTGGCCCCCACTTAACCTTCTGGCTTCGCCACTGCTCGAGCACTTTATGTACAAACCATTTACACATCTATAAAATTTAATGAATTTTGATGATATTTGTTCTATTTAGATGCTAATAAAATGAGATATATAGTGTCATGGATGAACTGAAAATAATTATTAATTGTTGTGAATCTAAGTCTATTCAAGACTCAAAGATTCAACACCAGTTCTTACTCTAAAACTAAACTGTATGAAACTTACAATAGCAAGAACAAAATATATGTGCAACGTGGACAGTACCAAAAATTCAACCTATATATTCTGCTGTTACCAGATTCTTACAAGAACCAAGCTACGTATAGCAAAATGACTTGTACCAGAATTATTGCAAATTAATTAACACTAAGTCAACATAGAAATATCAAAACAAATATGTGACTATAATCTTGCAACAGGTACTGTGTAGAATTATCACCACAAGACTAACAACTTAAGCA
This sequence comes from Dipteronia dyeriana, assembly GCA_032871835.1. Taxonomy (NCBI): domain Eukaryota; kingdom Viridiplantae; phylum Streptophyta; class Magnoliopsida; order Sapindales; family Sapindaceae; genus Dipteronia; species Dipteronia dyeriana. The sequence goes on along the minus strand of CM065300.1, from coordinate 27,161,542 downwards.
ATATTAATCTGATCAGTGATGCAATAAGGAACAGCAGAAAATAAAATCAACAAGAAGTAGGCAAATAGAAACAGACGAAGTAAAACAACACCAAGAATTATCGTGGTTCGGAAAAAATTGGGACCTACATCTACGTTGAGTCAAACAAGAGACTCACTCCACTATATGAGTATTCTGAGTTACAGATCAAAGATATACCCAAAAGAACTCAGAAAACCCACGCTCAGAACCCCAATCTGTCACCACTAACACTCGAACCCTAATATCTCACTTTTAGTGATCGATTACAAGCCAAAACCACACTCTCTCAATACAGATTACACAATTATGCAAGATCTCCACAGCAGAAACTTAGATCTGTACCCAAGATCAGAAAAAACTCTCAAGAACAGCTGAGAGGATTTCAGAGAGAATGATTAACCAAAAACCTAGAAAATATCACGACTAAGTGGTGTTCTTCTCTCGCCATCGCTTTACTTATATACTCTTATCATTCCACATCAACAGCAATCCCTCACAGCCAATCATGGCACGCCAAGTCATCTGTCCAGATATCTTCAAACGGTTAGACATGACACCAAAACGCTGCGTTTCTTTTAGGCATCTGAGAGGTTGACTTCGGTTGACTGAAGCTGAAAATTGGGCCTGAGATAGGTTCTTCAATTGGGCTTCAATTTGGGCTTCTCTTTTGATCTGCAATTAGAACTTCAGATGGACTAACACAAATAACAACATTGATTAACTGAAAGTAGATGAATTTGACAGAATTATATCCTATTTATATAAAAAAAAGGGCCTTAACATTTCAAAAGGGTGGAATGAATTGTCTTATTTCCCCTTTTATCCTTTTTTTACCTTTTAACGTCTCTCTTATCTTATTTTGCCCTTTTAACGTTTCTTTTTATGCCTTCTCTCTGATGACTCTCCATTTATTTCCATTTATTTCTTTCTTCTTTCCATCCACGTACAGTCATCTATTCCTCGGTTTTCTTCTGTTTCTTTCCTATTTCTATTCTCTTTTTATAATTTGTGTGGATGTCTTAATCGTTTGCACGATTATTTCCCTCGATTCTTTTCCAATTCAGGTATAGAAACGTAGGTCGTCCTTTGTACTGGAAAACCTCCGCCACCGTCCACGAGATTCGCCAAAACAAACAGACCGTCAAACAAGGTCAGAACAAACTCACGATTTTTCAGTTTCCTTGTCCAATCCATGTTTGATGAATGAATTTATCTCTTTTTAACATTACTGATCTGGGTTTTAAATTTTCGTTCTTTTTGTATTTGGGTTTTGAATTTGGTTTAGTTTTTTTTTTTGTATTGTTACTCTCTCTTTCTTCTCTCTCCACGCCTCCTCTCTCTCCTTCTCTCCAATCGACAACTACCTCATCGACTACGGCTTCAACGTGGACGCCACCGTAGACAATTGCCTCTTCGTTAAAGTAGGGTTGGTGACTTGGTGGTGGTCGCGTGGGTGTGGGAGTTGGAGTGGGTTTGATTTCTGGAGATGCTGTGGGTATTGATTTATGGAGTTTTTATTTTTCTTAAGTGATTTATGATGTTGGTTTTCAGTCCAATTTTTTTTTTTAATTATTATTGATATATCCGATTAATTGGTTTAATTTACTGATATTCTATTATTCAATCCAGTGAATATCTTTGCAGAGCATTGAAAAAGAACCCACAACCATTGATGGCCATGGTCTCATGTTTATAGTCATGGTTTTAGCACATCATTTAATGGGATTTCCGATACTTCTTACTATGGTATTCTTCAACTCAACAACAGTTCGGCTCGAACTCCTCAAATGGGGTCAGTTTCTCTCTCACTAGATTTTTTTCCTTTTTCTTTTTGCTTTCTTGTGATTTGTATTTAAATAACCATGCTTCAACATCATTAATTTATAATCAAATGATTGATATAGATTTTTAGTTTGTTTTTAATTTGTTTTGGGATGTATGAAGATTTTTTTTTTGAAGAAATTTGAATTGTATGTGTAACAGTCAAATTGATGATTTATTAGTTTATACTGAACGGTTTGTGCTGTTTTGTGAGTGTTCTACAGGTGGAATAGCTGGAATTTCTTTGCATGCAATATCAATGACACGGTCATTTTTGGAAAACCGGCATGGATTATTAGGTTTAGTTTGGTATTGCTTCCCCAATTGTTTTTAGAGTTAAAAGTGATTCTGGATCTAAGACAGGGTGTTTGGTAAAATCGCGGGGAAGTGCTTTTGGTCACTTTTAGTTTCTCCCAATTGAGTCTTTGAGAAGCTACAAATACATGCTTTTGGATTTTGGCTTCTGCTTTTGGATTTTGACTTCTGCTTTTAGAAAACGTGCTACAGTGATATTAAATGAAATTTTATTAACTTTTCAATTTTGTCTTTCCCTTTAACGAAATTTAATAAAAAAAATTGGATTTATATTTCTATAGAAAAAAAATGTTGTCATAACTGTATAAAAAAATTTGGAATAATTAATTCAATAAAGTAGAATAAAAATAAAATAAAAAAATAAAGTAGAATAAATAAAGAAATAAAGAAATGAGGTTAATTAATTAAATAAAGTAGAATAAAAAATGGGACTAATTAATTAAATAAAGTACCATAATTATATAACACTAAACATAAATAAATAAGAAAAATATAAAGTATAGCACATTAGTACCATTTAGATGTCTATATCCTTTTAGTAATTTTACACACTCACAATATTTTTTATTTCAGTTTACCAAACACATTGAAATTGCTTTTAGTTCTCACAGCACTTTTGAAAATCAGTTTACCAAATACTCAGCTGATTCTTTCCACAGCAATTCCAAAAGCAATTCCCTCCACAGCAATTTCAAAAACACTTCTCCCCGTAGCACAGCAATACCAAAATGAGCCTTAATATGTTTCTCTTTGTTTGGTTCATTTGCTTTGCTCTTTACTGGTATTGATTGATTGTGCTAAATAGTAGTTGTATATGTATTTAATAGTATTTCTTTACAAATCGAATTGATAATATCAGTTTACTTTACCATAAAGCACTCTTAACTTGCAAAAATGACTCTTGAGAGTTGTTTGAAAGCTACTGCTGGTGCCTCTGAGATCTTAGAGAGTGTATGCTATGTTTTTTTTTTTGTGAAATTATAATTGTGGCTTTTTGATTCTAAGCTTCTATTGAATTGTGAGATTTTTTTATAGTTCTTAAGGTCCGTTCTGTCACAGGGTTTAGCTGACTTTGGAGGAAAAGAAAATCCCTTACAAGTTTGCACCTTGTCAATCTAATTGTAAACCGCAATGGTAAGTCAATATGGAAATTCAATGTGTTCGTTTTATTCTTTTCATACGCTCAAAAGGGTGTGTTAATTCAATGGTTAGATTATTAAAAAAATAGAATATTGTCACAAAAATTTTGTCTTTTTGAGGGTTCTATTCAATAGTAAGTTTTTTAGCAGATGGATTTTTGTGATTTTTGTGTTATGAATTGATTTTGGTTTTGTTTGCTTGAATTTTTGTGATGGGTTGATAGATTTTTGGACATAGGATAGATTTTTGGACATAGGCCCAGAAGGGAAGGTGCCAGTGGTGAAATTTGATGACAAATGGGTGGTGCCTGACTCTGATGTGATTGTTAGAATTCTTGAAGAGAAGTTCCATGAGCCTTCCCTCTTCACTCCTCCTGGATTTGCCTATGTGTAATGCTTTTAATTCTCCATAAATGATGATATAGTGTTTTTCTCATTTTATTAGTTGTTGATTGTTTATCTGATTAATCATATTGTTTCCTGTTCGGTTTGCTTGTACTATAATAATATATTTGTTAGTTTACCTTTGATTGTGCTTGTTTCATTGGAAAATATTTCCTAGAAAAGTTTATTGTAAATCTATATATTTGTTTGGGCTCTCTTTAAGGTGATTAATGATATATTATTGTAAATCTCTTTATAGTGATTAATGATTCATTATTGTAAAACCTGTAGAAAGTATCTACTGTTTGCAAACGTATGTAAGTGGCAAAAGTTTTTCTTTGACCGTAATTTGTTTATTTCTTCATCGATATTCTTCGAGGTGAATTTTTTGATGTAAAAGCACGTACCTCTACATATAGTTTACTATTATCATAGGTTCCCTGTGTTTACTTGATTTGACTATTGCGTGCCTTGTTTTAATTGATCTTTTGCTCACTTTGTGCTCTGATGTTGTAGGACATCGAAGATATTTCCAACATTCTTCAAGTTTGTGATGAGAAAGGATTCAACCGATGGATCAGAGCAGGCTTTGCTCGAGTTATTGAAGGCATCGAATGAGCACCTTGAGAAAAATGTGGATAAACTCAAAATGCAGACTACCCTCATTGATATAATTGACTACCTATTTATTTGGCTTTATAAATTGAGATTGAGACTAATTTATACGAGTATCGAATCAGGGGGGTCCGTTCATTGCTGGGGAGAAGATCACTGTTGTTGATTTGAGCTTGGCACTTATATTGTATCACCTTAAGATAACTCTTGGACATTTCAAGATGCAGCCTGTTCTTGAGAGTTTGACCCATGTCTATAACTACATTAAGGCATGAAACTGCTTAGCTCTTTGTTCTCATTGTTTGGTAATGTTTTCACATAAAATCTTTAAGTTGAACTCTATTGTTTGTATATATTCAGATATATTGCATTTGATTTTGTGGAAGTGATAAGATATTAATTTTAGTTTTTTACTATCTTCAATTTCTTCTTGTTTAATAAGAAAATCTGTTGGAACTTATTCAACTTCCTTCACTGTTTTTCAGTTTTTCTTAGTCTTTAACTGAATAGTGGTAGTTTTTAATTGTTGTTTGTCTCATAAATGTGATATACTCTCATTGTTTGTCTTAGATTTGATTGAGTGTTGTGTTATGTTCTAAATAGCTTCAAATTTTAGATATATAAATTTTAAATTGATTGCAGGTTCCTTATGTTATATTGTATTTAAGGTTCAATATTACTATTTTTGTATGTGTACTGCACGTTATGTTATAACACTTCAGCTTACAAAACTGTTATCTCAATTTATTTGAACAACAATATATATAGCCAATCTACATGTTGGTCAAGAAATACGAGTGATTGTAGTTAATTTATACTTGAAGAGTATAATATGCGTAGAAATTGTCATTTTGTTTATATGTATGTTAGTAGTCTTGATGGAATATTTTGTAATTCTCAAGTATTTTTCTGCATTATGTAATTTGAATTGCTATTTATGTAATATGAAATTTGTAAAAGAGCTCTTCATTTAAGATGACTACGTATGCTACTTTACAGCATCTGTTTGTTGTGTATTAAATCAATCATGTTGTTTGTTCTATGCTAGGGTGTCTAGCACATAACTGCAGTTTAATAGTAGTAAAATTTGGATTAAAATTGGTTCACTATTTTCCGTCTGATTCTATACCAAAAAAACTTCATAACCCTTCCATTTATGGAGAATTAGGTGACATATTGAAATGATGGTTTTTTTTTCAAAATGAGATAATGTAGGTTTTATGGTAAATCTCTTAATCGTGGGTTGAGACCTATCCCTTTATAAAAAATCCTAAATTCATATAACATTTAAAAAAAATCGTGGGTTTGAATCGTCTCCCTTTTAAAAAAAAATCTTGAATTTATTTAATATTTTAAAAAATATATTACAAATTTGACGTGTGTTCTTTGGCAAGTGCTTTGCACGTGCCCCTCCTACTATATACCATCATTTTCCTATGAATGTGTACTGATGAAATTATATAGGGACATTGAATGTGAGTCACTCATTTATAAAAGAGTTTTGATAAGTATATACATATCAAATCAAAGTATATAAAATGAGTAGTTCACATTCAATATCCCTATATAATTCTATCGGTGCATATTTATGTGAAAATTTTCGTATATAAATTATACTATGACTCAACAAAGCTTTTTTTTTTTTTGATAAACCAAGACCAAATACAAACTAAGAAACAGAGGAGCTGAAATCCAGCCAAGTACGCCAGCTTTTGGACTAAGGAATTCCTAAGCCTGGAAATCGCCTAGACCTTACAAATGCCAGCATATACCATAAGAGCCTTAATATCTAAAACAATCAACTTAGAAAAACTCGAGGGGACAGATAGGTCATTTAAGGAAGATGCAACCAAGGAAGAAGCAACTTCAACCGAATCAACACCAAGATTATAGAAATAAGCAAGCAGCTCACCAACCTCATGATTAAAATTCCTGTGCATCTGAATACTTCTTGCCAACAAAACCTTACCTTTGACATCCCCCTGATACCGAAAGAAAAGCAGTTTTCACGGAAACCAGTCGTAGAATTCAACTTGATTTTGTCAGGAGGGGGAACAATCCAAATCGCAGGAGAGCGAGAAAGAGGAGACGAATAACTAGTAATAAAGGTTGACCTGAAGTTCTGAAATTCTGAAAGAAAGGCATCAGCACCTGAAACCACATATTCAGCCCGCTTGCTCTGACCACAATTCAAGAAGGCATTCTTGTTCTCCCAAATTGCCCAAGCTAGAATACAGAAATGAGTTAGCCCAACTTTCTTAGACAGGGAGAGGATATAACAGAAGATTTCCACCACTGGAAAGTGTTAACCGTACTGAGAATGATCTCAAAATTAGCAATTCTCTAAAATATCGTAGCTTCCTTACAGCCAAACAAAGCGTGGATTGAAGTTTCGGATTCCTTTCCATGACGTTGACAACAAGGTGACTCTACCACTTTCTTCTTCCACCACATTTCCATTGAAGGCAACACATTCAAACAAGCCCTCCAAACGAAAATGCGGATCTTTGGAGGTAAATGGAGACTCCAAAGAGTATTCCACCACTTACTTGAGGCACGGGAATTTGAAGCAGAGGCCTCTAAACTTATAGAAGAAGCGACAAGATAGCCATTCTGGACCGTATGAACTCCACTTTTATCAAACTGCCAAAGCAGGAAGACATGACTAATCCTCCAGCTTAGCGAAATTGAGAGGACACTCTCCTTATCAATTGGCAACAAAACCTCATTAAGCATTCTACTATCCCATCTCTGAAGATCAGAATCAATGAGATCAGCCACTTTGATGTCAGCCCCAGACTCCGGAGTTATAGGTTTAAAAGAGAAGGGACGAGGAATCCATGGGTCCTTACAAACCTTAATATTGCTGCCATCACCGACACCCCACCTTAAACCTTTAACCAAAAGTTCTCTCTCCCAGAGAAGACTACCCCAAATGTGGGAGCAGCCCACATTAACAGAGGCTGAGAGAAAATGAGAGTCTCTAAAATACTTAGCCTTCACTACCCTAGCAGCAAGAGATTCTGGACCATTAAGAACTCTCCAGGCTTGTTTTGCCAACAAGGATTGATTGAAAGCCGAGAGGTGTTTGAAGCCTAACCCACCTTGGTTTTTCGGCTTGCACAGATTAGACCAGCTAACCCATCTAATTTTCCTCTTCCCCCCTCTGGAACCCCACTAGAACTTAGAACACATCAAGCCCAGCTCTTTACACAGACCCAAAGAAATTTGGAACAAACTCATCAAATAAGTAGGGACATCAAATAAGTAGGGACGGCCTGCACAACTTTTTTAATTAACACCTCTTTTCCACCAAACGAGAATAGACTTCCTTTCCGGCCTCGAATTTTCTTCCACACTCTTTCCTTTATATCATTAAACAAACGACTTTTTTTTCTACCCACCATAGAAAGGAGGCCCAAATATCTGTCCTTACAATTGCAGTCCTCGACACCCAAAAGTTGTTGGATACCTGACCTAGTAAGAGCATCGACATTCGGCTGAAAGTAATGCTTGACTTGTGAAGATTAATTTGTTGATCCATACCCCTCTCATAGATTTCTAGAATCTTCTAGATGCTAAGGCTATTTTCCTTCAAAGCTTTCAAATTTGACAAAAGATTACACAAGGTCCAAGCCTTGTGGTCGGAGAGCGTAAAGAAATTATCACCATCGTTCAAGTCTAAATATTATATATATATATATATATATATATATATATATATATATATATGAGTAACGTTATACAACTCAAATTTGATCTAAATTTTAACCCAAATGATGTGGTAAATGAATTATCATCATCACACAAAATAATAGATGATATGGATAATAAAAATTTGATCTAAATTTTAACCCAAATGATGTGGTAAATGAATTATCATCATCACACAAAATAATAGATGATATGGATAATAAAAAATCATTTACCACATCATTTGAGTTGAAATTTAGATTCTTTAATATTAGTGTATAAATATTATCTCAGATTTGTCTATAAAATCCTAAAATGTTGGGTTGGGATGTATGTGGCATGTGGGAATCATATTCCGACCAAGACATGCTTTAGAGATTGATCTCGCTATGTATTGGTAGATCACCAACAACAATTAATACTAGATAAAATAAACTTTTTTTTCATTACAAAAGCTCAAATCTTGAATTCACTTATCCCATTATATTGATGTAAATGCACAACATAATTCAAAACACAGAAAAAACAGAGATCTAATCAATCGCGAGAATGAATTCATCACTTTTATTATCACTTATTATGATTCATGATGCATGTATAGTCAACCCCCTCTACGAGGAGCGGAAGACCCTCCAGCATGACATGGAAAACTAGGATCAACTCCTGTCCTTGAATCTGAAAAGATCAACAGCGTATTAAATTAAACTACACGAGAATGTCCAGTAAATATTTAAATTTAGGAGGAAAATTTATGTAGCAATAAATAATTAGTTGACTAAACCCAACTTATGGGGAGTTTTGAACAATAAAATATTTTTACTAGTAGTTAATCAACTACCTGTATATCGTGAATTCATACATCGAGTATAAGGAAAGAGAGAAAAAAGAAAAGAATATAAAAAGGACGTTAATATGTAATTCAAACTTACGAAATTGATGACATGGATCGTGAACAGGTGGCGTTGCAGCCACTTGAGAGGTTAAAAAAAGCACAAAAATCGCGAATATCGCTCAAGCAATTAATCGGCATTTCTTAGAACATTTCGATGTAAAAATGATTTATGTATAGATTATTGTTGATATGATAACAATATCAAAGAACTTGCTTTCTATGTGATATAAATATGAATTTGATATACGATCAATTTAAAATTTTATCTCCAATACTTCCGTTTAAAACACATTTTGTTTTAATGACGTGTCCAATTTTATTTTCTATTTTATTTCCTTACAAAAAAATAGATGAAAAATTAATGTCAATTTTAAATGTTTAAAAATGAATGTCAATTTTAAATGTTTGCTGAATCGGTCTTTCTAATTTCTTTTTTATTTTATTTTCTTGCTAAAATTAAATGAAAAATTAATGTCAATTTTACATGTTTGCTGAGTCAGTCTAAAAAATGGTTGTGCAATAAGCCGTCTAAAAGTGAATGGTCATGTTGACAATGTCTAAAAACATTTTTACCACGTCAGCTTGAGGTTGAATATCTACTGTTGTATTGCAGAAATATTTTTTTAAAATAGTATCTATTAATCCTATATGACATCTCTTTTTTCGCAAGTCACGTTTATATTATATATGCTCTTAGAATCCATTCCTTAATTATTTTGTTTCCAAGTGTTAACATATACCAAGAAGACAGGGTATATAAAGAAGTAGCCAAGTGCTTTTTCCATATCATTTTCCTGTACATCCAACCGATTTTTTTTTCCCACTCTTCTTTATGTGGTGTCAATTTAATTTTGTTGCACATTCCTTAATTTCAAAGTCCTACACTTTAATCAATATATATAGTTTCTAAAAGTTCACACCATACTATTATTGATAGCAAGTCCTTCTTTATACAATCAGGGGCGGAATTAAGAGTTTAAAGTTGGGAGGCCAAATTATAAATATTTAAAACTAATGGTATAAAATTGAAATTTACAATTTTTTTAACTTTTTTTTTTTCAGTATGGATCCCTTGGGTCCTGGCCACATGGGTTCCGCCCCTGTATGCAATAACAAAAATTAAAAAATTAAATTAAAATTAAAAGAAGCTTTTATTTAAAAAAAAAAAATAAAATACATGAACGTAACAATTTTCAAGTGTATATTAATTTTTTAAAAGTTAATTGCAATCGACTAACGGTATGGAGGACATAAACTAATAACTATAGTGTTTTGGCTCTATTTTATATTTTTAAGATACTAATACATCAGATACTTAAAACCTTACGGTAACCAGAGGCGAGCCTTCTTATGGGCTAGACTAACGTTGCAGCAGTGCAGACTGGTCTGATTTTTTTTTTTTAAAAATTACATGTTATTACTAATTTTCCATTTATATTTAAAATTAATACAATATACCCTTATTGATTTGATATTATTAATTTATTATTGACATTTCATATCAATAAAATTACAAATTCCTTAGGGCCCGTCCTGGAAGCGTTTTTCAGTTGCTGTTTTTTGAAAATAAAAATGAAAATGAAAACAGTATTTTTTGTTTCAGTTTCGAATTCTGAAAACACGTTTGGTAGCATATACTGAAAGCTGTAGTTTGAAAATGAAAACTGTAAAAACGTGTCTGGTTGGTTAACCGAAAACTATCAAAAATTGAAATATCAATTTTGGTATTTTATTTTATATTATTACAACTATAAACAAATTGATTAAATAATTAACCAATATAATTTTTATATTGTAATTTTTAAATTAAACAAAAGTAACACATCAAAAATTAATTCAAAAAAATATCAAAAAATGAATTAATCAAAACTAAACTCCTAAATTATAAATAAATAATTATAATATATATACATATATTATATAATAAAAATATAACTGTATATATATATCATAATATATAGTATTAATATATATAGATATATTATAATATTATATATATTATGTAAATATTATAATATATAATATTTTATATAATATTTATATACATTATATATTATAAGATATAAAAACTATATTATACATAAAATATATTATATTATAATGTATAATATTATTATATATATATAATAATTATAATATATATATATATATATATATATATATATAAATTATTGCATGAATGCTTTTAGTTCTAATTGGATATAAATTATTCTGGAATATATATATTTATATAAGAGGGGCACTTTGGTCATTTGAAAATCTTGTCCCGTCTTGTCCTAACCATATCAAAGGCATAACTGTAAAATTAATAGTTTTTAAAAAAATGATTTTTTTTTATAAAAAAGTGAAAAACAAAATGAAAAACATGAAAAAAAACAAGTATTTTGTATTTCCAAATATTTCACTTTTAACACTGGTTATGTTTTTCTTTTTCTTTTTTGTTTTTCGAACGTGTTTTCGAAATCGTTTTTAAAAAATAAAAACGAAAATGGACTGAAAAACAACTGCATGACGGGGCCTGAAAAATTTTATGGATCTAGATTTCAGACTTAACCTTCAGGATGTCATAATATCTAAGTTTCATTTCTTGATGTTTCTTTGGTCTATGCATCTTTGCTTTGTTTGTATTTGGGTTGAGAATAAAACTTAATGCATTTTAATTAAATGAAAGATTTTGCTATCTTAATAACCCCATGCTCATAATAATTTTCATGGTTCTTTTTTAAATAACACCCTTTCCAAGGCCATGGGTGGAAAAGTCACCAAGTTAATAAGTTTTATGGAAATAGCATCGATTAATGTGTTATGCCAAAATTGCCTCTTTATTTTTTACCTTTAAAATTTCTTTCCCTCTCTCTTTCTTCCTCTCTCCTTGTTTTTTTTTTCAAAGACCTCCATTGATGAAACAATGGAGGTCAAACAAATCTTCAATGGAGATCGTCAAAACGGTCAACTCCATTAGAGGTCGTTTCAACGACCTTCAACCTCCATTGGAGGTTATCGAAATGACATTCTTTAAAAAAAATCTGGAAATAAGTCTCGTGTAGTTGGCAATAGTCTCGAGGTAGCTGGAAATAAGTTTCGGATATTTGGAAATAAGTCTCGGGTGGCTGGCAATAAGTCTCGGGTGACCTACCCGAGAATTATTGCCGAGACTTATTTCTAGATTTAGTTTTTTTTCTTCTTCTTCTTCTTCATCTATCACCAATGGAGGTCGAGGTCATTTCGACCTCCATTGATGGATCAATGAGGTCTTTGAAAAAAATGAGGGAGAAAGAGAGAGAGAAATTTAAAAAGTAAAAGAAAAGTAAAAGAATAAGTGAGGGTATTTTAGTCTCACCACATACTTTGGTACTAAAAAACATAGAATTAATAACTTTGTGATATTTCCACAAAACCAAACCCATTTGGTGTTATATCCCTCTATTCTCTCTAATTTTGACTCATACATAATATTCCTTTAAATTAAACTATATATCATCCAACATTTCAATTCAATATAACACCAAACACTAGATCAAATAACATCAAATATATCACCACTAATGTGGAGAAAAATGTCCATTCATTATGAATATGGGTTCAAAAATTAAATAACACTTTTTGGAGGTGGCATTTCAACACTGTCATTGTTTTAATAACTTCTATTTAAAAGACACCTATTATGGTGAATGGACAAAAATACCCTCAATAGTTTTTTCACATCAGATTTCTTTCATTCATTTTACGGTGACAAAATTGTGAAGTTAAGAGAGAATGTCCCGTTAAAACCTAGGCAATCACTCAAACGACGACGGAGTGGTACAACGCAGACACATTCGGGGGTCGAGCTCTTAGTAAAAGTCTCGGAGCCTTATTAAAAAGCTTGGAGCCTTTATTAAAAAGCTCGGAGCCATTACAAAATAGCTCGGAGCCTTTACAAAAAAGCTCGGAGACTTGACACAAAGTCTCGGATAATTTACATAAAGGCTCAGACGCTATAAATAAAGTCTCGGACAACCTTTAAAAAGGCTCGGATAGAGCTTACAAAGGCTCAAAGATTCAAAATTCAAAGGTTCAAACTTCACAATACCAGATTCATGTTCACACAAAGACTTGGACAACAAATCATAAGGAATGGATAAATTGTTATAAGTCTTAGAATACCTTGTTGTGTAATAGCCACGTCGTTGCAATGTCGTAAAATATGAATATTTAAGTTCGGCCTTGCAAGACGCAAGTAATAGATACTAGTACAATGGCAAGTAAGGGATCATTCCACAGAGAGATGGGATTCACCGACCATCTCTCAGTTCTAGCTATTATTACAACACGTCGAGCGGACTCGTGTTGTGTGTGTAGAAAAGTGAATAATAATATAACTAAATAAATTACATAAATAATATATACAATGGTAGATGGAATAGAGATATACATTAAATATGGTTACATTAGGGAAACGACTCAACTGTGACAATCCTCCTAATTACGCTATAGACTCACCTAGTCCCTCAAATGTGCAAGTATATCATAGGTTCGTATCCCCTTAATTAATCTCTAATCTCTCTCGATGTCTTAGAGATTGCATCCACGCATACAAAGTATGCATGAATCCATTAAGTTCTTTGAGACACACACACGAACCATGTACAACGGTAGAATAGTGATTCTAGAACTTTATGCTCATATACATAGGCATTAGTTGGGCATGTAATGCGCAACCGCATGGACCATGCTACAACTAATGATTCATCCACGAGGCTAATCAAATACGGGATGTCAACCAAGTGAAAGCATTAAGAATATGAGACACCCATACAACACGTTATTATACGCTTGTGTCCCCTTAATTAATCTCTACCATCTCTCGAGCGCATAGAGATTTCATCATTGCATAAGCATGAATTCATTAAGGACTATGTGACACACACATGAGCTCTACATGCTAGCCTAGTGGTTCTAGCACTTTCTGGTCAAACATAGAGGGTACCACACTGAGCATGGTAATGTGAACCACGAGATATATAACACACAACCTTAATGTCATTCATAAGGCGGCTAACCGAATGAAAGCATTAAGCACACTAAATATCCATAATACAACACAATCACATGAGATATGTCGGTGGTCTTTACTTCTAGGTCAAAGATTCAGTTTAGTCAACTCACTAGGATGGCTAAACAGAGGAAACAAGTTTACCTAACAACTATATGCAACAATGTGATTGTTATATCATTAAGAACATTCAATTTAGGTTAAAGGTTCACCTATTGATATGAGAATATTTTCCACAATCAATTCATCACCCAATTTGGCCAAGGATAAATAATCGTGTCTTAATACAAAGACCCATTAAGCACAACAAATGCCTATTAAGCACAAGGATATGAACCAAGGCAAATTTATCAACTAAAAGCCTGAACTGAAACCTTTTCTACTCTTTGGGTCTAAAATCCCTAACATTGAAATTACTCAATACATGGCATTTCAAGTCATCTATCAATCAATCAATCATGGGCATCTAATTCCTACTCTAAAATACAACTACTCCTAAACCCAATCACGGACACATATTGACTTCTAATAATTCATACACAAACATGTCATAATAAGAGCATAAATCAAATACATCAAAGAGAAAAACAAAACCCAAATGAATTTAAGAATAAAATACACACACACATACAAATATATATATATATATATATATATATATATATATATAACACATGTGAAAGGTTTACAAATTCCCAAGTCGGGTTACACATCAAAGACAACAAGAAACACAAAAAAAATGAGCAAATAAGAGCAAACCCTTGTAGACAAGTCCTCCCAAGATGCTCCTAACCTTCCTAGCTCAAATTTGGCTACTAATTCCTTGCAATTTACTCTAAGATGGATGGAGAAAATGTAAAATGGTGTGGTGGAGGTGTATGGTGAGCTCCCATGGAGGAAAAACCTCCATAGGAGCAAAATCTCTCCTTATTGTGGGAGAAGATGAAGAGAAAGAAGTGTGTGGGCGTGAAAGAGAGAGAAGAGAGGAGGAGAGGTCTGAAGAATAAGGAGAAAATGGGGTATTTATAGTGTGGGAGGTTAGGGCAAGAATTTGGGATGAAAAGATAAGAATACCCCTTAGAAAATGGGTGAAAAATGAAATTCTGGGCCGTCAAGTAGTACGCATCAACAAGCATACCGTGGATTACAATTTTTGAGTTTTCTGCCCATTTTCACGCTACAAAAATCGGTCTAAAAGGGTACGTGTACCGCACAGATCTGCGCACCGTTACAAAAACGATCATAACTTCCTCCAGATACTTCGAAATTGTGATCTATAAAATGAGTTGGAAAGTAGACATCCGGGGCTTTCCGAAAAGTGGTTATGAGCAATGAAGTTCAATCGCAGAAGGGAGATATGGCCTTCGGAATTTGGACGTTCTGCACGAGCCACTCCATTTCAACTCTTCTAACCTCCAAAACTCTTCAATTAAGCTAAAATACCTTCCGTATGGAACATGTACCTACACAAGGCTTACAAACACATCAAATACCAAAATATGCTCGAAAACAAGAATAACAACTACGAAACGGGGACCTTTAAAGGTACATAAATCGCTCCGATCATTGTGCTAAAACACGTCGACTTTCAGACAAGTTATAGATCGATTTTCAGACAAGTTATAGATCGATTTTCAGACAAGTTTGTTGGAGAGAGGAGTTACTACTTTCAGTGATCAAAGTGTGGAGATGGAAGTACAAAAAAAAATAAAAAATTGACTATTTAAGGGCAATTTGGATAGTTCATTATAATATGTGCATTTTAAACTAAACTTATTAACACAGTAATGTTAGTGCAACGAACCAAAAAAAAGGTGACATTATCACCATTTTCAATTATGAAGATATCTTATTTGAATTGATGCACTGCATTTGTATATAAAAAAAACAAATAATGTTTGTAAAAAAAAAACATATAATGATAATAACATCAAATATATTAGGTGAAACAGTTGTGTGGTAATTGTCATGAGTTAGGATCATGAGATCATCTCCTATGGCTACCCTTGTTTCTTAACCGGTTCAATATCATATTACATATTAAAATTTCTCTCATAAAAATGTTATTATCATATTAAGCACCCTCTCCTAATTACTCTCTTTCTTCATTTTTCAAAAAAAAAAAAAATCATACCTCCATACTTTCTTGATCAATCTCTAATCAATAGTTAAATAAATAAAAAACTTATGAATATTTTGGTCTTTTACTAACAGTAATATATATATATATATATATATATATATATATATATATATATATTAAAAAGTTAATACAAATACCTTGTACATTTTTTAAAAAACAAAATAGATATATGAAAACTTGATTTGTTGTAACTAGATTCGATTAAACTCATAATTTCAGGAAACTAATGAACGAATTAAAGTTCTCTATGCAATCATATACTTACAAAAGTAACAAAAAATATTTTCATATTTTGATTTTTTTTTTAAAAAGGGTACTTGTTTTTTTTTTTAAATATATATATATATATACAGTTCCTAAAAATCAAGCTTATTTGTAAGTTTTTTTTTCCTTAAATGTTAGTCTTGCTTGAGAAAGAAAGGAGGCAAAAAATTAGATATACGCATTGGAGGAGATAGAGGTTAATATAGTAATTAAAATTTTTGGAGAGAGTGTTTAATATGTAGTATTTAATCTAATGATTTAGGAGAGATAATTTATTTTTTTAATAATGTAATTCAAAAAAGATTACTTATCGGATGAATCCAAATGGTATGATGATTTAGAGTGTCTTTAGAATTGAAGTGCCAAAACATAAAAAAAAAAAAGATAATCTTGGACAAAGAATTGTTTTTAGAATTTTTTTTTTAATTTAAATTTTGAGAATGGAGTGTTTTTAGAAAAAAAAATGTAAAAAGAAAAAATTGGATTATCAAGAGAAGCTCTCTTATTTTTTCCAAACTTTTCACTGATGAGACCAAAATACCCTTAATGATTTATCAATTAACACACCGGTCTTCTTCAATTAAACACACCAGTCTACTTCAAATTAAACATATCAGTTTTCAATTAAACATAACACCTATTTTCTTAAATTAAACACACAAGTTCTTTTCAATTAAACACACCACTAGTTTTCATCAATTAAACACACTATCGATCTTCTTCAATAAAACACATCCCCCATTTTCATCAATTAAACAAAACACCAATTTAATTTCTAGTGTGTTTAATCTATGCATTTAATTTCCAGTGTGTTGAATTCATGTGTGTTTAATCTGGTGAAAGGGTAAATTTGTCTCTTAAGTAAAAAATTTAGTAAAAACAATAAAAAACACTAATTCTTGGTAAAAAGAGAGAGAGTTTCTCACCTATAAACCCATGATATTACTTACATGCAAACCTATTTAATAGCCTTTGGATGTTGTGTAAGTGGTGGACAAGGAGAAAGAAAACACAACATGAATCTTGATCGAAAGACTAATAAATAGATTTGTATATAATGTTATACACAACATGAATCTTGATCCAAAAACTAATAAATAGGTTTGTATGTAATGTTATATAGAGGGTCTTTTGGGTGAATATATATATATATATATATATATATATATATATATATATATATAGTCTTTCTATTTTTAGTTCGAACTAAAATAAAATATATAAGTTCCTTGTATGTAGATCATTATATTTAAAAGATGTTTTGACAAGTGAATACAATCAAGTCAAAGCATTTCAATCCAATAACTCACATACGAGGAACTGATATATCTTATATCAGTTCGAACTATCAATAGAATATCTATAGTCAGTTTAAACAGATATAAAATATATCGGTTCTTTATATGTGTGCCATTAGATTTAAAAGATGTTTTGATAAATGCATGCAGTCAAACCAAAGCATTTAAATCCAATGACTCACATGTAAAGAACTGATATATCTCGTATCAATTAAAACCGACAAGAGAGAATATATATATATATATATAATTAAATAAACCTCACCTCTTCCTCGATCTTTGTGACAATTTTTTTTGGCTCGATGTATGCATGATACACGTGCTATATGCTATATTTTTCTTATGTATGTGATAAGCATTGAACTCAAGTTAAGAGAAATCCAACAAGCTTGATTAAGCCATCAGACGAAGAGTAATCAAGAGCAAGTATAATCTGCAGAGTATCAGAAACAGACCAGAGCTACTATTGAACATCATCATTAGTCATCAGTTGATCATGTTATGATCAGTAATGATAATACGTATTATCAACATTAATAGTGTTGATGTCGATTTCTCGATAGATGAGAAAGTCAACAATATTGGATTTAAGTATGACCTGTCAAAGAGAAAGAGAAAGAGAATATAATGCGAATAATGATGACACAAATTTACGTGGTAAAACTTCAGCAATCGGAGAAACGTCCACAGGTGGTTGAATAGACAACCAAGCCAAAATCCACCATTTGAATAAAGAATTACATCACTCGACCTCTTTTTCCTTTCTCTGGTAATGATTCTTTTTGTATACTTTTTTTTTTCTTTTTTTCTCTCCTTTTAATAACGAGATTATGGGTCTATTTATACATGCATAGAACCTTAATCATTGTTGTACAAGTAAAAAAAGAATTCATTTATAATTATAATTGTTTTCTTGTTGGAGTCGTCTTTATTTTCTTTCTTATTTTGGAGATTGTATGGAGATTGAATGAGACTCTAGTGATTTAGTCCGTTTAGGACTTATTTCCTTATAAATGTGCAGTCTTCTTAAAGAAGTAAAGTTGTTGCCTGATTTGGAACGTGTTTCCTGTTCGGTATATTATTCTTCTAGAAATTCTTCTTGATATGGATGTTTTGTGTATTTGAGCATGACTCTTGGTTCACTCACGTGCGAATCATGTGTAGGATTTCTTTATTCGTGTTTCTTCATATTTGTCCCAAGTAGAACATAACGTCACTTGGTCCTGAACATGTCATGACTTGCCGAATACTTGTGTTCACACTTACTCGGGTTTCCATTCCTTAGTGATGTCTTTAAGGGTATCTACCTGGCAATTTCAAGGAACTATCCTCCTTTTTAGTGACGTGTACATTCGGTAAAAATATACATATAACAATACCCCCTTAAAATATTTTTGCTGAGTAGGAATTTGTTCTTAGCAAAAGTATTTTAATCGACCTTTTGATCTTTTATGCCTCATTAATACTAGAATAATAACCTTTAAACAACGCCTTAACAGTAATGACGCGTCTTAATGGCTACCATGGGAATGTGATTTGCCTTTTCACGCGAAATCTCATTGATTGCGACGTTTTGTAATTCTAGCGGCTTGGTCAGTTCTTTCCTTGACACGTATCTTTTAACCTTTCTGTTCTTCTAGTGTCATTTATGAGAAATGATTTATGGGTCGCTCGATATGCCGCTTATGTCATTAAATCCTCCATTTTGATTTTTCCAGCTTTTTGAGACCCTAGGGTTTCGCGTCTTCGTTTTTGAATAATCTATTTAAGCCGAAAAAGAACTGCTCTGGTTCAATTTTGTAGAAATATCCACATTTCCTTACACAAAAATTTATCTCAACTCTCCATCGAAGCTTTTCCAGGTTTCTTTGCATTTACTTTAAAGGTTAGTTTCAATGGATCCAGCTTCCCGTCATCGCCTTTTTACTATAGCTTTTTAGGCGCTTGAATGCAGAGACCTTCAACCGGTTTCTTACGTTCATAGATTATTGGAGGAAATCCCTTCTGACGAGCCTCATTTTTTGGATGATGATGTTTTTGGGCTCTATCTTGACATTCACTTTAGTTCTAGTTCTGAATCTTATGAATCTTCTGTTTCTGATCATCACAGGGTTCCTTTGTGAACCATGATGGGAAAACATCAGAGTACACGTGTAGTTTACAAACACGGCTAGGGCATTGTTCAAATCAAGAGGCAAACAGTTGATAAAAAGGAGGTTGAGGAGGAGCATAGTGCATCGCGTATCCCCTTTTCTATTAATTGTCCGAGTGGATATGTTACCGAGCCGAATGTGGTCGAGGAAGCTGAGATTGATAAATATCATGCTCGGTTTGACCTAGATGATTCGGTTGTGATGACTCCTGCTAGTGATAGAGCCACATGGAACCCACCTCCGGGTATGGTGGTGATTTACGGGTCTATGCTCTGTTGTGGTGTGACTATTCCTCTTCAACCTTTTATCGCTTGGTTCATTACCGAGGCAGGGATTGCTCTGGCCCAACTTGCCCGAACAGTATAGAATACTAATGTGCATGTAGTGTATGTGGAGTCGGATGAACTTGTCGCCACCCTCACCCAGTGAAATCAAGCATTTTTTCACACTAAGGCAATCTGGTCGGACTGAAACTTATTTCCTTATGTCCAACCCGCTAGATTGCTGGGTCTCTGAGGGAACAAAAGTGAACCAAGGAGTTGATATTTCTTCTGATGCCAAGAAGAGAGACTTTGTATGGGGATTCCCTACTTCAAATAAGAACTAGAAGAATAACTGGTTATTTGCTGGAGGGAACTTGGGTCTTGAGGTCAATCTTTCGGTTGGGAAAAATCATGAGGTGCTAAAGGTTCCCCATTTTTTCTATTCTCCTGCCGCATGGAATAAGAAAAAACTTATTTTCACTGATGCCGAGTTGACAAGACTTGCTCGGGCAGCTCTACGTACTTTGGAAAAGAGGAGCAAATCCTATCTTTACAACGAGAAGAGCATATCCTATCTTTACAACGAGAAGAAAATGATTAACCTCGGCTTCTTTAATCATATTTCAGATTATCGTAGGCGATGTAAGTGGAATTCTTCTCATTTCTATTTTGCTTATACATTATTATTTCTGACTTGGTTTTCCATCTCTAACTTGTGCAGTTTATGACTCGGACATCATCTGCGACATCTAAGCTCGCTAGGTGAAATAGATCCTTCAGGCGAGCCAAAAAAAAGCTTCTCGCCAAAACAAGAAAGGTATTGCTCCGCCTAATGAATCGGATGAAGAGTCTGATGAGGCTGATGAGAAAATTCCTGACTACATCTCAGAAGAGGATATTCAGCCGACCGAGGGGGAATCTAGCGGTCCGAGTGGCCCTACTGAAACTACTAATGCCTAGAAGTTATGTGAAGATGAAGGCGAGCAAGGGGATCGTCTTGGTGGCAAGGGGACAGGTGAGCCAAACTCCCCGGTTGATGAGGTTCCTACTGAGCAGTTTGCTATCGAGGATAGAGATAAACCCTCAGATGAAAAAGTAAATCTCGATCTTGGTTTTTTCGGATCCTTCCAAGATGTTGATGATCAAGAAGATCCTTCGGCTGACCTCAACTTCCATCTTACTCGGGTAGAGAAAAGGAATATGGCTGAATCTCCCATTTGTCCTTATAAAGTCCTTCTGGTGGTATCATTCATTGAGTCGAGTGATGATGATACCGAGGTTAGAGTTTCCCTGAGCGTTCAAGTTGAAGCGTCCATAGGAAGAGTGGAAATTTCAAACCTGAACAGGGACTTTTTGCCTTCTGAGGTTGAAGACGCAAGGGCAAAATCCTCGGGAGACCCTTCTTATCCTTTTTCTTCTCCCAGGATATGCTAAGGGCGATGTCTTTTGGTCGGGCCTTCTTTGGGGATGATTATTGGAGCTGCTTCAGGGATGGTTCTTCAACAGATCGTCTTCAAATTATTTTCAACAGCGCATCCTACGTAAGTCTTCTATCCCAAACGTTATGTAACACTTGTTAGATTTTTAACTTAACTCTTCCTTGCAGATGGTGGCCAATTTTGCTGAGTTAGTTTAGACATAACAACATCACATTGATCGGATAAAGCATCTTGAAGCTCAACTAAAGGAAAGTGAGGATAGTCGTGCTTGGGTTGAGGCGACTTATCAAAAAGAGGTGAGCTATGCTTAGGCATTCACAGATCATTGCTTGGCTAAGAAAATGGAGGCCAGGGAGAGAGCTTCCGTGGAAGAAGAGAAGGCTGTGTCATTCCAAAGTTTATTATCTACTGCTCAGGAATCGATGCTCAAGGCTGAACAGGAAGCTGAATAGGCCAGGTCATCTTACGAGCAGAAAATTGAAGATTTGGAGCACCAAGCTTTGAAGGTCGAATCCCTATCAAAGGAGGCTAGGCTGGAACTTGAGGTCCAGGGGGTTGATCGCTTCAAAAGGTCCCTAGCTTATGACGCCCTTCTCCTTCGTGAATTTCAGCGAGGGTTAGTTTCAACTGGTGAATTTTTGAAGGTCAAGAATCGGGCAACCTATAAAGCTCGAACCAACTGGGAGCGGTCGATAAAGAACCATGTGGACCGGTCCCTGGAGTCTCTTCGGACTTAGATGAAAGAGTGGAGAGCTTATTGCCATAGTCGAGGTAAATAGCCCCATCTATGCATTTGGAGGTCCCCTAAGAGCATTCTCTCTCGACCTTTTATTCCAGTCAGGAATTTGGTATGGATGGTTCGATGCCTGATGTTGGTCCGATCCCTGAGATAGACTACAACGAGTGGATGGACGATTCAGTCGACACAATTGCTTGGCCTTCAAATGAAAGTCTTCTCTATGAGCATGAGATGGTGCCTGACCTGAGTATCGACAAGAGTTCCAAATCCTCATCTCAACTTTAAGTCATTATTTTGTAAAAATGTTACTATAAAAATTTTGATTAGTGAGAAGTTTTATATTTTTGCCAATTGCTTTATTTGGAATGCCAAGTATTTTGTTTAAACTGGCTAACTTATTACCCGAGTAACTTCACCGAGTATCTTATTTGACATAGTTTCGTTACTAGGATAATTTCTAAGGCCAAGTATCTTATTAAAATGACTAACTCTGCTACCCGATTAACTTCACTGAGTATCTTATTTAACTTGATTTCGTTTCTTGGAACAATTTCTAACGTCAAGTATCTTATTAAACTGGCTATTGCAACTTCTTTATGCCAAGTATCTTATTAAACTGGCTAATGCAACTCTTTTGTGCAAAGTATTTTATTAAACTGACTAATATTAACCGAGTCATCTCGAAACAGGCAGACGGATTTATGCTTGTGCTTCATACTCGGTTGCTACTCGAATTTTACTTCGAGGCTCACCATGATCATACATTCGGGTCCTTAAGCAAGTCGTTGAGGATGTCTCCTAGTTTTGTCTGCGCAAGGGTTTACCAAATCGTTATGCTTTTAAATAGCTTAACACAACTGCATATCTCACCGGGGTTTTTTTCTGACGGCGCCCTGAGCCGTTTTCCAAAATCTGGTACATCGGGTTTGCCTTTTGACTACGGTCGACTGACATTGCTCGGCTGGCGTGCTCCTTCGAGCTTCTCCACACATTCAGGAATTTTACCAAATTAATGGTCCCGAGTATTTTATTTTTTATTACATGTTCTTATTATCATGCTCGTCTTTCATATGTTCTTATTATCATATGCTTAGATTTCTGAAATCTCCGTGTTGGGCCTTTATTTTTAACTGCAAAATTAACAATAATGAAATCTTAAAAACGAAAAAAAAATCTTAACTAAATTGTCCTGACTAAAAAGGAAACAAATTTCAAGGATACAAAATCTTCAAATACTGGGAATTGCATGGCTGAGGTAGAATTCCCCCATTTGGTCGGGCGATCCAGTATGCTCCATGACCAACTATTCATTCGATCTTGTATGGGCCTTCCCATTTGTCAGCCAAGGAGCCTGCAACTTTGTTTATTGTGTTCAACGACACTTTCCTGAGTACCAGGTCTCCTAGTTAGAATTTTCTGATCCGAACATGAGAGTTGTAGTGTCGGGCCACTCTTTGTTGATATGCCATATTTTGTACTCGGGGTTTTTTCCTTTTCTCTTGTAGCTCATATAAGCTTTGTAATAGTATATCAACATTCAGGTCCTCATCATATAGCCTGACCCTAGGTGATGTGTATGATGTTTCTACCAGGATAACAGCTTCTGTTCCGCCAAAGAGAACGGAGTTTCTCCTGTAGAAGTTCTTGTTGTCGTTCGATATGCCCATAATACTTCAGAAAGTTTTTCAACCCAACTACCTTTCTTGGCATCTAGCTTTGCTTTGAGTGTGTGCTTGATGATTTTGTTTACTACTTCAGCTTGCCCATTCGTTTGAGGGTGGGCAGGTGTGGTATAATAATTTGCAATCTGGTACTCGTTGTACAGCTGTCTAACATTTTGATTATCGAATTGAGTGCCGTTGTCAGTGATAATAGTACTCGGGACTCCAAATCTGTAGAGTTTGTTTTTTTTTTCACAAAGTTTATGGTATTAACTTCCGTGATATGTACCAACGCTTCAGCTTCTACCCATTTTGTGAAATAATCAACAACCACTATCACATGCTTTGCTCCACCCCCTGTCCTTGTCGACATTGGGCCAATTAAGTTCAGGTCCCACATGGCAAATGACCATGGGGATGTGAGGTTTCTAAATTGTTTTGGAGGCTGTAGGATATCATTGGCGATCCTCTGGCATGCATTGCAGCTTTTTGAACATCGTTGTGCATCTGAGAATAAAGAGGGCCAATAATAACCTTGCCTAAGTACCTTGTGTGCTAAACTCGTGCCCCCATTATGGTTTCCGCATACTCAGCCGTGGATTTCCTGTAGTATCCGACATGCATCTTCCTTTATTACATATCTTTGCAGTGTTCGGGAAAACCCCCTTCTGTACAGCTCTCCTTCAATTAATGTGTATCTTAATGATTGGTACCTGATGCGTTTGGCTTCTAGGGGATCTTTCGGGAGCACGTCTTCTTTCATGTACCTTTTTAGCTGAGTCATCCAACCGTTTAACGGTGTTCAGATTTCTAAGATTTCAAAGTTTTTCGGCTCAACTATACTCGGTCTGAGGAGATGTGCGGCCGAAATAGTTTTTAGCCTGATTGTGGTTATTGATAATGCTAATTTGGACAAAGCGTCTGCTTTTTCATCCTCTTCACTAGGAATCTGGACAATTCTATATTGTTTGAATTTTTGAAGGAGTTTTTTTGCTATGTCTCGATAAGCTATCATACTTTCATCTCTAGCTTGTTGTTCGTCTAGGACTTGGTTGACGATTACCTGCGAATCACTGAATATCTCGACCTCATCTGCTCCGAGGGCTATGCATACTCTAAGTCCAGCTAGTAACGCCTCATACTCGGCTTGATTATTTATTGCTTTGAAGTCGAATTTCATGGCACATTCAACATCAACTCCTTCTGGGGTGCATACTACGATCCCTGCCCCGCTGCCATGAGTGTTCGAGGAACCATTAACATATAACCTCCACGAGAAACTCTTGCCCAACATCTTTTTTGCTTCCAGGTTTGGTTCTATGAATTCTGCTATGAAATCTGCCACTGCTTGGCCTTTGAGAGATGTTCTGGGAACGTACTGAATATCGAATTCACTCAGCTCGATTACCCATTTAGTTAATCTCCCCAAATTTCTGGCTTCTGTAAGATTTGCTTGAGTGGACAATCGGTGAGAACCTGAATTGTATGAGCTTTAAAGTATGGCTTCAACTTCCTTACTGCTGAAACCAATGCTAGGACCATTTTCTCTACCTGTGAATACCTGGTTTCAGCTGGAAGAAGAGCCTTACTGGTAAAGTATACTGGCCTCTGTGCCCCATCTTCTGTTCTGACTAGAACCGAGCTTGCTGCTAACTCGGTAATTGATAAGTACAAGTTGAGTATTTCTCCCATTTTAGGTTTTGAAAGGATTGGAGCCTGCTTTAAGTACTCTTTGATTTTCAAGAATGCTTGCTCGCAATCTTCGTTCCATTCGAGCCCTTTCCCTTTTTTGATTACTTTAAAAAAGGGAGCACATCTGTCTGTGGCCTTTGAAATAAATCTGCCTAAGGAAGCTAAGCATCCTGTCAAGCGTTGTACTTTTTTTAGCGTTCTTGGCAAAGTCATTTTTTGAAGGGCTTGGATCTTCTCAGGGTTCACTTCAATTCCTCTCTGGTGAGCTTAGAAACCCATGAACCTTCCTAAAGGAACTCTAAATAGGCATTTGTTCGGATTCAACTTCATTTGATATCTCCTTAAGACATCGAATGTTTCCCGCAGGTCTGAGGCATGTTCTTCTGTCGAGACGCTTTTGGTTAACATGATGTCTATGTAAACTTCCATGTTTCTACCTATTTAGTGAGCTAGGATACTATTGACCAATCTCTGGTATGTTGCTCTAGCGTTTTTCAGCCCAAAAGGCATTACTGTGTAACAGTATAAGCCTTGATCGGTCGTAAATACTATTTTTTCCTCATCAGCCTTATTCATCCGGATTTGATTATATCCTGAGTAAGCATCCATGAAACTGAGTAGCTCATGACCTGATGTAGCATCGACCAGTTGGTCTATTCTTGGGAGTGAAAAAACTGTCCTTTGGGCAATCCTTATTTAGGTCCGTGAAGTCCATACACATTCTCCATTGGCTATTTTTCTTCTGGACCAGAACCATATTTGTTACTAACTTAGGGTAGCTGATTTCTCTGATTGATCCTACAACGAGTAACTTCTCTACTTCCTGCTTAATTGTCTGACTTCTTTCGAGGTTGAATCACCTTCTCTTTTGTATTACTGGTCTTGCGTTTGGATCTACTGCCAAGTGATACGATATAACTCGGGCATCTATTCCCACCATATCTTCATGACTCCAAGCGAACACATCCTTGTATTCTCTAAGTAGATTAATAAGGTTTTGCTTAACCTTTTCTTCTAAATTGGCCCCGATTTTGATCTTTTTATCTGGTTCATCTTCCCTTACGACTATTTCCTCTATTGGTTCACTTTTAGACTCCTTCTGCTCTTCCTTTGGATCGAACTCCAACAACAGTGATTCTTGCTTGGTCTGAACTGATTGTGCTATGGTGCACACTTGATCACTATTGTCTCTGTCTTTGTAAACCAAGAAATTAGTTCTTCTGTCCATATCATGGGACCCTCTTGACCACTCATACCCCCCGTTCAGTTGGAAATTTGATCATTAGAGCGTAGGTAGCTATTACTGCCTTAGTTTTATTCAAGAATGGTCGACTTAACAGCGTATTATAAGGCCAGTTGTCCAGGTCTACCACTATAAAGTCGAGTAACACTGTTCTCTGACAAGGCGTTTCTCCGATTTTTACTGGTAGCTTCGCAGTCCCGAGTGACTTGACCTCTACTCTTTCGAATCCTGTGAGTGGGGTATGGAAATGTTACAAATCCTTTCAATCCAACCTAAGTTGATCGTAGACAACAACATTGAGAATATCGTCCAAACTGCCATTGTCTACTAAAATTCTCTTGACTTCCCTATGGCCAATTCAGGCACTTATGACTAGGCGTCATTTGGTCGAACATCGAATCGGCCTCTATAAATATTATCGGGTCTCATCCTTCCTTTATTCTTTTCGGGTCTGGTTCGATGGAGTTGACATCAAAATTCTGGCTTGCCTCCACCGCTTCTCGGATTTCCTGAGTTCGTTTTCGGTTACTTATTCTAGTTGATGGTCCTCCAAAGATAGTTTGTATTACTTCATTCGCCTTAGGACTGGCCCTTTTGTTCCGACCCGAATTATGATCAGCCTTGGTCTCTTTATTTATTTTTGACTTCTCATCTTTCTTCAGGATTATATCTCAGAGGTGTCCTTCCCGAATGAGGGTCTCTATATAGTCTCTAAGTTGGTAACATTTGGAGGTCTCATGACCGGTTTCCTTGTGAAATCTACAGTATTTTATCGTGTCTCATCGAGCAAATTGAGATTTTCAACGTGGCTCCTTTACCCGATTCTTATCTTCTGATATTGCTAGGATTTCTTCCTGTTTTTTCCAGAGAGGGGTGTAGTTTGTGTATTTTCCTAGGAACTTCTCCATGGTCTGGTCAGCATTACGCCCACTTCCCTCATCCTTGCTACTTTCTTTAATATTTCCTATATGTTTTCCTTTGTGGCTCTGTATCTTAGACTCAACATCTTTTTGTTCGGGCCTCCCTCCATACATGTAACAACCTCATATTGCTAACTTCTTTTCCTCGACTAGTGCATATCCTCCAGCCATATCCATCATATCTGCATATCTGGTTAGACGAGCCCTTCTTAGGTCAAAAGGCAGCCGTCCATTCTGTAGGTTGTTTATGAATGCAACAATTATTGCTTCGTCATTTGCACTGCCAATTTCTGAGACCATCTGGCCGAATCTCCCCATATATTTTTTCAACGACTCGTATTTCCCTTATTTCAACTGAGAAAGGTAAGCCACTGACTTTTTCCTATGCACATTGCCCAGAAATTGTCTTGAGAAACTTTTGCTCAACTCACCGAAACTCACAATGCTTGCCGGGGGAAATCTTCTGAACCATCTTGAGCCTGTGTCTCCCAGAGTTTGTGGGAAATTGAGACACAGCGAAGGGACGCTATAGGCATACTGAGCCATAGCGCTTTTATACCATCTGACGTGTTCCTTAGGATCTGTATCTTTCTTGAACTGTTCCATGTGTGGCATCTGAACCTTTCTAGGAAAAAGGTTCGCAGAATGTCCGAAGTAAAAGGACTATCAGAATCATCATCAGATAACCCATTATATCCATATCGCCTAACCAACGCGTCCATTTGACGCATGTTGTTCTCGACTTCTCGGGTCAGGCTCTAAATCATAACATCCTTGTCTCCCACCGGTTCTCCATGACTGTTAAACTGTCGAGGTGATCGTCATACCTGTTTCTAGCCCATCTTCACTTTGTTCTCGAGTCTCATGAGTCAATCCTTGCAGACGTATGGTTCCATTATGACATTTGTGATGGTGCTGATCGCTATCCTCAGATGACGATGACCGATCCCAGCACCGGTCATATTTACGGTGCCTATCATGAGCCACCTGACCATGACTCATTCTTTGGCTTGGTCGTTCTTCAGATGTTTCATGATTCTTATCCTGGTTGAGTATTAAACCCCCAGATTGATTGATTTGATCTGAGTTCTTAATAGCTACTGGCATATCTGGTTTCGGCTCAAATATAACCGAACGGAGCCTTGTAGGCGGAGGGTTTGTCGGATGTGCCTCTCTTGCAGCCAATATATATACTCCTTCTTTTGCCACGTTCGTTAGTAACAGTTGCAGTGCCTCACGAAAATGACGTGCTATGTCCTCACTGATAGGAGGGGTTTTTTTGGATACCAGCAAAGGATGTTGGTTGATTCTAGGTGGTTGTGGCGGGATCTTGTGAACTCCCGCCTATATGAGCATTATCTGGAGATTTTTGGATATCTCTAGAACTATTTCTAATTCCGCTTCCAGCCATCACTTAATCAGATAGGAGGTTCTGACATGCCCCCTCCTTCTAGCGCCAATTGTTGACGTCGATTTCTCGATGGATGAGAAAGGCAACAAGATTGAATTTAAGTATGACTTGCCAAAGAGAAAGAGAAAGAGAATGTAATGCGAATAATGATGACATAAGTTTACATGGTAAAACTCCGGTAATCGGAGAAACATCCACGGGTGGTTGAATAGACAACCAAGCCAAAATCAACTATTTGAATAAAGAATTACACCACTCGACCTCTTTTCCCTCTCTCTGGTAATGATTCTTTTTTTATACTATTCTTTTTCTTTTTTTCTCTCCTTTTAATAACGAAATTATGGGTCTATTTATACATGCATATAACCATAATCCTTGTTGTACAAGTAATGAAAGAATTCGTTTGTAATTATAATTGTTTGCTTGTTGAAGTCGTCTTTATATTATTTCTTGTTTCGGAGATTGTATAGAGATTGAATGGGACTCTGGTGATTTAGTCCGTTTAGGACTTATTTCCTTATAAATGTGCAGTCTTCTCGAAGAAGAAAAGTTGTTGCCTGATTTGGAACCTGCTTCCTGTTCAGTATTTTATTCTTCTAGAAATTCTTCTTGAAAGTTCCCTAAAAACGTGTGTGTCTATACCTTGAGATGTATACATGGAAACCCTCCAAATGGGAAAAACCATGGGCTGTTAAGTGCGCCACACTCGGTCACAAAAATCCACTATATGAATAAAAGGTTACACCCTTAAGTGATTCTCAGACTCTCACTCTCGACAACCTCAGGCTATGGACACCGCCACTCACCACTCTTGGTTCAGTCCCTAGTGATATCCCCTGATATACTACTCTTGGCGTGAACGCCTCCTACTCTACCCCCTTGGGCCTTTAACAGTGGCACCCGACCAATTGCTTGTCAACCCACCCTTGGTTGCAAGACTTCCCTTGCTTATGCAACTTCACACCAAAGCCACAAGACTTAACCTCAACGAAGATTCAACAACCTATGTGAATATGTAAAAATATTCTGAATGCAAATAATGCTAGGCAACATTAAATGCTTATCTAGGAATTTAAAGAATGTCATTAAGTGCAATTCCTAGATATCAATGTCTAAATGAATATTCATAAAGACTTAACTAGATAAAGTTATGCAACAATATATCATGGTTATCAAACAAAGTCATTTCAACATATGTTGTCATTAAGCATGGCATGGTCATAAAATGCAATCATCAAAATGCAATCAATATGACCTAATTAGCTAGAGGCAACAATGACCTAAATGCTAGCTATCACAAAAGCCATATCAACACAAGTTGTCATTAAGCATGACAAGGACTATAATGCGATCACAAAATGCAATCAATGAGTCCTAATCAATAATGTCTAAATGCAATGCATAAAGACTTAGCAAGAAGGGTAAATATGTCCTAAATTCAAGTTATCAACAAACAAACCCAATCATGTTATCAAGACTAAAAAATATATGTAATAAACTAGAGTCTAGGTATTTAATCATGCAATAAACACCTATTCTAAAGTAAGAAGAACAATAAAATATATTCAATGAAGTTCTTACTTACCTTGTCATGAAACCAAGAACACCCATGCTCATATGATGAAGAATGATGCAAGATGGAGATGGGTTTTGGGTTTGGAGAGTTAATCAAGCTTTAATGAAGCTTTCTCTCTCAAGAAACTCTCTCTCTCAAGAAACTCTCTCTCTCACTCTAGGGTTCATTTTTTAGAGTCATAAACTTGAAGAAGATGAGTTAAGGATGTGTTTATAATGCCCAAGTGAAATGACATCGTTTTGGATGAAGAAAACCAAGTTTTGTCACGACCGATGTGCATGCCGCGGCCTAGGCAAGTGTCCAGACCGTGGTCTGCACAGCAAGGCACGGCTGGACATTACCGCTGCCTACGGCGCTGGCTAGGCATGGCACCAAAAGCGGTCTAGGCCATGGTACACGCCAGACAGCATAACAGCTCTAGCTTCGAACGACCCAAAATATGACCAAACGACATCCAAACCTTTCGTATAATATACCGTTGGAAAGGTATAGAAGTATACTTTCTACTCCAATTTACAAAACATGATTTGGATGTCTATAGAAAATGTTATGGTCATTTTAGTGACCAAATATAAAAAACGGACAACAACAGAGATGCCCTGTTTTTCTGGTCACTTTGGAGATTTCAAAACCAATCCAAACGATCATGAAATATTACGAATATTATACCGTTGGAAAGGTATGGGTGTCTAGTTTGTACAAAAACTTTCAAAACTCATTTTGAATCATTGTATAAAAAGGTATGATCACAAGACCATATAAAGGTCATTTTTAAAAAATATTTAAATAATTGAAATACACTCTTTTGAAACTAGACACCTTACTCCATATAACCAAATCAATAGAAGAATGCGACCTTCTCATATGGTCACTCAACGCGCTAAAACAAGCACACCATCATGCAAGCACGAACACAATATAATACCACACTTAAATATATAAATGAAGTGCAAGTGTGATTGTGAAGAGATGCACACATATAAACAATATCAACACAAATGCAAGATCAACAAAGCATGCATGAGGTGTGTGTGTGCACCTAAACTCTTCAAGATATAAAGTCAAGTGAATATATCTTTTGCTCTTGAAGTCATGGAGATGCTTGGAAGCTTGCCAATGAGGTCCTAAGCTACCCATTACACAATCATCCCCAATGTGGTGTAGTTTGTCATGAAATAAGTCAATCATAAAATTGAGGTTCTTACAATCTCCCCCTTTGGCTATTTCATGACAAAACAACCACTCACAAATAAATCCTCACAAAACAAAAAATAATATAGCTATTGTTCATGAGAGTCCATTCTACGTTACAAAAAGAGATACCTAAGAATCTAAGTCTTTAAGGTCTTCAATCTCTTAGTAGATCATCATAACTACACACAATAGCAAGAAAGCACTTTCCAAGAACAAGTGCATATGAGGTGAACAAACATAAAAAGCAATTGCACTCAATAAAGCAATATAAACAAATGCATGTGCAATGCTCCCTCTAAATGGGTTACTCTCTCTCAAACTCTCTCCCCAAAGTATAACCAATGCTCCTCCTATATTTCTCAAGACTTCTCCCCCTTTTTGTCATGAGATAGGCAAAAGAGCTCCCCCTATCGGGTTGCTTTAGCAAAGAGAGCTATTCGCACAAGAACATTGCATAATCATATACACAAACTTTATGCAACTTAAATAATTGAGAGAGATTCAATGAGTTTTATTTAAAGAAA
The DNA here is from genome assembly GCA_032871835.1 of Dipteronia dyeriana. NCBI lineage: Eukaryota > Viridiplantae > Streptophyta > Magnoliopsida > Sapindales > Sapindaceae > Dipteronia > Dipteronia dyeriana. The sequence continues at coordinate 27,129,107 of CM065300.1, read as the reverse complement.
AATATGTGACAGGGATGCTTTGCAAGCAATACATGTTGCATTCAAATCCAAAACAAATGGTATTTGGCAAAGCAAACATCAAAAGGGTTTCCAAAAGAATTCAAACAAATTTGTACCCTTTTGTCATAAGCAAACAAGATAGAGTTTCAAAAAATTGAAAATAAAGCAACTATATCAATCATTAAAGAAAAACCAAGACATGAGTGACTATTGCACACTTTTTGATTTTTCCGGATATTTATTCGTATGATAGTAATCTTGTTTTACCATTAAGAAAAGAGAGAAGACTAATTTGGATATAAAATCCTTATTAATTGCATGGATACAAGATCCTTAGTGATTAGTCTTCTTATTTGCACTCACACATATTTGTATTAAAGCAATCAAACTCAAATCATGCATATCATTTTAAAGCATGTCATTAAAAGCAAGTTCACATGTCATGGAGATAAATTATAGACCATTCAAATGTACTTTCCCAAATAATTCTCCTAGTCCAAAAATACATGTTTGAACATAAATAAGACATGGATTGCATGTAAAGCAAAGTTGCACACTTATTAAAAAATATATGTATAACCAAACATCTCAAGCAATTAATAAAGAAGCATAAATATTATCAATGAGCACAATGCATTGCCAATTTGCTCTCTTTGCTTGAGCTCCCCATATGGGGTCAATCAAAACAAGTCAATAGGGGATATGGGTCCCTATAGACTTACCTAGTCCATTTGACCTAGTTCAGCCTATGGGTGAAACCTTAGCACAAAGGCATGTGGGTTCATCTTTTCTAATCCACTTAGGTGACACATTGTCATTCCTAGTTGTTAAGATCATCATATTATTCCTAGGATCATTAACACTAGCTTTCCTAGGCACATGCACATTGGCTCTACCCCTTTTTCTTTCAATCATGCTCTTAGCTCTACACATGTTAATGAATTTGAAGCAATTTGGTCTAATATGACCATCAACACCACAAAAACGACTTGAAGGAATAAAATGAGGGGTCATACCATTCCTTTGTGAGGACAAAGGTGCCTTCCCATGTCTTTGAGCTTTCCTTTGGTGTGGTATTGATTCTCTTCTCCCTTGTTGTTGAGTTGGAGAAGATTGCTTCCTTTGTTGAGCTTGCTTGACTTGCCTCCTTGGTTGAGGAAAGCTTGGAGGTGGAGCTCTTGATTGTTGAGGATTAGCTCCATTCTTTATTGGCCCCTTAACTTGGCCATTCTTGAATGTCTCTCCAAGATCAATCTTCCTCCTAAGATGTTGTGGAGGTAAAGCTCTTTTCTTGCCTTGAACTTGAGGTTGCATGACCTTGGCTTTCTTCAATTCTCCAAAGCACCTCATCTCATTCTCCTTGATGATCTTCAAGGAATTGTCTTTGTAGGCAAGTTTATCCTTCATTGCCTTCATCCTTTGATGGAAATCATCAATCTTCTTCTCATACTTGGACACAACAACTATGTCCATCTTCAAGGAGTCATCTAGCTTGGTCCTTAGTTAAAGATTTTCTTCCTTCAACTTCTTGATTTCTTCATTTTTTATTTTCAAGGACCTTTGAAGACTTTCGATGAAGTCTTCATAATCAAACCCTTCACAACTCAAGTTCTTGGAGCTTGAACTTTCTTCATCGAAGCTTCTACCACTTGTGCTCTCATGGTAATCATCATCTAAGCTAGCTTCTTCAATGTCGAACTTGAGTGATGGGTGTCTTGTGGCCACTTTAGAGTTGTCATTATGTAAAGCGTGCAAGGCTATGTGATTCCTTTCACATCCCTCCGAACCCGAAGAGCATTCTTCACTTTCACTACAAAAGTAGGCCTTTGGTTTGCCTCTTCGACTCTTGCTCTTTGAGTTTCCATAATCTGTGGAGATGTGCCCATAGCCACCACAATCAAAACATTTTAGGTTGATCTTTGAAGTACCTAATTTTTTATATTCTTCTTTCACGGTACCTTCATGGATGACTCTTAGAATCACCCAAGTTTCTCGAACATCTTGAGTTGTTGGATGAGTTTTGCATGACTCTCACCCACTGCACAATATAAGGCACAGAGGCCCTTTGAGTTCCATTCGACAGCCTCGAGTTCGTCAACTGTCCACTTAGACTTGGGCTTAGGCATAGAAGCCTCATTCTCTTGTGTCTCTATGGGAGGTGAATACCCTTTTTCCATACACATCCACACATGCTCATCAAGGTCACACAAAAAAACTTCCATCCTCACTTTCCAAGAGGAGTAGTTATCCTTGGTGAGCATTGGTGGTTCAGAGATCAAAACACCCTCTAATCTCTCAAAATCACTCATGGTGTTTTGGGTTATATGAATGCAAATGTAATGCAATAACCAAATGCAAACAAATGCAAGACACATAAACGAGAGCTTGGATCACCTAAGTATGTCTAGGAACCTGCTCTGATAATAATTGAAAGTTCCCTAAAAACGTGTGTGTCTATACCAAGAGATGTATACGTGGAAACTCTCCAAATGGAAAAAACCACGGGTTGTAAGTGCGCCACACTCAGTCACAGAAATCCACTATACGAATAAAAGGTTATACCCTCAAGTGATTCTCGGACTCTCACTCTCGACAATCTTAGGCTATGGACACTGCCACTCACCACTCTTGGTTCAATCCCTAGTGATATCTCCTGATACACTACTCTTGATGTGAACGCCTCCTACTCTACCCCCTTGGGCCTTTTACAGTGGCACCCGACCAATTGCTTGTCAACCCACCCTTGGTTGCAAGACTTCTCTTGCTTGTGCAACTTCACACCGAAGCCACCAGACTTAACCTCAATGAAGAGTCAACAACCTATGTGAATATGTAAAAATATTCTGAATACAAATAATGCTAGGCAACACTAAATGCTTATCTAGGAATTTAAAGAAAGTCACCAAGTGCAATTCCTAGATATCAATGTCTAAATGAATATTCATAAAGACTTAACTAGATATAGTTATGCAACAATATATCCTAGTTATCAAACAAAGCTATTTCAAACATATGTTGTCATTAAGCATGGCATGGTCATAAAATGCAATCATCAAAATGCAATCAATATGACCTAATTAGCTAGAGGCAACAATGACCTAAATGCTAGCTATCACAAAAGCCATATCAACACACATTGTCATTAAGCATGATAAAGACTATAATGCAATCACAAAATGCAATCAATGAGTCCTAATCAATAATGTCTAAATGCAATGCATAAAGACTTAGCAAGAAGGGTAAATATGTCCTAAATTCAAGCTATCAACAAACAAACCCAATCATGTTATCAAGACTCAAAAATATATGAAATAAACTAGAGTCTATGTATTTAATCATGCAATAAACACCTAATCTAGAGTAAGAAGAACAATAAAAGATATTCAATGAAGTTCTTACTTATCTAGTCATGAAACCAAGAACACCCATGCTCATATGATGAAGAATGATGCAAGATGGAGATGGATTTTGGGTTTGGAGAGTTAATCAAGCTTTAATGAAGCTTTCTCTCTCAAGAAACTCTCTCTCTCACTCTAGGGTTCGTTTTTTAGAGTCATAAACTTGAAGAAGATGAGTTAAGGATGTATTTATAATGCCCAAGTGAAATGACATCGTTTTGGATGAAGAAAACCAAGTTTTGTCACGACCGCTGTGCATGCCGCGGCCTAGGCAAGTGTCCAGACCACGGTCTACACAGCAAGGCATGGCTGGACATTACCGCTGCCTAGGTCGCTGGCTAGGCATGGCATCAAAAGTGGTCTAGGCCACGGTACACTCCAGACAGCACAACAGCTCTAGCTTCGAGTGACCCAAAATATGACCAAACGACATCCAAACCTTTCGTATAATATACCGTTAGAAAGGTATAGAAGTCTAATTTCTACTCCAATTTACAAAATATTATTTGGATGTCTATAGAAAAAGTTATGGTCATTTTTGTGACCAAATATCAAAAACGGACAACAACAGAGATGCCCTATTTTTGTGGTCACTTCGGAGATTTAAAAACCAATCCAAACGGTTATGAAATATTATGAATAATATACCGTTGGAAAGGTATGGGTGTCTACTTTGTATAAAAACTTTCAAAACTCATTTTGAATCATTGTATAAAAAGATATGATCACAAGACCATACAAAGGTCAGTTTTGAAAAATATTTAAATCATTGAAATACACTCTTTTGAAACTAGACACCTTACTCCATATAACCAAATCAAGAGAAGAATAAGACCTTCTCATATGGTCACTCAATGTGTTAAAACAAGCACACCATCGTGCAAGCGCGAACACAATACAATACCACACTTAAATCTATAAATGAAGTGCAAGTGTGATTGTGAAGAGATGCACATATATAAACAATATCAACACAAATGCAAGATCAACAAAGCATGCATGAGGTGTGTGTGTGTAAACCTAAACTCTTCAAGAGATAAAGTCAAGTGAATATACCTTTTGCTCTTGAAGTCATGGAGATTCTTGGAAGCTTGCCAATGAGGTCCTAAGCTACCCATTACACAATCATCCTCAATGTGGTGTAGTTTATCATGAAATAAGCCAATCATAAAATTGAGGTTCTTATACTTCTTGATATGGATGTTTTGCGTATTTGAGCATGACTCTCTGTTTACTCACGTGCGAATCATGTGCAAGATTTCTTTATTCGGGTTTCTTCATATTTGTCTCGAGTAGAACATGATGTCACTTGGTCCCGAGCAGGTCATGACTTACCGAATACTTGTGTTCACACTTACTTGGGTTTCCATTCCTTAGTGATGTCTTGAAGGATATCTACCTGACAATTTCAAGGAACTATCCTCCTTGTCAGTGATGTGTACATTCAGCAAAAATATACATATAAAAAATAGTACCTGAGTTAGTTAGTTTTTCATATTGCTGATGTGGCACGGTTAGTTACAGGTTGTTGATGATGTGGCAAAATTAGTTACAGAATTGTTGTTAGTTTTCTAATTGTAAAAACATGCATTACGTATCCTGATTAGATTTCACTTGTATAAAAAGAAAACTCTCTGTAATCTGTTGTGGATTATCAATAGAAAATATCTTTACAAAAAATCCATTAATGGAGTCTCTCAAAGCTTCTCATTTCTACTCTTTCTTTTAGGATTTTTCACAAACACATAGTCACATATATCAAACACTTTCAGTGTTTACATGGTATCAGAGCCATTGGATTAACATCATGATCAATCGATCCCAATTTCCAATCTTTGATCAAAATCAAAGTTTTCAAAGTGGTCTTTCTTCACAGTTTCCAAACAATAATCAAAGTTCAAAAGAAAGTATAGATTCACAGTTACCAAACTTAAATCAGTGTCAAGACTTTTAACCAGTTGCTTCAACAATGGAGTTTACAACACTCACGAAGAGTCTCAACTTTAATCTTCCAATAAAATTGTGTAAGTCGAATTATCTACTCTGGAAAGCTCAGGTATTACCTATTGTTCAAGCTCTAGATCTAGAAGATTATCTTTGTGGATTAAATCGTCCTCCAAACATGCATGTAAATGTTGAAGTAATAGATGATTCTGGAGAAAATTTTGATGAAAAACGTATGAGCAAGGAATTTATTAACTGGAAAAGAATTGATAAACTACTACTAGGTTGGATCAACTCAACTATTAGTGAGAGTGTTTTAGGCCAAATGATTGGTTGTCAAAGTTCATTTGAAGTTTGGAGTCGATTAGAACGGTTGTTTACACAACAATCTATGGCAAGAACAATTCAACTTAGAAATCAATAAACAAAGGCTCAAATTAAGTTAGTGATTTTACTGGAAAAAATGAGAACATTGGAGATTCATTAATGGCAGCCGGTGAAGAAGTTAAAGATTGTGAGCTTGTGATGCCATCCCTAGGTATAGAGGATAAGATATTTGGCAGGAAAAGTTTATACGGTAGACTTTGGGTAATCACATATATCTCATCGGTAGTTCGGGCGGTGCATCCGATACATAAAGATTTTCTATAAACCATTAAAAGGATAAAATATTTTAATTAGGTGGAGTATTTAAATAAAATATAAATTTATAAATAAAATTATATTGAAAAATTAAAATTAATATAAAATGAGTTTTTATAAAAAAATAATTTTTTTATTTAAAGAAATTTCGATAGTATAATGAAGTTTAGATAAAATAAAACAAATAGAACATTTATTCAAGATAAACTAAATAATCTTACATAAAAAAATTACAATATTAAAAATAAATAATACTAAAAAAACATAAACAATGAAAATTTAAAATATTTATTTTTAAAATAATAAATTGCAATCTAATTTAATAATAAGAAATTTTATTTTGTATTTATAATGAATCCAATTTAAATTTATACAAAGATAATTGATTAATAAATTTACTAATCATGATTTTATTTTTTTATTCTACTAATTATTGGTAAATTATTTATTCTAAATAAATTAAAGCTATAAAATAAAGAAAATACTAATGATAAAATAAAGTGAATCATAATAAAAGATGGATTATTTTAATAAAATAAATTAAAATTTTAAATTTTAAATTTTATTGATTTGATGTATTAGATATATTAAACTAAAACTATTGGAATTAATAATAGATAATTTAATATAAACTAAAATTTTATTAAATGATCACAAATTGAGGGTAATTAAGAAGTTGATAATGACTGAATAAATAAAGTGAATTGTTTGGTTTCATGAGAAGATGAAATTTTGATAAATGAATTGAAAAGGATGGTAAAATAGAAAAGACATAATTTTTTTTATTAAAATCACCGAATAAAATTGAATTTGAAAATAAAAAGATATTTAAGTTTGTTTGAAAAATGGAAACGGTAGGAATTGAACCCAACACAACAAACTATCGTGGAATGGAGGTGACCAGTTGTGTTAAAATGTGAATTACTATAATATGTAATATATATATATATATATATTTACTTATATTTATTGAAACCAACAGCTGGAATATGAATTACTATAATATGTGGTAATTAATATAAACATATATAATTTTATTTTATTTAAAAAAAAATTGAGGTAGTGCTCGGGCCTCACCTGACCTTAAAGTCTGGTTATCATATATTATATCGGTATGCATCAGGGTGAACCACTTTTTGAACCACTTGTTGTAGTAAATCTAAACAATTCTGGTTCGAATATGGAAGAGACAAAAATAACAAACATAAACCACAAGTTAACTAACGGGTTGGGGAAATCGAGACCCGTGTGTTCACACGATATCCTTATGATAATTTTATCGTATAACACCGTATGTGTATAGCGATTGTTTCCCTCACCGAACTCAAATCGAGTTTCAACTTACCAAGAGCTAAAGAAGAAAAGAACATGAATGAGAACAATTAGGGCTCGTCATGTAAGCGTTTTTCAGTTGTTGTTTTTCAAAAATAAAAATAAAAATGAAAATAGTGTTTTTGATTTCAATTTCAAATTCTAAAAACGGGTCTAGTAGCATACACTGAAAGCTGTAGTTTGAAAATGAAAATGAAAATGGAAAAAACGCGTCTGGTATGTTAACCGAAAACTATCAAAAATTGAAATATCAATTTTGGCATTTTGTTTAATATTATTACAACTATAAACAAATTGATTACATAATTAACCAATATAAATTTTGTATTGTAATTTTTAAATTAAACAAAAGAAACACATCAAAAATTAATTCAAAAAAACATATCAAAAAATGAATTAATCAAAACTAACCTCTTAAATTATAAATAAATAATTACAATATATATACATATATATATATATTATATAATAAAAATATAATTGTATATATTATATTAATATATAATAATATTTAATATTATTATATTATATTACATTTTTATATATTTATATTATTTGATATATTATATATATAATATTATATAATATATTATTGTATATATATATATATAAGAAGGGCACTTTGATCATTTGAAAATCTTGTCCCGTCTTATCCTAACCATATCAAATGCATAACAGTACAATTAATAGTTTTAAAAAAAATAATTTAATATATAAAAAAGTGAAAAACAAAAACAAAAACAAAAAACAAGTATTTTGTGTTTTTCAAATCTTCCACTTTTAACACTGATTTGTTTTTTTATTTTTATTTTTCGAAAATAAAATGAAAAACAGTTAACGAACGCGTTTTTGAAATCGTTTTTGAAAAATAAAAACAAAAACAGACTGAAAAACGGCTACAGGCCGGGGCTTTATATTTTGTTTGTTCTCTGTATTTCATGATTTCAAAATGTGTTCTATGAAAAGAAGACTAAGGTTTCTTATAGAAAACCAAATCAAAAGGATTGATTTGGAAATTACTTGATAATCACGTTTTTTACGGTAAAAGAAATTAATTAAGGAATAATCTCCAAAAGATCTATCCCTAATTAAACATCGATTCTGTTTTTTTAGTGATCAAGTAAGTGTCAGAATCCAAAACGAAATTAGGGCCGATTTGGTATTACTCTAGGTTTTTTTTAATAATCATTATTAGCTGTGCTGAATGAATAATCAGCTGTGAAGTTAATCAACAAATGTTTGGTTAATTATATTTTTAAAACTACTGTATAGCTCAAAAACAGTATATATATGTTTGGTAATTTTATTACAAAAGTGCTGAGATTAGTTACCATGACTAAAATAGATATGATTTTAAGACCCTATTTTATTTTTTTTCATTAATTATATATATTGAATCAATATTTAAGTAGAATATTTAAATTACAAAACAAAATTCCATATGAACAATATTTTATAAATCAAATCAATATTTAAATAGAATAGTTAATATTGAAATGAAATAAGGTATATAAATGATTTTAACTATATTTTTATAAGGAAAATAATGATATTTTAAAAGATTCATTAAATAAAGGTCCGACTTAGAGGAAAAGTTCAAACCCTAACGGGGCATTCGTTTACGCATGACGCACCCACACATGAGTCATGTGATCGAAGGTTCGAGGTCCGTGATTTGCACCCTTTACGCAGAAGAGAAAGCCCATATGCTACACATATCGATAAGCTATTATCACACAATCAATTATATACTACATATAATTGTTTTCCTCAACCAATGTGGAATGCACATTTTTCCTTACACAATGGGCACACCTCGAGATTCAATTTCTCATTCACCCATTAATCATTTTAGGTGTTTGAGTAAACCAATTCGGTACCCTCACATAGGAGAGTTCGGATATACTTTGATCTTTCATTTTTTATGTAATCGATCATACTCAAATAACGCTATCAAAATGTGTGTTCATCATCAAAATCTCCAACACCACTCATCATTGTATCTGATACTTCATACATCAAAGATTTCTCCGATATTCATCCAAATTGGGTAGTTTAACTATTTTTCAGGTACAGCGCAAGGGAAAGCAGAGTGGAGAGAAGCATCCGAAATAGATGGTTTAAAGTGCAAGAGTGTGCAGTAATATCAAAGTTACAGTAATTGTTTATATATATATATAAAAGTTGTAATTGGATGGCAATTGGATAGCTTTCCACCATCTTGCCTCTTCAACTTGTTCTTCCTCTCAACTTGGCTTTTCATCATTACAATATACAAGTGGGTAGTGGCCTATGTAAATTCAATCATTTCACATTATCACCAATGACCTCCACATGTGCACCCACTTGTGTTTGACATCATCATCACCTATCATCTGTCCTTTTCCTCTCTCCCTATATATATATATATATAATATAGTTTCTTATCATTTGTAACTCCCATAAATCCAATAAAATTTATTCTCTTTCGTCTCTCTCTCTCGTCTTTTACATCTCTTCTTTATATTATTTCTTCGTCTAATCTCTCTCATTTACTATTTGTTCTTTGATTGCGACTCTTATTCATTTATTTTACAACAGTACACACACAAAGTTATATGTGCTCATTGTTATAGTACATTTTCATTTGTAATCTTTCAATTTCCCTTCATTATCTTTATCTAAAATCAATAATTTCTATGGAAAAAACATCAGACTCCCAGCAAAAGGCCTCAAAAGGAGTCGAAGATTATCCGACTGATGAGATTCAAGAACTGATTTCGACTCTTCCAATAGAGAAAAACTTTGATGTTACTTATCTCTATCAATACCAAGGGTTTTGGTATCGTTCAATATATATTGCTGGCATGATATCCGCTTATAGGAATTTTCAAGCACGAGACAGTGACACAAATCACCTGTCTGAAATCAGGTACTACTTGGTTGAAAGCTCTCACATATGCAACTGTTCATCGCTCTCGTTATGCATTTGAACACAGTCCCGTACTCACCACCAATCCTCATGAGCTAGTACCTTTCATTGACCACCCTGCCTATTATTTGAAAATCAATCAATCTGCTACAACTAGCATTTTTGGAACTCATATTCCATACTCATCACTACCACATTCAATAGTGGATTCCAATTGCCGCATTGTGTACATGTGTAGGAATCCTTTGGATCAATTCATCTCTCATTGGCATTTCATGTTAAAAATTGCTCAAGACAGGAAAATGGAGCCGCTTTCATTGGAGGAGGCTTTTGAGAGTGTTTCCAATGGAATCCAAGGGTTTGGCCCTTTTTGGGAACATGTGTTGGGTTATTGGAAGGCTAGTTTAGAGAATCCTCAAAAGATATTATTCTTGAAATACGAAGATGTAATAGAGAATACACTCTTTTATGTAAAGAAATCGGCTGAATTCTTGGGATGTCCTTTCTCTGATGTCGAAGAAAAGCAAGGGGTGATCGAAGAGATTTCGAAGTTATGTAGTTTTGAAAACATGAAAGATTTGGAGGTGAACAAGACCGGAAGATTACAACCGACCGTGGGCCTAAAAATAGTGATTACTTTAGGAAAGGGAAGGTAGGAGATTGGACAAATTATTTAACCTCTGCAATGTCAGAAAGCTTGAAAATTTTGATGGATGAGAAGTTTACTGGATCTGGCTTGACCTTCAAAATGTCATAATTTCTAGGTTGAATTTGATCAAACTTCCATGTTTGTTTTTCTGATGGATGTATCTTAATTTTCATTGTTTGTTTTTGGATTGAAAATAAGACTTAATGCTTCTTGTTGACTGTAGTGCTTTCTGAATTATTATTATAATTGATGATGTTCTTTAGAAGTTTAATGATTCTTGATGATAAGTAAAAATTAAATTATAGAAAGCCAAAAACAGTCAGTTTGGACTCGTTATCTTGAACTATGCAAGTATCTTGTCAAAGATCCAAGCAATTTTTAATGATCCATAATTTTTTTTTACTGTTGCGGCTGATAGAACGTGATTGCAGGATTATGATTCTGATTATAATTGTGATATTATTCATGTATTCACCCTTGTAATACTCCTGTAATATTCTTATAATTAGCATTGATCTTGTTCCTATTTTAGTCTGTTAACGATGGAAACTAGACAATCACATTATATATATATTCAACTCTTTTGTTAATGAGAATTATTACAATATTAATCAAATATTTTTATTGTATCAGAGCTTTCTCTATCAAGAATAGAAAAGAAAATTTTATTCTCTCAACCTAGTCTCTTTTCTATCGTGTCTTATTCTCCCAACCGCAGCCACCATGACAGACAAAAAAAGAACCGAAGCCTCCGTAACAACCATGACAGACGAACAAAGAATCGATGCCTCCAAAACAGCCATCTCGACCCCTTTGGGATTCACGACAGTTCCTACTCCAACGGCTATCTCTGCAACAACAGACAATCAAACTCAAAGTTATCGCATCTCTTCCGATGGAAATCTGATATCTCTTAATGCTTCTTCTCAGATTCCGTTCAAGCTTGCTAAGAATGGAGGAAACTTCTCATCTTGGAAATCCCAAATGACCAATCTTCTACTCGGCTATGGTCTTTTTGGATTTGTTGACATATCTTAGAAATGTCCACCTAAGACTAATCCAGGATACACACTCTGGTATCGTCAGGATCGATTGGTGCTGCTAGGAATACAAGCAACAGTTCACAGTACCATTGGTCTAAGCATAAACGATTGTGTAACGTTCGCCGAAGCATGGAGTAAACTGGAGGCTAGTACGCAAACACATCCAACACTCGTATGGTGTCACTTTGTCTTCTCTTATGTCTCACAAAAAGGAAGGAAAAACAGTTACAGACTTTATGGGCAAAATTAAAACTCTTGTTGAATATCTTAGTCTCATAGGTCATCCTCTAACCGATGGTCAGATTATGGGCCATACACTAAATGGGTTGGGAGATGAATTCAAAGAATTGAAGGTCGCTGCCTACATGCGTGACACTTATATTTCCTTTGAAGATCTATTCGATAAACTACTTGATGAAGAGATACACAAAAACCATGGTGAAATCAAAGAAGATGATACTTAAATCACTGTCCAACTTACACAACGACGATCCAATAATCTAGGAAGAGGTGGTCGTGGCTCGAACCGTGGCGGATCTTACATGGCACATGGCTTAGACAGCAGCCAAGGATCACATCCCAGTTAACACCATCAATCACGACCACCCTCTTCTCATGGTCGGGGTTATAATCATCAAGGTACATCATTTAACTCAAGTTCCAATTCCTACTCTTCATCATGGAATCAGAGTTTTTATTAGGAAAATCAAGGGCAACCACGACTAGTCTGTCAACTGTGTGACAAGCTAGGTCATAGTGCCAAGACATGCCGATCTCGTGGACAACCCTCGTCCCACTCTAATCGACCTGAAGCCAATTTTACTGACAAGAGTCAAGCAGTCACAACAATAATTGGGTTCTTGATTAAGGAGCAATACATCATATAACTTCTGATCTTCAGAATCTTTCCATGCACTCAGATTATGTTAGGAACGAGGATGTTGTAGTCGAGAATGGTAATGGAATTTCTATCTCACACATTGGTTCTTTTACTATTGATTCGTCTATAACATCATTTACATTAAACGATATTTTGTGTGCACCTTTAATAAAAAAAAAACTTGATCTCTGTTTCTCAATTTTGTAGACAAAACAACATGTCTATAGAATTTTTTCCTAACTATTTTCTTGTGAAGGATTTGAGTACGGGAGCATCCTTGGCCAAAGACCGGAGTAGAAACAACTTGTACGAATGGCCATCTCCAGCTTCATCACAGAAACCACAACATTCATCTCCTTACGTCGCTTTTGCATCCTCCTCTCAACTATGGCATCAACGACTTGGCCAATCGTCCCTACCAATCCAAAATAAAATTCTTGCTTTAAATAAAATTTATATTTCTGGCACTCATAATAATATATGTGACTCTTGCTTATGTAACTAAAGTCACAAATTATCATCTAAAACTTCTTCAATTATTTGTGATAAACCTTTTCAGTTTGTTTATTCGGATGTTTGGGGTCCTACTCCGATTAATTCTTTTGGGAATTTTAAGTACTATGTGATTTTTGTTGATTACTTTACCAAGTACATCTGGCTCTATCCACTCAAGCAGAAATCATAAGTTTTAAGTGTGTTTGAAAAATTTCATAAGCTTATTACAAATTATTTTCAAACTCAAATACAAACTCTGTACACAGATGGTGGAGGAGAGTATCAAGCTCTTGCTCATTTACTAGTCACACTTGAAATTCAATACCTCACTTCACCACCATATACACCAGAACATGTAGGTTCAGCCGAGAGAAAACACCGTCATGTTGTAGAAACCGATCTAACCTTACTACATCATGCACCCGTGCCACTTAGGTTTTGGTCCCATGCATTCCAAACTACCACATATTTAATTAATCGAATGCCAACACCTAACCTGAAAAATGAAAGAAAAAGGCTTATAGTGTTTGGCTTCAAAATTGGCTATGGAGCACACACATAAGGTAGGAAATATGTATGGCCTTTTAAGTGAGTTCAAACTCACATTGCCTATATCACTTCTAATGGTTCAACCAAAACAAGAGTAAAGTCCACATGTGATATCTTTTATGATGAATGTTCTTTAATATCCAATGCATAACCTATTGAGATCATTTTCTAATGCTAAGAACCTAATGAGTATTTAGGAGTAGAAACAAAAGAACCCTCTATAATGATATTTATGTACCCTTTTTGGTTAGTGAACTCACAAGGGAAGTCTCCACTATTAATCAAGACTATCCAACTAAGCATCTTATCCACCATCATATCATGAGCATGTCATAAATTTTGAAAAAAATATATAATGCATTACTATAAGTGGCAAGAAGTTAGTCTAAATTCAGTGAATAAAGCATATATTACGGATCTTAAAGCACACAAGAAACATCTAAAAATAGAGGACAAAAATTCTAAAAACTGGTGACTTTCTAAAATGACTTAAATCTGTTATTTAATGTATATATAACTCAATAAAAGTTAACAAAATTTTAGCAAAATAAACTAGACATGCAAATACACACTTTTCATTTAGAAAATATTTCAAAATTCGAATCAGAAAAGTGATAAAATAGACATAAAAAACTGTCTATGTGAAAAATTTCAAAAACAGGGCATCGCCCATGACCTTTGGTCGAAGAAACATTCATAAATTTTATACTGCCCATAATTTTATGTTCTTTATACCGTTAGATTCCTATCAAAAAAACGAAGAACCCAACATGGACAGAAAAAATTATTTCCTCACCAATGAATACAGTTTTAACCAAAGTTTGCCTCAAAAATTTCAAAACATGGAACTTTTTCGCATATTTCAACAAATGGCTTGAAAAATAAAATAAACACGAATTCACCCCCAAACCTAATCTAAACATTGTCCTTAATGTTTATAAGACATTAAAAGCATGGACAACGAATAAAGAAAAAGTATGGAAGGCAAGAACTTGAAACACAAAAACTAAAATAAAATTAAAAACTAAAAACTAAAACAAAAACAAAAATTAAAAACTACAACAAAAACAAAAACAAACAGTTACCTAGGTGGGTTGCCTCCCACCAAGCGCTTTATTTAACGTCTAGGCAAGACGCATGAGAGCACTACGGCTCTTTAAGCTTGATTGATTCCTTCTTTCCTCTAGTGGTGGTGACTTAATGACTATGTACTCGTCACCACTCTTCTTCAACCGAATAGTTCCACCGTGCAAAATGTCTTCGATCTCATCTTTTCTTATCCATACTTGCTTTACCCGGTTTTTCCCATGATTGTAGCTCCCATTCCTCCATTTGCGTTGTTTTATATATTCATAACACCAACGGCGCCAAAAACTTGATGGGTGTAAAACCGTAGTTATAAAAACAATACTCGCAAGTGCACGAATTGTGAAGATATCGTATAACGGCAAGTAAGAATCGTTCCCAGAAGGACTAGAAATTTATTGATTAAAAATAATTCTAATTAAAGTTAAATTAAAGTAACAAGAAGATTGTTGAGTTTGATTTAAAGTTAAAACTAAATTAAATTAAAACTAAGAAAGCAATTGAAAAGATTTGGTTGTGAACAAAGGTGAGAAAGCATTAGGTCATCAATGCTCCCCTACTATGTTTTCTCAATGTTTCGAATTGACCGTGAAAGATATTAATCAAGTTAAGGGTTTGTTATTATCATAAGTATGATTGTTACCGTATGATCCTGGGATGAATCAAGTGTTCTCAATTACAATTTACCCATAGATCAATTTCGAAAACTACAACCGAGAACCCATTAATTACAAGAACAATGAACCAAAACCTACTTGCACAAATCAATCCTAAGATCAGTTTTATCCATTCAATTGAATATCAATTAAGATTACGTATAGATCAATACTCCAATCTCAATCATTAAATTATCAAAACCCTAAATTCATACCAACGTATGATCATGCATTAACAAGAATAAAGAATTAAGACATAGGATTAATTGAATAAATCCAAACTCGAATTAATGAAAATTTCGTCAATTCTAATAAAGAGCATTCATAGATGTTCACATTGATTCCCTAATATGAGTTAGTTACACATGATGAAAAAAAAAGAAGAGAAAGAAAAGATAAAAACCCATCTTGGCCTTCAATGAGTTCTTCAAGTCTTCAAAGATGATTCTTCTTCCTTCGAATCTTCGATGTGTAAAGATGAATGGTAGGTGTATGGTGATGGAGTGGTGGGGGACGGCCCCTGGATGGCTTAGGACCTCCCTTGGCTTTTTTTTATCTCTTAAATTGTAAAGAATAGTAAGTATTTATAGGTGATTTTTTCTTGTGATCCTTCAATTCTTCTTAGGTTTAGGAAATCCATCAAGTAGGAAAGTAGAATGAAACAAGGAATGAGAATCCTTTCCTAAATTGAATTTCCTCTTTTGATATTTGACTCATAATTTGTGTTTAGGAAGTTTCCCAAACATGTTTTGGTCTTCTAAAATCTTTAGAATTTGATAAGGAAAGTTTTGGAACAATTCTGAACTAATTCGGAGTGGTTCTCCACCAAAAATCTCTCAAACCGCGGTCTGGGAAGCTCTGAAGGTTACCGCAGTCCAGACCATGGAATTCTTCTTCCATGTACCGCTCCTTAGACCGTTGGGTAGGTATTGTGTCTGGACAGCGGTCTAGGCCGCGGTTGACTTTCTAGCACTGACCTTTGGTTACTAAATTGCGCATAACTTCTTCTACGAATATCAGAATTGTGATCCGTAAAGTGCACCAGAAACTAGACTTCCAGAGATTTCAATCCATAGGTAGTAGGACACACAATTTGATCGGAGATGAGAGATATTGGCCATGCAATATGACTGTTCTGCATTGGCTGAAATTCATTTTTTTGCTCATTTTCTCCAAAATAACATCCAACACCTCTTGAATGAAATGTGACCTACACATGCTCAACAAATATATAAAATACTTAATTTCACCCAAGAACAAAACACAAATAATAGGAAATGGGGACCTAAAACATGTATAGAAATAGACTGATCATCACCCACCTATACACCTCCACCAATTCCTCAGCCCTCTTCTCTATCAAGATGCAACATACACTTCAGTGAGAATGTTTTTATTTCTTCCCCATCCAAGGATGCCTTGTCCACAACTCCAACACAGGTAAATGGTTCCTTACCTCTATCTTCCATTTCAAATAATATTTCTCCTTCAACATCTTCTCATTCACATGTACAACCATCTATAATGGTTACAAGAGCTCAAAACAACATACACAAACCGAAAATTCCCTTCTCCCTACACACAACAACCTCAGCTTTACTTGACACTAGTACCTAACCCACATCCTTCACTTAAGCCAATAAATCTCCTCTCTTGCAAAATGCTATGAGAGAAGAATTTCTTGCTCTTCAAAAAAATGAAACTTGGTCCTTAGTTCCCCACTCACCCACACAAATTATTGTTGGATGTAAATGGGTCTACTGAATTGAGAAAAATCCAGATGGCTCAGTTGCTCATTATAAAGCCCTCATTCTGTCCAAAGGGTTTCATCAACGTCCCGGGATAGATTTTTCAAAAACATTCAGTCTGGTTGTAAAGTATGATACTATTTGGCTTGTTCTTAACATTGTTATTTCTCGTGGCTGGATTTTGAATCACTGGATGTTAATAATGTCTTCCTGCAGGGAACCCTATATGACATTATTTTCATACAGCAACCTTAAGGCTTTGTTGATCCTAGTCGTCCGTCATATGTTTGCAAGTTGCACAAAGCCCTCTATGGTCTCCGTCAAGCACCCAGGGCTTGGTATAATGAGCTCAAGTCATACCTACTTTCCAATGGTTTCTTTAACTCAAAAAGTGACACTTCTTTATTTATTTCTCATCATGGCTCGTGTACTATCTATCTTCTTGTGTACGTAGATGACATTATTCTCACTAGCAATGATCCTCCAGCAATCCATAAGTTTATCTCTAAGTTGGCGTCTCGGTTTTCAATTAAAGATCTTGGTCATCTCAATTACTTTCTCGATGTTGAAACAACATGCTCCTCCAAAGGTCTATTCTTGACTCAACACAAATATGTACTGGATCTTCTGCACAAGACTAATATGCATTAGTCAAAAGAAGTGAGCACTCATTTATCCTCCACTGAGATCTTAAAACTTGAAGATGGGTCCTCCTCCTATGATTGTACTGAGTATCGTCAAGTTGTTGGCTCACTTCAATATCTCTCTCTCACGAGACCTGACATCAGTTTCACAGTCAATAAACTTGCTCAATTTATGCATCAACCCTCTTCTCTTCATTGGAATGTTGTGAAGAGAGTTCTTCGCTATCTTAAGGGCACATCTCATTATGGTATTTTTCTCTCGGCCTTATCTCATTTGTCCCTTCATGCTTTTGCAGATGCAGATTGGACCGGAAATACTGATACTCTCCACTCAACTTCAGCATATGTGGTCTTTTTTTGTTCAAATCCAATTAGTTGGAGCTCTAAGAAGCAAAACACTGTTGCTCGTTCAACCACGGAAGCCGAGTACAGAGCGATTGCCTTAGCTACTGTAGAAGTTAATTGGCTTACGAATCTACTTGGTGAACTCGGTGTGCTTCTCTCCTCTTCTCCAACAATTTACTGTGCCAATATTGGTGCCACTTATCTTTGCTCCAACCTGGTCTTTCATTCACGAATGAAGCATATTGCTATCGATTTCCACTTCGTCTGTGATCAAATTGATCGGAATTGATTTGTGTCTCTCATGTCCACACTACAGACCAGCTTGCGAACTGCTTGACGAAACCTCTTGCCCGAAAACAATTCCAACTTCATCGATCCAAGCTTAGCATCCTTCTAGGACCCTTGCCCTTGCAGGGGCCTGATAGAACCTGATTACATGGATTCTGATTCTGATTATAATTGTGATATTATTCATGTAATCACTCTTGTAATACTCCTGTAATATTCTTATAATTAGCAGTGATCTTGTTTCCTATTTTAGTTTGTTAACAGAGGAAACTAGACAATCACATTATGTATATATTCAACTATTTTGTTAATGAGAATTATTACAATATTAATCAAATCTTTTTAGCAGCCTTGCAGGGGACCACAAGTGCCATGAAATAACAAATCAATAGTAAATAGCCGCATAAGTTTTTTTTATTTTCTATACACTTTTGAATAATTGATCTAACTACTAATAATGGATTGGTGTGAAGTCTCAGCTCACTCACCAGTCAGTCCAGGATGTTTCTTATCTCATTCTTATAATCACTATTGAAAAAATATGACTATGAAAAATGACTAGATAAACTATTGAAAAGAAATAATCCAAATTCACTTTTATTTCTTTAGTTGTCAAGTCCACAGAGTTCCAACTAATCATATAATCTTCTTAATTGGATAAGTACTAAATAAACTCAATGACGCCTAATTCTCATATAACGAGTCATGTATGAATCCTCAAATTACAAATTTGAGTTATACAGTACTATGTTGATTTCATATTATTAAATCAACTACTTAATAAATAAACCAATACCTAATTCCCAAATTACAATTTTGAATCATGTTGCATTCCCTTGACTTCAAACTTTATAAAAATTAAAGAAGAAGAAAAAAATGTTTTTGATCAAGTACTAAATAAATATAACAATAACAGATGATCAAATTACGATTTCGAGTTATGTCACGCACCTTCATTATTTTCAAATTTTATAATAATTCAAAACAAATTTGTAAACAACACAACATACTACTCAGTCATGGTTTTTTTAACTTAATCAAGGATTATTCATTATTCGTTATGAAACTTGTAGATTTAGAACAATTCTGTGGAATCGAAGAACAAGGGAGGACATATGCAAATGGGAGAGTATCTAATTTGTTTGTTTTTGTTGTTGCTCTGTTTTGTGTTCTTTTTTTTCCGTGGGTGGTAGCTCGGTTGGAGGGCTTTTGTTTTTTCTTTGTTGTTTTGCTGTCTCTTGTTGTTTTGTTCTTTGTGTTTCTTGCTTTGCAAACTTGGTTGGAAGGCTTTTGTTTTTTCTTTGTTGTCTTGTTGTCTCTTGTTGTTTTGTTCTTCGCGTTTCTTGCTTTGCAAGCTTTGTAGGAGGGCTTTTATTTTGTTAATAAAGTTTTGCACAGCAAAAAAATAAACATGTTTTATATAATATTTCTCCTAATTTAACACCGAGTTTTGATGTGAACTATGGGAACTCCTACACTTTTATTAGTAATAATGGGATCGCAAAATCTCTTCTCTCAGGCTTAAGAATATGAAGAATCACAATCCATCAAAACCAAATTTATAATTATAACTTGTAGTAGCTAAAAATAGTACAATTAAAAGTAAGCCCTAGGCCCAATACGAAAGTCCGAGCCCAAGGATCCAACCCATGACCCAAACTCAAGTCACCAGCCAACTTGATTGCTAGTTGACCAAGTCTTTCTGTTACAAAGCAATTGTAATTGTCAATTCAAATTGGTTATGAATGACATTTATGGAGTCCCATAAAATCAAGAAAGAATTATGGAGAGTAATTGCATATTACCGACTAAAGAGGTTCCTGTAACACCCATGTCTTTTAGGCCCAATGGAAAGGCCCAATTAAAAAAATAATAATAAATAAAAAAAAAAATTGGATCAGCGTGAAGCAGAAAAGTCATCAGGTGAGTAAGCCTAAATGAATTGCATGGTTGACAGGCAGCTGTGAGCTTGGTTAATTAGCTCATAACTTCAGCTGTATCCTTCTATAAGTATATATATATATGAGGATAAACGTTGTGAGAGCTAGAAAGCAGTAGAATCCAGTGGAAGAAAAGAAAGAGAAGAAAGGAAAGAGAAGTCAGTGAAGCTCTCTCTCGTGATTATAGATTTTAGTTGATTCTTCTTTGATATCCAGTTTCTAATTGGATCTTGTGATTGTTAGGGAAAGAAGACGACGGGAACCTAGCATACTCAATCTGAATTAAGCTTGACGTCTAAGTAGTGAGTGAATTAAGTTTCTGTTTTGTTTTTAATTCAAAGGTTTCCAGTTTTATGATTAAGATTAATTGTTGCAAATCTTTTAAGCTTTTTATTGCATTTTATGATTGATAATGATGATACAGAGAACTGAAAGTATATGTTTTATGCTTATATTAGCATTCAGAATCAGTATATTATTTTTATGAATTATCCAGAAGAGATTATGATTTCTACAAAAGCATTATGTACCCTTCCCCAATTATGATTATGGTTGGCTTTTGGGGCCGTTCTACACATGTGTATGTCATGAGTCGCTCTGCAAGTGCATGACCAGAGAAAGAGTAATAGAGTCGCTCTGCACTTGTATGACCAGAGAGTCGCTCTGCCCGAGTATGACCAGAGAAAGAGAAATTGAGTCGCTCTGCTCGGGTATGACCAGAAGTTATTCATGACTAGGCGTTTGCTCGAAGTATTTCAGCTTATGTATGGAGGATATCCCTGGTACGAATTTGGTGAAGATTAAGATTTTATAAAGTATCTTACTCTTGTTCAGAAAAATGATGCATTCAGTATTCAATTTATTAAGTATGAAAATAGATATATTATCTTATACCATGTATTGCTGAATGCTTATTGTAAAGTGGTTTAGAAAAGTGTTTTTCTTTTTTAAGTTTTATTCACTCACTGGGCGTTAGCGCTCATCTTTTCACTCTTAAATATTTATTCAGGTAGCTGCTCGGTTGTGCGGACTCATTAGTTTTGAGGTGGGCCGCTCGACGACATCATGAAGCATAAAAGTCATGCATTGTAAATTTTCATGTACATATTTAGAAATATGAGGTAGGTATGGTCGGGACTGTAAAGTGGTCGGGAGGGTAGGCATGGTCAGAACGTGGTTGAAATTCTACTCGGTCTGTTCGGCCTATTCGATCCACTTGACCTACTCGGCCCACTTGACCTATTCGGTCCACTTGACCTACTTGGCCCACTTAGCCTATTCGGTCTACTATGCCTACTCGGGTTTCTTACTCGGCCTGTTCGGTTTCCCACTCAGGATGGACTGGTTAGTTTTTTTTAAAGTGGTCGGTTTTTGGTCCGATCAGTCATTTGATAAACTTTTTGTAAAGAACGAAAATATATGAAAAGAATTTGCAATTATGTACATTTTGCACTCCTTACATTTTGTTTGTTTAATAGCAAGTATTTTCTATGAAAATCTTAGTAAGTCCTTTTATCATGCTAGTAAAAGTAGAGCCCACAGGGTTTCCCTCGTACTCAAGAGAGGAGTCAGGGCTAGCCCATAGGGCCTCCCTCGAACTCAAGAGAGGAGTCGGGGTGGGTCCTGTCAACTTGGTATCAGAGCCACGGTTTATAATTCCTTAGACCACCGAGTAATTGTTTGCATTTAGTTTCATGCATTTAAGCATAACTTTGATTTTGTAACAGCATCATGCGTAGAGTTGGCCGCCCACGCACAAGACCGGTAGTTGACCTTGGAGAGAGGAGTGGTAACCAAGGTGAAAACGAGATAGAATCACACCCTCAACCACCTATAGTTCAACCACATGTACCGGAACCTAGGGAGGAACCCATGGATAGAATTGCAGAACTATTAACTGTGATGGTCCAATACCAAACGCGAGTGCCTGAAAATTCAATTGAGCGTGTACGAAAGTTGGGAGCTACGAATTTTGATGGAACAGGAGATCCAGATAGTGCTAGTTCTTGGTTGAATGAACTAGAACGGGTATTTGAAGTTATGAGGTGCACCGATGAACAGAAGGTTTCTTTTGCTACGTTTTTTATAAAGGAAAAAGCCTATGATTGGTGGGCCTCAGTTCAACGAAGAACTCCCGAAGGAATTACTTGGGAGGATTTTAAGAAGCAGTTTAATGATCATTATTATCCCCGTTTCTATCAAGATTTGAAAAGAGCTGAATTTTTCAAACTAGTACAGGGATCTATGACAGTAGAAGAGTATGAGAAAAAATTTACAGAACTTTCGAGGGTTGCTCCGTATGTATTCGCTGATGAAGAGAATATATATTGAAATTTTAAAGATGGACTTCGATCTGAAATTAAGACAATAGTGACTACTTCTGGACATGTTGAGTTTGGTAAGTTGTTTGAAGCTGCATTGAGAGTGGAGAGAGGCCTTAATGAATCTCGCAGATTTGAACAACAAAAGCAAAAGCGTAGTAATTGGTCAGTAGGAGGCTCTCATGGCAAAATGCCTAAGGCAATAGGCAGTTTTTCTGGTCAGACTAGTAATTATCAACAGAGTCGTGGACCTGGTTCTAGCCAAGCCTTAGTCCAGCAACCAATGGGTAGTCGGCAACAGAGTGTTAGTATGGGTAGAGGTTGGCGTCCTCTATGTTCGACTTGCGGAAAACACCATGATGGTGAGTGTTATTTTGGGAGATCAGGTTGTTATCAATGTGGGCAACCTGGACATTAAAAAAGAGATTGCCCCGAGTTAGTTCAGAGAGGCAATGAAGAAAGAAAGATAGGTTTTCAACCAATGCAAAGTGGCGCTGGTCAGATTCAAGGGCAAAGGGGATCCCGAGTAGAAGGATCTACAACTACAGGGAAAACCCAAGTTAGTGTAGCAGGGGTTGGAGGCAACCAACAGAGAGGTCAGTCGGGTAGACCTCGTACTCAGGCAAGGGTTTTTGCTGTGACTCAGCAAGATACCGAGACCACTCCAAATGTTGTTACAGGTACGTTAACAATTTTTTGTCACGATGCTCATGTCCTCATTGATCCTTGGATCTACTCATTCTTTTATATCTCGATCTTTTATGGTGTATGCGGATGTAGAATTAAGTCCATTAGATTCTAGTATGGTAGTATCCACACCTACTGGTGAATCTTTATTGGCTGAGAATATATATAGAAACAGTAAGGTTATAGTCGGTAAGCATGAGCTACATGTTGATTTAATTCCGCTTGATATACATGATTTTGATGTTATCTTGGGAATGGATTGGCTGGCTATACACCATGCTACTATAGATTCTTTTCGAAAAGAGGTAAAATTTACATTTCAAGGAGAGTCGGATGTTATTTTCTGTGGTGAACGTCGGATTCTTCCTTCTTATGTTATTTCTGCTATCACTGTCCGACGGTTACTCAGGAAACAATGTTCAGCTTATTTGGCTTATGTAATTGATACTCAGGATAGTAAGGTAAGATTAGAAGATATATCGGTTGTAAAAAAATTTCTAGATGTATTTCCGGAAGATTCATGGATTACCACCAGATAGAGACATTGAGTTTGTGATAAATTTGGTCACAGGCACAACTTCGATTTCTATTCCACCTTATAGAATGGCTCCAACCGAATTGAAAGAGTTAAAGATTCAATTAGAAGAATTGGTGAACAAGAATTTTATTAAACCTAGTGTGTCACCATGAGGAGCGCCAATTCTGTTTGTTAAGAAGAAAGACGGAACGTTACAGTTATGCATCGATTATCGGCAATTGAATAAAGCAACGGTGCGTAATAAATACCCACTCCCACGTATTGATGACTTATTCGATCAACTTTAGGGAGCAAAGGTATTCTCCAAGATAGATTTACGAACAGGTTATCAAAAATTGAGGATTAGAAATTGTGATATACCAAAGTCCGCTTTCAGAACTTGTTATGGGTATTATGAGTTTCTAGTTATGCCATTTAGATTAACAAATGCTCCAGCAGCTTTTATGGATTTGATGAATAGGGTATTTCATCCTTATCTAGACAAATTTATTATCGTATTCATTGATGACATTTTGATTTATTCTAAGGATGATGTGGAGCATCCAGAGCATTTAGAGATTATTCTACAAGTTCTGAGAGAGAATCAACTTTATGCCAAATTTAGCAAGTGTCAATTCTGGCTCGATAGAGTTACATTTTTGGGCCATGTGATTTCTGGTGATGGTATTTATGTTGATCCTCAAAAAGTTGAAGCTATAGTGAATTGGGAATGACCAATTAGTGTGACCGAAATTAGAAGTTTCTTGGGTTTAGTAAGTTACTATCGAAGATTTATAGATGGATTTTCTAAAATAGCTTCACCATTAACGAGATTAACTCAGAAGGATATGAAGTTTGAATGGTCAGAAGCTTGTGAAAAGAGTTTTCAAGAACTCAAGGAGAGATTAACTTCTGCTCCAATACTTGCTCTTCCAACCGAAAGTGATGGATTTGTTGTTTACAGTGATGCATCTAAACATGGTTTAGGTTGCGTTTTAATGCAACATGGGAAAGTGATAGCTTATGTATCAAGACAATTAAAGAAGCATGAACAGAATTACCCAACCCATGATCTAGAGCTTGTTGCAGTGGTGTTTGCACTGAAAATTTAGAGGCATTACTTATATGGAGTTACTTGTCAGATTTATACAGATCATAAAAGCTTACAATATCTTTTCACTCAAAGAAACTGAATCAGACAAAGAAGATGGATTGGGTTGATTAAAGATTATGACTGTACGATTGAATATCATCCTGGTAAGGTAAATGTGGTGGCAGATGCACTCAGTAGAAAGTCTTCAAGTTCTATGGCTCATTTAAGGATGAATTGGAAGGTAAATCATCTTCAGCTTTCATTATTAGCTGAATTAAGAATGTTGAGAGTTAAGGTAGAAGCACAAGATTGTGGAGCATTACTGGCTACCTTTCAGATTAGACCTATTTTGATTGATCGTATAAGGGAATTACAAACCCAAGATTCTTATTTAGTTAAATTGAAGGGAGAAGTGCAAAAAAGCTTTCGAGCTGATTTTGTAGTGAGAAGTGATGGTACATTGGTTCTAGGTAACAGACTGTGTGTACCAAACATTAAGGAACTCAAGAATGAAATTTTAGAAGAAGCTCACTCTTCAGCTTATGCAATGCATCCAGGAAGTACTAAGCTGTATCGTACTTTGAAAGAGCATTACTGGTGGCAAGGTGTGAAAAGAGAGATAGCAGAATTCATCTCTAAATGTTTGATTTGTCAACAAGTCAAGGCAGAACATCAGAAACCAGCAGGACTATCACAACCACTGCCTATTCCCGAATGGAAATGGGAACATGTTACCATGGATTTTGTGGTAGGACTCCCTTGTAGTCAGAATGGTCACGACAGTGTATAGGTGATCGTTGATCGACTTACAAAGTCTGCACATTTTCTGTCAATCGGTATTACTTACTCTCTTGACAGATTAGCCATAATTTATGTGGATGAAATAGTTCATCTTCATGGCGCACCAGTATCCATAGTGTCAGATAGAGATCCTTCGTTTACCTCTAGGTTTTGGCCCAGTTTACAAGAAGCTTTGGGAACTAGATTGCATTTTAGTACTGCTTTTCACCCGCAGACTGATGGTCAATCGGAGCGTATTATTCAGACATTATAGGATATGCTTCGAGTGTGTGTAATGGATTTCAAAGGTAGTTAGGATGTACATATACCCTTGATAGAATTTGCCTACAATAACAGTTATCAAGCTAGCATCGAAATGGCACCTTATGAAGCTCTGTATGGGAGAAAATGTAGAACACCGGTGTGTTGGGATGAAGAGGGAGAGAGAAAGTTATTAGGTCCAGAACTTGTTCAAGTAACAACATAAAAGATTAAAATAATCAGAGACAGATTAAAGGTTGCTCAAGATAGGCAGAAAAGCTATACAGATAAGCGGAGAAGGAAACTTGAATTTAAAGTAGGTGACTATGTATTCTTACGAATTTCACCTTGGAAAGGTATACTTTGATTTGAAAGACGTGGTAAGTTAAGTCCACAATACATTGGTCCGTATGAGATCATTGCTCGAGTACGTGCAGTGGCATACCGTTTAGCGTTGCCTTCAGAACTTTCAAGAATTCATGATGTATTTCATGTTTCTATGCGTCGAAAATAAATAGTCGACCCTACGCATGTTTTAACCAAGCAACCAGTGAAGTTAAGAGAAGATTTAACTTATGAAGAGGAACCTATTCAGATTCTAGATAGAAGGGAACAAGTATTATGTACTAAGGTTATTCCTCTTGTAAAAGTGTTATGGAGAAATCATGCAGTGGAAGAGGCGACTTGGGAATATGAAGATCAGATGTGGACTCAGTGTCCCCATCTGTTTCGGCTAAGTAAGTAAATTGCGACGATGAAATTATTATATGGAGGGGTGAATTGTAACACCCATGTCTTTTAGGTCCAATGGAAAGGCCCAATTTTTTTTAAATAAAAAAAAAAAATTTGGATCAGGCAGAAAAGGCATCAGGTGAGTAAGCCTAAATGAATTGCATAGCGGACAGGCAGCTGTGAGCTTGGTTAATTAGCTCACAACTTCAACTGTGTCCTTCCATAAGTATATATATATGAGGATAAACGTTGTGAGAGCTAGAAAGCAGTAGAATCCAGCGGAAGAAAAGAAAGAGAAGTCAGTAAAGCTCTCTCTCGTGATTATAGATTTCAGTTGATTCTTCTTTGATATCCAGTTTCCAATTGGATCTTGTGATTGTTAGGGAAAGAAGACGACGGGAACCTAGCATACTCAGTCTTAATTAAACTTGACGTCTAAGTAGTGAGTGAATTAAGTTTCTGTTTTGTTTTTAATTCAAACGTTTCCAGTTTTATGATTAAGATTAATTGTTGCAAATCTTTTAAGCTTGTTATTGCTTTTTATGATTGATAGTGACGATACAGAGAACTGAAAGTATATGTTTTATGCTTATATTAGCATTCAGAATTAGTATATTATTTTTATGAATTATCCAGAAGAGATTATGATTTCTACAAAAGCACCATGTACCCTTCCCCAGTTATGATTATGGTTGGCTTTTGGGACCGTTCTACACATGTATATGTCATGAGTCGCTAAGCAAGTGCATGACCAGAGAAATAGTAATAGAGTCGCTCTGCACTTGTATGACCAGAGAGTCGCTCTGCCCGAGTATGACCAGAGAAAGAGTAATTGAGTCGCTCTGCTCGAGTATGACCATAAGTTATTCATGACTCGGCGTTTGCTCGAAGTATTTAAGCTTACGTATGGAGGATATCCCCGGTATCTTACTCTTGTTCAGAAAAATGATGCATTCAGTATTCAGTTTATTAAGTATGAAAGTAGATATATTATCTTATACCATGTATTGCTGAATGCTTATTGTAAAGTGGTTTAGAAAAGTGTTTTTCTTTTTTAAGTTTTATTCACTCACTGGGCGTTAGCGCTCATCCTTTCACTCTTAAATATTTATTCAGGTAGCTGCTCGGTTGTGCGGACTCAGAAGTTTTGAGGTGGGCCACTCGACGACATCATGAAGCATAAAAATCATGCATTGTAAATTTTCATGTACATATTTAGAAATATGAGGTAGGCATGGTCGGGACTGTAAAGTGGTAGGGAGGGTAGGCATGGTCAGAACATGGTCGAAATTCTACTCGGTCTGTTCGGCTACTTGGCCTACTTGACCTATTCGGCCCACTTGACCTACTCGGCCCACTTAGCCTATTCGGTCTACTCTGCCTACTTGGGTTTCTTACTCGGCCTGTTCGGTTTCCCACTCGGGAAGGACTGGTTAGTTTTTTTTTAAGTGGTCGGTTTTTGGTCCGATCAGTCATTTGACAAACTTTTTGTAAAGAACGAAAATATATGAAAAGAATTTGCAATTATGTACATTTTGCACTCCTTACATTTTGTTTGTTTAATAGCAAGTATTTCCTATGGAAATCTTAGTAAGTCCTTTTATCATGCTAGTAAAAGTAGAGCCCACAGGGTTTCCCTCGTACTCAAGAGAGGAGTCGGGGCAGCCCATAGGGCCTCCCTCGAACTCAAGAGAGGAGTCGGGGTGGGTCCTGTCAGTTCCACTTGAGGGTTTAGACTACAAACACTATAAATAGCACCCTCCTTTCCAAGAGAGGTAGAGGATTCAGTCCTATCATTCCTGACTCAAGAGAAATCACTTGATAAAAATATCACTCTCTCAATTCAATATTCCGGTCACTGGAACCTCATCTCAAATACTCTCCACGCTCAGCCCAAGCGAACCTAAGGCTCTCCAAATGACACCACCCATGGCTCGACAAGCATTATCTACGGTTTGCTTTAGAATCTATATTGTTTATTTTGTTATTTAAATTATCAAATTTGTTCATAAATTGCCTAACTTGGGTGTTGAGTAAACTTGTCGGTGCCCCGATTTCTACAATTTTGACCGTAGGATTTTCTGGTTCTACAGTTTGGCACCCACCGTGGGGCTCGATAATTACTTTTGAAAACTAACAAAATTGTAGGAATTTGCGAAATGGCTCAAACGCCCTTTCTGATGAATCTCAATACTCAACTCATCAGACAAGCGTAAAGGTAAACCTACCCTCATACAATCATGTCGAATCAATACGAACAACGGAAACGAACGCCATCCTAACAAATTCGTCGACCCCCCTTGACGAATAAAATTCAACATCCGATCAACAAAAAAAAAATGTGTTTTACGATTCTACAAGTACAAGTAAGATGGATTACAAAAATTTAGAATATATTGCTCGTGTTGCTATGTTAACCAAAAATTTTGATTGGTCTTTGATTTTAGTAGTTTAATAATTTTAATGTCGAATTATATATCTCTCTACTATAAATAATTTATCGATTCCTATTATTGTGTTTAAAATCTGGCACACTCTCCATATATTAACTTCATCTTTGCCCATCTAAAAATTAAAGAAAATTGAATGTTCCACATGATATAATATGGAAGCTACATCAGAGAAGTTTAAAACACTCAAGTCGATCGACATGCAAGAGTTGATCTTTCATACATTCAAGTCGAGCGACATGCAATAATTGATATTCTACATTCAAGTTAAGTGACATGTAAGATTTATCATTCTACATTGAAATTTTCAATCATGCCATCACTTCACGCCAATTGACAATCAATATGCCTTATGGCTCTTCTTCGAGCTACATATCAAGTTCAAGTTTCGCTCTACGTTGAGCGCTGTACAAAATTGGATCAAGTTATGATCCTTTTAATATATATATATATATTTGTTCTACAAAATTTGGCTTTTCATCTAGCAGTCAATAAAATTTGGTTTTACATCAAGCAGTCGACAAATTTGGCTTTACATCGAGCAGTCGACAAATTTGGCTTTATATCGAGAAGTCAAAAATTTTGGCTCTACATCAAGCAGTCGACAAATTTGGCTCTACATCAAGCAGTCGACAAAATTTGGCTCTACATCAAGCAGTCACCAAATTTGACTCTAGATCGAGCAGTCGACAAATTTGGCTCTACATCGAGCAGTAGATAAATTTGACTCTACATCGAGTAGTCGACAAAATTTGGCTCTACATTGAGCAGTCAACAAAATTTTACTCTACATCGAGCTATGAACAACACCTAACACCGTCGATCGACTAATGTCCAATAAAAAAAATAAGTGGACAAAATAGACAGATTTAAACAACTTCTTAGGGGTTTACTACAAAAGAATGGGGCTATCAAAATAATCCAACCTACGATGTTTCTATCTAACTAACATGGGAAACTTCCAACGACTTTATTGTAGACCGGTCAACATAAGAGTTCTAACGAGATAATCCACTCTCTAACTTGAAGACTTCAACTCAGAGAGTGGGGGGCTAACTGTAGTATCCAAAAATAGCACAAGTAAAAGTATGCCCTATGCCCAATACGAAAGTCCGAGCCTAGGGGTCCAACCCATGACCCAAACTCAAGTCACCAGCCGACTTGATTGCTAGTTGACCAAGTCTTTCAGTTACAAAGCAATTGTAACTGTCAATTCAAATTGGCTCTGATTGACATTTATGGAGTCCCATAAAATCAAGAAAGAATTATGGAGAGTAATTGCATGTAACCCCCCACTTGAGGGTTTAGACTACAAACACTATAAATAGCAACCTCCTCTTCAGGAAAAGGAGAGGATTCGGTCCCGTCATTCCCGACTCAAGAGAAATCACTTGTTAAAATTATCACTCTCTCAATTCAATATTCCGACCACTGGAACCTCATCTCAAATACTCTTCACGCTCAGCCCAAGTGAACCTAAGACTCTCCAAATGACACCACCCATGGCTCGACAAGCATTATCTACGGTTTGCTTTAGAATCTACATTTTTTATTCCTTATTTAAATTATCGAATTTGTTCATAAATTGCCTAACTTGGGTGTTGAGTAGACTTGTCGGTGCCCTGAACTCTACAATTTTGACCGTAGGATTTTCTGGTTCTACATAACTTACCTCTTTCATCAATTAAATATATAGGTCAAAATTTCATCAAAAATCTCTCTTAGTCTATAATTTTTTATCACAAATATTTCATTAGATCGATACATATAAAACACAAAACATCTTGATGCCTTGTACTGCTCATTAGAGACATCGAGTTTTATTTCTCAACCCAAACAACAACAAACAAAAACAAAGTTTACATCGTTCGATAACACAAATATGAAAGTTGATCAACTACAATCAGTAAAACTTTGATATCATGACAATCTAAAGCTCAACCGAATCCAGAAAACTTATCTTCCATTAAACTTTTCAGTCGTTCAAACTTTGTAGGGGATAAATAGTTTTTCCAATCTCCCACCTCCTCTTTCCTAAAAAAAGCACTATAATTTTTAGGTCTGATGCCGGAGACATTCTACCGATCTTGTTCACTTCCAAATCTTTCATGTTCTCGAAACTAAACAATTTTATGATTTCTTCTATCACCCATTGGTTCTCTTCAAGATTAGAAAATTGACATCCTAAGAAATCGGTCAATTTCTTAGCATAAAAGTGTATCCGCTTTTAGGTCTTCACATTTCAAAAATAATATCTTATGCGAATTGTCTAAACTGACTTCTAATAACCCAATACATGTTCCCAAAAAGGGCCAACGTTTTGGATTCCACGACAAACCAGCTCAAAAGACTCCTCGAATGAAAGTGCCTCACTTTTCTTGTTATGAGCAAGTTTTAACAAGAAATTCCATTGAGAGAAATTTGATCCAAAGGGTCACAGTTCGGAAATTTACCACGGAATCCAGTAACGCTAAATATGGAATATGAGTTCCAAAAATCCTTGGGTTATAAAGATATTCAAAACTAGGTATATCATTTTTGTTTAAATAAAAGGAAATCTCAAAAAACAGTACTAGCTCATGATCGAGGATTGGTGGTGAGTAAAAGGCTATGTTCAAATGCACAACGTGAAAGATGAACAATTGCATATGTGAGGGCCTTCAACCAAGTGGTACTTGATTTTAGATATATGATCAATATTATATCACTGTCTCGTGCTTGAAAATGCCTCTTATTAGATGTCATACCATAAAGAAAATTGTGACGATACCAAACGCTATCGAATTGATAGAGATAAGTACCAAAAAAACATTTCTCTCTAGGAAGGGTCAAGAGTAGTAACCGCTCCAGAATGGGCGCACGCAATAGTACGAGGCTGTTGGAGTAGTATAATGTAAATAAGATTCGTTCCACGAGGGTTGAAGAGTTAATTACCGAAATTTAGACCTGACAATAGATCATATTATTGCGAATTTGTGTCGTTTTGTGTTTGGGTAATGTTAAAATTGTTCAACACAAACACGACCGGTTAGTTTAATGGGTCGAAATATACAAACCCGGAACCAATTGTTAAATTAATGGGTAACCCGAACCAGTCCGTTGTAAAATATTATGTTTTAGATTTATTAAAAAGTCGAAAATAATTAGTACTAAAGCTTGATCAAACTCTTACAATTAAGTTCATCAACAATGTTTCGAAAACATCTATTTTTTTTATATAAAAAAAAGTCCGAAATAAAAAGCTTGAAAATGAAATCTTCCATTAATCTTCAATAGGTTATGATTGAGAATCTCACTTCTTATTTAGACCTAAAAGGTTAAATTATTTGTGTTAGATATTTACACCTAACAGACTTGGTATTCAATCTGTATAAATATTTAATTTTACATTAAAAAATTTACTTATTAATTAGGAGAATATATTGTTTATATAACAAAAAAAAATATTGAAGAGAGTGTATTTTGTATATATATATATATACACACATATATCATATACCTTTAGAAAAATTTGTCAACAAACAAGTTGGTTTTAGAATATCTAATATCAATTATCAAATAAATTTAAAGTCCTGAATTTACAATGCATGAAATGGTGATACCATAGTAATATAAAATGCAAGAAAGAAAACATACCTAATTGAGGTAGTTTTCTTTGAGCTCATCTGCCACCCTCATCCTTGCCAACAAAAGCTTCATACTCGGCTTTGTTGTTGGTGACGTTGAACTCAAAACGACAACAGTAGCAACACTAGACCTTTTTGGGATCGGTTAAGAAGATTCCAACTCCACTACCTGCTTGGCTGGATACTCCAACTATAAATAGGATCTAAACATCAGTTAGTCAGTCTACTAGTTCTTCATCCTTCTGGGAGATTGGATCCAGGCTTGAAGGGGTACCGGGACCAGGATTTTTAGAGAACTCGACCACGAAGTCCACCAGCGCCTAGACTTTAATGGTAATCCTTACTTTGTTTTTTATATCAAATTAGGTGAGTTTGAGAGCCTAGAGTACTAATCCCTTTGACAGATCTAGTCTTTGTAAGAATTGACGAAGAGGTTGATTGGTGACAACTGCAATTGTATGAGCCTGGAAGTAGGGGCGTAGCTTCCTAGCCGAAGTTACCAGGGTAAAGGCAAGCTTCTCTAGGAGAATGTAGTTTCTCTATAGTTTAGTAAAGGCACGACACACATAGTAGGTAGGTCGTTGAACCATCCGCAGCACAGGCCTCAGGACCTCCGATGGTAAGTTAGGCCATGCTTGATCAGCAAGCAGCGACCTTCATGGAAAATGCCTATCTTCACTTGCTTGCTGAGGGCATTAAAACTCAACCGATAAATCCCAATACCTAGGGAGAAGTAAGTAGACCATGAGCTAGGCAACCCGCCTCGACCGTTTGGGACCTCCCCCGCCAAAACCAGCCTACAATAGGACGGGGACCTCAGTCATCGATCCGAGATAGGTTAGGATCCAACCCCCAGTTCCTTATAGGCCATCGTGTTACAAACCTCGACGGGTCAAATATGCAGCAGATGTCCCACCGTGAGAACAACATGATCCCCCTCACCCGGCAGCCTTTAGGAGAGAGGCTTGGGCTGGAGAAGAAGGTAGCTAACGAAACCCTCAGACAGATTCCCCTCGTGAAAAAGACAACGTTAAAGTCTCCAGTTCATCCGAGGGGTCTGATAGCGAGGAATCCGAGGTTGATTCAAAAAAATACATGGAAACAAACGCCTGAGGGACCAACTGGCAAGAATATAGAGAGAGATCCAGCAGTTAAAGAAAGGAAAGCTCCAAGAAGTAAGGAAAGATCTGCTGAGCGAAATGAATGTTCCCTTCACCTGAAGGATCAGGGAAGTCGAGCTCCCACCTAAATTCAAGATGCCTACAAATAAGTTTTCTGGTGTTGAAGATCCCTTAAGTCATCTGAAAAGCTTCATCCAGCAGATAAAGGTCCAGAACACAACCGGAGCTGCCATATGCAGAATGTTCATTACCATATTGACCGACTATGCAAAGACTTGGTTTAGAAAGTTTCATGTTGGTAGCGTGAATTCTTTCACTTATCAACCGACTTTTATTCGTAGTTCCAGGGTGTCAAACCACGCCCGAAGGATCTCATACACCTTTAGTATGTGATCCAAGAGTGAGGAGAAACTCTCCGATCTTATGTGGAGTGTTTCCATAAGGAAGTCATCCAGATGGAGGTCTTCACCAAAAAGGAAACCCTTGCCAACTTTCGTCGAAACATGTGGATGGGTAAGCTTTTCTGATCTTTCGCCAAGCATCAACCAAATACCTACCAAGAAGCCTACGATTGAGTTCTTGAGCAGGTCAAGATTGATGAACAACTCAAGGTTAAAATTGAGTTCTTACTGTTTACAAATCCAGGGGTCTTCACCAAAAAGGAAACCCTTGCCAACTTTCGTCGGAACATGTGGATGGGTAAGCTTTTCTGATCTTTCGCCAAGCATCAACCAAATACCTACCAAGAAGCCTACGATTGAGTTCTTGATCAGGTCGAGATTGATGAACAACTCAAGGTTAAAATTGAGTTCTTACTGTTTGCAAATCCGAGTTCTGTGGAGGAAGATATGACTGTTTTAGTGATCGTTGGTAAGATTAGGAAATCCTCTGTGAATTGCTTGCTTTAGTGTTGCGGGAGCCACCAAAAGTTGCACAAACTGAACTAGGTTGCGGACCTTATATGCTTGTAAAGGTGTGAAGGCCTAGTTTCCAGTGTATTTTACGGTTCATAATTCCAAGTTCTATAGAGGGAGTTATACTCACTTTAGTGCTTGAGGGGTTAGAAGTTCCACAACTTATGACGATTTTTGTATTATAAGTTATTGGAATGGGAAAGCAATTTCTCAGACAAATTATGGGTACCTTGAATCTTTGTGAGAACTGTTCTTTCAATATCCTACCTCTGAATTTTGTCTTGACCGTGCCTCCTACTGTAGGTACTACCTATGATCCACCCCTAACATTTCCAATTGTTGTTTGCCATGGTGTTTTAGATGTAGGATCAACATCGAAATTCTTTCTGTAGTCTATTCATAAGGGTTTCTCAAAGTTGAGTTCTACCCCTCCTTCTATCGCCAATTATTGACAGTGATTTTTGGATCGTTGAAAAGTCAACCGCCAAACATTAACACATAGGTAGATTGAAACTTTAATCAGTCTAGAGTTGAATAATCAAAGTCTCTTTCACCACGTGGATGTGATACGATTTATTCGTATTTATGAATGATAATATAGAAAAGTAGAAAATAAAAGATAAATCAAGATAACACCTATTTTGCGTGGTTAAACCCCAAAACGGAAAAACATCCACGGTTGCCGGTGACGGTAAGAAGAAATCCACTATGAATAGAATGATTACAAACATTGTTCCTCTCTTATTTTTTGTCGTATCTCTCTCTCTCTGTTTTTTTTTTGTGTCTATTTGTGTTCTTTTTTTTTATATCTCTTTTACAATGAGATTATGTGTCTATTTATATGTGTATAGAACCCTAATCTTTGTTATACATATAATGAAAGGTGGTAGTGTTTAATCAATACTTGTTACTTGTTGAAGTCTTATTTGTCTTCTTTCCTGTTTCGGAGATCTTGTGTATTGAATTAGAATCTTCTTAAGATTCTAGTTGAGTAGTCCATTTAAGACTTGTTTCCTGATTGGTATGCAATCTTCTAGAAGAGCTGAATTATTGCTTGATCTGGACTCTCTAATATGTATGTGGAAATAGTAATATTTCCTTATTGGAATGTGGTTCTAGATTTCTTGTTTGAGTAAGATCATTCTTCTTCGTATTTGAACCGTAGTTGAACTTATGTTACTGTCTTGAGTGAGCATCTATTGGCCGACCATTTCTCATCCCGACTAGGTCTCTTTCCTCGATCGGTTTTACTACCCGATCGGGTTTAAACCTATCTTGACCGATCGGTTCAGTCTAATCGCCCCGTCTAGTAACATCAACTGTGACTTGGTCAAATGTTGACCAGTTGACTTTTTCGACCGTGCTTGTTTTACCCGATCGGTTTATCTGACCATTCGTCAATCACTAGAGATTGTTTTTCTTCTCTGATGACGTGGTCTACCATATATTCCAGATTATCCGTTATCTTTGCTGACATGTCATGCTACCGAAAAATCTCTATAACAACTTTCATAAACATCTAATATGTTTGACCGTTACTTTTTTTATCGAAGGACCATTTTAATGTATTTTTAAAAATATAAGGACCAAAGACCCTAAAAAACATAAATAAAAAGGCAATGTTACATTGAAATATAGGGACCACAATGTAATTCTCCTTTCTTTTTTTTTACCTATTCCCCTTGTGAGTTTTGATTTTTGAAAGATTGTACTAATTAGTATATGATCATAAATTAAATATGGTCAATAATTTTTTTTTCATATTTATTTCTAATTATTAACAATAACATTTGCCATACAATATTTAAATGATTTATTGTTTCCAAATTAAACCACTAATTTCATTATTTATATATACTTAATTCCGGACATTTACGGACCTTCCGGTTGGTTGTGATCATAACGATGATAGTGATAACATAGAAAGCAATTATCAAGATATAGAGAGTGGCCTTCTTCGCAAAGTAATGGCTAATTGCAATCTTTGATCTGTTTTAAAACCTATCCCGACATTCTATAATTTAATAGAGTATCCAGTGAACACGTACGTACTATAGTCTATATATACTGTAATATTAATGAAGTAGTATCAAGATTTTATCATTCTTTTATTCAAGTATATGTTACAATAGATGAGAGGATACATACAAATTGAATGAAGACTACACGGTGCATCAAATGTATAGTAAATTTTTAACATAAAATAATATATATTCATTTATTGTTTATAAACTCACTAATTTCATTAGGGTTCGAAAATTTAATGGCACCTTTTTGGGGGGTTTTTATACAAATATCACCACATTAATAAATCGTGTTTAAAAGACACCAATTAACGAGGGGAGACGGAAATACCCCGAAATTGAGTTTGTCGTTTTGAAAACTGAGAGAAAAAGTGAGAAAAAGTGAAATTGCTTGAAACTGACCTGGAGTTAAATCGACGGCATCATATTTGACGACAACGGAACCGGAACTTGAAAACTAGTGTCATTTGGAGAGTTGAACAGAATATTTGAATCGATGGAGGTTCGTTGACCTAGATTTTCTATCGTTTTGGTTGTTGATTAAGTGAATGAAATGTTAGATTATGTTTTATTTGTCGATCTGAGAATGATAATGGGTTAGGTTAGGGTTTTGGATTTGTTGAAAGTTGTTGAGGAAGATGATATTCTGGGTGTCCGAGAATTTTTTGATGAACCCGAGCATTTTTTCGTTGTTTCCGAGCTTTTATTTTTGAAATTTGTTTGAGTTAATTCGAGCATTTTTGAGTTCATCCGAACTTTTATATAAGCTCCGAGCTTTTATATGAAAGGTCCGAGCTTTTATAAAAGGTTCAAGCTTTTCTATAAAAGGTCCAAGCTTTTCTATAAAAGCTCCGAGCATTTCTATGAAAGCTCCGAGCTTTTCTATGAAAGCTCCGAGCCTTTATAAAAGGTCTGAGCTTTTTATTAAAGCTCCGAGCTTCTATCTATAAGCTACGAGCTTTTATATATAAGTTTCGAGCTTTTATATATAAGCTCCGAGATTTTATATATAAGATCCGAGTTTTTATAAAAGCTATAAGATTTTATAAAGAAACTCTGAGCTTTTATTTGACTGTTTGAGCTTTTGTATAAAAGGTCCGAGCTTATTTTTAAAACCACCGAGCTTTTAAGTAAATGGTCCGAGGATTTTTTTTTAAACCTACAAGCTTTTTAATCAATGACCCGATGTTTTTTTTATAAGCTTCGAGCTTGTTATTTCTGAGGATTTCACAATATACTTAATTATGTTGTTAAATTTCAGATGACGAATCGGTTAAGAGAGTCGTTTAAAATTCTGGAGGAAGAGTGGTACGAGGGCAAAGTCACTCGTCATGACCATTTTGATGCCATTGGCCATATAGAGGACGCACTTAACCGGGTCTCTACAGAATTGTCTGTTGAAGACCGTCATCGGTTCATGGCGTCAAGTTTTGGGCATTTCTTGACCATGCACCGATCGGTAAAGTTTTCTGATGGTGTTATCCACTAGCTACTTCTGTGGGAGGTGCATCACAATAGGCCGTCAGATGAGATACGGTTTATGTTAGGCACTCATGAGGTGAGGTTCTCGAAAGTAAAATTCTACATGATCACTGGATTGCGGTTCGAAGTAGTACCGGATACTAGCCGCTATGTTAGCGTGGACAATGGCCTACATCACCGGTATTTTAGTGGTAAGGATGAGATTTCGTCCGTGGAGTTGAGAGATGTTCTGAGGCACATCAAGTTTCAGCAGACATACTATAGTGTAAAGCTATGCCTTATCTAAATGCTGAACTGGATACTTATGGCATTGGACGAGAGAGTAAAAATTCCAGTTTGGCAGATACAGCTGGTGGATGATCTCGATGCTTTTGACGCATTCCCGTGGGGTGCACAAGTGTTTAATCATTCCATATATTCATTCAAGCATGCGCTTGATGGGCGATGGGAGCGGTTCCAGAGACGCCAACAAGCAAAGGGTGCTAACAAACACATGCAAGAGACCTATAACATTTATGGTCTATCTTACGCCCTTTTGGTAAGAGTTTTGTGAATTACAACATTTACGTTTGTAATCGTCTATACGGATTTTTATCGTATTAATTTTTTTTACAGATTTTTACATTTGAGGTGATCCCCGCGCTTGGGACCCAGTTCGGGACTTTGATGGCTACCAATTTGTCTCCTCGTATTCTGAAATGGGTGTTGAAGATACAACCAAGGGAAGATAAGATGTCGAAGATATTCACATCGCGGGTAAGTTTCTTATTTGTTAATGTTAAAACTTATTTTTACAATTTCCAAGGGTCTAACAACTGTTTCAGATGTCTGTGATGATGAAGCTGGTGCCCACAACAACTAAGAGGGATGAACCATATTATGAGGAATTCACGATGGCCATACCAGATTGCGATTTCGTTGGGCGTACTAGTGCCATACCCAGTGATATCGAGGGTTCAGGGGTGGAGTTCAGTGAAAACCCACGTTGATTCTGAGGGTTCAGGGTACTAGTGCCATACCAAACGAGTATGATTCTACTCCTAGAATAACCCACGTTGTGACATTATCATAATCATATGGAGTTAAATTAGGCCGAACCTCGGAAGTCTCAGCTATATCTGCTACACTATAACTAAATCTCTGTACACATCTTGCACGTCTTTCCCGTTCGACAGTCTCTTCTTCTTCCTCATTGTTAGCTACATTATCAACCGGATGCAAATTTTTCTCATCATCCATCTCATGTGTCAACCCAACATTCGGATCATTGTTCTGCTCATTGTTCATGTCATTGTAGAAGTCATTATAATGGTGGTTGAACTGCTCATCATTCATCTCAATTTGACATCCAAACACATCGTCGAATTGAGGTCCAACTAATTCACCGTGGTCAGCTACTTCCGGTGGGACACCAAACAGGTTTTCCCTACCGTTAATCTCACTTCTTTCTGTGAACAACTAGTTGCTTCCGCCTGACGATCGAAATTTTTGGGTGTTATCACGATGAGGGATTTCTTCACCAATGACACCTCCTGCTGCCCTCTTAACTAGACTAACACATACTTGAGGGATCACCATATCTTTCTCTAGCATAAATTGAACATCATTGTCGTTTCTTATAAACGTACGACACGTAGTCCTAGGAATCATTGATATAGATTATAGATCTGCACTGTATTTGTCCACATCATACTTCACAATGGCTTACACAATCGACACCAATTCTTGGTAAGTCATACTCTTTGACACATACATTCCTTGGTTATCAGAACGAAAAAACTTATGATTTCCATCGAGTAACTGCTCCCATCGACCGTTGTAAGAGATGACTATTCTCACCCGATTCATTCTCCTGTCAAAATCATTATCACAAACCATTATTAACAATATCAAAATTCAAATTAAAATTACAATGAAAAAACCTCGAATTGTAGAAAAATAACCTACAAAATTAATTTCAAACTCATTGGTCAAAACTCACTTAAAACCCGATTCCATACAAAAACGGCTCGACAAATTGAAACCTCGAAAACAATAAAAAAAATACCTCTGAAATTATTAAACAAAAACTCGAAAAATAAGAAACAAAATGGGGTAAATGAATAAAAGAACTCAGAAATGGAGAAACAAATTCTCGGAAATCATTAATAAAAGCTCGAAAATCATTAAAAAAAAGCTCGACCACTTCAACAAAGTTTCAGAATATTATAAAAAAGCTCGGAAATAATAAAAACTCTTGGAAATTAAAAAAAAAAAATCCTCGGAATAAAAAAAAGGTCAGAAATTTAAAAAAATAAGCTCGAACCAATTCAACAAATTCTCGGAAAAGCATAATAAAAGCTCGAGCCAATACAACAACATCTCGGAAAACCAATAAAAGATCGACCCAATACAATAAAAAAGCTCGGAAATAATAAAAACTCTTGGAAATTAAAAAAAAAATCCTCGAAATAAAAAAAAAGCTCAACCCAACACAACAAATTCTCGGAAAAGCATAATAAAAGCTCGAGCCAATACAACAACATCTCGGAAAACCAATAAAAGATCGACCCAATACAACAAAATCTCAAAAAACCAAAATAAAAGCCCGAGCTCATACAACAAAATCTTGCAAAACCATAATAAAAGTTCAACATAATACAACAAATTCTTGGAAATACTTAATAAAAGTTCGACCTAATACAACAAATTCTCGGACAAAGAGAAAAAAAAACCTCGACCAAATACAACAATTCTCGAAAAATAAACCTGGTACACATTCGGGAGACTATATGTTCATCCATTTGTTGAATACATCTTAAATCACTCAAAAATGCATGAAAAAAAATTAGGGAGATCATAAAGATCTGTTACCTGCAGATCCGAAAAATGTTTCTGACAAACACTTTAGATCGATTTCCAGATTACTTTTTTGGAGAGAGAGTTAACTTCTCTTTCTGAAACAGAAGATCAAATCACAAATACAACTTTTAAGAGCAATTTGGATAGTTTACCATAATAAGTGTCTTTTAAATATAAGTTATTAAATTTGTGACATCATACAACATAAAAAAAAAAAAGTGACAATCCTCACCATTTCCACATTTCATTATTTATATATACAAAATTTCTGGATTTTAAATGCGACCGGTGGGTAGTGATCGTAATAGATAAATGGAAGAAGATGGAGATATAAAGTGTGGACATATCTGATTGTGCCCTGCTTTTTTTGAAGTTCTATATAAGATCTATCTATCATTCTGGACATGTTTTCAGGTACTATATTTATCCTTAAAAATTAAAGTATTGAACATCACATTTTTAGCATGAATCATGCACAAAGCCACAAACCACGATTTATGATCAAATTATATTATAGAAGAAATAGCTATAAATGGTCAAAAAGTAATGTGTTTTAATTTTCTGTTTTTAATTAGTCACCCCCTAAAGATTTTTTACCGTTGCCAATTTTGGTATCTAAATGACAAAAATACCCTTTTTACTTTTTTTCCTAAATTAGTTTAATGAGAAAAAAAAAAGATTTTTTACCGTTGCCAATTTTGGTATCTGAATGACAAAATTACCCTTTTTACTTTTTTTTTCCTAAATTAGTTTAAATGAGAAAAAAAAATTGAAATATTACACTTTTACATAAATAGGGGTTTTTTGGAAATGGGAGAACTCGAACCCGCAACTTTACGATGCATATATGAAAGATTTTACAATCAGACCAACCTCATTTCTCATCTCATCAAATGAAAAAAAAAAAAAAAAAATTGTTTGAGGTTTGCATCAGAGACCTCCAATAATGATGGGCTGTCTGCAAAAATAAAAAATAAAAAAATTACAGAACTCCCCATCAATGGAGGTTTACTGCAAATCTTCAATAGAGGAGGTCTGAAAACAAAAAAAAACTCTTCAATACTTGTGACCTCCATCAAATGGAGGTCTGCATGTGCACCTCCGTTATGAAGGTGATCTTTTCGTACTTCTAATGCAGGGAGGTCTTTAAAATATAAACATATAGTGTAAGGGCACATGTTAAAAACATAAAAGTTATATATATATATATAAAATTCGTATATCTTTACATATAGTTTTAAAAAGAAGCCTAAATTATATATCAACACATGTAAACATCATGGATTCTAGGGTTTCCACTAGTGAAGAAAATCTGGAAAGAAAAAAGTGATCATGAATTTGCCTGTAAACTTGCCCGGAAACTGATGAAGAAGGATAAATATATGTTTTGCGATTCGTGTTTGATCTTAAAATGAAAAATGAAGAAGTGGTGGAAGAACCGACCGGAAACCTATTGTTTGCTGCTATAAGATCAGGAAATGTTGAGGCTGTCACGTTGACACTGGATAAGTATCCACAGCAACTTGAGGAATTGAATCAGAAAATATTGAATTTGGTTACAGAGGAAAGAGGAAAC
Organism: Dipteronia dyeriana; assembly: GCA_032871835.1. NCBI lineage: Eukaryota > Viridiplantae > Streptophyta > Magnoliopsida > Sapindales > Sapindaceae > Dipteronia > Dipteronia dyeriana. The sequence goes on along the minus strand of CM065300.1, from coordinate 27,086,132 downwards.
ACATTGTTTGCTGCTATAGAACAGGAGATGTAGAATTAGTCAAGTTGGCACTTGAAAAGTATCCTCAGCAACTTGACCTATTGAACCTCGGGACTAAAAGAAACTGCATGACGCAAACCTATTGTTTGCTGCTATAAGAGCAGGAAATGTAAAGGTTGTTAAGTTAATACTTAAAGAATATCCTCAGGCACTTGAGCAGATTAACAATAAGAATCAGAACATATTGCATGTTGCTGCTATGTACCGTCAAAAGGAAATTTTCGATCTTGTGAAAACAAAAGAAATTCCAATGATCAGGTTGGCCAGACAAATTGATGACGACGGCTACACCATTTTACACAGTGTTGCAGCGACAGCATTACAAAGGAGGGACTCGCTTGGGTCCTGCCTATAAACTCCAAGAGGAGTTAAAATGGTTCGACGTAAGATTCCTATTTCTTTTCTTATATCTCAGACGATCAGAGACTTATATAGGAATTCGACATTACTATAGATGGATTCGAACCCCTAGCTATCACATAAGTGGAAGTGATGTCTGGGGCAGAGGGAGGGGGCCATACCCTATGGCCCCTTCACTCAAAATCTTTTTAAAAGTTTTATAACAAAAGTTTAAGAAATTATATAATTAGCTTTCTATTTTAAAGATTTTTTCTTTTTAGCCCCTGAAATTTTTTATGCCTCTATCACAGACTCATGGGGACTGGGGAGTGCCAACCACTTTATAAAAAGTGGTTGTGTTTCGGTATTAGATTCATTTGTTATGGTGGAAATTTTCAAGTGCAAGAAGTCTTGTACTGAATTGTCAATCGCTTCCGATAGTTTGTTTATTGCTACTGATCAATAATCCAATAAGTACCTGTAGCAATCCAATAAGTACCTGTAGCAATCCAATAGCCATCGATAATTCTGTACGGAAAATCCTGTACAAAAAAGTTACTCCTTGTTATGGAATTATAAATATAAATAACATTTATTTATTTATTGTGTGTTGGTGGATGCAGAGTGTGAAGAAAATAATGCCGTCCTCCTATACTATGCTTCGTGCTAAAAACAAAATGACTACTTTAGAAATCTTGAAAGAGAAGCATGCAGAACAACTTAAGAAAGCACAGGGTTGGATAAAAGAGACTTCTCAGTCATGCTCCGGAGTTGCTATTCTAGTCGCCACCGTTGTCTTTGCAGCTGCTTTCACCGTACCTGGTGGTACTAATGACAACAATGGTTTCCCAATTCTACTCCAGTCCCCTTACTTGGTGTCTTTCACATTCCTGGACGTCGTATCCTTACTTGTTCCTTGACCTCCTTTGTTATGTTCCTCTCCACCCTAACATCACCTTTCGTGCTGGACGATTTCCGTGTCTCGCTCCCCAGAAAACTGACGCTTGGCTTCATGTTGCTCTTCTTATCGGTGGCGGCCACCATGTTAACGTTCACAAGCACAATTGCCTCATCATCCGTTTGGACAAGGGTCGAAAACTGCCGATGACTCTCCTATGCTCTGCTGCATTCTGCCCTGTGTTCATGTTGGCATTGACACACTTCTCATTGATTCTGTCATCGGTTCTAGGGTTTTTCGGAACCAATTCATCAAAATCTAGTTTCTGAGTTTTGCCTTCTGGAAAATTATCTATCCTTAATTTGCCTATTTGTGTGTGTTTAAGTTGTCATTAGTTTATAGTAACCACTTTCGTATTATCGATCTTTGTTATGGGTTTGACATGCTCCTGAAGGATTCGAGAGCAGTTATTCTCAAAATAATGAGCAGGGAATGAAGGCCCTCACGGGCTTCTACTGATCTCTGCGTCAAGTTCTTCTGGATGTATATACCTTAAATTCAGTGGAGTGATCATTTCTGCTTCATTGCGACATTGCATCATTAATTAATTAATAAAGGTTGTGCTCTCTTTAGATCAAAGTACTTAATTACATAAATTCTGATAACGAGAATGCTCATTGTATTTATTCTACAAGATCGTGAATCGTGATTTAATAAAGTTGTAAAAAGATAGATTTTAAGTAAAAATGAAAATGCTTATTATATTTATAGGCAAATCACTAGTCACATTGTATGTTAAATTTTGGACTTGTTTTATTTTAGTTTGGTAGTGTTATTCTTATATTTATTCTAGAATATTGTTGTGATTCACGTAGAGTTGGTTGCAAAGAGACAGATTGATTTCCTTTGTTTTATTCCTGCTTTAGCTTTATTTATTTATCTGTTTCTTTTTTTTTTTAATCCAACACCAAACAAATTAGAGGTTTTCTCGCAACTTACTAAGATCAAAAGCACTACATTCACAGTGCAAACATTTACTCCCACAAAACATAGTATATCTCACCATTTCCTCACAAAACATACCTATAAGAAAATCTCTATATATTGCAATAAATGTACAACTGGATAAGAAAATCTCTATATAGTGCAATAAATGTACAACTGGAACTCGATCCTGCCACAAATGTGAATGGGAGATACACACTACTTAAACTGAAAGAGAATGTGCACTTCGATTTTATTTTAAGACCTTTGCTTCTCGATGAGAGTTTGGATATATTCTCTCCTATTCTTTCTTTTGTCTAATCTATCTGATAAGATTAATCGAGTTTGAATCAAATCACCTATACCTAATTAAGAGGGTGTTTGATAAAACTTCTTTTCTGTCCCAAATGATTTCTTTAAATATAAAATGACCTTTTGAAAAAAAAAATTTTTTATTTGGTATCCATTCAAGAACAGCTTTTTTTTTTAAAATATTAGTACTCGTCCAAGGTATTTAGGACTTCCCTGTAGTGTTTTGTTTGGTTTCGATATACTAACCATATATCCAAAGATTGGATTTATAGTATAATGTTTTCTGTTATATCTATGGGAAAATTAAGTTCCAATCACATTTCTTTACTTCATGCCCACGCCCATATATTATTACACAAATCCTACATGTCCAATTGTGGCAAAACACTGTCCAAAAGGGCACAAAAACCCGAAAAAGACTGGGCATTTGGGGGTGTTCATGGAGTCAGGAGAGAGCTTCCTTCCTTGATGAGCACAAACACACTGCCAGCATCCCCTCTCGATATCCGAAGGTCTTCGTCGAGGTATGTGGTTAGCAACCATGACTGAGCATTGCTATTCGAGATGGAGAACTTCAACGGCGGTTGGCTAGAAATGGTCTTTGCAACAGATGAAGCTGTGTCTTGGACAGAAGTGACAAAGCCTTTGAAGGGTGTGAGATCAATTTTTTGTCCCAGAAATTCCACATTTTCCGGCAAAACTATCGAGTCTGTCACCTGAGGAGTCCCAATTACACCTTCTTCGAACTTGATCTATACATATTACAAAACACAAATCGGCATTTAGAGCTGAATCCAGATTCTAGAGCAACAATTAAAATTTCGAGGAGTGATCATGTGAAAAAAAAACTTACCTGCACCCTCTTGGGACTTCTAACTTCAAATTTAGCATTGGTGCTAATAGAAGTTGTCGCCAACGGCCCCGCAAACTGGATAGAGTTCTGGACAGTGAAGCTCTCTGAGTCAATTGTCTGTGATATCTCCTCCACCGTCACCAATCGAAATGTCCCCCTTGACAATAATGGGAACAAACCCGAAAAAGATGTATACCTACATAGTCACACGATAAATTCAAGTCAACACTCAACCCCCTCGATCACCCACTTACGGGTTCATTCACGTTCTTAACATGGTTTCTCGAAAAAGAAATTTCTATTAACATAACCAAATAAAAACCTTCCTTTCGACAAGAGTCAATGTCTATTTCTTGATCTATTTGGATCTACTTGTAATGAAACCAAATCGCATTAGAAGTAAATGAAATTTGCCCTTCTACAAGCCACAAGATCTAGCATTGGAGGTAAGTGGATTTGAAAGTAAGTTTGGTCTTCACTCATTGTCAAGAACATATTTCATCTTACACGCTGTAAAGTGTTGAATCTTGAACTATGCAAGAACATTGTCTTGTCAAAGATCCAAACAACATTTAATGATTCATAAATCTTTCTCTGTTGCAGGGGACCACAAGTTCCATGAAATAACAAATCAATAGTAATCAGCAGACATAAGTTTTTTACACGTTTGAATAATTGACCTAACTATTCCTATTAGATTCGTGAGAGGTCTCAGCTCACACACTAGTCCATGATTTTCCTTATCTAATTCTTACATTCACTATTGAAAAAATCTGGATTTTTCTTAGTTGCCAAGTCCACAGAGTTAAATCTTAAGCTAGCTAATCATATAATCCTCATCTTTGATCAAGTACTAAACAAACCGAACAATACCCAATTCTTAGATTACGATTTCGAGTCATGTCCAAATTCTTGAATTACAATTTACAGTCATATTGCAAAATAAAATAACACCCAAACCCCAAATTACAATTTTGAGTCATGTCGCACACCCTTGACTTCAAACTTTATACTAATTAATGAAAAAAAAATATGTTTTTGATCAAGTACTAAATAAACAGAACAATACCCAATTATCGAATTACGAACTCGAGTCATGCCCCGCTCCTTTAATTTCAAATTTTAAACTAATTCAAGACATATATATAATCAAGTACGAAATAAAACAGAGCAATACTCAATTTTTTGTACCTACAAACAAAATTCTATTCATTTCCTAAATTTTCTCATCAACCAAACAGCAAAAAAAAAAAATACTTACGCAAGAATCCATTTCCCATTAAGCAGAGTTAACGCCTCCGTTGGTGCCGGAGTTGGATTCTTCGCTTCAAGCTGTGTAATAAGCTCGACAATCTCAGCTCTCGTCTCGCTGGTCGCGCTCAGTCCACGATTAGTCCCGTAAAACGAATCTACCAGTGCCTTCTTCAAGCTATCGATCTCCGTCTCTTCTTTCGGTGGCACCTCCTCCGCAACCGCCACCGCCACTGCTCCTCCTTCTACCTCCTCCTTCTTCTCCGTTCCCCACTCGTCGTCGTCCGAGACCCGAGTCACGAAAGCGGGCCTGACCCGATCGAATTCGTGGACCGAGCTGTATGGTTTTCCGGTGATTCTTTGGCCAAAATTGATCGAATTCAATGGAAAAATAGAAGGTTTTTGGTGGTGTGGTGGAGCTGGTGATAGAACCCTACATGGGAATTGTGCCAATTGAAAGATTGAAGCCATTAGCTTTTTCGATTTTCTTGAAACAAAGCTCGATTTTTTTATCGAACTACAAAAAAACAGAGTCGTCTATGGAGTTTTTTTGTTTTATATTAAAAATATTTTATGTGAACAGAGTAGACAATTTTGTGACATGACATACCAGGTTGTCTTAAAATGTTAACTGAACTATAAGAATTACCGTAAATACGATTTTATCCCTGGATTCAACGTTTTTTTCTATGATTGTAAGAGCAATATTGTCTTTGAAACTTCGAGATTCAAGCCCAAGGTGATAATAACAAGTACATATTACATGGGCCACGTAGAGGGTTCAATAATCTGACACGTGGATGATTGGTCATACGAGTAATTTGGCATCTAGAAGAGGGCATGTGAGGCAGGAAATGATTTGGCAAATATGAGAAGTTACTGGAGTCTGAAACGACTCTAGAATATTCTTTCTTTTAAGGTTCAGATTAGGGTTAAAAAAATAAATTGTAATTTTTGGAGGTAGCATTTTAATGTTGTGACTGCTTTAATAACTTATATTTAAAAGACACGTATAATAATAAACAGATAAAAATACACATAATAGTTGTTGTATATCAGATTTCTTTCATTCATTTTATAGTGACAGAGTTGTAAAGTAGAAAGAGAAAGTCTCGTTGAAATCCAGACAATCACTCGAACGGCAACGAAATAGCACTATACAGAAACATTCGGGAGTCGAGCTCGCGCAGGTGAGGGGCCCTCAAGCTTTTTTTTTTCGATTCAATGCTTAAAATACTCGAAATGTAATTACAAAAGGCTCGGAACCTTTAGTAAAAGTATCGGAATCTTTACTAAAAAACTCACTCGATTTAACTAAACCAATTTTTCATAAAAAAAATATATTCTTGATCCTTTGAAAAATATGTTAGATTCTTTATAATATATGTTCGATTTCGCTACAAATATACTCGATTAAACTAAACCTAATTTTCTAAAAAAAAATCTCGATCTTTGAAAAATATTATCGATCCATTGAAAAATTCTTGATCCTTTGATAAATGCTCGACTCTTTTAATTCTTTTAAAAATATTTTTGATTCTTTTAAAAATAAGCTCGATCATATTAAAAAAATGCTTAATTTGGCTACAAATATATTCGATTTAACTAAACCCTGTTTTTAAAAATAAAATACTCGATCCTTTAAAAAATAAAATGTTCATATAAAGACCGGACAACAAATTATAATGAATTGATACATTGTTAAACCACACAGAAATATATGAAAATATATAAACGAAGATCACATATACATATTATCTTCTTATACATAATCTGGAGAGAGATAATTTTTTTAGAGAGAGAAGATTTATCGTTTTCAAAATGTAGATAGAAACACAATAAAAATAAAAAATAAAAAATTTAAAAACAATTTAAATAATTCACCGGAATAGTTATATTTTAAATTTAGTTATCAAAACGGCCACATCATTACGATACACGTAAGACAAAAGTAATATATTTCACCGTTACCGCTTGAGATTAAGTCGGAAGATATCAAGATCTGGCGTTACAAAAGCATGTTCGATAGTTATACCCACAACATAAGTGAGGCTTTCCTGTAATTGTTTCTAGCCAATAACGTGTTGGGATTTTGAATTCTATCGAAACTTGTTTAAATCAAACATTATCAATTGCATCAGGAGTTGCAGAGCTGGTGGCCATGTATGGGGCCTTTCCTAAATTAAAAACAAAAAATCTTTAAAACATTATACATTCACCACTAAATTTCGTTGTATTTTTACTTTGATCCTTCTATATAATTTATTTTAGTACAATGGCTGAACAAACAATTCATAACAACCTCAATATTTGACGGTGTATAAAAATATATTTGTGCTGTTTACTAGTTACACTAAAATAAAGATTTCAATTAATTTTCTTGATGAGATGGTTGTGGTACTAAACAATAAAACACTAAACCACACGAAATTCTTGTTCTTGGGTCACGAGGTTTGAGCCTCTTGATTCTTGAGACGTAGAGATGAAAATGAGGTGACATTATCTGAAAGTTTGTATATAGTTATTGTTGACGTCGATTTATCGATGGATGAGAAAGTCACCAACGTTGAATTTCATTATGACCCATCAAAAGAGAAAGAGAAAGAGAAAGAGAAAGAGAATATAATGTGAGTAATAACGATACGAGTTTACGTGGTAAAACTCCGGTGATCGGAGAAATGTCTACGGGTGGCTGAATACACAATCAAGTCAAATTCACTATTTAAATGAAGAATTACACCACTCGATCTCTTTTACCTCTCTCTTGTAGTGATTTTTTCTATATACACGTTATATATATTTTAACAATGAGATTATGTGTCTATTTATACATACATAGAACCTTAATCCTTGTTGTATAAGTAAAGAAAAGAATTTGTATTTAATTATGATTGGTTGCTTGTTGGAATCGTCTTTTTAGGAGATCTTTTGAGCTGAATCTGAATCTTCATGGGACTCTAATTGCACGATCTGATTTAGGATTTACATTCCTACTCGACATGCAATCTTTTAGAATAACTGAGTTATTACTTGACTTGGAATCTGTTTCCTATTTGGTGTTTTATTCTTCTAGAAACTCTTTTGATACAGATGTCTTACGTATTGGAGCATTATTCTTGGTTCACCCACGTGTGAATCGTGTGCTGGATTTTTTTATTCGGGTTTCCCGCATTGTCCCGAGTATAACGTAATGTGTTAAGTACTATGTCTTGAGTAGGACACAACGTGCCGAATACCCTTGTTCAGACTTACTCGGGTTCTTATTCATTTGTGATATCTTAAAGGGTATCTTCTAGATGCCAACTCGGATGCCCATCTGACAATCTTTTAAGGGCTCGTCTTATCTGTCAGTGACGTGTACATTCGACAAAATATACATATAACAATACCCCCTTAAAATATTTTTTGCCGAGTACGATTTTGTTCTTGGCAAAAGTATTTTAATCAACCTTCTAACCTTTTATGCTCCATTAATACAGGAATAATAATCCTTAAACATCGCCTCGTATTAATGACGTGTCTTAATGGCTACCATGTAAATGAAATTTGTCCCTTCATGCGAAATCTCAATGATTACGATGTTTTGAAATTCTGACAGCTTGGTCAGTTCTTTCCATGACACGTGTCCTTCAACCGCTCAATTTCTCTAGTAATATTTACGAGAAACGACTTATGGGTCGCCTGATACGCCACATATGTCATCAAATCCTTATTTTCCCGCTTCTCGAAACCCTAGGGTTTCGTGTCCTCAACCATTGAATGGTTTATTTAAACTAAAAAGGGGCAGTTTTGTTGTTCATTTTTTTATAGAAAGGGAAAAAATAACCCAGGCTTGCTTACGCACCAGTTCATCTTATACTTCCATCGAAGCTTTTTCTGGTTTCTTCGCATTTGCCTTAAAGGTCAATTTATATGGATCCTGTTTCACAGCATCGTCTCTTTGTTATAGCTTTCGAAGCGCTCGAGCGTGGAGATTTTCAATTGGTTTCTTGTGTTCTTAGGTTATTGGGGGAAATCTCTCCTGATGAGCCTGGTTTTTTAGACGTTGATGTTTCCAGGCTTTCTCCGGATGTTCGTTTAAGTTCTAGTTCTGAATCTTCTTCTAGTTCTAAGTCTCTCGTTTCTGATCACAAGGTTCCTCTTCGATCTAGGATGGGAAAGCATCAGAGTAACTGTGTGGTTCACAAACATGGTTCAAGCGGCATTCAAATCGGGAGGCAAGTAGTTAACGAGAAGGATGTTGAAGAGTAACACAGTGTATCTCTAATCCTCTTCTCACTCAATTTCCCGAGTGCATATGATGTCGAGCCGAATATGGTCGGGGAAGATGAAATCGAAACGTACCACAACCTAGTTAATTTAGATGATTCAGTTCTACTGGTTTCGGCTGGTGATAGAGCTACGTGGAACCTTCCCCGGGCATGGTAGCAATTTACTGGTCCATGCTCTGTTGTGGTTTGACTATTCCCCTCCAGCCATTTATCGTTTGGTTTCTTGCTGAGGCAGGGATCGCTTCAGCACAACTTGCCCTCAACGGCTATAGAATCCTAATGTGCATGTGGCACATGTGAAGTCGGATGAATTTACGGCTACCTTCCCCTCACAAAATTAGACACTTCTATACTCTAAGGCAATCTGGTCGAACTGGAACTTACTTTCTTCTATCTAGCCAACCAAATAGCTGGATTTCTGAGGGGACGAAGGTGAACATGGGAGTCGATATTTCCTCAGACGTCAAGAAGAAAGGCTTTGTATGGGGTTTTTCCACCTCAAACAAGCATTGGAATAATAGTTGGTTTTTTACCGGAGGGAACCTAGGACTTGAGATCGAGCTTTCGGCTGAGGAACATCGGGAAGTGTTAAAGGTTCCCTATTTCTTTTTCTCTCCTGATCGTTGGAACAAGTTACGACCTGTTTTCACTTACACCGAGTTGACTAGACTTGATCCGGCAGCCTGCGTACTCTGGAAAAGATGAGCAGGTCCAATCTTTTCAACGAAAAGAAAATGATAGAACTTGGCTTCTTTACATATTTTAGATTATCGTAGACAACGTAATTAAAATTTTCGCGTTCTTATTTTTCTCATCTTATTCTTTTTTCTAACTCGTTTGTATTTAGCGTATGATGTAGACATCGTCTGCGATGTCTAGACTCGCCAGGTGAAATCGATTGTTCAAGCGAGTCGTAAAGAAGCTTTACGCCATAATAAGGAAGGGGTTGCTCCGTCTGATGATGAGTCGGATGAAAATTTTGATGAAGCTGGTGGGTAAATTTCTAAGTATATTCATGAAGAGGTCTTCAGCCGACCGTTGAGGAATCAATCAATCTGAGTGGCCCTGTTAGAGATGCTAATGCTCAGAAAGTGTCTGAAGATGAAGACAGTCAGGAAGATCATCCTAATGGTGCAGTGTTCGGTGAGTCTAGCTCTCTGATCGATGAAGTTCCCACCGAGCAGTTTGCTGTTGGGGATGGGGAAGGGGTTAGGGTACCCCAGATGAGCAAGTTAATCTAGATCATGGTCTTTTTGAATCCTTTCAAGATATTACTGAAGATCGGGAAGATCTTACGGTTGACATCGGCTTCCACCATACTCGGGTCGAGAAAAGGAAGGCAGTTGGCTCTCCTGCTCATCCTAAAAAAGATCCTCGGGTGGTGTCATTTGTTGAATCAAATGACGATGACGCTGATGTTAGGGTTTCCTTGAGTGCCCAAGCTGAGGCACCTTTAGGGGGAGTATAAACTTCGGATAATCTGAACAGGGGTTCTTTCCCCCCTGAAGTTGTGGATACAGGGATAGGCTACTCACGTGATCCTACATGCCCCACTCCTTAGGATATGTTGAGGACGATTCATCTAGTCGAGTATTTATTAGGGATGACCATTGCAGCCGCTTCAGGAATGGTTCCCCGACAGGTCGTCTTCAGAACATTTTCAACAGTGCAAGCTACGTAAGTCTTTGTTCCTGAACTTCGTCTTAGTGCTCTTTTGACTTAGGTTTTTAACTTGCTCTTTCCTGTAGGTGGTTGTTTGTTTGCTGAGTTTGTTCAGACGCAACAATTTCAAGCTGATCGGATAAGACGTTTTGAAGCTCAATTGAAAGAGAGTGAAGACAACCATGCTCGGATTAAGGTGATCTATCGAAGGAAAGTGAGCTCTGCCCAGGTATTTACCGACCACTATTTGGCTAAGCAAGTGGAGGTCGAGGAGAAAGCTTCCGCAGCAAAAGAGAAGGTTGTATCCTTCTAAAACTTACTCTCTGCCGCCCAAGAGTCGATGCTCAGAGCTGAACAAGAGGATGAAGAGGCAAAATCGTCTTACGAGCAGAAAATTGAAGATCTTAAACGTCAAGCCTTGATTGTCGAATCTCTTTTGAATGAAGCCTGGTTGGAGCTTGAAGTCCGAGGGGTTGATCACTTTAAGAGATCCCTAACCTATGATGTCTTACTCCTTAGGGAGTTTCAACGAGGGTTAGTCTCGGCTGGTGAATTCTTCAAGGTCAAAAATCAAGCGACTGACAAGGCCCGAGTCAATTGGGAGCTATAGATCAAAAACCATGGATGACACGGTCGACACTATCACCTGGCCTTCGAATGAGAGTCTCCTCCATGAGTACGAGATGATGTCTGACCCTAGTATTGGCAAAAGCTATAAATCCTCAGCCCCTTCATAGTGTATTGCAGAAAATTTTGTATTTTGTAAAGAATTATGATCAATGAAGTTCCATATTTTTGACAACTGCTTTGTTCGGAATGCCAAGTATCTTGTTAAACTGACTAATAATGTTGCCGAGTAAATTCACCGAGTATCTTATTTAACTTAGTTTCGTTACCCGAGTAATTTCTATCGCCAAGTATCTTATTAAACTAGCTAATATTATTAACCGAGTCATCTCGAAACTGGCAAGTAGATTTACACTTGCGCTTCATACTCGGTACCTGAATGTTACATCGAGGTTCACCACGATCATACGTTCGAGTACTTACGCAAGTCACTGAGGACGTCTCCTAGTTTTATCTGCGTAAGGGTTTACAGAATCGTTAAGCTTTTAAATTGCTTAACACAACTGTGCATCTCACCGGGATTTTTTTCGATGGTGCCCCAAGCCGTTTTCCAGAATCTGGTGCATCGGGTTTGCCTTTTGTCTAAGGTCGATTGACCTTGCTCGGCTGGCATGCTCCTTCGAGCTTCTCCGCCCATTCAGGACTTTTACCAAACTAATGGTCCTGAGCATTTTATCTTTTTTGTATGTGCTTGCTCTTTTTTTTGTTTGCACGTTCTTATTATCATGCTTTTTCCTATGTTCTTATGCTTCTTTTCTGCATGTTCTTATTATCATGCTCGTATTTCATATGTTCTTATTATCATATGCTTAGATTTTTGGAATCCCATGTCGGATTTTTATTCATAACTGTAAAACTGACAATGTAAATCTAAGAACTTCTAAAAATTAGAAATATCCTGGATAAAAATTAAAAAAAAAATTCAAGGATAGAAAATCTTCAAATATTGGGCATTGCATGGCCAGGGTAAAACCGCTCCATCTGGTCGGACAATCCAATATGCTCTGTGACTAGCTATTCCTTCAATCTTGTAAGGGTCTTCCCATTTGTCAATCAACGAGCCTGTAACTTTGTTCTTTGTGTTTAGTGACACTTTCTTAAGCACCAGGTCTTCTAGTTGGAAATTTCTGATCCGAATATGAGGGTTGTAGTGTCGAGCCACTCTTTGCTGATATGCCACATTTTGTACTCGGGATTTCTCCATTTTCTCTTCCAACTCATCTAGGCTTTGTAACAGCATATCAACATTCTGGTCTTCATCATATAGCGTGACCCTAGGTGACATGTACGATGTTTCTACCAGGATAACAACTTCTGTTTCGAACGCCAAAGAGAACGGAGTTTCTCCTATAGAAGTTCTTGTTGTCGTCCGATATGCCCATAACACCTCAGGAAGTTTTTCAACCCAACTACCTTTCTTGACATCTAGCTTTGCTTTGAGTGTGTGTTTGATGATTTTGTTTACTACTTCAGCTTGCTCATTCGTTTGAGGGTGGGTAGGTGTGGCATAATAATTTACAATTTGGTACTCCTTGCATAGCCGTCTGAATTTTTTATTATTAAACGAGGTGCCGTTGTCAGTGATAATAGTACTGGGGACTCCAAATCTGTAGAGTATATTTTGCTTCACAAAGTTTATGGTATTTTCTTCCGTGATATGTACCAACGCTTCAGCTTCTACCCATTTTGTGAAGTAATCAACAGCCACAATTGCGTGTTTAGCTCCACCCTCTGTCCCTGCCGGCATTGGACCAATTAAGTCTAGTCCCCACATTGCAAATGGCCATGGGGATGTGAGGCTTCTAAGTTCTTTAGGAGGTTGCTGAATGTCATTGGTGATCCTTTGGCAAGCACTACAGCTTTCTGAGCATCGTTTTTCATCCGAGAACAAAGCGTACCAATAATAACTTTGCCTGGGTACCTTGTGTGCTAAACTCCTACCCCCAGTATGGTTTTCGTATACCCTGCTGTGGATTTCCTGTAGTATTTGATATGTATCTTCCTCTGATACACATCTCTGGAGTATTCGGGAAAACTCTCTTCTGTACAGTTCTCCTCCAATCAATATGTATCTTGTTGATCGGTACCTGATGCGTTTAGCTTCTAACGGATCTTTCGGGAGTACACCTTCTTCCAGGTATCTTTTTAGTTGAGTCATCCAACCGTCTGACGGTGTTCAAATTTGTGAGATTTCAAAGTTTTTCAGTTCAATTATACTTGGTCTAATGAGATGTGGAACTGGAATATTTTTTGGTCAAATTGTGGTTGTGGTTGTTGCTGAAGCTAGTTTGGACAAAGCATCTGCCTTCTCATTTTCTTCTCTAGGGATCTGGACAATCCTGTATTCCTTGAATTTTTGGAGGAATTGTTTTGTTATGCCCAAATAAGCCATCATACCTTCATCTCTAGTCTGATACTCGTCTGAAACTTGGTTGATGACTATATGTGAGTCACTGAATATCTCAACCTCATCTGCTCCGAGGGATATGCAAACTCTAAGTCCTGCTAGCAATGCCTCATATTCGACCTGGTTATTTGTTGCTTTGAAGTGGAATCTCATGGAACATTCAACATCATCTCCTTCCGGGGTGCATACCACGATCCCTGCCCCGCTGCCATGAGTGTTCGAGGAACCATCGATACACAACTTCCATGAAAAACTCTTGCCCAACATCTTTTTTGCTTCCAGGTTTGGTTATGTGAATTCTGCTACTAAATCTGTCACTGATTGGCCTTTGAGTGATGTCTTGGGGATGTACTGAATATCGAATTCACTCAACTTGATTGCCCATTTAGTTAATCTCCCTGAAGTTTCTGGCTTCTGTACGATTTGCTTAAGTGGGAAATCGGTGAGAACTTGGATTGTATGAGCCTGAAAGTATGACATCAGCTTCCTTGCTACTGAAACCAACGCTAGAGCCATTTTTTCCGCTTATGAATACCTAGTTTCAGCTGGAAGAAAAGCCTTACTGGTGTAGTACACTAGCCTCCGTACTCCATCTTCTGTCCTGGCTAGGACCGAGCTTACTGTTAATTCTGTAATTGATAAGTACATGTGGAGTATTTCTCTCATTTTAGGTTTTGAAAGGATGAGAGTCTGCCCTAAATACTCTTTGATTTTCAAGAATGCCTGCTCGTACTCTTTACTCCATTCGAGTTTTTTCCCCTTTTTGATCACTTTGAAAAGAGGAGCACATCTATCTGTGGCCTTTGAAATAAATATGCCCAATGAAGCTAAGCATCTGTTTAGTGTTGCACTTCTTTTAATGTTCTTGGCGAAGTCATTTTTTGAACGGCCTGGAGCTTCTCAGGGTTCACTTCGATTCCTTTCTAGTGAACTTGGAAACCAAGGAACCTTCCTAAAGGGACCCCAAATAGACACTTGTTTGGATTTAACTTCATCTGGTATCTCCTCAAAACATCGAATGCTTCTCGTAGGTCCAAAATATGTTCGTCTGTCGAGACACTTTTGGCTAACATGCCGTCTATTTAAACTTCCATGTTTCTTCATATTTGACGGGCAAAAATCCTATTGACCAATCTTTGGTATGTTGCTCCATCATTTTTTAGCCCAAAAGGCATTACTGTATAATAGTATAAGCCTTGATCGGTTGTGAATGCTATTTTTTCTTCATCAGCCTTATTCATTCGGATTTGATTGTATCCCGAATAAGCGTCCGTGAAAATAAGTAATTCATAGCCTGATGTAGCATCGACTAGTTGGTCTATTCTCGGAAGTTGAAAACTGTCCTTTGGCCAGGCCTTGTTCAGGTCCGTGAAGTCCACTCACATTCTCCACTGACTATTTTTCTTATGGACTAGGACCACATTTGCTACCCACTGTGGGTAGCTGATTTCTCTGATCGACCCTACAACGAGTAAGTTCTCCACTTCCTGCTTAATTGCCCGACTTCTTTCGAGGTTAAATGACCCTCTCTTTTGTATTACTAGTTTCGCATTTGGATCCATCGCCGAATGATGTGACATTATTCGAGCATCTATCCCTATCATGTCTTCATGACTCCAAGCGAACACATATTTGTATTCTCTAAGCAAATTAATAAGACCCTGGTTTACCTTTCCTTCCAGATTAGCCCCAATTTTAATCTACGTATCTGGTTCATCTTCTTTTAAGACTACCTCTTTTATCGGTTCAATTTTAGATACCTCTGGTTCTTTCTTTGGATCGAACTCGAACAACAGTGATTCCTGCCCGATCTGATTGGGTTGTGTTATGGTGCATACTTGCTTACTATTGTCTCTGTCTTTGTAAACCGAAAGATTAGCTCTTCTGGACATCTCTTGGGACCCCTTGATTACTCTCCCCCTTCCCCCCTTCCATTCAGTTGGGAATTTGATCATTAAAGCATAGATGGTTGTTATTGTCTTGGTTTTGTTCATGAATGGTCGGTCTAATAGTGCATTATAAGGCCAGTTGTCTAGGTCTTCCACTACAAAGTCAAGTAACACTGTTTTCTGATAATGAGCTACTCTGATCTTCACGGCAGCTTGGTTGTTCCGAGAGACCTGACCTCGACTCCCCTGAATCCTCTGAGTGGGGTATGGAAAGGTTGTAAATCCTTTCGATCCAACCTAAACTGATCATAAAAAGCTATATTGAGAATGTCTGTCGAACTACCATTGTCTACTAAAATTCTCCTAACTTCTCTATGGCCAATTCGGGCACTTATGATGAGAGTGTCATTTGGTCAGACGTCGATCCCATGTGAATCGGCCTCGTGAATATTATCGAGGTCTCATCCTTCCTTTACTCTTTTCGGGTCTGGCTCGACGAGTTGACATCAAATTTCTATCTTGCCTCCACTACTTCTCGGATTTTCTAAGTCCGCTCTCAGTTACTTCTCTCAGTTGATGGTCCTCCGAAGATAGTCTGTATCACTTCATTTGCCTCGGGACTGGCTCTTTTGTTCTGACCAGAATTATGATCTGTCTTGGTCTCTTTCTTAATTTCTGATTTCTCATCTTTCTTCAGAATTATATCTTACAGGTTTCCTTCCCGAATGAGGGGTCTCTATATAATCTCTAAGCCGGTAACATTTTGAGGTCTCATGACCGGTCTTCTTATGGAACCTGTAATATTTCATTGTGTCTCACCGAGAAAATTGAGATTGCCGACATGGCTCTCTTACCATATTCTTTTATTCTAGTATTGTCAGGATTTCTTTTTGTTTTTTTCGAAGTGGGGTGTAGTTCGTGAATTTTACTCGAAACTTTTCCGTGGTCAGGCCAACATTACGCCTATTCCCCCGTTCTTGCTTCTTTCCTTTCTATTTTTTTTTTCCCTTATAGTTATGTACCTTTGACTCAGTATCTTTTTTTTCGGGTCTCCCTTCATGCATGTAGCAACCTCATGTTGCTAACTCCTCTTCCTCGGCTAATGTATATCCTCCAGTCATATCCATCATATATGCATATCTAGTTAGACAAACCATTCTTAAGTCAAAAGACAGTCGTCCATTCTGTAGGTTGTTTGTGAATGCAACGATTATTGCTTCGTCATTCGCACTGCCAATTTCTGAGACTGCTTGGCCAAACCTTCCTAGATACTTCTTCAACAACTCATCTTTCCCTTGTTTCAGCTGAGAAAGGTAACCACTGACCTTTTCCTATGCACATTGCCTAGAAATTATCTCGAGAAGCTTCTGCTCAACTCACTGAAACTTCCAATAATTGCCAGGGGCAATCTTCTGAACCATCTTGAACCCGTATCTCCTAGAGTTTGTGGGACATTAAGGCATAACAATGGATCATTGTGTGCATAATGAGACATGACGCTTTTATATCGTCTAACATGTGATTGTACCAATTTATACACCTATTTGAGGTTCTCATTACCTAATTTTTTTTCTTGCTTTCAAGTGTTTTTGGTATATATCGTGTTTTGTGAGCTTTGTGTAGGTTATATCCTTTAAAATAAGGGGTTAAGCTAAATCGAAGAGTTTTGGAGGTTAAAGGGTTGAAATTGGAATTGCCTGTGCAGAATACTCAACTTTTGAGGGCCATATCTCCATCCTCAAATCGAACTACATTTCCTATTACCTATTTTTGGAAAACCCAGGATGTCTAGTTTCCAACGCTTTTCATATATCACAATTCCGAGCTTTCTGGAGGAAGTTATGGTTATTTTTGTATTGGTGTGTGAAGATGGAAAATCTTCACCCGAGGGAATAGCGACCTAGATACGACCTGAGCACCAAGTCGCCTCAAGGTCGCATTTTTGCCAAGTTTTGCCATTTCCAACCCGAATTTGAGAGGGTATTTCATCATTTCACACTCAATTCTGGCCCTAACCTCCCAACATTATAAATACCCCTTTTTCTCACCTCCCATATATCACACACACACTTTCCACACATCTCCCACAACCCACACAAACATTAATCCATCTTCTTCTATTTTTTCATCTTCTTCCCCAAATAAGGAGAGAAATAGCTCCCATGTAGGTGTTTCCTCCATGGGAGCTCCCCATACACCTCCCCACAACCATTTTACACCTCCTCCATCCATTTTATATTCTATTTCAAGGAAATAAGAGTGGTTCTATGACCAAATCCGAGCTAGAAAGGTTTGGAGCATCTTTAGAGGATTTGTCTTCAAGGGTTTGCTTTTATTAACTCATTTCTTAGTAATTTTTATTTCTTTAATGTGTAACCCCGAATTTTGGAATTTATAAACCTTTCACATGGGCTATATATGTATTTTGTTCATAAATTCATTTGGGTTTTGTTTTGCTTTTTGATTTATATTGTTTTAATATCTTATTGTGAAATGCATGTGTGGAGGCTTGAAATTGATATGTATGGATGATTGGGAATCAAAGTAGAGTAATTTAATATAGGAGTAGAGTAATTTAGTTTCCCAAGATTGTTTGTATGTTAATGGATGACTAAAATGCCTTGTATTGAATGATTAGAGTGTTAAGGATTTTTCCCCCAAAGAGTGGAAAAGGCTAGTTCATGCATTTAGGTACTAAATTGGCTTTGGTTCATTTCTTTGCACTTAATGGGTTCTTTTAGGATACAATTGCCCTTCTTTGGCCGGATTGGGTGGTAAATTGGTTTAGGGATAATTCCCAAATCAAAAGGATGAACCTTTAACCTTAATTGAATGTTCTTATTGTAAAACAATCAACATTGTTGCACATATTTGTTTGGTGAACTTGATTTCCATTTTTGTGTCATCCTAGGGAGATTTTTATAACTGAATCCTTTATTTATTAGTAAAGATAAATCGAGTACCTCTTGTGCTTGTGTGGTTATAGGGATGTTTCGTGTACTTAATACTTTCACTCGGTTAGCCACCTTGTGAATGACATTTAGGTTGTGTGTTATTTATCGTGTGGTTCGCATTACATGCCCATCGAAATAACCACTGTGCTTGTCCAGTAAGACAGAAATGTGTGAGGCTGGCAAATGGGGCAGTGCTTATGTGTGTGTCCCACCATCCTTAATGGATTCATACTTATGCATAGGTGCAATCTCTATGCGCTCAAGAGAGGGTAGAGATTAATTAAGGGGACACAAGCATATAACATACGTGTTGTATGGGTATCTCGTATTCTTCAGGCTTTCACTTGGTTGTCATCCCGTATTTGGTTAGCCATATGAATGAACCTTTGGCTGTAATATGGCCACATGGTTGCACATTACATGCCCATCGAAATAGCCATTGTGCTTGTCCAGTAAGACAGAAATGTGCAAGGCTGGCATACGGTGCAGTGCTCGTGTGTGTGTTCCATAAAGCTTAGTTGATTTGTGCATTTGTTAATGATTAGCTCTAGCATTTGCATGGGTGAAATCATCTATGCGCTCGAGAGAGGGTAGATGGTTAATTAAGAGGACACGGGTATATGGTATACTTGCACATTGAGGGATTAGGTGAGTCTAGTGCTTAATTAGGAGGATTGTTACAGTTAAGTCATTTCCCTAGCAAATCCATGTTTTATGCATCTCTCCATTCCATCCTATCATTGTATATAGTATTTTTTTTTTGTTAATACTTATTTTTATCACCATTTACTTTTTCGCAACACACGAGTCTGCTCTGCGTGTTGTAATAATAGCTAGAACTAGATCCGGTCGGTGAATCTCACCTTCCTGTCAAACGATCCCTTGCTTGTCGTCGTGTTAGTCTTTATGACTCGCACGCTTGCGAGGCCGAACTTAAATACAACGACGTGTCCGTCAAATTGGTCACTTCTGTGCTAAATCAGGGTTAAAACCCTAGGTCGAAGAGAGCAACCACATTCACTTCTTTACTCTCAAATAAAACACTCGTAAGGGTTCAACAAAGGATTTTCTTTCCTCCAAAGGTAATCCTAGCTCCATCTTCTCCATTCTTGCTTGATTGATTGCCTAGGATATAGAATATTAGTTTCTCTTTGGATTTATTGTCATGAGAGGTTTATTGAAGAATGTTTGAGGATTAGTTGTTGAGAAACTATGGTTGTTATCAAAATTGTTTGAATTGTAGTGAAATTGCTAGAACTAAGGGTGGTTTGAGCTTTGATTGATAAATCCTTGCAAAAGAGTTAGTGGTGTGGACACTTTTTTGGATTCTTTGTATAGAGGTGTTAATTTGGTACGTTTGGTTAACAAAAAAAAATGGTTGGTGGCAATAATAAAGGTAAAAAAGTGGCTAAGGATAGTGGTAGGCAATCCAAGAAGAGGAAACAGCCTCTGGCAATGCCACCGGTAAAGGGCAAGGGAAAAGGGGACACAATTACACATATCCCAAACCCGGAGGACCCGAAAAGGTGGGCACTCTTTGGGAGTCGGAGGATTTTGTCGGAAAGGGGAATCAACCTGCCAATGTTCGATAATACGTTCATCCCGGGAGCGGTAAACACGATGTGATGGAATAGATATGTTAGGACTCCCAATATGGCAGCATTTGAATTGGTTAGAGATTTCTACTATGCCATGGTCCTGTTTCAGTTCTTTCAGGGGGCTCCAGTGATGGTTCAAGAGAGACCAGTCCGGGTCACAACCGAGTTAATTAATCAGTGGTTCGACACTCCTAGGGACCTAGGTACCTTTAGTTGATGGCCTCCCAGAGCATGAGCATTTTGAGCCATACAATGCGATGTTGACGACCAATTTACGGATAAACGGTGACCCAGCTTGGAACGACTACCGGCACCCCCTACAACACAGCCAGCTCAATCTGGATACAGGATTTTGGTATGTATTCTTTTTGTTCTCCTTAGCATCGACCACTCACCGTACAGATTTGAGGTATGACGCAGCATGATACCTTTATTGTGCAAGAAATGACCTACGCATGGACATAGATCAGATCATCATGAACCACATTTTTAGAGTTGGGCACTCATCAAATGGACCATTACCATTTCTTGGCCTAATCACACACTTTTGTGAGATGGCTGGAATTGATGTGTATGGAGGAGCATGGACTATTTTCCCTCCTATGGTCGACATGGGAAGAAGAGTGTACAATGATCTAGCCAAACGTAGAGGGCTCAAAGTACTTGGGGATGTTTCAGATGAGGAGGACAATGAGAACAATGAAGATGATCCAGATTTTGAAGAACAGGACTTTGAAGGGGATTTAGATGTAGAGCCAATGGTGCAGAGCAAGCTGACTTAGGTGGTCGATACCCTGAAGGAGATACGCCTACAGATGGATTGCAATCATCAGATTTTATAAGGCAATTCACTTATATACACGATATGATGGATGCTTTCCAGATAGAGGTGTCAGATGCGGGCATCCCAATTCATTTTATTGCCCCAGACCTATTGATCCTATAACCAGAGACTCAGGGGATCATCTCAACAGGAACATCAGGACCCCACCAGTTTCCATAAAGAATGTCTACACACACCACCGATATTGATATTTATTTCTAGTTGACTTTAGAACTTTTTTTTTTATTTAGTACTTTTCTGTGATGATAACTTCGTGTATTATATTTCTTGACTTCATTGCTGCGACTATTGTGCTACCCTTAAATTTTTTACTGTTGTTGGAACTTGAATGATTTTATTTTGCCTTAATATTGTTCTTTTCTCTTTACTTTGTGTCTAGTCTCAGAGTGTAGTGTTTTCTATGTATAGTTTTTAAACTCTTAATGTTCGTGTAGGGTTGCATTTGACTTCCCTCCCGCTCCTGAGCTTATATTGTCCAATCTATTTTTGTGCAAACATTGGGGACAATGTTTCGTTTAGGTTTGGGGGTGTAGCCATCCAAGTGACCATGTTGTGTTTTTATGTTTTTGTATGAATGACTTGGCTTGCTTGCATATTCAATTCTTGCATGATTGCATGTTTGTAGAGTAGTTCTTTGTCCATACTCTTGTTTTGCCAAATTTTGGAGCATTTTATTGCTTAATGAGATGCACATGGGTTGAGCCTTTAGATTAAATCTTTGTATGCTATGTCCCTCTGAGTCTAGGCAAAGGTTGTGCTACTTAAAGGTATACCACATTGTTTGCACGCACCTTACCATACTCTAAGGTGTCTTAGTGAAGGGGTATCGCGCTTAAGATGTCTAGATCATTAGTGGAGACTACCTATGTGAGGCCATAGCCTAAATAGCGTCCTTTTGAGTGTATTTTTTTTTCTTGTCAACTCTTAAACACTCGTCTTGTAGTTAAATAAGCTTAATTATGAAGGACCTTATTTCATTTCTTTGGGCATTAAAGAATGACATTTTAAGAGCATCTCCGTAGTCAGTACTTTCGCTTGCTTGCTTGACCTATGCCTTTAGAAATGATGTAGGTCATATGTGTTAGTCACTATAAATGAACCAAACACTTCCCATGCCATGTGTGTGTGCTTGAATGTCTCGACCATGTAAACCAACACACTAAACCAATCACCGTACCCTCCCATATCTTATTCACATCTCCACATTATCCTTAAACACTAGACCAACCATATAGCTTTGATTATAGCTAGAGAAAATAGAGAAATGAAGCTCTAAGAAGTCAACTGCAAAGAAGCATATACTTAGGCAAATGAATGTAAACTATGATGTAAAAAAAAAGGATTGGTTTTAAAATGAATACAACTTCGAAGAGCACAAAAGTGCTTAAACGTCAGCAATCAATGCCTAGACATTCAATTAAGTTTGAAGAACACGTCGCATGTAATTCTTTAGCATAATCATTAGCTTTCCCACATTACCATATCCACCCGGCCTATCCATCACCGACTCAAATCACAATATCACTTGAACCTAAAGAAGTCCTAATTGATCTTCAGGACAGGTTTTGTTTGCAGGCAAAAGGTGTTCTATGGTGCTTAGCTCTTGTTCTTAATGTTCAATTGCGTTCTTATGGTCTTTTTGTATTAAAAATCAAGCAGTTTTTCAAAAATTTATCATATGCGTGTAACAATTGAACATTTATATATATATATATATATGCATAAATTCCAACCGCATATGGTTGTTGAGTGAGCCTAGGTTCGGAGTGGTAAAGAGAGAGAAATCTAGAGAGGTGTAGAGTCGAGGCGACATGTTATCATAAAAATCTTATGCTTGATGATCTAGAAGTTGATCTCACTAAATAATATGGAATTGCAATCTCTCTTGTTGTAGCACCTTAACTTGTATTTCCTGGAGTTTTTTCTTAGAGGTCTTAGCATGCATATGCTTCCATTCCGGTTAACCCATTTCTTGTAGCATCTCTGTCTATAGTTGGCTTAGTAGGAAAGACGTTTATGGGTACTGTGCTGTAAACCCTCACGAGAATTCTCTCGTCCTCTAGGGATCGCCTAGGGGTTCAAAAGGCTTGTGTCACATGATAAGTGATATCATATCACCCACGAAAGCGGTGTTTTGTTTGTAATTTTTGTTTTGTTTTATTTTCTTTCTTTCATGGTCTTTCTTTTTAGTTTTGCTCGAGAACGATCAAATGATAGGTTTGGGGTATTTGATTGGTTCATTTCTACATATAATGTAGCCCTAAATTTGTATCAAATTCATGTTCGTTCCTCGGGTAAACCGAGTTTTTAACACTTTTTACAAGCATGCAGGTTTAGTTTGGTTTTAAGGCCTGAAAATGTTAGATAGAACTAAAGGGGGAGAGAAAAATGTACATATGTTCAACCCGATGCAAAAGCGACCCCAGGGCGACCTCAGTCTTCGTCGCCTGGAGGTTACAATCTTCTCGGCTCAAGACTTCCCAACCAGAGACAAAAGCAACCCCAAGGCGACCACACTCTTAGTCATCCTGAAATCGCAATCTTCTCGGTTCTGGACCCCTGCACCAGACACAGAAGCGACCCCAGGGTGACCACACTTTTAGTTGCCCTGAAGTGGCAATATTCTCGGTTTTGGACCTCTGCACCAAACGATATAGCGACCTCAGGTCGACCATATCCCAAGTCGCCCCATGGTCGCTCCTTAGCCCAGAAAAGCTACAAATTTAGGGAAATACCCTTTTTGCCCCAAATCCAATTCTTTCCCATATATATACCATTACTATTTTGTGACCTAAAAGAGAGAGAGAGAGAGAGAGAGAGAGAGAGAGAGAAAGAGGGGGGGAACCATAAATCTAAGAAAAAACCTCATCTTTGGAACTACCATTACATCACCAAACTAAATTGAAGAAAATCAACCAAGCCACCAACTTTCCCTAAACATCCAAACATCTACCATACCCACTACACACATCCATCTTCATTTTCATATTTCTGAAGCAAAAAGGAAGCTGAAGAGTGATTGAAGGAGAAGAAGAATCAACACTAGAGAAGGCTCCCAATATAGTTTTCTTTAATCCCTTTCTCTTTTATCATTGTGTAAAGCCATGTCTTTAATTTCATATATGTTATATATAGCTCTAATTTGTAGTATGAACTAATTATCCTTTGCTAAGGCTTGATGAAACCAAACCCTCTAATTTAATGATATAGACTTTTTAATTTGCCCATGTATGCTTGTTTCTTGTATGGATATTTTTGAGTACTTAATGCCTTCATGAGATTGATTAACTTGTGATTGATTTATTGTTGGGTGTTATGAACCGAGGGGTGGCGCACTCCACGTGTTTGATAAAATGTCCTCTATATATGACTAGTAAGGTAGAGATACACGAGGCTAGTATATAAAACCTTGTTTGTGTACCAAGCTCTTAATGAATTCATGCATATATTCTAGAGTCATCGAGAGATAGGTTTTTGGTATGCTTGGATGTAATTTCTATTGCTCGAGAGAGATTAGGGATTATTAGTGGGTGCACGGGGTGTACATTTCACAATTGCATAATTTGGGTATTTAAATTAGTCTTAGGTTTGAGATAGAAGGAGGTGAGGTGGATTCTAGGCCTTAGCACTCATCATAACATATCAGCATTCAATATATTATTGTTTGTGTTCATTTTCTAATTTTTAGATAAAACTTGCTTAGTAGTAAATTGGAATAGCTAGAGTCACAAAAATCACATTTTCTAAATCATTGTTCAAATAGTAGTTGAATCGATCAATTTCAGTAATCAACTCCTCAATCAATGTGGGAAAGAACTTTACTTATTAGCGTACTACACTCCGGCCTCGTACACTTGCAAGCGCCCACTTTGGAGCGAGTCAATAATTTGCGCCGCTGCCGGGGAGGAAGTGCATTCATTGATTGTTGATAGTTTTAGCTTCCATTTTACTATTTTTTATTGCTTTACGGAGTAGATTGTTATGTTGAAAAGAAGCACCGCTCTTACTCATGTCTTTCATTGTGTGCACGTCGGTGTTTAGGCTAGGTTTGAGAGGTGTTGATCGTGTTTTTGTTTTCTTATTTTTGTTTAAAGTATATGCATTTGATTGTTTTTGAGTTGTGCTTGTGCAAGGAACAAAAAAAAATCAGGTTTAATAGATCGCAAGACTCATGAGAACTAAGTGTGCGCCTATTGCACCACCACAACAACTCTCCAAGTGAAACGGTTGCACCAGAAATGCCACGTGGCTGCAGCCATAAAGAGTATCCTCTAAATTTTGAACTTGAATTTGAGTGCTTATGGAGTAGTTGTCGACTTGGACGGGAACCGCCCATACACTTAATGATAGGAATGCTATGTTATGTCTTATCTCCCGAATCTTGCTAAGCGTTGTCCATATTTAATGAGTAGAGCAACATTGAGGACAATGTTGAGGTTAGGTTTGGGGGTGTAGACACGTTTCTTTTTATTTTTGTTTAGATCTAAGAGTGGATTTGTGTCGTGCTTAAATCTTATAGTGTTTGTTTTAGGCAATTTTAAAATCTCTGCACAAATCGAACATTTTCGAAAAATCTTGGAATTCTAGTCCATTTTTTGTTGAATTGTTTTCTTGGTGTGCCGGTAGAGATATGCATTGTATGCTTTTAGCTCCGTGCATCACTTAAATTTTCTTGTACAGTACCAATCTTTTGATGTTGAGGTGGATAGAACTCTTTGCTTGTTTAGCTTAGGAAAATAGTGGAGACTACCCGTGAACTACACATTAGCCTAAAAAATGAATTTTGTGGGTTTTGTTTCTACTCTTTAAACACTTTCCGATTTTGTTTTTAACTGTGATCTCATTGTACTTCAAATTTTCATTGATTACCATAGAACTTTATCATGTGGACTGCTTGTTGAGATTGTATTCCCTTGTTAGATGGACTTTTAGAAGTGATTTTGGACTTGAGTGTGTTCTTAAACTCCAAAAATATAGCCCAAACACTCACATGTCCCTATATGTGCTTATATTGTAAAATTTAAGGACAAACACTAAACCTCCATACACCAACATAACCCAAACACAAGCCATAGTCTAGTTATTGATCATGTTAAGGTGTATAGTTTTAGAGAAGTTGTATTCTGCTCTAAATTTTGTAGAAATGTGTACTTAGGCAAATATGTGTATATGTGCAAAGGCAAAGGCTTCTAATAAAAAGGAAAAAAAAAAGGAAAAAGAAAATAAGTGTGAATTATAAACACTTAAGCCTTCAAGTTCTTCAAATGTAAAGTTACTCACCAATGAGTACAAGTGTAGCACAAATGTGCAATGTAAAGTTTAGTGCCTAGTCACTTGTGTTGTTACGTGTTTTAGAGCGTACTAATGTATTATAATGTAATAACACATTGGCATGGTTAATGACTTTATCCTTCCCACTCCTACCATAAATTTCATCTCATTCACCACCACAAATCACCTTGGCCCAAAATACAAGTGAGGGAAAGTTCATTTGATCTCTTAGAAAGTCTATATTGGGAATATGAATCGATGCATGCTCTTTCCACGTTCATGGCATTTCAATTCTTTCTATGAGATCTATCACTATAAAATGTGCTTCATTGAATATACTCATATGCGATATATTAGATTCCATGAACATAACTTCCAAATCGCATATGTTTGCTAGAGAGTGATCGCCTAGGTTCTGAGTAGAAAAAAATGTGACTGAATTCCGTTGAGGATTAGAGTCGAGGCGAATTTTATCTTGGGCATTCGAGCAGAGTTGTTTTGTAAACCGAAAACATCATAAGTATTGGAATATTTGCATTGTGTGAAGCATTTTTATTGATTGGTATATTTGAGATACTAGCATGCACGTGTTGACTTTATGTAGTATATTTGGATTGCATCTCAACTTTCTTACAGAGTAATACATTTGTGGGTGTTCGTATCTGTAAGCCCTCAGAAGACAAAACTTCTCCATCTAGGGATCGCCTAGTGGTTAAAAGGCTTGTGGCACGTGTGTCATCGTGTTTCCTACGAAAGTGGACAGCCTAGTTTATTTTTAAATTATGTTCATTTTGTTTGATTGTTTTTTGTTTTTGTTTTGCTCGAGGACGAGCAAAAGACAGGTTTGAAGGTATTGATCGTACCAATTTATACACTTATTTGAGGTCCCCATTACCTAGCTTTTGTTCTTATTTTTTAGCGTTTTTGGTATATAATGTATTTTGTGAGCTTTGTATAGGTTATATCCCTTAAAATAAGGGGTTGAGCTAAATCGAAGAGTTTTGGAGGTTAAAGGGTTGAAATTGGAATTGCTTGTGTAGAATACTCAACTTTCAGAGAATATATCTTCGTCATCAAATCGAACTACATTTCCTATTACCTATTTTAGGAAAGCCCCAGATGTCTAATTTCCAACGCTTTTTATAGATCACAATTCCGACCTTTGGAGGAAGTTATGGTCATTTTTGTAATGGTGCTCGAAGCTGGAAAATCTTCACCCGAGGGAATAGCGACCTGGATGCGACCTGGATGCGACCTGGGCACCAAGTCGCCTAAAGGTTGCATTTTTGCCCAGTTTTGCCATTTCGAACCCGAATTTGAGAGGTTATTTCATCATTTCACACCCAATTCTGGCCCTAACCTCCCAACACTATAAATACCCTAATTTCTCACCTCCCATATATCACACACACTTTCCACACATCTCCCACAACCCATACAAACACTAATCCATCTTCTTCTATTTTCTTCAACTTCTTCCCCAAATAAGGAGAGAAATAGCTCTCATGGAGGTGTTTCCTCCATGGGAGCTCCCCATACACCTCCCTACAACCATTTTACACCTCCTCCATCAATTTTAGATTCGATTTCAAGGAAATAAGAGTGGTTCTAGGACCAAATCCGAGCTAGAAATGTTTGGAGCATCTTTAGAGGATTTGTCTTCAAGGGTTTGCTCTTATTTACTCATTTCTTAGTAATTTTTGTTTCTTTAATGTGTAACCTCGAATTTGGGGATTTATAAACCTTTCACATGGGCTATATATGTATTTTGTTCATAAATTCATTTGGGTTTTATTTTGTTCTTTGATTTATATTGTTTTAATCTCTTATTGTGAAATGCATGTGTGTGGAGACTTGAAATTGATATGTATGCATGATTGAGATTAGGAGTATAGTAATTTAATATAGGAGTAGAGTAATTTAGTTTCCCAAGATTGTTTGTATGTTAAAGGGTGGCTAAAATGCCTTGTATTGAATTATTAGAGTGTAAAGGATTTTTCCCCCAAATAGTGAAAAAGGCTAGTTCATGTATTTAGGTGCTAAATTGGCTTTGGTTCATTTCCTTACACTTAATGGGTACTTTTAGGACACAATTGCCCTTCCTTGGCCGGATTGGGTGGTGAATTGGTTTAGGGATAATTCCCAAATCAAGAGGATGAACCTTTAACCTTAATTGAATGTTCTTATTGTAAAACAATCAACATTGTTGCACATGTTTGTTTGGTGAACTTGTTTTCCATTTTTGTGTCATCCTAGGGAGATTTTTATAACTGAATCCTTTATTTATTAGTAAAGATAAATCGAGTACCTCTTGTGCTTGTGTGGTTATAGGGATGTTTTGTGTACTTAATACTTTCACTCGGTTAGCCACCTTGTGAATGACATTTAGACTGTGTGTTATATATCGCTTGGTTCGTATTACATGCCCATCAAAATAACCACTGTGCTTGTCCAGTAAGATAGAAATGTGCGAGGCTGGCAAACGGTACAGTGCTCATGTGTGTGTCCCACCGTCCTTAATGGATTCATGTTTATGCATGGGTGTAATCTCTATGTGCTCTAGAGAGGGTAGAGATTAATTAAGGGGACACGAGCATATAACATACGTGTTGTATGGGTATCTCGTATTCTTCTGGCTTTCACTTGGTTGTCATCCCGTATTTGGTTTGCCATGTGAATGAACCTTTGGCTGTAATATGGCCACATGATTGCACATTACATGCCCATCGAAATAGTCACTGTGCTTGTCCAGTAAGACAGAAATGTGCGAGGCTGGCAAACGGTGCAGTGCTCGTGTGTGTGTTCCATAAAGCTTAATTGATTTGTGCATTTGTTAATGATTAGCTCTGGCATTTGCATGGGTGAAATCATCTATGCGTTCGAGAGAGGGTAGATGGTTAATTAAGGGGACACGGGCATACGGTATACTTGCATATTGAGGGATTAGGTGAGTCTAGTGCTTAATTAGGAGGATTGTTATGGTTAAGTCATTTCCCTAGCGGATCCATGTTTCATGCATCTCTCCATTCCATCCTATTATTGTATATAGTATTTTTTATGTTAATATTTAATTTTATCACCATTTACTTTTCCGCAACACACGAGTCCGCTCGGCGTATTGTAATAATAGCTAGAACTAGATCCGGTCGGTGAATCTCACCTTCCTATGGAACGATCCCTTGCTTGCCGTTGTGCTAGTCTCTGTGACTCGCACGCTTACGAGGCTGAACTTAAATGTTCATATTTGACGACACTATAACGACGTGTCCGTCAAATTGCAAAAATTGACTCGCTCCAAAGTGGGCACTCACAAGTGTACGAGGCCGGAGTGTAGTACAATAATAAGTAAAGTTCGTTCCCACGTTGATTGAGGAGTTGATTACTGAAATTGATCGATTTAACTACTATTTGAACAATGATTTAGAAAATGTGATTTTTGTGACTCTAGCTATTCTAATTTACTACTAAGTAAGTTTTATCTAAAAATTAGAAAATGAACATAAACAATAATATATTGAATGTTGATATGTTATTATGAGTGCTGAGGCCTAGAATCCACCTCACCCCCTTCTATTTCTAACCCAAGACTAATTTACATACCCAAATTATGCAATTGTGAAATGTATACCCGTGCACCCACTTATAATCCCTAATCTCTCTCGAGCAATAGAAATTACATCCAAGCATACCCAAAACCTATCTCTCGTTGACTCTAGAATATATGCATGAATTCATTAAGAGCTTGGTACACAAACAAGGTTCTATATACTAGCCTCGCGTATCTCTACCTTACTAGTCATATATAGAGGACATTTTATCAAACACATGGAGTGCGTCACCCCTCGGTTCATAACACCTAACAGTAAATCAATCACAAGTTAATCAATCTCATGAAAGCATTTAGTACTCAAAAATATCCATACAAGATACAAGCATACATAGGCTAAATAAAAGGTCTATATCATTAAATTAGAGGGTTTGGTTTCATCAAGCCTTAACAAAGGACAATTAGTTCATACTACAATTAGAGCCATATACAACATATATGAAGTTAAAGACATGGCTCTACACAATGATAAAAGAGAAAGGGATTAGAGAAAACTATATTGGGAGCCTTCTCTAGTGTTGATTCTTCTTCTCCTTCAATCACTCTTCAGCTTCCTTTTTGCTCCAGAAATATGAAAATGAAGATGGATGTGTTTAGTGGGTATGGTAGATGTTTGGATGTTTAGGGAAAGTTGGTGGCTTGGTTGATTTTCTTCAAAGTTGGTTTGGTGATGTAACGGTAGTTCTGAAGATGAGGTTTTTTCTTAGATTTCTTGTCCCCCCCCCCCCCCCCCCCCCCCCCCCCCCCCTCTCTCTCTTTTAGGTCTCAAAATAGTAATGGTATATATATGTGAAAGATTTGGATATGGGGTAAAAAGGGTATTTCCCTGAATTTATAGCTTTTTTGGGCTAAGGAGCGACCATATGGCGACTTGGGATATAGTCGCCCTGAGGTCACTATTGCGTCTGGTGCATGGGTCCAAAACCAAGAATATTGTGACTTCAGGGAGACTAAGAGTGTGGTCGCCCTGGGGTTGCTTCTGTGTCTGGTGCAGGGGTCCAAAACCGAGAAGATTGCGACTTTAGGACGACTAAGAGTGTGGTCGCCCTGGGGTCACTTTTGTCTCTGGTTGAGAAGTCTTGAGTTGAAAAGATTGTGACCTCTAGGCGACGAAGACTAAGGTCGCCCTGGGGTCGCTTTTGCATCTGGTTGACCATATGCACATTTTTCTCTTCCCCCTCTAGTTTTATCTAACACTTTTAGGCCTCAAAACCAAACTAAACCTACACGCTTGTAAAAAGTGTTAAAAACTCGGTATTACCCGAGAAACGAACATGAATTTGATACAAATTTGAGGCTACATTATATGTAGAAATGAACCAATCAACATGCTCTTTAGGATATGTACCCTTTTTAAATTGTTCTACATGTGGCATCCAAAACAACATTTCCTTTGTATTGTTTAGTTGTCTAGGATTCATGACGATTCAAGCTTCAAAGTAAAAATGATAACTATTCAAGCAAGTTCAATTCTTCAAATGGAAAAGGGCTTCATGATTCTACAAAGGTATATTAAGACCTTTCTTTTCTCTTTCAAGGCTTAGGCAGACACACAATTCATACATTTGTATCCCTGTATAGTTGTGCACCATTTATAGGCACACACACACAATTTATACATTTGTATCGCTGTATCGTTGTGCACCATTTATATCACATTCACGCACTTGAAGATGAATGCTCATGCATTGTTATGAAAATAACATGTTTTGGAAAATGCATGATTGGAGACTATCTCTATGTAGTTTGCATTCTAGTGTGGATTGTGTTTGTATGTGTATATGTTTGTATAACATGGATATTGAACTTTATTTTAGCCTTAAAACATTCTTGATTGAGTTCCGATCATTTCATGTACTCATACTATTGATTT
Organism: Dipteronia dyeriana; assembly: GCA_032871835.1. NCBI lineage: Eukaryota > Viridiplantae > Streptophyta > Magnoliopsida > Sapindales > Sapindaceae > Dipteronia > Dipteronia dyeriana. The sequence goes on along the minus strand of CM065300.1, from coordinate 27,054,453 downwards.
CAAGTTCTGAGTCAAAAGTTATGATACTTTCCAGTCATGTTGCATACATTGTCTTCATCTTCGTATATCAAGTCAAATTCTTATTTTCTGAGTTGAGTATCTTATAATTCCATGTCCTTGAGAGAGTTATGGTTCATAATTCATAAACGAATTCGAATTCCGAGTTCAGAGGCCAAAGAACGGTCGAAGAACGCGAGAGGAGCGCAAGGGAGGAGCATCATGGCCAAAGGCCATCACATGGTGCAAGCCCTAGATGGCGCGTGGCCATCTCGGCCACAACTCCTTGCTTCCCCGAGATGCCCACACGCCATCTCAAGGAAGCATTCTCAAAGGGGTTATTTTGGTCCTTTCATGCTCTTTTGTTCCCTCTCCTTTATATATCTCTTCTCTCTCTCATTTGAATTCAAGTAAGAAGAAAATGCAGTGCAGAAAATTTCCAGATTTTTTCTCTCAACTTTGAATCACCATATCTCTCTCATTTCTTATCTGATTTGAGTGATTCAAGTAGGAGAAGTTTTGTATTGAAGTCCTCTATCATCTCCAAGCAACCTTGAAGTCATTTGTTCAAGTTTTTCTGGTGGATCGCACCATTTTCTTGACTGTACTCGAAATTGACAAGGTATTGGTTTATCTTTTGATTTCCTTTATTCTAATATTCAAATACCTTGGGTCTTCTTTCTACTTGTGTGTATTTGACTTGAAAATATGTTGATGAGTGATAGATCTTCATTTAAATGCTAGTTGTGATTAATTAGAAACTTGATTGTGAGTTAGGTTTCAATCAAACCTATGTTTTCACATGATTGTGAGTTGTATTGTGCTAGCATCTTATCTAGGACTATGTGTGCTTTGATTGACTATATTTTCATGATTAATAGTCTTATCATGTGCTAGAACTCATTTGTTGAATAGATCTAGGTTTAGCACATTTGATTTTATATTTAGAGTCTATTAGAGTTTAATTGACCATTTTGTTAATATATGCTCTAGATGATTGCTAGAGATTTGATTGATCATATCTTGTGTTTCTAGCATTTTTGTTTTAGTTCTAAAGTCTTGAATATGTGCATCATGAACATGTTTATTTCAAGCTTTAGTAACATGAATAAAATCTAGGTTTAAAGTGTGTGTTTGGAAATTTGGCATGCTCTAGATTTTTATTCATGCATAAGATCTAGACAATCTTGTTTTGTGAACTTTATTATCTCTGTCTAGATCTTCATGGAGTGTACCTAACCTATACATTTCATATGCTCATGCATCATCTTGTGTGGTGTCATTTTTGGATTATAAACTAGAAAATATACTTTGTGTGCTCATTGATTAATTCTAGTTTCCATAGAATTTGTTGATCATCTTATTCTATGTTGCGTGCTTGTTTGCTTTATACATTCATGATCACTTCGATTCCTTGTGAGAAGGAAGTCTTCACAATACGTGTGAGACCTATGTTGTTGAGCATGGAAGTCTTAGCAAGAGGTGGGAGACCTCTGAATGTCAAGCAAGGAAGTCTTGCCTAGGGTCGTAAGGATCTGGAAAGGTGAGCAAGGAAGTCTTGCTTAGGGCCGTGAGGATTCGGAAGGGTGAGCGAGGAAGTCTTGACAAGAGGTGTGAGGCCTCGGAATATTGAGCAAGAGGGTGACATATTCATGAGTAGGATAGGAGGGTAGTTTCTAGGTGAAGAGGTCACTTGAGAGATTGTACTTTTCTTATCTACTAGTGGATTTTGTTTGCCTGTGGTTACTAACCCGTGGATGTTTCCTCTTCGGAGGTTTACCACGTTATATCTTGTGTCAACTTTTCTCTATCCCTGTCTCTCTTATATTGGTATTTGTTATTTGAATACTGTGGATAGAACTTTATATGTAAGTTGACTTTCTTACACAATATTGTTTGTATATGTCAGATAACTTTGTATCTTATGATATTCCATTTAAGTTGTAAAGTACCACATTGTAATACTCTAAGTACAACTTATGGAATTTTGTTTCAAATTGAATATATTTGTTCATAAGATACATTGATTCTTGTTGAATGTTTTGCAGACTAAGAGTAGAGATTTGAGCATACTTGAATATATTGTTTTCTCATAACAATCATGTTAAATGTTAATTTATATGCTTATCAAGGTTTTGTCACTAGTCTCGAAAGATTTGTTAAAAGTGAGTGACAAACTTAAAAGTGAGTGACAAACTATTCACCCCCCCCCCCCTCCTAGGTTGTTTAGTATATAACCTTGTACGTATTTTTCAGGATATCCCTGGTAAAAGGGCTGTGAGTATCGTCATCAGACAACTCATTATATCCATATTGCATAAGCAACTCGTCCATTTGACGCCTGTTGTTTTTTACTGCTCGGGTCAGACTCTGAATCATGACGTCTCTGACCCCCACTGGTTCTCCGTGATGGTTAAACTGTCGGGTGATCGTCATACCTATTTCCAGCTCCTCTTCATTCTATTCCCAAGTCTCATGGGCTAATCCTACAGGCGTATGGTTTCATAACGACGTTTGCGATGGTACCGATTGCTATCCTCTGATGACGATGACCGATCTCTACGTCGATCATATTTACGGTGTCTTTCTGCCTGACCGTGACTCCGCCTTTGGCATGGCCATTCTTCTACGGGCGTTTCACGATCCTTGTCCTGGTTGCGTGTTATACCCCCAGCCTGATTGATTTGATCTGAGTTCCCAACGGCTACTGGTACATCTGGTTCTGGCCTAACTACAACCTAACGGAGCCTTGTAGATGGAGGGTTTGGCGGATGTGCCTCTCCCGCAGCCAAAAAATATATTCCTTCTCGTACCGTATCTGTCAATAACTATTGTAGTGCATCATGAAAATGACGTGTTATATCCTCGCTGGTAGGAGGGATTAGCTGGATACCGGCTAGGGATATCGGTTGATTCTCGGTGGTTGTTGTGGGATCCTGAGTGACCCCGCCTGTATGTGTATAATCTGGAGATTTTTGGATATCCCTGGAACTGTCTTTGCTTCCGCTACCACCCATTGCTTAATCAGATCGGAGGTTCAACCCTTTCTTCTAGCGCCAATTGTTGACGTCGATTTCTCAATGGATAAGAAAGTCAACAACGTTGAATTTCGTTATGACCTATCAAAAGAGAAAAATAAAGAGAATGTAATATGAGTAATAACGACACGAGTTTACGTGGTAAAACTCCGGTGATCGAAGAAATGTCCACGGGTGGCTGAATACACAACTAAGCCAAATCCACTATTTAAATGAAGAATTACACCACTCGATCTTTTTTGCCTCTCTCTTGTAGTGATTTTTTCCGTATACACGTTCTATATAATTTAACAAAGAGATTATGGGTATGTTTATATATGCATAGTGATTAACACTAAAAAGTATATGTTTACTAAGGGATAATATCATCATTTTACACTTCCAATATAATTAATTCCCTAATATAGACATAATTTCGTTCGCTCGCTTAAATAAATGTGTTGTGTAGTAATCAGTGTATTTTTCTTTATATTTCAGAGGTAATTCGATCAATTCATAATTATGGAGAAGTCAGATGAAAAAACAAACATTGTTTTCAAGTTTAGAACGTCAAAAACCTTAGGAAGGCCACGAAGGGCATTTTTAGAATTTTGACTATTCACTGTTCACAGTTGACTTTCACTGTTTCTGATGACGTGGCACATTACTATTGGATCAAACTGTGAGTGTACCGTACACGCAGCTGTAGAGAATCACTTTTTAGAAGTCGGTGCACTGTTCATAGTTGACTTTCTAGAATATTATTGATCGATGGCGTGGCATAATTCTATTGGCCCGAGTTGTGAGTGCACCGTACACGTGCTGCAGAGAATCATATTTTAGAAACCGGTGCACTGTTCACTCTTGAATTTCACGGATGCATTTACTGTTCACTGCTCACTATTCACTGATGACGTGGCAAAATTTGGACGTTCCATTCTAAATTCATCCGATTGTCAATTTTCATCCGTATTTTGTATAAATAGGGGACCTCTCCCCCTTAATTTACACATTCTGAATCCAAATCTGATATTAGATTTGTGAAATTCTCTCTCTTTTGTTCTCAATTTCTCAGTCTAAATAAAATAGTTATTTTCTAGTTAAATTATGTCTGGTTAAATTTTTATAGTTTGGGCAAAAGGTGATATTGTTGGTATGGAAAATATGATCCAATTATGGTAAGTTTATTATTTTTTTGCTTTCTCCCCTCTAATCTTTGTGGAGTTTTTGACTCACTGTAGTCAGACAGATATTGTCTAGCACAGTGGGTACTTTTACCCATATCTATCATAGAGTGGTTTATCCCCTCTGATCTTTGTAGAGTTTTGACTCACTATAGACAGACAAATGTTGTCTAGCACAGTGAGTACTTTTACCCACATCTATCAGAGAGTGGTCAGTGGAGTGGAATACCCTCCCATTAATCTGGACTAAATATTAATTATTAGATCATATTCGAATTACCAACAGTGGATCCCTTAGCCCCAGTTTTAATTTTAATTGATTTACATTTTTATAACAAGCTTAGTAATTAATTTAGATAATTAATTCTACAAGGACAAGTGAACAACCTCCCTGTGGTTCGACCCGGTCTTACCGGTTAATTTATTACTTTGACACTCTTATACTTGGGAGTAGGAATAACTCTTTAGGACGTGTTAAGTTTTTGGCGCCGCTACTGGAGAGGTAAGTCCGTATTTTCTTTGTAAAAGTAATTTCTTTTTAATTTTATTTTAGTTTTGCTATTTTTTTCTATCTTCTTTGTTCTTATTTTTTATTCAGTTTTGTATCACTCATCTCAATCATAAACTTCATCCACTTATAAAAAAAAAATTAAAAAAAAAAAAAAACACTTGTAATCATTAATCACTTTTTTGCATTTTAATCCTTCAACTTTTTATTTGCATTTTAGCCTAGATCTAGTTTGTATTTGCATATAGGTCATTTTAATTTTTATTTTTGCAGATCAGTCCCTTATCTATCATATTTTCACTTTAATCCCTAAATTTATAGGTATTTTCACTTTCACCCCAATACTTGCTTATATTTGTATTTACACCCTTAGAATTTTTGCATGTTATTTTCATAAATTTTTTTTCTTTTCTTTTTTATTTTCTTCATATTTATGTATTTCACCTCCATGAACCCTCATTAAATTTACATGAGACGTTGGTCTCGAACATCTAGTGGTAGATTAATTAAGAGATCATAATCACTCACATTCACCAACAACATGGCTGAAAACCCACTTAGACATCCAGTAGGAAATCAAGCCGAAAACCTTTTAGACAACCTTGACATCATATCTCAACACAACAACCATTCGCTTTATGTTGACCTTGACCAACAAATTAACCTAAATCCACCTAAAACTCTTAGAGACTACATGAATCCCACACGTACTGGAGCATATTCATGCATAGCTTTCCCACCAAATGCAACACACTTTAATTTTAAACTGGGAATCATTCAACTTTTACCCAATTTTCACGGTCTTGAATCTGAAAACCCATATTTGTATCTTAGGGAGTTTGAGATAGTCTGTAACACTTGCATTGACAAAAATGTTAGCATGGATATAATCAGGCTTAAGTTTTTCCCTTTTTCCTTAAAAGATAAAGATAAAGCTAAAACTTGGTTACAAAACCTTAGGTCAGGATCAATCCAAACTTGGAATGACATGCAACAACAGTTCTTAAAGATAACTTTTCCACCTCATAGAACAAACTCTCTTAAGAGGCAATTCACTTCATTTACCCAAAAACATAAGGAAACACTTTAAAATGTTGGGATAGGTTCAAAGAGTTGTTAAATGTCTGTCCACATCATGATTTTGAAACATGGAGGATAGTGTCACATTTCTATGAGGGACTTACACCCCAAAGTAGACAAGTCATTGAAATGGTATGTAATGGGGAGTTCAGTGACAAAAATCCTGAAGAAGCACTTGAATATCTTGACCACATCGTTGAAAATGCTCAAAATTGGGATACAATTGGTTCCTATAAGTCCATGAGAAAATCACAACCATCTCCATCTAGTGGAGGCATTTACAATCTTAGGGAAGATCATGACCTTCAAGCTAGATTCGCATCCCTAGCTAGAAAAGTTGAATCTTTAGAAACTAAAAAGAGTGAACATGTAAAATCTGTACAAGAAATCGCATGCCATGTATGTGATTCTGATGATCATATCACTCATAGTTTCCTAACTTTACCAGCCATAAAAGATTGCCTTCATGAACAAGGCAATGTTTTGCACACTTCAACAAACTAAATTCCAACCCATATTCACAAACCTACAATCCTGGTTGGAGAAATCATCCAAACTTTAGTTGGAGGAACAACAATCAAGCCTAGTCTTCATAACCACTAGGTCCATCACATCCACAAACACATCAGAATTTCCAAAACCCTCAAGGTTTTGCACCTTATGTCCCACCATCTAGGAAAAACCTTGAAGACATGTTGCACTCATTCATTGATAAACAAGAAGCCATTAACAACCAAACAACACAAACCTTGACAGTTGTTAAAGATATTTTGGCAAAGATTGCTTCTACATTCACCACACACGAAAAATGTAAGTTTCCATCTCAACCACAACCAAATCCTAAGAGTCAGTCAAGTTCCTATGATAAGAACCAACGCCCAGATCAAGTCAAATCAATTATCACTCGTCGTAGTGGTAAGGTCATCGAAAAACCTATTCTTGAATCTGGTAAAAATGATGATGAGTCATTTTCCAAGGGTAAGAAAGGGGTTGATGAAACCATTGTTGACGAAGAAATAATTGAATCCCCACATACACTCCCATATCCTCATGTTCTTAAAAATTCATTAAAATCGAAGCATCCTCCAAATATTTTTGAAATTTTCAAACAGGTAAAGATCAATATCCCTTTGTTGGACGCAATCAAATAGATACCTTTCTATGCCAAATTTTTGAAGGATCTGTGCACTATGAAAGTGAAGCATCAGGTAAGAAATAAAGTCTTTATGGCTGAACAGGTAAGTTCCATTCTTTCCAATAAAAAATGTTTTGAAATATAAAGATCCTGGTTGTCCTACTATTTCCTGTATAATTGGTAACTGTAAAATTGACCATGCTTTACTTGACCTAGGTGCTAGTGTAAATTTGCTCCCATACTCAGTTTATCAGCGAATTAAACTTGGTGAGTTAAAGCCGACTTCAACCACACTTTGTCTTGCTGATAGATCAATTAAAATACCAAAAGGAATAGTGGAAGATGTGTTAGTACAAGTCGAAAAATTTATCTACCCCTGTAGATTTTATTGTCTTGGAAACACAACATGTTGTTAATGAGCACAAATCAATTCATGTTATATTTGGCCGACTTTTTTTAGCTACTGCTAATGCCTTGATTAATTGCAGGAATGGAATAATGAGCATGTCTTTTGGAAATATGGAAATTAAGCTTAATGTTTTCAACATGTCTAAGGAACCATTTGATGATGAAAATGAAGATGAAGATGTAGACATTATTGAAAACATTGTTGAAGATCATGTTCAAAATGATTCTTTTAACTCATCTGAAGTTTGTTTGATCAATTCACCTGAGTCAAACATGCATTCACATCTTGATGATTGTTTGCAGGTTGTCAAAAAAGAAGGATACACTTCAGATTTTGAAGAATTGGAACAGAAAGATAACGTGCCAAAAGAAAAAGCACCTCAACTGGATTTGAAGCCCTTACCATAACGGCTTAAATATGCGTACCTTGGAGACGAGCAGACCTACCCAGTGGTAATCTCTTCTAACCTCACATAAGAACAAGAATGCAAGTTGCTACATGTTTTAAAGAAAAATAAGAATGCAATTGGTTGGACTTTGAAATATTTGAAAGGTATTAACCCATTGATTTGTTCACATCGAATAAATTTAGAGGAAAATGCTAAAACATATCGACAACCCCAAAGAAGACTTAACCCACACATGAACGAAGTTTTCAAGACCGAAGTCCTTAAATTACTTGACGTGGGAATTATCTACCCTATCTCTAATAGTAAGTGGGTAAGTCCTACACAAGTTGTGCCAAAATAATCTGGAATCAGTGTTGTTAAAAATGAAAAGGTTGAGTTAATTCCAACTCCTGTTCCATCTAGTTGGCTCATGTGCATTGATTATAGAAAATTAAATGATGCCACTAGAAAATATCATTTTCCCCTTCCATTCCATGATCAAATTTTATAAAAAGTAACAGGACATCCCTACTACTGCTTTCTTGATGGGTATTCAGGATACTATCAAATTCTCATTGCATTAGAAGACAAAGAAAAAACCACATTCACATGTCCCTTTGGAACCTTTGCATTTAAAAGAATGTCATTTAGTTTGTGTAATGCTCCAGCCATATTTCAACGATGCATACTAAGCATTTTTAGTGACATGATTGAACATTGTTTAGAGATCTTTATGGATGATTTAACTGTGTTTGGGAATTCTTTTGATAATTGTCCTAATAACTTGGATAGAGTCTTGAAACGTTGCATAGAAAAAGGACTTATGCTTAACTGGGCAAAGTGTCATTATATGACCACGTCTGGAATTGTTTTGGGTCATGTTATGTCATCAAAAGGTATCGAGGTTGATAAGGTAAAAATTGAAGTCATTTCAAAGTTATCATCACCACAAACAGTCAAAGATGTGCAGTCATTTTTAGGGCATGCAGGATTTTATAGGAGGTTTATTAAAGATTTTAGTGTCATATCTAAACCACTTTGTAACCTCTTATTAAAAGATGCAAAATTTGAATGGACACAAGAGTGTGGAGAGTCTTTTAAAAAGATAGTTGACCTTTAAACATCTGCTCCTATCATGCAATCCCCTGATTGGTCATTGCCTTTTGAATTGATGTGTGATGCGAGTGATTTTGCTGTTGGAGCTGTCTTAGGACAAAGAAGAGAAGGTAAGCCTTTTGTGATTTAATACGCAAGTAAAACTTTGAATAGTGCACAAATGAATTACACCACCACCGAGAAAGAATTACTTGTTGTGATATTTGCATTGGATAAATTTCGGTCATACTTGATTGGCGCTTCAACCATTGTTTTTACTGATCACGCTGCTTTGAAGTATTTAATGTCTAAACAGGATGCAAAGCCAAGATTGATTCGCTGGATTTTGTTGCTACAATAATTCAATCTCACAATCAAGGACAAAAAGGGTGCTGAAAATGTCGTTGCAGACCATTTATCATGACTCATCAATGAGTCATCATTTGATAAAGCACCCATCAATAATTCTTTGCCTGATGATCTTTTATTCTTTATCACAACTTTGCCTTGGTATGCTTACATTGTTAATTATCTTGCAACAGGAATGATGCCACTCGATTGGAATGCACAGGACAAAAAGAAATTTTTGACCGAGGTACAACGTTTTTACTGGGATGACTCGTACTTATTCAAGTATTGTCCTGATCAAATTGTTCGACGGTGTATTCTAGGCAATAAGGTAAGTAGAATCATTGAATTTTGTCATTCTGAAGCATGTGGTGGTCATTTTTTATCAAAGAAAACCGCTGTAAAAATCTTACGGTGTGGATTTTATTGGCCCACCTTGTTTACTGAGGCGCATACATTCTGTAAAACCCGTGAAAATTGTCAAAAGTTAAGATCCATTTCCAAGCGAAACATGATTCCTTTAAACCCCATTCTTGTCATTGAAATATTTGATTGTTGGGGAATTGATTTTATGGGTCCATTGTCGTCATTTGGATTTTTGTACATTTTGGTTGCCATTGATTATGTGTCAAAATGGGTTGAGGCAATTCCTTGTCGAAATAATGATCACAAAACAGTGATTACTTTTTTTAAGGAAAATCTTTTGAGTCGATTAGGAATCCCTCGAGCATTATCAGTGATGGAGGCAAACACTTTTGTAACAAACCTTTTGAGTCTTTAATGAAGAAATATGGAGTCACACACAAAATTGCCACACCATACCACCCTCAAACAAGTGGTCAAGTTGAGTTAGCAAATAGGGAGATAAAACATATCTTGCAAAAAACGGTTAACCCTGATCGAAAAGATTGGTCTCTTAGACTAAATGATGCACTTTGGGCTTATCGCACTGCATTCAAAACATCTTTGGGTATGTCTCTTTATCGTTTAGTTTATGGAAAACCTTGTCACTTATCTGTTGAACTTGAGAAAAAAGCATATTGGGCCATTAAAGCTTTCAATTATAACCTAAATGATGCTGGTGAATTGCGCAAGTTGCAAATAAATGAACCTGAAGAATTAAGAAATGATGTATATGAAAATGCAAAATTTCTTAAAGAAAAATCTAAAACCTTTCAAGATAGATGAATTTTAAGAAGATCATTTGAAAGTTGGTCAAAAGGTTTTAGTTTAATTCAGTTTCCCAAATAACTGATCTCTAAAACAAGGCATGGACAAAATTTTCACAAACCTGCGAAAACACTTTCCGTTGTTGCCCCAAAATGCTCTGAAAAAAATTTACAAAGCATGTTCTGAAAAATTATGCTTACGGATGATAAAAAAATTTCATGTTGAAATTCGTTGGTTGATCGAAGCTAAGGTATGTATAGGGTAGTGAGTTTGCTAATTCATTTATATCTTACATGCCTGGTTTTGGAAGAAGTAACCTTGCAAAAAAAAAAAGAAGAGCTAAGAAGTTAGGGGTTACTTGTCACAAATGTGCACGTACAACTTGCAACACACGTTGTCGTTCTTTAGGAACGGTGTCTAATAATCGGGAAGATAAAATTTTATTCATTCGGCATGGTTTGTGTAGGGAGTCATTGGATAATATCCTAACGACTCTTGATACACATCATAGTGGATATGTGCAAATGAAAATTGACCGATTATGGCCATAATTTCAAAAAGAATATGCACAATATAGTCTTTGGAATCTGACTTTAAAAGACTCTGTTTACCAATTTATAAGAAAATTGGATGGGAAGCATATCCCCGACCCATAGAGGGCATTGAAGCCGTTTCTGGACGTAAAACCAGAGGAAGATGTGAGCCACAATCACAACTACCAGTAAATATCCTTTTGTTTTTATTATCTTTTTCCTTCTGCATTTAATGTCTTTTGTAATTATTATTGTTTACTTTTGATTTTTGAACCATTTGGATCTAATATCATTGATAAATACGTCGCCCTATACGTATAGGTGTATCATTGTGTTACCTTTAGGGATCTATAAATACAAGCATTTGTTTTCCTTTTTGCTTCAAGCACTCATAAACATTCAAAAGAAAAAACTCAGAAAATGCATTAATGGCGTCACCTTCAACTAAAAGATTCACAAACATTTGTGTGTTTGGTGGCACTAACTATGGGAAGTACAGAGAGTTTGTTGATGCTGCCACTCATCTTGGTAAGGTTTTTGCTGATCAAAAAATACACATAGTGTATGGAGGAGGTAACTTGGGATTAATGGGGTGTGTTTCACAAGCTTCACGAGACGGAGGTAGTCAAGTTCTAGGTATTGTCCCAAAACCTATGGCCACAACAGACATCATCGGAAAGACAAACGACGAAGAGCTAGCTGTTTCAGGTATGCTTGAAAGATTGATTGCTATGTTACATCATGCTGATGCGTTTATAGCTTTGTCAGGTGGTTTTGGAACCTTAGAAGAAATCTTTACAATGGCATCCTGGGCGCAACTACACATCCATGAGAAACCCATCAGTTTGTTGAATGTTAATAAATTTTATAATTGTTTGCTTTCATTTCTTGATCATGCTCAGAAAAATTATTACATTCCACCTTCAATCCAAAAAATCTTTATCTCTACTTCAAGTCCTCATGAGATGATTGACCAGTTACAAGCTTTTAATTATGAGCCAGATCCCTCAACCTCCAAAATAGATTGGTCCATTGATGAAGAGAACAAGAAACGCAGAATTGATCTGAATCTCAGTTTGTGATTGTCCCATGGTTTTTATGCATTTTATTTTCCTTTATTTTGTATTTCTCTTGTTGTTTTGCAGGATTATGTTATCTTCTAAGTTGTTCAGGTGATATCTTCTAAACCTTACTTCTTTCAAAGACATTGGGGACAATGTCTTGATCTGGTTAGGGAGAGGAGCTAGTTGATTCAATAACTTTTGTTTTTTTTAAAAAAAAAAAACTAAATTTTGACCATTTTTTTTTTTTGGAAAGATGGCCGAATAAGGAGATCTTTTAGATACTTCTGAGACGCATCTTTGTAGTTCTGATGCATTTTTTCCCTCTCTTCTGACTATTCAAACTTGTAAACTCTCCATTGTGATATCATTGACTAATCCTTTTGTTCATTAAGTCATCTTGAGAAATTTTTTGAACTATTCTAGACACACACGCACATTGACACATGATTATGTGCAGTGAGTTGAGATTTTAAGATATTTAGTTCTGAAACATCATTCAAGGGTAACAACCGAAGGCAGTGGTCTTGTTTAAAAATATATATAGTAATAATAATAATAATAATTTTGTGTGTTGTGACCAAAACTCTTACTTAGTAGTTGGGCCCCATGCCTCAGTAAGCATTCACGTAAAACGGTGGAGTCTGGATAAGAATAAAGTGTAGTTTCGTAGCCTCTTTAACTCGAGCAATTAAGTCTGAGGGGTGCTTCAACACCTAATGCCCTAAGACCAACTGGTTTGGGAGTCATTGACCCAAAGCTTGTTACACGGGTTAAAGAGAAAGCTTAAGGGAATTGTACTATTAAAAAAAACATCTGCAATCTGAGTAATTGAGCCCGTAGGAGTGTTTTAACACTTAATGCCCTAAAGCCAATTGGTTTGGGAGTCATTGGCCTAAAGCTCGCTACATGGATTAAAGATGAAATGTTTGTTTCCAATTTTGTTAAATTAAAGAAAAAAACAAAAAACAAAAAAAAACTACTGCCTAAGGAAGTAGCCCTGATGATATTTCGGAATGAAAATGTTGTTTGATTTCAATTGAATCTCATAGTTATTGTGTTGATCTTTATTGAGCACAAGAAAATTTGATTGATAACTCAATTGATGACTGGTTGTCAAAGGGTGAGAAAAGATATATGGGAGAGTTTGTCTATTTGGTAGTTTAGAGATTTGAATTTGAGTTTTTACTATTTTCGCTTTAGTTGCTAGGGACTAGCAATAATCTGGTTGGGGGTGTGATTAACACTGAAAAATGTATGTTTACTAAGGGATAATATCATCATTTTACACTTCCAATATGATTAATTCCCCAATTTATACATAATTTCGTTCGCTCGCTAAAATAAATGTGTTGTGTAGTAATCAGTGTATTTTTCTTTGTATTTCAGAGGTAGTTCGATCAATTCAGAATTATGGAGAAGTCAGATTGCAAAACAAACATCGTTTTCATGTTTAGAACGTCAAAAACCTTAGGAAGATCACGAAGGGTATTTTTGTAATTTAACTATTCACTGTTCACAGTTGACTTTCACTGTTCACAGTTGACTTTCACTGTTCACATTTGACTTTTACTGTTCACAGTTGACTTTCACTGTTCCTGATGATATGGCACATTACTATTGGACCAAACTGCAAGTGCACCGTACACGTGGCTGCAGAGAATCGCATTCTAGAAGTCGGTGCACTGTTCATAGTTGACTTTCTAGAAGATTATTGACCGATGACATGACACAATTCTATTGGCCAGAGTTGTGAGTACACCATACACGTGTTGCAGATAATCATATTCTAGAAGCCGGTGCACTGTTCATTGTTGACTTTCACGGATGCGTTTACTGTTTACTGCTCACTATTCACTGATGACGTGGTGAAATCTGGACGCTCCATTCTAAATTCATCCGATGGTCAATTTTCATCCTTGTTTTGTATAAATAGAGGACCTCTCCCCCCTAATTTACACATTCTAAATCCAAATATGATATTAGATTTATGAAATTCTCTCTCTTTTGTTCTCAATTTCTCAGTCTAAATAAAATAGTTATTTTCTAGTTAAATTATGTCTAACTAATTTTATATAGCTGGGGCAAAAGGTGATACTGTTGGTATGGAAAATATGATCCAATTATGGTAAGTTTATTATTTTTTTGTTTTTTCCCCTCTGATCTTTATGGAGTTTTTGACTCACTGTAGTCATACAGATATTGTCTAGCACAATAGGTACTTTTACCCATATCTATCAGAGAGTGGTTTATCCCCTCTGATCTTTGTGGAGTTTTGACTCACTGTAGACAGACAGATGTTGTCTAGCATAGTGAGTACTTTTACCCATATCTATCAAAGAGTGGTCAGTGGAGTGGAATACCCTCCCATTAATCTGGACTAAATATTAATTATTGGATCATATTCGAATTACCAACAGTGGATCCCTTAGCTCCAGTTTTAATTTTAATTGATTTACATTTTTATAACAAGCTTAGTAATTAATCTAAATAATTAATTCTACAAGGACAAGTGAACAACCTTCATTTGGTTCGACTCGGTCTTACCGGTTAATTTATTACTTTGACACTCGTATACTTGGGAGTAGGAACACTTCTTTAGGACGTGTCACATAGAACCCTAATCCTTGTTGTATAAGTAAGGAAAAGAATTTGTATTTAATTATGATTGGTTGCTTGTTGAAATCGTCTTTATCTTCTTTCTTGCTTAGGAGATCTTTTGAGCTGAATCTGAATCTTCGTGGGACTCTAATTGCACGATCTGATTTAGGATTTACATTCCTAATTGACATGTAATCTTTTAGAATAACTGAGTTATTACTTGACTTGGAATCTGTTTCCTGTTTGGTATTTTATTCTTCTTTGATACAGATGTCTTGCATATTGGAGCATGATTCTTGGTTCACCAACGTGTGAATCGTGTGCTGAATTTCTTTATTCGGGTTTTCCGTATTGTCCCGAGTATAACGTAATGTGTTAAGTACTATGTCCCGAATAGGACACAACGTGCCGAATACCCGTGTTCAGACTTATTCGGGTTCTTATTCCTTTGTGATATCTTGAAAGGTATCTTCTAGATGCCAACAAAGATGCCCATCTGGCATCTTTTAAGGGCTCGTCCTACCTGTCATTGACGTGTACATTCGACAAAATATACATATAACAGTTATTTATTTATTTTTCTTGTGATTGTAGAAACAAATATCTAAAATCAGAAATAAATACTCGAACCATGAATATAATATTTGATCTTAACGGGTAGGGGTGAGCGGGGTTCAGTTCGGTTCGGTTTTGGTCAAAACCGAACCCAACCAAAAAGTTTTTGGTTTTCAAAATTGAAAACTAGTTTAAACCGAATAAAATTTAGCAACCGAACTGAACTGTACTGGTTTTTATCGGTTCGGTTCGGTTCGGTTCATTTCGGTTTTGAGTCTATGGCGTGATGGGGCTTATTGAGTTTTTTTTATACATATTTTGTAATTTAATGGACTTTGGACCCTAACTTTGAGCCATTAGAGACCTGCTTTTCTTACAATAATTCAATAAGACTAGTTATTCATTCACAAAAAAACTAAAGAAGCAGAGAACCTGTAATTGAAAATAAGATAAATTCATAATTTAATAATGTCTTCAAATCGCAAAGTACAAAGATAGCTAAATCCCAAAATATAAGTTTAAATTAAAACTAAACGATCAAATTCGATAAATACAGTCATATTCCAAAATAAATAAAAAACAATGTAGAATAAAATCAAAATGATTGTTAAACTTCAAGGTTCAGTTCTTCATTCTTCAAAAACTGCAGCAAATCAATCATATGGTCAGAAGCTGGAACAAATCAACTAATAGATAAAAAATTAGTAAAAACAACACAAATTATGTAGTCGAAACAAAATCAGGCCTTTCTCGATCAATTACAGGTGGTCAACACAAAATTAGGGGGTTTTCAAACATGAACCGTTTATCACAAATTAGAACAAACAACAATTAAAAAATCATTTTTTTCATCAAATCAGTGGATGGAAACTAAGGGTAATTGCATTTAGTATCTAAAAATCATTTTTCCACTTCTAAGGTAGTTTGTAAATCCCAGTCCAATCATTGTTTTAGGGTAAATCCCACTTGAATTTGAAATAGGTGCAGAACACAAAATAATCCAAGCACACAGACACAACAAAACACTTTAATCCAATGGAAGCAAAAACGAAGAATGAGATTGGAAACAAACCTTGATTAAACCTTGATTAAACCTTGATTAGAGACCAGTGAGATGAAAGAGTGGCACCGGAGATGAAAGAGAGTTGAAGTGAAAGGTGCGACCAAGAAACGAAGATGCTAGTGTGTAGAATCAGAATAAGGACGATTAGAAAAAGAAGACCAACCTTGGCCGGAGATGAACGACATAAGTCACTGGAACAAGGTCGGAGTCGTTGATGTTGAAGAATGAGATCGGAGAGACTAGAGAGACTTAGAGTTGAGAGAGGAGCGGCTGGGAGCTGAAACTTTGAAAGATTAGAAAAAAGGTTTAGGGTTTTTTTTTACTTATATAGTGCACTTTACTAGGGATTTAGGGCGGTTCAATTCGGTTTAAACCGGTTTTGGAAAACCAAACCGGTTTGAACCGAAAACTTAGCGGTTTTTAAATTTTTAAACCGGTTTAAACCGAAATGAAACAACGAACCGAACCGAACCGAATACCCATTTTTTTATTCGGTTCGGTTCAATTCGGTTCAGTTTCGGTTTTTATGCCTACCCCTATTAACGGGCATCGATAAATTTTTTAACCGTATAATTTGGTGTCCCATTTAGAAAAGTAATAATAACAACAACATCAAGAGAGTCCTTATAAAAGACTTGGGCTTATGGGCATTGCAAGGTTGATAAACGAAGCAGACATGGTGGACCTCAAACGTGAAACTAAAACCAATAAATGGATCGGCAATACAGCCGCTGATTCTGGCCCATAAAACCCATTAAAAGTTATTTCAATTTCTTAAAATCTTTTTGTTTCATAGTTCATAGTCATACTCGTCGTCATCATCATCAGCAATTGTTCAATTCATATCTAAATTATTTATTTATTGTTTTAGAAAAGGAGAAGATATTCATCATCTAAATCACAAGAATTAAATGTTAGCTTGTTTTCATGTTAAAAGCTTTTAGAAGTGAGAATGAATGGAAACTTATAAAAAGATGAAGCAACCTAGATAAAACAATAACATTCCCTTTTAGTATAGGTGGCACCTCTCATTCAATGTTAGTGATATAATTCAAATTATATCAGACGTATTTTACAAGTATATGTAATTAGGTTTTTTCATCGATATTATGAAAGTAGACTTCTCTTGATTTTAGAAGTATATATATCATATGTAGTGGTTAATCTAGATAGGTTCAGATAAATCATCGATATTATATTCTTAAAATATATATATATTACATCAAACAAACTAAGAGAGATGCCAGATTAGAGTTGTTAAACCAAACATTTGGCACAAAGCCACAAACACAATACGTCTGTCTTAATGGGTCTTGATCGGGAGTTGATATTCCTCCCGGGGCAAATGATAATAAGAAAAAGAAAAAACTTTATATCATAACAAAGAAAAATATGAATAAAAACAAATACTCACTTTTAATTGACTCGGTTCTGTACGTAGAAATTTGTGTAATTTGATATCTTGAAACAAAAGAGCTATTTTGGATTTTAAGATGTGTTTATAATATCTAATTAAACCGTTTAAATTGAAATATAATGATTAATCTAAATTGAATCGATAAAATTTTGATCAGATATAAACCCTAAAAAACAAGAATAAAAATAATAGAAGAAGGAGACAATGGGAAAGGATCAGAACCGTTATCACAGACTTACAAGGCAACCAACCTTCAAAATTCAAAGATGATATCATTCACTGAAATTTATAAAAATAAAAATAAAAAAAGCTTGTGACTTGTGACATGTGAGTTTTAAAATTGATTGGAGTACTCTACAGATCAATCACTGATGCAAACCAAAAGCAGGAATATTGTAAACAGGATCACTGTAGAAGATTTGACTAAAAAAAAACCTAACATTTTGAATTAAAATATTAATTATGATCATGGAATGGTGATTTTGATTAGGAGTGGGTATTTTCGGGTTGGGTTGGATTGGATTTAAATTTTTTCGATCCAATCCAACCCAACGTAAATTTTAACCCAATCCAACCCAACTCAATATTTATCGGGTTGGGTTGTGTTGGGTTGATCGGGTTGGGCTTTTTAAGTCCAATAGAAAAAATATATTTGAATTCAAATTTAAAATAATTTTTCACCCAAATATCACACCACAATGAGTTTAGATTTCTTAAAAACATCAAAATCAAATCACCAAATATAATACAAATTGTTTAAATATTTGTTGCATAATTCAAAAAAAATAAAAATATAACAATTTATCCAACTTGGAAAGCCTCCATCTAAGTCTCCCATCAATTTTACAATTATAATCACTTCGTCAGATAACTCATAGTTGGATAATATATTATTTATTTCAACAAACATAATAGTTTGAGATTATATACAATTATTATATTTTTTTCTATTAAATTCTTAATCAAATCCTAAGAAAAAAAATGCATTTTACTAAGGATTTGTCAATTAATACAAAAGACGAAGATAATATAATTGCATATTTTTAATAAATGTATTATATATTTATGGTATAAAATATAATTATGTATTTATATTTATCATTTATAATATTATAAATAGTGCATGAGTAAAAAATTTAAATATTTTTAAAAATGAGATTTTATAATAGATATAATATTAAATAAAATTATTTAATTTATTTTTTATTATTAATATCGAAATTGTCGGGTTGAATTGAATTATATTTTCTCAATCCAATCCAATCCAATCCAATCCAATCTTAAAAACAACCTAATCCAATCAAATCGGGTTGGATCGAATTGATCGGATTGGATTAAGTTGACGGGTTGGTGTCCGCCCCTATTTTTGATGATGAAAACACACCTACCCGATCTGGGTTTGAATTGAATTCACCGGACACAATTACTCATTAAAGTGGGTCCATGAAGTGAATCAGTCTTCTGTAGTTCTGTTTATCATCACTTATGATTTAATTTGATTATTATTATAAACTCATATCATTTTCAACCTTCTTTATTTTTTCCATCTTTAAAAATAAAATCTACTAGATGAAAATATAATCTAAAGTTGGATGATGATTCAAATATTTTTATATATTTTCACACTGTTTTAAAATTTGACAAAAATAAACTCTATTAAATATTTCTACTCATTTAATAATTGAAAGCATCTACATAATATAGTACTTAATATCTATAAATTAATTTAAAATATATATATTTCTTTTCAAATATATATATATATATATTCATTTTCTTCGATGTGTTTCACAGTTTTAAGCAACTCAAAAGAATAATATAATTTATTTATTCATATTTTTAATCCTTCAACATCGTCCCAACTCCTACTTGAGAATTCAAAGTTTTTGGTCAATGTTAATTATAAAACATGCAGACCGGCACGTCGGCACGTAATTAATTAGAATCATCACCAATATATTGAAATATTCGAAAGTTTTATTTTGTTGGTTTACATATGTACTGTTGGCACGTTTTCATTTCATGTATATCCGAACTAAAAATGGTAAGCAGCAAATTAATAAATTAATAAATGATGTGGAGTGGGATCCGTCCATTATTTCCTTCAAGGAATCGACTATGATACATTACAAAATTCAATCTATAGTGTTATAGAATCACCCTCATGACTCTTTGATATATATATAAGAATGTAGAGTGATATCTCTTATATTATTTCGTATAAAAATCGACTTTAAAACGTTATAAAATTCAATCTATAATATTACAGAATCATGTATATGATCATTTGACATTAGCCATATATATAAAGGATGTGGAACAGACTCCCACACATTAATTTGTTAGGGAATCAATTATGAAATATTACAAAGTTCGATCCAAATATTACAAAATCAAGCTCACGACTTTTTTGACATTAACTTTAGATATAGAGAGGATGCGGAGCGTGAGCGACCTGCATATTATTTTATACGAAAATTGATTCCAAAATATTACAAAGTTCAATCTACAGTATTATTACAGAATCGATTAGATTCACAACTATTTGGCATTATATATATAAAGGTGAGTACTGTAATTCTATAAAAAAAAAAAAAAAAAACTTACAAAAAACATTTTTACAACGTTATAAAGTCCAATTCATAATATTACCAAATCTTATTCCAGACACGTATAAAGATATATAAAACATCTATAATAATATAATATAAGTATGTCCATGTAGATGTAATTGTATCCTCCACTCCACCATGAGATAATGGATTCCACTTGCGGTAATGACAATAATACCATGCCACTTGGCAACACCTCGGTTACTGCGCCGGCTTCAATGGCTTTTGACTTCACTTTTGGCCGGCGACCACTATGTACAAAAATTACAACAATAAAAGAAATAATTATAATATAATGTTCTGTAATATAATAATATAATATAATAATAAAGAAAAACAGATATTAACAAAACTAATTAAACTAATAGTCTCTGTTCCGTTAATTAACTTACTCCCAACTCCAAGAAAAAAAAAAGCAACAACGAGAAACCCTGTAAAGCACCACCACCCCACATAAATTTCATCTTCTTCTTCTTTGTTCTTCTTCTATTTTGTCCCATTTAACTTTCATATATAAACAATTCTTTGGATTCCATTCTTTTGTTGCTCTCTGTTTTTGTTTGTCATTTTCACTTCTGTGAATTTAAGCCATTAGAGAGGTGGTGTTATGTGTGGTTATGGTGTAGAGGTGGTGGTGGGGTTTGGTTTTTAATTTCGATTCTTGAAGAAACTCACGTGACTTCCATGAACTCAAACCCTTCATCGTCATTATCACTCTGATCCAATCAAATCCAATCCAATTCTATCTAAAAAACGGTATGTCGTTTTGAAAAATCTCATATCAATATATGTGTCTTGTACCTTGTTCATGTGTTATAAGCTGTGTGGTGTGTGAAAAATCATGAGTCAACTTTTTCAAATATTGCAGGAACCGTTGACCGGTAGTGAAGAAATTAGAGAGACAAGGACGAGAACGAACACGACGATCTTGGCTCTGTTGAGAGAGAAAATGGACGGTGTTGATCATGATCATCATGGAAGAATCAGACGAACTCTAAAGGAACGGCTAGGATTGAAAGGAATGGGATGTTGTGGTGGGCCCACTTGGGGTTTCAGACCAACCACCACACCTATCAACGTAAGTGACAGCGAAGAAGAAGAACAACAACTGCAACAACAAAACCACCACCACCACCAACTACAACTACATCTACAACTGCAACTACAAGAAGACCAACAAGAACAGATCAGCAACCAAGTATCGGATCCGGGTTGTTTTAGCCCGGCTCCGGTGAATTCAAGTGGTAATAGTATGAACCTCGCGGCGGCACTGGCGGCGGAGAGACATTTCCGGGCGGTGGAGGGAACTAATAACTTGGAAGTTGATCCCACTAATGTTGACGTTTTAAACAATAATAGTAATAGTAATAGTAGTAGTAGCGGCGGTGGTGGCGGTGGAAATAACGTGGGTCTCATGATAACGGCACCGGGGACGCCGATGAGGGTGTCGTTGATGAGGCTGTTGGCGGAGACGGACGGCGGTGATGTGGAAGAGGAGAGGAGGGCGGTGGGAGGTGGAGGTGGTGGAGGGAATGATACGGTGTGTTGCGTGTGCATGGTAAGGAAAAAGGGCGCGGCTTTTATACCATGTGGACATACTTTTTGTAGGGTGTGTTCAAGAGAAGTGTGGTTGAATCGAGGCTCTTGTCCCCTTTGCAACCGTTCAATCCTCGAGATACTCGATATCTTTTAATTCACCGTTGGATCACCATTTCATGACCATCATTGGACTGGTGGTGATAATCATGTGGTGGTGATAGTTAGCTGCCTCGGGATTCATGTGGGGTTGTTTTGATGGTGATGACAGAGAAAATCCGATATGTAACCGATGCAATACATTACATGCCATCTTACAAGGGAAACCGATCAAATGGATTCTCCTTTATCACATGATGTAAGTCTATCGATTAGGATGTATTAACGGATGATATATAAATTTATCTTGAAAAATAGAATATGTTTATAATTTATGAATTTGATGATTTTCTTTCTTGTAGTTTTTGTTTAATCATGTTTTCAATTTTGATCAAATGATTTGAGTATTAAAAGCAAAAACTTTACTTAATTATGTGCTTACTTTGGTGTGAAAAAGAGATAGATAACTCCGAAATCAATGAAAAAAATAGAGTATATAAAAAGATTTAATCATCTTTGACCATGTGATTTTATAGTAACTAGACAACTTTCTTGACCTTAAAGCTTCAAGAATCAATACAACTTTATAAAGTCTTACTTTTTAGTATATGTATATTTACCATCTTGAGATACAAAATTTTAATTAAAAATTACCATAATTATATTAGTGTATTCAATTGGGATTGGAATTGATTTATTAATTATTACGAAAAAAAAGTTTAATCCTAGTTTTTAATTTCTAAGGAACACCTGCACCTTTAATGGGCTTAATTGATAAGTATATGTAAGATGGGAATAGGCCTAAAGTGTAGCCCAATAGAATTTCATTTTCTCTGGGTTGGATAAGAAAATACCATATACATTAAATGCATGGCTTTGATCCAACTTGTTAATCGCATTTATTATGCAACTATGGTCAAGTAATCCAAGTCTAAGACCCTATAAAGAAGAACTAATAATGATTGCATTGTAAAATCTTCATGTGCAGAATTTTTTATTTTTTTTAATTGATATGAACTCAATTCTTTTCACAGTCAAGCAACAAGCTATTATGTATGTTTAAGTTATATTAAAAATTCATTTTTCTAGTACTGGTTTAAAGTACATTTATCTCCCTTGCTTTTTTGCACCTTCCTCCGTATTTGTCATGAAGGTTCGGATTTCATTTTATTCCTAAGAAAACAAGTGTAGGGAGATCATTATCATATCTTTTGGAAATTATTATCTAGTTTGCACAAATAACATTTGATCCCAATATATTTGACAGACCCTTTATTCGTTTTCGGTGTTAGTTTTTTTTTTTTTTAAAAAAAAGAAATATTCAAATTTACACACGTGTGAGAGGGAGGGAGAGAATTTATAAAGAAATAAAAACAAAATTTACACACGTGTGAGAGGGAGGGAGAGAATTTATAAAAAAATAAAAACAAAATCCGAGCGTGGAAGGAATTGTGTATTTGTCTGGTACAAGAAAAAATAAATCTTAAAAAGAATTATGGGTCGTTTATTTTTTATCTGAAAACCGAATAGTTCTGAAGTTTTTAAAAATTGAATAGTAATTGAAATCTGAATATGAATGACATGTTTTTTTTTCACATCTGAATGTATTGTCAATACATTTGTTTTTTAAGAGTAAAATTATCTAAAAATAAGTAATTTTACATTTATACCTATATTAAACAATTATACATATAATATAGAATAAAAACAATTCAAAAACAATAATTATATATGAATACATATGATCATGATCTTCTTCTCCGATTACAAATAAACTTCATTTTTACTAAGAAAAGAAAATATTTTTTTTCTTTCAAGAAATGAAAAGGGTAGCGTAAAAACTCACACAAAACACTCTAATATATATAAATACATCATTCTAATATTAAAATAAAGTATTGATATTAAACATCAATATAAGAAGTGATTATGGTTCTTTTTTATTTTTAAAACTATTTAAAATAAGACATATATTAAAATAAAATATTTATATACCATATATAATTATGATGAAATTGGAAACATGTTATATATGGGGGGATAGTATCGGAGGAAAAGATTTTTTATTGTATTTAATACAATTCAGTGATTTACAATTAAGTGAAAAGTCAGGATTTTTTACTTTTTATTTTAAGTTGTTTTTTAGGATTTTTAAGTTGTTTGACCACTTAGAAAAACAAACAAAACAACTTAATAATTATGATTCAGACCAATTAAGTTTTAAGTGAAAAAAAACAAATGACCCCTTAGTGATAGTTGATTTTTTCACTTAAAACTAAATGGGTCCGAATTGAACCCATTAAACTGTTTTGTTTGTTTTTCAAGTTGATAAACAACTTAAAAATATCAACAACAAAAAAACTTAAAATAAAAAGTAAGAAATTTTGACTTTTAACTTTATTCCAAATAACTAAATTACAATTAAAATATTCTCTTCCAAGTCTATCCGTAAATATATATATATATATATATATATATTTCCAAATTAATCATAATTTGATATGGTGTAGAATTCTTATTTTTAATATATTTCTTATTTTAAACTGCTTTTAGAACTAAAAACAAAAACCCTAATCATTTTACAAAGGAAAAAAAACTCTCATAAATCTTCCTGAGATTAAACAATTGAATTTCTCTCCTACTAAATCCTTGCAAGAACTTTTTATTTTATTTTAAAAAAAAAAATTATTTTGTGGTTTGAAGATGTTATAGAATAATTGTTTATATGCATAGAGATCGACGCATATACAGGAACCTATTTTAAAAAAAAAATCAAGATTTTTTTTTTTAAAATTTGGTTTCTGGTTTATACGGTCCAGGAAACAAAAAAAAAATAGTTTCCTGAATTATATATATCCAAAATGTGAACAACGTGAAAATTGAACTTGAACTTTATTTACAGAACATGTAAAATCTTATAAAGAATGATGCATGTTAAATTACTTCTTTTAATTAGCATGGATATAAATATAAAATTATTTATTTTCAGACAATTTTATTTTTAAAAAAACAAACATGTTGATAGTATGGTTGACGTCGATTTCTCGATGGGTGAGAAAGTCAACAATGTTGAATTTGGTTATGACCTGTCAAAGAGAAAGAGAAACAGAATGCAATTTGAAGTTAATAAGACACGAATTTACGTGGTAAAACTCCAGTGATCAGAGAAACGTCCACGGGTGGCTGAATACACAACCAAACCAAATCCACTATTTAAATGAAGAATTACACCACTCGATCTCTTTTGCCTCTTTTTAATGATGTTTTTGTGTATATGTATTGTTCTCTCCCTTTTACAATGAGATTATAGGTCTATTTATAAGTGCATAGAACCTTAATCCTTGTTATACAAGTAAAGGAATTGTATTTTAATTAGGGATGGTTGCTTGTTGGAGTCGTCTTTATCTTCCTTCCTTTTTCGGAGATCGTGTGGAGATCGAATGAGACTCTGGTGGTATAGTCTGTTTAGGACTTATTTCCTTATCGATGTGCGGTTTTCTTGAAGTAGAGTTGTTGTTTGATTTGGAATATGTTTCCTGTTCAACGTTTTATTCTTCTAGAAACTCTTTTTGATACGGATGTCTTGCGTATTTGAGCATGACTCTTGGTTCACCCACGTGTGAATCGTGTGTAGGGTTTCTTTATTCGGGTTTCCCATATTGTCCCAAGTAAAACATAACGTGCTAAGTACTCGGCCCCGAGTAGGACACAACGTGCCGAATACCCGTGTTCAGACATACTCGGGTTCCTATTCCTTTGTGACGTCTTGGGTATTTTCTAGATGCCTACTCAGATGCCCATCTGGTAATTTTTTCAAATGACTGTCCACCTTGTCAATGACATGTACATTCGACAAAATATACAAATAACAATACCCCTTTAAAATATTTTTACCGAGTAGGATTGACAAAAGTATTTTAATCGACCTTCTAATCTTTTATGCCTCATTAGTACCAGAATAATAATCCTTAAACAACGCCTTGCATTAATGATGTGTCTTAATGGCTACCATATAAATGCAATTTGTCCCTTCACGTGAAATCTCGGTGATTACGACGTTTTAGAATTCTGACGGCTTGGTTAGTTTTTTCTATGACACGTGCCCTTCAACCGCTCAATTCCTCTAGTAGCATTTATGAGAAACGACTTATGGGGCATCTGATACGCTGCCTACATCATCAAATCCTTCTTTTTGATTTTTTTCCGCTTTTTGAGACCCTAGGGTTTCGCGTCTTCATTTTTTGAATAACCTATTTAAGCATAAATGAAACTGTCCTGGTTCATTTTTCACATACAGAAGCAAATAACCTAGGATTTTCTTGCACACGGAGATTTTTCATCGAAACTTTTCCTAGTTTCTTCGCATCTGCTTTAAAGGTCAGTTCAAATGGATCTCGTTTCATGACAGTGATCAGTCTATTTTTATACATGTTTTAGGTCCCCATTTAATATTATTTGTGTTTTGTTCTTGGGTGAATTAGGTATTTTATGCGTTTGTTGAGCATGTATAGGTCACATTCCATCCAAGATGTGTTAGACGTTATTTTAGAGAAAATTAGCAAAAAGTTGAATTTCTGGGCAATACTTGATAGATAGATTATGGGGCCTATATCTCTTATCTCCGATCGAATTGTATATCCTACCACCTATGGATTGAAAGCCCTGGAAGTCTATTTTTGGATACACTTTACGGATCGCAATTCTGATATTCCTAGAAGAAGTTATGTGCACTTAAGTAATCAAAGGTCAGTGCTGGAACGTCAACTGCGACCTAGACCGCCGTCCAGGCACAAGACCTAGCCAGCGGTCTACAGAGTCGTACATGGAAGAAGAATTCCGCGGTTTGGACCGCGGTGACCTCCGGAGCGGCCTAGACAGCTATTTGACAGATTTTTGGTGGAAAACCACTCCGAATTGGTCCAGGATTGTTCCAAAGCTTCCCAAATCAAATTCTAATGATTTTAAAAGACCAAAACATGTTTGGGAAACTTTCAAAACTCAAATTATGAGTCAAAAATCAAAAGAGGAAATTCAATTTAGTAAAGGATTCTCATTCCTTGTTTCATTCTACTTTCCCACTTGATGGATTTTCTAAACCTAAGAAGAATTAGGTGTTCACAAGGAAAAATCACCTATAAATACTTCCTATTCTTTGTTATTGAAAGAGGAGATACAAGTTAAGTGAGGTCCCAAACCACCAAGGGGGTCGTCCCCCACCACTCCTTCACCATACATCACCTCACATTTTCCATTCATCTTTACATATCGAATATTCAAAGATGAAGAAGAATTCATCATTGAAGACTTGAAGAACTCATTGAAGGCCAAGATGAGTTTTATCTTTTCTTTCTCTTCTCTTATTTTCATCATGTGTAACTAACTCATATTAGGGAATCGATGTGAACCTCTATGAATGCTCTTTATTAGAATTGACGATATTTTCATTAATTCGAGTTTTGATTTATTCAATTTATCCTATGTCTTAATTTTTTATTCTTTTTAATGCATGATCATACGTTGGCATGAATTTAGAGTTTTGATAATTTAATGATTGAGGTTGGAGTATTGATCTATACGTAATCTTAATTAATATTCAATTGAATGGATAAAACTGATTTTAGCATTGATCTATGCAAGTAGGTTTTGAGTTCATTGTTCTTGCACTTAATAGGTTCTCGATTGTAGTTTGCGCCATTGATCTATAGGTAAATTGTAATTGAGAACACTTGATTCATCCTATGATCATACGTTAACAATCATACTTAAGATAAGAACGAATCCTTAACTTTATTAATATTCTGCTTTCAAAGTCAATTCGAAACATTGAGTAGACATAGTAAGGGAGCATTGATGACCTAGTTTTTCTTCCATTGATCACAAACCAATATTCTAAATTGCTTTCATTAGTTTAATTTAATTTAGTTTTTAGTTTAAATGAATCAACATCAATATTTTGGTTGCTTCTGGTTTAACTTTTATTAGAATTAGATTTAACCAGATAAATCTCTAGTTCTCGTGGGAACGATCCTTACTTACCGCTGTATGATATCTTCACGATTCGTGTACTTGCGAGTATTGTTTTTTTAAAACACGAATTTACAACACATCAAGTTTTTGGCGCCGCTGCCGGGGATTAGTTGAATTTATTGGTTATTTCTAGTTTCAGTATTAGTTTAATTTTTTTTTAGTAGTAAAGTCATTAGTTAATAGTTTTTATTTTTTCTTTTTTCTTTTTTCTTTTCTTTTCAGGTACAATAGACTTCTACGGGTAGCACACTTATGATAAAGAAAGAGAAACACTTCATGGATTTATTTTGCAACTAGCTGATTTAAGTCGACAGATAGAGGGACTGATTTCGATGACTCCAAGGAGAAAACAAGGGGTTTGCAAGATATGTGGAATTGTTGGTCATGATCTATGGGGCTTCCATTTGAGAGGAGAATTTCCAGAATATGTTGAAAAACAGACTCGAACGTTGAATTCTTACAACATGAGGCCTATGCATGAACCATTTGAAAATTCCTACAATTCGTGGCCTATCAATGAATCATAAGGAAATTTCCACAGTCAGTGGTCGAGTTATAAACCATATGACAATACTTTTAACTCGGATTGGAAGAATTGTCAAGACTTCTTGTGGAGCTACAATAAAATCAATACCTATGAGCAACCGGTCTCACCATCATTGGAGGATACAATGAAGCAATTTATACAAACTATGGACCAAAGGATGAATCAGCATAATAAAAGATTCCAAGAAACTGATGTGAGAGTTCAGAACACATAGGCTTTAATAAGGAAGATGGAGGTGAAAATTGGACAATTGGTTGAAGTTTTTCAAAAGGAATAGCCTGAAGAATTCCCTTGCCAAACGGAACAAGAAGAAGCTACCAACCTCCCATCGAATGGTGAGATTGTTGATACCATAGTAACCCATGAAGTTTCTGATGATTTTTCAAGTGTTGCAGGTGAAGAAGTTGAAAAGAATGAGCTATCAGATGAAAGCCTTAACAAGTTACTGGATTGGGTAAAGGTAGTGTTTGAAGATGACGAGGAAAGTCAACAAGAAGAGGATATAGAAGAAGAGTCCAAGATCGAAGAATTAGAGGAGAATAAGACACACCCAGTGATTATAGCTTCTGACATGGATAAAGAAAAAGTGAAGGAAGCGGAAGATGTCCCTTTCGAGGAGCCGCTCATATACAAGGAACTCAAGCTTTATGTCCCTCCCATAGCTTTTTCGAGAAGCCTACACAACATCAAATGGAATAAGTGGTTTTCTGAACTTATTTCACCATACTTTATATTGAACATTTACTTGCCTTTGTTTATTGTGTGTAGGAACATGTCGGCGCGGGATAATTTTTTCCAAGATATGATCGTGCGCAAGCGTAAATTTGAGACATTGGAATTTTGTTGAGTTTTTCGAGCATCCTTCTTGCCGAGACGTTAAATAAAGCGCTTGGTGAGAGGTAACCCACCTAGGAAATTTTTTGTTTTTGTTTTAGTTATAGTTTTTTTTTTTTTAGTTTTTAGTTTTTGTTTTTCGAGTTCTTGCCTTCCATAATTTTTCTTTATTTGTTGTCCATGCTTTTAATGTCATGTAAACATTGAGGACAATGTTTAGATTAGGTTTGGGGGTGTGAATTTGTGTTTATTTTATTTTGAGCCATTTGTTGAAATCTATGAAAAAGTGCCCTGTTTTGAAAAAAAATTAGGCAAACGTTTTATTAAAAATGTATTCATTGATGAAGAAATATTTTTTTTTATCCATGTTGATTTCTTTTTTTTTATATACGAATCTAACGGTATAAAGAACGTAAAATTTTAGGCTGTGGTTTAAAAGTTATGAATGTTTTTCTACCAAAGATCATAGGTGATGCCCTGTTTTTGAAAATCTGCACGTAGACTGTCTTCGTCGTCTGTTTTCTCATTTTTTTTATTCTAATTTTGAAATATTTTCTAAACACAAAGTGTGCATTTGCATGTATACTTTCTGGTTTTAAAATATGGTTAACTTTTGTTGAGTAATTTTAGAGTTATACATTAAATAACAGACGTAGGTCGTTTTAGAAAGTCACCGGTTTTTTGAATTGTTTGTTCTCTATTTTTTGACGATTCTTTTGTGTACTTTAAGAGCCGTAATATATACTTTATTCACTAATTTTAGACTAAAGTTTTGCCACTTAGAGTAATGTATTGCATTTTTTAAAATTTATGACATGCTCTTGATATGATGGTGGATAGGATGCTTAGTTGGATAACCATAATTAATAGTGAAGACTACCTTGTGAGTTCACTAAGCCAAAAAGCGTACAAAAATATCATTATAGAGGGTTTGTTGTTTCTACTCCTAAACACTCGTTAGGTTCTTAGCATTAGAAATTGATCTCAATAGGTTATGCATTGGATATTAAAGAACATTCATCATAAAAAGATATCACATGTGGACTTTGCTCTTGTTTTGGTTGAACCATTAGAAGTGATATAGGTAATGTGTGTTTTAACTCACTTAAAAGGCCTTAAATATTTCCTACCTATATGTGTGTGCTCCCTAGCCAATTTTAAAACCAAACACTATAAGCCTTTTTCTTTCATCACCCACATTAACTTAACCCCAATGAGCCATAATTTAGTCATACCTTATAGCTTGGGATCATATTGAGGTGATGAAGATAATTGAAGAGAGTTCGAAATGGCTGATTTGTGATGTACATGTACCAAGGCAAAGCTAGAAGATGAAATGCAAAGAAGGTATTGGAAGAATTATGTAATTGATGTACAAATTCTCATCTAAACAAAAAAAGATAATTGAATGAGATGATGAATCAAATGAATGTAAGTGAAAAGGAAAAAAGCTTTACAATGAAAGTGATGAGAAATCAAGATTCACTCAAGAAGGAGAATGAAAGAAAATTGTTCAAGAAACCTAGATACAAGTGGAATGAAGAATTTGAAGAAATTCAGCCGAGTATAAAGATTTCCGAAGAATTTCTAGACACGATCCTAGGTTTGTTTGCTATCATTTTCCTGTTCTTTCTTAACCTTCACCCACTGGCCCCGTTACAACTAAAGAAAAAACCTAATTGATCGTTTGGGAATGCTAGCTCAAGAGTAAAGGTAAACATGTGCTCTATCTTGTTCTTAGTGTCTGATTCCGTTCACGAGATCCTTTGTATAAAATCAAACGTTCTTTCTCCTATATATTCATATACGATTATATCTTGAAATTTCTTGTGCATAAACTCCATTCGCATATGCTTGATGAGTGTATTTGCCTAGGTTCTGTGTGAAATTAATGAGTGACATCCTGTGAGAATTAGAGTCGAGGCGAATTATATATATGGTGTTTGACGAATACGTTTTTGAAGCTAGTGTGTCTTGAGTGTGGGCTTTTCATTTAAAACCAAGTAGTGCATTCAAATTTGTGGCATAATTTTAGTCTTTATTTACTGGCTCTAGCATGTATTGGTTTTGAATGGTACATGTGAGTTTGCATCTTTATAATTTTGTTTTTCGTAGACATATGTTTATAGGTAGCATAGCTGTAAACCCTCGGGAGACAAAACTCATCCTACTAGGGACACCTAGAGGTTTAAAGGCTTGTAGCATACGCTCAATGGTATCGTGTTCCTTACGAAAGTGGCTTAGTTTATTTTTATTTTATTTTTAGATTTTTGTTTGTTTTTAGTTTTTGTTTTTATTCTAGTTTTTCTCAAGGACTAACAAAATATAGGTTTGGGGGTATTTGACCGGTCTATTTCTATACATGTTTTAGGTCCCCATTTCCTATTATTTGTATTTTGTTCTTGGGTGAAATTAGGTAATTTATGTGTCAGTTGAGCATGTATAGGTCACATTCCATTCAAGAAGTGTTAGATGTTATTTTGGAGAAAATGAGCAAAAAGTTAAATTTCGGAGCAATACAGGATAGATAGATTGTGGGACCTATATCTCTCAGCTCTGATCGAATTGTGTACCCTACCACCTATGGATTGAAATCCCCAGAATTTTAGTTTCCGGCACACTTTACGGATCACAATTCCGATATCCCTAGAAGAAGTTACGCACAATTAAGTAACCGAAGGTCAATGTTGTGCCTGGACCGCGGCCTAGACCGCCGTCCAGGCACAAGACCTAGCCAGCGGTCTACGGAGTGGTACATGGTAGAAGAATTCCACGGTTTAGACCGCGGTGACCTCCGGAGCGGCCTAGACAGCGGTTTGATAGATTTTTGGTGGAAAACCACTCCGAATTTGTCCAGAATTGTTCCAAAACTTTTCAAATCAAATTCTAATGATTTTAAAAGACCAAAACATGTTTGAAAAAATTCCAAAACTCAAATTATAAGTCAAACATCAAAAGAGGAAATTCAATTTAGTAAAGGATTATCATTCCTTGTTTCATTCTACTTTCCCACTTGATGTATTTCCTAAACCTAAGAAGAATTGGGGGTTTACAAGGAAAAATCACCTATAAATACTTTTTATTCTTTCAATTGAAAGAGGAGATACAAGTCAAGGGAGGTCCCAAGCCACCAAGGGGGTCATCCCCCACCACTCCATCACCATACATCACCTCACAATTTCCATTCATCTTTACATATCGAATATTCAAAGATGAAGAAGAATTCATCATTGAAGACTTGAAGAACTCATTGAAGGCCAAGATGGGTTTTATATTTTCTTTCTCTTCTCTTATTTTCATCATGTGTAACTAACTCATATTAGGGAATCGATGTGAACCTCTATGAATGCTCTTTATTAGAATTGACGATATTTTCATTAATTCGAGTTTTGATTTATTTAATTCATCCTAGGTTTTAATTCTTTATTCTTGTTAATGCATGATCATACGTTGGCATGAATTTAGGGTTTTGATAATTTAATGATTGAGGTTGGAGTATTGATCTATACGTAATCTTAATTAATAATAAAACTGATCTTAGCATTGATATATGCAAGTAGGTTTTGGTTCATTGTTCTTGCACTTAATGGGTTTTCGATTGTAGTTTAGGCCATTGATCTATAGGTAAATTGTAATTGAGAACACTTGACTCATTCCAGGATCATACGGTAACAATCATACTTAAGATAAGTACGAATCCTTAACTTGGTTAATATTCTACTTTCAAAGTCAATTCGAAACATTAGTAGACATAGTAAGGGAGCATTGATGACCTAGTTTTCCTTCCACTGATCATAAACCAATATTCTAAATTGCTTTCATTAGTTTAATTTAATTTATTTTTTAGTTTAAATCAATCAACATCAATCTTGTGGTTACTTTCAGTTTAACTTTAATTAGAATTAGATTTAACCATATAAATCTTTAGTCCTCGTGGGAACTATTTTTACTTTCTACTGTACGATATCTTCACGATTCGTGCACTTGCGAGTATTGTTTTTATAAAACATGAATTTACAACACATCAAACAACGCCTTTTTTTTATAGCTTTCGAAGCACTTGAGCGTGGAGATTTTCAATTGGTTGCTTGTGTTCGTAGGTTATTGGGAGAAATCCCTCCTGATGAGCCTGGTTTTTTAGACGTTGATGTTTTCGGGCTTTATCCCGATGTTCGTTTAAGTTCTCGTTCTAAATTTTCTTCCAGTTCTGAGTCTCTCGTTTCTGATTACAAGGGTCCTATTTTATCTAGGATGGGAAAGCATCAGAGTAACCGTGCGGTTCACAAACATGGTTCAAGCGACACTCAAATCGGGAGGCAAGTAGTTGACGAGAAGGATGTTGAAGAGGAACACTGTGCATCTCGTATTCCTTCTTCCTTAATCTCCCGAGTGGATATGATGTTGAGCCAAATGTGGTCAGGGAAGCTGTAATCGAGAAGTATCGTGCTCGGTTTGATCTAGATGATTCAATTCTAATGACTCCTGCTGGTAATAGAGCCACATGGAACCCTCCTCCGGGCATGGTACCGATTTACGGGTCCATGTTCTGCTGTGGTGTGACTCTTCATCTTCAGTCGTTCATCGCTTGGTTCCTTGCAGAGGTGGGGATCGCCCCGGCTCAACTTGCCCCGACCAGCTATAGAATACTAATATGTATGTGGCACATGTGGAGTCGGATGAACTTGCCACCGCCCTCTCCCCGCGAAATTAGGCATTTTTACACACTAAGGCAATATGGTCGGACTAGAACTTATTTTCTTATGTCCAGCCAGCCAGATAGCCGGATTCCTAAGGGGACGAAAGTGAACCAGGGAGTTGATATTTTCTCGGACGCCAAAAAGAAAGGCTTTGTGTGGGGTTTTCCTACCTCAAACAAGTACTAGAAGAATAAATGGTTCTTCACTGGAGGGAACTTGGGACTCGAGATCGAGCTCTCAACTGGGGAAGATCAGAAAGTGTTAAGGGTTCTTCATTTTTTATGTTCTTCTGATAGCTGGAATATGTCACGTCCTGTTTTTACTGACTCCAAGTTGAATAGACTTGCTCAGGTGACCGTGCGTACTCTGAAAAAGAGGAACATGTCCTATCTTTTTAATGAGAAGAAAATGATAGACCTTGGCTTCTTTTATCAGATTTCAGATTATCGCAGGCGATGTAAGTAGAATTTTCTTGTTTCCATTTTACTCGTACATTTTTTTTTTTCAAATTGTTCTTCTAACTTGTGCAGTATACGACTCGGACATCGTCTGCGACGTCAAAGCTCGCCAGGTGAAATCGATCATTCAGGCGGGTGGAAAAGAAGCTTCTCGCGACAATAAGAAAGAGGTTGATCTTCCTGATGATGAGTCGGATGAAGATTTTGATGAAGCTGATCAAATTCGGAGTATATTCCTAAAGAGATCATTCAGCTGACTGTGGGGGAATCAAGCAATCTGAGTGGCCCTGTTGGAACTGCTAATGCTCAAAGGGTGTCTGAAGATAAAGGCAGACACGGAGGACATCCCGGTGGCGCAGCGTCTGGCTAGCCGAGTTCCTTGGTTGAGGAAATGTCTGCCGAGGAATTTACAGTTGGGGATGAGAAAGAAGTTAGGGTACCCCCAGATGAGCAAATTAATCTTGATCCTGGTCTTTTTGAATCCTTTCAAGATATTATTAAATATCAGGAAGATCATGTGGCTAACCTCGGATTTCGTCGTATTCGGGCTGAGAAAAGAAAAGCGATTGATTCTCCCGCCCATCCCCATAAAGTTCCTTGGGTGGTTGTTGAGTCGAGTGATGATGATACTGAGATTAGAGTTACCCTAAATGTCCAAGCTGAGGCGCTTGTGGGAAGAGCGGAAGCTTTGAACCTGAACAGAGATTCTTTACCCCCTAAGGTTGGAGACGCAAGGGCGGAATCCTCGGGAAACCCTTTCTGTCCCACCCTCAGGATATGCTAAGGGTGTTGTCATCTGGTTGGGATTTTATCGGGGATGACCATTGGAACCGCTTCAGGGATGGTTCTCCTACAGATCGTCTTTAAAACATTTTCAACAGCGCGAGCTACGTAAGTCTTTTATCTCGTCATTTGCCTTTATGCTTGTAGGTGGTAGCCGAGTTTGCCAAGTTAGTTCAGATGTAACGACATAAAACTGATCAGATAAGACGTCTCAAAGCTCAACTGAAAGAGAGTGAGGACAACCGTGCTCGGGTTGAGGCGGCCTATCAAAAGGAGGTGAGCTTTGCCCAAGAATTTGCCGACCACTGTTTGGCTAAGCAAATGGAGGTTGAGGAGAAGGCTTCCTCTGCAAAAGAAAAGGTTGTGTCCTTCCAAAATCTGATCTCTGCCGCCCAAGAGTCTATGCTTAAGGCTGAACAAGAGGTTGATCAAGCTAGGTCATCTTATGAGCATAAAATCGAAGACCTCGAGCGTCAGGCCTTAACCGTTGAATCACTTTCAAAGGAGGCTAGGCTGGAAGTTGAGGTCCAAGGGGTTGATCGCTTCAAAAGGTCCCCAGCCTATGACGCCCTACTCCTTAGGGAGTTTCAATGAGGGTTGGTTTCAGCTGGTGAATTCTTCAAAGTCAAGAATCGGGCAACTGATAGAGCTCGGGTGAACTGGGAGCTATCAATTAAAACCTATATAGCCTGGTCTTTAGAGTCTCTTCGAACTCAAATGAAGGAATGGAGAGCTTACTGCCGAAGCCAAGGCAAAGAGCCTCATCCTATGCATTTAGAGGTCCCATCGGAACATTCCCTCTCGACCTTCTATGCTAGTCAGGAAGCTGGTGTGGTCGGGTCGAAGCTTGACACTAGACCGGTTCCTGGAATGGATTATAGCAAATGGGTGGACAACTCGGTCGACACAATCGCTTGGCCTTCAAATGAAAGTTTCCTCCATGAGTACGAGATGATGCATGACCCGAGTATTGGCAAGAGCTCCAAATTCTCATCTTAGCTTTAGGCATATTTGTAAAATTGTACATTTGTAAAAGAATTGATCAATGGAATCCCATATTTCGCCAAGTTGTCGTGAATTTGAAATGCCAAATCTCTGATGTCCATTGTTCATGATTCCTTTAATCGCCTAGTATCTTTTTTAGCTAGCTAACTCTGTTGCCTGAGTTACTTCACCGAGTATCTTATTTGAGTAGTTTCGTTACCCGGACAATTTATAACTCCAAATATCCTATTTAACTGAGTAATGCGATTTCATGTGCCAAGTATCTTATTTAACTAGCTACTATTAACCGAGCATCTCGAAACTGATAAATAGATTTGTACTTGCGCTTCATATTTGGTTGCTACCCGAACGTTACATCTAGGCTTACCACGATCATACGTTCGAGTCCTTACGCAAGTTACTGAGGACATCTCCTAATTTTATCTGCGCAAGGGTTTGTCGAATCATTAAGCTTTTAAACTGCTTAACACAGCTGCGCATCTCACCGGGATTTTTCCCGACGGTGCCCTAAGCCGTTTTCCAGAATCTGGTGCATCGGGTTTGCCTTTTGGCTAAGGTCAACTGACCTTACTCGGTTGGCGTGCTCCTTCGAGCTTCTCCGTCCATTTGGGAATTTTACCAAATTAATGGTCCCGAGCATTTTATCTTTTTTTTTTGTGCTTGCATGTTCTTATTATCATGCTTTTCCGCATGTTCTTATTATCATGCTCGTCTCGCGTATGTTCTTATTATCACATGTTTAGATTTTCGGGGCTTAGATTTTCGGAATCCCATATCGGGTTTTTATTCATAACTGTAAAATTGACAATGTAAATCTAAGAATTGCTAAAATTTAGAAATATCCTGGCTAAAAATTAAAAACAAATTTCAAGGATAGAAAATTTTCAAATATCGGGCATTGCATGGCTGGAGTAAAACCCCTCCATCTAGTTGGGCAATCCAATATGCTTCATGACCTGCTATTCCTTAAATCTTGCATGGGAATTCCCATTTGTCCGCCAACGAGCTTGCAACTTTGTTTTTTGTGTTCAGCGACACTTTCCTGAGCACCAGGTCTACTAGTTGGAATTTCCTGATCCGAACGTGAGAGTTGTAGTGTCAGGCCACTCTTTGCTGATATGCCACATTTTGTACACGGAATTTCTCCCTCTTCTCTTCTAGCTCATCTAAGCTTTGTAACAGCATATCAACATTCTGGTCTTCATCATATAGCCTGACCATGTATGATGTGTCTACCAAGATAACAGCTTTTATTCTGAACGCCAAAGAGAACGGAGTTTCTCCTTTAGAAGTTCTTACTGTCGTCCGATACGCCTATAATACCTCAGGAAGTTTTTTAACTCAACTACCTTTCTTGGCATCGAGCTTTGCTTTGAGTGTGTGCTTGATGATTTTGTTTACTGCTTAAGTTTGCCCATAATAATTTGTAATTTGATACTCATTGCACAGCTGTCTGAATTTTTGATTATCGAACTGGGTGCCGTTGTCAGTGATAATAGTACTCGGGACTCCAAATCTGTAGAGTATATTTTTCTTCACAAAGTTCATGGTATTTGCTTCCGTGATATGTACCAATGCTTCAGCTTCTACCCACTTAATGAAATAATCAACAGCCACAATTGCGTGCTTAGCTCCACCCCTGTCTCTGCCGGTATTGGACCAATTAAGTCTAGTCCCCACATGGCGAATGGCCATGGGGATGTGAGGCTTCTAAGTTGTTCAGGAGGCTGCCGAATATCATTGGCGATCCTTTGGCAAGCACTACAGCTTTCCAAGCATCGTTGTGCATCTGAGAACAAAGAGGGCTAACAATAACCTTACCTGAGTACCTTGTGTCCTAAACTCCTGCCCCCATTATGGTTTCCACATACTCCACCATGGATTTTCTGTAGTATTCGATATGTATTTTCCTCTGATACACATCTTTGGAGTATTCGGAAAAACCCCCTTCTGTACAATTCTCCTCCAATCAATGTGTATCTTGCTGACCGGTACCTGATGCGTTTGGCTTCTAGGGGATCTTCCGGGAGTATACCTTCTTCCATGTATCTTTTTAGCTGAGTCATCCAACTGTCTGACGGTGTTCGGATTTTTGAGATTTCAAAGTTTTTCTGCTCAACTATACTTAGTCTGAGGAGATGTGCAACCAGAATAGTTTTTGGCCTGATTGTGGTTGTTGTTGATGCTAGTTTGGACAAAGCGTCTGCCTTCTCATTTTCTTCTCTAGGGATCTGGACAATTCTGTATTCCTTGAATCTTTGAAGGAGTTGTTTTGCTATGCCCAAATAAGGCATCATACCTTCATCTCTAGCCTGATATTCATCTGAAACTTAGTTGACGACTATCTGTGAGTCACTGAATATCTCAACCTCATCTGCTCCAAGTGCTATGCAAACTCTAAGTCTTGCTAGTAGTGCCTTATATTCGGCTTGATTTTTACATTCAACATCATCTTCTTCCAGGGTGCACACCACAATCCCTGATTCGCTGTCATGAGTGTTAGAGGAACCATCGACATATAACCTCTAGGGGAAACTTTTGCACATCATCCTTTTGCTTCCA
The DNA here is from genome assembly GCA_032871835.1 of Dipteronia dyeriana. Classification (NCBI taxonomy): domain Eukaryota; kingdom Viridiplantae; phylum Streptophyta; class Magnoliopsida; order Sapindales; family Sapindaceae; genus Dipteronia; species Dipteronia dyeriana. The sequence goes on along the minus strand of CM065300.1, from coordinate 27,015,732 downwards.
GGTTTGGTTCTGTGAATTCTGTTACGAAATCTGCCACTGCTTGGCCTTTGAGTGATGTCCTGGGGATGTACTGAATATCGAATTCACTCAGCTCAATTGCTCATTTAGTTAACCTCCCTAAAATTTTCGGCTTCTGTAGGATTTGCTTAAGTGGGCAATCGGTGAAAACCTGGATCGTATGAGCCTGAAAGTATGACCTCAGCTTTCTTGCTGCCGAAACCAATGCTAGAGCCATTTTTTCTACCTGTGAATACCTGGTTTCAGCTAGAAGAAGAGCCTTACTGGTGTAGTATAGTAGCCTCTGTACTTTGTCTTGTGTTCTAACTAGAACCGAGCTTTCTGTTAATTCTGTAATGGATAAGTACAAGTGGAGTATTTCTCCCATTTTAGGTTTTGAAAGGATAGGAGTCTGTCCTAAGTACTCTTTATTTTCAGGAACGCCTGCTCGCACTTTTCATTCCACTCGATTCCTTTCCCCTTTTTGATCATTTTGAAAAAGGGGGGCACATATATCTATGGCCTTTGAAATAAATCTGCCCAATGAAGCTAAGCATCATGTTAAGCGCTGCACTTCTTTTAGCATTTTTGGTGAAGTCATTTTTTGGAGGGCCTGGATATTCTCAGAGTTCACTTCGAATCCCCTCTGGTGAACTTGTAAACCAAGGAACCTTCTAGAAGGAACATAAAATAGGCACTTATTCGGATTTAACCTCATCTGGTATCTCTTTAAGACATCGAATGTTTCCCGTAGGTCCGAAGCATGTTCGTCTGCCGAGACACTTTTGGTCAACATGTCGTCTATGTAAACTTCCATGTTTCTTCCTATTTGACGTGCAAAAATCCTATTGACCAATCTTTGGTATGTTGCTCCAGCATTTTTTAACCCAAAAGGCATTACTGTATAACAGTATAAGCCTTGATCGGTTGTGAATGCTGTTTTTTCTTCATCAGCTTTATTCATTTGGATTTGATTGTATCCTGAGTAAGCGTCCATGAAACTAAGTAATTCATAGCTTGATGTAGCATCGACCAGTTGGTCTATTCTCGGAAGTGGAAAGTTGTCTTTTGGGTAGACCTTGTTCAGATCCGTGAAGTTCATGCACATTCTCCATTGGCCATTTTTCTTCTAGACCAGGATCACATTTGCTACCCACTGAGGGTAGCTGATTTCCCTGATCGACCCTACAGCGAGTAACTTCTTCACTTCATACTTAATTGCCCAACTTCTCTCGAGGTTAAATGACCTTCTCTTTCGTATTACTGGTTTCGCATTGTAATCCACCGCCAGATGATGTGATATTATTCGGGGCATCTATCCCTACCATGTCTTCATGACTCCAAGTGAACACATCTTTGTATTCTTTAAGCAAATTAATAATAAGGTCCTTCTTAACCTCTCTTTCCAAATTGGCCTCAATTTTGATCTTTTTATCTTGTTCATCTTCCTTTAAGACTACATCTTCTATCGGTTCACTTTTAGGTACCTCTGGTTCTTCCCTTGGATTGAACTTGAACAACAGAGATTCCTGATCAATCTAATGTGGTCGTGTTATGGTGCACACTTGTTCACTATTGTCTCTGTCTTTGTAAACCAAAAGATTAGCTCTTTTGGCCATCTCTTGGGCCCTTTGACTACTCCTACCCCCCATTCAATTGGGAACTTGATCATTAGAGCGTAGGTAACTGTTACTGCCTTAGTTTTGTTCATGAATGGTTGACCTAACAGTGCATATAAGGCCAATTGTCCAGATCTACCACTACAAAGTCGAGTAACACTATTTTCTGACAAGGTGCTACTTTGATTTTCACGGGCAGCTTCGTTGTCCCGAGAGACCTGACCTTGACTCTCCCGAATCCTCTGAGTGGGGTATGGAAAGGTTGTAAATCCTTTCAATCCAACCTAAGCTGATCATAAACAGTTATATTGAGAATGTCTGCCGAACTGCCATTGTCTACTAAAATTCTCCTGGCTTCGCTATGGCCAATTCAGGCACTTATTACGAGGGCGTCGTTTGGTCGGACATCGACATGTGAATCGGCCTCCTTGAATATTATCGGGTCTCATCCTTTCTTTATTCTTTTCGGGTCTGGTTCGACGGAGTTGACATCAAAATTCTGTCTTGCCTCACCGCTTCTCGGATTTCCTGAGTTCACTCCCGACTTCTCCCAGTTAATGGTCCTCCTAAGATAGTTTGTATTACTTTATTTGCCTCAGGACTGGCCCTTTTATTTCGACAAGAATTATGATCTATCATGGTCTCTTTCTTTATTTCTGAACTCTCATCTTTCTTCACGATTATATCTTGCAGGTGTCCTTCCAGAATGAGGGTCTCTATATAGTCTCTAAGCTGGTAACATTTAGAGGTCTCATGACCGGTTTCCTTATGGAATCTGCAGTATTTTTCCGTGTCTCGCCAAGAAAATTGATATTATCGACGTGGCTCCTTCACCGGATTCTTTTCTTCTAGTGTTGCCATGATTTCTTCCTGTTTTTTTAGAGGGGTGTAGTTCGTGTATTTTTCTCGAAACTTTTCCGTGGTCTGGTCAGTATTACGCCCACTTCCTCCGTCCTTGCTTCTTTCTTTGCTATTTCCTTTTTTTCCTTTATGGTTTTGTACCTTCGACTCGGTATATTTTTATTCAAGTCTCCCTTCATGCATGTAGCAACCTACTGTTGCTAATTCCTCTTCCTCGACTAATGCATATCCTCCAGCCATATCCATCATATGTACATATCTGGTTTGACGAGCCCTTCTTAGGTTAAAAGATAGTCGTCCATTCTGCAGGTTGTTTATGAATGCAACAATTATTGCTTCGTCATTCGCACTGCCAATTTCTAAGACTGCTTGGCCAAACCTTTCTAGATACTTCTTCAACGACTCATCTTTACCTTGTTTCAACTGAGAAAGGTAAGCCACTAACTTTTTCCTATGTACATTGCCTAGAAATTGTCTTGAGAAGCTTCTGCTCAACTCACTGAAACTCTCAATTCTTACCGGAGGCAATCTTCCAAACCATCTTAAGCCTGAGTCTCCCAGAGTTTGTAGAAAATTGAGACACAACAAAGGGTCGCTGTGGGCATACTGGGCCATAACGCTTTTATATCGTTTGGCGTGTTCTTTAGGATCTGTATCCTTCTTGAACTGTTCCACGTGTGGCATAACCTTTCTAGGAAAGGGGTTCACAGGATGTCCCTAGTAAAAGGACTGTCAGAATCATCATCAGACAGCTTGTTATATCCATTTGACGCCTGTTGTTTTTGACTTCTCGGGTCAGACTCTGAATCATGACATCTTTATCCCCCACCGGTTCTGCATGATGGTTAAACTGTCGGGTGATCGTCATACTTGTTTTCAGCCCCTCTTCACTTTGTTCTCGAGTTTCATGGGCTAATCCTTGCAGGCATATGGTTCCATGACGACGTTTGCGATGGTGTTGATCGCTATCATCTGATGACGATGACCGATCCTTACGCCGATCATATTTACGGTGTCTATCTTGGCCCGCCTGATTGTGATTCCGCCTTTTGTGTGGTCGTTCTTCTTCGGGAGTTTTACGATTCTTGACCTAGTTACGTGTTATACCCCCAGTTTGATTGATTTGACCTGAGTTCCTAACAACTACTAGTACATCTGGTTCCGATCCAACTATAACCAAACAAAGCCTTGTAGGTGGAGGGTTTGGCGAATGCGCCTCTTTCGTAGCCTATAGGTCTACTCTTTCTCTCGTCGCGTCCATCAGTAGCTGTTGCAATGCCTCGCGAAAACGACGTCCTATGTCCTCACTGGTATGAGGGATTTGTTGGATACCAGCCAGGGGTGCTAGTTGGTTCTTGGCAGTTGTGGTGGGATCTTGCGTACTCCCGCCTATATGAGCATTATCTGGAGATATTTGGATATCCCCAGGACTGTTTCTACTTCTGGTACCAGTCATTGCTTAATCAGATCGGAGGTTCAGCCCCCTCCTTCTAGCGCAGGTTGTTGACATCGATTTCTCGATGGGTGAGAAAGTCAACAATGTTGAATTTGGTTATGACCTGTCAAAAAGAAAGAGAAAGAGAATGCAATTTGAAGTTAATAAGACACGAATTTACATGGTAAAACTCCGGTGATCGGAGAAACGTCCACGGATGGCTGAATACACAACCAAACCAAATCCACTACGTAAATGAAGAATTACACCACTCGATCTCTTTTGCCTCTTTTTTAATGATGTTTTTATGTATATGTATTGTTCTCTCCCTTTTACAATGAGATTATGGGTCTATTTATATGTGCATAGAACTCTAATCATTGTTATAAAAGTAAAATGAATTGTATTTTAATTAGGGTTGGTTGCTTGCTTGTTGGAGTCGTCTTTATCTTCTTTCCTTTTTCGGAGATCGTGTAGAGATCGAATGGGACTATGGTGGTATAGTCCGTTTAGGACTTATTTCCTTATCAATGTGCGGTTTTCTTGAAGTAGAGTTGTTGTTTGATTTGAAATTTGTTTCTTGTTCGACGTTTTATTCTTCTAGAAACTCTTTTTGAAATGAATGTCTTGCGTATTTAAGTATGACTCTTGGTTCACCCACGTGTGAATCGTGGGCAGGGTTTCTTTATTCGGGTTTCCCATATTGTCCCGAGTAAAACATAATGTGCTAAGTACTCGGTCCTGAGTAGGATATAACGTGCCGAATACCCGTGTTCAAACTTACTCGAGTTCCTATTCCTTTGTAACATCTTGGGTATTTTCTAGATGTCTACTCGGATGCCCATCTAGCAATTTTTTCACGGGACTTTCCATCTTGTCAATGACATGTACATTCGACAAAATATACATATAACAAGTACATTCATATGTAAAGATTAAAAAAAACAAACACATCATTTAGGTTTAGATTCTAATACCTATTCAATCTTCAGAAAAATCAGACAAAAAAAAAAAGCACCAACCCTTAGTCAAAGATTTAAGAAGCCAAATCTCTTCAAAATCCAAAACGCAACATATACAATTAATTTCCGGATACTGTTAAGGCATCTATGTAATGTAATTGCATCATTGCATGCCACAGACGTGTGTGTATTAGCAGATAAGATTGAGCCAGCAAATTAGTTGGAATCGTTTGAACAAAAGAGAAAGAAGAAAGAACATCATTGTTGTGAAGAATGTTAGATGTATAATTAGAGATTCTCTAATGTCAACATTCAAATTTTAATATGTATCGACTCGAATCTGAATTATTTTTTATTGTATAGAATGAATTCTTAAACATAAAGAATTCCCCTAGTGACCACCGTTGGATACAACCAGAGTTTTAATATTCAAATGGAGACGTTCGTATTGAGGATTGTAGTTAGAGAGAGAGAGTAAGTCGAAAAAGATACTGCTAGCAAATTGCCAGTTCGAATATAGTTTGAACAAGAAGAAAGAACTTTACAAAGATCGAATGTGAGACGATATATTCTTTATAATGTTAACACCCAGATTTAAACATTTATCCAAACTTGAATATTCAATTCATAGAGAAATCCTTCTTTTATTTATTTCATTATTATAAAATTTAAATGAAAGATAAAATGAACTACCAAACCCTAATCATGAAATTAGTACGTGTAAAAGAATATTAGATTCCAAAAACTTTTTATAGAACTATAATTAAGAAATCTCGCCACTAACCTAGCTATTAGGTACCCACGTAAAAGATGTAATTTATATTAAGAAATGTTTATCTGGCGTTGCGATATTCATCAGATATAGCTATAGTGTTGATATCAGTAGAATTTCATAATTCAAACTTTAAATAGATTAACTGATATTAAGAATTTAGAGGTGATTAATTAGTCCCTTAAACAAGAAAAAAGAAACTACATTCTTGGCCAAAAGGCCAAAAATAAAAGGCAGACAAATAAATGACCAAATTAAAAGATCGACAATGGTCAAAATAAAACACCGAAAGACCATTTCGGCCAATAAGAAATTAATTATAAAAGGTCGAAAGACCAAGTGGGTATCACTCGATCCCGTAATACCGATAGAAATACTGAAACATCTACATCAGAGAATGGTTCATTCAATAATAATTATAAGACAATTAGAGAGAGATATATATAGATAGAAGAGAATTGAAAATGATTCGATCTGGGTAAGTTTGAAATAGATGTTTTCTTCCTGTGTTCAAAGAAGATGACATCTTTTTAAAGCAAAAGAAACCATCCTTGTGTTACCTCATTAAGTAGTGGAGTGTGATCAGTGATCACTCTCAGATTAGTTATTTTCAATTTTGCATCAAATCAACTTTTTCAAAGAAAGTTGAAAGCTTCTCAGATCAGTCTCTTTGTGGTCTCAGCATTTTCACCAATTGTGAATATATACGTGTTCTCCTTCTCAATTCATGCATTCTCTTTTTAATTTCTCTGACGTTTTTTATCATTTCCTTGCAAGTGCTTCTTTCAAATTCTAGTGGAGATTTTTGATGAAATATAATTTGTAAGAAATATATATGTAACAAATTTTAAACTTTCAAGAAGATTATTGATGAATAACAAAAAATTTAAACTTTAATTTTAATGATAATTCTCAAAAGAATTGAGTTTTTATACATTTCTAGAGTCTAGACTCTATAGTTTCAACAAGTATATATGTGTAATATAAAACTTTATAATTAGTATATCAAATCCAATAAAAAGGTCTGTCATTGTCTTTGAGATTTTATTAATCTGAAAATCTATAACGTTTGGTGCTTGTAACTTATTAAGCATACAATAATCATGTTTTGATTATTAATTGCATACGTACAAGACATAATTTGGAAAATCAAAGGTGGTTGATATAATTTGCTAACTCTAAAAGCAAGATTGTGTTTAAAGACAAGAAATTGACGTTTTTATATATCATGTCAATTCAAGATCGATTCTTGATTATTTTTGTTTGGTATTTTTGTTATCATCATTTATCGATAAGTATTTCACGGCCGTTCCATACCGTGCCGACACGTTTTTACAGCTATAAAAGTGATTGATCATTTCCATTTTACCATATATCTGTTATGCTAAAAGTTTGAATCTCATATTTATTTATTAAATTTTAAAGTGTAGAAAAACCTTTCCTAATAGTATAGAAAATGGCATTTTAAACTTTATTTATAACGGTCGATTTCGTATGGATCTCTGAGCCCATTGATATCAACAAACACATTTATTTTCACTATAGACAATGTACTTTATAACAGAGGAATACTATTTTATCCAAATCTTGTGTTCAAATGATGTGGCAACGCTCCAGTCCATTCATTTAAATTGGATTAGATTTACATGAATTAAATGAATGAACTAGAGTGTTGCCACATCATTTGGATAACAGATTTAGACACTAAATTTGGATAAAGTAGTATTACCCTTTATAAAAATACTTATAGTGTAAATCATTCATTTTGTAGGGCTTTTCGTAATAATACTCTTATCGATAAATATAGAACTAATATCATAATTTTTTTATTTTTATATCAAGATCAAATCACGAAAGTCAATATTAAAACCTTTTGCTTTGTTTACAAATCACGCTAGTAGTAAAAAGTTAACATAAACAAACAAGTAAAACATTTTACTCAACCTCTAGAGTCAACGATAATTCCATAAATGGTCCTACAAATCTTTTTAAAATATAATTAACTTCTCTTCAACTAATCTGCAGTTACAACTTACAATCTTCAATATCCACCAACAAACACGTCAATGGACCCTACTTTGATTAATCCACTCTACCAATATAAGAATATAACAACCGTTGATCATTAATCATGAACCATATATTTACGAAGTTTAATGTCAAATTTTATGATGTTAATTCGAAATATCTACGAAGTTTGAACACTAATATTTATATTTGAAATTACATGTCAATCTATGCCGTTAATGTTGAGAGTTCGTTTGCTATTCGAGAATTCTAATCAGTAAAATGAAACTCAATTCCTGATCGATTTGTATTTCAACATTAATCTCCTAAGAATCATGTTACGTAAATCCTACTAAAATCATGCATTATGTTTTTACTGGAAAAAGAGTTTAATTAATTCCCCTCTCTCAAGCCTCATCTAAGAAATTAAGTTCATTTTTTGAATTTTCTTTTAAAATTTTCATTTTCTAATAAAAAATACGTCTTAATAAAATCAAATGTATTGTGAAATTGATTATGATCAAAAGTTAACTGATACTTTTTGGAGGTGGTATTTCAATAATGTCATTACTTTAATAACTTATGTTTAAAAGGTACTTATTATGGTGAACGGATGAAAATACCTTCAATAGTTGTTCCACATCAGATTTCTTTACAGTAACAGAGTTGTGAAGTAGAGAGAGAAAGTCTCGTTGAAACCCAGACAATTACTCGAACGACGATGGAGTGACGCTACGCAGATGCATTTGAGGGTTGAACTCCCCACCGAGCTCGCGGTGGTCGAGCTGCCCAGTCAGCTCGTGTGGGAGGTGGGGGTAGGGGACCAAAGCTTTTTTTTCTGATCAGTACTTAAAAGACTCGAAATGTAATTACAAAAGACTCGAAGCCTCGAAGCCTCAAAGCCTTTATTAAAAGTCTCAGAACCTTTAGTAAAAAGCTCAGAGCCTTTAGTAAAAGTCTCGGAACCTTTATTAAAAAGCACGAAGAATTTATTAAAAAACTCGGAACCATTACAAAAAAACTCGGAACCTTTATAAACAAGTCCGGAGCCTTTATAAAAAAGCTCGGAGTCTTTATAAAAAAACTCGAATACTTTACACAAAGTCTCGAATAAATTACATTACAAAAAAACTCGGAACCATTACAAAAAAGCTCATAGATTTTACATAAATTCTCAGATAATTTACATTACAAAAAAGCTCAGAGCCATTACAAAAAGCTCGAAGACTTTACACAAAATCTCATATAATTTACACAAATGCTCGGACGATATAAATAAAGCTTACAAAGGCTTGAATAATTCAAAATTCTAAGGTTCAAACTTCACAATACCAGCTTCATGTTCAAGCAAAGACTCGGACAACAAATTATAAGTAATGGATAAATTGTAACAAGACTCAAAACATATTGTTTTGCCAAAACACATCGACTTTCCGATAAGTTGTAAATCGATTTTCAAACAAATTTATTGGAGAGAGAGAAGGGGAAGTTACTGCTTTCGGTGATAAAAGTGTGGAGATAAAAGTACAAACAAAATTAAAATTGATTATTTAAAGACAATTTAAGTAGTTCAAATTATGTATCTTTTAAACTTATCTTATTAAAATAATGACAAGTGCAACGAACAAAAAAAAAAGATATTTCACCCTATTTCAACTCATATATAAAATTTGTATTTGCGTTGGGTGAGTGATGTGAATTACGAAAAACCTTAAATTAAAACAAATGTTGATGACCCACATGTATATAAAACTCATCTTAATTAATTACATTAAAGATCTAAAACTAGAGAATTCTCTAGTTTTGATAATCTTTGTCTTGTTCTAAATTGAGACCATTGACTGAAGTTCGTTGTCTTCATATCCGGACCCACAACAAATAAATTAACACTGTTTATATATATATATAGCTAGCATGCTTTCATGTTTTCAACCAGTTCATGGATTGTTTTCTTATAGAACTACTATTTTATTTTCCTTTTATGGAAACCTAAAAAAATAATAGTTTTTTATTTGGTTAAGTCGCCATCACTTATTGATGCCGAAAATCTCGGAACATTTTAGGTGGGGACTCAAACTGTTAAATTGTGATTTATTGAATGACATATGTAGGCATGTAGCAAAGCAAATAGTAGAACAATTTTGTCAAGAATAATTGTTTAAATGCAGATTTTGAGAATATTTTAAATTATAAAAGCACATGATAAACACTATATAGTTTAGAAAATATTAATTCCGATTGTCCTTAATTATAACATATTTCGATCTTAAAAATAGTAAAAGAATCAAGAACGTATGATACTATATTGTTTGATAAGAAAGATTGAATTTATACATGTTAGAAGAAAATTATTTTATATATATATATATATATATATATATATATATGTGGATATGATATATCCAAAGATTTAATCAAGAATTCAACATTTATGTCTTGGACAAGAAAAATATCGATAATAGAAATAAATTATTTATTTTTATATGCTAGTTTTAGGTAACTAAATCTCTAAAGATCACTTAAAGAAATATTTAATTGAGCCATAAGGAAATAATATACATAATATTCTATATTATGCAATTTATATATGGTGGTCAAATGTGTATCTTTTGTTTTCTGTCCTATTTATACAAACCATGTCACATTTCACATGCACATACTCACGCTAGCAAATGAAAAACAATTAAACAAAGCAATGCACGTGACATTGGATATAACCCAATTTTGATTTGGTTTATATTGGGTGCGGTGGGATGTACATACATTTTCGCTACGATCTTGCCATGATCTCGTAGCAATATCATCGTGGGGATGCACCATGCATCCCATTGCATTCAAGTTTTTTTACCAAAATCTATCTCTGTGTGTATATATATATATATTTATAATCATTTTCCTATCGGTATATAAAATTATATAAGAACATTGAATGTAAGTTATTCATTTATAAAAGAGTTTTGATAAATATATACATATCAAGTCAAAGTAGATAAAATGGATGACTCAGATTCAATGTCTTTATATAATTTCATTAGTGTGCACTTATTTGAAGTTTTTTGTTTATATATATAAGGTTTTGGCGCACTGAAATTTTATTAGGAATTTATGGAAAATGAGCATCTTTCAATGAATTCAAAAGATTGTTAATCAATGAATTGTTTAAATTATTAATTCTATAATGTATTGTGTTGGGTTTGCCTCTAGGCTTGATATTAATAATACTGCAGCTTCAGAAAAAAAAAATCACAAAGTTTCTGAAACAATTTCTTAACTTTTCCTATAATATGAAATAAATGCAAATTAATTAGTGTAGTTTAGAGAACATTGATTTAACAATTTTCTAATTAATTTTAGAAAAAGTTTGTTGCTTTTTGTTTTAAATTTCAATAGAATCTTTTCATCATTCATGTGAAGTTTATATGCATGTAATTCACTCCTTTTTTTTTGGAGGGGGCATGTAATTAACTTTTATTGTAGATAAATTAGAAACATCTGCCTGGTGCAGTAGTGCGAAATCCTTTTGATTTTAGTCATTTCCATATATAATTCACTTTGTAGGCACTGAAATAGAAAATCTTAAAGATGAAATTCCACGAATGCAAAAGTCTGCGAGAAATTTTGTTTATATTTGAGTTTTTTCTTTTTGACGAATATATTTGAGTTACGTTATTCATTATCTTTTCCAAATAAGAAATATAAGAATCCTATAATTGGAGGGGTAGAGAAGATGGTTGCTTTCCTTCTTATAATGCCAACAAAAACAAGTCTCTATAGAGTGAACCATAAATTGAAGACCCCAAATAGGAAAGTAGAAAGACACCATCATACCAAACAAACAAAAAAGAAGAAGAAAGTTTCAACACTCATATTTGAATACTATAAACGGATACGTATTGAAGTACAGGAGCCCACAAATAAAGCAACCAAAAGAGAAATTTCAAAGAACCTGGACCTTAATCCACAACCAATCTCTTGAGTCTTGACACACATTGTGTTGTTTATATCAATCGGTGCACATGCAATGCTTTCACATATATATATATATATATATATATATATATATATATATATATATATAGAGAGAGAGAGAGAGAGAGAGAGTAGAGAACGATTTTGTAGATAATAATCTAAAATATGTACATTTCTTGTAAGATTTATAGCCTCAAAAATTAGGTTAAAATCCATTTTTTAGATTAGTTTATTTCACTTGCGTATCCCTTGAAAATTAAGGCTCCGTCCTATAGTTGTTTTTCAGTCCCTTTTCGTTTTTATTTTTCAAAAACGATTTCGAAAACGCGTTTGTTAACCGTTTTTCATTTTATTTTCAAAAAAAAATTGAAAAATAAAACCAATGTTAAAAGTGAAAGATTTGAAAAACATAAAATACTTGTTTTTCGTTTTTGTTTTTCATTTTAATTTTCACTTTTTTATATTAAAAAAAAATCTTAAACTATTAATTGTACTGTTATGCGTTTGATATGACTAGAACAAGACGGAACAAGATTTTTAAATTACCAAAGTACCCCTATTTTATATATATATTTCAGAATAATTTATTTTCAATTAGAACTAAAAGTATTCATACAATATATATATATATATATATATTATAATTATTATTATATGTATATTACTATATATAAATATTATATAAAATATTATATATTATAATATTTACATAATTAGTAAATTAATATATAATATATATAATATATAATAAAAATAAAATAATATTTCATATATAAAAATTATAATAATTTTTAATAAATAAAATAATATTATTATAATATGTATATATTTTATTATATAATAATATATATATATTATAATTATTTATTTATAATTTAAGAGTTTAGTTTTGATTAATTCATTTTTTTGATATGTTTTTTTGAATTAATTTTTGATGTGTTACTTTTGTTTAATATAAAAATTACAATACAAAAATTATATTGGTTAATTATTTAATCAATTTGTTTATAGTTGTAATAATATTAAACAAAATACTAAAATTGATATTTTAATTTTTGATAGTTTTCGGTTAACCTACCAGACGCGTTTTTTCTGTTTTTATTTTCAAAATACAGTTTTCAGTATTTGCTACCAGACGCGTTTTCAGAATTCGAAATTAAAACCAAAAATACTGTTTTCATTTTCATTTTCATTTTTATTTTCGAAAAACAGCAATTGAAAAACGCTTACAGGACAGGCCCTAGGAATCTACTCGATTTTGAATCAGAAAAAAAAAATTCACTTAACTTAATTAGTTATTTTAAGTTTAGAAAGTATGTTTAAAATTACCTTATAAAACAAAACAAAAAATTAATAAATGGAATGTTTCGTAAAAACATTGAACAATACATTAAAAAAAAAAGGTTTTGCTCAACATTAGCATGGACATCAAGTTTTAGTAAATATTGTTTCTAGCTTAATTAATATAATGTTTTAATAATTATCACGTATGAATCAAGTTCTTACGGTTTATCATCATCATTTAATGTGGTTAGATGATAAATTATGCTCATTTAAATGCTTCAAATTCGAATCACCATTCCAAAGGTGGAATGTTAAAAAGACTAAGAATCAAATTTTCCCTGCTTAAAATTGAATTATTTGAGCAGAGAATCAAACAAAGAATACAATTATATCTATAAAGATTATATAATGTATTTTAACTCTAAAGTTTCCACTTCCTATGCATCAATTAATGGGATGGTCCATTTCAACAAAAAAAAAATCAATTAAGGATAGTAACACCAATATTTTTCAGAAAGATGACCCACATTTGTACTGATCCTATTGAACAATATAACAACAAAATATTCCTCCCCATCATATTCATCTCCAACTTGTAGTACTTTTTTCATAAAATTGTACTTCGTCATAATCTTTTTTAAAAGATTAATGCTATTTGTATCGGAATTAGAATTTGTTTTCAATCATTTATTCTATTTACTTATTAATGTGACATCCACTAATCAAAATCAAAATCAAATCAAAATGTAGCTAACAATCTAGAATCTAACATTGCATGTTATCATAACCCTATTTTTTTTTAATATCTATTAATCAGAGACCAAATATTTTTTTTTAAAAGCTTTCGATTATTAGAATTATGATATATTTTCCAGTTTTGTTAGGATTATATTTCTAGTAATATTTCTTAGTTACGGTATTTTTCTTATTTCTAGTTATATTATGATTAGTACTCCTATTACGAGTTAGATTAGTCTTTTATTATTTTGCCTATATAATCTTTCTTTATTAGTTATTTTTTATATAACTTAGGATTCACGATATAACCTTATATTTTGTATTATGCAATAATAATAAACCTTAGTTTTATTGTTAACTTCTTCTCGATCTCTTCCGTTCTTTGTTTTGCATGAGATTATTTAGTATGGTATCAGAGTTTAAGATTCTTTTACATGGTATCAGAGCCTGATTTAATGAAGAAAAAAAAATTCATTCGTGTGTCTACAAGAGTCTAGTTTCATAAAAAAATAGTTTTATTCTTGTGTTCATTAGAGCCTAGTTTGCCTGGTGAGTGTTCATACTGTTCTGACGAGTCTCGTTTGCATATTGTTTTTCTTCTACTTGATATTTTGATTGGTATTGAATTTCTCTCTCCTTTGTTCTTAGTTGGTATTTGGCTCTCTCTCTCTTCTTTGTTTCTGGTTGGTATTGACTTTCTCTCTCATTTGTTTTATGTTGGTATTGGCTTTCTCTCTCCTTTATTTTCCAATGGTATTTGACTTTCTCTCTCCTGTGTTCCCGTTGGTATTTGGCTTCCTCTCTCCTTATTTTCTGTTGTTGCCAAGTGAGCATGTTGCACGTGAGTAAGGGTGTGAATCATAGTTCAAGATCACTTGGGCACTAAGTGGACGTGAAATTGGTTTTGGCACGATTTGCATGGTTTCGTAGTTTGGTACGATTTGCACGCACGAGTTCGATTTGAAAGATTTTACAGGGTCTTGCACAATTCACAGGGTTTGGCACGATTTGCATAGTTTCGTAGGGTTTGGAGAAAATTGAACTGTTTACAGAGTTTCACACGGTTTGCATGATATGCATGGTTTTGGAACAATTTACACGGTTTAGAGGGACTCAATTTGCATGGCTTCGCAAGTTTGCGGATTCGTTACCAAGTCGAGGGAAACTCTTGATGCTTCTTACAGCCGTATCGCGAGTTTGAGAGGGGGTGTTAGAATTATGATATATTTCCTAGTTTTGTTAGGATTATATTTCTAGTAATATTTTTTAGTTATGATATTTTTTTATGTTTCTAGTTATATTATTATTAGTACTCCTATTAGGAGTTATATTAGTCTTTTATTGTTTTGCCTATACAAGCTCTCTTTATTACTTATTTTTTATATAACTTATGATTCACGATGTAACCTTATATTTTGTATTATACAATAATAATAAACCTTAGATTTCTTGTTAGCTTCTTCTCGATCTCTTCCGTTTTTTATTTTGTATGAGATTATTTAGTATGGTATAAGAGTTTAAATTCTTTAACACTTTCGATATTGATAGGATTCAAACCGCTGACCTGAAATTTATTTATTTAAACCCAAACTTATCCATCTAGTAACTAAGTTACATCCATATTGGCCTATGAACCCTAAATTGGGTTGTCATTTATCTTAAACTATGGTCTCATCAAGACGTTTGTGAAAATTTACCAACAAACCATCTTAAATATCTCAATTTTTTTTATTTTTTAACGAATAATTTTCTTTTTTCTTTCTTTTTTTTAAAGAAATTTCCTAATAATGCACACTAGCTTCTACCTAGGGTTGAGGCAAAAGCCTTTATCGGTGGTGATGCCTTCTTTAATTGGGTTTCCATGATGATCAATGACCCACATTGATCAAAAAGCACTTCATTTTCTTACTCACAATCTTCGTTGATTCACGATTTCACGGTCACATTTCTTCTGTTTTTTGCTTCTCTTGATGACTTGATCTGTCTATCTCCATGATTTTTATCTTTTCTATGGCATGCCTTGCTTTTGAATTTTCTTCCTTGTAAAATTATTATGTTCTTGCCATAATGAGGTAAAAAAACAAAAATGAGTAACATCAATAAAGAAGAGGATCACATTTTAAAAGTGCATATATATATATATATATATCAATTACTTCACGTAATCACACAACTGGTTGTATATATCATTCTCTCTCATGGAAAAGGGTAATTTTCAAGAATCTCTCATAATATTTTATTTAAAAAGTTATAATAAAACTATAATAGCATTTCATTTGTTTTTAGTTGTGATTTTATGTGGGTATGAACCTTGAAGTAGTTTATAACTGGGTAAGTTCTTTATAATTAAGAGTTCTGTTCAATAAATTCCCAGACATTCAATTATGTCCAAACCAAGTTTTTAAACAACGTAACAACTTTAAACAATTTTTCTTTTTAATTTTATAATATTATATTATATAAGAGTGATCTTGATTTTTTGTTAATATTATGTTATAAAAGAATAATCCTGAAAAAAAAATCAGAACCGTCGTGAGTGAAGAACTCCTATTTCTGTTTCCTATTAATATAATCTCGTAATAGATCGATTTACACTCGCACCAAAGATTTGCTTACATTTAAGATTCTTGTATAATTATATCAAAAAGAAAACCATCCATAACTATTCTTTCGACTGACACTTTCACTTGGTTTAATGTCTCATAATTAAAAAAAGAAAAATTATGACGATGATTAAAATATAATTAATGTCAAATCAATCACAAAAAGCAACTTTTAACGGTTTATAAATCGAAAAATACTTAAGTTTCTAAGTTACTGACCCTCCAATCGAATGGTATCACATAACCCTCTTTCTTTATTTTTCTATAATTATTTAATAAAATAGATTACGTGATATTATCCTGTTGATAAGGTAAGTACCTAAATATTATTCTTATAAATTAATTAACACAAATATTATTAATACTAGTCGATCGATTCCACGTAAGGACATCTCTTTTTTTTTTGTTAAATAATTAATATAACTGTCATTATTTAAGATACTAATTCCATCAATAAAATATTAACACATGATATATTTTATAAATACATAAAACGATAAATATAAAAAATGAAAAAAAAAAACTCATATCAATATCTGAGTGGATCAATATTTTGAGTACTAATAAACCGATATACAACCACTTTCCTTTCGAAAAAAAAAAAAGTCTGCTGGCCTATCATTCCTTGTTCATATATAGCAATTAATTTATTAATTAAAGATATATATGCTCACTTTTCTTTAAGTCCACTAGATACACATAATATTTAAACGAAATAAATAAAGACCCACTTAAAATATACCCGTATCTAACAATCTAATTTTAAAATAAGAACACATCACTAACAATCATTCGTATATCACATCATTTTTTAGTATAAATAGTTATATATCTCTTTTTCACGTCATATGATCAAGGATTCAAATCTTATCGTACCTATTCAATTTCTTAATTAATTTAGATTAAAATTAGAAAAATAAAAAGGTATCTTAGAATATAAACTCTACAGTGAATAGAAAA
Source organism: Dipteronia dyeriana (assembly GCA_032871835.1). Classification (NCBI taxonomy): domain Eukaryota; kingdom Viridiplantae; phylum Streptophyta; class Magnoliopsida; order Sapindales; family Sapindaceae; genus Dipteronia; species Dipteronia dyeriana. Next base: position 26,998,525 of record CM065300.1, on the reverse strand, counting down.
TATATCGAATTCGGATAGGTGAAAAGTTTTTCATTCAATACTCCTTACCTTTATAAAGAGATTCTAACATATTTACATGGAAGTTTCATAAGGATTCTTAATAAATTTTAGTTTTATGTAATTCACGAGAGATTTATGACATTTTCATGATTCATAATATTTTAATTATTTAAAAAAAAAAATTAAGATGATTTGTCTGGAACTTGTATTGTCGACATAGATGTCATATTCAAACAATTATAAATTATCTTTTGAATATAATCTTAATACGGATTTTAACCTTTGAATGAATTCTACTCGTAAAGTCTGTATCAAAATGATCCTATTTAAACCAAAAGATAAATAGGCCTTAGCTTGCATAATGTTAGGTTTTGCAATTAGAAATTGCTGTATCGAATAGAATCATCTAAATGCCGAATGTAATTCTATCCGAAAACTCTGTATCAGGACCGTCCTGACAACCGGACAAAAATTAAATAAGCTTTGCATGGGTTTAAGTGGGTAGCACTCACTACTGTTGGGAATGATGAATATGGGTTGGTCACTTGATTGATTAGGTCAGGTCAGTGGTGCCTAAAAGAAAGCAAAATGAGAAATATGAACGGAGTGAGTACTGTAGAGTGAACAGCCACCTACAAAAATAGGTCCCACACCATTTCAAAGAGCTTTAGAGATAAACTCGATACATAGCTAGATCACCAGACAAAGATGGTAGGGGTCCATCAAGATGTGATCTACATACATGCTCCACAACGGCACAACTCCTCTTCTTATTTATCATTTTCATCATTTCATTTATTTTCTTTTCTTTTTAAATTTTTTAATTAATTATTATTATTATTATTTAATTATTTTTTTAATTACCATCCCTTTTAATGCCTATAAATTGGAGGGCTCGCAACCCACATTAAACCACACACACAAGCTAAGTTTTATTTTGCATTCACTGATCAATAGAAAGAAAGAAAACAACAACAACAACAATAATGGCGATTACTTTCCCCGTTGTTGATTTGTCCACGCTCAACAATGGTGATGAGAGAGGATCAATCATGGAGTTGATCAGCGATGCCTGTGAAAACTGGGGCTTCTTTGAGGTATATATATATATTGATGTTTCTGTTTATATTTGAAGTAATATTTTAGAGCTTGAAAAGCTTCAATGAAGCAACATATATATGATTAAAATCACTTTGTAATGGTTGTTTTTTTTTTGTTGAAGCTTGTGAATCATGGGATATCTTATGAGCTGTTGGACACTGTGGAGAAGCTGACAAAGGAGCATTACAGGAAATGTATGGAGGAAAGGTTCAAAGAAATGGTGGCAGCTAAAGGTCTTGCTGCTGTCCAGTCTGAAGTCGGTGATATCGACTGGGAAAGCACCTTCTACTTGCGCCATCTCCCTACCTCAAACATGTCCGAGATCCCTGATCTCGAAGAAGATTACAGGTAACTATAACTATTCAGCACGGAAACCTGTTGTTAGAGTGCTGCTGCAGAAGTCTGCACTTTATTTATATCTATATATATATATTAATAAACTTGTATGTTGCTTCTTGAACAGAAAGGCAATGAAGGAGTTTGCAGGGGAACTGGAGAAGCTAGCAGAACAGCTTTTGGATTTGCTATGTGAGAATCTTGGGCTAGAGAAGGGTTACTTGAAAAATGCATTTTATGGGTCAAAAGGACCAACCTTTGGAACCAAAGTCAGCAACTACCCTCCATGTCCTAAACCAGATCTGATTAAGGGACTGAGGGCCCACACTGATGCTGGTGGTCTCATTTTACTCTTCCAAGATGACAAGGTCAGTGGCCTTCAGCTTCTCAAAGATGGCCAGTGGGTTGATGTTCCTCCAATGAAACACTCTATTGTTATCAACCTTGGTGACCAACTTGAGGTACAGAAACAACCATTTCTCTCCTATAATAATGATCATTAGCATAAACCCATTTGACTAATAATCCTTAAAATGTGAAATCTTTTGTCAATTTTTTATTATTATTTTTTTCAGGTCATAACCAATGGCAAGTACAAGAGTGTGCTGCATCGTGTGATTGCTCAAACAGATGGAAACAGAATGTCAATTGCTTCATTTTACAATCCAGGTAGTGATGCTGTGATCTATCCAGCACCAGCATTGGTGGCTAAAGAATCTGAAGAAAGCCAAGTGTATCCCAAGTTTGTGTTTGAGGACTACATGAAACTCTATGCTGGGCTCAAGTTTCAGGCCAAGGAGCCTAGGTTTGAAGCCATGAAAACTGTAGAGTCCACTGTCAACTTGGGTCCAATTGTCACAGTCTGATACTCTGATTCCACCCCCAGTGAATAAAAAGATCTAAACTGGGTTTATGTGTCTGTCTTCTCTGTTAATAAGTCTAGTGTCTACTGATTTCAGTCCCTAATGTTATAGTTTTCTTTCATGGTTGGTATGTGGATGGTTAGTGTTATAAATTCTGTGTTTTGCCCGGTGTGGAAGAATATAATATATGGTCTTTTAAAATAAGCGGAAAGCTTGGACTAATATTTCATTGTGAAGTCAAAGTCTGGTGGTTGGTTGGTTGGTGATGCAGTTTCTTATTATTGTGGAAAAATGACCAAAACAAAAATCCTTTTATTTAATATAAAGTTGGTTATGATGTCTTAAAGATTCTATTTTTGGCCTCTTACTATGATGTTCTTCAACATTTGATCATCCTGTGTCAATTCCATGGTGTGGTTTGAACAGTTAAAATTTCAGATCAATTGAATTTGCACATTATTTTATAAAGGAGACAGATAATCTCACAGGTTTCATGTCCTTCAACCTACTGACAAGTTTCTTCTTCTAACTGTAATCCACAAATATGCTGATCTCATTGTTAATAATAACCAAAAACAAACAAGTCCAACTTCTGCAAAGTGGAACAACAATAAAATCCACTTAAACCTGAATTTGTGTGACATCAACAACTCTTTGCTAGACCAATGGCCATTAATAGAAAATGGTCACTAAAAAAACAACAAAAAAGTCCCTAGTCATGAATCCATATCCATAGTTTTCCCCACCAAGGGACCCAGATTCTGGTATTTCTAATGACATTAAAATAAATGGGAAATGCAGGATCAATAATAGCTGTTTAGCACATGAAGTAAATTTATGATAAAAAGTTAAGGAAACAGACAGCCAAAAATATCCAAATTCTTTCATGCATAAGAAACCAAGCTGACAAATAACCTGGCAATTCAAAATGCCTCTGCAACCAGCACCAATGTGTATAGCTTTACAATGCATACAATCAATTTGTTCCAAATACAAGAAGGCCAGAACCAATCACTAGTTATTTGAGACAACATATACATACAAGATGGGAAGATTGAAAATAAAATAAGACATTCAAAATGGACTGCTGACGAACAGTAAAACAAGGGCAAGGTAAGGTGTAATGGGATTTAACGTTACCTTGAGAGCAACTTGAAAATGAAGCGATGAAAAAATTATCTAACACGAGATAAAGTTCATATGATGCAGACTGCAGATAGTTTTCCTCAACTGGTTGAATAAGTTACTATACTAGCAGAGTTGTAAGCTTGTAATTTCAGTTATTTCACCATCTCACAAATTCAAGTAATCACAGAACAACGATTGCAACAACGAGAATGGCAATTATAAAACATATTAAATGGGATTACATGGGCAGGAAAGACAAAATTCAGAAGCCAAACATATAAAAAAATGTTTATTAAAAACTCATCAGTGTCACCAACAATTCTTAATAGTTAATACCTTCACTTTGAAAATTGAACATGGAGGCCAATGATCCAAAATCTTTTGAGTATACCACTTCTCATATTGGCAACCGAATTCCCAATTCAGAGAGGAGAATCACCCTGTAGTTGAGGAAAAAAGCACTTCCTTTCCAAGTACATGTTCATAAATCATGATTAACACGAATGCGTGAAAAATATTCATTGAAACACCGTGAAGAATATAAAAATCATTGCATATCAATTCTTTGATGCTTGATTGGCCTCATCGCTCTTATCAGCTTCACCAGTCACATCAGTGCTTCCATTCTGAACCTCCTTCTCTTGTCCTTCTACAGCATCTACATTAGAACAATGATTCTTCAGAACCATTGAAATGTCAGCCTCAGATGCTCCAGCAAGTGTAAATCGGTCAACAGCAGCCTCAAGATGTTCCTTCCAACCACTCAGGCCTAATTTGCATTCAACTTGGGATCGCTCAAAAAGCATGTTGCCCCAGAAGAGATGTATCTGTGATCTCATCACAGCTGCTTGTTCTGCAGCTTCATCAGCTGAAATCTCACTCTGACCAACAGTTCCTGCGGTCTCTCCATCAGGTCCCGGTTTCTTCCTCCTCTTCAAAAATTCCTCTCTCTTGCTTGCATTCGGGTCTTTTAGCTCTAGTGCTCTCTGCTCTTCCAACTTCTCCCACATCTCAGTTGCAGCTTTCATCTTCACCTCTGCACTGTCAAAAAGTTGAAGTGTTTCCGAAGCATCCCAACCTGAAAGATCTATTTTCTTAGCAAGTGCAAAAGACCAATGAAGCTTAGCCATTTCAAATTGTTGTTGTCCCAACGCCAGCAAACCCTCATAAAAGTCAGGTTTGATCACAAGTGCCTCCTCGTACTTCTCCCTAGCCAAAGAATATTTTTCCTTAACCCAGTCATAAGCCGTTTGAAGCTGTGTTGCCACTACCTCCTTTCCAGCAGACTCATCTAACGGGATCCGTTTCCTTGCAGCACACATATGAACATTTCCCCAATTGAAGAAAGCCAAAGCAGCAACCTCCTGGAACTTTAAGGCAGCCTTGTCAAAAAGGCTTTGAGCTTCTTCACTGGTCACAGTCTCCTCAAGAGCCTCCGCGCAAAGCTCCATCCCAAGCTCATGCAAGTCAATGTGAGCATCTGGGTCAATACCAACATGGGTGCGGAACAGTTGAGCAAACTCAAACAGCCAATCATCCATCTCCACTTCCTTGCTATCTTGATCTTCTGAAGTTCCTGCTTTCTCCTTAGGAGCTTCTTTCTCTGCCTTATCAATCTCACTATCAGCAGTTTCCATTGTGGATTCACCGAGAGAAGAATGAGATCCACTTTCATCTCCCTTATTTTCCTCAACCTCAAGCGGCTTCTCCTCCTCTTCTTCCAGCAAAGGTGGTTCTTGTTCTGGACTAACTTCAACAATATGCAATCTCAACATCCCAAATGAATCAGATTTATCTGTTTCTGGCTCTTGAGTCATAAGGCTGTCAACGGAGGACTCGGCCATTCTGAGTTCCCCTGTACCTGTTATAGTCACCAAATCTCCATCATTATCCTTGTACTTGATCAAAACTGCCTTTGAAGAAGGAAACCGCTTACTCACAATCTCCCTTAAGGATTTGAAACCGCAATTTACAGGCATCTGGCCAAGCCTGATGTCGTGATCATAAACAAACTTCAACGGCCTCCATCTGACTGGCACCTCCAAAACTTGCCGACAAGTAGGCAATGACACCGACGAAGACATAGACTGCTCTCTCTGGCTATCCTTACTTGGATTACCAGTAGCTTTCAAAGGACTATTTGACGGTTTCAGCACAACCTTGGGCAATTGTGTTTTTGTCTCATGACCATTTTCAGTCGCGGCATTGATTTGGGGTTTCTCCAGCTTACTATTAGGAAATACAACCTGTCCCCCAGGGGAAGTAGCTGCCTTCTTTGGCACCGGACGAGCAGGTAAACAGGGTCCAAGCCCAGCAATTGGTGCCCCACGAACCGCAGAAGCTCCAAGGGCAGCAGGGGACGGGCGGCTCTGGAGATCTTGCTGAGCCTCCTGGCGAGGTCCCAACGCAGCCCTCAATCGCCGGGAAATCTCCAAAGCATCCCGGTGATTCGCATCAGCTCCCAACAATACTTGAACATCCTGCATAGCCATTTCATACTTCCCTATGGCCTCGAAAGCCCTAGCCCTCCTAAGGAGAGCTCGGACAAAGATAGGCTGAACCTGAAGTGCCATAGTACACTCAGTAATCACAGTCTCATAATCTATAGGCTTCATCTGCATCAAACAAGCAGCCCGATTGCTATGAAACACCGCGCGGTCAGGGTGACTTTTTGGAGTAAGCTTAAGAGCATTATCATACTGTTCAAGAGCACCCACATAGTCCTTATTTTGAAACCTCTTGTTGCCTTCTTCTTTCAACTCATGGGCTCTCTTCAAAAAGATTGAAGAGTCCAAATCAACAATAGCACCATTAGCAGTTGCTTTTACATTTGCAGTTGCAGAAGTATCACCAGGGACGTGGTTTGAGTTTGAACCACCCTTTTTTCTTCTACCTCCAGATTTCCCCATTTAACCAAAATATATAAAAAAAAATCTACACTTTCTCACACAATCACTCAATTAAATCTTTACCCTAATCAAAATAAGACCAAAGTTTCAATCTTTGAATGCTTTTGAGATCAAATTTTCGAGCTTTATATAAATAAAAGAGAGATTGAAAAGGGTATACTTACAAATGATGAACCCTTTCGTTGATGATCGTGAATTGGAGACTGAAGCTGGATTTGAGAGGGACAAGATGGGAATTTTGAGAAATATTTTGAGCTCAGTTTCTTTTCTGGAGAGAAGGGGCATGTGAAGATGATATGGGGTTTTGGGTAAAATCTCTGTAAGTGAAACCCTAGATAGTTGGATCAGTTCTATTTTTTTTAATTGGATGTGTAGTCATCTCAGCCGTTGATCTATTGACTATTTTGAGAAACACTCTTCGATTTTGACCTTTCCAATCACAATATTCTCATCACATCATCCATTGGCATGGGATCTACTTGAATCTTAGTGACACCTGCGCACAGGAGGAGAAATCAAATGGTCAATATTTCTTTTTCTTTTTCTTTTTCCTCTCATGCAAATAAGTTCATTCAAACTCAAAAATTTTTTAAAAAAAATATACTTACACCATATTTGGTTTGATGGAATAAGAGACAAAAGAAAGGAAAGAATTTGGATGTATTTCTAATATCTTGTTTGAGTTGTTAAATGAGAGAGAAAGTAAAGGAAATGGAAAGAAAATTGAAGGAAAATAAGGAAATAATTTTTTCTTGTTTTATCTGATTTGGTTTCTACTCAAATTTAGGAGGAGGAGGAAAATGAGAAAAAGGAATCCATAATTAATGATTTTTTCAATATCCCATAACTAATATTAATAATAATAGTTATTCATATCCGGAACTAGAAGTTTGATATGGGGGGGTAACAAGTTTTTCTACGGTATGCATAATGATAACATAAACAATCAAACTAGCAATTTTTTTCTACTTATGTTAAACTAAAAAGAGTAAAAGCATACACATTTGAAAAAAATGTCATGAGAGTGCAATCGTCTTTAACTTCCTTATATTGAAGAAGATACTCTAACAACCAAAATATTTTTGAAGCATCGCTATACATTTAAATGTGTGTAAAAACCAGAAATTAACAATTGTTCATATAGGAAGATGTGAGAATACAAACAAAAAGTGACTATTTTATTTATAAAAAAAATAGAAAGAGAAACCGGAGAATTTTTATTAATATTTAATATTTTTGTAATTTTTTTATTAAAAAAACAATGCAAGTAAGTAGAGGAAATGTACATAGACATATAGTATAGGTCATACTATTGTTTTTTGGGATTTTAGCAAAACTACCATATTTGAAGGATTGAATAGCAAATCTACCCTAAAACTTAAAAGAATTGCAAAAATGCCCTAAAATTCCATAAATACCCTCACTTATAACTTCACTCAATTTATTACATAATTTATTAGATTTACCTAACTTCAACTAACAATTTACCAACCATCAACTAAAATTTACTAACAAACTCATAAAACCAATAACTAAACATCTAACAAATATTTTTTCTCTTCATTTTAATATTTTAGGTTTCAAAAACATTAGGGAATGTTATATAAGACTATTTGAAAGGTAAGTACTACATTGTTATTTATTGTTTCCAACTTTATAATCCTTATTTTGATAATGGCATTGACATATCATTAGAGTTTTTTTTTTTTAATTCGAAATGGGTGAAAGCAATGAAAACGTATTTCGAGTCATGGTGACCCGATATCGGGTCACCATGACCCGACAATTTTTTTCATTGCCTTCACCCTTTTTAAAAATGCCGGGTCATCGTGACCCGACATTTATAATCCTTCAATTTGATTTCTACCGAAATCGATCGGGGTAGGGGTGACCCGATATCTGGTCACCTTGACCCGATGGAAAAATTGTCGGGTCATGATGACCAGATATCGGGTCACACTGACCCGACAATTTTTCCATCGGGTCACCCTTACCCGATCGTTTTTGGCAGAAATCAAATTGAAGGAAAATAATTGTCAGGTCAGGGTGACCCGACATCGGGTCACCCCGAACCGAGGAAAAAAGGCATCTGATAACAATGACTCGATATCGGGTCACCCCTACCTGACGGAAATTTTTATCTTGTCGTGGTGACCCAATATAGGGTCATTGTGACCCGACTCCTTTTTTCGTGACGGGAATTTTTTTCCGAGTTATGCTCTTTGAAATAATTATTATTTTAATGGTTTCAAATATTTGTTATATTATTTTTCAGGATTGACAATGACAAATGTGCATTTGGTTTTGAATTGGGGTGGAGAATGGAAAAATCATCATGGAAGTATTGGTATGAAGGTCGAAGAGCGAAGGCGTTTAATTTTTCAAGGGATTCAAATTATGATCAATTGTTAGGTAATGTATACAACGTCATAGGAATTGACAGAGATCATTATCGGGTTAGTATGACGACTCTTCCACAAACGTTTCGTCCTAGCATGCCAATTGAGATTGTAGATGATGAGGACGTTGCATTGTTGCTTCGTCGAGAGAATGTTGGCCCATTAGTTTGCATAAGTGTTGAGGAAATCGACCATGAGACTCCAAAAATGAAACATAAACAACCAGAGTCCTCTCACAACCTACACCATGTAACTCTTCATCATGAATTTCATTATACACATAAAAGCAATAAACAGGTCAGTACTATGGATGAGATTGAAAGGTCGGATGTACCTAACATGATTGCCCATTTGGATGATATTCGAGAGGGATTACAATCTCCTTCTCGTAATTTTAGTTTGGAAGATACGATGGGTAACCAACACATTCCTGAGCATGAAGAAACAGAAACACAAACACAATTTAATTACATTCCTGAACGAGTTTCTAATCGGTATGACGAGAAGTTTGCCCATGTTCAGAGGCTTGTTCTACCTCCATGTAGATTTTATTCTATTAATTCTGGTGAAGTTGCACATAGACCTGTTATTATGCGTCTTGAAGTGGATGAATTGTTTCCAAGTAAGAAACAGCTAAAATCGCAATTAGGTAATTATGCACTTGCCAACCGGTTCCAGATCAGGGTGTTCAAGTCTCATACAACACGATATCAAGTGAGGTGCACTGTTGAGGATTGCAATTGGCGATTGCGTGCAGCTAAAGTTCAGAATTCAGATTATTTTCAGATTAGCAAATTTGACAATCAGCACACATGCTCTATAGAAGCACGATTTCTGCATCAGAGGCAAGCAAGTGCACGGGTTATAGGGGAACAAATATAAGAGAAATTTTGTGATCATCGTTCATACAAGCCCAAAGAAATCATACACGACATGCAAAGAGAGTTTGGCATATCTTGTAACTACCACAAATGGTACAGAGCTAGACATATTGCCTTAGAAGAGGTTCAAGGAACACCGGTTGAGTCATACAGTATTTTGCCATCATACTTATACATGTTAGAGCAAGCAAATCCTGGCACTGTTACAGACCTCCACACAGATTCGTTTAACAGGTTCATGTGTATGTTCTTTTGCTTGAAAGCTTGTATAGATGGTTTTCTGTCTTCTATTAGACCGGTCATTGCTATTGACGGGACATTTTTGAAAGGTCCTCATAAAGGGGTTCTATTTGTTGCGGTGTGTATGGATGGTAATGATCAAATATTTCCTCTAACTTTTGGTGTTGGTGATTTGGAGACAAATGAGGCTTGGGAATGGTTTTTAAGTAGGTTGCATAAAAATGTTGGCGAAGTTAATGATTTGGTTATCGTTTTAGACAGAAAAGGCAGTATCACAACCGGTGTAGAAAAAGTGTTCCCAAATTCATTCCACGGTGCATGTGCTGTACATTTAGAACGGAACATGGTTGGTCACTATGGTAGGAATAAGGCACTGAAACAGTACTTTCGAAGGGGCAGCCATGGTGTATCGGGAAAGTCAATTCCTGCAGCGTATGGAACAGTTGGCACATATTAATCCCGAAGCAGCTCAGTATGTCACGGATGTCAGGATTGAGCGATAGGCAAGAGCATACAGTCCAAGAAAAAGGTAAAACATAATGTCAACCAATATTGCAGAGGCAATGAATAATGCAATTAAAAAATGCAAGGAATTGCTTATTACTGGAGTGATTGATTACATCAGAGGGATCCTTCAGCGTTGGTTCCATGATCGACACACAGCTGCACTTAAACTTACAACTCAGTTGACTACAGCCGCGGATGTAGCCATCGGTGTCAAGGATGAGGAAGCACGATACATACTGGAGTTGATCCATACCCATCCAATATGGTTCCCTTGCTTCTTCATCAGAGGGGCCAAGATTTTTGTAAATGGTAAGCTGAAATTATTTTAAAACACAGCATTATAATATAATCCCTAAAATATAACAAATTGAAATATTTAACTTAAATAAAACTTACGTTTTTGAACTTAAATATGGTTTTCTGGGTTTCTACAAACGTGTGAGTTTCCGTGCATTGCCAATTCAAAATTCTGAGAACAACAATGTTCACCCTAACGGCATAGCCAAGTGTGACCCATTTTGGTATTGTTTCGATTGCCCAAACCTGAAAACGAAACAAAAAAATTGATATTTAGGTTAGTGTATGGAAACATGCATGTTCCCTCAAATGTATTTTAATAAAATTCATCAATTAACACATTACCTAGAAAGCCATCACAAACCCATAAACATTGTACCTCTCCACTTTCCGTTTCACTTGTCCATCGACCTTCTCCTTCAACTTATCAATAAACTTATTCTTGAATTTATCATCACGCCCAAGAAGGCAAGTAGAAAGAGAGTTAAATGTCTTATCATATAAGAATGATCCCCACGAAAACTTATTAAATGCATCCAAGTCATCCATTAATTCTAATGCCCAATACAGAATGCTAGTCCTATCATCTTTTCCAACCAAAGTCATCTCCAATATAAGTATTAAAGTCAACTTCACAATATTATCATCACTATATTTATTATTGGGACCCAAATTCCTAAACCAATCAATAATCATTTAACATGAACTTTACTATCTTGGAAGTAGGATCAACGAAGTCTACTGTCCTTTCGTTTGAAAATCTCTAATGTGGATTCAGAGTATGCACCAAAGGTTAGCCCACTAACCAAACAAAACTCCACTGGGCTGAACCGTATCACCCTGTTGCCAACATGGTACCACAAAGAAGATGTATTCTCATTGGTATTCTCATTGGCATTCTTAACATGACACTCCCTAAGCAAGATATGGTGACAAAATTTCCCAGACGACACCATATCACCTACATTCAAAAAATGGTCGAAACATGTCACTCCAAACAACTCGAGTTGTTTTGGTGTCAGACGCGACTTAATAAGTCTGATACTTTCCCAGTTACAATACCCAGTAACTCGAGAGGGAAAACGATCACACTCCTTAATCTTGAGTGATTCAAGTAATTTGGTTCCACTCATGTGTATCGACCTAAACACATTTCATAATTATATTCAAACAATTTTAATTATTAAAACAAAACTAATATAAAAGATAATTTCATCAAAAATACATTTTTGAACGGTAGTATATTAAAGGCCAAAAGCCATAAACCAAAAACAAGCTTACCAAAATACAATCGAAAACCACCAAGCATTCACCAGAAACAAGCCAGAAACCAAAAACAAACCAGAAACCAAAAACAAACCATTTACTATGTTTTTATGAGAATTCATACCTCAACACAACAGTAGCATGCCAAGACTGTTATGAGGCTTTCGTGTGAGATATAAATACACTAATATCAAATTTAACAGAAACGCAATTAAAAACGGTAATTCTTGACGTAAACTATAAACACGAAACAGAGTGAAGTAAATCCAGTTAGGTGTTCTGGTTGATACAAATATAGGGATTTCGAAATTTCTTTTGGTCTAACTTTTCCTAATACAGTGACACCTAAGCATAAAAAAAAAGAATATATATTGTCCAAATTTTTAACTTTTGTTCTCTCATGCAAACAAGCAAATCATTCAAACTAAAGTGTTTAAAACCAACCCAACAAAAAACCCAGATTAGGAGAGGGCTCCAAACTTCAAATACAGACACCATAAAAAAAATGCCAGTCCTAATCATAATCCCACTTTGTTTGAAAATTAAAAAGTGTTACTTAATTACTACATAAATGTAAATTAAAATTCTTTTCAAAATCATAGAATGCAGATATAAGTGTTGAAGTTGATGCCATGTATTGAAGTTTGAACATTACCTTCAGTGGTTCAATAGGGCATCTATCAGGTTGTCTTACTATATAAATAATGTCACCATGAACGTCATACAAGTCTTGATTTCTGTGACAAGTCCACAAAGCATGAGTCTCATTTTTCACCTGCAACAATGTCAATACAACTACTTCACTCAAATTTACTTTGCAATCACTCACAATTAACACAACAATGAGATAGAGAAAGGGAGGAGAGACCTCTAGAATGCCATGGCCAAAGCTGCTCTCCCTGAAAGCACTGTAATCAGGCTGACGGTCCCAGCAGAACTTACCGGCAGCAGGCCCTGATGTGAAATTTAATGCATAGAAGCCTCCCACAATTTTATCAGGAGTGATTGATGGTTCTGGACAGTTTCCAGGTTCATCAGTATGTGTTATATACAGTTTCCACAATTTTACGTTTCTGTTTAAATTCCATTCTTAAATATTCTCTCTAACTCTACATCAAAACTATTGGAAACTATTCCAGCAGGTGTAGGTGAAGACTAGAGACTCGTTTTCGAGCAATCCCATTTAATATCAAACTATTGGAAAACCCCAAAATCAAAGCTAGAAACCACAAACGACCTAATTTTAATCAAAATAAAACCAATAGGATTCGAAAATTGAAAACAGTTTGTATTTTAAAACCAAATAATTTGTATTCGAAAATTGAAAACAATTTTTCGAATCTTTTGTTAGGATTCGAAAATTAAAAACCAAATAATTTGTATTTTAAAACCAAAAAATCATAAATCAATTCACTAAATTAAACCAATCAAACTAGAAAATTGAAAACCCAAATAACAATTTCAACTCAAAATCAAAATAGGGTTCGAAAATCAAATTACCTCTAAACCGACGGTGGCTGGAATGGAGACGGTGACTGGAATGGCGACGGTGGCTGGAATGGGATGGAGTGGGATCGACGACGATGGCGGTTGGAATGGAGACGGTGGCTGGAATGGCGACGATTGGGATCGACGACGATGGCTCGAAGCCGACGGCGACGATCCCAATGGAGACAGTGGCTGGAATGGCGACGATTGGGATCGACGACGATGGCTCGAAGGCGACAGCGACTGGATTGGAGACACTGGCTGGAACGAGATGGAGTGGGATCGACGACGGTGGCTTGAAGGAGACGGTGGCGACGATGACTTGAACGACGACGTGATAGGGTGGCCAGATCGGGATAGGACGGCCAGATGATTTAGGTGGCCTGATGATTTGGATGTTAGGGAAACAACCCATTCTTTTTCATTTAAGACAAGGGTAAGAGCATCATTTTAGGGCATTTTTGCAATTGAAATAGGTTTTAGGGCAGATTTGCAAATAGTCCCTTGAAACCAGACATTTTTGCTAAAATTCCTTGTTTTTTTAATAATAAAACAATAACTATTTTTTTAGGGGGGGATGGGGGGTCATGGCCCCGTTGGCCTTTGGCATGGTCCGTCCTTGTTCATATCGTTAAAAAAAATATGATATTTTCATAAATAGAATAAAATTAATTCATTTATTTTTTTCTATAAAATAAGTTGATTTCCTTTGATTTCTTTTATATTTATAACCATCCAAACAACATTTTATTTTATTTTCCTTTCCTTTCGTTTCCTTATTTACCTTTCCTTTCCTTTCTCTCATATTCCACCGATCCAAACAATCCAAACAGTGTTAAATGATGTATTATATATCAGGATTTAGGTGATTTACTAGTACAACAAATTTATCAAATCATATAGTAATAGATATTAGAACCCAATTACATTATATTCGACCTCCAATACAATCGTGGTTTAAATACAATCCATTAATTATTAATTGTCTCGATAACGTTAAGTTTAACTCGATCTTACGTGCCACAAATTTTCATGTCATTGCAATTGTTATTTCATGAATTATTATTATTTTTTTGCTTTGGAAACCAATTTAGTGGATGAAATATTTCATTACTTATCTCAAAAAACCAACACCAACGCAATAAAATTTCAAAAAAATTCTCTATTATAAAAGATTTATAATTTGTATAATTGCATATAGATTTGACAAAATTTTATTTATAAAAAACTGTGTGAGTGAGTTAGTGTTGTTACTAAAACCTATTTACATATAACCAATCTATTTTTAATTAAAAATATCTTAAATTAAATGTACTTGGAAAATTAGGGGTCAATTTAGCAAAAGAGCAGGCCCAAAAATCAAATCAAAGTCCACAGTACACAACTTCAAAGGGTATTTCGGTAAGTTTACCTGATTGAGCGTTTAGGGTTCTTCGTCACGACGACCCTATAAATAAATCTCCATATATCTGCTTCACAGTAGATATTGTTCTTCGTCGCAGCCTTCAGTACTATAGTTTTGAATTTCTACTTTCTTTTTGTTTGTTATTTATTTCCAGTTTCGAATTTGTTCTTTTGTTTTTGATAGTTTTAGGGTTCTTATTTTTTGTTTTTGCTGCTAATGATTTATTGCAAAAAAATGCCTCTGTTCCGTTAAAATGAATGTTGAGACAGTTTAATGTCTATACACTCTGAAGAACATTGAGGTAGATCAAATCAACGGCCGAGATATCGTTTCAGTTGTCACTTTCTCTCCATTGACGATTCGATTGTTGCTCGTCCACATTCCTTTTTCAGTATTCTTTCTCTACATATATTGTTTTTTGTTTGTTTTCCTTCAAAACATTAAAATTACAAGAATTGTAATCCAAACTGGATCCGAATCACATGATTGAAGAGAATTTCCAATACCATTTCCAGGATTATCCTGAAACTTAAAAAGTTTCCAGGATCGTCCTAAACTAATTTCCTGGATCCTGGAAAAAAAAATCCAGGATGTCCTGGAAATTTTACTTAAGATGAAAACAAATCCGAATAAAGAAGTCTATGATATTAACATTCATAGATTTCTTGCTACTATTTTCAAGGAACACTACTATAAGTCTAAAACTAGATCTCTTTTCTCTGATTAAAATTGTCTTATAAAAAACAACCATCATCTAAAATTATGTTAATTGTGTTTGTTATCTCATTGAGCATGAAAATTATGTTGGTAAATTCTTGAAGCTGGAAACATCAAACAGCTCCATGAATCTCTGATCTGAGACCCTAGCCTTAGCAGCTGCGAACCTCTGGTACTCGTCGAAAATCGAAGACAGACCATTTCTGCAATTTTCTCAAGCACCCCACAAGACAACCGGTCCGGTGCTGCACAACACATTAGACACAACAAATTTGGTGAAATTTTTTTAGGGCGACATGAACATTAGATGATTGAAGTACCTTGCCGCGTTTGCAATGGATTAGGATAGGGTGGTTCCTTACATCTGGAAAATTGTTAGCCATAAAACATACATGAGAAGAGATTTTGATACAAGAAAAAGATACAACTGCGGATAAAGTGAATTTGAAGTTTCGTGTGATCACAAACAATACCTAGAACTACTTGCAATGCTTCACGGATTGTTTCCTCTGGAATGTTTACAAACGGCTCCTGAACATATTGGTGATCAACATGCAGAGCAAAATGTCATTCAGAAGCAAATTTTTATGTGCTCTCGCAGGATTTCCATAGCAGACGAGCAATTCGACAATGGGAACAATAATTTGTGCAAAACTAATTGGTGAATCTCTGGTATAGTCTCAAAAGACCCAATATTAGTCACAATAGGCTCAATTTCTTTACTTTTTAATGAAAGTAATAGTGAAAGCAAGTGAAATTGCAAATGGTGGAGACATGGATGCAAAAAGAGGTAAAAGAAAGCAACTTCTTGTAACAGAGAAAAGGAGGTTAGTGTTGAAAGTAAGGCAGGAATCGGTGGAAATTGTTTGCCCAACAGGCTGGTCACTTGACTTTTGAAGATGATTTGCACAATCTAAGAATCCCAAGAACAGATCACATGGTTTGCTTGAAGTTAATCAAACAAGAAAAAACAAGGATCCATTATATGCCAACCCAAACATGTTTATCAACAGAAAAAAGATTGCACTTTGCGGTTCTTGACTGTGTAGCAGATTTGATGTATGTTCAGTCTAACAACAGAGACATAAACCTCAAACCACTAAAAATTAAAATTCAGTTTAACCAAATAATCAAACATCAGTTGTCCCACTGCCTTTCGCCATCAATTCGAAGAACCAACGACGAACTTCACAAAGCAAAAGGTATAACCAAAATTTTTCTCAAGAAAAAACTATGTTGGTTAACCAGTTTTTCGAAAACATCATTTAATCAATCAGCCTTCTCTGAGCTTCTATGTAATTCTGCAATTCTTGTTAACAAACAAAACATATGTTACCCCACTGCTTTCGCCATCCATTCGAAGAACAAGCGATGAACTTCACAAAGCAAAAGGTATAACCGAAATTTTCCTCAAGAAAAAACATGTTGGTTAACCAGTTTTTCGAAAACCTCATCCAAACAATCAGCCTTCTCTGAGGTTTCTATGTAATTCTGCAATTCTTGCAAACAAACACAAATTCAATTTGTTTTAAAGGATTTACAAGGCTGATTAATTATAAGCATTTCTGGTAATTACCAATAACATTTAAATGAAAAACAATAATACCATTATAAAAGTAAGAAATTGAAAGTTCAAACTTTGATTTCGAAAATCAAATGATAACATTCAATTAACAAAGTATCACAAAATTAATACATACTTTGCCTCCATCAATCGGGAACTGGAAAAGCCGAATCCCATTAGCCTTCAAGAACTCATTGATCGAATCCGGATAAGGTTCCGGACACAAATATCTAAAGAGAAAAAATAAATTATCATCAAAAACAATTTTTCTCCTCCAAATTCGGACATAATAATAAATTCAAAAAATAATATAATTGTATGAGAAGAAATTCGATTACTCACAAAATGGAACGGAGCCCTAACGAGTGCAAGAAGCTGAAATTGGCAGAGTCAGGAAATCCGGACCTGAAAACGCCGTTATCCACCATCGCGAAGTTCAACGGCGGCACGAACATCTCCTCGCCGTCCTTCTCATACTCTTCAGTTCCGATCTCTGGAGCCGGAGGACTCTCCGTCGTATTCGCCTCCGCTGCCGCGTAAATCTCTCCTCCGCCAAAGCCGTCGACTTTCATTATCGCGTTTCGCGCCAATTTTTTTTTTAAATAAAAACTAAAAAATCGAAACTTGTTAGATTCGATTTCACGGAGAGAGAGGTTTGATTTCACGGAGTGATGACAAGGAGAATCTCGAGCGGGATCTGCAGATTGTGTTGTGAATCTTCGAATTCTATGTTGTCTGGTGACGAAATCCCGTAAGCGCGTGAAGCAAATGACACCTTTTATTTCCGTTTTTATTTTATTTTTATTTATTTTTTTATATAAAAAAAATTGGATTACAGGTATAAACGGAGACGTGTAAAGAAAGCAAGGATCAACCAATTGTAAGATTACAAGTGTAAAGATACTTTCTTTGTTAATTCTTTTAAAAAATATATATATTCTTTTACTAATTCAAATTTATTGAAACGAGAATAACATTATAATCACAATTCATTTACGTTGATGGATTTTTTTTATGTGATAAATGATGTATTGGTTACTACTTGTATCATTTGTATGTATACAATTATACATGCCGAATTATTTAAGCATAATTTTTTTCCGTACCCTATATCAAAATTCATTGTGTTTATGTTACTAATCACTACCATTTTATTAGAAACTTTGCCAAATCACACGGAGTGGATGGGCGGTGGTGGTGGACGACTCACAATCATGAGATTGTTTTTAATTTTATCAACCAACCAAAATGACTAATTGAGTAACTTTACATGTATGGCCATCATTCTCTTAATGAGATATTGTTGGACTAAACGAGGACCGAACGAGACTCCTTCCGTCAAAATACATTCGGCGGTGGTGGATTTGCATGTATTTTTGACATGTCTACTTCATCTTTTGGTTTGTCAAATTGAACTATTCCAACTAGTCTAATCACTAGGATAAAGGATAAATAGATAATGGATTCAGTAATAAAAAAATTGTTTGCATCCGAAAAAGCATATCAAAACTGAGATACTAGAGTCCTGCGTTTGGCATAGTTGCCTCCTATCACCTTCACAAAGTATGAAAGTAGGTTTGGTACCCACCCGAAAGATTACGGAAACAGCACCACGTACGTCATTAAGCCTTGAGAAAATCTATTATAATGCAGGACATTGATTATCAATCATAAAATGAGGATAAAAACCCCAAAATAAAGGACTCATATGGAGTTGTAACTAGGCTTGCTATACAAAGGAATGATATGAACAAAATATCAGTTTCGAGGAAAGAGCACGAACGGAAACTTTACGAATTTGATTTTTTTGCCATTTAGGCTGCGAGTGAAAGCACTTTAATAGTTCCTTGACTGTTTGCAGCCAACATTGTTGGGCTATCACTCTTCCAGCACACAGCACTGATGAAATATGGCCCAGCTTCATCATCAGCATCATCCCCATGAGAAACAAATCTATGTGAAGCTGCTGGTTTTGAGATTGCCTGCAAAAGTACCGAAAAAACTTAACTGTATAATTTTGATGCCAAACAGCAAGGTACCTGATCATCTAAAGCGTTCCCGAACCTTGTGATATGTAACCACTTCGTTTGTTTCACTGCCACAGGCAATATATTCACTGTTTACTGTGAGCCCCACAAAGTTCTTCTCATTCGTGTGGCCTCTAAAAGTGCGCAGCTGAGAAAAAATTTACAAACCATGACAATATACCGGTTTAAACCATAACACAAGAGTAACTACTGACGATCAAAGCATTTGAGAAACATGAAGTATCACGAAGACATGAATACTTAAATGTCTTACTGGCAAATTTTCCTTTACATCCCACAAGCGCAATGTGCTGTCAGTAGATGCAGAAGCCAGTTCATTGTTAGATAAAAATTTCACGTATGAAACAGTTTTCTTATGACCACTGAACACATAGAGTGGTTGGCTAATATTTCTCAAGTCATAATAATGAATGTTAAGATCCGCAGAACCCACCTGCAAAGGTTTAAAAATCATTCGCATATGAATTTATTCAAAGTCCATCTAATAAGTTTTGTACGTTAAATCATATGAATGTGAGAGAATAAAAATGGAAACCTTATTCTAGTAAATGGTTAAGATAGTATGTTATTAAAAGAATTATAAGCGCTAAATAAAATATTTCACTGCACCATTTCCACCCCTTCAGCATAGAAATATGAAACAAGTCAATTAGGGAGGAGTGAAGGACAGAGAGTGACATACCGCCACATAAATGCTGGATCCGGGATTATACTTGACGGAACAAATATTTGCTTTCATGTCAATGCTAAGAACACTTGCCTCTTGCCTGGTGCACCAGATTTTGACCTGCTAATATGAGGAGAGAAATCAATTTGAAATGTCAAATTAACCCCAGGCAGCATGGATTTGTGCGCGACCATATAAACAACATTGCAAGCATGAAGCATAGATATTCAGCATTAGTGGGTTGCGGAACTCTGCAGGAAATCCATTTTACAATTACCTTGCAGTCATCACTACCAGATACAAGCATTGAAGGTTCGGAGCAAGAAAAATCAACACTCCAAGCTCTTTTTTCATGCTCCTCATATTCCATAACACTCTGTAAGGAAGACGGCCAAGTTAATGTAGATAGAAGTGATAAAAAGATGACGTTTTATGACAATCGCACACATATTGAAGCTAAAAGAAGTCAAAGCTAGCACTTTTACCTGACTAGTAGTTGCATCCCAGACAGTTACTATCCCCTCGTAATCACTGCTAGCAATTTGGCTTTTTGTGAACTTGTTCCAACTCAAGCAACTGAGTTTAGATCGCGTGGGCATTTCCACAACAGGACAGTGCACTTCAGTTGGTTCATTCACCGCCTGAATAACATCGACATAAGCAGATATTGACAATTCAATCAAGGACTAACGTGTCACTAAAGAAAATACAACACAGTGCTCTGAAGGAACTTCAACCAAAAGCAAGAAATTGTAAGCTTAAGCAACACCTTAAGGAAAAGATAATAACAATATTAATTGCTGGATTTACTGGTGAGATCTCATATGAGTGCAACCTTGCAATGAAATAACTGTAGAGTTAATTGTCCTAATCACCCATGCAGAAACAAATCCACTGATAATATAAGATAAAATTATCAACTAAACTGCAAGAACCTAGACTATCATGTCCAACACTCACCGTGGAAAACTCGAAAATCTTTATGCGCCTTGAAACTCCAGCAGTAGCAAACAATTCATTATCGCGATCAAACTCTATACTGCAAGATTTGAAATACCCCATTGATTATTTTCTAGCATATAAGTAATAACAATTCCATTGTATGGTTGGATAGTAACAAAATATTTTTAAGCAATTTCAGGAAAAAGACTTGTTACCATGGCATGTAGTGCAATTTATAGCCAATACAACCAAACCAAGAAACAGGGAGCAGGAGACACCAGAATTTTTTTTAGGCGAAAGATACTAAGTTGAATGAAATTGCAAAACATAACATTTTGACTCACCTTGAGACAATGTTGGTAGAGTGGAAAAGATCCGCATGCCTAACTTCAGCAATGACTTTCAATCGACTAAGTTGAACCAGCAAATAGAAAAAGTATAAGTAAGACTCAATTCAAAACTCCAAAACAGGCAACGAATACATCTACACAGTGGTACCCAAGTTTTTCTGGAACGAAACAAAAAAATGGCAACAACCGATAATGGAAGAAATATTCACCTGTACTGTGTAAAAGTAGTTAGCACAGACTGGAAATCCTTAAGAGCGGGATGATAACCTTCTCTACTAATTGTGCATGTGTCCCCTTCTTCCTGTTTCTGAGACTGTCGACTAGTCCAATGCCGCCTCTTTTGCAAGTAACACTCTTGTAAGTCATTGAACTGTATCAGAATGAAATAGTGAGAACTTAATTTCGTAAAAGATAGATAGTCTTGAAAGTAGTGATTCAACAGCCTATTTACATGATCATATATCCGATTATGGAATTTAGGGGCAACCTTGCGAAAAGAACAAAACTCGCTCTAAATTTTTCAAGACAAGGTACCTGTGCATTTATTCGCCTTTTGCTTGCCGTATTCAGTCCTGATTGAGTAACATATTGTGAATCAGAGCCACCAGAAGGATCCCTAATTCGGACTCCTTGAGAACTTATAAAAGCCTTCGTATCGGCCTTGTTGTGCTGTATATTGAATGAATCCATCCAACCTTGTACATTGGGGGAACTAGAGATAATGCCATTGCTATATTTGTCAATTAGTGAAGCCCTGGGTTTTGCTGCAGTGGGATCATCATACATCCTTAGTTTGACTAAACATCTCTCTCTTGCCCTGTACAGTTCTATTCTATGTCTCTCTACAGCATTTATGTCCTCCTTAATGCAATGAAGATCAGTTTGAATCTGTAAAAGAAGCAGAGGATCATCAGTTCACAAAATAAATCAAATGTTCTTAAACAAAAAAATAATTGGTTGTTAACCCAAGAGGGAGACCATTCAGACTGAGATAGCACTAGTGCCAATTACACATGAAACAGAAAGACACTCAGTTTGTTCCACCCAGAGAATATTATACCACTGAAGCCAAAATTCACCAAGAATCTATTTTGTTATTCATCAAATCAATACATGCATTCCAAATCACAGATGGTTGTTGCAATAGCATAAATAATGGAGACTCATTCAGTCAATTTACCTTCAATTTTAAGGTTTGAATAACTTTTTTCCCATCTGTAAATTGATAATCCATCGGAATGCTTCTCTAACAATGTTTTTTGTTTCTAAACTGCCTAAGATGCGTATTTCATATTTTAACATACAATTTAACAAGGCCTAGCATTTACAAGAAGGTTTGCATTGCATCCAGAAAACAGAATGCCTTCTGATTCTAAACGAAACTATAAACTGTAACGAGAATAAATATACGACTATGCAACGAAAATGCAAATCCAAGTCTGAGAACCTCGTGGAGCTCTTCAAGCCTTTGCTTTCTTAGGCAATGCAAAAAGTCATGTAGTATCTGCATACTAGTCTCCGCTTCTTCATGCTCCATTTTTCTCTTCTTCTCGGCAAGGAGAGATAACAACCCATCTAGCTCCTTAACAGAAATCTCACAACCCTGTCTAAGAATCACAACAAAGAGTCAATCTATTAGACAAAAATTACCAGTCGCGACCAGATGCACAACGAAACAGAAATTTCTAAAATAGAATCTGAATTAATTAACTAAAAAAAAAGTTCAATACTTTGAAAAACTTGCATAATTAAACACCAATGATTAAATATAATATTGCAAAGCCAATCAAGAATATTGAATATTCTGTAACAATATATATTTTTCCAAAATAAATATAATAGCTGACCTGTTGTAATGCTTGTCGAAGATGTTCAACCGGAGATGCGGCCTTTGCTGTTTGCCTAGCAGATGTTTTCTTCAGCAACTACAAGATTTCAAATCAAAATCACATTTAAAGCAAATTCGAAAACACAAAAACCAAAATTCACAAATTTTAGTTCAATCTAGCTTAGTACAGCTATCCGATCATCGACATCATCGTTGTTTGCATGAAAAATTCTCAAACTGATAAAAACACGAAAATGCAAGCAAACAGTAAACCTCACCTTGTTGAGCAACAAATTAGGGAAAATATGGTTGTTCGTCAGATAAAAGCCACAACAAGGACAATCAAGCTTGTTCTTCAAATGAGTGAAAATGCACATGTAACAGAAACTATGTCCACACGCAGTCAAAAACGCATCTCTCATAGTCTCCATGCATATCGGACACAGAGTATCCCTGTCCACCTCAACCACCTCAGCCGTCGCCGCCGCTTGATGAGGCGGCGACGGCGGAGGCTGTGACGTCGTCGTCGGCGGTTCGGATTTCACTGCGGGAACCAGCCCGCCGCCAGTCGAACTCTCTGCCATTCCAAAAACGGAGTCTTTTTTGAAAAATATAATAATCAAAACCACTCTGTTTCTATAAATTTGGAGTGAATTTTTGTTTTTTGATTTCGTTTAATTCCCTTTTTTTTTTTTTTGTTTTTTTTTTTTGGAGTTGATTGGTTTTCGTAGAGGTTCGTGGTTAGTTTAATGTGTTTGTAAATTGTATTTCTGAGGGCCTAAACGGCCCACGTTGGGCGGGCGATTTTCTTATGATTCATATTCTTATAAGTCAAGTTTAATGCGTGCATAACGACCCCGTTTTAATTGCAACCAAACAAAGTTGGAATAATATAATTACTTCAGTATTAATTAATTCAACTACTCCATTCAAATGAGTAGTTATACAATTATATTTTTCCATCGCTTTTTTTGTATGACATAGAAATAGGATCGGGTGTAGGGTCTATCCCGATCGAACCACTCAATGCAATCTGAATAGTTAGGACAAATCGAGATCAAACACTCTGATTCGACCAATAAATAGCTAATCTTGATACTCTTTTAGTTTCTTTAATGGGTAAAAAGCTACTTATAGCTCAATCCTCAATTATAAATACCAGAAAGAAAATGCACAACCACACGATTGAAAATAGAATATATAAAAGTACGATACAAATTTTGTTTTATTTTATCAATAACATTCTTTAACAGTCTCCCTTAAATGTTCCCTTAAATAATAGCAGATGCTGTTGTAAGGAATCATTAAAGGAGTCCCTTATATAGCTATCTTAATAATTTTTTTATTATTATCTTGATTTTACTATGTAATTATTATTGAAAAACAAATCACTTATTGGATGATAAAAAGACTTGTTGGAATTGAAAAGTCAAATACATGGTGTTTTAAATATATAAAGCCCACTTAAGGGGGTAACTTCCACTTAAGGGCACCCCTTAATTATGGAAATGAGCTCCGCCAAAACACTTTTTTTGAGATCTTTTACAGACCTATTGAAGATGTAAAAAAAAAAAACAACTCCACTCATAATTAAGCTAAGAGGGTCTTTACGAGACCCATTGGAGATGGTCTAAAGGGGTAATTGAGGAAAAAAAATGCAAATTTATATGGTATACAGTTGTAGTTGAGAAAAATCTCAAGATAATTCCATCATGATTTACCTTTAAGAATGAAAAAGATTGAGATTTGGTACTTGTAACTTGTAAGACTTATATTGGACCTATACATTGTTTCTTTATGAATATATGTATGTACAACAGCTCTTTCAGTGCTGGTAAATTAAAGTGGACTTCTCATTCTTCTTCTATGTCTTATACTATTATGCCTTAATTTTGTTTCACTCGAGGGATGCAACAGATTTCTTTATACAATCTACAATTCCTTCACAACCCGTCGGTTCAGAAACGATACATTCAGACTCGTCTTCGATGGCATCCTCTGCAATCGAATGAGGAGATCGAAGACTCCCGGGTCTCTGACAGGCCTTCATTGTCTTGCAATGTTCAGCTTCATCGTCTCTTATGTTCATAAACACATCGTACAGATTCTCTGTAAACAAAAAAGGAAATCAAAATTATAATATATATGTTCTTCCCTTCAATCGAGTTAGTAAGTTAAATTGCTATAACGTAAATGGTTTTGTTCTTTACCTATTTTTGGTCTCCGAGTATTGGGAACTCTGTCGGTTTGAAATTCATCTGCACAGACACACGGAGAACTAGTTAAAGCTAGATCTCACATTTTTTAACTAGTTCTCACATTTTATCGACATAATAGTGGGTTGGTTAAAAGACAAACTTACCAAATAAGTACAAGTCGCCTCCAGTGTAGTATTTTACAGCAACCTCAGGAGCAGCCGTCTTCTTCAACTCCTCTATATAAAGAAATGGAAGGAAATACCATATCAAAATCAGTAAAAATATACCCTGTACGAACTATGAATATCTTTTGAGGTTTTTATTGTATATGAATAGATGTTAGGACAAACAAAGATCAAAAGACCACATCATAACTCATAAGTTTACACTACATGTTTCATGTACGGGATTGGTTTGGGTAGCAGTTATTAGAGCTTACAAAATGTATCGTGCAAATTATAAGCGAGGTAGCAGCGATAAATCATTTTGTTTCAACTTAAAAGCCTGCAAATACAACTAAGCTAAAGCTTATTAAAACATTAAAACTCTTTACCTCCTCGAGCCTTGATAAACTTGTCATAAGTTTCAAATGCATGGCTCTCCACACATTCCGAAAAGTGATCTGCACAAGAGTTAAAATCAAATATGTCAAAAGTCAGTTTTAGGTGCATATTCAAAGTAACTCTCAGTGATAAAAAGGAAAAAAAAAATATAAATGGAGAAAAAGAAGTTGCAAAATATGAGGTATTTTTCCTTTTGAACCAACCCATGATAGATGCAACCAACAAAATCAAAATTTTATAAGGTTTAAGAGATATAGGTGCTGCCTGTAAAGTCAACACTTACATGCCATTCTTGGGCTTATTGCATACATGATTATAATACATCAAAATCATCAGACAACAACACTTACATGCCATCCTTGGGCTTAATGCATACATGACGACTGTCATGAAGTAATAAAAGACAGCCATATGTTGAGCAAGAAAGCGATCAACCCACCAAGAATTTCCCCCCAATTCCTGCAATCAAGTGGCAACACAATCGAAAAACTAAGCGAACAGCAAATAATATTACAATATTCTTGTTTTGGATACAGTGGCAAAGATAATTTGAGAAAAATAAGTATTAGTTGCATGTCTTTCTGTGATAAGTTCATAAGAAGAGCAGCCTTATCTAAAAAATCCCTCCATCTTATTTCTCATTACACTATTCAAGAAGAACTGGAGATTGTAAAGGGATTGACAACACAAAATACAGTGGCTTTGGAGAAAACCTTAGGCTTCCTACCATATGTAACAGGGCAAGTCTCTTAGGATGACCGGGGTATGCTAAAAAACTACATTCACTTGCACAAACAATAAAATGTTAAGAATATAAAACAACGGAAACTTACTTCCATGATAAGCAAATGGTGCATCTCATTCCAGCTCTCAGCGAAATGGACTTTCAGATAATCAGCTCTTCTCCACCAACCAAAACTCTCATACAAGTGCAGAACAGAGATAAAAGCTGCCGTAAAACAAAAAGAACGATGATATCATGTTACAACTAACAGCAATAAAAGTTGTCATATTAACTCTGGATTCTGAAAATATGACTGCACAAATAAGTCCTTTTACAATTTATGGATACCAATGATCAGTCAAACACACAAATTTCATCTAATGAGTTAGAATGCATAGTTAGAGAAAATCGTATCATAGCATATCCTTTCACAAAGGCATCGACACCACATAGTAAATTGAAAATAACAAAGAAAATCAAAATAATTTACAAAGCTTATTCCTCAATTATCCGAAGGACATAAACGGTTTGAGAAAAATTGATTCTTGCATAAGCTACAGGCATAAAGAAGAATCAGCACTCACCGAAATAAGGAACTCTTGCAATCGTTTCGAGTACAAAGAACCTAGGATAATCCCGGTCATGGTACAACACATCAAGTATCTTAATCACCGAATCCTGAAACAGTTAGTCAAGTTTTTAATCAAACACCATCAAAATATAGCAAGCATATAAGATTAATCAAATCAATAGCTAGAAAAAAAAAAGAACAGTAATCAAGATATCAAATTGAAGATGTAAAATTTTACCGTCAGGAAGATATTAACAGATTGTTCAAGCTTGATAACAAATCTCTCGAATCCGCTAGACGAAGAACTCTCTTGTGAGTTCTCATCAAAGTTTCGTTTTTGTTCATTATCAGTAAAATTCTTTGGTGGACATGACTCCTCCACCACCACTTCCTCTTCATTCTCTTGCAAAACTGACGCTTGAATTCGATATGACCTCCTAAACAACTCATCATTTACAAAACATTTCAAAAAAATTGATAAAAACAAGTAAAGCTCGAAAATTCAACACAGAAGCTAAATCCGATTAAAATCAAACCACTAAAAGCGAACCTGGAGAGCAATCGAGGACGAGACGAGAGAGAACTGTTGTAGCGCAAAGTGTTACGACCATTGAGTGAAGCTAAGGTTTTGAAATTCGTTGATTTGACAGACGAAATTAGTGACGTTGTTGGAAACGCTGTCGAAAAGAGAATCGTCGCCGTCGCCGTCGTAGTCGCCGTCGATATCATCTCCTCGCTGATTTTTCTCTAAAGATATATTTTTTATTATGGTAAAAATGTGTTATCAGTACTTAGTTGAGCAGACAAGGTGGTTCGAGTGAGGGTACTGCGTATATTCCCTTGTTGAGAAAAACTTACATGTCACGATCTTATTGACGTGATAATGAGACTGTGCAATAAAAATATATCCATTGTTTTGTTTTAGTTTGTCTGACAAATGAAATGACCCAATTTCGATTTCGGGCCGGGTGGGGTTCGGCCTTTTAGCTAAACGGACTCCAAGTGATCGACCCGAAAAGGAAATTGTTTAACAACTATTATTATTATTATTATTTTGAAAAGAATTGTTTCACGATTATTATGGCAAGTGTTATTACTTATTATATTAATCTTTGCTTAATTGTTGTTGTGTCAAATTTTTAAATTAGTTTTGTATATTTATTCTTAAAAGCTCTTGTTGAAGTTAATCAAAATATAAATTTAAGGAGTTTACTTGCTTTCTAGAATTTAAATAGACTCTTGTCAAAGTTATTTTGAAGTTGTTTAGAGACCGTTTGCTATGGGCAATCGAAATACCGTGATTTCTGAGAAAGTTAAACACATTAATATGATTCCTAGAAAACCTATATATATATATATGTTTTTTGTTGTGCATGTAATATTATGTCAGATTCTTGAGAATATATTAAGTACCAATGTTTGGTTGTACATGGAAATTTGTTTTATTATTATTATTATTATTATTATTATCTTCTTTTGAATCAAATTTGAATTGTTTGTTGTTTCATTTTTTCCATAATTACATTTAAAAATTGCAAAAAGAAAGAAAAAATCAATCTCATAATCATAGCCATCATCAAATACCAATCATCAACACCAAACCACCATCATCAAATACTGATCACCAACACCCAATCTACACGCCCAAACCACCATAAACTTTTAGTCACCATCACTATCACCCTAATCCAAACCCCTCACCAAACATAGTAACCAAAACCCCAAACCTAGAAACCAAAACCCAGACCTAGAAAGCACAGCTACGAAAAATCGCAAGGGAATTGTGAAGATTTTTTTTTCATCTCTTCTAAATTGAAGAATTAGGGTTTGGCCATCTGATTGGTTTTTGATCTGAGCGTGCCTGATTTCTTCTCTCACTGTAAAATCAACACCAAGGGTCAACCTCCAAATTCTCGATTTCCTCTTCAGAAATTTGGTACGAAAAATCTTTTATAGTTAGGGCAAAAAAGATGGATTTTTTTGGGGGTTTTTTATCTGGGCTTTAGAAATTACTGGGCAAAATAGATAGGATTTTTTTTTCATGGGATTTACCTGTTTCAAATTTGGTTTTGGAAAAAAATATGGGATTTACTTGGTAAAATCTGGGTAAAACCAACACAAAGGCAACACCCAAATTCTCGATTTCCTCTTCGAACCAAAAATCTTCTACTGTTAGGGCAAACAAGATGGGATTATTATTATTATTATCATTTTTTTTTTCTTTAGAAAAAAAAACTTAATAAAAAAGATGGGATTAACCGGTCAAATGGGTTGGATTGGAAAAGTGAAAATTTACATGATTGATTTATTACAAACCAGAAAAAAAAAATTAGAAACAGAAGAAGAAGAAAATAGAAGAGAGGAAAAAATGTAAAAGAGGAAAGTGGAAGAAAGAAGAAGAAAAAGAATAGAAGACAAAATAATGATAATTTGTTTTTTTAATGAGGGTAGGTCCCATGGTGGGAATGAGATGAAAGGTAATCTAAAATACACTTATTGAGATGGAAATCACATTATCACTTTGGAAGGTAATGTGTTCCCATGGAATTCAGTTTCCCAGGAATGAAAAAACACAAACCTAGTAACAAATATGAGAATGCTATCAGATTTTTATTTCCATGTAAACATTATCACATACCAAACGGCCTCTTAATATACTCTTTTTAGGCTCCTTGTCATGTTAAAGGTTTGTCAAGATTTGATTATAAACATAAGGGTGCGTTTGGTATACGGGACATGATAGGACAACGTAGGACAGTTTGTTCTTGTCCCACATTTGGTGCGTCCTAAGCATAGAACAGGACGGGACAAGGTGAAGGAGGAACAAAAATCACAAAAACTTATCACACCCAAGACCTTAGGACAACTTGTCCCATGTCATGGGACAAGTGTCAAAAATACCAATTTACCATTTAAATTTTCAAACAATTACAATCATGTCAAATATATTATATATGTATATATAATTAATAATATAATATAATATATATATATATATTAAATTATATACATATATAATAAATATATATACTTTATAATAATATTTAATATATTATTATATATAATAATAAATTATAATAAAAAATATATAATATAGAATATATTATATATATGTGTTAATATGTATTATTACATATTTATAAATAATATATATATATATATATATATTAATATGTGTTAATAGGGAAATTTGGCCAGGGGTCAAAGAGAAATTTTCCACCCATAATCGACAATCATGAAGCCCGGAAAGACCGTAAAGCCACCCCACAAGAGCAGGGAAGGCCGGTTTGGTTTCAAAGCTACCAGAAGACAAGCCAGGCGAGACCGGGACGAGCCCCCACAAGAGTACTGGAAGCCGATTTTCTCCAGGTTATCTATCAGGGAACCTCGGCTCTGAGGTCGGGCTTCACAATCGCCCCGTGAATGCCAGGGGAAGTCTACAAGCTCAAAATACATTAAAAAAAAGCCCGCCAAACTCTCCAGAAGCCTGTTGTCCTTGCTGGACATAAAGGAAGAGTCACGCCTAAATCTATACTACCCTAGCTACCTCCCGGGAAGGTCTACAAGGGCACCTTAAGCCCCCATGGGTCAGGGAAAACCCATCTTAAGCTTCTAAGAACAGAGCCAGAGCAGGGGTCTACCTCGCTCTTCGGGGCAACATGCAACTGGCAGGGTGACCTCCATGAAGATCCATGGCACACGTGCACACATGATCATCTCCACGCAATATTTAAATGCACGTCAAGAGTTTAAATTCAAATTAGGTAACAAACTTATCTTCGTCAACGATATCACCGAATCCGAAAACAATTCAAATTTAAATGACGAATCCTGCCCGATAAGGAGGGAACGGATTCATGAGATCATGGTAGATTATTTATGAACTAAAAATCTACTTGGACGATATATATATGATAGGCCAAGCATGGTAGAAAAAGAGGGACGACATATTCACCAGAGATAGAAAATTATAAACAACAGATATACACATAGAATGAGGGCCTAAATTCTGGATTCAGAACACAGTCACCTTCATCTCCACTATTCGACAGGCATTGAGTTGCCACCACCCTACACCACCGAGAGACTGTGAGCAAACAAGAGAGCAATTTGAATCTTAAAGCAATGTACCAATAATAAAGTTCCCATTTACTGTTATTACGTTTCATCCACTCGTCTATCTCTTAAACAGGTCGGGAACCAACGGTACCGACCCCGGCCACCACTTTCATGGTAGTGGTCTTGAGGGTGTTAACAGAAATTTCTCATCTCGAGCGAATTTCCCGTCAACACTTTCTGGCACCGTCTGTGGGAAACTCTCACACCACCATCTTTTTGCATTCAAAAAGTTCGTTATTTCGAAGTTATCATGAGACTCCGCTCCTCACAAGGGCAGCAGGGCACCTCAGGGCAGCCTTCTGTTACATCGACAAGAAAAGGTCCCGAGGAAATGGAGAAAATCCGGGCTCCATAGCCAGATTCCTACTTAGCCAGTTACTGTGCGGGCTTTGGATCCTCCTCTGGGAAGCCAGGTCGAGCTTGACCAACAAACGGCGGCCTTTGTAGAGAACGTTCACCTTCGACTACTCGCTAAGGGTATCGATATCCAACAAACGGGTCTCTGCAATTAGGGGGAATCAAGCAGGCCTGGGGCTAGGCAACCCGCATTTGATTGCTTGGGACCTGCCCCTCGGGAATCAACTCGTAACAGAGCGGGGCTCCCGACCTCGATCCGGGATAGGCTAGGGCCCATGCCCCATGTTCCCGAAGCGCTGTCAAGCTACCAACCATGACAAGTCAGATCCGGGGCAGATGTCCTTCTCCGGGGACAGGAAGAGCTCCTCCACCCAACGATTACAAAGAGGGAAGCTCGGGGTAGAGAGGAAGAAAGTCAGCAAAGCCCCCGAGTGAGCCCACTTCGAAGAATGAGCCAGTAGAGGTCACCAGTTCATCAGAGCTATCTGATGGTGAGGAATCCGAGATCGACTCAAGGAAGCCAGAAAGCAAGCGACTAAGGGACCAGTTGGCAGAGCTATAGAAAGAGGTCCAATTGATGAAGAAGGGGAAGTACAAGGAGGAAAAGAAAGATCCTCTAACTGAAATGAATGCCCCCTTCACCAAAAGGATCCTGGAGGCAAAGGTCCCGCCTAAGTTCAAAATGTCAGTTGACAGTTTCTCAGGGACTTAAGATCCGTTGAGCCACTTAGAGAGCTTCGTTCAACAGATGGAGGTCCAGAACACAACCAGGGCCGCTAAGTGTCAGATGTTCGTCATTACCCTCACGGATTATACTAAGACCTGGTTTAGGAAACTACCCGTTGGGAGCGTGGATTCCTTTACCAAATTATCAATCGATTTTTGCTCACAATTCCAGGGAAATAAGCTCCGACTGAAGGACCCGATTCATCTACAATACGTGATCCAGGAGAGAGGGGAAACTCTCTGGGCCTATGTCGAGCGTTTCCACAAGGAAGTCATCCAGATTGGGGTCTTCACCGAAAGAGAAACTCTCGCCAACTTCAGAAGAAACTTATGGGGGAGGGGGGGGAACTATTTCGATCTTTTGCCAAGAGACCTCTGAAAACCTACCAGGAAGCCTATGAT
Source organism: Dipteronia dyeriana (assembly GCA_032871835.1). Taxonomy (NCBI): domain Eukaryota; kingdom Viridiplantae; phylum Streptophyta; class Magnoliopsida; order Sapindales; family Sapindaceae; genus Dipteronia; species Dipteronia dyeriana. The sequence goes on along the minus strand of CM065300.1, from coordinate 26,965,929 downwards.
CGGGCTCTGGAACAGATCGAGGTCGACGAACAGCTCAAGGTCAAGATGGAGCATGACAACATGAGAGCCAAAAAACTATAAAAGAAGGAAGCTCCCAGACCTGAGCAAGCTCAAAAAAGCAGAACAAACCTCCTAATAAATCAACATACGGGTTTCCTCTTCCTCAGCCCAGATCAGAAAGGTATCTAAATAAACGGGCTCCTCCTCAAGCTTTACCACCTCCCAGAACAGTGGCCCCTATAGCCAGCGATGAGAGGGGGTACGACCATTACAGTCCCTTGAATGCATCCCGAGAAACAGTCTACCTCGCCATTCTGGATAAGGGTTTGTTACAGAAGCCCGCTTCTATGAAAGCCCCGGTCGATTAAAGAAATCTTTACAAATATTGCGACTTTTACGAGGACGTAGGGCACAATACTTCAGAATGCTACAACCTGCGGAACCAGATTGAGGTTTTGATAAGGGGAGGATGCTTGATAGAGTTCTTGCAACAAGTCAGGGAGAACATTCAGACTGGAAGGGAGGTGCAAGCCAAAATTTGGGAACATGCTGAGAAGAGGAAGGGAGAACAGGCGGACCTGATGCAACAAATTCAGGTAATACACACTATCAGCGGAGGTCCCACTCTGGCCGGCACTTCCAACAATTCCAAGAAAAATCATGCGAGGAAGGTCCCTTGTACGGACAAGGTGAGGGATATCTTCAAGGTCGACCAGAGACAGACCAACCCCTCCCAGCTGTCTCAGATCATCTTTACCGAAGCAGATGTCTTTAACACCATGCAGCCACATGATGACCCCATGGTCATCACAGTACAAATTGTCAACTTCATGGTGCACCGCGTGCTCGTCGACACAGGTAGCAGCGTCGACGTTCTGTTCAAAGACACTTTGGATAAACTAAACTTGAAGCAATGGTGATACAACAGTTGTACTACTCCATTATATGGTTTCACTGGGGACTCCATCACACCCGTAGGATTAAAAATCCTACCAGTGATCATCAGAGCCGTACCTCTCCAGTAAAACATCATGACCGACTTTCTGATGGTGGATACCCAGTCGGCCTACAACGTAATATTAGGGAGGCCATTCCTATCAACTCTGAAGAGGGTCCTTTCTATTTACCACAATGTCATGAAGTTCCCGGTAGGAGACAAGGTGGGAGAGGTTCGGGGTGATCAGCAAGCAGCTAGGAAATGTTACGCAGTATCAGCTAACCCAGCAGCTCTAGCTAAACAGCTCACCCAAGTAATGACTATCCAAGGTGGGATAACCCCGGCACTAAACCTGGAAGACGCGGGCTCTACAGATTATCCCGAAGAAGGCCTTGTGGTGCCCGACATGGAAGAACAGAGAAGGGAATGGACCAGCGGCCATTCGGTCAATAAATTAGAGGAGATTCCCGTTCGACTAAGCGATCCCTCGAAAGTCGTCAAGATCGGAGCTACCCTTGAGCCAGGAATGAAAGAGGGCTTGATTAGGCTCCTCACGGAATTCAATGATATTTTTTCCTGGAGTCATACGGAGATGTCGGGGATCCCGATGACATTAGCTGCACATCGATTGGCAGTGGATCTGACCTTCAAGCCCGTCAAACAGAAAATGCATCACTTCAACACTGAAAGAAATGTGGCGGTTCAAGAAGAGGTGGATAAACTCACCAAAGCAGGCTTCATTCGAGAAGCCCGCTACCCTGAATGGCTCGCCAACGTGGTCATGGTCACGAAGGCGAATTGGAAGTGGCACATGTGCGTGGACTACACCGACCTCAACCGGGCATGCCCGAATGACAGTTTTCCTCTGCCAAAAATTGATCAGTTGGTCGATTCCACCTCTGGGAACAAGCTTCTGAGCTTCATGGACGTATTTTTCGGCTACAATCAGATTATGATGTATCTCGCGGACCAAGAAAAGACCAGTTTCATCACCGTGCAAGGCCTATACTGCTACAAGGTGATGCCTTTCGGGCTTAAAAACGTTGGAGCTGTGATTAACACTGAAAAGTGTATGTTTACTAAGGGATAATATCATCATTTTACACTTCCAATATGATTAATTCCTCAATTTAGACATAATTTCGTTCGTTCGCTTAAATAAATATGTTGTGTAGTCAGTGTATTTTTCTTTGTATTTCAGAGGTAATTCGGTCAATTCAGATTCATGGAGATGTCAGATGGCAAAACAAATATCGTTTTCATGTTTAGAACGTCAAAAAACCTTAAGAAGACCACGAAGGGCATTTTCATAATTTTGACTATTCACTGTTCACAGTTGACTTTCACTGTTCACAGTTGACTTTCACTGTTCACAGTTGACTTTCACTGTTTACTCACGATGCGTTACTGTTCACTCTCGGATGCGGTACTGTTCACTCATGAATGGGTCACTGTTCACTGTTCACTGTTCACTGAAGGATATTTTCGTAATTTTAACTATTCACTGTTCACAGTTGACCTTCACTGTTCACAGTTGAATTTCATTGTTCAATCATTGATGCGGTTACTATTCACTTATGGATGGGTTATTGTTCACTGTCACTGTTCACTGATGACGTAGCGAAATCTGGACGCTCCATTCTAAATTCATCCGATGGTCAATTTTTATCCGTATTTTGTATAAATAGGGGGTCTCTCCCCCCTAATTTTGAGGTCCTGAATCCAAATCTGATGTTAGATTTGTGAAATTCTCTCTCTTTTGTTCTCAAATTCTTAGTTTAAATAAAATAGCTATTTTCTAGTTAAATTATGTTTGACTAATTTTATATAGCTGGAGCCAAAGGTGATACTGTTGGTATGGAAAATATGATCCAATTTTGGTAAGTTTATTATTTTTATGCTTTCTCCCCTCTGATCTTTGTGGAGTTTTTGACTCACTGTAGATAGACAGATATTGTCTAGCACAGTGAGTACTTTTACCCATATTTATTAGAGAGTGGTCAGTGGAGTGGAATACCCTCCCATTAATCTATACTAAATATAAATAATTGGATCATATTCGAAATACCAACAGTGGATCCCTTAGCCCCAGTATTAATTTTAACTGATTTACATTTTATACAAGCTTATTAATTAATCTAGAAATTAATTCTACAAGGACAAGTGAACAACCTCCATGTGGTTCGACCCGGTCTTACCGGTTAATTTATTACTTTGACACTCTTATACTTGAGAGTAGGAACACTTCTTTAGGATGTGTCAAGCTACTTACCAACGGTTAGTCAACCGTTTGTTCAAGCCTGAAATTGGAAGGTCGATGGAGATGTATATCGACGATATGATCATTAAATCTTCGACCTCGGAAGGTCACCTGGACGACCTTCGTAGGACCTTCACAATCCTAAAGGAAAACCAGATGAGGTTGAACCCTTCCAAATACGTCTTTGGTGTAACTGCAGGGAATTTTCTGGGCTTCATGGTCAACGAGAGAGGCATAGAGGCTAACCCAGAAAAAACCATGGCTATCTTGGATCTAGAATCCCCAACATCTCTTAAACAGGTTCAAGCCTTGACTGGACAGGTAGCAGCGCTCAACAGGTTCATCTCCCGGTCTACCGATAAGTGTCTACCATTCTTCAAAGCTATCAAGCAGGGAAGAAACATGAAATGGGATCAGGAGAGCGAACAGGCTTTCCAAGCTTTGAAAAGATACCTAACAAGCCCTCCACTGCTGGTCAAGCCAAATCTAGGGAAGAGCTCCAAATATACTTGGCCGTTTCAGAAACCGTTGTGAGCGGTGCCTTGGTCAAGGAATGTGGGGATAGGATCCATTGACCTATCTACTATGTGAGTCGCGCTCTAACCAAGCCCGAAAAGAACTATACTCTATTGGAGAAGCTCGCTTATTCCTTGGTGACCTCGGTAAGGAAACTCCGTCCTTACTTTCATGCTCATTCAATAACAGTGGTGACGGACCAACCCCTCCGTCAGTTCTTACAAATGTCGGATGTTTCTGAAAGGCTGGTTCTATAGGCCCTAGAGTTTACCCAGTTTGATTTAAAGTATAAGCCTAGGACCGCGATAAAAGCTTAAGCACTAGCGGACTTTGTGGCCGAGCTTTCAGTACCTTTAGATCAGGTAACCCCCGCGGTAACAGATGTCACCCTTGAGAGGATTCCAGAATCTGACAACTGGCTGGAGGTTTGTGAGTCATGGACTCTCTACACTGACGGAGCTTCAGGGCAGTCCGGGGGAGGAGCAAGCATAGTCCTCATCGACCTAGAAGGAACTGAGTGCTGCCATTGTTTCAGGTTCGAATTTAAAGCCACGAACAATGAAGCAGAATACGAAGCCCTGCTAGCTGGGATAAAAGCTGCCAAAGAGCTCGGGGTTGACTACCTGAATATCAAGAGCGACTCTTCACTCATGGTCAACCAAGTTTCCGGGGATTATCAGGCTAAAGGGGATAACATGATCGCCTACCTGAAATTGGTGCAACAACTCAAAAGCATATTTAAGGGGTTCAAAATCGAGCAGATACCTCGACAACTAAATCATCGGGCATACATCCTTGCTAAGATAGCTGCCTATGGTGGCCAGACCCTACCTCATGGAGTTCCTCTTCAAGTAATCCCCCTACCTAGCATTATGACTTGTAAGGAAGCTTATACCTTGGACCGACAGCCATGCTGGATGGATCCAATAACAGAATATCTACAGGACTGGAAACTTCCCGGGGAGTCCGACCAAGCTAGGAGGGTTAAAAGGCTCTCGGTCTGATATTGTATGGTGGATGGGTATTTATACTGAAGGGGAAAATCCCTAAGGGGAAAATCCCTTCCCCTACTCCGATGTCTACACCTTGATGATGCCAAGTGGGCTTTGAGAGAGGTTCATTCCGGGGAATACGGGAACCATATTGGTGGAGAGGCCTTGACATATCAGGTTCTCCGCATGGGGTATTACTGGCCGACCATCCATCAAGATGCTAAGAACTTGGTGCAAACCTGCGAGGCATGCCAGAAGACCGTAAATTTGAGTCACTTCCCTCCGGATCGTTTGTCATCACTTAGCTCACCATACCCCTTTGCTATATGGGGAGCCAATTTGATTGGACCACTTCCTACAGCTCCGGGACAGGCCAAACACGTTATCGTAGCAATTGACTACTTTACAAGATGGGTTGAAGCCGGACCACTGTCCCAGATCTCGGAAGAGAACACAACAAGGTTCATTAGGACCAATGTAGTTTGCAGGTTCGGAACCCCTCTTACCATCATAACCGACCTCGGAAAATAGTTCGACAACGGCCGATTCGGAGATTTCTACCAAGGTTTGGGAATCGACCTTCGGTTTGCTTCGGTAGCCCACCCTCAGACCAATGGTTTGGTGGAATCCACGAACAAAACCATCAAGAAGTTGTTGAAGAAAAAGTTATAACAAAAGAAAGGCAGATGGGTAGAAGAGCTTCTAGAGGTTCTCTGGGCTTACCGCACTACAAGGAGAACAGCTACCGGGGAAACGCTTCCCCTTCAACCTTTTATTGTCTGGTTTTTGGCCGAGGCAGGGATAGCCCCAGCTCAGTTGGCCCCGAATAGTTACAAAGCCTTGATGTGTATGTGGCACATGTTCAGTCGAATGAACCTTTCGCCGCCTTCCCCGAATGAAATCAGGCACTTCTTTACGCTGAGTTAGGTTAGCAGAACGGGGACCTATTTCCTTGCATCTACTTCTTCGAACGGTTGGGTCCTCAAAGAAGCCAAGGTGAATCGGGGGGGGTCGATGCTTCTGATGACCCGAAAAAGAAGGGTTTCATATGGGGATTCCCTACATCCAATAAATTTTGGAAGAACAGTTGGTTTTTTGCTGGAGGGGCTCTCAGGCTCGATATCACTGTTCGATATGGGGATTCCCATATGGTGTTGAGTGTTCCCCGCTTCTCTGTTCCCCCAAAGTGTGGAACAAGAAAACAATTGACTATAGCGATTCAGAGGTGAAAAGGCTGACTCGGGCAGCTGTTCGTACTCTAGAAAAGAGGAGCAAGAGCTATCTTTTCAAAGAGGAGCAAGAGCTATCTTTTCAAAGAGGATGACTTGATAAAGCTTGGCTTCTTCAAACAGATTTTGGGCCATCGCAGGCGTTGTAAGTAACCCGGCCCCCTCTGTTGTATTTCTCTGCTTTTCCATTTTCTTTTCTATTTTTTTTTAGTGTTCGATACTGACGTTGTCAGTGATCTTCAGGCTCGCCAGGTGAAGGCGATTCTACAATCGAGTAGAAAGGAAGCTTCCCGTCAGAGCGATGAGGGTATTGCTCCACCCAAGCCTGATGAGGAAACTGATATTGTTGAGCAAATTCCCGAGTGCGTTGATCGGGGTGCTCAGCCTTCTACTCAAGATTTCGCTGGTCCAAGTGGCCAAGGTGAGCCGACTGACACCCGACTGACACCCGACTGACACCCAACTGCCTGAAAATAGGGAGAGACAGTATGATGGTCCATGTGAAGAGCCCTGTTGGACGGTTTGAAGCTGGCGACGGTGGTAACGTCTAGACGGATCAAATATTCACCGGTGCCGAATTCTTTGAGTCTTTTCGGGACGATCAGCTGGAAGATCCTGCTGCTGATCTTAACTTCCACCGTTCTCGGGGTGAGAAGCGAAAGGCAGTCAGTTCGCCGTCTCGTCCTCTCAAAGTTCCTCGGGTAGTCTCATTCATTGACTCCAGCGACGAAGATGTTACGGATGAGATTGTCCCGAGTGTTGGTGCTGGAGCATCAGTAGATGCAGCCACTTCAGAACCGAGTAGGGCTTCTTCTACCCCCGAAGTTGGAGATATGGGGGCTGAACCTTTGAGGGTTCCTTCTCCATCCTTAGAGCCGAACAAGGCTTCTCCTGCCCCCGAGTTTGGAAATCTGGGAGCTGAACCCTCGGGGGTTCCTTTATTCCTTTCTCCCCAGGATATGCTACAGGAGATGTCCTCCTGTCGGGCTTATATCGGGGAGAACCGCTAGAGCAGTTTTAGAGATGGTTCATTGACCGAACGTCTCTAAAATGTTTTCAACAGTGCATCTTATGTAAGTTAAATCTGACTCAGTTAATTCTGACTCCTTTATTCTTTTCCTTCTGTCGGATTTCTAAGTATATTCTTTTACAGATGGTGTTCAAATCTGCTGAGCTTGTTCAGACACAGCAATGTCAAGCTGATCGGATAAGGCGTCTGGAGGCTCAGCTAAAGGCGAGTGAGAAGGGTCGTGCTCGAGATGAGCAGGCTTATCAGCAGGAGGTCGCCTCTGTACAGATATTTACCGACCACTGCCTGGCGAAGCAGGTTGAAGTCGAGGACAAGGCATCTCTGGCAGAGGAGAAGGTTGCATCGCTTCAAAATCTTCTTTCTTCTGCTGAAGAATCCATGCTTAAGGCCGAGCAGGCGAAGTCGGCGTATGACCAAAAAATTGAAGATTTGTAGTGCCAAGTGCTGACAATTGAATCTCATTTCCGAGAGGCCAGGTTGGAACTGGAAGTCCAAGGGGTGGATCGTTTTAAAAGATCCCCTGCTTATGATGCCCTGCTTCTTCAGGAATTTCAACGTGGGCTAGTTTGGCCGGTGAGTTCTTCAAAGTCAAGAATAGGGCGACCGAGAAAGCCCGTGCTAATTGGGAGTTGTCAATCAAACACCATGTGGACCGGTCATTGGAATCTCTTCGGATTCAGATGAAGGAATAGAGAGCCTACTGTCGTAGTCAAGGCAAAGAGCCCCATCCTATGCATTTAGAGATTCCGTCCGAGCATTCTCTCTTGACCTTTTACGCAAGTCAAGAGTCGGTTGAGGGTGTAGTCCAGGATGTCGGGCCAGTCTCGGGTGAAGATTACAGCCAGTGGAGGGATGATACTGTCGATGATATTACTTGGCCATCTAATGAGAGCCTGCTTCGTGAGTATTAGATGGTGCCAGATCCGAGTATTTGCAAAGGCTTAATGTCCTCGCAACCTTGATTTTGTAAATTTGCAGAAACTTCTGATTCTTTATGTTTTACTTGTAAAGAACCATTCTTTGAACTGTAACCATTCTTTTAGGAGCAATAAAATTCAATTTTATTCTGAGTTGAATAGTTTTGGTCTATTTTTTTCTGATTATTGCTGAGTGTTGTATTAAACTGGCTGATGGTCGGGTAACTTAACCAAGTGTCTTATTAAACCGGTTGTTACCTGAATAACTTCAATTGCCAAGTATCTTATTAAACTGGCTTCTTCGTTGTTTGGGTAACTTAATCGAGTATCTTATTAAACCGGTAGTTACCCGAATGACTTCAATTGTCAAGTATCTTATTAAACTGGCTTCTTTATTATTAACCGAGTCATCTTGAAACAGAAGTTTTTCACTTGTGTTTCATACCCGGTTGCTACCCAAATGTTACATCAAGGCTCACCATGATCATACGTTCGAGTCCTTACGCAATACGAAGGACGTCTCCATAGTTTTTATGCGCAAGGGTTTGCCGAATCGTTGAGCTCTTTTTTTTAAAAGGTGCTTCAACACAGCTACGCATTTCACCGGAATTTCTCCCGATAGCGTCCCGAGCATTTTTCCAAAGTCTGGTGCATCGGGTTTGCCTTTTTACGAAAGTCATTTTGACCCTGCTTGGCTGGCCTGCTCCTACGCGCTTCTCCGCCCATTCGGGATTTGATGGTCCCGAGAATTCTATTTGCATGTTCTTATTATCATGCTCTGCTTCCATATGATCTTATTATCATATGCCTTTTTTGAAAATTTCGAACTAGATGCTATCCTTTCTGAAATTCTGAGTAATTTTATTTATTACTGCAAAAAATCGACAGATTTAAATTACAGTTTTATATTTATTCTACCAATAAAAGAATAAAATATTCAATATATATATATATATATATATTTTAAGGATAGAAAATCTTCAGATATTGGGCATTACATGGTCGGGGTAACACCCCTCCATTGGGTCGAGCAATCCAATAGGCTCCATGGCCAGCTATCCCCTCGATCTTGTATGGACCTTCCCATTTGTCAGCCAGGGATCCCGCGGCTCTATTTTTTGTGTTCAACGACACCTTCTTGAGCACCAGGTCTCCTAGCTGGAATTTCTTGATCCGAACACGAGAGTTGTAGTGGCGAGCCACTCTTTGTTGATATGCTGTATTTCTTATTCGGGACTTTTCCCTTTTTTCTTCTAGCTCATCCAAACTTTGTTATAGCGTATCAACATTCTGTTCTTCATCGTATAGCCTGACCCGTGGGGACGCATACGATGTTTCTATGGGGATGACATCTTCTGTTCCGAACGCTAGGGTGAACGGAGTTTCTCCTGTTGAAGTCCTTGCTGTCGTCCGATATGCCCATAATACTTCAGGAAGCTTTTCAACCCAGCTTCCTTTTTTGTCATCTAACTTTGCTTTAATGGTGTGCTTGATAATTTTATTTACTGCTTCTACTTGCCCGTTTGTTTGTGGATGAGCTGGTGTCGCATAGTAGTTAGCAATATGATACTTCTCGCACAGCTGTCTGAACTTTTGGTTATCAAACTGAGTGCCATTGTCGGTGATTATAGTGTCCAGAACTCCAAACCTATAAAGTATATTTTTCTTTACAAAATTTATGGTGTTGGCTTCCGTGATATGCACCAGCGCTTCAGCTTCTGCCCATTTTGTGAAATAATCGACAGCTACTATGAAGTGCTTTGCTCCACCCCTTATCCCAGCTAGCATTGGACCGATCAGGTCTAGGCCCCACATGGCAAATGGCCATGGAGCAGTGAGGTTTCTGAGCTTTTCTGGGGGTTGTCGGATATCATTAACAATCCTTTTATAGGTATTGCAACTTTCCGACCATTGCTGTGCATCTGAGAAAAGCGTAGGCCAGTAATAGCCTTGTCTGAGTACCTTATGCCCCAGACTTCTACCCCTAGTGTGGTTTCCGCAAACCCCTCTGTGGATCTCTCGAAGTATTCGATGTGCATCTTCTTCCGGTATACATCTCTGGAGAGCTCGGGAGAACCCCCTTATGTATAATTCTCCTCCGATCATGGTATATCTAGCCGATCGATACCTGATGCGCTTTGCTAATACCGGATCTTCGGGGAGCACGCCTTCTTCCAGGAACCTACTCAGCTGGACCATCCAACCTTCTTGCGGTGTTCGGATTTTTGAAATCTCCAAATGCTTAAGTTCAGCTGTACTCGATTTAAGGAGGTGTGCAACTGGAATGATCTTAGGTCTGATTGAGGTTGTTGCTGACGCTAATTTAGATAAAGCATCTGCCTTTTCATTTTCTTCTCTGGGGATCTGAGCGATCTTGTATTCTTTAAATTTTTAGAGGAGCTGTTTTGCGATGTCACGGGCAATCATTCCTTCATCTTTGGCCTGGTACTCGTCCATAACCTGGTTGACAACTACTTGTGAATCGCTGAATATCTCAACTTCATCTGCCCCAAGAGCTATGCAGACTCTGAGTCCAGCTAACAATGCCTCGTATTCGACTTGATTATTGGTTGCTTTGAAATCAAATCTCATGGCACATTCAACATCATCTCCTTCTGGGGTGCGAACTACGATCCCTGCCCCGCTGCCATGAGTGTTTGAAGAACCATCAACATATAGTTTCCATGGGAAACTTTTATCCAACAGTCTTTTTGCTTCCAGGTTTGGTTCTGTGAACTCGGCTATGAAGTCTGCCACCGCTTGTCCTTTGAGGGAGGTTCTAGGGACATAATGAATATCGAATTCACTTAACTCGATTGCCCATTTAGTAAGTCTTCCTGATATCTCTGGGTTTTGCAAGATTTGTCTTAATGGGCAATTGGTGAGAACCTGGATCGTATGGGCCTGAAAATATGGTCTCAGCTTTTTTACTGCTGAAACCAATGCTAAGGCTATCTTCTCTGCCTGTGAGTACCTAGTCTCGACCGGTACAAGTGCCTTGCTAGTATAATACACTGGTTTCTACACTCCATCTTCTGTTCTAACTAAGACTGAACTTGCTGCAAGCTCGGTTATTGACAGATACAGCTGAAGTATTTCCCCTTTTTACGGTTTTGAGAGGATGGGAGCTTGCCCCAAGTACTCTTTTATTTTTAAGAATGCCTGCTCACACTCTTTATTCCACTCCAGGCCTTTCCCTTTTTTGATTATCTTGAAGAAAGGTGCGCACCTGTATGTAGCCCTTGAGATGAATCTTCCCAAGGAGGCTAAACACCCTGTTAAGCATTGTACCTCTTTCAATGTTTTAGGTGAGGTCATTTCTTGCAAAGCCTGGATCTTCTCGGGATTAACTTCGATTCCTCTTTGATGGACTTGAAAACCCAAGAAAATCCCCGAATGGACTCCGAATAAACATTTATTTGGGTTTAATTTCATCTGGTATCTTCTCAAAACATCAAATGTCTCTCGAAGGTCGCGGGCATGCTCATCTGCTGAGACGCTTTTAGTCAACATGTCATCAATGTACACCTCAATGTTCCTTCCTATTTGTCGAGTGAAGATTTTGTTGACCAACCTTTGGTACGTAGCTCCTGCATTTTTTAAACCGAAGGGCATTACTGTGTAGCAATATAAACCCTGATTCGTTGTGAAAGCTGTTTTTTCTTCATCAGCTTTGTTCATCCGGATCTGATTGTATCCCAAGTAAGCGTCCATGAAGCTGAGTAGTTCATGACCTGCTGTGGCATCCACCAGCTGATCTATCCTTGGGAGTGGGAAGCTATCCTTTGGACATGCCTTGTTTAGATCCGTGAAATCTACGTACATCCTCCATTGTCCATTTTTCTTCTAGACGAGGACTACGTTGCCGACCCACTGAGGGTAGCTGACTTCTCTGATTGATCCAGTCGCTAGTAGCTTTTCCACCTCTTGTTTGATTGCTTGACTTCTTTCAGGATTGAACGATCTTCTCTTTTGTATTACAGGTTTTACTTTCGGGCTAACTGCGAGGTGGTGGGATATTACTAGGGCATCTATCCCGATCATATCTTCGTGACTCCAGGCGAATACATCTTTGTACTCTCTAAGCAGATTGGTCAAGTCTTACTTGACTTTTCCATCCAAGTTGGCCCCAATCTTGATTTTCTTGTCCGGTTTGTCTTCTTCGATTAGTATTTCAACCAATTCTGTCTTGTATTCGTTCGAGCCCTCCCTTGGATCCAGTTCGAATGACAAGGATTCTTCACACTGATTTGGCTGCGTTATGGTGCACATTTGTTCGGCATCATGCTTGTCTCTGTATACCGACAGGTTTGCTCTTCGGGCCATCTCTTGGGATGCCTTGACTATCCCAACCCCTTGTTCTGTTGGGAACTTGATCATTAATGCATAAGTGGCCGTCACAGCCCTTGTTTTATTCAGGAATGGCCGGCCCAATAACGCATTATACGGCCAATTATCTAAGTCAACTACCACGAAGTCGAGCAGGACAGTTCTCTGGCATGGTGCCGTTCTGATCTTCACAGGTAGTTTTACCGTCCCGAGTGACCTGACCTCTATTCCCCCAAATCCTCTTAATGGAGTATGGAAATGCTGTAAATCATTTCTGTCTAATCTTAGCTGGTCGTATACGGCCACGCTTAGGATGTCTGCTGAACTCCCATTATCTATTAAAATTCTCCGAACTTCCCTATGGCCAATCCGGGCACTTATAACCAAAGCGTCATTAGGTCGAACATCAACGCCGTGAGAATCTTCCTCCGTAAAGACTATTGGGTCCCATCCTTCCTTTACTCTTTTCGGGTCTGGTTCAACCGAGTTACGTCGAAGTTATTCCTTGCTTCTATTGCTTCTCTGATTTCCTGAGTTCGTTCTCGGTTGCTTCTCCCAGTAGAAGGTCCTCCAAAAATTGTATGTATTACTTGATTGGCTTCGGGGCTGATTCTTTGGTTTTGACCAGGGTTGTGATCAACCTTGACTTTCTTGGTTTCTGGTCTCTCATCTTTTTTCAAGATTACATCCCGCAGGTGCCCTTCCTGAATAAGAGTCTCTATGTAATCTCTGAGCTGAAAACACTTTGAAGTCTCATGCCCGGTTTCTTTATAAAACCTGCAATACTTGGTTGTATCTCTCCTGGCGAACTGTGATTGTCTCCGCGGTTCCTGCACCATATTCTTTTCTTCCAAGATGGCTAGAATTTCTTCTTGTTTCTTCCGAAGAGAGGTGTAATTGGTATATCTTCCTCGGTATTTCTCTGTGGACCGTTCAACGTTAAGCCCATTACCTCCATCCTCGTTTTTCTCCTTGCCGTTCCCTTTCCGTTTTTCCTATTGATTCTGCCCCTTGGATTTAGTATTCTTCTGTTCGGGCTTTCCTCCATGCATATAGCTTCCCCTTGGAGCTAACTCTTCTTCCTCGGCCAGAGCGTATCCTCCCGCCATATCCATCATATCGGCGTACCTAGTCAGCCGTGCTCTTCTCAAATCGAATGATAGTCGTCCATTCTGCAAGTTATTGGTGAAGGCAGCAATAATTGCTTTATCATTAGCGCTGCCAATTTCTGATACTGCTTGGCCGAATCGGCCCAAGTATTTTTTTAATGACTCGTCCTTCCCCTGCTTTATTTGAGAGAGGTAGGCTACTGACTTCTTCCTATGAACGTTGCTCAGGAATTGCCTTGATAAACTCCTGCTCAGCTCGCTGAAATTTCCGATGCTCGCCGGGGGTAATCTTCCGAACCATCTTGACCCTGTGTCCTCTAGTGTTTGTGGAAAGTTGAGACATAATAGGGGGTCACTGCGGGCATATTGAGCCATGGCACTTTTATAGAGTCTAACGTGCTCATTTGGATCTGTATCTTTTTTGAATTGCTCTACATGCGGCATCCTGAATCTTTCTGGGAAAGGGGTCCGTAAAATCTCCCCTGGTGAATGGACTGTCGAAGTCATCGTCGATAGATCGTTATAGCCATAACGTCTGACTAGTGCCTCTATCTGTCGCCTGTTATTCTCTACTTCTCGAGTTAGGTTCTGGATTGTGACATCTCTGTCCCCCACCGGGCTTCCTTGACGGTTGAACCGTTGGGTAACTGTCATTCTTTCCTCAGATTCTTCACTCTGATGCCGGACCTCTCGTGTGACTCTATGATGACGTTTGCGATGATGTTGATCACTGTCTTCTGATGATAACCGTACTCTGTGCCGATCGTATTTAACCATGTCTGGCACGTATTGTTTGATTGTGATCCAGCCTCTGGTGATTTTCCTCTTCTAGTGTTTTCTGTCCAACTGGATTGATTGAGGAAGAGTTCCTTCTGGTTTCTGGCATAGTCATTCCTGGCCCCACCACCATCGAATGGAGCCTTACGGGTGGAGGATTGGGAGTATGTGCTCCTGCGGCCAGTAGATCAATCCCTTCCCTTGCTGCGTCCGTTACCAATTGCTGCAAGGCCTCTTGGAAACGCAGCGTAAGATCTCTGCTGGTTGAGGGAATTTGCTGGATCCCCGCCAGGTGCGCAGGTTGGGCTGCAGGATCTTGTGACGTATTGCCAACATGGAAATCGCCTGGTGATTTTTGGCTGTTCCCTGAACTATTTCTGCTTCTTGCCATCGCTTTTAACAAGTTCTGAGGTTCAACCCCTTCTTCTAACGCCAGTTGTTGACGTCGATTTTTGGATTATGCCAGCAAAGCCAACAAGAATTGGATTTCGGCTATTGAATCAAAGAGAAAGAGATGCAGAGAGAGTAACAAAGACAAGTTTTACGTGGTAAAACTCCGATGGCCGAAGAAACATCCACGGGTGGTTGAAAGATCAACCAAGCCAAAATCCACAAAGAGAATAAGATGTTTTACAAGCTCTCGATCTCTCTTTTTCTCTCTGTATTATGATTGCTGTATGTTATTTTGCCTATCTTTTTTCTGGATGAGATTATGGGTCTATTTATATGTTTATAGACCCTTAATCTGCCTTGTACAAGTAATACAAGATCTTTGTATTTAATTGTGATTCGGTTACTTTCTTGAGGTCGATTTGTCTTCTTTCCTGTTTCGGAGTCTCATGAAAATCGAGTGAGATTCTAGTAGTGTAGTTCAATTTGGACTTGTTTCCTTATAAGAATGTAGTCTTCGTAAAGAAATCAAGTTATTTCCTGATTGGGGACTCTTATAATTTAATACTCTATTTCATTTGGGATTCCTTCCTGATGGATATCGTCATGTATTTAATGACGATCCGTATGAAATAAGCACCAAGTTCTTACTCGAGTCGTATTTATTCCCGAGTAAGAGTAATACCTGACCAGTCCCGAGTGCTGTTAGCTGATCCCGAGTAGGTTTTATTCAGTATATGATTACTCGAGCTTTCTTCTCTTTAATGATGCCTTATAGGATATTTCCCGGATGCCCATTTGGGCGTTCACCTGGCTATTTTTTCCTTTCTGTCAATAACATGTATGCTTGGTAAAATTTACATACAACCTATATATATATAATGTAATAATATGTTATAGATCATTATATATAATATTATTTAATATTAGTATATATTAGTATATAATATTATAGTATTTGTTGTTATATATATAAGAGGGGTACTCTGGTTATTTGAATCTCTTGTTACGTCTTGTCCCAACCATACCAAACGCATAGCAATACAGTTTATAGTTCTGTCCAGACCTTCTAAATACAATATAAAACAACATGTCCTATCCTATCCAGTCCAGTCCAATCTCACATCGTCCTGTCTCATCTCCGTGCCAAACGTGCCCTAAACTGTAACTACTCACACAATGGACGGGAGTTGATTAGATTACAGGCATGACCTTATGAAATGCAAAATCCATAAAGATCAACTTTACTGTGACATTATTAGCGGTTTTTCTTTTTGATAAATATGCATATAATTATGTTAGTATAATTTGTCCAAAAATAAACTCATATAAAGAAAGGATTAGTGTTAACCTAAACATGAGGAAATAAGTGTTTGTTTGGTTGAGTTTTCTATTGTCTCAAAAGGTCTACAAACATATATTTGAGTAAAATAGTTGTTTGGTTGAATTTTTGAGATTGTCTATTTAGTTTAAACCTCTAGATCCTCTACTAGATAAAATCTCATGGGGAGATGCTTCTCCAAATAGATTTTTTTATATAAAAAAATACCAACCGAACAACTATATATATTTTTTCTTCAAAAAAATCTATTTCTAATAGATCTAATACAAATAGATCTTTTATTAATAAATGTTTTTCAAAAGCCCAACCAAACAATCTCTAAGCCAGAGCAGACTCTGTTGTTTGGTTGGAGGGGTGGCCGCCTTGAGTCTCTTTTTTAAAGTGGTCATGATTTCAGTACTAGTTTAAGGCCCATTTTTTGTTTTATATCAGATTATAACTGGTCCAGATGTTTATTATGAGTATGAGTGACGATATTTACACCCCTTAAAAGCTGTATGTACACTCCCAAGTTAATATGTTTTAAAAATCCAATAATACCCTTGAATATAATTATTGTTAGTACATCCACCAATAATTATTAATTCGTTTTATATTTTAATCTTTTGTAATTTTTTTCTTATTAATGGTTTGATATTAATGTATATCATAAAAACTATTTCCATTTTAATAAACCCAAGATTCCCTTTTAAATATGTTCTCATCATTTTTTAAGGAAATAATAATTTAGGGAAATGGTGAGGATTGTTACCTTTTTTTTTTCTTGTGTTGCGATAATGTCACCAGTTTCATAACTTATGTTTAAAAGACACCTATTATGGTGAACGGCCCAAAATACTTTTAAAAGTTATCTTTGTACTTCAATCAGCTCTTACTTTGAAATTTTCAAAGATTTTATTCTTTCATCTTCTTCATAGAGTATGTTTAACAGACCTCCAATGGATGTCAAACTTCATAACATTATCAATGCATATTCATTGGATAATTAGTTTAATGGGGTTACGCAGACGCATTCGGGGGTCGAGCTCTCCGCCAAGCTCGCGGTGGTTGAGCTGTCCGGTCAGCTCGCGGAGGGGTAGGGGGCAGCGCCCCCGAATATTTTTTCCTGGTCAGTACTTACAAGACTGGAAATATAATTACAAAAAAAATCTGAAATATAAAAGCTCGGAGCTTTAAGATAAAAGCTTAGAGCTTTTATCATTCGAGCTTTATCTTAAAGCTCCGAGCTTTTTTAAAAGCTCGGACTGAGCTTTTGTATACTTAGATCGAGCTTTTATATAAAAGCTCGAAACTTTTATAAAAGCTCGGATTGAACTTTTGTATAAAAGCTTCGAGCTTTTAAAAGCTCGATTACATATCAAAATCTCGAATGCAAATAAAAGCTCGATTTCATTTTCCTCAACAACTTTCAAGAAATACAAAACCCTAACATAACCCATTTTCATTTTGTTCAACTCTCCAGATGATACTGGTTTTCAAGTTCCAGTACCGTCGTCGTGAAAACGAAGCCGTTGATTCACTTTTTGTCTCTTTTTTCACACTGATAGTGATGACATAGGTATTTTTGTCTCCACACTTTAAATGGTGCATTTTAAACATGATTTATTAATGTAGTGATATTTCCACATAAACCCCCATAAAAGGTGCCATTAATTTTTGAAACCCTATTAATTTATTGCTGAGTATGAAAAATAAATCAAAATCATGAGACAAATTTGGTTGTGAAAAATGTAAGTTTTAAATTAATTTTTATTATTTGTTGGAAGAACAAAAAATTATTCTTATTAGAAGAACAAAATCATTATATATATATATATATATATATACAAACTTTCAAATTGACTATATTACTTATATTTTTTTTTTATTATTATCAATATTAGACGTTCTTTCTTATCAAAAAAATATATTAGATGTTCTTCAATTTCATCGAACACCTATTTTTTTTGACATATCATTTAACATCTATCTACTTCTACATCAATTGGAATATATTACAGATCTTGTATCCTAACAACTCTCTCGAACAGAACATGATTCTCTAATATAAACAAAAAATAATAATCTTAAAATGGATTTTTAACAAAAAATAGAGTTTGATTTTTAAAAAACCGAGAAGAGAAAAGAAGTAGGAAAGGGAAAGAATAGTAAGAGAATTGAAGGTAAAGATAAAATTTGATATACTAATAAAGTTGATTAAATAACATAATAATAGTTATAGATGTTATGTACTTATAAAATTACAATATAATATAATTAATGAAAGGGTATTTTTGATATTAAGTGGGGTTTCATTACAAATTAAAGATTTTTTAAAATTTTTAATGGATTTGATTATAAAAGGGGTATAGATACAGCTTTTAAGGGGTGTAATTATCGTCACTCTATGGGTATTTGTCCAAAAACCCATATTAAAAAGGTTTAAAAGTTAAAAAATAAATAAATAATTGGGCCCAAAAAAGATCCAAATGAAATATTTGATTATGTTTTTTTTTGTCCTTATAACTAAAGGTCCAATAGAGGTTCTTATATGTGTTTCCAGATACCAATATCTCAATCAACTCATTAAGCTATAATTCTCTCGATAGTGAACACTCTAAGGCTCCGTGCTGCAGCTGTTTTTCAGTATGTTTTTATTTTTATTTTTCAAAAACGATTTTGAAAACGCGTTCGTTAACAGTTTTTTATTTTATTTTCAAAATAAAAATAAAAAACAAAACCAGTGTTAAAAGTGAAAGATTTGAAAAATATAAAATACTTGTTTTTCGTTTTTCGTTTTTCGTTTTTGTTTTTCATTTTTTTTATATTAAAAAAAATCTTAAACCATTATTTGTAATATTATGCGTTTGATATGACTAGGATAAAACAGAACAAGATTTTTAAATTACCAAAGTGCTCATCTTATATATATATTACAATTATTATTATATATATTATAATATTTTTATATAATATTATATATTATAATATTTACATAATTAGTAAATTAATATATAATATTGTAAAATAATAATATATAATATATATATATATAATATATTATTATATTATTATATTAATATAATACAAAAAATATAATAATATTTCATATATAAAAAATAAAATAATTTTTAATATATATATATATATATATATATTATAATTATTTATTTATAATTTAAGAGTTTAGTTTTGATTAATTCATTTTTTTTGATATGTTTTTTTAATTAATTTTTGATATGTTACTTTTGTTTAATTTAAAAATTACAATACAAAAATTATATTGGTTAATTATTTAATCAATTCGTTTATAGTTGTAATAATATTAAATAAAATACTAAAATTGATATTTTTTTGATAGTTTTCGGTTAACCTACCAGACGCGTTTTATCCGTTTTCATTTTCAAAATACAGCTTTTAGTATTTGCTACCAGATGCGTTTTCAGAATTCGAATATGAAACCAAAAATACTGTTTTCATTTTCATTTTTATTTTTGAAAAACAGCAACTGAAAAACGCTTACAGGACGGGCCCTAATATTTTGTACTCATCTTTAATCTCTCTACTTCAACTTTCTCATTTCACTTCAATCTCCGTTACAAATTCTCCCAAGAAAATTCTTTTTGATATATATATATATATATATATATATATAATATGTATTATACTATTATAATATTTTGTTTCGAATTTTGTTGTTCTTTTTTTTTATAGATTTTTTCTTTTATATTCATGCACTTTCTTAGATCTATTTCAGATTTTTATATTCTCATGCTTGATTTTTTTTTCCTTCTGATTTTGTTGGATTTTTTTAATTCATGTTTCCGATTTAGTTTTTTTTTTTATATATTTACACATTTACGCACTTTCTTACTTTTTTAAATTTTAGATAAAGTATAAATAAAAAAGAAACAAAAAAACAAAGGACCTATTTTAGATTTTCATTCCGAACCTCAAAATATTAAGGACCGATCTTACTCTAAGCAGTCGATTAATGTAGTTTGTGCAATAATTAAGACCCCATTTTGGAGGAGAAACTAATGACCAAACTATGAGAAAGCAAAACAATCAATGAAATTTGAAGTCGAAATCAACCCAACAAAGCATATTAATCTTTTTACAAAAAAATAAAATAATTAGAATTCTTGTGGTGGGCAATGGACAGGTGGTGGTGGTGGTAGCAAAGCAAAAAGGTAGATGGTAGATTTATGTCAACTTCGCCTTACCTGTCTTGCAAATCACACCCTCCTACGTTTTCTAAGGCTTTTTATTTAACCAATACCATTATAGGTGAGGATACGACGGAACTTAGTAAGATTGAATTATATAAATATGATTTAAAATAAAACCCTCATTTTAGAGAAGATTTTTTCATATTTTACGGTTTAATAATAAATATGAAGTATTACTTGTTCCAAATTCTAAGTTCTAACCACTGTTTTTGACCATAAAAACTGGCTGTAAATTTGGTAAAAACATAAAATAAAAGGTATTCAAATCCAATCAAGACATGATTTTCTGGAGGAGAAGAAAGGAAGCAATGAAAATAAAAGAAAAAGTTCTACTTCTGATTAAATTATGTAATGATGATCAAAGAAGATGCATCTATTAAATTATCAATAGGGCCTGTTTCCTTTTTAATATTCCCTGGAAAATGTCAACTAGCATTAAACAATATAAACATTTCACTATTCACCATATCATAAATTCATAATTCATCAATAATATATAGGAACCGTATTATTTACGTGAGAAAGGATTATTATCCGTTAATTCTTATTTTCGTACATCAGCGTAACACAATATTGCTAATTTAGGTTTCAAACCCTACCAACTGAGCTGTTGCATGATTGCATGATTGCATGAAAGAGTCCCCACAAACAGCCAAGACAAAACAAACACTTATATATGAAATGAGAGAGACAGAGTAGAAGCCAAACAATCATTTCTCTCCTCTGTTTTTTAATATCCAACTAGTTTTTTCTTTTATATGTATACCTCCAACCCCAACACACTCAAGATTCTAACTTTATCATCAAAATTTCCAAAGCTATGGAAGATGAAGAAAGGATCTCATCTTTTCTATCCAAAAACATGCAAGATTTTGGTTACTTGAAGAATTTCAATTCATGTCTGAAGTGGGTTTGTGTAGATCAATCCAATCTATGGAGAGCTGGTCTTTCATGGTCAATCTTCTTTCTTCTTGCTATCATCTCTCCTCTTGTGTCCCATTTTTTTCTTCTTTGCTCAGATTGTGACAAGAATCACCAGAGACCATATGATGCAATTGTCCAATTGTCTCTCTCAGTTTTTGCAACCATTTCTTTTCTGTGTTTGTCTTCTTGGTCTCGCAAGTATGGACTCAATAGGTTTTTGTTTCTTGATAAATTGTCTGATGAGAATCAAAAGATTCAAGAAAGATATGCAGACCAGCTCAGAGTATGTTTTCTTTTCTTTTTCTCTATATTTAAATATATACAAAATTAAATTCTTCGATCAATTTTGGTGTGGCTTTAATCATACACTTCTCTTAATTTAGTTTTGATTGATTGAGGTTAAACAGTTCATGATCTTCTTTTTGATTGTATCATCCCATATACATATATTCTTTAATCATACACTTCTCTTAATTTTGGTGTTTACTAATCGAGGATCAGGAATTATAAATTGGGAATCGGGAATTGGGTATTGAGGATGTGTTTACTAACCGGGAACCGGTAATGAAAATCAAGGGGATCCGTTTTCATTAGAAAGGGAATCAAGAGGAACTTAAAACCTGATTAGTGCGTTGAGTCCGTGGAGCTTGATTTCCAATTCCAATAGTTTTTGGTAAACAATGTAATCACAAAGCAATAATTAAGTTCACTTTCTCTTATTGAGATTCTTGATCCGTAAAAACACTTGAAATTGAGAATTCGGGTGTAAATGAATACTAGAGAAGGACTAATACATTACTAAAGTATTCATTCTAAATTTTGTATCAATAACAACTTTGGGACATGGAATTGCAGTTTGTCATCAGATTTTAGAGGGGGCACGATCTCTAGCTAAATTTGTAATTGCCAAATTAGAGAAACCAAAGTTTATATGTGAACTTGATTGAAATTTTATCTGGGTTGTTGAAGATTCACTTTCAATGTATTAAATACAAATGGGAAATTTCTAATTCTTTGCAGAGATCAATGAAGCTCCTCTGTATCTTTGTCCTCCCATGTTTCGGATTCGAATGTGCCTACAGGATATGGTGGTATGCCACAGGAGCCTCAGAGATACCCTATTACTTGAACATCTATGTCAGTGATATCCTCATATGCACATTGCAGCTCTTCTCGTGGCTTTATCGAATTTCAATCTATATTCTTGCTTGCATTCTTTATAAAGTTATTTGCTATCTCCAAATAATCAAGATGGAAGACTTTGCTCAAGTTTTTCTAAAGGAAACTGAAGTTGGTTCAATCTTGAAAGAGCATTTGTGGATCAAAAGAAATCTCCGGATCATAAGTCATCGTTTTCGAGCATTCATTTTGCTGTCTCTAGTTTTGGTCACTGCAAGTCAGTTCATTTCTCTGATTCTGACCACCCGGTCCAGTGCTATCAACAACATATTTGAGGCTGGAGAACTTATTGTATGTCCTATTTCCCTTATCTTTTTCGGATTTCTGGTTTAAGTAAATTAGACTTGTATTCTAATCCGAGTTCCTCTTGTTTATGCCACAGATATGCTCCGTTAGCCTTGTGACCGGACTCTTGATTTGCTTGCGCAGTGCGACAAAGATCACACACAAAGGCCAGGCCATTACAGGCCTGGCTGCGAAATGGCATGTATGTGCCACTATCAACTCATTTGATCATCTGGATGGTGAGACACCGACAACACAGATTGCTTCTACTCAAGTGTTTCCTATCGACTGGGAATTGGACGATGGGGAGGGAGACGGAGATGATGATCTAGATAACGCAAAATTTGTGCCTATTTATGCACATACCATCTCTTTCCAAAAGAGACAAGCTCTAGGTCAGTCATGACATACAAATTATTCGTCCATAACGATACGTTACCCTTACAAATAAATTGTCACGTCATTCTATTCTGATGTGTTATTGCAGTGACTTATCTGGAAAACAATAGAGCGGGAATTACGATTTACGGGTTCATGCTGGATAGAACAGGACTTCACACCATATTTGCAATTGAGCTAGCTCTATTACTCTGGTTGCTCAACAAAACAATTGGTATTTTCCAATCTTTTTCATATACTTTCCATTCTTTGCACACTTACATTGTATTTTAATATCTTGTTAATATATCACTGACTTTGATTTTCATTTGACAGTGAGTTGGACATGAATGTGCTTAGATTGAGGTAAAAAAAAAGGTTACTATTCGAAGATTTCGTCAGTATCAACTTGCAAAAATCTTTCATAGTGTTGTATGCGGTGATGGATTGTGTGTGTGAATATATATATAGGCATATAGCCAAACAGAAGGAATGCCTCAATGAGCCAAGTTTTCGAAATTTGTATGTGTATAGCAAAATCAAGAAAAAACTGTGTTTTAATGTTGTCTGCCTGAAGTTTGAACATTTTTTTTTTGTTAATGTCGATACAAATCCAGCTACGAAAGAGAAAGATGTTAAGAAGTTTGTATCTTGTATCTTAAGTTTGGAAGAAGAAGTTTGTTTCTTGTATCTCAAGTTTCCAACTTTTGATTTTGTTTCTCCATTCAAGTAAAGACTTTAGAGAGAGAGATAGGTAATTGTTGCAGTTGATTGCTAAAAACTTGATAGGGAATGGAAAGTTGACCCCAAAATTTCTAGGAAGGGCGACATTCTAGGAAAAACCCGTGTTTGGTAATTCCCAATGGCAATCTGCTCTCGTTTTTTCTTCTCGTACTTCACTCTTTTTATGTGCACACAACATGGAACGGTGGGCTTGTACGGTTGTACTCACCTTAAATGGCATGCAAGACTTGACTTTTATTGTAAGACAAGAATGGTTTATAAGAGTATTTCTGATGTAAATATATATTTTTGTATTTTTAAACAGTATAACAACAATATTTCTATTTATTATGGGTTCATTTTTGAAAAAAAAAAATAGAGAAATGTATATTTACATTTCTGATGTAATTATCTAGAGTCAAATATGTATTGGAGATGTTCAACTCTTCTCTAACTTTTTTTTTTGTCGTATCATCTCTATATTAAAGTTAGATAATTACAATGAAGAAAGATTTTCAAACTTTTTAACTATCTATCATTTGCGGCACTTAATTTTCTCTAAATACATAGTTATATTGGAGATACTCTAAAGCTCGATTGTATTTATGGTTTCATTGAGAGATATACAGATACAAAATAAGTACATAAAAAACTTTAAGGTAATCGGAGTTCCCATGGAAATAAAATTAGCAAAGCAAACTCCATTCTTTTTAAGGACACGTTTACTGATCAACAATAATGATAAGGTAAAGTAAATTAATTTCTAATTTGTGATGATAGAATCAAATGATATGATTCCCACACAAATTAATTCCTAATTTGTTATAAGGTAGATAATCAAATTACACAATTACCTCACAAATCAGGAAATCAAGTTCCCGAGTTCTATTTCCTGATTTTGTTTCAAATGAAATTTAATTCCTTTGATTTTATTCCCATTAGTAAATATAAATACACTCCTAATAGTGTTTTCGGCAAACATTGTAATGACATGTCATAAATAAATATATATAATAGAGGAAATACCCTTTTTAATCAAAAATTAAGGTGGTTTATTGTTTCTAACCAACATTAATAATTTTATTGTTTTTACTGAATCTTTGAATGTGAAGATCCAAATGCCCATCATTTATTCATTATTTATTTTATTATTCATTTATTCATTATTTGTTTTATTAATTTTCTTTTTGTCTAAAAAGTTTGTCTTCTTTATTTGTTAGGTCACGGTCTACCAATTCTTTTTGTATGTAAAGTTTTCTTCTCTCTCTTTTCTTGTTCACGATCTACCATTTTTTTTTGTCTGAAATATTTTCTTCTCTTCATTTTCTTCGAACCACCGATCTCCCATTTTCGATCTTCATTCTCTGTCATCGTGAGTCTCCCATTTCCACTCATTCGTCCTTCAATTTCTTGGATCGGTTGTCTCCCATGTCCAAATTACAGGTCTTATTTTTTTTTCTCTTCATTTTGTTCAAATACAGGTCTGAAATACATGTCTCCCATTTTCAATCTTCATTTTCGCTGCTTCATCCTTCAATTTCTGCAATCGGTTGTCTCCCATGTCCGAAATACAATTATATCAAAAATCTCACTTCAATTTCTACCATTGTTGAAACTGTAAATCCATTTTTTTTGTCTCTATAAATCATATAAAACCCATATAGAAGAGATACAGTTTTTGGTTCGAATTTCAAGATTGGGATTTGTATTATGCGGATTTCATGATGAATCGAGATGATGCAGGTCCTTCTTCTAGAGGTATGATTTTGAAACCCTATGTTAATTTGTTTCATTTTTAGATTTGATGGTGAATTTAGGTTGAAGAAGATGGTTTGCATATATGTGTTTAATTGATTAACCGTGGTGTGTTTAATTGATTAACTGTTGTGTATTTAATTTGTTTGGCCTGGAGTGTTTATTTTTGTTTGGTCTGGTGTGTTTAATTGAGTGCGGTGTGTTTAATTGGGCTACCCCAATGTGTTTAATTTGTTTGTAATGGCGTGTTTAATTGGTTTGCACCGGTGTGTTTAATTGGGTTGTCCTAGTGTGTTTAAATTTGTGTGCAGTGGTGTGTTTAATTTGGTTCGCTCCGGTGTGTTTAACTGGGTTGCTTTGGTGTGTTTAATTTAGAGTACAGTGATGTGTTTAATTTGGTTCGTCCCGGAGTGTTTAATTGGGTCACACCGGTGTGTTTAATTGGTTTGCCGTTGTGTGTTTAATTGGTTTACCGTGGTGTGTTTAATATGGTTTGACATGGTGTGTTTAATTTGGTTTGCTCTTGTGTGTTTAATTGGGGTTGCATTGATGTGTTTAATTGGGTTGCCCAAATGTGTTTAATTGGGCTGCCCTAATATGTTTAATTGGTTGTATCTTGTTTAATGTATGACTGATTTAATAAACTGGCGGTTAAATGTGAGATTTTTATTGGTTGAAATGCAGGAATATAACCTTGGTTGAAATGCAGGAATATAACTAACGAAATTTATATGTTTTGTAAAAAGCAATTTATCTACTTCAGTTCTGATTTCTACAAAACAAGCATCTGGTTGGAAAGCTATTCCAGTGTCATTTTTCCTATTGGACACCCAAGCGAATGGAAAATTTCTAAAATATCGTGTTTGTGTTATTAAGGATTATGTTGAAATTGTTATGAATTTAGTTGTATTTCATGAACTACGTTGAAATTATATTTCATGAAAGATTAGTAAGAATTTTGTATTTTGTTGAAAACACTTGTTTTGAAATTGTGATGAAACTAATGTTGATGATTATTTACTGATGAAACAGATTATTTATTAAGGATTTTGCATTTTGTATGAAGCAAGTCATTTGTTAACAGATTTTGTGTGTTAAAAGTGGAAAATTTTGGTGTGTTAATAATCTGTCACCATCTACCAAAATTACCAGATTTGTTGTAACTCCATCAAGGAAAAAAAAAACAAATTAACACATGACAAAATTCTACTCTACAGATTTTTCATATATTGAAATTGAGGCAACAACAAGATTATAATCCTAAACATTATATGATATAAATATTATATGATATGACCATAATATCTAAACAATAAAAGCCCTGCATTAATTTGTAGAAAAAATACTAGTGAAAAATTGAATGTAAAAATTACAATACTCAGTATTACTGGAATATATTTAGGCATAGTCACTAAATCACCCAATCGGCTTGAATTTTCTACACTAAATCACTCCTTCCGAACATTCACTTATTTATCGGTTCCGTTCTGCCCACTAATTGTATACCAATTTTGAGGTTGGACAGACGATCCCTTCTTCTCGGGGTTCGCGCTTTCGGCCTTTCTTCTATTCATTGAAAAAACAAAAAAATAGTTTCATAATCAAATTTCTCAACCTGAGTTCTCATCATCTCACTCTAGTTATCTAAAGTATCAAAATCTTTAAAATAAACAAACTTAACATAAGTTAAAACACTCACATCCATACATATTGACTAATTTGAGCACATCTGATCCAAGTTCACCGACTGCAAGATACAACACAAACAATTGGTTCTATAGGACAATTATTACAAAAACTTTTTTTAAAGGCAATTTATTGATGGAGACAAAACACAAAAACAAATCAAACAAGGGACCCTGACAAAGGGACCAAAACAATAACAACAACAACATCATGCCACAGAAAGAAAAAAGATATAGAAAAACAAAACGAAAACATATCAAACATCTCCCCAATCAACGAAGACAGATCAAACTTCTCCCAAACTTTTGTCTTAACTAAAACTGGTATCAAACCAATCAATGAATTTCCTATCCAATCCAAACCCAAATCAAAATCAAATTCGAAATCGAGTGCTATCAATTGGAAAATTGTTGTGTTGTTATTAACTTATTTTGTGTTATGTAGTTTTATTTTGTGAAATGAATTTCAGTAGTTAGTATAATTTTTTTTTAAGTACAGCCAATGTGATGATTATTCAATTACGTTGTTAAAAAAATTACACAAATGAATTAAACACAATGGTCGTATTCAACAACTAAACACACTGATGCTATTGAATAATTAAACATACCCGTGGTATTGGAACAAGTAAACACACCAATGGTAAGAAATGAAACCACTGGTGATATAAAATTAATACCTGAACATATCCATAACATCCATAACATCCATGTACAAAAATTAAAGATATCAATATTCTGGTTTCAAATATTCATAAAAAACATCAAAAAAAAAAAAATCCACTGGTATTCAATATGCTGTCCATCAACCTTGCAACCATTTATTATCCATCCCATTTGTAAACAAAAAATTTCAACATTGCATAATCCACCTCTATACACTAAAGAAAAAAAAAACAATGAAACAACTACTTGTCGAAAAAATAAAGAACATATAATGGAAAAAGGCAGTGGGTTATTCGAACTTGTAAATTCGTCTACAAATCTATAGGAGACTTGTATAGTACACTATTGTTATATATCCGGAATGCCATTTCTTTTTGAAAGTCGCCCATTAAACGCACCCGTGCAAAACAACTAAACACATCAATCATACCCAATTAAACACACCGGTCATAACTCATTAAACACACCGGTCATAACTCATTAACACACCAGTCATAACCCATTAAACACACTAATCATACCCAATTAAACATACCCATTCACACAATTAAACACATCAGTCATACCAAATTAAATACACCAGTCATAACACTAGTTATAACCTATTAAACACACCCCGTCCACAATAATTAAACACACCAGTTCATACCCAATTAAACACACCGGTCATAACCCATTAAACACACTCGTTCACAACAATCAAACACACCAATTTATACCCAATTTCACATCATTAATGAAATGAAACCACAAAAAACACATAATTTCATATCATTAAAACACACCAGTTCACAACAACTCATTGACTAGAGCAATATTTTAACATTCCAGTTACTTACAAAGTCTATCATTATCAATTTTTTTTTTTAAAAACTGTAAATTTATTCAAGAGCCAAATGCCAAACACCACACCAAACCGCCCCCAAAACAAACACCCAAGTTGCCACCACAAAGCAACCAGAAGCCCCAACAACACAGAGTAAAAAATAGGACAGTCTCACGCCAACAAACAGCAAACAAAAGCAAGACCAACAAAAAACAACAACCAGCAATAAAAGCAGACAAAACAATCAGCTACCAAGGTCTCCCCACTTAACAAAATCACCACCCATGCTAGAACCAAACTTGACAAGACTATCCGTAAAATGGTTAGAAGCTCTCGATTTGAACTTCACGTTGCCATCAATAATTAAACCATAAAAATCACACATAATCAAAGAAAATAAAAAAAACGACACACTCACTGTCAACACAACTTGTTTTAAAGAATGAGATGTCCAAAAAAATAAAATAACAACAGGGGTTTGGTCATCATCTAACTGGATAATACTTTTATGTTGTTTGAATTTAGAACCACAAATCATGCTAACCTTTTTCACATGCAAATTATCCTAACATCAGATATAAAAAACACTCTAAAGCTTCAATCTTTCTTAATGTATCTATGAAAATCACAAGTTTAAACCAATTTGTTAAAATCCCTATTCAGATTTCGAAATCAATCACAACTGAACAAAATCAATTTCTTAAAATCCCTCTTTAAATTTAGACAACCATTCACAAGTGAACAAAAATCACTTTGTTATAATCACTTGTTAAAATTTCGAAAACTATCATAACTTAACAAAATCAATTTGTTATAATCACTGTTAAAATTTCAAAAACTATCACAACTTAACAAAATCAATTTGTTAGTGTAAAAAGGAAAATCAATTTCGAAATCTATCAACAAAAAATACAAAAATTTTGAAACCCTAAAATCAAAAGAAAAGAGGAACTGCAAACCCTTGCTGGCAGGATGTCATCATCTCCGTCTCCACGATGTCGTCGTCTTGTCTGCGGCGTCTCTACGTGGTGGTCGACGTTAGCGGCGCTTGTCTCTCGAGCTCCGTCGCCTCTCATTTCGCTCGTCTCGTCTGCAACGATGTCCTCTCCTTCTGCACGTCGTCGCCGCCTCTTCGAGGTGGTGGTCGTCGCAGCCTCTTGTCCCCTGCAAGTCGCCTTTGGTTTCTCTCATCTCTTCTCTGGTTAACACTTTAGAAAAAAAAACAATAACCGAAGGGCAACCAGTTTCAATCGTGCTTTTCAATTGTTATTTCATTTTTTTTCTTTATTAAATGATTTTCAATCTTTTTTTTATTTAGTTTTCTTTTTCAATTATAACTGAAGGACAATTTTGTTCCAAAAGTGAAAAAATTGGGAAAAACAATAAATTTACTAATGTTGGGTAAAAACAATAAATACACTAATCTTTTGGTTATTTTTAAAGTTCTCCCTATAAAATATATATTTTATATTTTATTACTTTATTATGTTGATAGAATTTCTTATTTCAAATTAATTTTTATTACATTATTATTTTTATAGAATTTCTTGATTTTTAAAACTGAACTTGTTAAGTTACTTCCAAACACAAAATAGAAATTCTTCTAAATCAAATTGTACTCTCCGGAAACTGAAACACTTCTCTGTTCTCTCTGTTTTTGTCTTTCAAAAACTAAAATTGTTCAATTCTCCTTCAGGTAATAATAATATGTGTATGTTTTGAGTGTTTTTTTTTTGTCGAAATATAATTCAATTATCTGTTTGTCATATCTTTTTGTTTTGTTGTTGTTTTAATTTGTTCAATTTACATATATATTTTCTCCAACACTCATAGAGCCCAAATCATAATATTTCTTTGTTGTTTTATAATGTTCTGTTACAATAGCTTCCATGTAGTATCCAAAGCTGTAAGCTTTTCAAATCATTATTATTGTTATTGTTTTGTTGTTGAATTCATGAATTTTTTTTTCTTTATTGTGACAATTACACAGACAATGAGACATAATATTACTTAGCAGCACACAGTGATCATGGCGGATGTAAGCTTGTTTAATTCATACCATTTTGCTGCTTCTGCTTTGTTTACTTATTTTTTTTGTTGCTCAAAAATTGCCTTTAACTTTTTCGATCAATCGAAATTTAGGAAGAGGAACATGTCGAAAATATGAAGCGTCAATTAGCTAATCTGTTTTATGCATCACTTAGAGCTGCATTCCCTAATGAGCCGGATGATATAGAGCCTTTGGTTGCTGCCTCCAACTAAATTTGGGGATTATCAGTGGTATATACTTTGTCACCATCTTAATTGAAAAATGTTGATGAATCTTTAATTAATTCAACTGGGATTTTTTTATTTTATTTTCGGATACATTTTTTATTTGATGTAGTAACAATGCGCCGGGTCTATTCACCAAATTCAAACGCAACGGTATCCACTATGCGAATGTTCATGCTGTTGGACAGGTACTGATTTCGATTGTTCCCCATTGTTTCTACCTTTTACTTTGTTTTAAATATCGTTTGGTCATGGATGATCAAGCTTTTTCTTTTTATGTTTTTCAACAGGACATCATGATAAATCTTCCTCCATCTGAAATGATAGAATCGTGCTCTATAGGGGGACCTTGATTTGTGAATGTAAAATTATCAAACGATTGGATTGCTAAGGTAAGTTATTTTGCCTAGATAACTTGTTGCTATAATTTGGCAAGGTTGGTTATTTGTATTTATTGATGAATGATGGTGATGTTGCAGAGCATTCAGAAGATGCTCGTTGATGGTATTGAAACATGGGCACCAAGGCTTCCGGTCGAAAGGGTTGTGGTCGACTTTTCTTCACCCAACATAGCAAAAGAAATGCATGTCGGTCACTTGAGATCTACTATAATTGGGGATTCTATAGCCCGGATGCTTGAGTTTTCAAATGTTGAAGTTCTTCGGCGTAATCATGTTGGTGATTGGGGTACACAGGTAGATATGATTTCTGAAAATTTGTATTCCTTTTTGTGAATCTTTCTTGTTTTTTCTTCAAGGTTAAGACTTCGTCGACCTTAATAATAGGTTATAATATGTATCTAATCCTTCTTGTGTTGCCATTTGAGTATGTTTCTATTTGAGTTAGTTTATTTCTTGATAGATAGCTTGAATTGAAGTTTCTTTATTATGAGTTTCTTGGCCATAATTGTAGTCTCTCTCATGAGTTTCTTTGCCGCTCTTCACTCTAATCTACATAATGGATTTCCCTATCAGAATTCAGAGCACCATTTATCTACTGATCTTTTGCAAGTTTTCTTTTTCGACGAGATCTCAATTGTGTCTCTCATTTCATGTTTAGTTTGTGCTATTTATCCTAAAGAACTTTGTACTCTTAATAGCTTAATTTTATCTCATGATTGTACATCTATATTCCTTTTTACATATTCCCCTTCTATTGTTTTTCATCAGATCCGGCCTAAAAAGTTTATATACATTTTGCAGTTTGGTATATTGATTGAATACCTATTCAAGAAGTTTCCGAATGTTGAAGACGTTAATGAAACAGCAATTAGTGATCTACAGGTGAGGAAATTTCGATATTCTTGGATCTTAGATTTTAATTATTGTACCGCAATATCTTCATAATACACACATAAGTTTAATCAGTTGGTTTGCTGTTTGTTTTATGTTTCAACTGGAGCATTTTGATAATGTATGTGTGTGACATTGACAATGGCAATGCTGATTTGAATTTTCATAATGTTTCAATGGCATTAAGGATGCTAGAAAATATTTTTAGTTATGACAATTATTGCCAAATAGGAAGCATGGTCAAACCTTTGTCAAAACCTTTGTTTAATGGATAGGACTCCTCATTTTAATAGTCTATTATGTGTGTGTATCCTGATAAATCAATGTTTGAAACTGTTAATCTTCTCGACATCATTATAAATTTGATTTAGAATGAGAAAACAAAAACAAAACGCTTTCATGTAGCCATTATAATTCTAACTTCAATGGTATATTGTCAGGCCTTCTATAAGGAGTCCAAGAAGAGATTTGACAATGATGTTCTCTTTAAGGAAAGGGCACAGAAAGCAGTAGTTCGGCTACAGGTGAATTGTTTATCCTAGTAATTTAATACTCGTGTCAGGTTGATCTATGCGCTTGTGCTAGGTTGTTCTTTTATTTATTTTTTCCCTCCAAATGATGTCTAAATTTCCTTATGTAATATTTGATTTCATCACAGGGCGGTGAATCCAAGTATCGACAAGCATGGACACAGATATGTGAAATCAGTCGGAAAGAGTTTAATAAGATCTATGAATGCCTTGGAGTACATTTAGAGGAGATGGTATACTTTTAGTTACCAGTACTCGTTGGTTCTTTCTTATTAGCTTTGTTACAAGCTTAAATGTCGGTCTATCTAAATGTGATTGGAAGTGCTTAGTGGCCGTGATACATAAATTTGCAGCCTTTCCAAGTAATACAGTAACATCTAAATGATTTTTGGAAGTTTCGAATCGATAAGGATAACATTAAGCTGCAGCACAGTCTGACATTACATACTGACGTGCATATATTCTGATGTGGTTGGGATGAGGAGTTTGAACATTAAAGTGACCTTATCGGAATATGAACGATAGTTACTGTTTTGAAACAGAAACTATTTTTTGTACATATATGATAATGTTAAATTACAAAACATTTAGCGGCCAATCCTTAAAATTCTTATTCATGTTGTTCTCTTTTTTGACAGGGGGAAAGTTTTTATAATCCATATATTCCTAAGGTCATCGAGGCGTTGAGTAATCAAGGGTTAATTGAAGTAAATGAAGATGCTCATGTGATCTTCATTGAAGGGTTTAAAATACCTCTAATTGTTGTGAAGAAAGACGGTGGTTACAACTATGCTTCAACTGATCTTGCTGCTCTTTGGTTAGTTTTTATTTTTATTTTTAAGGAAATAAATTAAGGTTCTATCTTGGAATGAATCATGTATATTAGAGCAGATGAATACTAGTTGAATTATGATCCTTTAAATGTTACGTTCAATAATCTTTTATGGATGTTAATGGCAGATGCTCTACTTAGTTGGTTGCATCTCTTTGTTTTATCTAAAAGTGAGGAGTATTAATAAACCTTTCATTATTGATTATACTTCTTGAATACATACATAGGTATCGCCTTAACGAAGAGAAGGCCGACTGGATTATCTATGTTACTGATGTTGGTCAGCAACAACACTTTGATATGGTGTTCAGTGTATGAATCTGAAACCCCCGTCCTTTCTTTAGTTTGTGCGAAGCGAATTTTCATTTTAGCTTTAATGGTATTTTGCAAGTGAACTAAGGTTAGAAATACTTTGATTATATATTTCAGGCTGCCAAACGTGCTGGTTGGCTCCCGGACGGTGATGGTACATACCCTAAAGCCAGCCATGTTGGTTTTGGCCTTGTTCTTGGAGAAGATGGAAAGCGCTTTCGGACTCGAAGCAGTGAAGTGGTCCGATTAGTTGATTTACTTGATGAAGCCAAGGTTCGCATGCTGGATGAAGCCAAGGAAAAACAAAAAGAACGTGTGAAGGAGGGTACGGTATTTAATGATCCAATTGTAATCGTTAGAGATTTAGTCCGGATCTCTATCATTTCAGCTGAAGGAGTTTTACTGCCATGAAATACCTTCCAGAATTTGAAAGTGAAGATATTTCTTTGTATGCGTATCAGGTATTGTTGCCAT
Source organism: Dipteronia dyeriana (assembly GCA_032871835.1). Taxonomy (NCBI): domain Eukaryota; kingdom Viridiplantae; phylum Streptophyta; class Magnoliopsida; order Sapindales; family Sapindaceae; genus Dipteronia; species Dipteronia dyeriana. The sequence continues at coordinate 26,931,755 of CM065300.1, read as the reverse complement.
ACACTGGACTGAGGAGGAGCTCGAACAAATTGCCAAGATAGTGGGTTATGCTGCTGTTAAGTAAGCTAATCTATACTCTACTCTTATAAGCTGTCGTTTAAAAAGTGTACGGATTTCATCTTTCAAGAATTCTGCTAATCAATTATTGTTGTTTCTCGTTTCCTTTGACTATCTCAGTACCTTCATGATACATATATGTATATTTCAGGTTGTTAGACTATCTCAGTCCCTTCATGATACATATATGTATATTTCAATTTGTCTTGGCAGGTACGCAGACCTGAAGAACAACAGATTGACCAATTACACATTTAGTTTCAAAAAAATGCTTAATAGCAAGGTGCATCTACCCTTTATTGCTTTTTAATCAGATTGTATCTGGATTTTATAGTTGTGTGATATTAGCTTAATAGTTGTGTAAGAATCTAATCAATGTTGTTAATAATATAATTTTTTAACTTTTAAAATGTGTGAGCAGGGTAATACTGCTGTTGCTTTGCTGTATGCTTATGCACGCATCTGTTCAATCATCGAAAAATCTGAACGAAACATACAAGAGTTGAAGACAGTAAGTTCCACTTTGAAAAAAAGGTTTTGGTTATCGTCATGATCTTTAAATCTTTTTCGTATCTTACTCTGCATTGCTATTCGTGACAATTCAAGTGAGAAATCTATTGTTCTTCTTACTCTAAATTTTCGTTTGTTACAGACTGGGTCGTTGGTTTTGGATCATGTGGATGAACGCATGTTAGGGTATCATTTAATGAGATTTTCTGAGGTAAGATGTTCTCTCCTTGGCATCTTGATCTTGGTTCGATTGATTGTTATTTTTTTGTGTAAAATGTGTAGTTATAAAATAGATCCATTTTCCCTGACTTGTCAGGTTGTAGAAGAGGCTTGTTTGAATCTGCTGCCAAGCGTGCTGTGCGACTACTTTTACAATTTATCAGAATACTGCACAAAATTCTATTTGAATTGTCAGGTACGGTCCATATATATGTTTTGATGAAATCTTATACGCTTTGAGTCATCGAGGAAGAGAAAATAACAAACAAAGTTTATGATATCATCAAAGTTTTCGATATGTAACTTGACTTTCTTGAAATTTGGGGCTGCAGGTTTCTGGTTCAGCTGAGGAAACCAGCAGAACGGTAACAGTTATGAGGAAATGCTTCCATCTCCTCGGAATAGTACCACGTGAAAAGATATGAGATTTCAAAGTATAGTCGCTTGCATAACGTATATATCATTAAGAAATGTTCCGATCTGCATCGGTTCCAAGTGTTTCTACAATCATATTTATATTCATTTAACTATACACTAGGCATGTACCTATTTGTACTTCATGGAAAATAAATGGGAGAGATTTTCATTTGGATGCCAGTTTGTTGTTAAATAACGAGTTTCATTTTCATTTCAATGAATCGAGTTAGTATTTTTATAACAATTCAATGGTTAATTGATTGGAGCACTTTGAATAATAAGAAAAAAATATATTGAAATCTAAAAGGAAATTCATAAGTTTTTTGAAAATTGTTTGGAAGTGGTGAATCAAATATCTGTAGTGATTTACACTTTTTTTTCCCTTCGTTTTCACCTTAAATTGTCATGTTTTAACTCTAATGACAATTGTAATTTGTAAAGAAATAATATTAATTTTTTTTAATATGCGCGTACATTTAACTATTAAGGCAGATTAATGATTATAGAGAAAATATGATATTTAATATTTGGTATGTAATATTTATATATCCCACATCAATAAGGCACAGAATTTGATAAATAAAAAGACATGAATCAATTGAATAATGAAAACCTATAAACTGTACGAGTTCATAATATATATATTACGATTCTGGTTGACTGGATAATTGAAAATAAGTTCACAGTAGGAAATGTTTTAAAAAGGAAGAAAGTGATTTTTTTTTTTTTTTTTTTCCAAATTGATGAGATTCTTTTTTCTCGTTTATTTTTATTATTTTTTGTATCTTTTGTTATAAATCCATAAATTTAATATGAACAACATAAGAAATTAAACAGATCTTGATTTGGGGCAGTGATGGCGAGAGCAGAAGATCAAGAGGCGCTTTTTGCTTTGAAAAAATATACAAAATATGCTTCTTCTCCTCAGGTTAGACACAAAATTTTAGTTTCGTTTTTTTTTTTAATAATAATTATTATTTATTTGATTTTGACGAAAGTTTAGAATATATCCAATGTGTCATATGTTAATTATTCCAGTGTACTATCAAGTTAATTATTTAATCATTTGATGTGCCAGTTATATACAATAATTATACGTGTGTCTGACCAAGTTATATAATCAGGAGTTTCGTTTGATTTTATTTTAGAGTTTTATTTGATAATCAAATTGATCGAGTAAGCTTTCGTATTTCATGATTTTATGCTTGACTTGTTGCAGAATCGCTCCCATGTCCCGGAATTTGGCAGCTGGGACAGGAACAACGTACGTTACACAACCTACTTTGAGGATGCTCGGAAGGCAAAAGCCGTTGAGAAGATGAACCCGGATGATCTAGAGGCATCGGTGAATAATGGTACCGGAGGCCTTAATAATCCTCTCCATGCTAATTCTGACAAGAACAATTCCGCAGAAAAATATAGCTGCGAGGGAGGCATAGGGCACAATCCGCAAGAGAGACAAATTTACAATCAGCTTAAGAGCGCGAGCAATAAAAGCGGCTCGTCAGAATCCGGCAGTGATATAAGCAATTCTGATCATTCACTCCGACAATCTGGTCAGCTATGTTTAAAATCCGATCGAAAGATCGGTACAAGTGAGGGAAGTAGTAAACACTCAAGGAAGAGAAGTGGAAGCAATAGATCGGATGAATCGGCTGTAATAAAATTTCTACTCGTAACATTTTTACATGAAGTTTCACTTGATTTTTCTTCATGATATATATGAACATAATTGTTGCTATATATGTGTGTTGAATTTAATGGATGGCATGATCTATGCAGCAACACAGAAGAGAAGAATTGGCATCGGTACCGAAATTCGGGGACCGGGACGAAAATGACCCTAACTCAAGTGAAGGTTTCACTGCAATATTTGAAAAACTGGAGGAGAAACAGATTGCATCTACCAATTTCCCAGATATCCCTCCACCACCGTGCACTTATTCAGACACTCCAAAAAATAATAGAGGTTCCTCCAATAAATCAAAGGTAATTAATTTTCTTAATTAGTATATGATTATGTCTGGTGCACGAGATTGTACTGAATACTACAATAGTATTATAAAGTTACCTTAAGGGTGATTTTGACACATCTAATTCAAATTACATTTCAATATTTTATTCTGTCTCATAAAATAGTCAAATCCAATCTGTATACCAAATGAGACATATATATATATACCGACACCGTTGTTGTTTTTGTTTCTGATTTGGATGCAGATATTTTGCTGTCTATTTCCAAGCATAAAAGACTGATATATAGACATGGCTAGAATTTGACTGAGCTACTGTTTTCATTCAATATCATGAATTTCCTTTTTATTTTCCTTGTCTTTTTATTTTCTAATCTGAATTTACTTCAAGACATTCTTGTGGTAATCAGTAAGTATCGTAGAATGTTATAGATATCAGTAATTGATAAGTTGCGTATTATTTTGATATCAAAATTTCAATTTGTATTGTAATATTGTTGAGAGTGTTGTTTGGTTGACTGATTACTATAGGAAAAAGATTGTCTTTATCTATATATGACTATATATATATTTTTTACATGGATTTTAGTGGACAAAACAATTCTAATGTGACATGACCCACCCCCGACTCCTCTCTTGAGTATGAGAGAGACCTTGTGGACTGAACTTTTTGCTAGCATGATAAAAGAACTTTCTACTAAAATTTCCATAGAAAGTACTTGTTTTTTAAACATAAAAAAATGTAAGTGAAATATTGGAGAGTACAAAATATACATAATTGCAATTTCTTTACATATTTTCGTTCGTTACAAAAAGTTTGTCAAAAATGACTGATCGGACCAAAAACCGACCACTTTAAAACTAACACACCAGTCCGTCCCGGCCAGAAATCCGAGCAGGCCGAGTAAGAAACCCGAGTAGGCCGAGTAGACCGAATAGGCCGAGTGAGCCGAGTGGGCCGAACAGACCGAGTAGAAATCAGATCACGTTCTGACCATGCCTACCATCCCGACCATACCTACCATTCCGACCATGCCGACCTCACATTTCTAAATATGTACATAAAAATTAAAAATGCATGACTTTTATGCTTCATGATGTCATCGACTGGCCTACCTCGAAACTTCTGAGTCCGCACAACCAAGCAGCTACCTGAAAAATATTTTAGGAGTGAAAGGATGAGCGCTAACGCCCAGTGAGTGAATGAAAACTTTTAAAAACATTTCTGAACAACTTTTCAACATGCATCCAGTAATACATAGTAAAAATAATATATCTACTTTCGTACTTAATAAACTAAATAAACTGAATGCATCTCTTTTCTGAACAAGAATAAGATACTTTATAAAATCTTAATCTGCACCAAATTAGTACCCAGAGATATCTTCAATACGTAAGCCGAATTTCTTCATGCATACGCAGAGTCGGAAATAACTTTTGGTCAGACATGTGCATAGCGACTCAATTACTCTTTCTCTGGCCATACACGCGTAGAGCGACTCATCTGACTTACACATGTGTATAACGACCCCAAAAGCCAACAATAATCATAACTGAGGAAGGGTACATGCCTGATGCTTTTGTAAAAATCATAAATCTCTTCTTGATAATTCATAAAAATAATATACTGATTCTGAATGCTAATATAAGCATAAAACATACTTTCAATTCTCTGTATCATCACCATCAATCATAAAAAGAAATAAAAAGATTAAATGATTTGCAGCAATTTATCTTAAGCATAAAACTGGAAACTTTTGAGTTAAAAACAAAACTGAAAACTTAATTCACTCACAACTTAGACGTCAAGCTTAATTCGGACCAAGTATGCTAGGTTCCCTTACTTCGTCTTCTTTCCCTAACAATCACACAAATCCAATTAGAAGCTGGAAATCAAAGAAGAATCAACTGAAATCTACGGTATCATGAGAGAGCTTCACTGATTTCTCCTTTTCTATTTCCTTTCTTCCGCTTGATTCTACTGCTTTCTAGCTCTCACAATGTTTATCCTCATATATATATACTTATGGAAGGACACAGCTGAAGTTGTGAGCTAGTTAACTAAGCTCACAACTGTCCGTCAGCCATGCAGACCACCAAGGCTTACTCACCTGATGGCTTTTCTGCTTCACGCTTATCTAATATTTTTTTTCAAATTGGGTCTTTATTGGGCCTTAATGACATGGGTGTTACAATTCACCCCTCCGTATAAGAATTTCCTCCTCAAAATTTACTTACCTAGCTGAAATAGATGGGGATACTGATTTTGCATCTGATCTTCATGTTCCCAAGTCGCCTATTCTACTGCATGATTTCTCTATAACACTTTTACAAGAGGAATAACTTTTGTACGTAATACTTGTTCCCTTCTATCTAGAATCTCAATAGGTTCTTCTTCATAAGTTAAATCTTCTATTAACTTCACTGGTTGCTTGGTTAAAACATGCGTAGAGTCGACTATATATTTTCGAAGCATAGAAACATGAAATACATCATGAATTCTTGAAAGCTCTGAACGTAACGCTAAACGGTATGCTACTGCTCCCACTCTGACAATGATCTCATACGGACCAATGTATCGTGGACTTAACTTCCCATGCCTTCCAAATCGAAGTATACCTTTCCAAGATGAAATTTGTAAGAACATATAGTCACCTACTTTAAATTCAAGTTCCCTTCTCTGCTTATCGGTATAGCTTTTCTGCCTATCTTGAGCAACCTTTAATCTGCCGCTGATGATTTTAATCTTCTCTGTTGTGACTTGAACAAGTTCTGGACCTAACAACTTTCTCTCGCCTACTTCATCCCAACACACCGGTGTTCTGCATTTTCTCCTATACAGAGCTTCATAAAGAGCCATTTCGATGCTAGCTTGATAACTATTATTGTAGGCAAATTCTATCAATGGTATATGTACATCCCAACTTCCTTTGAAATCCATCACACAAGCTCGAAGCATATCCTCTAATGTCTAAATAGTACGCTCCGATTTACCGTCAATCTGTGGGTGAAAAGCAGTACTAAAATGCAATCTAGTTCCCAAAGCTTCTTGTAAACTGGGCCAAAATCTAGATGTAAACCGAGGATCTCTATCTGACACTATAGATACCGGTGCACCATGAAGACGAACTATTTCATCAATACAAATTCTGGCTAATCTGTCAAGAAAGTAAGTGATACCGATTGGTAGAAAGTGTGCAGACTTTGTAAGTCGATCAACGATCACCCATACACTGTCGTGACCACTCTGACTATGAGAAAGTCCTACCATAAAATCCATGGTAACATGTTCCCATTTCCATTCGGGAATAGGAAGTGGTTGCGAAAGTTCTGCTGGTTTCTGATGTTCTGCCTTGACTTGCTGACAAATAAAACATTTAGAGATGGATTCTGCTATCTCTCTTTTCATACCTTGCCACCAGTAATGCTCTTTCAAAGTACGATACTGTTTAGTACTTCTTGGATGCTTTGCATAAGCTGAAGAGTGAGCTTCATCTAAAATTTCATTCTTGAGTTCCTTAATGTTTGGCACACATAGTCTATTACCTAGAACTAATGTATCATCACTTCTCACTATAAAATCAGCTCGTAAGCTTTTCTGTACTTATTCCTTCAATTTAACTAAATAAGAATCTTGAGTTTGTAATTCTCGTATACGATCAATCAAAATAGGTCTAACCTAAAAGGTAGCCAGTAATGCTCCACAATCTCGTGCTTCTAGCTTAACTCTCAACATTCATAATTTAGCTAATAATGGAAGGTGAAGATGATTTATCTTCCAATTCATCCTCAAATGAGCCATAGAACTTGAAGACTTCCTACTGAGTGTGTCTGCCACCACATTTGCCTTACCAGGATGATATTCAATCGTACAGTCATAATCTTAATTAACTCAATCCATCTTCTTTGTCTCAAATTTAGTTTCTTTTGAGTGAAAAGATACTGTAAGCTTTTATGATATGTATAAATCTGACAAGTGACTCCATATAAGTAATGCCTCCAAATTTTCAATGCAAACACCACTGCAGCAAGCGCTAGATCATGGGTTGGGTAATTCTGTTCATGCTTCTTTAATTGTCTTGACGCATAAGCTATCACTTTCCCATGTTGCATCAAAACACAACCCAAACCATGTTTAGATGCATCACTGTAAACAACAAATCCATCACTTCCGGTTGAAAGAGCAAGTATTGGAGCAGAAGTCAATCTCTCATTGAGTTCTTGAAAACTCTTTTCATAAGCTTCTGACCACTCAAACTTCACATCCTTCTGAGTTAATCTTGTTAATGGTGAAGCTATTTTAGAAAATCCCTCTACAAATCTTCGATAGTAACTTGCTAAACCCAAGAAACTTATAATTTCTGTCACACTGATTGGTCGTTCCCAATTCACTATAGCTTCAACTTTTTGAGGATCAACATAAATACCATCACCAGAAATCACATGGCCCAAAAATGTAACTCTATCGAGCTAGAATTGACACTTGCTAAATTTGGCATAAAGTTGATTCTCTCTCAGGACTTGTAGAATAATCTCTAAATGCTATGCATGCTACACCTCATCCTTAGAATAGATCAAAATGTCATCAATGAACACAATAACAAATTTGTCTAGATAAGGATGAAATACCTATTCATCAAATCCATAAAAGCTGCTGGAGCATTTGTTAATCCAAAAGGCATAACTAGAAACTCATAATGCCCGTAACGAGTTCTGAAAGCGGTCTTTGGTACATCACAGTTTCTAATCCTCAATTGATGATAACCTGTTCGCAAATCTATTTTGGAGAACACCTTTGCTCCCTGAAGCTGATCGAATAAATCATCAATACGTGGGGGTCGGTATTTATTAAGCATCGTTGCTTTATTCAATTGCCGGTAATCGATGCATAAATGTAATGTTCCATCTTTATTCTTAACAAACAAAACTGACGCTTCCCATGGTGACACACTAGGTTTAATAAAATTCTTGTTCACCAATTCTTCTAATTGAACCTTCAACTCTTTCAATTCGGTTGGAGCCATTCTATAAGGTGGAATAGAAATTGGAGTTGTGTCTGGAACCAAATCTATCACAAACTCAATGTCTCTATTTGGTGGTAATCCATGAAGATCTTCAGGAAATACATATGGAAATTTTTTTACCACCGATATATCTTCTAATTTTATCTCACTATCCCGAGTATCAATTACATAAGCCAAATAAGCTGAACATTATTTCCTGAGCAACCGTTTGACAGTAATAGCAGAAATAACACAAGAAGGAAGAACCCGACGTTCACCATAAAAAATAACATCCGATTCTCCTTGAAGTGTAAATTTTATCTCTTTTCGAAAATAATCTACAGTAGCATGGTGTATAGCCAGCCAATCCATTCCCAAAATAACATCAAAATCATGTTTATCAAGCGGAATCAAATTAACATGTAGCTCATGTTTACCGACTATGACCTTACTGTTTCTATATATATTCTCAGCCAATAAAGATTCACCAGTAGGTGTAGCCACTACCATACTAGAATCTAATGGTCTTAATTCTACATCCGCATACACCATAAAAGATCGAGATACAAAAGAATGAGTAGATCCAGGATCAATGAGAACATGAGCATCTTGGCCAAAAATTGTTAACATACCTGTAACGACATCTGGAGTGGTCTCGACATCTTGCTGAGTCATAGCAAAAACTCTTGCTTGAGTACGAGGTCTACCCGACTGACCTCTCTGTTGGTTGCCTCCAACCCCTGCTGCACTAGCTTGGGTTTTCCCTGTAGTTATAGATCCTCCTACTCGGGATCCCCTTTGTCCTTGAATCTGACTAGCGCCACCTTGCATTGGTTGAAAACCTATCTTTCTCTCTTCATTGCCTCCCTAAACTAACTCGGGGCAATCTCTTTTTAGATGTCCAGCCTGCCCACATTGATAACAACCTGATCTCCCCAAATAACACTCACCATCATGGTACTTTCCACATGTCGGACATAGAGGACATCTACCTCTACCCATACTAACACTCTGTTGACGGCTACCCATTGGTTGTTGGATTGAGGCTTGGCTAGAACCAGGTCCACGACTCTGTTGATAGTTACTAGTCTGACCTGAACAACTGCCTATTACCTTAGGTATTTTGCTATAAGAGCCCTCGACTGACCAGTTACTATGCATTTGCTTCTGTTGTTCAAATCTGTGAGAGTCATTAAGGCCTCTCTCCACTCCCAATGCAGCTTAAAAAAACTTACCAAACTCAACATGCCCAGAAGTAGTCACTATTGTCTTGATTTCTGATCTAAGTCCATCTTCAAATTTTTTGCACTTATTTTCTTCATCAGCGACTACATACGGAGCAACCCTCGAAAGTTCTGTAAACTTCTTCTCATACTTTTCTACTGTCATAGATTCCTGCACTAGTTTGAAAAATTCAGCTCTTTTCAAATCTTAATAGAAACGGGGATAATAATGATCATTAAATTGCTTCTTAAAATCCTCCCAAGTAATTCCTTTAGAAGTTTTTCATTGAACTGAGGCCCACCAATCATATACTTTTTCCTTTAGCAAAAACGTAGCAAAAGAGACATTCTGTTCATCTGTGCATCTCATAACTTCAAATACCCATTCTAGTTCATTCAACCAAGAACTAGCACTATCTGGATCTCCAGTTCCATCAAAATTCGTAGCTCCCAACTTACGTGCACGCTCAATAGAATTCTCTGGCACTCGGGTTTGATACTGAACCATCATAGTCAACAGATCTGCAATTCTATCCATTGGTTCCTCCCTAGGTTTCGACACATGAGGTTGAGCTATAGGTGGTTAAGGGTGTGATTCTATCTTGTTTTCATCTTGGTTACCACTTCTCTCTCCTAGGTCAGCTACCGGTCTTGTGCGTGGGCGACCAACTCGACGCGTGATGCTGTTACAAAATCAAAGTTATGCTTAAATGCATGAAACTAAATGCAAGCAATTATTCTGTGGTCTAAAGAATTATAAACCATGCTCTGATACCAAGTTGACAGAATCCATCCCAGACTCCTCTCTTGAGTACGAAGGAGACCCTGTGGCTGAACTTTTTGCTAGCATGATAAAAGAACTTTCTACTAAAATTTTCATAGAAAATACTTGCTTTTTAAACATAAAATAAATGTAAGTGAAATATTGGAGAGTACAAAATGTACATAATTGCAATTTCTTTACATATTTTCGTTCGTTACAAAAAGTTTATAAAAAATGACCGAACGGACCAAAAACCGACGACTTTAAAAAAACACACCAGTCCGTTCCGACCAGAAATCTGAGCAGACCGAGTAAGAAACCCGAGTAGGCCTAGTAAGAAACCCGAGTTGGCTGAGTAGACCGAATAGCCAGAGTGGGCCGAGTCGGCCGAGTGGACCGAGTAGACCGAGTAGACCGAGTAGACCGAGTAGACCGAGTAGGCCTAGTAGGCCGAACAGACAGAGTAGAAATCCGACCACGTTCAGACCATGCCTGCCATCCCGACCATGCCTACCGTCCCGACCATGCCGACCTCACATTTCTAAATATGTACATGAAAATTAAAAATGCATTGAAAAGTCCTCATTTGTTGATTGACTTATTTTGTGAACAACCACATTGTTGGGGTTCATGTAAGGGTAGCTTAGGCTCTCAAGACCTCAAGAGAAGAAGCACCAAAGGTAAAATTCTTGTGCTTACTTACTTTGAAGAGATAGTTGCACACACTTACATATTCTTGCTTAACTCTTGATCTTATATGTTGAGTGTTTTCTTGTGTGCATTTTAGTTTAAATGACTCTTGTTGACCTATTTGCATCTTGCTATGAAAGTTGTATGTCATGCTAGGCATTAAAATAGGATGCAATTTCATCACTTTTGAACTTATTGTTTTTGTGCATTTAAGTGTTGAAAAAAATAGGCATTGCGCTGCTCGTCCAACGCACCTCACCAGCGCAATATTCACAGTGGATTGTCGCTAGTGTTGCGCCACTGGGTTGCGCTGCTGCACCCGTGTAAAGATGCAAAATGTGGGGGTGCGCTACTCGTCCAGCGCACATCACCAGCGCAAACATTCCAGAGGATCCGCTCTTGTGTTGCGCCACTGGGATGTGCCACTCGTCCAGCGCCTGTTGTAAAAAGAGGCTGTGCACTGGTGGTGCACTACTCGATCAGCTCACCTCACTAGCGCACAATGAAGAAGCTGGAACATTTTTTTCAAAACGACATCACTTTGTTTGGATCTTATATATATATATATATCTCATTGTCTTAAGGTCGTGTGAGAGTTCAAAATATCATATATTTTCCTTAGAACACATTTCAAAGGAAAAATACTTCAAAAAACTCATTTTTAAACACTAAAAGCATTCCCATTTGCATCAAATCTTCATCTTACATCTTCTAAGTTCATCTAGAGTGCATCTATAGGGTTGCTTCATCACATCTTGTTTGGTAAGCTCTTCACTATCTTCTTACAAGTTAAGTGTTTTTGATTGCTAAACCATCTCTTTAATTAATTCTATTCTTTTAGAATATTTCTAGATACAAATTATAGATTGTTGTGATGACATGATTGAGTGTTGTATTGTGATAGCTTCATAGGATTGATTGATCTATGTTTAGCTAAGCTATTTGAACATGTCATTTAGCACTTGATATCTAGGATTTCATTAATTGTCATCTCATTATCCTAGATACGCATATAGGGTTTCCTAGCCTTGTTTGTTCATTGAATATCATCATATATTCACTTAGGACACTTTATCTCTTCATTGAGAAGTAAGACTTGTGTTGCTTCCGGGAGTAGGTAGCTTAAAGCATAAGCAAGATGGACTAGGTTCACTTATACCGTGATTAGGTAGTGGTTGTGGATTAAACCGGGATTAGGTTGTAATTCCTTGCCATTAGTGGATTGGAGGTTCTAGTGTGTCGCACTTATCGGCCCGTGGTTTTTCCCATGTGGAGGGTTTCCACGTATATCTCAAGTGTTGTTTATATTTCCATATTTTTACACTTGTGATTTTATTGTAACTAGCTAGGGGCATTTTCGTAATCTTAACTTTTAACGAAAATTGGGTAATTTTGTTTAAAATCTATTCACCCCCCTCTAGATTATTATTAAGCACACCATTATATTTGTTTCAATTGGTATCAGAGCAGGTTCCTAGACATACATAGGTGATCCTTGCTCGTTTTGGTGTGTGTTACATTTTGTGTGTTTGTGTTAACCATTCATACACTTGCATTCATATCATTCATTCATAAACACAATGAGTGGAAACAGTGGCAATGAAGGAGTTTCCAGCACTATACTTCCACTCATCACCGGATTGAATTATACTTATTGGAAAGGCAAGATGGAGTCGTACATATGCCAAATTCATGACAGGGCATGGATGACAGTTGAAGATGGCTACACTCCACCCATGATGACTTCTACAGATGGAGGAGATGATGTGCTCAAACCAAAGGCTTAGTGGAATGCACAAGAGTTTGAGGCTTCAAATTGGAATATGAAGGTAATGCATGCCATCCTTTGTGCAATGGATGATAACCAATACACGTTGGTTCAAAATACTAGGATAGCTAAGGAAGCATGGGACATCCTAAAAGTTGCATATGAGGGAACCGAGGTGGTTAAGGAATCGAAGCTTCAAGTTCTCCAAAAGCAATTTGAATTGCTCAAGATGGATGAGAATGAGTGCTTTAATGACTTTGAAGTGAGGTTGATGGACATTGTGAATCAAAGTCATCAACTTGGTGATCCTTATTCGGATAGGAAGATCAAATAGAAGATTATGAGATCTCTACCTGATAGATTTGAGTATAAGGTGACGGCTTTGGAAGAGAATAGTGGGTATAAGGACATGAAGCCTAGTGAATTGATTGAGAGGCTTCTAGCTTATGAATCTAGGAAATGTCCTAACCCCGCACCATCAAAGATGCAAAAAGATATTGCTTTGAAAGCCTCCAAAGTTGAGAAGGAGAAATGTGATGACTCAGATGAAGAGATGGCCTTGCTAATGAGGAAGTTCAAGAAATTCTACAAGTTTAAGAAGAAAGGCTTTGGATCCAAGGGTCAAGACTTGAAGAAGAATGCTACCTTCTAGAAGTTTGAGCCTAGGCAAGAGAAGACCGAGAAGAAAGGAGTCCAATGCTATGAATGTGGTGGAATATGTCACTTTGCCCCGGAATGTGAAAATCATAAGAATAAGAAGAAGGGAAAAGTGATGGCTACCACATGGAGTGAAAGTGATAACTCTAATAAAGGAGATGAGTCTTTGGATGATGAAGAACTCATAGCTAACTTTATAGCATTTACATCCTCTCTTAGGAGAAAAGATGCTAGTGAAGAAGAGAATGATAGTCAAGAGGAAGACTACTCAAGTGATGATGGATCTTCATCACAATCCACAAATGGAAGTGTGGATATGATGGATCTCAAGGACTACATGGCTAAGTTTGAGAGCTCAAGATTAAAGAACAAAAATGAGATCAAGAGATTAAAAGAAGAAAAACCTAGACCTCTCAACTCAAGTTGACCAACTAAATGAAGAGTTGGAAAGATCTAAGAGGAGTAAAGAAGGGTTGAAGAAAGAGTTTGAAGATGCTAGAGAGTTGTTGGCCAAGATGAACTCTAGCACCAAGAAACTTGACCACATGTTAGATATTGGAAAGAGGCCAAGTGACAAGTAGGGGCTTGGGTTTGAAGATGACAAGATGTCTTCCACTCAAAGCAAGACCATTTTTGTAAGAAGCATGAACTTCAATGGGTCCTCTCCTCATCAAACTCCTAGGAAGAAGCTTGATCTAGGAGAGTGTTCAAGTAGTGCTCAAGTGAAGGTGGCACCAAGAAGCCCACCTCAAGCTCATCCTACAAGGGCTCCTCAAGTTAACTTCCTTCAACCAAAAGCTCACAAAGAGAAGACACCTATCATGCAAGCTCAACCAAGGAAACAATCAAGTCTTGCTTAACAACAAATAAGGAAAGCTCCTCAACAACAAGCAAGACAACCACAAAGATATGGGAAGGCTCCAATGCATCCTCAAGGATATGGTATAATTCCTAACTTTTTACCCACATGTTATTTTTATGGTATTGATGGTCACATTAGACCAAATTGCTTTAGGTATATCAAATTGTGTAGGATTGAAAGCATGATAGAGAAGAAAAAGGCTAGAGCCATGATGCCTGTTCCTAGGACATCTAGAGCCATGATGCATGATCCTAGGACACCTAGAGCCATGATGCATGTCACTAGGAAAAGTGGAACACCTTTGCATGATCCTAGGACATTTAGAGCCCATATACCATTGATCACTAGGAAGGAAAATACTGCACCTAGGTGGATTAGAAAGGATGAACACCTTTGTCATGTTGCACAAATTGCTTTGAAAGCTCATTCTTGTGATTTTTGGTATTTGGATAATGGGTGCTCTAGGAACATGACTGGAAATAAGAGTTTCTTTGAGACTCTTGTAATGGAGGAGGGAGGAAATGTCACCTTTGGTGATGGATCTAAAAAGAAGGTCAAAGGAAAGGGAACCATTTCCATTCCCGGATTACCTTCCTTGTCTAATGCTTTGTATGTTGATAGTCTAAAAGCCAATTTGATAAGCATTTCACATCTTAGTGATGATGGACTCTCTGTCTTGTTTAGGAAAAATGATTGTTCTATCCTATTGCCTAATGGACAAACTTTGTTAAAAGGTATGAGATCTAGTGACAATTGCTATTGTCTTGAGGCTAGAAGTGAGTCTTGTAATGTGTCCAAGGATGAACAAATAGAGTTGTGGCATGAAAGACTTGGTCACATGAACTTTTATGGATTTAAGAATCTTAGATAAGTTCAATGTTGTGTGAGGCCTTCCCAAGCTTGGGAAAAAGGTTAATGGTGTTTGTGGACCTTGCCAACTAGGGAAGCAAACCAAAAGTATGCACAAAAAGGGCAAGTATATAACCACCAAAGAACCTCTAGAGCTTCTCCACATGGATCTTTTGGGTCCTATACAAACCGAGAGTTTAGGTGGAAAGAGATACATTTTTGTGTGTGGAGATGACTTCTCTATGTACACATGGAACCTTTGACAAGTTCAAGATGCTTTGCTCCAAAATTCAAAATGAGATAAACTCTAAAATTAAAATAATTAAAAGAATTAGGAGTGACCATGGGAAGGAATTTGAGAATGCCCATTTTGAAAACTTTTGCAATAGTCTAGGCATTTTTCATGAGTTTTCGGCTCCTAGGACACCTCAACAAAATGGAGTTGTTGAGAGGAAAAATAAGGTTCTTCAAGAAATGGCCCGTGTGATGTTGCTTAGCAACAATGTCCCTAGGGATCTTTGGGCCGAGGCCATCAATATGGCTTGCTACATAGGAAATAGAGTCTTTCTTAGGCCCCACACTAGACAAACCTCCTATGAGTTATGGAAAGGTAGAAAGCCAAATGTTAGCTACTTCCACACATTTGGAAGCAAATGCTACATTTTGAATGACCGTGATCAACTTGGTAAATTTGATGCTAAGAGTGATGAGGGTATCTTCATTGGCTATGCCTTGAATAGTAGAGCCTATAGAGTTTTTAATCTAAGAACTAGGACTGTAATGGAATCATCTAATGTTGTCATTGATTATACTAGGCTCAAAACTAATGACCATGAGGATGAGGTAGATTTAGTTGATGACTCCCCTTTGGAGAAGGTTGTTGATGTCTCTAATGTTGAAAAGACTAACCTTGATGATGACATAACACAACCTATTGATAGGCTTCCTCCCTTGAACTCAAAAGAACCTACTCCATGGGTTAGGAAACTCCATGACAAAGAGGACATCATTGGAGAGGTTAGTGAGGGTGTTAGGACTAGGCATCAAATGGCTAATCTAATTAGCTACACATGTTACACATCTCAAATGGAACCCAAGAAAATTGATGAAGCTTTAAAAGATGAATTTTGGGTTCTTGCTATGCAAGAATAGCTTAGCCAATTTGAAAGGAATGGGTTTTGGACTCTAGTTCCTAGGCCTAAGAACACTAATGTTATAGGCACTAAGTGGGTATATAAGAACAAATTCGATGAGGATGGCAATATTGTGAGAAACAAGGCTATGCTTGTAGCACAAGGATACTCTCAAATTGAGGGTATTGACTTTGAGGAGACATTTGCTCCCGTGGCTAGGATTGAGTCCATTAGGCTTCTTTTATCCATTTCTTGTTTGCACAAGTTCAAATTATATCAAATGGATATTAAGAGTGCCTTCCTCAATGGTTTCTTGCAAGAGGAAGTATTTATTGAGCAACCCAAAGGGTTTGTAGATCCTCACGACCCTAATCATGTGTATCATCTCAAGAAAACTTTATATGGGTTGAAACAAGCATCAAGGGCTTGGTATAGCGTCTCACCCAATATATCCTAGACAATGGTTACACTAGGGGTAGTGTTGACAAGACTCTATTCATCAAGAAAAACAAAGATGAGCTCTTTATAGCTCAAATCTATGTTGATGATATAGTCTTTGGCTCTACCAATGACACCCAAGTTCAACAATTTGTTGATGCCATGTCTCATGAATTTGAGATGAGTCTTGTTGGTGTGTTTAGGTTTACAAATTAAGCAAATGGATGATGGGATTTTCATATCTCAAGCTAAGTATACCAAAAACCTAGTGAAGAAATTTGGCATTGAAAGTGCCAAACATTGTGATACACCCATGAGTACCACTTTGAAGCTAAGCAAGGATGCTAGTGGTAAAAGTGTGGACCAAATTTTATATCGTGGCATGATTGGTAGCTTGCTCTATTTGACCGTAAGTAGGCCCGATATCTCCTTTAGTGTGGGGTGTGTGTGCTAGGTACCAAGCGGATCCTAAGGAGTCCCATCTCTCTTCTGTTAAGAGAATCATTCGATATGTGAATGGGACATCCAACTATGGGATTTGGTACTCTTTTGACACTAATGCTAGTCTTGTAGGCTTTAGTGATGCAGATTGGGCAGGAAATTGTGATGAAAAGAAAAGTACATCGGGCGGTTGCTTTTTCCTTGGGAACAACCTTGTCTCTTGGTTTTGCAAGAAGCAAAATTCGATTTCCTTGTCCACGGCTGAGGCCGAATACATTGCTACTGGGAGTGGACGCACACAACTCCTTTGGATGAAGCAAATGCTAGTCGACTATGGATTCAATCAAGGTACTCTTACTCTCTTTTGTGATGACATGAGTACAATTAATATTTCAAAGAATCCGGTTCAACATTCTAGGACTAAGCATATTGACATCTGTTATCATTCATTAGAGAACTAGTTGAGAGCAAATGCATTGTACTTGAGCATGTAGGTACAAATGACCAACTAGCGGATCTATTTACTAAACCCTTAGATGCTACTAGATTCAAGACTCTTAGTAGATCTATTGGGATTTGTTTAATGGAGTGATGTGTTGTGGTCTTTGACCCCATATGGGGAACTCAAGCAAAGAGAGCTATTGTATACTTGTTGCATGCAATTTTTCTTAAACATGTTTATGCCTCTTTATTGATTGCTTGAGTAGCTTGGTTGCACTTGTAGTATATTGTATTTTCTTAAATAAGTGTGAACATTGCTTTGATTACAATCCATGTCATATTTATGTTCAAACATGCATTTTTGGACTAGGAGATATACATTGGAAGTACATGTTTGAATGACCTATAATTATTTCCATGACATGATGATTCTTAAATGACATGCTAATGAAAAATGATAAAGCATGATTTGTTGATTACAATTGTTAAATGCAACACACTGTGTGAAACATACTAGTGAGACTAAAATGTTTAATCAATGTCTCTCTTTCTTTATTAGTTGAACATGGCTATTATCATATGGTATCCTCCCGGAAAAATCAAATAGGGTGCAAAGTTGCTCATGCCATGTTTAGTTTTTAAAGTTGGATATAGTGCCTTTAAAACTTGATATCTATAAGAACTCCATGTCCTTGCTTCTCTAATGACAAATGGTGAAATTGGTTTGAATTATATTGGAAACCTTTGTCATTTGCTTTGCCAAATACCATTGTTTTTGGACTTGAATGCAACATGTTTTGTATGCAAAGCACTTTTTGATTCACACATTGTCCTTCAATAAATCTCCTTGTGTCTCTTCTATCAATTGAGATTGCATAAATGTGGCTTATATAATTATACGATAATCTTGTATGCTCTTTTCTTTCTTTGCCTTGAGTGACCCGATTGGGAACATCTCCTTTACCTATGTCATGACAAAAAATGGGAGTAGCATTGACCTAGCATGTGTTGGCTTTGAGGGGGAGCATTGCATGAGTGTACTTGTTTGAGGGGGAGATTACATGTAGGGGGAGTAACTCGTTGAGGGGGAGCATTGCATTCACATACATTGCATGTTGTCATATTCATATTCATATTCTTAAATGCAAATGCTTTTGTTTTAGATTCACTTGATCATCTCACATGCACTTGGTTTGGAAAGCGTATTTGTGCTTGCCTTGTGTGTAGGGTTGATAGTTCTACAAGAGATTGAAGACTTGAAGTTTTTTTTTTATGTTTATCTCTTTGTAATGTAGAATATCTTCCCAGTATTTTTTCTGTTTTGTTTTGTGAGGATCAATGTGAGTGGTGGTTTTGTCACGAAATAGCTAAAATGGGAGATTAGAAAGTCCTCATTTGTTGATTGGCTTATTTCGTGAACAACCACATTGTTAGGGTTCATGTAAGGGTAGCTTAGGCTCTCAAGACTCAAGAGGAGAAGCACCAAAGGTAAAATTCTTGTGCTCAGTTACTTTGAAGAGATAGTTGCACACACTCACATATTCTTGCTTAACTCTTGATCTTATATGTTGAGTGTTTTCTTGTATGCATTTTAGTTTAAATGACTCTTGTTGACCTATTTGCATCTTGCTATGAAAGTTGTATGTCATGCTAGACATTAAAACAGGATGCAATTTCATCACTCTTGAACTTATTGTTTTTGTGCATTTGAGTGTTGAAAAAAATAGGCATTGCGCTGGTGGTGCGCTACTCGTCCAGCGCACCTCACCAGCGTAACATTCACAGTGGATTGTTGCTAGTGTTGCGCTCTTGGGTTGTGCTGCTGCACCCGCGCAAAGATGCAAAATGTGGGCGTACGCTGGTGGTGCGCTACTCGTCCAACGCACCTCACCAGCGTAAACATTCCAGAGGATATGCGCTTGTGTTGCACCACTGGGATGCGCCACTCATCCAGCGCCTGTTGTAAAAATAGGTTGTGCGCTACTCTACCAGCGCACCTCACCAGCGCACAATGAAGAAGCTGAAACGGTTTTTCCAAAATGACATCACTTTGTTTGGATCTTATATATATATATATATATCTCATTGTCTTAAGGTCGTGTGAGAGTTCAAAATATCATATATTTTCCTTAGAACACATTTCAAAGAAAAAACACTTCCAAGAACTCATTTTTAATCAATCAAAGCATTCCCATGTGCATCAGATCTTCATCTTGCATCTTCTAAGTTCATCTAGAGTGCATCTATGGATATGGTTGCTTCATCACATCTTGTTTGGTAAGCTCTTCACTATCTTCTTACAAGTTAAGTGTTTTTGCTTGCTAAACTATCTCTTTAATTAATTGTATTCTTTTAGAATATTTCTAGATACAAATTAGAGATTGTTGTGATAACATGATTGAGTGTTGTATTGTGATAGCTTCATATGATTGATTGATCTATGTTTAGCTAAGCTATTTGAAAATGTCATTTAGCACTTGATATCTAGGATTGCATTAATTGTCATCTCATTATCCTAGATAAGCATATATGGTTTCCTAGCCTTGTTTGTTCATTGAATATCATCATATATTCACTTAGGACACTTTATCTCTTCATTGAGAAGTAAGCCTTGTGTTGCTTCCGGGAGTAGGTAGCTTAAAGCACAAGCAAGATGAACTAGGTTCACTTATATCGGGATTAGGTAGTGGTTGTTGATTAAACTGGGATTAGGTTGTAATTCCTTGCCATTAGTGGATTCGAGGTTCTAGTGTGGTGCACTCATCAACCCGTGGTTTTTCCCATTTGGAGTTCCACGTATATCTCAAGTGTTGTTTATAATTCCATATTTTTACACTTGTGATTTTATTATAACTAGCTAGGGGAATTTTCGTAATCTTGACTTTTGACGAAAATTGGGTAAATTTGTTTAAAATCTATTCACCCCCTATAGATTATTATTAAGCACACCATTATATTTGTTTCATGCATGACTTTTACGCTTCATGATGTAATCGAGTAGCCCACTTCAAAACTTCTGAGTCCGCACAACCGAGCAACTTCCTGGAAAAATATTTTAGGAGTGAAAGGATGAGCGCTAACGTCCAGTGAGTGAATGGAAACCTTTAAAAACATTTCTGAACAACTTTTTAACATGCATCCAGTAATACATAGTAAAAATAATATATCTACTTTTGTACTTAATAAACTGAATGCATCTTTTTTCTGAACAAGAATAAGATACTTTATAAAATCTTAATCTGCACCAAATTAGTACCCAAGGATATCTTCAATACGTACGCCGAATTTCTTCGTGCAAAGGCAGTGTCGGGAATAACTTTTGGTCATACACGTGCAGAGCGACTCAATTACTTTTTCTCTGGTCATACACGCGCAGAGCGACTCATCTGACTTACACATATGTATAACAGCCCCAAAAGCCAACAATAATCATAACTGGGGAAGGGTACAGGCCTGATGCTTTTATAAAAATCATAAATCTCTTCTTGATAATTCTTAAAAATAATATAACTGATTTTGAATGCTAATATAAGCATAAAACATATTTTCAATTCTCTGTATCATCACCATCAATCATAAAAAGAAATAAAAAGCTTAAATGATTTGCAACAATTTATCTTAAGCATAAAACTGGAAAATTTTGAGTTAAAAACAAAACTGAAAACTTAATTCACTCACAACTTAGACATCAAGCTTAATTCGGACCAAGTATGCTAAGTTCCCCTACTTCGTCTTCTTTCCCTAACAATCACACAAATCCAATTAGAAGCTTCACTGACTTCTCCTTTTCTTTTTCCTTTCTTCCGCTTGATTCTACTGCTTTCTAGCTCTCACAATGTTTATCCTCTTATATATATACTTATGGAAGGACACAGCTGAAGTTGTGAACTAGTTAACTAAGCTCACAACTGTCTGTCAACCATGTAGACCACCAAGGCTTACTCACCTGATGATTTTTCTGCTTCATGCTTATCCAATTTTTTTTTTTCAAATTGGGCCTTTATTGGGCCCAAATGACATGGGTGTTACATAATGTGCCTCAAATTTCACAAGTTTCAAATTGATCCACAAGGTCAAATATATATAATTTTGAATTTTGAATCTTTTAATAACTGCTCAATGGGTCTAAAGGACATATATATTCTTTTGAGAGAAAACAAAAAATAACCATTGGAAACATTAAACTTTTGTCAGTAACCACTTTTAAAATTTTAATCGTTAATAACAATTTTTTTTTTATAAATTAGTATATGTTCATAAATTATAAAAATACCCATGAATTTAATTTTTTCTTAAAAACTAGAAGCAAACTTGAAATTATGACTAAAATCTGGAATCAAACTTGAAATCACGACTAAAAACTTGAAACTTGAAATCTTACCTAAAAATAAGAAATCTTGAAACTTGAAATATTGACAAAATTAGAATGTTTAAACTTGAAATCTTTAATAAATTGAAATGTTAAAACTTGAAATGTTCTGGATTTCTAGGTTTTTCATTTTAACTTGAAACTTGAAATCTTGACTAAATTAAAATGTTAAACTTGAAATCTTGACTAATTTGAAATGTTAAAACTTGAAATGTTATGGGTTTTTAGTTTTTGTTTTTATTTTCTTCCCTCTTTTTGTGTAGATCACATCACCGGCGGAGGGGGAGCTCGACGACGCTGCTGAACGGTCATGAAGCCCAAGCGACGACAAACTGATGATGTTGCCTAAGAGAGAGAGAGAGAGAGAGAGAGAGAGAGAGAGAGAGAGAGAGAGGAGAGGAGAGAAAAGGAGAGATTCAGTGTGAGAGAGAGGAGGCCATCGACGATTCTTGGACCTTCACGACGGCACTGGCGACGATTCACCAGCACATCATTGACCCGGAGAGAGAGAGAAGAGGAGAGAGAAAGAGAGAAAGAGTTGTTTGAGGATGGTTTTTATATGAGGACATTCAAGTAATTTTTTTAAAAAGTGGTTATTAATGAATAAATTTTCGTTTGTGGTTAAAAATGAATTTTCTATATTATATGAGATTAGTTTTAACAATTTCCACGTATGATCCCTATATTGTTAGTTTTTAATTTTTATGATTCCATTTGTTGTATACAAAACAATAAAATTAAAAATGAATGAGTAAATATAAAAGTACATAGTAAAAGTTGCAATTAAATTAAGCAAATGATATTTTTTTTATTCATATTATATAATTTTTTTTGATACATAGATATAAGATAAGTTCGTACATATATGCATCAAAGTTGATGATCATCTCAATTCTCAACAGCTTCATACTTAATAATCCTGCCAAACCGAAAGGAAAACACAAGAGTTAAGATTAATAAGATTAAAATTAACTACTTTACACACGGAAAGAAGTTTTCAGGAGGACACACAAGTAAGGATGATAATAAAATAACAAATTAGTACTTCAACTATGAAAATATATATTTGTTAGAAAACCAACTATTTAAATGTTAATTTGACTTAGTGGCGAAGAACGTACCTGTTGCAGCAGTAGAAACTCAGATCGAATTTAGAGAACGAAAATTCAAACCCACATCATCAGGGCCTGTCCTGTAAGAATTTTTCAGTTTCTTTTGTTCGAAAATAAAAATGAAAATAAAAATAAAAACATTATTTTTGGTTTTAGTTTTGAATTTCGAAAACTCGTCTGGTAGCATATACGGAAAGTTGTATTTTGAAAATGAAAACGGAAAAAACGCATCTGGTAGGTTAACCGAATACTATAAAAAATTGATTACATAATTAACCAATATAATTTTTGTATTATAATTTTTAAATTAAACAAAAGTAACACATAAAAAATTAATTCAAAAAAACATATCAAAAAATGAATTAATAAAAACTAAACTCTTAAATTATAACTAAATAATTACAATATATATATATATATATATATTTACATTATATAATTTATATTATAATAATATTACATATATAATATTCTATAATATATATAATATTATAATATGGTGAATTCATAAGTAACCTAAAAATTTATTGAGTTATTGTTTTTAGCCACTATTATATTTTTAATTGTTTTTATCAATATTGACCACTTTTGGACACTATTACCCTTATATTTGAAATGGGCGGTGAAAAATACAATTCCAAAATTTAACTTTCTTACATCAGTAAAAAACATTTGGGTGAATTGAAGTAAAAAAATGAAAGTGAGAGAAAGAGAGAAAGAGAGAGAAAGGTATTGTCGCTGTCACTATTCTTGCCGTTCTCTGTCGCTGTCGGTCTCAGTCACCGTCGCGTGTCACTGTCGGTGCCGGTCCTCGTCGTTATGGCTCCCTCGTGTAGTCGTCGCAAGCTTTTTCTTCATCTAACCAGTTTCTTGAAATCCAAAACGCGAATCTTGTTCTTCTTCGTCATCGCAATCTTCTTCTTCATCTCTCCAGGTTCTCGACTGAGGTAATTTTTGTGTGTTTTTATGTTCAATTTTTGTCGATTTCAATAGTCTGGAATTTGTTCGTTTGAGAAAATTTGGTACTTATAAATTAAAATGAATTAATGGAGAGTTGATGATGATTGATACTTAAAGTTTTGAAACTCTAATTTTTATATGTGTGTTTGGGGTGATTTTGATATTGATTTTGAACAAAGAAATTTTGAATTTTTTTAGGTCAATTGCGATGCTTGGTGTGGTTTGACCCAAAATTGTGTGTCAATTTTGTATATCACTTTTTTCCAATGCTTTGATATATATAGATATTGTTCAACTTCAGAATACATAGATTACTATTATGATTAGAATAATTCAAAAACAAAAACCAAGGAATTCATAATTATATAATTAATTATAATGCATTTTTTTTATTTGTTTTTTATCTTTTGTAGATGGAGAATATGAATTTTGAGGATTTCCTGATTAAACATAGGAAATTTTGGTTAAACAAATCCACCACAATTTGTACAGCAGTTTGAATGGGCTGTCAGAGATTGCTAAGGTTCTTAAACAAGTAAAACAATTGGGTGCGTTACGGAAGACATGTTTCGGGCACCTACTTACCATCCTAAAAAAGGTGACTTTTTCGGTTGGCGTAACGCATAACTTGATGTTGAGGCAAATATGTATACCTGGAGTGACCCGTGAGGATGAATTCCACTTCTTGGTAGGTGGTAAAGTGGCAAAATTCACGAAAAGAGAATTTTGTTTGGTCACAAGCCTCAAATTTGGGGTGATGTCTGACATTTTTTTGAAAACTTATCATGTCATTTCTGGTGGGATCCACGATAGATATTTCGGGGGGGGGGGGGATGAGAATCTGCAACTCAAACATGTATGGGAAAAGTTTATGGGTGGTCAATTTGAAGAACCAAAGGATGGTTTGAAGATGACCCTGGTATTGATTGCCAATAATGTTTTGTTTGGACAAGATTTGAGGAGGAAAGTGTCATTATGGTTGTTTGCATTAGTGGAGGATCTAAAATCCTTCTATTCTTTTCCATGGGGAAGTTATGTGTATATGATGACAATACACTACCTACGCCAAAGTTTTCGGTATGCAAATGCATCAAGGAAGGTCATCGCACACTATAACTTATACGGCTTCCCTTGAGCATTATTGGTGAGGTTTTAAATGTTATTGATGGATGTAACTTCATTATTAACTAACATGTAACTTCATTTTGCACTAGCGTGTAACTTGTAGCAGTTAACATTACTGGAATTGTGCATTATATTAGTCTTCCAAATGTTGTGATTAAATGAACTAGCATGTAACTTTAATTTCAAATAGCAATTAACTTCATCCTAAACTAGCATGTAACTTTTAACATGTAACATTATTGGAATTATGCATTAGGTTAGTCTTCCAATATTTATGATTAAATGAACTAGCATGTAACTTCATTCTGAACTGGCATGTAACTTGTAGCATGTAACATTACTGGAACTTGTGTAGTTAAATTGTTAAAAATTTGTGAAATGTCAGTTCTGGGCGATGGAAGCCTGCAACTCATTAGTTGAATTGGTGGGGAACAACTTGTGTCACAACCATCCATGTTTGAAGAACTGGAGGATTTTTAAGAGGCCTCACAATTTCTTTGCCAAATTTGCAAAGTATGAACAAGAAGTGAAGGAGGGAAATGTATGTTTTTTTTCTTTCCTAACCTAAAATTAAGTTTTCTTTCTATTAGTACTTAAAAAAAATCATGACACTTCTGTTAACTATATAGCATGTTCTGTTGGAGGTATTAACTCCAACTGACGATGAGAAGATACAGCCTTACTTGGTTGGTGTGGACACGAATTTATCTGAGGGTCCACAGTTTGTTCCACTCAATTATGATGATGGTGAGCAACGACCTAATGATGATGGTAATGCTGATGGTAATGATGATGATGCTGATGTTGATGTTGTTGTTGCTGATGATGATCATGGTAATGATGAAGGTCAATCACGACCTAAACAGATGGAGAGAAAGATGTCTCCTCAGAAAGAAAAACAGGGAGGAAGGATAAAAAGGACGCGGATATCTCGAGTCCTGTCACCGGTAATTTGATTACTAGGCGATAAAATCATTTCATGAAGTAAACTAGAATCCGATACTCAAGATCTTTTTCTTTGTACACTTTAGGTGGGTGATGACTCGACGGACTCTTCGAGAACAATAAGGGAAGTAATGAGTGCAATGTCAAGGCGTTTTGAAGACATTATGAAGAAAGAGATACAGAAGGAGGTTTCGGCAATGGAGAGACGCTTAAACAAAAGGCTTGATCGGGTGGACAAAATGCTGGATGATCTTGTTCAGCCACATCATCAGGTAACTTCAACTTACTGGCATGTAACTTGGTTTTCAATTCCCTTCCTTGGTTTTGTACTAGCATGTAACTTGGTTTTGTACTAGCATGTAACTTGGTTTTCTACTGGCATGTAACTTGGTTTTGTAGTAGCATGTAACTTAGTTTTGTAGTAGCATGTAACTTGGTTTTGTACTGGCATGTAACTTGGTTTTGTGCTGGCATGTAACTTGGTTTTGTTTTGGCACGTAACTTGGTTTTGTACTGACATGTAACTTGGTTTTGTACTGGCATGTAACTTGGCTTTGTACTGGCATGTAACTTGGCTTTGTACTGGCATGTAACTTGGTTTTGTATTGGCATGTAATTTATTTTTTTACTAGCATGTAACTTGGTTTTGTACTAGCATGTAACTTGGTTTTCTACTGGCATGTTACTTGGTTTCTACTGGCATGTAACTTCGTTTTACTGACATGCAACTTCAATTTCTGTTATATATATTTTTTAAAATAACACAAACTACTCCTGATTGGACGCCTCATTCTGAGCCACATCGGTTTGACCCTAACTACTCAATGCCAGTTCATCAAAATTTTGAATCACGTAGAGCAGAGAATTCTCACGAAGTGCAAAGGGAAAACGTGGTCAATCCTACTGCTGAGGGTAAAGGTAGCCATGGTGGGGGTGAGGTTACTTATAGTAAGAGGGATGGTGAAGGAGATGCTCGGGGGGGGGGGGGGGGGGGGGGGGGTGAATCATCTCTTGTAATGGTGGTTTTTGGGTCGGATCATGGCCGAGATAAGGGGATTGTTGGAGATGATGAAACCGATGGTGAGAGCCTTAAGAATTTGGTCCAAAACATTTTAGCCCAAGAGGGATTAAATGTGCAGACCCCTTCCCCGTTGGTAGTTGACAGAATAGTAAGGGATGTAACTACGCTAGAGTACCTAGCTGTGCAGAATGAGCGGGAGCAGTGGTTGAAGATTAAATCTCTCTATATGACTTCACCATACATTGACCCATTTCATACGGCTGCGAGAGAGAAAAAAATTTGAAAGCAAAGTATGCCCGTTTTAAGAAAAGCAACACAGTGACATCGTAAGATTTTGTAACATGTTCGTTGTTCCTTATTTTTGTAAAATATTGTTATTACTAACTTGTAAGTGAAATATTCCTACTTTTCTTCACAGGTTGAACGTCGGGTCTGACTATTTCACAACTAAGGAATTCTTTATCGAGTTAGAATCTACAACCTGTTGGCTATCCAATGAGGTTGGTTACAATTGCTAAGTTATATAAATATTGATATAGCATATTGAAAAAATCTCAGTTTAATTTTACTTCATTTTGAACTAGCATATTGACGCATATATGAGTCTACTATGTAAGCAACGACAACTGAAACCAGAAGATTACAAATCAGATGTTGCGGTGCTATGTTCGAACTTCTTTGTAAGAAAACCTTCTTTCTTTTATAAATGTTTGGCTGACGAATAGACATGCATATGTTCCTAACAAACTTATACTTTGTAGGCAAAGTTATAAGAGGAATGGAAAAAATTCCAACCTTCGGAGGATGCACCATTGAGTTGTGAATTTGATGCACTAAAATATAAATGTCTGACGGATTAAATATTGTATGCTGCTGGAGACAAACCTTGGTGGGGAACTGCTTGGTCCACTGTTAAACATGTAAGTAAGGTTACTCATCTTTGAAAACCAGATATGGTTTTTAACTAGCATGTAACATTGTTTCGTACTAGCATGTAACTTGAACTTTCTGTCATGTAACGTACTGTTGAAGTTACTAATCGTAATTTGTTACTTTTATTTAGTTGTTGGTGCCATGTGCTGTTGGTGATCCAGCAGGACATTGGATATTGTGTGATGTTGATTTGGAAAAATGCAGTGTTTGTATTTATGATCCACTGTACAAGACAACCAATATTCAGAAACATGTGAAACAGATCACCCCACTGTTGCATCTAATTCCGACAATTTTGCAAGCATCCTGATGGGATGATGTTTGTTGTTGAACAATCAATTCCGAAGAAACTACCAGCACAACTAGACAGTGATAGTTATGGTGTCTTCACATGCTGATACGCAGACATGTTGATGCGTCGTTAATGTTTTTAGGGGTGGGGAACCAAAAACATCCCCGGCTTTAGGGAGGAAATGGCCCTAGAAATTTATGCTAACAGTGTACCGACAGATTCATAGGTTTCTTGACTTGACGATGTACATTACTGGAACTGTACAAATGAATTTGTACTGGAGTTCCATTTTGAAATGAATTTGTTAATTTAACTTCATATTTTTGCACTGGCATGTAACTTCATTTTGAACTAGCATCTAACATCATTTTCAACTGGCATGTAACTTCTAACATGTAACATTACTGGAGTATTCTGAAATGAAAATATTTATGAACTATCATGTAACTTCATTTTAAACTAGCATGTAACATCATTTTCAACTGGTATGTAACTTCTAACATGTAACATTACTGGAGTATTCTGAAATGAAAATATTTATGAACTATCATATAACTTCATTTTGAACTAGCATGTAGCATCATTTTTAATTGGCATGTAACTTCTAACATGTAACATTACTGGAGTATTCTGAAATACAATTATTTATGAACTATCATGTAACTTCATTTTGAACTAGCATGTAACATCATTTTTAACTGGCATGTAACTTCTAACATGTAACATTACTGGAGTATTCTGAAATACAATTATTTATGAACTATCATGTAACTTCATTTTGAACTAGCATGTAACATCATTTTTAACTGGCATGTAACTTCTAACATGTAACATTACTGGAGTATTCTGAAATACAATTATTTATGAACTATCATATAACTTCATTTTGAACTAGCATGTAACATCATTTTCAACTGGCATGTAACTTCTAACATGTAACATTACTGGAGTATTCTGAAATATAATTATTTATGAACTATCATGTAACTTCATTTTGAAGTAGCATGTAACATCATTTTCAACTGGCATGTAACCTCTAACATGTAACATTACTGGAGTATTTTGAAATACAATTATTTATGAACTATCATGTAACTTCATTTTGAAGTAGCATGTAATATCATTTTCAACTGGCATGTAACTTCTAACATGTAACATTACTAGAGTATTCTGAAATGAAAATATTTATGAACTATCATGTAACTTCATTTTGAATTAGCATGTAACATCATTTTCAACTGGCATTTCACTTCTAACATGTAACATTACTGGAGTATTCTGAAATGAAAATATTTATAAACTATCATGTAACTTCATTTTAAACTAGCATGTAACTTCATTTTCAACTGGCATGTAACTTCTAACATGTAACATTACTGGATTATTCTGAAATGAAAACATTATAAATCAACTATCAAATTCAGTAACAGCGTCATAAAGTCTACATCACTGGTACAGTCAAATCTAGGATGTACCAACTTCTTCTTGTGCCAATGGACACTTTTGTGAATTGTGATCTTCATCTCCACACTTCCTGCATCTGTAAGGTCTACATGGTCGCTTCGATGCTACGGATGTTACAGATGATACGGATGGGCATGGTGGAGGAGCCTGACAAGGCTGTGCATTACTGCAATTTTATCGGTTGTGACCCTATTGTTTACAAATCGTACAATTTCTGGTCTTTCCATTACCATGTTCTTTGACAGATTTAAATCTCTTCTTTCTTGGTCTTCCAGCTTGCGCACGAAAAGGAGGCGGAAGAACAACCTTTGATCGTACATCTTCAGGAATATTCCAATCACTAGGATGCCCAACAGGGAAAATGGTCCCTGTATATGCTTCAACCCAACTTGTGGTTTTGTAGCAATCCTCACAATAATCGGGTAAAGGTTTCTTCGCATACCTACAAAGGAAAAGATTATGAGTAATTAATTGAATCAAATAGGTAAGAAGATAGATTACTATGGAAGAAGACGATATTAACCTTATTGCAGCTAATTCATGTCGACATGGGAGTTTATCAACTCAAATTTCGCACAACTACAAGTCTTTTCGTAAAGGTTTACCAAACCATCTTTATTTCCATCCTTAACATTGAAGTTAACAGAATCAATTAGACAAACCGTGTACTTTTCTGAATCAATGTTTCTTTCTTTTATGAATTCCGTGGCCCACAGAGTCAATTGTGTCCGAGTTTTTTCAGCCTTGGTCTGACGCTTATAAAACCATTTCTGGAGCATGTCTCTAATAAACTCAATCATGGTTGTTATTGACATTTGACGAGCATGTACCAAACATGAATTCATCGACTCGGCAATGCTAGAGGTCATCAACCAATAACGCCTAACAGGAGAGTAAGCACGAGACCACCTTTCGGGACCAACATTCATTAATTCTTTGAATGCTACCCTATTAACCTTCATCATCTCCAACATCGTTTCCTTGAATTCAGATTTCCGGTATGCCTTCCATGCTTGTTTGAAAAGAAGGCTCACATCTTTCCTTTTGTAATCTTTTTTGATGTTTTGAGCTATGTGAAACACACAATATCCATGTGGTACGTTAGGGTACACTTTCTCCATTGCAACCTTGATACCGAGGTGGCGGTCGGATATGATCATATAATCCTCAAGACTACCAATAGCATTTTTAAGCTCATTCAAAAACCATGTCCATGACATTTCATCTTCAACGTCGCCAAAGCCATATGCCAAAGGATAAACCTGGTTGTTTGCATCCAAACATATAGTTACAAACATAATACCTGAAAATTTACCCTTCAAATGAGTACCGTCAATTGCAATAACTGGTCGAATCACGGTACAAAATCCATGAAGTGATGCGGCATGAGCGATGAACATATATTCAAACTGATTTGTAACATTTGTTTTCAACGTCGTAATAGTCCCTGAATTTACTTCTTCCAATCGATGACAGTAAGCAGGCAACAACTTGAATGATTCTTCGGGAGGACCAAAAACATATGCCTCTGCATGATCCTTTGCTCTCCAAGCCTTTGAATACAACAAATGTAGTCCATGTTCCACTTGCATTTCGACCATGATATCTTTGGGTTTTAGAGAGTGTCCGTGTACTTGCAACTTTGGTGCTAATAGTTCACCGACAGTCCATGAATTTGCTTATCGAAGACGTGTGTGGAAACCATCGATATTGCACGTATGATCCTTTACGAACATTTGAACCACCCAATATTCTCCTTTTTGCATCTTAATTCCACGTAAATGGAAATCACACTCGCCATCCTTACATCCAGCCTCATAACGTGTCTTGCTAGACCTTATATTTCGCACTTCAAATCCCTTCTTCAATGCATACATATTCAACGTTCCCTTCAGATCTTTCTTGCATTGAAATATTCTACCCTTGTATAATCAGCCATCATTTGAACAACCTTCCTCCGCGCTAATGGGTTCAAAAGAATACCTTTCTGCTCCAGGAATAAGCCAAGCTCGTAGGGAAGCATGTTCAAAAGTTTGATCAACATCATCACCCAAACCATCCTCTCAAAAGGAAACACCGTTAAATGTAGCAAAACCCGATGGACCATCACATCCATGTCCTCCAACACTTCCAGAACCACAACCCACACCATCATGCCAATATTCATCGTCGTGACTACCTTTTCCAACGTTGGGTATCCAGCTATCATCACTGTTATCGGAGATCGACACTGATTGTTCTCTTCATCGTCAATGGTTTCATCGTTACATACACGTGGGTCTACAATTGGAATGGACCCATATCCTGCCAGTTGCCGGAGAAACCCGCCATACACGGGTTGTGAAGTAGGTAGGTTACATAGGTTGTCATCTTGCACACAATCTGTTGTTTCCTTCGCAGAAACAGAGACAAAAACCTCAGGTAATAGCTTATCTACATTCATCATACATGACACGTCATTGTTATTCTCAATTCTCGAACGAGCAGTACCATTAATTGTAAACGCCAATGACCATAATTGTAAGTTGTACCTAGCAACATCAACTTTGACAACATCTTCTACCAACTTCACCAACCCATCATAACTTACACATCTAGGAACATTGACCCACTTTGTCATACCACCCTCGTAACAATTGCCCATCCAACTTCCACTATGATGGATGACCAATTTCGTTTCATCCATAATCCTACAAGTCAAGTAATTGACATTAAAAATATTTGACATGTAAATTTAAAATGAATTTACATGTAAAAAAATAGGACTTGGATGGAATGTAACTTCACAAATCACTTGGCATGTAACTTCATAAATAACAGACCATGTAACCTCATAAATAACCAAGCATGTGACTTAAAAAATAACCTAGCATGTAACTTAAAAATTAACCTAGAAATTAACTTCAAAATTAACCTAGCATGTAACTTCATATAACCTACCATGTAAGTTAATAATTAACTTAGCATGTAACTTCAAAAATAACATAGCGTGTAACTTCAAAAATAACCTAGCGTGTAACTTGGGTACAAAAAATAACCTAGCATGTAACTTCATAAATAACCTAGCACGTAACTTGGGTACAAAAAATAGCCTAGCATGTAACTTTAAAAAATACTGTCATGTAACATTAAATTGAACTGCTATGTAACATGTTGTTGAACTGGCATGTAACATTATATTTAAAATGGCCTATCATGTAACCTGAGAACAAAACCATTATAATTTTCGTCAAATTAAACTTGTTCATTCCTGTAAAAAACAAGTAGGAAAGGGATACATACCTTCAACTACTTTAATAAAGAGCTGAATGCTAGGTTTCTGATCTGGATCTACCTGAAGAGAGGAAGACCTATGAGTTTCAGACCAGATTTGCAGCCTCGGTTTTCAGAGAGATAGAGCTCGATTATTTAGAGTGAGAGAACACGATTTGAGAGAGAAAAAGCAAAAGAGAACACGGTTTCAGAGAGAAGAAGCAAATCGGTTTGTTCCACTCAAAGTTTGAAAGAGAAGAAGCAAAACAATTACAGATCAAACAGACAAACAGACAAACAGAGAGAGCGAGAGAGAGAGAGAGCGAACAAACAGAGAGCGAGAGAGAGAGAGAGAGAGAGCGTGAGAAATTGAAAAACAAAGAGAGCGAGAGAGAGAGAGAGCGTGAGAAATTATAAAATTTGGGTGGGAAAATTTGGGACACATAAAACAAAAATGAGGGTATATTTGGAAGTTCATGGTTAAAGATGATGATTTTAAGAAAAATTAAAGTTTTGGCTGAAAACAATAACTCAATAAAAAATGTGATCATTTCCTGCAATTCCCTCTATATATATTATAATATTATATATATAATATTATATGTTATAATATATATAAACTATAATATTATATATATTAATATTATATAATATATAATATATATTATAATATACATAAAATATATTATTTTATAATATATAATATTATAACATATATAATAATTATAATATATATATATATTATTGTATGAATGCTTTTAGTTCTAGTTGAAAATAAATAATTCTGAAATATATAGGGGCACTTTGGTCATTTAAAAATCTTGTTCCATCTTATCCTAGCCATATGAAACGCATAATAGTACAATTAATAGTTAAAAAAAATATTTTTTTTTTATATAAAAAAAGTAAAAAACAAAACAAAAACGAAAAACAAGTAATTTGTGTTTTTCAACTTTTTCACTTTTAACACTGGTTTTGTTTTTCATTTTTTTTTTGTTTTTTGAAAATAAAATGAAAAACAGTTAACGAAGGCGTTTTCGAAATCGTTTTTTAAAAATAAAAAACCAAAACGGACTGAAAAACAATTGCACCTGTAAGCATTTTTCAGTTGCTGTTTTTCGAAAATAAAAATGAAAATGAAAATAGTGTTTTTAGTTTCAGTTTTGAATTCCGAAAACGCGTCTTGTAACATATATAGAAAGCTGTATTTTGAAAATGAAAACGGAAAAAACGGGTCTGGTAGGTTAACCGAATACTATCAAAAATTGATTACATAATTAACCAATATAATTTATGTATTATAATTTTTAAATTAAACAAAAGTAACACATCAAAAATTAATTCAAAAAAACATATCAAAAAATGAATTAATCAAAACTAAACTCTTAAATTATAACTAAATAATTACAACATATATACTATATAATAAAAATATAACTGTATATATATATATATAAATACTATAAGAATATAAAAAATATATATTAAATATTATTACATATATTATAATTTATATTATAATAGTATATTATAATATTACATATGATTTTATATATTAAATATTATTATAATTTTTATGTTATATTATATTATATTTTTATATATAATATATTACATTATATACTATATAAATATATAATATTAAATGTTATATATATATATATATAACATTATAAATATATATATCATAATATATATAGTATTAATATATATATATATATATATATATATATATATAAATACTATAAGAATATAAAAAATATATATTAAATATTATTACATATATTATAATTTATATTATAATAGTATATTATAATATTACATATGATTTTATATATTAAATATTATTATAATTTTTATGTTATATTATATTATATTTTTATATATAATATATTACATTATATACTATATAAATATATAATATTAAATGTTATATATATATAACATTATAAATATATATATCATAATATATATAGTATTAATATACATATATATATATATATATATATATATATATATATATATAGGGGCACTTTGGTCATTTAAAAATCTTGTCCCGTCTTATCCTAGCCATATGAAACACATAATAGAACTAAATGAAACAAAATGTTTTTTTTTTATATAAAAAAGTGAAACAAAATGAAAAACAAAAACGAAAAACAAAAAACAGGTATTTTGTGTTTTTCAAATCTTTCACTTTTAACACTGGTTTTGTTTTTCGTTTTTGAAAATAAAATGAAAAATGGTTAACGAAATCGTTTTTGAAAAATAAAAACGAAAATGGACTGAAAAACAGCTGCTGGACGGGGCCTTAGCTTTCGAAGGATCAACCCCAATGACTGGTCCTGCTTTCTTCAAGCATCGACACAGTGCTCGACTGCCCGGTGATCAGGTATGGTTTTTGTGCGGTTCTTCACTATATTTACGCCCAAGCAACACGACCTGGTGGGATTTTATTCGGTGTCCAACAATAAGGGCTTGCATGGCGCTAGTGTAAGTAGGGTGTTGGTGCATAATATTGATGCATATATGCACACAATTTGCACTGATGATCACAAACATGACCACAATGGTCGCCATCATCATTTTATTATTCTCCATTTGATGATCACTAGTGCATATATATGAACCAAAAGATTGCTAAGAAAGAAAGAAAAAGAAAAAGAAAAAGAAATCAAATTTACTTATGTGAAGAAGAATGGTGGGATTTGAGCTCTATTTATATGGTAAATTGTAGTGTAAACTGTAAATGGCTACTCCAGCGCAAGTGAAATTGAATCTCATCAGGCCAGAGAGAAGTGTGAGAAAATGGGTAATCACAGTGAGTAATTAGCAGTCGCCGGTCAAGTTATTAGTACTTTTTTTAATGTTCAATGCATCTTAAAAGTGTGCAAAGTTCTAGTAAGTTTCGGATGGATTCATAGCATCATGTCACGGGCTGCAAGCTTACAAGCCCAGGAGTCCAACAGAGGCCCTTAATCTGCCAAATTCCTGGAAGATTCTAGAGACTTTCCCATAATTCCGGCATTGGTCAAGCTTCTAGAAGTCTCTAGCAACCCAACCATCTCTACACCATTCTTGTGCTTAGATAGGTGTAGAATAATCAAGAACCTTGTAAAGGCATGTAAATAAATGTAGAGTATTCTAGTTAGGTGTAGAATATTCTGGAGACTTAATCTCCACTATTATACTAGATTAGTCTAGAACATTCCTTAAGGAAGCGGCTCAACTATAAATAGCCAATCCCTCTCATTTGTAAATCATCCTAGAATTCTTTCATTAATACAAACTCTTTCTTAGAGAGTATTTGAGAGCATTCTAGCGATCCAGAGCATCATGGTCTTTCGTCGTAAGTCCCACCGATCCTCTGTCTCCGGGCTCCCCATTTCAACCCTCTCCTGACTCTCCTCACTCTAAATCGCTTCCGTATCTTCACACTCGGCAACGTTCATCCAAGAACTTGCCCGAGTGTCCCTCTTACATGGCTTACTTAGCAACGCTCCCACGGAAGTTGCCTAAGTGCCGCACGGGTGTGCCTAGATGAAATTCTCACCCCGTGACAAGTGGTATCAGAGCAGGTCGGTTCCAAGCAGCAGGGTTCAGAGCTCGTTACTAGGCAATCACAGCTAGCACGAGTCATGCACTCCGATAGCGAAGTTGTCACCAAAAAGCAATCACAGCTAGCACGAGTCATGCACTCCGATAGCGAAGTTGCCACAATAGAGCAATCACAGCTAGCACGAGCCACGTTCTCCGAAAGCGAAGTTGCTCGATTCGAAATCCAAATGCTTGTTCGTGGTGACCAACGTTCCCACAACAAGAAAAGCAAGTCTAAGACACTCTCCATCCAGGCGGAATCCCTGCCCGAGCCATGCAGGATGCAGCCCGCCGCAAAACTTGAGGTGTCATCTAGTTCTCCCACTTCTCCACAGAACCAGCCGACCGTAGGCGTTCGAAGGAGCAAGAAGTGCGCAAGCCATGGGAAGCGATTGAAGGCACCGAGAGAAGGCACCCGAGATGCTGGATCACCTTCGAAACCTAGCCAGCCCACTTGCGTCGAGTTAAGGATGCGAGACTCGAATTCGGTCTCTCAGGGAGGCTTCCCAAGCCAAAGACCTTCCGCACGAATGAACCAACTTGTGGCCGACTCCAACATACTCAGCGCCCACGCAACGAGGACGTTACTAACTTAGGTGGGGGAGGATGTCTCGGGCCGCAAGCTTACAAGCCCAAGAGTCCAACAGAGGCCCTTAATCTTCCAAATTCCTGGAAGATTCTATAGACTTCCCCATAATTCCAGCATTGGTCAAGCTTCTAGAAGTCTCTAGCAACCCAACCATCTCTACACCATTCTTGTGCTTAGATAGGTGTAGAATAATCAAGAACCTTGTAAAGGCATGTAAATAAATGTAGAGTATTCTAGTTAGGTGTAGAATATTCTAGAGACTTAAATCTCCACTATTATACTAGATTAGTCTAGAGCATTCCTTAAGGAGGCAGCTCAACTATAAATAGCCAATCCCTCTCATTTGTAAATCATCATAGAATTCTTTCATTAATACAAACTCTTCCTTTGAGAGTATTTGAGAGCATTCTAGCGATCCAGAGCATCGTGGTCTTCCGTCGTAAGTCCCACCGATCCTCTGTCTCCGGGCTCCCCATTTCAACCCTCTCCCGACTCTCTCCACTCTAAATCGCTTCCGCATCTTCACACTAGGCAATGTTCATCCAAGAACTTGCTTGAGTGTCCTTCTTACAAGGCTTACTTAGCAACGTTCCCACGGAAGTTGCCTAAGTGCCGCACGGGTGTGCCTAGATGAAATTCTCACCCAGTGACAATCTGCTCTTGGTGAGCAGTCGATCGAAGTGGTTCATCCGAAGAAGATGTTGACATGAATACCTACTTCATAGCTCCCCAAGCTGATGACCAGGCAAAGAACTGAAAGGTCAGCTTATACGGAGGGAGGTACAACTGATGTTTAGGTAGTCATAAACAGGAGTTCATAAAGAAAAAAATGAAAGGAAAGCTTCCAAAAGAAGCCAGAAAACAATTATGTCATTACAGGTACCCTAAGGATGAGATAAGATCTATGTTTATATTGTCTTAATGGAAAAAGGTAAAACCTGTTGGGGGTCGGAACCGATGAATGCGGAATAGTCGTACCTAATATATGCCCATAACTCATAGTAATTAATAACGCCAATAGTAGAAAAAATAGATGAAAGAAAGTAAACCAATCACAACACAAGATATACGTGGAAAACCCAAATCGGGTAAAAAACTATGGGCCGTCAGGACGACAGAGAAAATTCCACTATATGAAAAATTGTTACAACCATATATTCTAGGATTCTCTCTCACACCCAAACCCCAAACCCCAAACCCCAAACCACGCTCACAAGATCTTCACCAAGAACCCCACAATATCCTCTAGGTCTCCTCTAAATATCACCCACGGATCTCTTACTTGATCCACTGATATTCCCTTGGATCCCTCAATGGATATTCCCACGGGTCTCTCACCCCAATCTCTCCACTACTCTATGATGTTACATGGTGTTCTTTTTCTCCATACAAAATAACCTAGATACAAGGTCTATTTATACTAGTTACATGGAGCTTAACATAAAAGGAAATCCTACTCCTTAACGTACAAAAATTTCTTGTTCCATATAAATACTATTTCCTATTTATAACAAGTCTTCTTGTTAAGGAAAAATCCTTTTCCTTCAAGTATAGGACTTTCCTATTTTTCATGAAGACAAACTCTTTCCTTTTCTGATTAGCATAAGAACTTCCAGAAGAAAACACATTTCCTATTTTCTTGCAATATTCCTGATTTGGGCAAGATCCGTTATTGTCGCGGTTGGCCACCCATGCCAAACACCACGGACCAAAACTGTCGACCACCGCTCTGAGTACCGCAGTTGGTGCATTGCCTCCGCCGCGGTCCACGCCGAGTAAATCTACAGGAGTTCGAATGCTTCCTGTGCCGCGGTCTGTGCACGTGTCCGTACCGCAGTCCAGGCCGCGGTACCTATCAGACTTCGTTTCTTTAGTTCTTATTTGTCTTCAAACCTTCCTCAAACACCATCTTCAACTTCCAAACGTTATCTCACGTCTCCAGGAAGTTCCACATCAGTTGAGTCTTATTTGGTTAACATTGGGTTCACTTGAGAATACGAGTCAAAACCTAACAATTCTCCCCTTTGACTTGAATTCTCAAGACCTTTGTCCACAACCACGATTCTCATCACCAAGAATCAAAATACCCCACCACAAGGTATAACCACTTATGAACGAAAAATTCTAAGACTTTCCTTTTGCTTTGTGTTTATTGTTCCGGCACCATGTCGAAAATAACCTGCTGAAATTGTGGTACAACTCCTCACGTTAGATTACCAGTGAGTTCGTCAACAATCGACATCTTTGTCCACCAAACACTTTGCATCACTTTCTGACCAATGCCTTGTGCACGATTATGGACTACTAGCAGCAACATATCCTCTTCCATGGCCAGTGGGGAAAACTGCCAAAAGGATAAACATGTCCTTATATAACCCAATCCTGTGAAAGACGTTCCGTCCTTGCATCACATAACTAGTGAAAGACTTGCTACTAGAACGGGGAGTGCTTTGCGGGATAAGCCCTACACTGCCACTAGAGACTTCGATTGTTCAATTATTTTTTAATATCCAATTAGCGCTTTGTGTAACCCAGATTGGATCTCCATGACTTGTACCTGCCACCACAAGCCCAAAAAAAAAGTTCTCCTCAATTTCTATTTTCTTTTCATCAAACCCACCGAGTTCGAAACCGCTTTCAAGACGTATCTCATTTGCTAAACCATACTAGGCAACCATGAATCATCATCCTAATACCACTAAGTCCTCCATATGATCTCCCGTAAAGACTTGTAAAAAACATCATCGCTAACCAATGCTTTGATACCAATTGTTAGGGATGAATGATTTTCGGAACCGATGAATGCGGAATAGTCATACGTAATATATGCTTATAACTCATAGCAATTAATAACGTCAAAAGTAGAAAAAACAGATGAAAGAAAGTAAACCAATCACAACACAAGATATACGTGGAAAACCCAAATCGGGTAAAAAACCACGGGCCGTCAGGACGACAGAGAAAATTCCACTATATGATAAATTGTTACAACCATATATTCTAGGATTCTCTCTCACACCCAAACCTCAAACCATGCTCACAAGATCCTCACCAAGAACCCCACAATATCCTCTAGGTCTCCCTTGAATATCCCACGAATCTCTTATTTGATCCACTGATATTCCCTTAGATCCCTCAACGGATATTCCCACGGGTCTCTCACCCCGATCTCTCCACTACTCTCTGATGTTACATGGTGTTCTTTTTCTCCACACAAAATAACCTAGATACAAGGTCTATTTATACTAGTTATAGGGAGTTTAACATAAAAGGAAATTCTACTCCTAAACATATAAGAATTACTTGTTCCACATAAATACTATTTCCTATTTATGACAAGTCTTCTTGTTAATGAGAAATCCTTTTCCTTCAAGTATAGGACTTTCCTAATTTTCATGAAGACAAACTCTTTCCTTTTCTGATTAGCACAAGAACTTCTAGAAGAAAACACATTTCCTATTTTCGTGCAATATTCCTGATTTTGGCAAGATCAGTTATTGTCTCTGTTTGGGTCACGGTTGGCCACCCATGCCAAACACCACGGACCAAAACTGTCGACCACCGCTCTGAGTACCGCGGTCTGTGCACGTGTCCGTACTGCGGTCTAGACTGCGGTACCTATCAGACTTCGTTTCTTCGGTTCTTCTTCGTCTTCAAACCTCCCTCAAACACAATCTTTAACTTCCAAACGTTATCTCACGTCTTCAGAAAGCATTGAGTTTTGTTTGGTTAACATTAAGTTCACTTGACCATACGAGTCATAACCTAACAAAACCATAGTTAAATGTGGGATAACATCTGTGCGAAATGGAAATTGTCAATAGGTGGAGGTATTTTCAAAGTCTATCGGGATTCCATATGATGATGTATCAAAGAAGATTACAGAATACCGCATTAAGCATACTGTTGTGGTCGGTCTATGCTACTGTTGATTATTTGCAACCTTTATTTATTTGTTTATATTCTTTTGATTTTGTGTTAATTAACAAATATAGTTAACTCAAATGACATTTTCTTTCTGGATTATCTTGATCCAACATTCTTAGAGAGACTAATGTTAATCTAACTAGATACATGAGTTTAAAAAGTTCTGTTCTTATTTCATTACTGCTGAAAAAGTGTGAAATTTAAGTGAGTTATCTCTACATTTTTTAAAATTCTCTAATAAATTGTTTTATATATTAGTAAAAAAACATTTCAATTTTTAGAGATTGTCAGATCCAGTTCATCCGATCAAAAGGTTGGTGTTATGGTGTTTCTTTGCATCACTGTTGATCGGTGATTAATGATTATATTATCGATATTTTACTTTTTTTCGTTAATTGTTAGATCCAAGTTGTAATTTTTTTTTACAAATGCTTTGTGTTAGTGTATTGGCTAAGCAAGCTTTATTTTTTTGTTTTAAACCGTAGGACAAAGCTATCAACACATTATGGTAACCATATATGTTTTAAACATTTTTATATATATATGTTTCTACATTATGTTTAGAATTTGGTCCATTACAGGTAAAGGATGAGACAATCTGTATGTTTATATTGTCTTAGTGGACAAAGATAAAATCATAATTAAATCGGGGATAACATCCGTACAGAATGAAAATTAATTAATTTTACAAATTAATTAATTAAGGATGGGAAATTAATTTGGCAATTAGTTATTCTTTCATTTTCAGTTTGTATGATTTCTCTATGAGTTTCGGCTCTTTATAATTTCTAAAGTTTTTTGTCTTTCATTCTTTATTATGAACATTTTATAAAGGAAAATGCTGCTCTTTTCGATAAATTGTTATAAGAATATGTACGATCTAACGTGATAATCTAATTTATTTATTAAATTATCATATTTTTACTCTCATTATCTCTTTTACTACACTGTTATATTGAATTGTACATAATTTTAAAATTATTTATTGAGAAATGTAGAATTACCTTTTATAAATACCATATTGACCTCAAATTCAAGTGAATATCACAGTACAAAACAACAAAACATACGAGTCTCGTAAGGATAAAAAAATCATTTCCCAAGACCAATAAATCTGTCTGTACGGATTCGAAAAAATTAAAACCCGGGAGCTAAACTGCCAAAGATCCCAAAGGACCCAAACATTATTTGCGCCGAGTTAAACACAGAGTAGAGACCGGAGAGAGAATATTGGTAAGCCCTGTTTTTTTTTTTCTTTTGTTAGTTGTAAGAAAAATGAAATTGTTAAGAAAAAAAATTATTTTTTAGTGTTGTTTATGGTCAAAGATTTGAGTACGGCTCACAACTAAAAAACATAGATCAGAGAGCACCAGCCCGTGAGAAGAATTTGAAGACTCACAATTAAATGTCTTGACATTCTCCAATACACGTGATTTTCCCTATATCAATGTCGCCTTCCTATTTTCACTGAAGTACCATAGTTCTTGTACTACAGACCTACCGATGGGGTTGTACTCATTCATCTCATAACTTCTTCCCCATGCTCGTTCTTCAGATTTTTCAGTTCTTCATCATCTGCATCAATAACTTCCTTATTATTTCCTTCATCGTTTTTTCTTTTGTTAGTCGTAACAAAAATGACATTTTTTTTAACAAAGTTTAGATTTTTATCATTGTTTATGGTGAAAGATTTGAGTAAGGATCGAAAAGAAACAGAGATTTGAGTAATGATTGCAAAGGAACAGAGATCATAGAGCACCATGCTCGTGAAGAATATTGATAAGCGTGTTTCTTTCTTTGGTTAGTTGTAAGAAAAATGGTATTTTTATAACAAAATTTAGATTTTTATCATTGTTTATGGTCAAAGATTTGAGTAAAGCTTGCAAAGTGTTAGTATATCTGGGTATGGGATAGAGACCCATTCTACATCCAAGTGGGTCAAACCCAAACCTAAACCCAAACCTAAACCCAAACCCATACCTATGACATACATGCAAAGCCTAAACATAAGTCCAAATGAGCAGTTTTATGCTATATCTATCATTGTTAGAAACTGATTGATATATATATATATATAGTAAGAATATACAACAGAGAACAACGTGTATTCTGTGTGTGCATGAATTGTCTGATATTGCAAGTATTATATATGCAATGTAAAGACAAAGTGAATTTTGGTGTGTCTGAGAATCTATTGCTTGTATGCAATATCGTGTAAAAGAGGGTGCAAAACAATGCATGTGTACAAGTTTATCAGAGAACAAAATACAGAGAAAATACAAGTTAGAGATGTGGAGAAAATCTGTAGAATTTTCTCCCATCCAAGATCAAAGTGTGGGTTCTTGCATGTGATCAGATGGGACTTTCCGATGGTGTGATCGTCCTCCGACCAGTGATATAGTTCCAGGTGTTCGATTCCGCATCCGCTTCCGCTGGAATTCGGATTTTCGATGGTGAACGGTAATCCGAATTCATTTTATTTATATCGAATATAGTTAACATTGGTATCAGAGCATGATTGAGATTGTATTCTGGTAGAAATGTCATGCTTAGAAATTGTCTTTCACGTTTTGATTGCTTCACAATTCGATAATGGCATAACACTATAGACTTGTTATTTTTCGTTTGAAATGGCATGATTGTACATATATATATATATATATATATATATATATATATATATATATATATATGATTATATGTTCTGGAGATCATTGCCATGTTATAACTTCAAAAGTAAGAGAATTTTGAAGAATTAAAAACGAAACTCGTGACTGCTATGGGGTTCGAATTTTATTGTCATTTTTTTTGTTTCTCTACTATCATGGTACCATTAGATAGAGCCTTTCGATAGCTTTCCAACGATAGGTCATTTGCATAATTTGGTTAAGAAACGAGGGAGAAAAATGATTTCGAAATTTCATGCAGTG
Source organism: Dipteronia dyeriana (assembly GCA_032871835.1). Lineage (NCBI taxonomy): Eukaryota > Viridiplantae > Streptophyta > Magnoliopsida > Sapindales > Sapindaceae > Dipteronia > Dipteronia dyeriana. The sequence goes on along the minus strand of CM065300.1, from coordinate 26,887,795 downwards.
GATTAAATTCTGGAAAATTGTTTATTCTTGAATGTGGGTGAAGAACATGAAGAACATGTTCCACTCTCCTATGATCGGAGAGTGTATTTCACCCTTAACCCAAACGTCATAATTAAGAGAATAAATGGAATTAAAATTAAATTTAGAGTCGGATGGGGGTGGTCCCATGATTGGAAAAGTATGGGAAGACGGCGAGTGCATCTCACTCTCCTTCGGCGCGAGTGGGCATTGGCATTCCATGCATAAGTGGCTCTGGTGTTGACACGTGGACTCACCAGAAGATGACAAGTGGCGGTTCTTTTTATCTTTTGTGACAAGTGGCCCATTCTCACTTTCACACGTGGTATCGATGTGTTTGAAAGAAACCGTTGACGGTTTCCGGCCACCGGGGAAGTTTCCAGCGACAGTTTCAGACGTCCGGAACAGTTACCAGTTGCCACATCATCATGCCATGTCATCACCTACCGGAACGGTACTCCGGCCGACAATGTTTCCAGCGACTTACCTGGCAGCCGGTGAATTGTTCCGGCATTTTTTTTTTTTTTAAATTTCAATTTTTTATTTATTTATTAATTCCATTGATGTGTTTCACTCCAATGGAAGCTGAACTAATGCCCTATACATTCCGAATGGGATTTTTAATAAGACGGATTCAAGCACGAATTCAAGTGACAATTTTTGTTATGGATTCCACTGACAGTTTCCAGCATGTTTTTCGGTGACGGCTTCTGATTATGGTTTCTTGCACGATTTTCGATGATGGTCTCCGGTGTAATTTTCGGTAACAGTTTTCGATGCGGATGTCAAAGATGGTTTCCGGTGGCATTTTCGGTCACAGTGGATTTTTCCAGTAGGACTTTTAGCACTGTTTTCTAATGGTCATGGAATTTTCCTGTAAAAAATTTGGCCACCAAAATTTAGCTTCAGTGGGAGCTATGTATATTGAAAGACCTTCGTTTAAAGTTCTCTTTCTAATTAATTATGCAATCGGGAAAAATAATTTTTATTAGAATGTACATTGAAAATGTAAAAGGTTATTAAAAGACAATTTTTTCTAAATGAGTTAGAAAATTTTGGAATAAATCTGCATTATCTTATGTGTCTTAATGGAGAAGATTTCATGAATCTTATTAATGACATGTAGCCGCAGTCAGTGACTCGTGCTTTTACGTGGAGAGATGCAGTGAATAGTCTTTTAATGAAATTTCCCGAAGAGTTAATAGATCTATAAGGTTGAAAAAGCTAGAGTAAGGTACCATGATGTATTTTGGTCATAGAGCGTGTGAACTAGAAATCATAAAGGAGCGTTACATTCTTCAGAATGTGAGACGATTTACTACATCAGTAGTGTATATTCATAGTGCTAGGCACATGAGTTATTGCACACGTGAAAGATGACCAAAATTCTTGAGAAAATGACAATTAAATGAGTTGTGAAGACTTAGAGAGTCTTTCTCAGTCGTGATCGATATAAATATGAAACGTATAGAATAAATAGCATGCAAAGTCACGTATTTTGAAAAAATACTGTGGTTTTAATAATCCGTTTTATGGTAAATAATTTTTTGTTTATTTACTTTGTAGTAAAAACGGTTTGACCAATAAAATATTTTATTGAGACTTGTGCATTGTATTATTCTGTTATTTATATGATCACTTGTTTTTGGGAATTCTAAATTGTTGAGTACAATATTAGAATTAGAATTTTATGTAAAGTACTAAATTAATGATGATTAAATTTTTGGAAACGGATGGTAATTAGACGCTTTGACGACTTTTTCGATTCTGTTCCTTAAATTGTTTCATCATTTGTTCGGTCAGCGTTTGCAACAAAATTAAATATGTGTATTTTTGAAAATTAATATGCTTGCATAGTAGATTGTATGTCTCTACATAGATTAGCATAAAATATAGATTATATATCGATAATATTGTGGCCAATTTGATTGCGATAAACTAAGTCTTGTAATATAGGGAATATATACAAAAAGATTTAGTGTATTTTAAGAGTATGAAACTCTTGAGACTATAACATGAATCATGATTGAACTTCAGCATAGTACTTATTGCTCGACATACAAGATGTGAAGGCTTATCAAGCCATAAGTTTAATTACTCGCATCATGTTAAGAAGTAAGTTAAATAGTAAATTCACATGTAAGTTTTACAAGTACAATATGATTTAAGTAAAGTGGTTTACCTTTCAAAGTTTGGCTTGAAGGGAAAATTTTAGTAGTATTTCCAATACTAAAATTTTAATATGTACGGTATCAAGTTTTAAGTACCTATAAGAAATGCCAAAATTAGTGGCAGCCTCTGTCGTATGTGAATTTTACTAGACGTACAAGATGATAAAATTGCCAGGTGGACATCCAAATAGGCACTCAGGAAATGTCCTACAAGGTATCATTGAAGAGAAGAGGCCTGAGTAGACAAGTATTAAAACAAGACCTGCATCAATTAAACATACTCGGGGCAAGCAGGATGCATTTTCTACTCGGGATCAGGAGACGTCACTCGGGACCAACACACATCATATCCTACTTGGGATAAACATGACAACCGAGTAAGAAGCCTAGCGAGTAGTTCACAAGTTGAGCCATACAATGATCCTTATCAAAGAAAGACTCTAAAGAAGAAAGAGAAGGTCAAGCATAAAGGGTTCCTTATCTGAGAACACCTCTATTTCCTCAAAAAGACTACGCTCTTATAAGGAAATAAGTCCTAATCGAACTACGTTACTAAAGTCCCATTCGATCTCAATACAAGTCTCCGAAACAGGAAAGAAGATAAATCTACTTCAAACAAGAAACAAAATCACAATTAAATGCAAAGATCTTTTATAACTTGTATAAAGCAGATTAGGGTTCTGTAAACATACAAATGGACCCATAATCTCGACCAAAAAAGATATAGATAATAGAGCATACACAGATCATAGCAAGATACAGAGAGAAAAAAGAGAGATCGAGAGCTTGTAATATTCTAAATTCATAGTGGATTTTGGCTAGGTTGATCATTCAACCACCCGTGGACGTTTCTCCGGTCATCAGAGATTTACCATGTAAAAAACTCGTGTCTTGTTTACTTTCTCCTTCTATCTCTCTTTGAAATCTCAATCGAAAGCCAATCCTTGTTGGATTTTCTGATACAATCCAGAAATCAACGTCAACAATTGGTGCTAGAAGGAGGGGCACTTGAACCTTCGACTTAATTAACAACCATGGCAGGAAGCAGAAGCAATTCCGGGAATGGCCAAAAATCTCCGGATAACTTCCATATTGGCAGTACCTCACGGGATCCTACTACAAACACGGAGAGCCAACCCACACTCTTGGCAGGGATCCAGCAAGTTTCACCGACCAGCAGAGACCTGACACTGCATTTCCGAGAGGCGCTGCAGCAATTGATGGCAGACGCAACAAAGGAAGGAGTTGATTTCTTGGCTGTAGAAGTATAAACTCCTAACCTTCCACTGGCAAGGCTTCGTTTGGTTATAGTAGGATCAAAAATAAATACAATAGAAGCTGAAAGGAACTCAAACTCAGTCAGTCAGTCTGGACGTGAAACACCTGAAGAGGAATGACCGTGCCAAAAGCAGAACCAGGATCAGACAGTACGGGCTAGAAGCGGTAAATATGACCGGCACAGAGATCTGTCGTCATCAGAAGAAAGTGATCGACACCATCGTAAGTGATATTACGGAGTCGCACGAGAAACCCGACATCAAAGTGAAGAGCTATAAAGGATGACAGTTACCCAACGATTCAACCGCCGGGGTAGCCCGGTTAGAGACAGAGATGTTATAATCCATAGCCTAACTCAAGAAGTCGAGAACAATAGGCGTCAAATGGATGCACTGGTCAGACGTTACGGGTATAATGATTTGTTTGATGATGATTCTGACAATCCATTCACCAAGAAAATCCTACGGACCCCATTCCCAGAAAGATTCAGGATGCCACACGTGGAGCAGTTTAAGAAAGATACAAATCCAAAAGAGCATGTGAGACACTATAAAAGTGCCATGGCTCAGTATGCCCACAATGATCCCTTACTATGTCTCAATTTTCCACAAACTCTGGGAGATATGGGCTCAAGGTGGTTCTGGAGATTGCCTCCAGCAAGCATCAGAAGTTTCAGTGAACTGAGCAGGAGCTTTTCAAGGCAATTTCTGAGCAATGTTCACAGGAAAAAGTCAGTTGCTCACCTTTCTCAAATAAAGCAAGGGAAGGATGAGTCGCTAAAGAAATACTTGGAAAGATTCGACCAAGCAGTGTCAGAAATTGGCAGTGCAAACGATGAAGCAATAATTGCTGTGTTCATCAATAAGCTGCAGAATGGTTGGCTATCTTTTGATTTAAGGAGAGCCCGACTGACTAGATATGCATACATGTGGATATGGCTGGAGGATATGCACTGGCCGAGGAAGAAAAATTGGCCACCAGAGGTTGCTATATGCATGGAGGAAAACCAGAACAGAAAGATGTCGAGGCTAAAGGCCAGAACCAGAAGAGAAAACAAAAAGGAAACGGTAAAGAAAAAAGCAAGGACGGGGATAATGGGTGTAATCCCAAATAGACCACCGAGAAATACCGAGGTAGATACACCAATTACACCCCTCTTCGGAAAAAACAAGAGAAAATCCTGGCCATTCTGGAAACAAAGAATATAGTACAAGAGTCACGCCGTCAATCTCAGTTTGCTTGGTGAGACACAACCAAATACTACCGGTTCCATAAGGAAACCGGTCATGAGACATCAAAGTGTTACCAGCTCAGAGATTACATAGAAACCCTTATTCGGGAGGGACATCTACAGGATGTGATTTTGAGAAGGGATGAAAAATCAGAAGCAAAGAAAGAGATCAAGACCGACCATGGCTTTGGTCAAAATCAAAGGGCCAGTCCAGAGGCCAATCAAGTTATACACACTATCTTTGGAGGACTATCCACTGAAAGAAGTAACCGAGAACGAACTCAGGAAATCAGAGAAGTAGTAGAAGCAAGGAATAACTTTGATATAAACTTGGTCGAGCCAGACCCAAAGAGGGTAAAGGAAGGATGGGACCCAATAACACTCACAGAGTCAGACTCACATGGCATCGATGTTCGGCCAAATGACGCATTGGTCATAAGTGCCCGGATTGGTCACCAAAAAGTCAAGAGAATCCTGATAGATAATGGAAGCTCAGCAGATATCCTCAATGTAGCTGTTTACGATCAACTCAGGTTAGATCGAAATGACCTACAACCCTTTTATACCCCATTCAGTGGATTTGGGGGAGTTGAGGTCAGGTCACTCGGGACTGTAAAGCTACCTGTGAAGGTTGGATTAGCACCTTGCCAGAGAACTGTATTGCTCGACTTCGTGGTAGTAGACTTAAAGAATTGGCCATATAATGCACTATTAGGATGACTATTCCTGATTAAAACTAAGGCCATAACAACCACATATGCCTTAATGATGAAATTCCCGACCGAACATAGGGTTGGGGTAGTCAAAGGATCTCATGAGATGGCCCGAAGAGCTAACTTGTCAGTATACAAGGATAAGAATGAACAGGTTTGCACTATAACACAGCCGAGTCAGAACGAAAAGCCTCTATCATTCGAATTCGATCCAAGAGAAGAGCAGAAATGAATCCAAAACTCAACTGATTGAAAAAATCACCCTAAAAGAAGATGAACCAGACAAAAAGGTCAAAATTGGGGCCAACCTGAAAGAAAAAGTCAAACAAAGCCTCATTGATCTACTTAAAGAATACAAGGATGTGTTTTCTTGGAGTCATGAAGACATGGTCGTGATAGATGCCCGAATAATATCCCACCATCTCACAGTAGACCCGAATGCAAAACCGGTGATACAAAAGAGAAGATCATTCAACCTTGAAAGAAGTCAGGCGATCAAACATGAAGTAGAGAAGCTACTCGCTGTAGGATCAATTAGAGAGGTCAATTACCCTCAATGGGTGGCTAATATAGTCCTCGTCCAAAAGAAGAATGGACAGTGGAGGATGTGCGTAGATTTCACAGATCTGAACAAGGCATGCCCGAAAGATAGTTTTCCACTTCCAAAGATAGAACTTTTGGTGGACGTTACATCAGGCCATGAGCTACTCAGTTTCATGGATGCTTACTCGGGGTATAACCAGATCAGGATGAATAAGGCTGACGAAGAAAAAATAGCATTCACAACTGATCAGGGTTTGTACTGCTATACTGTGATGCCCTTTGGACTGAAAAATACAGGAGCAACTTATCCGAGGTTGGTCAACAAAATCTTTTCACGGCAAATAGGAATGACTATGGAAGTATACATTGATGACATGCTGAACAAGAGCATTACAGCAGACAAGCATACTTCAGATATGCGGGAGACATTTGATGTCTTGAGGAGATACTAAATGAAGCTAAATCCGAACAAGTGTTTATTTAGGGTTCCTTTAGGAAGATTCCTGGGTTTTCAAGTACATCAAAGAGGAATCGAAGTCAACCCTGTAAAGATACATGCCCTGCAGAGAATGACTTCACCGAGGACACTCAAAGAAGTACAACGCTTAACAGGATGTCTGGCTTCCTTAGGAAGATTCATCTCAAAAGCCACAGATAGATGTGCACTCTTTTTCAAAGTAATCAGAAAAGGGAAATGACTTGAATAGAATAAGGAGTGCGAACATGCATTCTTAAAGATTAAAGAGTACTTAGGACAGGCTCCCATCCTTTCAAAACCTCAGATGGGGGAGACACTCCAATTGTATTTGTCAATTACAGAACTGGCAGCAAGCTCAGTTCTAGTCAAAACAGAAGATGGAGTACAAAAGCCAGTGTACTACACCAGCAATGCACTTCTACCGGCTGAGACCAGATATTCATAAGCAGAAAAGATTTCCCTGGCACTAGTTTCAGCAGCAAGAAAGCTAAGGCCATACTTCCAGGTTTATACAATCCAGGTTCTCATCGATTGCCCATTGAAGCAGATTTTACAGAAGCCTGAGATTTTAGGGAGATTGACCAAATAGGCAATCGAGCTAAGTGAATTCGATATCCACTACATCCCCAAGACATCTCTGAAAGGGCAAGCAGTGACAGATTTCATAGCAGAATTCACATAACCGAACCTAGAAGCAAGAAAGATGTTGGGTAAAAGCTTCGTATGGAAATTGTATGTTGATGGCTCTTCAAACACTCATGGCAGCGGAGCATGGATTATAGTATGCACTCTAGAAGGGGACGATGTCGAGTGTGCCATGAGGTTCGATTTCAAAGCAACCAACAATCAAGCTGAGTACGAGGCGTTACTAGCTGAAATCAAAGTCTGTATAGCTCTCGGGGCTCAAAGTCTGTATAGCTCTCGGGGCAGATGAAGTTGAAATATTCAGTGATTCACAGGTAGTTGTCAACCAAGTTCTGGACGAGTACCAAGCCAAGGATAAAGGCATGATAATTTACCGTGATATTGCAAAACAGCTCCTCCAGAAATTTAAAGAATATAAGATTGCCCAGATCCTCAGGGAGGAGAATGAAAAGGAAGATGCGTTGTCCAAACTAGCGTCTGCAACAACCACAATCAGGCCAAAGACTATTCCAGTTGCACATCTCCTTAAACCAAGCACAGCTGAACCAAGAAACTTGGAAAATTTAGAAATCCGAACACCGCCAGACGGTTGGATGACTCAGCTAAAAATATTCCTAGAAGAAGGCTTACTCCTGGAAGATCCCTTACAAGCAAAACGCATCAGGTATAGATCAGCCAGGTACATATTGGTTGGAAGAGAACTATACAGAATAGGGTATTCCTGAACACTCCAAAGATGTGTATCAGAGAGAGATGCATATCGAATATTACAGGAAGTCCATGGAGGAGTTTACGGTAACCACATCGGGGGAAAAAGTTTGGCACACAAGGTACTCAGGCAAGGCTATCATTGGCGTACTTTATTCTCAGATGCACAACAGTGTTCAGAAAGTTGCAATACTTGCCAAAGGATTGCTAATGACATCCGATAACACCCTAAACAGCTCAGAATCCTCAATCCTCATGGCCATTTACCATGTGGGGCTTGGATCTAATCGGCCCAATGCCAGCCGGGACAGGGGGTGGAGCGAAGTATGTAATACTAGCCGTTGACTATTTCACGAAGTGGGTAGAAGCTGAACCATTAGTGCACATCACAGAAGCAAATACCATAAATTTCATGAAAAATAATATACTTTATAGGTTTGGAGTCCCAAACACTCTAATCACAGGCAACGACACCCAGTTCGATAACTTGAAATTCAGACAGCTATGCAAAGAGTACCAGATTGCCAATTACTACGCCACACCTGCCCACCCTCAAACAAATGGGCAGGTGGAAGCAGTGAACAAGATCATCAAGCATACAATCAAAGTAAAGCTAGATGCCAAGAAAGGAAGCTGGGTTGAAAAGCTTCCCAAAGTGTTATAGGCATATCGGACAACAACGAGAACTTCAACAGGAGAAACTCCATTCACTTTAGCGTTTGAAACAGAAGCTGTTATTCCTATAGAAAGGTCATATACGTCACCCTGGGTTAAGCTATATGATGAAGAACATAATGTTGATATGCTATTACAAAGTCTAGATGACATAGAAGAGAAAAGAGAGAAATCCCGAATACGAAATATGGCATATCAGCAAAGGGTAGCTCACTACTACAACTCTCACATTCGGGTCAGAAAATTCCAGCTAGAAGACCTGGTACTCAAAAAGGTGTCATTGAACACAAAAAATAAAGCTGCAGGTTCCCTGACTGACAAATGAGAAGGCCCATACAAAATTGAAGGAATAGCTGGCCATGGGGCATATTGGATTGCATGACCTAATGGAGGGGTTTTACCCCGACCATGTAATGCCCAATATCTGAAGATTTTCTATCCTTAAATTGTTTTGTTTTGTTTTTTTTAGTCAGGACAATTTTAGTTAGGTTAAATATTAGCAGAAATTTATAACTTTATTGATTTTGCAGTTAATGAAAAAAAAAATTATCACTCGGGATTTCCGAAACAAGCATCGAACTCGGGATTTCCAAAAGAAAGCATATGATAATAAGAGCATATGGAAGACAAGCATAATAATAAGAACATGTAAATACAATACTCGAGACCATTTAATCCTGAATGGGTGAAGAAGCTCGAAGAAGCATGCCAGCCGAGCAAGGTCAAAACGACCTTCGTAAAAAGGTAAACCCGATACACCAGCTCGGGACGCTATCGGGAAAAATTCCGGTGAAATGCGTAGCTGTGTTAAGCAATTCAAAAAGCTTAACGATTCGGCAAACCCTTGCACATAAAAACTGGGGAGACGTCCTTGGTAATGTATAAGGACTCGAACATATGATCATGGTGAGCCTTGATGTAATGTTCGGGTAGCAACCGAGTATGAAACACAAGTATAAACTTGTCTGTTTTAAGATGACTCAGTTAATAATAAAGAGCCAGTTTAATAAGATACTTGGTAATTAAAGTTATTTGGGTAACAACCGGCTTAATAAGATACTCGGTTAAGTTACCCGAACATTGAAGAGACAGTTTAATAAGATACTTGGCAATTAAAGTTATTTGGGTAACAACCGGTTTAATAAGATACTCGGTTAAGTTACCCGAACATCGAAGAGCCAATTTAATAAGATACTTGGCAATTAAAGTTATTTGGGTAACAACCAGTTTAATAAGATACTCAGTTAAGTTATCCGAACATCAAAGAGCCAGTTTAATAAGATACTTGGCAATTAAAGTTATTTGGTAACAACCGGTTTATTAAGATACTCGGTTAAGGTACCTGAACATCGAAGAGCCAGTTTAATAAGATACTTGACAATTAAAGTTATTTGGGTAACAACCGGTTTAATAAGATACTCGGTTAAGTTACCCGAACATCGAAGAGCCAGTTTCATAAGATACTTGGCAATTAAAGTTATCTGGGTAACAACCGGTTTAAAAAGAAACTCGGTTAAGTTACCCGAACATCAAAGTCAGCCAGATTAATGGAGTACTCACCAACAATCAAGAAGTTTGAATAATTAAAGCAAATCAAAATCATTTAGAAAAACTTGGAATTTTATTGATTTTAGAGTTACAAAAGAATCTGAATCAATGAATCAAAGAATTTCTACAATTCTACAAAAATTTAGGTTGTGAGGATTTCAAGCCCTTGCCAATACTCGGGTCTGGCACCATATCGTATTCACGAAGCAGACTCTCATTAGAAGGACAACTGATTGTATCAACTGAGTCGTCCATCCACTAACTGTAGTCTTCTTCTGGGATCGGTCCGACATCAGGCTCTACACCCTCCACGACCGACTTCTGACTAGCGTAGAAGGTCGAGAGGGAGTGTTCGGACTGAACCTCTAAATGCATAGGATGAGGCCATTTGCCTCGGCTGCGGCAATAGGCTCTCCATTCCCTCATATGAGTCAGTAGAGATTTCAGGGACCGATCCACGTGATTTTTAATCGACAACTCCAAGTTGGCTCGAGCCTTCTCAGTCGCCCTATTCTTAACTTTAAAGAACTCATCGGCTAAAACTAGCCCGCGCTAAAACTCCCGAAGGAGAAAGGCATCATAGGCAGGGGATCTTTTAAAACGATCGACCCCCTGAACCTCAAGTTCTAGCCTGGCTTCTTTAGACAGGGATTCGACCGTCAAAGCTTGGCGTTCCAAGTCCTCGATCTTCTGTTCATATGCCGACTTGGACTGCTCCATTTTCTACTCGGCCTTGAGCATCGATTCTTGGGCAGAAGATAATAAATTTTAAAGTAATGCTGCTTTCTCTTCTGCTGAAGAAGCCCTCTCCTAGGCCTCCATCTGCTTCGCCAGACAATGGTCGGTAAAAACCTATACGGAACCAACTTCTCGCTGATAAGCCGTTTTGACCTGAGCTCGGCTATCCTCAATTTCCTTTAGATGAGCCTCCAGATGCCTTATTCGATCAGTTTCATGTTGCTGTGTCTGAACTAGCTCAGCAAATTCGGTCACCATCTGCAAAGGAATACAATTAGAAATCTAGCAAACAAGCAAAAAATTAAAGAAGTTGGGGGTAGCTTACATAAGATGTTCCATTAAAAATGTTTTGAAGACGTTCGGTCAGGGTGCCATCCTAAAAACTGCTCCAATGGTCTTCCCCGATAAAAGCCTGAACGGAGGACATCCCCCGCAACATATCCTGGGGAGAAGGATATGAAGGAACCCCCGAGGGTTCAGCCCCTAGATTTCCAACCTCGGGGGTAGGGGAAACCCTGATCAGTTCTGAAGCCGAAGAAGGATGTGAAGGAACCCCCGAGGGTTCAGCCCCCAGATCTCTAACCTCGAGGGTAGGGGAAGCCCTGCTCGGTTCTGAAGCCGCCGCATCTGCTGATGCTCCAGCACCAACACTTAGGGTAATCTCATCTGTAATATCTTCATCGCTGGAGTCGATGAATGAGACCATCTGAGGGACTTTGAGAGGGCGAGTCGGTGAGCTAACTGCCTTTCTCTTCTCACCCCGACAACGGTAGAAGACGAGATTAGCTATGGGGTCCTCCTGGATATCGTCCCGAAAAGATTCGAAGAAGTCAGGATCTGCAGGCACTTGGCTTAAGGAGGTATAACCTCCGTCTCTGGTGTCTAACCACTCGGCAGGCTTCTCACCAAGTCCACCACTTTGTCTTTACCGATCGATAGGTAGCTGAGTATCAGTTGGGCCATTCGGACCGCTAGTCCCCCTAGTGGTCGGTTGAACGTCCCCATGGATGTATTATGGGATCTGCTCCTCAACTGCATCAGTCTCCTCATCAGACTCAGGGGGGGTGATGCCTTTATAGCCTTGATGAGAAGCCTCTTTCCGACTAGCCTGAATAATTGACTTCACCTGGCGAGCCTGAAGATCGCAGGCGACGTCCGTATCAAATACTAGAGAAAAAAAAAGGAACCGCGTCAGAATGCAAAAGAAAGAAAAAATAATATATATATATATAACAATAAAAAAAAGGTTACGAAAATCGCTTACACCGCCTGTGATGATCCGAAATCTTTTCGAAGAAGCCGAACTCAATCATCTTCGACTCAACGAAGAGATAAGTCTTGCTCATTTTTTCCAAAGTGTGAACTGCTGCTCGAGCAATTTTGGTCAACTCCGTATCACTGTACTCGATTTTTTTCTTGTTCCAAATCTTGGGGGAATAGAAGGAACGGGGGACCTTCAACATCGTCCGAGTTTCCCCAGCTGAAACGATGACTTCTAGCCCGAGACTCCCCCCGGAAAAAAATCATCTGTTCTTCCAGAACTTGTTGGATGTAAGAAATCCCCATATAAAACCCTTCTTTTTAGGGTCGTCAGAGACATCGGCTTCCCGACTCACTTTCGTCCCCTTAGGGACCCAACAATCAGATGAATTGGACATGATGAAGTAAGTCCCCGACTTGCCCGATTGCCTTAGCGTAACGAAGTGCCTAATCTCATTCAGAGATGGCGGCGATAAGTTCATCCTGCTAAACATATGCCACGGGCACATCAAATTTTTTTAGCTATTCGGGGCTAACTGAGCCGGAACAATCTCTGCTTCAGCCAAAAACTAGGCAATGAATGGCTGGAAGGGAAGCGTAACGCAGCAGCAGAGCATAGATCTGTAGATCGCCACCATGCCCGAGGGAGGGTTCCACACAGCTCTATCACCTGCTGGAATCAGAGTGACCGAGTTGGGCAGATCGAATCGGGAGCGATACTTTCCTATCTCATCAGCCCCGACCACATTCGACTCCGAGTCATACCCACTTGGGCGGTCAATAGAGAAATAAAGACGAGACACCCTGGACACCTCTTCAACTACGTTCTCGTTGACGGTCTACTATCTGATCAGAACATCGCCCGAGTTGTGTTTACGGACTGTACTTTTACTTTGATGTTTTCTCATTCTTTGAAGAGTTACCCTGTGGTAAGAAATATCATAATCAGAACTAGATGAACTCGATAAGGGCTAAAAGTGAAGTCAGGGTGAAGTCCCGAGACATCAACTTCTAGAAATGGAGGTTCATCCATAGGGGTATCCCCCAGTAATCGTCTAATACAAGAAACTAACTAGAACTCCCTATGTTCTAATGCGTCGAGAGCGACATTAAAAAGATGATGACGGGAAGATGGTTCCATTAGAAACTAACATTGAATAAAGAATTGATAAGATCTTCAAAGAAAGGTAGCAACCTTCTGCGTAAGGAAATCTGGGTTCAAGAAATTCTTTCTGCTTAGAAATCTGGGTTAGAAAAAAGCTCTTTAAAGAGGAAACAACACGAAACCCTTGGTTTTCAAGGTAGGAAATAATGATGATGAGGTTTGATGATGTAGGCATCGCATGGGAAGACATATAGGTCGTTTCTTATAAATAATCTAAAAAAATGAAGAGGTAAAATACACGTGTCAAAACAAGAACTAGACTCAGCCGTCAGAACTTCAAAGCATCGCTATCATTAAAGATCTCATGTGATAGGGGCGAATCTAATTTGTAGGGTCACCATTAAGACTCGCCATCATGACAAGACGTCAACCCAAAAACTAAAAGGATATTGAAAATTAATTAAAATACTTTTTCCCGAAGAAACCTTGTCCATCAAAAATATTTTAAAGGGGTATTGTCGTATGTGAATTTTACCAGACGTATACGTCATTCACAGAGAGGATAAAATTGCTAGGTGGACATCCAAACAGGCACTCAGGAAACGTCCTACCATGTATCATTAAAGAGAAGAGGCCTGAGTAGACAGGTATTAAAACAAAATCTGCATCAATTATACATACTCGGGGCAAGCAGAATGTATTTTTTACTCGGGATCAGGAGACGTCACTTGGGACCAACACGCATCATATCCTACTCGGGATAAACATGACAACCGAGTAAGAAGCCTAGCGAGTAGTTCACAAGTTGAGCCACACAATGATCCTTATCAAAGAAAGACTCTAAAGAAGAAAGATAAGGTCAAGCATAAAGGGTTCCTTATCCGAGAACACCTCTATTTCCTCAAAAAGACTATGATTTTATAAGAAAACAAGTCATAATCGAACTATGTTACTAAAGTCCCATTTGATCTCAATACAAGTCTCCGAAACAGGAAAGAAGACAAATCTACTTCAAACAAGAAACCAAATCACAATTAAATGCAGAGATCTTTTATTACTTGTACAAAGCAGATTAGGGTTCTATAAACATATAAATGGACCCATAATCTTGTCCAAAAAAGATATAGAAAATAGAGCATACACAGATCATAGAAAAATACAGAGAGAAAAAAGAGAGATCGAGAGCTTGTAATATTCCAAATTCATAGTGGATTTTGGTTAGGTTGATCATTCAACCATCCGTGTACGTTTCTCTGGTCATAGGAGTTTTACCATGTAAAAAACTCGTGTCTTGTTTACTTTCTCCTTCTCTCTCTCTTTGAAATCTCAACCGAAATCCAATCCTTGTTGGTTTTTCTTATACAATCCAGAAATCAACGTCAACAGCCTCTAATAAGGATATAAAACATGATAAATGATTTGATCTCTTCTGATAGTTGGAATATATAAAATTAATATGACACATTTCGATTGCGTCATTTTGGTAGTAGAAGATGAGCGCTTAGAGGCTGCTTAAGCTACTAGCCAATTTTATATGAAAGATTCCAACTTGTACAAAACTTTTAAGTTTTTGGCATATTAGTGGAAATAGTTATTTCCCAAAGGAGAAGTGAATCTAGTCATAACCACTTAATCCTAGATCGGAATATATAAGAAGTTTAGGGATAATGAATTAAGGAAGGACAAAACTAAAATAGCTTGTTGACGTTGTGACAAGCTGGGTCTTTTTCACTTGTAAATACGTTGAGTCGAAAAGAGAAAAAACCCAAACTCAATAATTCTTTAAGTTATGCTTATGTTTATGGCTAGGTATTTTTCTTTTGAATCTCGTCTTTTGTGGACAGTAGATAAGCAAAGATATACCATCCAACAGGAAGCTGTAAAGCATCCGTTGAGTAAAGTTGGATTATTAGAGACAAGATGTATAAGTGTTAGAACAATTTTGGAGTTAAGTACCCACAAACTGAGTTTGCATGGTAGCCTAAATTTAGACTCCATGATGTTCTAATATACACTTGAGATCTAACTGGGTTTTAATGTCCTTGGTTATCCTCATTGATTCGGGTTATTATTAATGATCATGATGGTTATATGAATATTATTTTAGCAAATTATATTCATATGGTACTTGATAGTTTAATGGTTTATGGAATTATATGTCAGTAGAGACGGTTATAATTTTGTTTGTTTTTCAATCATTACAATGGTAATGATGCTGATATTTTGGCATGCTAGATTAAGTCATGTTGGACTAGATAAAATGAGTATATTAGTCAGAGAGGACTAATTGAACTTATTCATCTTAAAGGTCATGCAAATTATCTAACAAGAAAAACAACTAGAAAACCATTTAATATGGAACTAGATCAGGAATTCCATTGCAACTAATTCGTAATTACATTTGTGATTGAATTAGTGTAAAGACTAGGTTGAAATTTCATATATAGTTACATTCATTAATATCTTTAGATGTCTCAGTCATATCTATTTGATCTCTCATAAATCGAAAGCATTGGATTGCATTCAGATTGTTTGGTTGATGATCATATTAGATGATAAACTTTTTTTGAGAATAAACCGAGTACGTAAATATCTTTCTGAACTGTTAAAGGAATTGTTTAGTAAGAAAGATACAAAAATATATTTATTTATTCCTAGGATTTCACAACAAATTGTGTAGCGGAAATAAGGAATTAAATACTGTTGGAAATGGTTAAGTCTGTGATGGTGCATGTGAATTATTTAGTATCTTACTAGAAGATATGATAATTGCTACCTACTTTCTTAATCATGTTCCATTTAATCAAACACTTGTACACCATATGAATTCTGGACAGGTAGGTAGCCTGGTCTGACTAATCTACAGCCCTAGGGGTATGCAGATTATGTTTATAATCCATATTATAGAAATGATAAATTGGATGTTAAAAGAGAATTTGTATCTTTATTTGATACTCTATGCATTCCAAAGGATTAAATAAACAATGGTGTATAATTAGATAGAAGTGTGACTGAATTTGAATCACAAGATGTCATTATTAGAGAATGAATTTCTTAGTTAAAATGAATTTAATATAGATATCTAATTTTAGAATTAGATGATCTGTGTTAATATGCGAGTGGCGGTAAATTAAAATTTAACTTGAACCTCCATCCCTAGTGGGAGTGGAATTCTAAATGATCTTTCATCCCTAGTGGGAGTGAAAGTGGAAATCTACACCCTAATAGGAGTAGAAATCCTCATGGATCTTTCATCCTTATTGGGAGTGAAACAACTGTTAAATCAGACACTGTAATAATTTACCAACTCGTGGACAAAATCACCAAATTATCCCATTTCATCTTTCGGAGATTGAAAGGGAATTTTTTGATGATTACTTCACTTGACAGTGATGAGCTAAATATTTTAGAATTGAGCTATCACTTATATCTACTAAGTGAATATATGAATGAAAGCGATGGAAGGGGAGATGGAGTATAGAAAAGTGATCATGTCCGGGACTTGATTCACTAACCGTCTGGTCATTAAACCGTTATAAACGTATGGATTCCATATATATCATATGTAAGGTGAAAAGTACTAATGAGAGGTATAAGGCGTGATTAATCGCAAATGAAGAAACTTATTCTTTGGAAGTAAAGTTTTCTTTTATACGCCTTATTTTAGCACTAGTCACATATTTGAACCTGAAATTACATCAGATGGATGTAATGATTGTACTTCTCAATAGAGAACTAGAAGAAGAGATTTACATGGAGTTGTGTTTGCTTGATTAATGTATGGTTTGAAACAATCCTCTAGAAAGTGGTATCTTTTATTTCATCAAGCTGCAACGTCTTACAGATTATTGACGACTAAAGATAGCCGTGGTAAGTACACTAAACAGGTTAAGGATATTTTTATTATTATCTATATATGTGGACTATATGTCTTGGCTAGAAATAATGAAGAGTTTGCAAAACCATAATGAAATGGTAATTCTCAAATTTCTTTGAGATTTTATATGAGCAATGTGGCTTATATATATTAGGAGTAATAGTTGATTCAAAATGAGCAATTATAGGCTCATAGATACTCCTATTGTGAAATTAAAAACTCTTATCCTCAATGTGTACATGGAAACTCCATAAGATCAAGTTATTAATTACAAGTTCCTCATGTTAGTACCATATAGAGTCTCATGTACATTGTTATATGTACAAAGTCTATCATTAGTTACGTCATAAGATTGGTGAGTGGACACCAATATAACCCTTGATTACAACATTGAGATGTTGTCAAGAGGATTATGACATACCTTGAAAGTACGACTAACTAATAAGTGTACATTGTGATATGTACAAGGCCCAATAGAAATTATGCTACAAGATTGGTAAATGTATATCAATATAATCCTAGATTGAGAGGATTATGATATAACTTTAATAGTAAGGGAATTTACCGTTAATGCTAACATATTTACACACATAATGTAATAGAAATATGTCGTCTGGTTGAGACCAGCATTTTTACACTTGTGATCGCCTTAGTTGCTGAGATAGCAAGCTGAGATAAGACACATATATTAGAGAATATGTAGGATATATTCTCGCGGAGCTAGTATATATGAATATGTCGCCTTGAATTTGTCAAGATGAGGTTCACAATAAATATACTAATATATTTTAGAACCGACCATGATAGACCTCACTATCATTGATACCTGATTCAAGCCAGATATGAGATCTTAATGTGGCGTCAGAGAGAGGCAAGCTTTTAAGAACTCAGGTTAGTCACAAGAGTTGTGGCTAGACTAAGATCTGTACAGTGAATAATATAAAGACATATGCATTCTTATTTAGAATGAAATTCACTGTAACACGTGTTTCATACCACGTGTGCTATTTGTGACCGATGTGGAAAATGAGAAAATGAATCCATACTTCCTCTTTGTGTAAGTTCCATTGAAGTTTTACTTTAACTTCAAATAGTGTCCTTATGACCATTCACTTTATCTTGAAGTGACAGGATAATGTTAGCACCTTTAGCGTGTTATTTCTATGGCTATGATAATTCAGCCTATGGGGCACGTCTAGGGTAGCAGTTGTTTTGGAGACGGAGAGATAGAGACGAAATGGAAAGATTTAATGAATTTTTATATGACTTATGTATTCACCGGTCGACCTATTGTATTTGTTACAATTGTGAATACATGAAATGTGATAAAGTCAAGCATAGCTTTTGAGGGATCAAGTATGCTTTGGACTGATAAAAATTATAAATTAAATCTAGGATACAATAATGAACAAAAATATCTCTTGTAAATAGAGAATTTACATTTGAGATTGTTAGCCCCCTTATATATATATATATATATATATATATTGATTGTTCATAGGTCACACGATGCATTTACCCGTATGAACACTTTTGATAATGATGATAATACTTGTGTTTAAAATGTTTTAAAGGCTCTTATGTATATATCACATCTTACGCCATTTGGGGAGTGGCAGATGTTGATTAATAAGGTTGCACCTATGATGGGCTTGTGGTAACTTAACTGTGTTGGTCCAACTTGTGCGAGTGTGAGATGTTAGTATATTTGGGTATGGGTTAGAGACCCATTTTACACCCAAGTGGGCCAAGCCCAAGCTCACGCCTATGACATACATGCAAAGCCCAAACATAAGCTCAATGAGCAGTTTTATGCTATATATATCAGTGTCAGAAACTGATTGATATATATAGTAAGAATACACAACAGAGAACAACGTGTTTTGTGTATGTGCATGAGTTGTCTGATATTGCAGGTATTATATATGCAATGTAAAGACAAAGTGAATTTTGGTGTGTCTGGGAATCTATTGCTTGTGTGCAATATCGTGTAAAAGAGGGTGCAAAACAATGCATGTGTACAAGTTCATAAGAGAACAAAATACAGAGAAAATACGAGTTAGAGATGTGGAGAAAACCTGTAGAATTTTCTCCCATCCAAGATCAAAGTGTCGGTTCTTGCATTGTGATCAAAGGGGACTTTTCCAATTGTGTGATCATCCTCCGACCAGTGATGTAGTTCCAGGTGTTCGATCCTGCTTCCGCTGGAATTCAGATTTTCGATGGTGAATGGTAATCCGAATTCGTTTTATTTTATAAACAAAAAGAATTCAGATTACCGTTCACCATCGAAAATCGAAATTCCAGCGAAAGCAGGGATCGAACACTTGGAACTATATCACCTGTCGGAGGACGATCACACTTTTGGAAAGTCTCCTCTAATTACAATGCAAGAACCCACACTTTGATCTTGGATGAGAGAAAATTTTACTGATTTTCTCCACATCTCTAACTTGTATTTTCTTTGTATTTTGTTCTCTGATGAACTTGTATACATGCATTGTTTTGCACCCTCTTTTACACGATATTGCACACGAGAAATAGATTCCCAGACACACCAAAATTCACTTTGTCTTTACATTGCATATATAATGCTTGCAATATCAGACACCTCATGCACATACACAATACACGTTGTTCTCTATTGTGTATTCTTACTATGTTTTTTTTAATCAGTTTCTAACACTGATATATAGAGCATAAAACTGCTTATTGGGCTTATGTTTGGGCTTTACATGTATGTTATAGGCATGGGCTTGGGTTTGGCCCACTTGGGTGTATAATGAGTCTCTAACCCATACCAAAATATACTAACATCTCTCACTCGTACAAGTGGGACCAACACAGTTAAGTTATCACAAGCCCATCTTAGGTGCAACCTTATTAATCAACATCTGCCACTCCCAAATGGAATAAGATGTGATATATACAAATGAGTCTTTAAAACAAAGATTTGAGAAAGGCTTGCAAATAAACAGAGATGAGAGAGTATCGGCTAGCCGATGAAAAATATGATTCAAACTCCATATTTTTGTTAATCAATTCAGGTTTAGACTTATTCAATTTATTATATGTCTTTATTCTTGACTTGTGTTAATTTATGGAAATTCATTGATGCATGTTTAGGGTTTCGATAATTTATAAATTGAGATTGTGTTATAAGACTATAGGTAGTCTTAATTATTTTTCAATTGAATGGATACAATTTACTTTCGACATAGGAATATGTGAGAGGCTTTTGGTTCACAAATTCTTGCACGTAATGAGTTTAGATTTTTATCATTGTTTATGGTCAAATATTTGAGTAGGACTTGCAAAGAAATATATTTTGAGTAAAGCTTGCAAAGAAACAGAAATCAGAGAGCACCAGCTCGTGAAGATTATTGTTAAGCTTGTGCTAGGATACCAATATTAATTAGGAATATTAGTATGATAGAACTTAGGAGTTATATAATAATTAGTTATTTTTTCTATTATAAATTGCTTTATATTAATTAGGTATATTTTTCTATTATAAATTGTTTTTTTTTAGGTTTAGGTTTTCCTGATTAGTTTATTTTCCTAAATAATTAGGTTTGTTATCTCCCTATATAATAGACTATCATTCATTATAATAAAATAAGTAAAAGTTCCATAATTTCTTCTTTCTAAATTCTTTCTTTTCTCTAAATTATTTTCTTTCTGCTATTCTCTTCTTCTTTTATTGATTTCTTGTGCTTTTATTCATTAAAATATATAAGAATCTTACCATCTAGTATCAGAGCATCTTTCTTGGGCATCATGACTATTAAAGAGGTAGAAGAAAAATTCAAAACCTTATCCAAACAACTTGATGGAAAGGTTGAAGCCTTGTTTCAACAGACAGTCGGGGATGCAAGAATTACTGTCTATAATCAGTGAACAATTGGAGATTGGCGATGCAAGGCAACCACTAATTATTCATAATCAACACCAAGTAAACCCAGGGCCGTCACGTGTTGAAGGTGCGCTTGTGCAACCCCGCAACATACGAATCACTTTTCCAATTTTTTCTGGTGATAACCCATCAAGTTGGGTGTTTAGGTGTGAGCAATATCAAAAAGTTTCTGCACTAACGGAAGCAGAATTGTTGTCTTTACTACTGCACATTTAGAAGGAGATGATGTACCTTGGTTTCAATGGTTAGAGCATTCCATGGGACAGATGACTTCGGCATAATTTAAAAGGGTTGTACAAACTCGGTTTGGCTCATTAGAAGAAGCTGATGTTGGTGGAAGTCTTTCCAAATTATGAAAAACAGGGGCCGTTAAGGAATATCAATTGCAATTTGAAAGGTTAGCAAATAGAGCTAGAGATTTACTAGAATCATTCTTAATTAGTTGTTTTCTCTCTAGGCTACACGATGCTATAAAGGCTGGAGTGCAATTGTTAAAACCTACTAGCCTTTTGCAAGCCTTTGAACAAGCCAGATTCCACGAGGAATTCATCACTGTGACAACTCTTAAAGGCGAGTCTCTTTCAACTTTTAACAAGTCCACTCTTGCTCTACCCGGTTATTCTCAAACAGCACCATCGCTTAGAGCAACTATGACAACAACATCATCATCTTTATTAGGCCCAGCTCCTCCTGGATTACCACCTTATAAACACCTCACATCCGCCGAACAATCAGAAAAATGTACAAAGGGTCTTTGTTTCAATTGTGACAAACAATTCAAACCTAGACATCCCTATAAAAAACCTCAATTATTACTACTAGAAGCTAGTGGTACAGATGATGTAGACCTTGAAGATGAAGTTAAGGACATATCACCAATAGTAGAAATATCCTTGAAGGCTCTCACTGGATTATCTTTGCAAAATACCATGCGGTGTCACTATCCTTGTGGATTCAGGTTCAACTCATAATTTTTTGAATCCGACTTTTGCTAAACAATGTGGTTGCAAAATAACTTCTACTGATCAATTCAAAGTTACAATTAGGGATGAAGGAGTAATTAGCAGCTCTAGTAATGCTATAATGTTCCTGTGAACATTCAAGGTTTCCACTTTCAATTGGATTTTTACCTATTACCAGTTAGTGGTTGTGATTTTGTGTTAGGAGCAGAATGGTTGCAATCCTTAGGTTCTATCTTATGGGATTTTTCAAAACTCACAATGTAGTTTTCTTAGAATGGTCAGACTATCAAATTAACTGGATATAGATCGTTACTCGCAATCCATGCTGATCGAGGCGAGCTCAATAGGCTAATGTTACAAGAAAAACAAGATTTTCAGCTTGAGGACAAGCTGCCTTCAAAGGAGGGGTGAATGTTAGGGTACCAATATTAATTAGGAATATTAGTATGTTAGGAGTTATATATTAATTAGTTAATTTTCCTATTATAAATTTCTTTATATTAATTAGGTATATTTTCCTATTATAAATTGTTTTCTTTTTATATTTTAGGTTTAGGCTTTCCTGATTAGTTTATTTTCCTATATAATTAGGTTTGTTATTTCCCTATATAAGGGACTATCATTCATTATAATAAAATAAGTAAAAGTTCTATAATTTCTTCTCTCTGAATTCTTTCTTCTCTCTAAATTCTTTTTTTTCTACTATTCTCTTATTCTTTTATCGATTTCTTGTACTTTTATTTATTAAAATATAAAAGAATCCTACCAACTGGTTTCTTTCTTTAGTTAATTGTAAGAAAAAATAGCCTTTTTATAACAAATATTAGATTTTTACCATTGTTTATGGTCAAAGATTTGAGTAAGGCATGCAAAGAAATTGAGATCAGAGAGCACCAGCCCGTGAAGAATATTGGTAAGCTTGTTTCTTTCTTTTGTTAGTTATAACAAAAATGACATTTTTATAATAAACTAAGCAAAAAGCTAGGAAAGTAATGTACTTTAGACCACTAAAAATGATTTTTTAATACAACTTAAACATGCTTTGTGACATGCCTAAAGTTGTTCCTAAAATATGAGCGTGTATGTTTATCCCTCTAGTGCATGGATCGCTAAACAATCACATAGCAGTAAGTACATGTTCGTTCCATAGAGAGGTGTCATCGTCCACCGTCTCTAGCTTTAGATTATTGAAAGTAATGTAAATAAGAACATGAAAATGGTGAAAATGGTGTGTGTGATGTATAAGTGTTGGAAAATTTATGATAAACTACCGGTTTGAGAGGGTTATTTGAGTATGATCGGTTTCTTGAAAATGAAAGATCAATGTATATTCGAATTCTCCTTCGTGAGAGGTACGATGTGGTATACTCAAATCACAAATCGATTAATGGGTGAATGAGAAATGGAGTCTCAAAGTGAGCCCATTGTGTAGGGAAAAAGAACATCCTACATTGGTTGGGTAAAGAACTTGTATACAGTGTATAAGTAACTATATGATAGTAGCTTATCAACATGTGTAGCATAGAGGCTCTCTCTCGCGCGCGTAGGGAGGGGGGTGCAAATCATGGACCTCGAACCTTCGATTGCACGACTTGTGTGTGGGCGTGACCTGCGTATATGAATGCCGCTCCGGTTGGACCGTGAGAGTACAACTGAAATTTTCTAAATCAGTTTGTTGATAAGAAAATAATTAATTATTTTCCTAAGTCAAGCGTTATTTAATTAAGGAAATAGTTTATTTTCGTTTTAGATTATGATACTTACTTGATCATTAAGTTATCAAAATCAATGATCAATCAGAAATAAATCTTTTAGAAGATTATTCTTTAATTAACTTTCCTTTATCATTTAAAACGTAGTAATTGAGTAATTTCCAAATCAATCTATATGACTTCGGTTATATAAGAAACCCTAGTCTGCACTTCATATAGGCATTCTCACAATTAAGATTTCCAGAGCGCTCTTATTCTCTTTTCTCGATTTTATTTTTTGGTAAGTTCGAACCTTATCTGAGTTCACTAAGAGTGGATTGTGCTTTACACTTCCACCGTTGAATCGTTGTACCATGGGAGACAATCGCCTTACACATATGGTGTTACCAGATAAAATTATCTTAAGGACACCGTGTGAAACATGAATCTTGATTCCGCTAACCGTTTGTTTCTGTTGGTCGCTTTCTACAGATTTTGAGCTAGATTGTTTTTGCTAACTACAATCAACAGTAAGTATACTGCAATTTTTGTAAGCATGTGAATGAAAGAAAGGAAGTATGAAAGAATGTAAAATGAGGGTGTTGTTGTGAGTGTGCGTAAAAGGCAACTGAGAGCTTGCCTTTTTTACGTTAAACTACTCCTAAACTAAATTAAACTATTTATAAAGGCAAATCACCCCAATTACACACACCACTGATAGCTTGGACAAATTGGACTGATGTAAGATAATGGTTACACTAGGTACATAAGTTCACCAAATAAATATACTCAACATATGGATTAAACATTTAAGCATAGTCAATTGCATTTAAGGATTTGCTCGCTTGATTAAGGAAATTACCAAAATCATTTCATCACCCTCCAAAGGTTATGGAATGGGCAATTGTGTCTTAAAGTCAAAGACCCATTAAGCACAAGAACATTTAACCAAAGCCTACCCTAGCATAATGATTCATGAAACAAGTATTTTTCAGTCGAAAGAGCTAATTAATCATCACTGTGCCCGGAAGGACTCCCAAAACACAATTCCTAATTCTCATGAAGTCAAATCATACAATGTGTGTCAATTTAGAATCATCCACGACATACACACAAGAATGAAATGTTACATTACACTACTCCTAAATCCCATTCGTGTAGAATATTAATTTCCAATCCTCCATCTACATGCATATAGAGATAAAACATGGATTTATCAAGAAAACAAAGAATAGAACAAGAATCAATTAAACAACTATCAATCCAATACATGAATGAGCAAAAATATAGGTTTACAAACTTTCCTAATAGGGATACACATCAAAGAAGAAAATAAAACAAAGAGAAGAGTAAATGATAAAGAAAACCCAAGAAGCCATGGTCATGATCTCATCTAAAAAGTCTCCATCTAGACGTGATTGTGTTTGGTTCCTCAAAGACAAGAAAGAACCCTCTTTTGTCTATTGATCTTCCTCTAAGATGGATGGTAGAAGGTTTGGTGAAAGTGAATGGCAAGCTATCATGCAGGAAAAACCTCCATGAGAGCTTTAGAGATTCTCTTTTAATCAGGGCCAACCCTGGGCATAGGCCCAAGAGGCGGCCGCCTAAGGCACCCATTTTTCAGGGGCCCCAAATTTCAGGTTACTGTGTATTTCTATCTTTTGGCTCGAGTAGAGTTTTTTTATTTTTAAAATCAACCTATATGTCAATTATCACTTGAAAGACCCACTAAAGAAATATTTACATGCAACCCATATTTTTTTGTTAAAAAAGGCCCATTAAAGTAACAAAATCATTATCAAATTGCAAATTGCAAGTTATTATATTAGAGTCATAGACATTCAAAATCTTTCTTAGAGTTCTTTGGCACTTTGTAGCTCTATTCTTACAAATCTTACGAAATTGGAAATTAGTGGGAAAGTAATAGTTCTTTAGTTCTTCAACTCTCTTCAAGAAAGTCGGGATTCAGAGGCCTCAACTTTATAGTTTGGCTTGGGCCCTCGAAATCTGAAGACCGACCCTGCTCTTATTTAGTGAAGAAGATAAAGTGTAGAGTGTGTGGTGTATTTGGTGTTGGTTGTTGATGGTGGCTGGAACGAGGGTTTAAAATGAGGTTAAATAGTATTTACAAAATAAGGGACTGAAAGTGGAAAACTACAAAAATACCCTTGGTGGAAAGTTACAAAAAAAACCCTTAAGGGTGCAAGATGTAATTTCATGGTATTTGATTTCATCTTGATCGACCTCGTAAGAAGTACCACGAAATTCATTGAAATTGTGTTACAGATGTTTGGGCGTGCTTAGAAGTGGGCTGGTATACATTCAGAAACCCCGTTTTGAATTCAATGGTGCATTTAGGAGTGTGGTAGGGTTCATTTAGAAGCTTGATTGGACATTGAAAAGCACCGTTTCAGAAAAGGTATGTTTGGTAGGAAAGAAAAAGGGTGAAGGGAAAAGAGAGAAGAAAATGGAGAAGTGTATGTTTGGTATGGATAGAAATGTTGAAAAATTTATGATAAACTTGTGGTTTAAGAGCGATATTTGAGTATGATCAGTTTTATGAAAATGAAAGATCAATGTATATTCGAATTCTTCTTCGTGAGAGCTTCGAAGTGGTATACTCAAACTCACAAAATGATTAATGGGTGAATGAGAAATTGAGTCTCAAAGTGTAGGGGAAAAAGAGCGTCCCACATTGGTTGGGTAAAGAACTTATATGTAGTATATAAGTAAGTGTGTGATAGTAGCTTGTCAACATGTGTGTCATAGAGGCTCTCTCTTACGCGCGTAGGGGGGGTACGAATCAAGGACCTCAAGCCTTTAATTGCACGACTCGTGTTTGGGCACGACTTGCATACACGAATGCAGCTCCGGTTGGATCGTAAAAGTATAATTGAAATTTTGCCACTATTTTGAATTTAATTTTTCCTAAATTAGTTTGTTGATAAGGAAAGAATTAATTATTTTTCCTAAGTCAAACGTTTTAAATGAATGATAAGGAAGAATGACAATTTCCATTTTTGACTAAGTAAATTAATTTGAATTAAGGAAATAGTTGATTTTTGTTTTGGATTCTGATACTTACTTGATCACTAAGTAATCAGAATCATTGATCAGTTTTGGATTCTTATACTTACTTGATCATTAAGTGATCAAAATCATTGATCAATGAGGAATAAATCTTTTAGAAGATTATTCTTTAATTAACTTTCCTTTATCATTTAAAACGTAGTAATTAAGCAATTTCAAAATCAATCTCTTTGACTTCGGTTACATAAAAAACCATAATTTACACTTCTAAAAATACATATTCTTGCATTCACGAAATTTTGAGAAATCACTCCTTCTCTCTATTTTTGGTTTTCTTCTTCTTTTCGCTTGGTAAGTTCAAACCTAATTTGAGTTCGCTGAAAGTGGTTATGCTTCGCACTTTCACTATTGAATCGTTATATCCTGAGAGACAATCGTTATACACATACGGTGTTATATACGGTGAAATTGTCTTGAGGACATCGTGTGAAACACGAGCCTCGATTCCTTTACCTTTGAAACTGTTTATTATTTTCTGCAGATTCGAACCAGATTGTTTTTACAAATTACAAACAACAATCTTAAGACAATTTTCTTTTCCCCTTTTAAACTCTTCATAACATTTTCTTAAAACTTTATGGTTTTTGTTTCTGGTACAGATCGTAACAAACTTGAAACTTCAGTGGTTCGGCTTTCAAATAGATCTGTGAAAATTGGGTTTATTTTTAGACACTGATTTCGATTACATAACTTTAATATGTGGAAATTAGGTCTACTTTAAGACACTGATTCAATTACAAAAAAAAAACTGATTTATTATTATTAATATTTTTTGGGCAAATTGGGTCTATTAATATACACTGATTTTGAAATCGATTGTGATTTCAACTGGGTAATCGGGTCTGCAATATCAGACACTGATTGTGATTTTCAATGTGAAATCTTATTTGATATCGCTAGATATCTGTGCTATTATTTATGTGATGCTAAAACAATTTTGTTTTGTTTCAGATATTATGGCAGATAAGTCTATCGTGAACTCGAGTGTTCCACTAGAGATTCTGAATGTTAATCCAACTGTGGGATTAGACAAATTGGCTGTGAATTCTTTACTTGTAGGCAATGTGCCTATTGTGTTGCCAAGTGTGGCCACAATGACTCCGACCATCAACTCATTCGTGAGAAATATGCCTGATTCGGTGATGCGCTAGTATATGAGTTAATGGAATGTTCCGATGGCAAATCCCTGTATGAATTC
Source organism: Dipteronia dyeriana (assembly GCA_032871835.1). Taxonomy (NCBI): domain Eukaryota; kingdom Viridiplantae; phylum Streptophyta; class Magnoliopsida; order Sapindales; family Sapindaceae; genus Dipteronia; species Dipteronia dyeriana. The sequence continues at coordinate 26,859,950 of CM065300.1, read as the reverse complement.
GGTTCTGTTACCGATGAATCATATGAAAAATCCTAACAAGTTCAGTGGACCGAATTTCAAGCGGTGGCAGCAAAAGATGCTGTTTATTTGACCATACTGAACCTTGCTAGGTTCCTGACTGAAGAAGCTCCTAAAGCCAATAGTGGTGAAGAGTGATATGTTCATGTATGGAATGCTATAGACGTATGGAACCATTTAGATTTCTTGTGTCGTAACTACATATTAAACGGGCTATCAGATTCGCTGTATAGCCTATATTCTTTAAAGAAAACAACCAAAGAATTGTGGGAGTCATTAGACCAGAGATACAAAACTGATAATGCTAGATCCAAATTTTTTATTGTGGGCTAGTTTCTTGAATACAAGATGGAGGACTCCAAATCAGTTATGAGTCAAATCCAAGAGCTTCAGGTGATTTTGCATAAGATTCATGCCGAAGGGATGACCTTAAGTGAAACCTTCTAGGTGGCTACAATCATTGAGAAGTTGCCTCCTTAATGGAAGACTTTCAAGAACGTGAAAAGAGATGAAGGTCGAGGATCTCATTCTCAAGCTTCGTATTGAAGAAGATCATAGAAAGTCTGAGAAGAAGGATGTTAGTCTGACTGAAGCAAAGAATGTCGTGAAACATGGGCAAAGTTATAAACTTAAGAAGAACAAGCCTAGAAAAGGATCCAAATTGGGTCCAAACGGAGGAGTCTCCAAGAAGCCAAAATTCCAAGTGAAGTGCTTCAACTGTGACAAGCTGGGTCACAGATTTTCTAAGTGCAGGTTTTTAAAGAAGAATTAGAACCATGAGGTAAACGTGGTTGATGGGATTTCAAAAGAGGTCTTAGAAATCAATCTCTCTGCAGTTGTGACAAATGCAAACTTGGTTAGGTCAAACCCAAGGGAGTGGTGGTTAGATATTGAGGCCACACGCCATATATGCCTTGATAGGGAGATGTTCAGTACATTTGAAGAAATGGAGAATGAAGAAAAGTTGTATATGGAAAACTCAGTCACATCTGACGTGAAAGGACGTGGTCAAGTCATTCTCAAGATGACCTCTGGTATAACCCTAAGCTTGAACAATGTGCTGTATGTTCCTAATATCCATAAGAACTTGGTGTCCGGTTTGTTGCTTAATCAGCATGGGTTCAAGATGGTGATTGAATCAGACAAAGTGGTTTAACCAAGCAGGGAAATTATGTGGGTAGGGGATATGTAACAGAAGGGCTTTTTAAGCTTAATGTATCTGTTGTCAAAAGAACAATCAATAAAGATAATTCTTCAGTTTATTTGCTTGAGTCTTCCAATTTATGACATGGTAGACTAGAACACGTTAATTATCATACTTTACGCAGATTATTTAACTTAAATCATAATCTCACTTTTAATATTAATCCCAAACATAAGTGTGAAGTTTGCATGGAAGCAAAACTAACAAGGTCATCATTTCAAAGTATTGAAAGAGAAACTGAACCCCTTGATTTAATTCATAGTGATATATGTGATTTAAAATTTGTTCAAACAAGATGTGACAACAAATATTTCATCACATTTATAGATGATAGCACAAAATACTGCTATGTACATTTGTTGAAAAACAAAGATGAAACTATAGAGAAGTTCAGTCTCTATAAAGCTAAAGTTGAGAATCAACTCAACAAGAAAATCAAGGTACTGAAAAATGAGCGAGGTGGTGAGTATGAAGCACCATTTGGTGAATTTTGTGCACAATATGGAATTATACATCAAACTACTGCACCATATTCCCCTCAGCAAAATGGCATTGCAGAACGAAAAAATCGTACCTTGAAAGAAATGATGAATGAAATGTTGATAAGTTCTGGATTGTCTCAGAACATGTGGGGTGAAGCTATATTGTATAGCAATTACCTTTTAAATAAGGTACGTCGTAAGAAAGTAGACAACCCCATATAAACTGTGGAAATGAAGAAAGTCTTCCTACAAATTCTTACGAATGTGGGGGTGTTTTGCCAAAGTGGCCGTACCTAACTTAAGAAGATGAAAATAGGTCCGAAAACTGCTGATTGCATTTCATTGGATATGCACATAACAGTAGTACTTATCGATTTTTGGTGTATAAGTCTGACATCTCAAATATATATAGAAACACGATAATGGAATCTAGAAATGCATCGTTCTTTGAAGATGTATTTCCATGTAAATCCAACGATGAAGCAAGTTTGTCAAAACGAACACATGTTGAAAGTTGTGAGGACCAAAAAAAAGAAGTTGAGGATGAACCTATGAGTAGCAAAGAGCTAGGATAGAAACATCTTTTGTATTTGCTAGAAAGTGAACCTCGAACCTTCAAAGAAGCGGTGAGCTCTTCAGAAGGACTCTTGTGGAAAATGGCTATCAAGAGCGAAATTGATTCCATACTCTGAAATCAGTGAAGCCCGTAGGGAAAAGGTTAAACTACGTTTTTAAGGATTCTTATACGTCAGAATTCTAAGCATTGGAAATCTGAGCAGAGTAATGCGGGTTACTCTTAATTAAGAAATCACCTATGTGAGAGAGAAATGGTACAGCTTCTAAAAGAGAATAGTGAAGAGCTATATTCTCCAGCGACTCTCACAAAACTAGACGTATGTTTATGGCTAAAACGAACATAAAAATGAGAACCAAATTGGGTCTGAAAGATGCCTGTGTGAGGTGTGCTATCATTTACATAAAATGACAGAACATTTCAAGGATATTAAATCTACTGATCTGCCAGTAACGTAAGCATGCTTTTACAAGGGAAGGTTCAAAGAGTAACACCTACCTATCCTATGTAGGTATCGACCGTTTGAACTTACCAAAAAGTCATCTCTCGTGTCTCCTAAGTCAATTTCATTCATATGGGGGATTGTAGGAAAAATTTATGATAAACTTACGGTTTGAGAGCAATATTTGAGTATGATTGGTTTCATGAAAATGAAAGATCAATGTATATTCGAATTCTTCTTCATAAGAGCTTCGAAGTGGTATACTCAAACTCACAAATTGATTAATGGTTGAATGAGAAATTGAGTCTCAAAGTGATCTCATTGTGTAGGGGAAAAAAAACATCCGACATTGGTTGGGTAAAGAACTTATATGTAGTATATAAGTAGGTGTGTGATAGTAGCTTGTCAACATGTGTGGCATAGAGGCTCTCTCTCGAGTGCGCATGGGGATGGTGTGAATCAAGGACCTTGGACCTTCGATTGCACGAATCGTGTGTGAGCGCGACTTATGTACACGAATGCCGCTCCGGTTGGACTGTGAGAGTACAACCAAAATTTTACTACTATTTTGAATTTTATTTTTCCTAAATCAGTTTGTTGATAAGGAAAGAATTAATTATTTTTTCTAAGTTAAACGTTTTATATGAATGATAAGGAAGAATGGTAATTTCCATTTTTGATTAAGGAAATTAATTTGAATTAAGGAAATAGTTGATTTCTGTTTTGGATTTTGACACTTACTTGATCACTTAGTGATCAGAATCAGTGATCAATGAGGAATAAATCTTTTAGAAGATTATTCTTTAATTAACTTTCCTTTATCATTTAAAACATAGTAATTAAGAAATTTCCAAATCAATCTCTTTGACTTGGGTTACATAAGAAACCCTAGTCTACAATTCTAAAAATACATATTCTTGCATTCACGGAATTTTAAGAAATCATTCTTTCTCTCTATATTTTCGTTTTTCTTCTTCTTTTTGCTTGGTAAGTTCGAACATAATTTGAGTTCCCTGAAAGTGGTTGTGCTTCGCACTTCCACTGTTGAATCGTTATATCCTGGGAGACAATCACTATACACATACGGTGTTATATACGGCGAAATTGTCTTAAGGATACCGTGTGAAACATGGGTCTCGATTCCCTAACCTTTGTTTATTTTTTGCAGATTCGAACTATATTATTTTTGCGTATTACAAACAACAAGAAAAGTAGAAAGAAGGGAAAAATGAGGGGAAAAATGAGAGGAAAAATTGATGGGTGAGACCCATTAATTTTAATCCTCCCAAAAATGGGAGGAAAAGTGGAGAGAAAAGTGATTATGCTTTTGACTTTAAATGAAATTATAACTTTTCCCTTTTTTTAATTTACTTAAAATTTATTGTTAAAAATAAATTTGTTTAACATAATGTATTAGTTTATATATATAATAGGTAACAAAGTTTAAAGTCATTTTGTAAAAAAAAAAGTTGGATTCAATATTATTTAAATTATATTTATTTTTTAAATATAAAAATATATAATATATAAACTATAATATAAGGGTAGAATAATAAAATTGATAAAAAAGATTTTCCATCCAATCTTCTTTCCTTCCTATTTACCAAACAACTCAAGAGAAAATTATTTTCCTTTCTTTCCCTCATTTTTTCTATCCCTCCAAATTTTTTTATCCTTTCTATTTTCTTTCCTCTCTACCAAACATACCCTAAATGACTTAACAACTTCTTGGCTATTTTCATGGTGAATTACAAACAGGCTCATGTATTCCTCTAAAATCACAGAATCTTTAATCGTGTCTCATATTTTACCTGTTTACCCTTGGTTTATCCAAAATTAGATTAATGCCCCTAGATTACCAACTTCAGCTGAAACAGTTTATTTAATCCAATAAATACCCGGTTTCACCCAAGAAACAAGCATAAAATTTAGGAAACGGGGGCTAAAAATATATATAGAAATGGTGTTATATGAAGATTTAGCGATGCTAATCAATCTTTCTTCTTTAGCTATCCTACAAGACTAGTATTTCGATTTTGCTATGTACACATGCTTTTCATGACGATCGAAACAGAAACTCATCTAATAACTTTACAGTTTTGTCTTTCCTGGCCATGTAAGCCCATCTATTGTGGTTTATAATTGTCATTCTTATTGTTACAATCGTGTCCTGTCGTCATTGAATCTGTGATTAATTAAAGTGTGAGATGGTGAAATTACTGAAATTACAAGGTTACAAGGTTACAACTATGCTAGCATATCTATCAACTTATTCAACTAGTTGAGGAAAACTATATGCATCATACTACACTTCGTCTTTGTACTAGTTTTTTTTGAAGCTATCTTTGTACTTTTATGCAGGAAAGAATTTGTATTTTTTTTTCTTATATATATCAACTGTGGTTAGGTGAATGAGTGTCTTTCAACATCAAACAACATAGGGTGGTTGTGAATTGAATTAGGTTCTTTTTGCCTGTCTATTTCTTTAAGTTTATATCGTAAGTTTACCTGAGTATGCAATTAAATCACTTATACTATTATGTGCTAAACAGCTACCTTATCACTGATACTGATATACAAATCCCAATTATTCCACACCAGACAAACAGAGTATTAACTAACCCTCCACAGACTAATTACCATGAAAACCATAACAGTAAGGATTGAAATCAGTAGACTAGACTCATTAACAGAAGACACACACATAAACCCAGCTTAGATGATCTTCTAATCCACTGGGTGGTGGGACTGGTGAAATGATTGAAATCAAAAGGTGGCAAACGGACCCAGGTTGAGAGTGGTCTCCATAGCTTTCATATATGGCTTCAAATCTGGGCTGCTTGGACTGGAACTTGAGTCCAGGATAGAGCTTCATCAGCCTCTTGGGATAAACTACTTGGCTTTCCTGATCATCAGCCTCTTTTGCCACCAATGCTGGTGCTGGATAGATCACAACATCACTGCCTGGACTGTAAACTGAAGCAATGGACATTCTGTTTCCTGCTGCTTGAACATTTACACGGTGCACCGCACTCTTGTACTTGCCATTGGTTATGACCTGATTTTTTATTTTTTTTTAAATGAACAAAAGATTTCTTATTAAAATAAGGATCGTTAGTCTGTTACGAAATATACAAACTCAAAGCAAAAATTAAATCACACTAGAGCAAAGAAAAGAAAATAAAAAGACCCTATATTTTCATGGTTTGGTAAAAACCTACGTAAACGCATACCGGTACTCAATTTCCACTATCAACTAGTTGTTTACAATGCGAAGAAAATTCTCTCTTTTAATTCGACTCTTTATATTGTGTCTCCTCTTATAATAAAAAATCCTAGAACTACAACTTACAAGAGTATTTACAACGACCATCGATGTATCAACGCAGTGCATTATTACGAATTCAAGCATCACGATTCACTACCCAACATATTCAACTGGGTTAATTTTATGCTAATGATCATTATAGAAATCAGAATCACATGAAAAAAGTGAGAAATTATTGTTTTTGTTGGAGAAATTCAGAACTATGTATACCTTACATCAAGAGTTATTGGATTGAAACGAAAACTTCTTCAAACTATATAACTTGTGTCGAACAGAATATTGCTATAACCTATAAAAATAAAAATTATGTGCTTCAAGACACGTCATTATTGGCACTTTCATCAACAACTTCTGGAAAGTTGTGTCTTTTCTATTCTAATTCAATTTATTTAAAAGTGTTTCAACAATCCCCCATCATTTCAATATAAATGCAATTTGAAAATGTCATGTATTGGCCTGGAAATCTTATGCATAAATGAATCTGTCTTTTGGACTTGAACATTTACTTAATGAAAACACATCAAAGCTAGTTAAGGTAACATGGTAGAAAAGCTTTGAACCAGTGAATTTATACGACTAATCGGACACATCTCACATATAATCTTTCTTTATCTCAAGTGTTCGTATTAGTTGACGCGTGGATTGACCTTTTGTCTATTTTTCTTTTGAACAACAACTGTTTATTAAAGAGGAAACAAAGACAAAAGCCCTACAAGCAAGCAAAACGAGACCAAAGTAAGAAACATGAAAACCACAACAGAACACCCATAACAGGGCAACCAAGCAACACTCACAACCTTAGCTCATTTAAAACAGGGCAAACACAAGAGGAAACAAAGCAACTGTAGAATTGACAGGTGCTGATGCACTCCGAGCGTACCTCTAAACGACTGGTGCTCCAAAAATAAAATGAAATGGTGTGCACAAGTCTAGATGACCTTTCGCAGGTGTACGAATCGCTGTTAAGTATAGCGGACACTAGTAAGGGTATCGTTCCCACAAGGAACTCTAGGTAGTGGAAATTAAATTGAACAATAACTTGCTTAACAATATTGACTAGTGAATGATCTTAACTCGTTTAACTAAAAATGAGACAAGTGAGATACAAAGGAATATGATAAAACATAAATGTTAACCAAGATCTTAAATCAATGACTTTAATACAACATCCATTTATCTAATATGTGGCCCTGACTTAAAAGGTGTTTGAGAAAAACTTTCATCAATTCCACACCTCAATAGACAATAGGTCAAAGGATAGTGAATACAGAAATCTTTAATCTAAAAGGGCAAGTGAAAATTAACAAGCATGGTCAAGCATTATCAACAATTACTCCAAAAGAAAGTGAGGACAATAGTTATGTTTATTCAAACACATTGATTTATGATTCAACCACTTAAAAAGCATCTTAAATGCTACAAATGTAAAGTAAATCACATTGAATGCATAATTCATACATTGATTGCACATATATAAATAAGATAGAATGGATAAACATATTATATTGACTTGGATCATGGTTGACAACAAATGAACATTTATCCTCACATCTTAAGGAATTTAGCAACACATGATGTTCTTAACTACAAACGAGAGAGGGAGAGAGATACAACCAACTGTTATGGATGATACTTGACTTTGATTGCAATTTCTTCCTTCAATCTCCTTCAAAGTTGCTTCAAGATCCAAGTAAAACTAAGAACCAATTTAATTTCTAAGAGAACTTCTACTTTTACTCGATGTGTTTAGCTATGTGTAAGTAATTCTAAGATATGAAAAATGTTACACTAAGAACACTCTAAGATATTATATATCTAACATGTAAGATATTATTACATATACATAAATATATCTACTAGGTTAACAAAGATATTTAAGGTATGGTGGCAGGTAGGAAAATCATTGAATTATCAAGTGGATTGCTGACATGGTAGGCCTTTGCGAGACCGATCTATGAGATGGAACTTGCAGATTGAAGTCGCAATGTAACTTCTGCTAGTTAGACGTTGCAGATTATGATAGAGGTGGGCTTCTGGGTAACTTATACAAGTAAGAACTAGCAGTCTGATCTAACAGTTTCTTCTTGAATTGTTCTACGAGTTAGATCCGTGAGATCGAACTCGCAGATTTGAAATAGCAATTCTGATTTGCTGGTTAGTGGTCACAGCTTGACATGGCAGAAGCTTGAGTGGTTCTGCGAATTAGAAACTGTGCGGTGGAACTCGCAGACAGATATCGCAATCCGCTTTGGGAAGCGTCTGCTACTTCATATTTGATGCTGAAGTCCCATCTTGGTGTCGTAGTCCTCATTGGGGAACTTCAGTGACTTGGATCTGCGAGGTTGAGCTCGCAGATTTCTTCTAAAAATCCCTTCTTTTCATGTACAAATTCCAACTTGGGACAAAAATTCCCTTGGATGAGTTATTATGCCTGAAAACACTTTTACAAGCAATTAAACACTTAAAACATTCCAAAAATGACAACAAAGGTAAAAGAATTAGGCACTCAAAACATGTATACTTCTAGAGTGATCAAACCTTTGCTCGTCCTAGAGCAAATCATAAGATAAGAAAATTAACTACCCACTTAAATAAAAAATTACTCAAACAAACGAACAAAAAGGGGCGAGACCCTATATGAAAACAATGCCAAGATCGGTGTACGATTGAGAAATTAAACTTGTAAGAATTTTTGAGTGAAGAATATCCTGAAAGCATTCAGATGATTTTATCTTACAAAAATGAATCTGACACTTTATGTAACAACATCCAAGACTACTCACACGAGCATTTCAGATGTAATTCGCCTCGACTCTAATCTCACTAGATTTCTCTCTATTTTCTCACATAGTCCTAGGCTTACTCATTTTCTAGAACATGCGAATTGGAAGTTATGAGAATGACAATCAACTATATATCACACATGAGTATTTTGAAATAAAGAACTTTTTAAATTAAATTGATCTCATGAAGGAATTGAATACCACGAACATAGTAGAGACATTAAAAACTCATATTCCCAAAATAGATTTCCTAAAAGATCAAATGGACTCTTTCCTAATTACTTGTCCCATGGTGATTTGTGGTGAAGGTAAGGTGGCATGGAAAAACACTAATCAAGCCAAAGTGTTTATGCGACAACTTTCTTCAAAATTTAACTCTAATATCTTTCACATTTTCACATTCATATTCAACGTCTAGGCTATGTTATGTGATATTTTGATGGTGCTAGGTCGTTACCTATATTTGGAGTAACTATAATTTGAAGACCAAATGCTTTAAGTGATAAATTTTAAAACACTCAAAATTTTAAAGCCTATCTAAAGCACATATTACAAAACGCCTCAGTACACGCTGCTTCAACTAGAGTTTGCACATTAATAACTAAATTTTGAACACTTTGACAAAATATAGAATATGTGGTTATGGTGGCTGTTTAGGTCCATGGTTTGTAGTGGTGATGTATGTAGGCTTACGTGTTTTGGGCAAGTGTTTCGGTCTTTTGATCATGAAAATACTAACAAGGCCCTTATATCATATCTCGAAGTCCGTCTAAAATGGGAATACAAATTCAAACATATTATCCACATTTAATGAATGTTCTGTGGTAAACATTGCAAGTGATGTAATGAGATCTTATCATCCAATTTTTTTCATGAAAAGTGTATAGGAATAGAAAAAATTATGCACTCAGAAATGAACACTAAGGCATAAAAATTCACGGGTAGCCTCCACTATCAATCCTAAACACACGAGTACTAAGTCCCTTTTGTCAAAACATTAGAGAAAGGGACTATGCTCGCATTGTTCGAATGGATCCTAGATTGATAAAAAGCTAGTCTAGACTCAACAATGAAAACAATTAAAAGCTTCTCAACATATACGAACTGACATTGTAGTAAACACTGATGTTCAAAAAAGTTTGACTTGCCTAAAAGATTTTGCTAAATTTAAAAATTTTACCAGAAAACACAAGAAACAAACACACAAATATTTACAATAAAGATGTTAACATGCCCACACACCCAAACCTAAATGTCACATTGTCCCTAATGTGTTAACAAGAAAGAACATGAACATGAATTCAAAGGTTTGGTTGTTTGGCCAACAAACAAATATCCAAAATCAATATATACACATACATCCATACTCCATAGACCAACTTAGGCACTAAACAATTAGCAATCAAATCCACTCTCAGATCTATTCAAAAATGTATATAAGCACAAGTATATATATATATATATATATATATATATATATATATATATATTCAAAAACCTATGCTAAATACAGAAAGTAGAATGCTTATTAAATTACATTATCCATTTAAAAACTAAAAATGATAAACTATAAAATAACATGCGTAAAGTAAATAAAGTTCTAATATCTATAATACTAAAAAAAACACTACAAATGTTATAGGGAAGAGAAAAATATCTTCCTGAATCTTTGTCCATCTCGAACTCTTTACTATCTAGGTCTGTCGACAAAGTGGATAAGATAGGTGTAGGATATGGTATCAGTTCAAGGGGGGAGTAAGGTGACATCGCCTGAAACTCAGCTATTGGATCAAATGTGAGGCCTGATACTAGGAGTACGCTCTGGTGTAACCATTGGGTCTGGCTTTAGATCATCATAAACATCACCTTTGGTAGATGGTCCTTCAGCTCTGGACCTTTTCCTCTAAACATGTGGAGTCCTCCTAGCATAGGTTCTATCGGCGTCGAAACTATCTCTGAAAGCTCGGAACTCGATGCTGAGATTTCTTATCATAGTGGTCAAATCCTCTACCCATTCTGGTATCGGGGATGCTGATCTCCTAAGAGCATGCCTCTTGAGCTGAACGCTAGGATCTGCTTCTAAATCAAGTTTCTCTTACTCTGTTTGCTCAGTTGAGGCAACTTCTATTGCTCCCCTTCTTTCGGCTCTCCTCTCATTTTACAACCTCTTCTTCCTTCCTTTTTTTGTCTCTAACCAAGGAATCCTTCTTGGATGGCTACCTCATTGTAAGCTTTCATGCCCATATTCCCTCCTGAACTCCACTCAGCATCATCCAAAAATCTCACTCTTGCCTTCCCACAAAAGTGAGTGATGAGGTAAGGAAAAGCCAATCTGGGCACATTCGCTCTGCCCACCTCTGTTATCCTTTTGAGAGCAATAATGTCACAATCGAAGGGCAAGTTCTTCTTCATCAAGTAGAGAGTGATGGCCGACCCACAAGTAACATTGTACCGGTGATATGACGGGAAGAGTGAGTAGCTACAAAAAATGTGCCAAAAGGCACTCTTAAAGTATAACTGGTCTTGAACGAACATGTTGGATGTGTTCCAAATTGCATACTCTGTGTCTTGGAGTTCATTGGCCAAGTTTTAGTTGTACAACTGGTATATTCCGCTGGGCTCATATCCGTCTGTCCATTGCGAATGACTATGAGTCTCATACTATTCATTGATGTCGAGGGCACTGAAACTCACCAATCTTCCCCGGACCTTCACCGATCTTCCTTGAAGGAAACTCTACCAAGATATAGTTGCGTAGAACTTCTGCACCACTATAGTGTTGCATCGGTTTCGGATGGTGCAATAGGTCCTCCATCCAAGATGGTCTACGTCTTCTATAAAACATGTACCCTCAAAATCTTTGAAGTTCAACCTCTTTTCAATAACGATGCTTTTTTTTGTTGCTCTTCATCCATTGAACAAAATCCGAGTTCCGTTCAATGGACCACAACATCGAAGCCTTTCCCTTTCTTCGCCTCCATTTGATGGGATCCTCAACTAGAGGAGGTGGCCTCCTAGTCCTAATCATATTTGCATACACAAAAAACTTGATCCAAATTAGAGTCTACCAAACTCTACATTTTTGCAAAAACTATGACAAGCTAATCGGTTTAAAAATTCAAAACCCATTGCCATTGTTCATAAAAATTAATGCTTGAAGAATTACAAACTGGCAAAGCATCACATATGTATTCTTATCAAAATATTCAACAACCCTAAACAATATCAAACTTTTCCCACTCAAACAAACTTCACATAAGACAACTTCATAAACAACTATTCAATATGCTTTATCACATTTTCAATTTGTACAATTCCAAGGATGCATAGCTTTCGTCAAAATGAATCCAAGTAAAATATATGTGTCGTTTATGAGCCTATCTTTTTCTCTCAAATTCTCATTACACATTTTTCTTCACTTAAAATCTTAAATCAATGCATATCTAACTATAATTGAGTACATACACTTGTATTCAATCATTAAACACAACATGCAACATAAAATTGAATCATAACATCCATTAATCCCAATTTTCAAAAATTCCCAATTGAAAAATTATCAATTCGAAAATAGACATCAATTCTCATGTAAAATAAAAAAATCAAACATCATCAATTAGCCATCCTTACCGTCAACAAACAAAACCCCTTTCATGTAATCAACATTAGAAACCCTAACCCTAACCCTAACAAAATCGGTCAAGATGAAGATTTTCACGTAGATTTTAACAAATTGAAAAAAAATTAGGAGTTAGAGTGATGATTCATATCTGATTGAAGTGTTGATCGAGTGAAAACAAGTTAATTAGAGTGTAATATGTGGTTGATTTGAAAATTTGAAACGAGAGCAAAAAGGGGGGAAATTTAGGGTTTTTGGAATAGTGACGTTTCAGCTTTATACTCTTGAATTTTCACAAAAATTGCTAGTTATAGCTCATTGATTTGGGGTCCAGGTCGTATATTTTTGTCTTAGAAATTAGGGTTCACACCCAGGATAACACTGCGAGATAGGATCTGCGAAGTGAAACTTGCAGATCGAAGTCCCAGATTTTGTCCACCAGACACTGCGATTTGAGATTGATAACTCACAGAAGTGCTCCAGTGGAGACTGCAACTTGAAACTACCATGCACTGTGAGAGTTGACTCGTAGAAGAAGCTAGCAGATGAACTTTTTCTTTCAAAAAATTCTGAAATTATAAAATTTGATTCCCTTGCTTAAACACAATATTTTGTAAATGATTTTAGCAAGTAATTCTCCCTCAAACATGCAAATTTTAATACTTAAGGCAAACTAAACTAAAATACTATACTATGTACAATGTAGAAGTGATTCAACACAAACTTTTGTTTCCTTCCGAAGCTTCGATTCCTGCACATTCAAACAAGAACTTCAAAATGTTCACACATTCAAACACTACCCACAATAGGTGGTTTCAACATAACGTATCCCATTCCTTCTTTCTTCACCCATATGGACCCTTTGGTTTTGATTTCCAGTAGCTTATTTTTTCCACCCATATAGATTTGACATGATTTGTGTTGAATTTTTGTTCAACATTGGAAATGTCTTTCCTAGGGTCTACCATGTTATGAGTGTTCTTCCTTTTCAATTTAGCACAAGAAAATTTGGCGTGACCCATCTTGTGGCGATAACAACAATGAGGAAGTAAGCCAGGAATTGAACCTTTTTGATGCTCTTTCTTTGGTGGAAGCGGTGGTCTTTCTTTTCTCTCATTCATCTTCCTAGGTGTAAGGATGGGTAATTTGTTAAAGATATACAATTTTTTTTCCTTTTTGTATCTAACTTCTTCTTAGGAAAAGATATCACTTCCTTTTGTTTGCCTCTAGTTGCAAATTTTGATTCTTTCTCATCCCTTAGTGCTTAGTCTTTTACCAAAGTCTTTTCCTTGATTTGAACTATCCCAATTGAGCACTTACCTACACAATCTTCTTGATTCTTCAAGACCTCCTTTAGCTTGGTTGTGAGCTCGAAATTCATTACCTTCACCATTCTATTCTCCTCTTTGAGTTGAGCAATAATCTCTTCGTAGTCGGGTGTCTCGTGCTTGAGAAGAGGTGCTTTCATTTCATCCAGTGGAAAATCAGCTATTCCTATATACTCAACTAATCTAGTTTAGGATCGGAATCCTTATCTTCCACTTGAATACTGAAACATTTAAGAGCTTCCATATGGTGCTTTATTGATTCAAAAACTTTGAACTCTAATGTCTCTCATAGGGCGATCATGGATAACTTCCCATAATGGACGTCGATGATTGCCTTGGCAATAGCCATGAAAGGTTGCCCTAGTAACATTGGCATCTCTCTTCCTATGGAGGGATCCTCTTCCATATCTAACAAAACAAAATCCGTCGAAATGATTAATTTCCCGATTTGCTCTAGGACATCTTCTACTATGCCATATGGGTGCCTAACAAACTTGTCTGCTATAATGATCTCCATCTTTGTTGGTTTGAGCCCTTATAACCCCATTTCTATATAAACCACATGTGGCATCAAGTTGATTGATACACAAAGATATAATATTGCCCTTTCTTTCTTTGTATCCTCGATAGAGATATCTATGATACAACTCCCCGGATCTTTTATCTTTTCAAGCAAAGTTCATTGGTTGGCTACATTAACTTCCTTCGGTATGATTATTTTCTCCTTAAATTCCTTGCTTCTCTTCCTAGAGTTGAGCTCTTTAAAGAATTTAGGGTAAGCCGACATCTTCTCTATTACTTCAAGAAGTGGCAAGCTCAAGAAAACCTTTGACAAGATGTCGTAGATCTCTTTGAAAGATTGGTTTTCTAGAAAAAGAATTAAAGGAACATATTGATCCAGAGACTCAGATTTTTTCACCATCTTTTTCAATGTGACCTCCGACTTCTCTGTTCCTTTGGGTATTTCTTCACCTTCTTCTTTATCTAGATTTTTACCTAAAATATTAACAGAAATATATGAACGTTCAAGAGTATTGTCTACAAGAACCTTACCATTTCTTGGTACTACCAATGCATTGGCTTGCTCAGTATGGCTAGGAAGCTTTCTCGGTTCTTACTTTTGTTGATCTGCGGCAAGTGATCTAACTTCCCTTTCCATCATCCTAAGAAGCTCCTCCATTTGGTTGATCTTATGATTGTTTGGACCTGTTGGATTGCGGTGATATTGCCTCCCATAATTTGTATTCCGTAATGGTTGATTTTTGTTGCTTTTTCCATTTTTAGGGATATGGTCGGTAACGTTGCCCTTGTTAACCTCTGTTTTGGTATGCTTGGCTATCTTATGGGTTAAGGCAATTTTCAGTGTTGGACAAAGAAAAATTTGGATGCCTCTTCCATCCTGGATTGTAGGTATTAGAAAAAGGTTCATCCCTTGGCCCTTGCTAGGTCCCTTGGACTTTATCAACTCTACTCATAGTTGGATTCTATTGCACTGGGTGTTTAAAGAGGGCTTGCATCCAAGATTCAATATAAAATGTTACATTTTCCTCATTAGACTAGCCATATTCTTTGCCATCTCTCTATTCAATCCTTTATCACGTTCCCCTATTCGGATCCTTTGTTGGGAATTTTGCCCCAACATCTCATACTTGTCAAACACTTCTTCCGCTGCCAATTTCCTCATTGTATCTCTGCATGCATTGTCCACAATGGCTTGAGTAAGCCTAGTAAGTCCATCATAAAATGATTGTACTTAGCTAACCAAGGTGAACTCATGGTGTGGACATTGAGTTAGTAGCATAAGGCTCTCATTCCTTTTCTTGGAAGGTGACAATTTCTCCCTATATTTCCTTCGTTATACTTGAAGGGAAATACTTATCAAAGAATTGCTTCTCAACTTCTATCCAAGAGGTTAAAGATCTAGATGCTAACGTTATAAGCCACTACTTGGCTTAATCCTTCATGCAGTATGAGAAACACCTCATTCGTAGCTAATGTTCTGTAATTCCTTCTAAAGGAATGGTTGTCATCACATGGTAGAATTCCTTCATAAATTGAAGTGTGTCATCCCTTGGGTTACCATACAAGGTCGGAAGAGTGTTGTAATGCATATTCTTTAGCTCATAATTCCTTTGAGCTGTTTCAAGCAATAATGTCGATGGTTGTGAACCAACTTTCAGTAATGTATAATCCTTCATAAACCATTGTACCATGGGTGGGTTTTGTCTATCCATGGCTCTGCTATTGGAAGGCGATGGATCACTTCCAATTTCTATAACCACTGATGTAGTATCGATTCCTCTTCGTACCTTGGCAATATGGTCAATATTCTCACTACTTGGAAACAAAAGTCCTCCTAGTGATCTTTGGCCTTGTATACAACTAGTTCAATCCTGAAATAAGAAATAAAATTTCAACTAGGTTAAAAGAACAAAAATTATCTACCGCTACTCTAAGAGGTTCCTCGGTAGCCATGTAAAGATTTTGAGACACTCCGAGCGTACCTCTAAACTACAGGTGTTGTAAAAATGAAATGAAATGAAATGGAGTGCGCGAGTCTAGATGACCCTTCGTACGTTTAAGAATTACTGTCAAGGATAACAGCTACTAGTAAGGGTATCGTTCCCATGAGGAACTCTAGGTTATGGAAATTAAATTGAACAATAACTTGCTTAACAAGATTGACTAGTGAATGATCTTAACTCGTTAAACTAACAAAGAGACAAGTGAGATACAAGGGAATATGATAAAACATGAGAGTTAACCAATATCTTAATCAATAAATTTAAAAACTACATCCATTTATCTAATATGTGGCCATAATTTAAAAGTCTTTGAGAAAAACTTTCATCAATTCCACATCTCAATAGGTCAAAGGTTGGTCTGAAATGGCAAGTGAAAATTAACAAGCATGGTCATGCATTATCAACAATTACTCCAAAAGAAAGTGAGGATAAAAGTTATGTTTATTCAAACACATTGATTTATGATCCAACCACTTAAAAAGCATCTTAAATGCTACAAATGTAAAGTAAATCGCAATGAATGTATAGTTCATACATTGATTGCACATGTATAAATAAGATAGAATGGATAAACATATTATATTGACTTGGATCATGGTTAACAACAAATGAACATCTATCCCTCACATCTCAAGGAATTAGCTACACATGATGTTCTTAACTACTAAAGAAAGAGGTAGAGATATGCAACCGATTGTCATCAATGATCCTTGACTTTGATTACAATTTCTTCCTTTAATCTCCTTCAAAGTTGCTTCAAGATCCAAGTAAAACTAAGAACTAGTTAGTTTATAAGAGAACTTCTACTTTTACTCTAAGTGTTTAGCTATGTCTAAGTAATTCTAAGATATGAAAAAAGTTACACTAAGGGTCCGTCCTGAAGCGTTTTCCGGTTGCTGTTTTTTTAAAATAAAAATGAAAATGAAAACAGTAGTTTTGGTTTCAGTTTCGAATTATGAACGCATCTGGTATATACTGAGAGCTGTATTTTAAAAATAAAAACGAAAAAATGCGTCTGGTAGGTTAAGCGAAAAATATCAAAAATTGAAATATCAATTTTGGCATTTTGTTTAATATTATTACAACTATAAACAAATTGATTAAATAATTAACCAATATAATTTTTGTATTGTAAGTTTTAAATTAAACAAAAGTAACACATCAAAAATTAATTCAAAAAAACATATCAAAAAATGAATTAACCAAAACTGAACTCTTAAATTATAAATAAATAATTATAATATATATATATATATATATAATTATATAATAAAAATATAATTGTATATATTATATTAATATATGTATATATTTTATAATAATATATATTTTTAGATATTAAATATTAATATATTTTAATATTATATATATTACATTATATCCTACATAAATATATAATATTTGATATTATATATATATATATATATTTAATATTATATAATATATTATTGTATATAATAAAAAAATATATTATAATATATATAGTATTAATATATATATATATATATATATATATTTATTATAATATTATATATATATTATTACCTATATATTATATAAATATATCTTCTATATATAATATATAATATTTTATTATTATATATAATAATACATAACATATTATTATATTTAATAATATATATAATCATAATATTATATATATTATAGAATATTAATATACTAATTATGTAAATATTATAATATATAATATTTTATATAATATTTTTATATAGTAATATATATTATAATATTACATATATATATTATAATATATATTAATATTCTATAATATTATAATATATTTTTTGTATATTATAATATATTTTATGTATATTATAATATATATATATATATTATTGCATGAATGCTTTTAGTTCTAGCTGGAAATAAATTATTCTGGAATATAAATATATATATATATATATATATATGTATGTATGTATGTATGTATGTATGTATGTATGTATGTATGTATGTATGTATAAGAGGGGGCACTTTTGTCTTATGAAAATCTTGTTCCTTCTTGTCTTAGCCATATCAAATGCATAACTGTACAATTAATAGTTAAAAAAATTAATTTTGTTCCTTCTTGTCTTAGCCATATCAAATGCATAACTGTACAATTAATAGTTAAAAAAAATAATTTTTTTATATAAAAAATGTGAAAAACGAAAACAAAAACAAAAAACAAGTATTTTGCGTTTTCAAATCTTTCACTTTTAACACTGGTTTTGTTTTTCATTTTTTTTCGAAAATAAAATGAAAAATGGTTAACAAACGCGTTTTCGAAATCTTTTTTGAATATTAAAAAACGAAAATGGACTGAAAAACAGCTACAGGACGGGGCCTAAGATCACTCTAAGATAATATATATTCAGAATGTAAGATATTATAACATATATTTACTAGGTTAACAAAGATATTTACGGTAGGGTGGTTGGTAGGAATATTTATTGAATTATCAAGTGGATTGCTGACGTGGCAGGGCTTTGCGAGACCGATCTGCAAGATGGAACTCGTAGATTGAAGTCGTAGTGTAACTTCTACTAGTTAGACGTCGCAGATTCTGATGGTGGTGGGATTCTGTGTAACTTCTGTTGGTAATAACTCACATTCTGATCTAGTAGTTTCTTTTTGAATTGTTCTGCGAGTTGGATCTACGCGATTGAACTTGCAGATCTGAAATAGCAGTTTTGATCTGTTGGGTAGTGGTCCCAGCTTGATATGGCAGAAACTTCTAAAGTGGTCCTGCGAGGTGGAACTCGTAGACTAACATTGCGGTCGGCTCTAGAAAGCATCTGCTACTTCGTATTTGATGCTGAAGTTGCAGCTTGATGTCACAGTCCTCTTTGGGGAACTTCTGTAACCTAGATTTGTGAGGTTGAATTCGTAGATTTCTTCTGAACCTCCCTTATTTTCATGTGAAAATTCCAACTTGGGACAAAAATGCCTTTGGATGTGTAATTATGCCTGAAAGCACTTTTACAAGCAATTAAACACTTAAAGCATAACAAAAATGGAAACAAAGATAAAATATTAGGCTCTCAAAACATGTATACTTTAAGAGCGATCATGTGCAAGACAGACAAACATAAAACCTTGCACTCAAGATCACCCACTCCAACTAATCAACAACCGAATTCAAACTAGATTTGTGAGCAAAACGATAGAAAGAGAAAACAATGTTCCATTCACCAGTAAAAGAGCTGAAAATGACGAAACTCCACCTCCAAAAGAAAAAAGATCAGATGTCTCATCAGTCAAGATGATCCCCGCTCATATTAGAGCCCAACTTTGTAAGATTGTCAACAAAAGCTTTTGAACTCCTCGGATTTAAAAAGACCTTCATCCTACCCAAGAGATGTAGAAAGCTCCAAATGTCGTAAATAGTATTTACATGCTTAAAACTCCTAACCTCGTCAATATTGTTCACCCACGAGACGACGATATTCAAATCTCTAACGATGACGATGTC
Source organism: Dipteronia dyeriana (assembly GCA_032871835.1). Taxonomy (NCBI): domain Eukaryota; kingdom Viridiplantae; phylum Streptophyta; class Magnoliopsida; order Sapindales; family Sapindaceae; genus Dipteronia; species Dipteronia dyeriana. Next base: position 26,840,172 of record CM065300.1, on the reverse strand, counting down.
TCTTCCCGCAAGAGAGACTTTGGATGCACACAACTCACACGCATAACAAATGGCTATAATTTTTGATGCCTTTGAATCTTCAATCCCTACGAATGACAAAAACAAACAAAGAATCTTGCCTTTCGAATCCCTAAGGACTTCTCCGATCCTAGCCGGATCGGGCTTTCCTCTAGTCGAGCCATCGACATTGAACTTTAAACCATTTTTCGAAGGGGGGGAGAGGGGGGGGGGGGGGGGGTGCAGGAGACCGTCGACATAATTTTAGGCACATAATTGTTCTTACAAAACTTATTAAGATTGAGCAACAAGTGTGTCCCTGATTCTCACCATGTCCGCAACACCATTGATGGATACAACAGAAACTTTAAAAATGCAATGATTCTTACTCTCCTAAATAGTCCAAACAACTACGAAAAAAAAGGGTATACCACACTCTTCTACTTTTCAAACTTAGACACAAACCTTGCCATCCTTCCATCCAATCCCTTAAGGTATTATTAGTACAACCATAAACCTCCCACCAGCTGATACACAACGACCACAACTTCTAAGAACAAATGCAATGAATTAGTCAACAGTTTCATTATTCTTAGAGCAAAATGTGCAGCTTAAATTTGTTGCCATGTCCATACCAAACAGTTGCATCACGTCTTTTACCAATGTTCTGCCTTTGAGGAGACTCCAAGTGAAAATTTCCACCTTGGAAGGACAATAACCTTTCTAAATGAACTTAGAGTTGCAACTGTTTTTTGTCGACGATTCTTCTAAATAATTACTGAAGTATCTCACCGAAAAGAGTACATTCGGGGTATAAGACCAACAACAGCTTGGCATATCTGACTTCTGATTGTCAAGCATTCTAAGGCAGCTATGAGGCATCTACATTGCTCTAATTCCCACCCAAACAAAGGCCTCATCAATGGCACATCCCAAACCCACTTGATATCTTGCCACTGTAGGAAAAAATGCGCCGCGGAAGCGGAAAATAGGTTTAGTATATTTCCAACAAAAAAAATCTGTAAAAGAATGAACCTTAACCCTTGATTAATTAACATAAAATAAAATATCATACATTTTTTCTCGTGACGGTTGAAGTTGTGCCGAATTGAATCCACAAGATCTTCTAATCCAATCACGAATGTGAATCACCTAGGAGTGTGGACTCCCTTTCTTTGAATTGTATACTTGAGGATGAAAACAAACAAAATCTTTTCTTTTGTTATTCACAATAATCCTTCTAAAGAAAACTCAAGAACTATTGGTCACTTGTGAATTATCAATCTATTTAATTGAAACTTGCGTGAACCCGATTCGATTTTTACACAAAAACCTTTTGATGTAAAGGATACTACTGCACTATCGAAAACAAAAACGTTCCCTCTTTTCTCTATGCTTGGCCGAATTCTACATACACCTATCTTAGAGTTGGACAAATTTATTTAGAGCAAGAACCAAATTTTCTTCACTCAAAATTCTAAGGTTCCAAAACCTCTCTTGGCCTATATATTATTAGGCTTGCTTGAATTCCTCTATAGGAGTATATAAAGGTGACCAAATCCTCTCTTTAGGAGAATTTACTTGGTGGACAAAAATCAAAGAAGAATTCTTTTCCATACCAAAACTCCTATTCCAACACAATAGTTTATTTATCCAATAACCAATTATTGAATATAAATTAAATTGTGACTTTATCAAAAACTTCATAATTTGACCAATAGTCAATTAGAGTTTTGATAGATATCAAATACTTCCTAATTTGACTAGATAAAAATTCCTTTTATTTATCTACTTATCAAATAAAGTATTTGATACTTATTATACTACCAACTATAGTATGACACTAGGAGACCTTCTTATACTAGGAAAAGATTTTGTCTTTTAATTAAAAAAATAATTAATTAAGAAATTAATTAATTTCTATTTAATTAAATAATAAATTAAAAACAATATATTAGGCTAATATTAATAGCCTTGCCGCCCAAGCCATATGTATATGGGTCATATATTGTTTTTCCATTTCATTAATTTTTTTAATAAATCCATTGGACTTTAATAAAAAGTTCACAAGTGAACTAGACCCATTCTTACTAAATAAAAAAACAAGTCCACATGCCTTAAATTAATAGATTAATATAATTTAAAAAAACCATTTAATTAAAATATGCAAATTATATTCTTTAATGCTGACACGTCCTAAAGAAGTATTCCTACTCCCAAGTATAAGAGTGTCAAAGTAATAAATTAATTGGTAAGACCGGGTCGAACCACGGAGAGGTTGTTCACTTGTCCTTGTAGAATTAATTATCTAGATTAATTAATAAGCTTGTTATAAAATGTAAATCAATTAAAATTAAAATTAGGGCTAAGGGATCCACCATTGGTAATTCGAATATGATCAAATAATTAATATTTAGTCCAGATTAATGGGATGGTAATTCCACTCCACTGACCACTCTATGATAGATGTGGGTAAAAGTACTCACTGTGTTAGATAACATCTGTCTGTCTACAGTGAGTTAAAACTCCACAAAGATCAGAGGTGATAAACCACTCTCTGATAGATATGGGTGAAAGTAACCACTGTGCTAGACAATATCTGTCTGAATATAGTGAGTCAAAAAATCCATAAAGATCAGAGGGGAGAAAGCATAAAAATAATAAACTTACCATAATTTGATCATATTTTCCATACCAACAGTATCACCTTTGGCCCCAACTATACAAAATTAGCCAGACATAATATAACTAGAAAATAACTATTTTATTTAAACTAAGAATTTGAGAACAAAAGAGAGAGAATTTCACAAATCTAATATCAGATTTGGATTTAGAATATGAAAATTAGGGGGGAGAACCCCCTATTTATACTAAATACGGATGAAAATTAACCATCGGATGAATTTAGAATGGAGCGTCTAGATTTCACCATCTCATCAGTGAATAGTGAACAGTGAACAGTGAACAATGAACAGTGACAGTGACGGTGAATAGTAAACGCATCCGTGAAAGTGAATAGTGAACAGTGCACTGACTTCTAGAATATAATTTTCTGCAGTCGTGTGTACGGTGCACTCGCAGTTTTGGCCAATAAGAATGTGCCACATCATCAGGAACAATGAACGTCAATTGTGAACAGTGAATAGTCAAAATTACAAAAATATCCTTCATGGCCTTCCTAAGGTTTTTGACGTTGTAAACTTGAAAACGATGTTTGTTTGTCCATCTAACTTCTCCATAATTCTGAATTGATCGAATTACCTCTGAAATACAAAGAAAAATATATTGATTACTATAGAACACATTTATTTAAGCGAACGAACGAAATTATATCTAAATTGGGGAATTAATCATATTGAAAGTGTAAACTGAAGATATTATCCCTTAGCAAACATACTCTTTTCAGTATTAATCACACCCCCTACCAACTTATTGGTAGTCCCTAGCAACTAAAGCAAAAATAGTAAAAACTCAAATTCAAATCTCTAAACTACAAAATAGACAAACTCTCTCATACCTCTTTTCTCACCCTTTGACAACCAGTCATCAATCGAGTTATCAATCAAACTTTCTTGTGCTCAATAAAGATCAACATGATAATTATGAGATTCAATTGAAATCAAACAACATTTTCATTCCGAAATCTCATAAGGGATTTTTCCTTGGGCAACAATTTTATTCTCTTTTTTTTTTTTTAATATAACAAAATTGGAAACAAACATTCCATCTTTAATACATGTAGCGAGCTTTAGGCCAATGACTCCCAAACCAGTTGGCTTTAGTGTATTAATTGTTAAAACACTCCTACGGGCTTAATTACTTTGATTGCAGATGTTGTTTTTTAGTACAATTCCCTTAAGCTTTCTCTTTAACCCGTGTAACGAGCTTTGGGTCAATGACTCCCAAACCAGTTGGTCTTAGGGCATTAGGTGTTGAAGCACCCCTCAGACTTAATTGCTCGAGTTAAAGAGGTTACGAAACTGTCCTTGATTCTTATCCATACTCCACCGTTTTACGCGAACACTCTATGCTTACTGAGGCATGAGGCCCGGCTACTAAGTAAGAGTTTTGGTCACAACACACAAAATTATTATTATTATTACTACTATATATATTTTTAAATAAAACCACTGCCTTCGGTTGTTACCCTTGAATGATGTTTTAGAACTAAATATCGTAAAATCTCACCTTGCTGCACATAATCACATGTCAATGTACGTGTGTGTCTAGAATAGTTCGAAAAATTTCTCAAGATGACTTAATGAACAAAAGGATTAGTCAATGATATCACAATGGAGAGTTTATAAATTTAAATAGTCAGAAGAGAGGAAAAATGCATAAGAACTACAAAGATGCGTCTCAGAAGTATCTAAAAGATCTCCTTACTCGACCATATTTATAAAGAAAAATGGTCAGAAGTTAGTTTTTTTTTTTTTTTGAAAAACAAAAGTTATTGAATCAACTATCCCCTTCCTCCAACCAGAACGAGACATTGTCCCCAATGTCATTAGAAAGAGGTAAGGTTTGAAAGATATCACATGAACAACTTGAAAGACAACAAAATCCTGTAAAACAACAAAATAAATACAAAATAAAGGAAAATAAAATGCATAAAAACCAAGAGACAATCACAAACTGAGATTCAGATCAATTCTGCATTACTTGTTCTTTTCAAAAATCAAAAGTAAACAACAATAATTACAAAAGACATTGAATGCGGAAGAAAAAAGATATTAAAAATAAAAGGATATTTACTGGTAGTTGTGATTGTAGCTCACATCTTCCTCCGGTTTTACACCCAGAAATGGCTTCAACGCCCTCTATGGGTCGGGGATATGCTTCCCATCTAATTTTCTTATACATCGATAAACAAGATCTTTTAAAGTCAGATTCCCAAGACTATATTATGCATGTTCTTTTTGAAATTGTGGCCATAATCGGTCGATTGCCATTTGCACATATCCACTAGGATGTGCATCAAGAGTCGTTAGGATATTATCCAATGACTCCATACGTAAACCATGCCTAATGAATAAAATTTTATCTTCCCGATTATTAGACACCATTTTTAAAGAACGACAACGTGTGTTGCAAGTTGTACGTACACATTTGTGACAAGTAACCCCTAACTTCGTAGCTCTTCATTTTTTTTTGCAAGGTTACTTCTTCTAAAACCAGGCATGTAAGATATAAATGAATCAGCAGACTCACCTGCTAGACGTACCTTAGCTTCGATCAACCAACGAATTTCAACAGGAATGTTGTTTATCATTAGTAAGCGTAATCTTTCGGAACATGTTTTATAAATCTTTTTTAGAGCATTTTGTGGCAATGATGGAAAATGTTTTCGCAGGTTTTTAAAATTTTTGTCCATGCCTTGTTTTAGGGATCAGTTATTTGGGAAACTGAATTAAACTGACTTGAATTGTCATGGAGTACCGTTATCCGCCACCTAACCGGGGTTATATAACAAAACACACCAAGCAAAAAATGAACCTAGAAATTAATCCTGCAAAAATTCAAAACGTAAAAGTGAACAAAAACAAAAATAATAATTACAAACACAAATAAAGTCAAAAGCAAAAGATTTGTTTACTCACCTTTGTAACAAGGGTCAAAAAGGACGGCATAATCTTTTTGAAAATTTGTATTTCCTAAGAATGGTTTCACACGTTGTCCATTTACTTTAAACACATTACCATTCCTAGGATTCTCAATGTCAAGGGCACCATATGGATACACGTGTTTCACAACAAATGAACCACTCTATTTTGATTTTAATTTGACAGGAAATAAATGAAATCGAGAATTATAAAGCAAAACATTTTGACCAACTTCAAATGATCTTCTTAAAATTAGTCTGTCATTAAAGGTTTTAGATTTTTCTTTAAGAATTTTTGTATTTTCATATGCATCATTTCTTAATTCTTCAAGTTCATTTATTTACAACTTGCGCAATTCACCAGCATCATTTAGGTTAGAATTGAAAGCTTTAATGGTCCAATATGTTTTTTTCCCAAGTTCAACAGGTAAGTGGCAAGGTTTTCCATAAACTAAACAATAAGGAGACATACCCAAAGATGTTTTGAATGTAGTGCGGTAAGCCCAAAGTGCATCATTTAGTCTAAGAGACCAATCTTTTCGATCAGGGTTAATCATTTTTTGCAAGATATGTTTTATCTCCCTATTTGCTAACTCAACTTGACCACTTGTTTGAGGGTAGTATGGTGTGGCAATTTCCATATTTCTTCATTACAGACTCAAAAGGTTTGTTACAAAAGTGTTTGTTACAAAAGTGTTTGTTACAAAAGTGTTTTCCTTCATCACTGATAATGGCTCGAGGGATTCCAAATCGACTCAAAAGATTTTCCTTTAACAACTTAATCACTGTTTTGTGATCATTATTTCGATAAGGAATTAACTCAACCCATTTTGACACATAATCAGCAGCAACCAAAATGTACAAAAATCTAAATGACGGTGGAAATGGACCCATAAAATCAATTCCCCAACAATTAAATATTTCAATAACAAGAATGAGGTTTAAAGGCATCATGTTTCGCTTGGAGATGGATCCTAACTTTTGATAATTTTAACAGGTTTTACAGAATGCATGTGCGTCTTTAAACAAGGTGGGCCAATAAAATCCACACTGCAATATTTTTGCAGCCATTTTCTTTGACCAAAAATGACCACCACATGCTTCAGAATGACAAAATTCAATGACACTACTTACCTCATTGCCTGGAATACACCGTCGAACAATTTGATCAGGACAATACTTGAATGAGTACGGGTCATCCCAGTAAAAATGTTTTATCTCAGTCAAGAATTTCTTTTTGTCCTGTGTATTCCAATCGAGTGGCATCATTCCTGTTGCAAGATAATTAACAATGTCAACATACTAAGGCAAAGTTGTGATAGAGAATAAAAGATCATCAGGAAAAGAATCATTGATGGGTGCTTTTTCTTCTGGCTCGTCATCTTTCTGTTCCAATTCTTTAAAATCTAAAGTGTCTCTTTCTTCTTCGACAACCTACAAACAATCATCAAGATGTGAATGCATTCTTGACTCAGGTGAATTGATCAAACAAATTTCAGATGAGTTAAAAGAATCCCTTTAAACATGATCTTCAATAATGGTTTCAATAATGTCTACATTTTCATCTTCATTTTTATCATCAAATGGTTCTTTAGACATGTTAAAAACATTAAGCTTAATTTCCATATTTCCAAAAGACATGCTCATTATTCCATTCCTGTAACTAATCAAGGCATTAGTAGTAGCTAAAAATGGTCGGCCCAATATAACAGGAATTGATTTGTGCTCATTAACAACAGGTTGTGTTTCCAAGACAATAAAATCTACTGGGTAGATAAATTTATCGACTTGTACTAACACATCTTCCACTATTCCTTTTAGTATTTTAATTGACCTATCAGTAAGACAAATAATGGTTGAAGTCGACTTTAACTCACCAAGTTTAAGTCGTTGATAAACTGAGTATGGGAGCAAATTTACACTAGCACCCAGGTCAAGTAAAGCATGCTCAATTTTACAGTTACCAATTGTGCAGGAAATAATGGGACAACCAGAATCTTTATATTTCAAAACAATTTTATTGGAAATAATGAAACTTACCTGTTCAGCCATAAAGGTTTTCTTTCTTACCTGATGCTTCCTTTTCACAATGCACAGATCCTTCAAAAATTTGGCATAGGAAGGTACCTGTTTTATTGCGTCCAACAGAGGGATATTGATCTTTACCTGTTTGAAAGTTTTAAAAATCTTTGGAGGATGCATCAATTTCTGTGAATTTTTAAGAGCCTGAGGATATGGAAGTGTATGTGGGGATTCAATTATTTCTTCGTTAACAGTGGTTTCATCAACCCTTTCCTTACCCTTTGAAAATGACTCATCATCATTTTTACATGATTCAAGAATAGATTTTTTGATGACTTTACCACATACGAAGAGTGATAATTGATTTGACTTGGTCTGGGCATTGGTTATTGTCATAGGAACTTGAATGACTCTTGAGATTTGGTTGTGGTTGAGATGGAAACTTACCTTTTTCGTGTGTGGTCAGTGAAGTAGCAATCTTTGCCAAAGTATCTTTAACATCTATCAAGGTTTGTGCAATTTGGTTGTTAATGGATTCTTGCTTCTCAATGAATGAGTGTAAAGTATCTTCAAGGTTTTTCCTAGATGGTGGGACATAAGGCGTATAACCTTAAGGGTTTTTGAAATCCTAGTGTGTTTGTGGATGTGATGGACCTGGTGGTTGTGAAGACTGGGCTTGATTGTTGTTCCTCCAACTAAAATTTGGGTGATTTCTCCAACCAGGATTGTAGGTTTGTGAATATGGGTTGGAATTTGGCTTGTTGAAAGCGTGTAAAGCATTGGCTTGTTCATGAATGCAATCTTTTAAAGCTGGTAAAGTTGGGCCTTTATGAGTGATACGATCATCAGAATCACATACATGGCATGCAATTTCTTGTACAGATTTTACATGTTCACTCTTTTTAGTTTCTAAAGCTTCAACTTTCCTAACTAGGGATGTGAATCTAGTTTGAATGTCATGATCTTCCCTAAGATTGTAAATGCCTCCACTAGATGGAGATGGTTGTGGTTTGCTCATGGACTCATAGGAATCGATGGTATCCCAATTTTGAGCACTTTAGGCGATATGATCAAGGTATTCAAGTGCTTCTTCAGGAGTTTTGTCATTGAACTCCCCATTACACATCATTTCAATGACCTGTCTACTTTGGGGTGTGAGTCCCCCATAGAAATATGACACTATCCTCCATGTTTCAAAACCGTGATGTGGACAGACATTTAACAACTCTTTGAACCTATCCCAACATTGGTAAAGTGTTTCCCCAGGTTGTTGGGTAAATGAAGTAATTTGCCTCTTAAGAGAGTTTGTTCTATGAGGTGGAAAAAATTTCTTTAAGAGCTGTTGTTGCATGTCATTCCAAGTTTGGATTGATTCTGACCTAAGGTTTTGTAACCAAATTTTAGCTTTATCTTTTAAGGAAAAATGAAAAAACTTAAGCCTGATTATATCCATGCTAACATATTGGTCAATGCAAGTGTTACAGACTTCGTCAAACTCCCTAAGATGCAAATATGGGTTTTCAAATTCAAGACCGTGAAAATTGGGTAAAATTTGAATGATTCCTGGTTTAAAATTAAAGTGTGTTGCATTTGGTGGGAAAGCTATGCATGAAGGTGCTCCAGTACGTGTGTGGTTCATGTAGTCTCTAAGAGTTCTAGGTGGATTTAGGTTAATGAGTTGGTCATGGTCAATATAAGGTGGATGGTTGTTGTGTTGAGATATGTTGTCAAGGTTGTCTAAAAGGTTTTCGGCTTGGTTTCCTGCTGGATGTCTAAGTGAGTTTTCAGCCATGTTGGTGAATGTGGGTGATTGTGATCACCTAATTAATCTACCACTAGATGTTCGAGACCAACGTCTCATGCAAATTTAATGAGGGTTGATGGAGGTGAAATACACAAAAATGAAGAAAATAAAAGAAAAAGTTATGAAAATAACAAGATGCAAAATTTTAGGGGTGTAAATGCAAATATGGACAAGTGTTGGGGCAAAAGTAAAAATAATTATAAATATAGGGACTAAAGTGAAAATATGATAATCACAGGGACTGATATGTAAAAATAAAAAAATAAAAAAATAAAAAATAAAATGACCTATATGCAAATACAAACTAAATCTAAGCTAAAATGCATATAAAAAGTTGAAGGACTAAAATGTAAAAATATGATTAATGATTACAAGTGTTTTTTTTTTGTAAGGTGGATGAAGTTTATGATTGAGATAAGTGATGTATATTTGAATACAAAATAAGAACAAAGAAGATTGAAAAAAATAGCAAAACTAAAATAAAATAAAAAATAAATTACTTCTACAAAGAAAAGGTGGACTGACCTCCTCGGCAGTGGTGCCAAAAACTTGACACGTCCTAAAGAAGTGTTCCTACTCCCAAGTATAAGAGTGTTAAAGTAATAAATTAACTGGTAAGACCGGGTCGAACCATAAGGAGATTGTTCATTTGTCCTTGTAGAATTAATTATCTAGAATAATTAATAAGCTTGTTATAAAATGTAAATCAATTAAAATTAAAACTGGGGCTAAGGGATCCACTGTTGGTAATTCGAATATGATCCAATAACTAATATTTAGTCCAGATTAATGGGATGGTAATTCCACTCCATTGACCACTCTCTGATAGATGTGGGTAAAAGTACTCACTGTGCTAGACAACATCTATCTGTCTACAGTGAGTCAAAACTCCACAAAGATTAGATGGGATAAACCACTCTCTGATAGATATGGGTAAAAGTACTCACTGTGCTAGACAATATCTGCCTGTCTACAGTGAGTCAAAAACTTCACAAAGATCAGAGGGGAGAAACCACTATCTGATAGATATTGGTGAAAGTAACCACTGTTCTAGACAATATCTGTCTGTCTACATTGAGGCAAAAACTCCACAAAGATCAGAGGAGAGAAAGCATAAAAATAATAAGCTTACCATAATTGGATCATATTTTCCATACTAACAGTATCACCTTTGGCCCCATCTATACAAAATTAACCAGATATAATTTAACTAGAAAAAAGCTATTTTATTTAAACTGAGAATTTGAGAACAAAAAAGAGAGAATTTCACAAATCTAATATCAGATTTGGATTTAGAATATGAAAATTAGGGGGGAGAGGCCCCCTATTTATACAAAATACAGATGAAAATTGACCATCAGATGAATTTAGAATGAAGCGTCTAGATTTCACCACGTCATCAGTGAATTGTGAACAGTGAACGGTAAACGCATCGTGAAAGTGAATAGTGAACAATGAACAATGAACAATAAACAGTGACAATGAACAGTAAACGCATCCGTGAAAGTGAATAGTGAACAGTGAACAGTGAACAGTGCACCGGCTTCTAGAATATGATTCTTTGCAGCCGCGTATACGGTGCACTCATAGTTTGGGCCAATAGGAATGTGCCACATCATCAGGAACAATGAAAGTCAACTATGAACATTGAAAGTCAACTGTGAACAGTGAATAGTCAAAATTACAAAAATACCCTTTGTGGCCTTCCTAAGGTTTTTGACGTTCTAAAATTGAAAACGATGTTTGTTTTGCCATCTGACTTCTCTATAATTCTGAATTGATGGAATTACCTCTGAAATACAAAGAAAAATACACTGATTACTGCACAACACATTTATTTAAGCAAGCGAACTAAATTATGTCTAAATTGAGGAATTAATCATATTGGAAGTGTAAAATGATGATATTATCCCTCAGTAAACATACACTTTTCAGTGTTAATCCAATGTATTAATGGAATGTTAATCGCATCCCATTAGGGCCGCCCAAGGAATATCACATCCTTGGCCACCCAATCCAGGTATTTTGAAGAGTTTCCGCTTGTCTTGATCACACATGACTGCACCTCTCCAAAACTTTTAGATACCGAAATCCAAAAACAATTCTAGATGGACCTAGAAATTGGTCCGGTAGAATATATCAGGTGATCCATCAAGTTCGTGTGAATTGGGGATCTTGGCGGGCTATCCAAATTTAAGCTCCAATAGACATAACCTAATCACAGTAAACAAATGATTCACTTAGGTTCAATCTATTAATTTCAGTTCATTCCACTAAATAACTAAAATTGATCTATTAAATAAAGATAGAATAAGTTAATGTTCCTCATTCATACCCTAGAAAATCTTAACAGAGATAGTGTACCATCGTGAAAAATACCAGTAATTACCAAAAGCTCATAGAAAGCCTATAACTCTCTTAGTTACCATATTTACTCATATGACCACATTTTGAACTTGGATATTTTGACTTGTCCAGAAGCCATATTTCAATAGACACTGTTGAAAACTTAACGTCAAAATTTAATATACAATACCTCAAAATATCCATATGATGATATTCTACTCATATTTAATAAATGGAGCCACGATGTTCATATCTATAAATAAAGTCCTCTATTGATTAACAAATGAATACCACAAAACCATCGAAGATAGACTATGCTATATAATCGTACTTATCGATAGCTTAAATGATAACGCTTGTAACCGTAAGTCCATCATTTATCTCAGGATTGAGATAAACTCTCCGATTGTCTTCAAGTGAAAACTTTTATCCATTGACGGTTCTGAAAAATGTATTTCACTGTGATCCTATTCAGTGCACCTACTGCATCGGATTATTTTACTCAAAGACACCACACTTTGATGATTTTAGATTCATCATAACACATTTGATACCACTCAAATGATAGCAAAATAATCTACAACTTTAACAAGGTAAATACGCCCAACCTTTATCTTACGTTGTGAATATTGTTCAAGACTAACTAAAGAGTTGTGTCTACCTTATACATATCTATATGTACGAACAATTTTTCTTTTCTCATAGTCTTTTGACCTTATGATTATTTACTTTTGACAATTATAATAATTAAACTATACATACTATAAGATTTGTTAAACTAGAAATCACTTTATTAATATGAAAAATATTATCAAATACATTATTACGCTCTAGCTATTAAGCATAATCCTAATAATCTCCCACTTACTCTATAGCAAATGTGTCATATCTCTTATCCTCATGTTCTCTAGGTAGAGACTTTGTGAAGGGATCCACTAGATTTTCTACTGACGTGATCTTGGTAATCTTCACGTCTCCCCTATGCATAATATCCCTCAGAAGATGATACTTTCTTTCATTGTGTTTCCCTCTCTTATGACTTCTTGGTTCTCTCTAATTAGCCACTGCTCCACTATTGTCATAATAGATATGTGATCTGCTTATTCACATCAGGAACCACTTCCAAGTCAATCAAGAATTGACAAAGCCAGATAGCCTCTTTAGCAGCTTCGTATGTAGCAACATACTCAGCTTCCATGGTGGAATCAACAATACAAGATTGATTGATACTCCTCCATATGACCGCACCACCTCTAAGAGTAAACACAGATCCTGATGTTGGTCTCATGGAGTCAGAATTTGACTAGAAATCAGAATCTATATACCCAATAGAAATTAAATCCCTTCCAGAGTATACAAGCATATAATCTCTCGTTCTCTTGAGATACTTGAAAATATGTTTGACTGTCGTTTAGTGATCAGGACCAGGTTTCGACCAAAACCTGCTAACTAAGCCAACAACAAAACAAATATCTGGTATAGTACAGAGCATTGCATACATGAGACTTCCAATTGCTGAGGCATATGGAACCTTACTCATGAATTGCTCTTCATGCTCATTCTTAGGAGCTTGTTCCTTAGAAAGTTTGATTCCATGTATGAAAGGTAACATACCTTTTCTTCGAATCTTGTAAGGAAAACCTCGATAAGATTTTATCTATGTATGAAGCTTGGGAAAATGCAGTCATTCTATTCTTTCTATCCCTTATTACTTGGATATTAAGAATATAACTTGCTTCTCTTAAGTCCTTCACATCAAATATTTTTGCTAACCATTCTTTCACTGATGTCAATATACCTACATCGTTTCTGATGAGTAGTACATCATCAACGTAAAGAATTGGGAAAACCAACTTGTTATCTTTGATCTTTTTATATACACAGGGTTCGTCAAGGTTTTGAATAAATCCAATATTTTTCACAGCTTGATCAAACCTTATGTTCCAGGATATGGATGCTTGCTTCAATCCACATATTATCTTTGCAACTTGCAAACCTTTTCCTCTTGGCCCTTTTCAATGAATCCTTCTGGTTACATCATATAGATGCTTTCATCAAGACTTCCTTTAAGGAAAGTTGTCTTGATGTCCATTTGCCAAATCTCTAGGTCTAGAGATGCCGCAATGGATAAGAGTATCCTAATGGATTTAAGCATGAACACATAAGAGAATGTTTCCTCATAATCAATACCTTCCTTCTATGTGTAACCTTTAGCTACCAATCTAGCTTTAGTAGACAATTAAAGCTACCAATCTAGCTTTAATTGTCTACTAACCCTCCCACTATGATGATGAATGGTAGAATGTTGATCTTGTATTGGTGCGGAACTTACAATTGGGCTAGGCTGTGAAACCTTTTATGGAATTGTATCTCCTGAAAATCATTCAGGACAATTCTACTTTTAGTCACAAAATTATTCATATAGTCCTCTTATAGAAATTTGGCATTTGTCAAAACAAATACTTTAAGATCTGAAGAACTATAGAAATAATATCCTTTGGTTCCTTTTGGATACCCTACAAATATGCATGTTTCTGAACGAGACTCTATCTTTTGTTTTTCCTTTTAACACGTGCGCAGGACATCCAAATATTCTTAAGTGTTGTAGACTAGGCTTTCGCCCAGTCCACAACTCATGCGGTGTTTTAAGAACCGACTTAAATGGTACATCGTTTAGAATGCACATAACTGTTTGTAAAGCTTATCCCTAAAAAGAATTAGGAAGCGTTGAATAACTCAACATATACCTAACCATGTCCAAAAGAGTTCTATTTCTCCTTTCTGCCACCCCATTTTGTTGAGGTTTATCTAGCATAGAAAACTAAGAAATTATCCCATTATCAATAAGATATTGTTGAAACTCACCAGATAGATATTCTCCACCAAGATCATACCTCAAGATTTTTATGTGTTTCTCACGCTGATTTTCTACTTCAGCTTTAAATGCTTTGAACATGTTAAAAGCATCCAAATTATGTCTCATGAGATACACATAGCCAAATCTCGAGTAATCATCTGTGAAAGTGATGAAGTACTCGTACACATAGCCAAATCTCGAGTAATCATCTGTGAAAGTGATGAAGTACTCGTATCCACCTCTAGCTTGAATGCTCATAGGACCATACACACCAGTGTGTAATAATCCTAAACATTTAGTGGCACTTGTGCCTTTAATCGTGAATGACCTTTTGGTCATCTTATCTTCCACACAAGATTCACAAGTTGGTAGATCATCAACCTTTTAGTCACTTAAAGGTCCATCACTAACCAATCTTTTGATTCTATCAAGGTTAATATGACCTAGGTGCAAATTCCATAGTTAGGTTTCATCTTTTGAAATATTTACTCTTTTATGTTTAGCTTCCATTAATTATGTGTCTAACAAGTGAGATATATTACTATGCAAATAGAATAAACCATTTTCCAATGTACCTTTGAAAACACATTTGTGATTCCTACTAATAATTAAACCTTTATTAAAAGTAACCGAATATCCAAATTTATTTAAACAAGAAACTGAAATTAAATTCATCTTGAATTTAGGTACATAATAAACGTCTATTAAATCTAAATGCCTATAAGAATCTAAATTAATTCTAATATCTCCTATTGCACTGGAAGACACCAACGCTCCGTTGCGTAAACATAAGTTGAATTCATTCGCATTAAGCCTTTTCTTTTCCTTGAACCCCTTTTCACCATAAAGGAAACACTTTTCTTTGATCTTGGTTACTTTCTTAATCTTTTTCTTGGTAGGTCAGAGTTGTTTTTTCTTCTATTGTCTCTTGACCTTCTTACAGGTTTTAACAGTAGCAACTTAACCTACCATATGAAGCTCATTACTCTTGCCTTTCACAAGGATTTTCTCGACGCTTTGAATTTCTTGCATCAGACCCTGCAAGGTGTATTCCTTATTGTTCAAGGTATAGTCCAACTTGAACTGATCAAAGGAATCCGACCGTGAGTTGACAATCATGTCAATTTTCATCTCACCATCTATCTCACTACCATTGAGTTCAACAATGTTGAGATGTGCTATGACTTTCACCATGTGATCTTTCATAGCTTGTCTAGGTTTTATCTTAAGATTTATGAAAGCAGTCACTGCTTCTCTCTTAGTCGTCCTGAACTTCATAGCAAACATCTCTCCCAAAGACATCATTATACCTGCAGCAGTCTCCATTCTTCATGTTGCTATTGTAACACGTTGGAGATGATAGCCAAAATATAACATTTGGCCATCTCATCTGAAGTCTTCTACTATTGATACTCATCTCTTTGCTACTTAATAGATTCATTAGTAGGAGTTGGTAGTTTAGGGGTTACACAGAACAAACTTATGCTTTTTAATTTGCAACAAAAGCCCAATTTTCCTTTTCTATGTGACATAACTATCATCAATTAAAGTATTATTTTTTAGGATGGTGATTAGGGATAGGGTCATGATTTCTGAATAATAACGAAAATTATATAAGTAAACAATCATGATAAAGCACTTTTGAATATTTATCTTGAATTAAAAAATAATAATTCAATTGTAAAATTCAACGATGATCCAACACCCATAAATGACACGCCTCCTTTGGGAGTTCGCACCATTTACTAGTTGGACTAGGTCCCACCTAATTGTTAACATAACAACCTGTATTTTCAATTTTAGCCTTGTGATTTTATTAACAAGAACTCTGATTTTATTAACAAGAACTCTTGGGAGGATATTAATAAAATCACATTGAGTTTGTTACCAAGTTATCGACCTTCAATATATTCCCTTACGAATATCGTTTGAGTCAATTGTCTAGTCTATCCTTGTAAGGAAGTATCTTGCTAAATTCCATCCATGAATACTCTTTTAGGGGTTATCACATGAAACATAAAGCTCAACTAAACTTGGAGGCCATAGGCGTTCCGAAACACCTTCTCCCACTCAATTGTTTAAGGCGTGTGATCAAATTCCATAGAATGATTTACCAAGTTATCTAGATGCCAATTAGATACCTAAACCATGCAATGCATGTTCATACCAAAAAAGATATATGAGTGACACTCCTATTCTACATGACATGTTATCAAACAATGACGAACACTGCAATATTTACAGAAAAGTAAATAGCCACAATTTTGATCCGTCATAGAAAAACAAGTAAATTATATTTGTTTGAAATACAAAACCTTAATCCTAACTTGACGAACAAGTCATCAATCGGCCATCGTCCAAAGGTCTCGTGTCCGGGCACTTATGCACCCGAACTCTTATGCGGCTACTCCGGGTTACTCCGTTGCTACTTTTTCTGATTTGAATTATTCAATTCTTCGGTTCAATAAAAATTGAATATATTACAATAAAAAAAATTATTAGAAAAAACAAAAAACTTAGCAACTACCAAGAAGGAAATTATGGCGATGATAGGCCACCCTTCTTGTTACAATTTCAAAACAAAAATACATTGAAATTTTAAGACCAAAATTGAGCAATAACACTTCACATTATAAAAACATATATATATATATATATATATATATATATATATATATATATATTCATACATTATAATGTAAATATATATGCGAATACCTAGATTGTCATCTCTTTCTAAAACAAACATATTTACAATAAAAAGAAATATATTCACATATGTATACATCAATTAATCAAGGGTACAACCTGTCTTTGATACCAACTGTAAAAAAAACGTGGGGTGGAAGCAGAAAATAGGTTTAGTATATTTCAATTTTTTTCCTTTAAAATAATGAACCATAACTCTTGATTAATTAACATATAATAAAGTATCGTACCCTTTTCTCGTGACGACTGAAGTTGCGCCGATTTGAATCCGTAAGATCTTCCTATCCTATCACGAATGTGAATCACCTAAGAGTGTGGACTCCCTTTATTTGAATTGTATACTTGAGGATGGAAACAAACAAAATCTTTTCTTTTGTTAGTCACAATAATCATCCTAGAGAAAACTCAAGAACGTTTTGTCACTTGTGAATTATCAATCTATTTAATTGAAACTTACGTGAACTCGATTCGATTTTTGTACACAATACCCTTTTGATTTAAAGGATACTACTGCACTATCAAAAGCAAAAACGTTCCCTCTTTTCTCTATGCTTGGCCGAATTCTACATACACCTATCTTATAGTTGGATAAATTTATCTAGAGCAAGAATCGAATTTTCTTCACTCAAAATTCTAAGGTTCCAAGACCTCTCTTGGCCATAATCTCCAAGACCTCTCTTGGCCATAATCTATGTATATATTATTAGGCTTAGCCGAATTCCTCTATAGGAGTATATATATGTGACCTAATTCTCTCTTTAGCATGATTTACTTGGTGGGCAAGAATCCTCTTTAGGAGGATTTACGTGGTGGTCAAGAATCCTCACTCAAAGAAGAATTCTTTTTCACATCAAAACTCTTATTCCAACTCAATAGTGTATTTATCTAATAACCAATTATTGAATATAAATTAAATTGTGACTTTATAAAAATCTTCCTGATTTAACCAGTAGTCAATTAGAGTTTTGATAGATATCAAATACATCCTAATATACTAGATAAATAATTTCCTTTTATTTATCTACTTAAAATAAAGTATTTGATACTTATCATGCCACCAATAATAGTATGACACTAGGAGACCTTCTCCTAATAGGAAAAAGATTTTATCTTTTAACTAAATAATAAAATGAAAACAATATATTATGCTAATATCCATAGCCTTGCCGCCCAAAGCCATATGTATATGGGTCATATTTTTTTTTCATTTTATTAAATCCATTGGACTTTATTAAAGTGTCTACATGTGAACTACACCCATTCTTACTATAAAAAATAAATCCACATGCCTTAAATTAATACACTAATGTAATTTAAACAGCCCATTTAATTAAAATATGCAAATTATATTCTTTAATGTATTAATGGAATGCTAATCGTATCCTATTAGGGTTGCCCAAGGAATCCCACATACTTGGCCGCCCAATCCAAGTATTTTGAAGAGTTTCCGCGTGTCTTGATCACACATCACCGCATCTCTCCAAAACTTTTGGATTCCGAAATCCAAAAATAATTTTAGATGGACCTAGAAATTGGTCTAGTAGAATATATCAAATGATCTATGCAAGTTCGAGTGAATATATCAAATGGACCTAGAAATTGGCAGACTATCTAAATTTAAGCTCCAATAGACATAATCTAATCACAATCAACAACTGATTCACTTAGGTCCAATCTATTAATTTTAGTTCTTATTAATTTTAGTTCATTCCACTAAATAATTAAAATTAATCTTTTATATAAAGATCGAATAAGTTAATGTTCCTCATCCGTACCCTAGACATTCTTAATCGATATAGTGTATCCTTGTGAATAATACTCGTAATCGCCAAGAGCTCATACACTGCCTATAGCTCTCCTAGTTACCATATTTACTCATATGACCATATTTTAAACTTTTATATTTTGACTTGTCCAGAAGCAATATTTCAATAGACACTATTGAAAACTTAACGTTAAGATTTAATTTTCAATACCTCAAAATATTCATATGATGATATTCTACTCACATTTAACAAATGGAGCCACGATGTCCATATCTATAAATGAAGTGCTATATCGATTGATAAATGAATACCACCAAACCATCGAGGATAGGCTATGCTATATAATCGTACTCATTTATGACTCAAATGATAACACTTGTAACCATAAGTCTATCATTTATCTCAGGATTGAGATTGACTCTCCGATTATCTTCAAGTGAAAACTTTTATCCATTGACGGTTCTGAATAAAGTATTTCACTATGATCTTATTCAATGCACCTAGTGCACCATATTCTTTTGCCCAAAGACACCACACTTTGATAATTTTAGATTCATCATAACATATTTGATCCCACTCAAATGCTAGCAAAAGAATTTATAACTTTAACAAAGTAAATGTGCCCAACCTTTGTTTTTAGTTGTGAATATTGTTCAAGACTAACTAAAGAATTGTGTCTACCTCATACATATCCTGATGCACGAGCAATTCTTCTTTTCTCGTAGTCTTTTGACCTTACGATTCTTTACTTTTGACAATTGTAATAATTAAACTATAAATGCTATAAGATTTGTTAAACTAGAAATCACTTTATTAATATGAAAAAGATTATCAAATACATTATTACACTCTTGCTATTGGGTATAATCCCAATAACCACTTCCCAAACTCTTTCACCCTACTATCCTTAATATAAGAAAGAACGAAAATATGAGGAAATGCCATTTTGTAAGGGAATGGAATCCCACTTAAAAGTTAAAAAAGCTTAACCTTATCGGTACATATAGGTACCAAACACTTTCACCTTTGGACGCATATAAAAAAGATTATAGTGCTTGCAATCACAACTTATGATGTACTTTGCTTTTTAAACCCAAGATTTTGATGTTTCAAGTGTTGGGTTGAGGTTCCATCATTTGTGATATTTAAATACGGGCTTCAGTACCACTCTCTTAAAGTCTTAAGTATTAAATTGCTTGGAAGACTTTCTTTAATAGGATTTGCAGGATTTTTTCAAGATTTCACAAAATCTATGGTGAAGAAGGTATTTGTTTATATGTTCTACTCAATTTCATATTCACACACATTTTCTGTCAGGACCCGCCTTGAACCCTCTCTTGAGTACTAGGGAATCCTATGAAAATCTGATCTTTCTATCTAAAATTTGAATCTTCTGGAAAACATTACATAAAATCATATGAATCTCAAGGTGGCTTCTAATAAAATCTTTAGCAATCGTTTTGGCTTTTCAAACTTTTCCACATTGTAACTTAAAAGTGCAATTTGAATCCGTGGGCTATAGCCCATCATAAAATATAATTTAGTTAAAATCAAAATTTGCTTTTCTTTGTGTTGGACCCATTTGCCAAATATTTACATAATCAAAAGATTGACGATATTGACATCTCTCAAAAACTGTATGTACACACCTTTTGTAAGCACACACCTTAAATATTTAAAAAATCTACGTTTCGTAAATAAACCCGACTTAATACCAAAAATACCTTTTCTTTAATTTTATTATATTATATTTTTATTAGCACACCCCACTATTTTGTTGTCTAATTAGATTTATTAAAAATTTTATTATTTTACATCTTTTTATTCAAACATATAATTTCTCTTTAAAAAAGTATCCTAACTCCTGCAAAAACATTTGATGTCAATATAAAATTGTTTGATAAATATTTCTTTTCATTGCATTATTATTTTTAATTCTTTAATTTTTTAGGCTCAAAATTTTCCAATTCCACCGAATTGAAAAACTACTAACTTAACACACAATAGTCTATCTCAGTTCCTCTGTTTCCTAGGAAAGTTTATTGTTTTTTTTTTTACAATAGAAAGTTTATTGCTTATATTGTTTTTGTTTCACTCAATTATAACAGTAAATTGTTGGTCAGCTCAGTTAATTTGTATTCCTTAAAATAAATTGAATTAGTATTTAAAATAGAAGTTAGTGTTTGATAAATTAGAAAGGTTTTTATTATCATATCAAACAATTAATAAGAAACCTTTTTTTTTTCAATGGATTGATGTAAAACCAATTAATAATTATTGTTGTGTACTTACATACTATGTTGTCATTTAAGTAATTTTACTCAAGTGTAATATTGGATTTTCAAAAAATTCTAAATTGGGGTGTACATACTGTTTTTGAGGGTTGTAAATATCGCCACTTTAATCGAAATTATTCATGAAAAATAATGATATCTGAAAATATGCACATTTGCATGCTTTAATTAAAATAATGAACTACCATTTCTGTTATCACATGGGGCTCATCTCACGATACTAAAGAATCTGCACGAACCTGGTGACAACCTATAAAAAATAGTTTAAAACAAAAGAATGAGCGCTCAGTGAGTGGAAATAATCTTTGAAAACTAAAACTTTTCTTTCTTTGAAACTTTACTAAAACTATTATATATGAATAAATCTAAAAAAAAAACATATCTTTTCTCTATACTTTTAAAATTTATAACTATCTTTCTGAAAACATTAATGCTTAATAAACCTATACTGGCTAAACTTAATCTGGTATATAGAAAACTATTATACATCTGTTTTTATATATCTTTCTAACTTCTATCTTTCTTTCTACATCTCTTTCTGAATTATGAATCTCTTTTAGAAATAAACCTGAAACTATTCTGTAAAATAAGCTAAGAACTAATTAAAATTCTTTTCTTTAAAACACATTTTCTATAAATACTATATGATATAATAAAAAACATTTTCTTATTTTATACGATATAAAATATCTGATAATCTGAAATCTTTTATATATATATATATATAATCTGAAAACTCTTTACTAAACTAGTACCCAGAGGAATATCTCACGAACGTGGCAAATCATCTCAATGCACATGTAGAGTAGGTGAAAATACATATCTCACATACATGGTGATATCTAATCACTCGTGCAAAGATATAATCTCACATACACGCTGATATCTGATCAAACGTGAAAAGTAATATATATATATATATATATAATCTCACATACACGTCGATATCTGATTGATCATGAAGAGTAATCTAACATACATAGCGATATGACCACACATACAGAGTAATAATCTCACGTACACGTGCAGAGTAATAATCTCACGAACACGTGCATAGTAGCCATAAAGGATTATAATCTGAATCTAATACTGCTAGGAAGGGTACATATCCGATATCTTAAAATTTGATCAATCTTGAAAAACTCTTTTAACTTTAAAAACATACATAAATAATTCTTTATAAATAATTTTCTCAAAACATGAATAAATTTTCTTTTCTTTTCTTTTATGAAAATCTCATAAATAACTTGGATCTTAAAATCCGGTAATCTGTCTGATAATCTAAAAATCTAGAAATTTGTTTGAAAATCTAGAATTCTGGAAATTTATCTGGAAATCTGTCTGAACATACACGAATTATTCTTCTTTCAAAATCTTAATTCTAAAACTAATATATTTCTAGATTCTGGAAATCTACACATTTCTTAAAACATCTTAAATCATCTGGAATTCGATTTTCTAAATAAATTAATAAACCATTTATTTAAAATAATTAAAGCTAACAAACGCTTCTAAAATAATTAACTTAATGTATCATAAAAAATTAAACTATCCACTTATAGAACTCCTGTGCTCTAATCTGGTTTGGAACTGGGTTCCGTCTGGATTCATCTATTGGATCCACACTAAAATATATAAAACTCACTTTAGAATTTAATGGGAAATCTAATAATGCATCTTAACTTCTAACTTCTCAAAAATAAAATACTTATCTGAATTCTCAATACACGGTTGATAAAAATTCCTCATCCCTCTCTCTCTCTTCTTACTCTCTCTAAATCTCTCAAGTTCTATTTCTCTCCCTCGCCTGATCAACTTCTCCTGTTTTTTTCTTTTCTTTCTCAACTTTCGCCTCTCTGTTATCTGTTTTAGCTGAAATGCCATTCTCTCTCCATTTATCTTATTTTGTATTTTCTTCTATTTTTTTATTCTTATTCTTATCAAACCCACCTCTTGTTATTCCCTACCTAATCCCTCTTGCCCCATGCCTACACTAGCCACCTCACCACTTAGTGGTGTAAATATGGACTGGGCCGAGACATACCGGTGTGTGTGATCCGCGAAGGGGAACGAGCCGTGCTAGAAGGAGGCAGGCCAGGCCAAGCTTGATAAGCAGACAGGCCGTAGGTTGGGCTTGCCGGCCCCGCACGGCACTCAGAGCCGGCTTGCTAGGCCCCTGGACCGACACTTCGGACTGGCCAGCTAGACTGGCACGCCGGCCTGCCAATTCGACGGTTTTTATTTAAATATTCCCTCCAACCATTGGAATTCAAAATCCAGTTGTTAAAGGCTTCACAAATTACAAAATATCCCCTGAAGTCTTCTAAGTTATATTTTGATCCACAATTCAGTTTTTTCTATAAATACTTCCATCCATTTCATTTCCATTCACACTCTCTCTCTTCCTATCATTCTCTCAATCTCTCATTCTCTCAAATCTCAATCTCTACATTCTCCAATTCTCTAGACTATTTCATTATCACTCTCTCTATAAAATTTGTAATACTGATTTCCTATCTTATTCTCTAACTTTTCCACCAACACACCAAAGTTTAAAAGTACAATTTTCTTATTACTTTTGATGAAACATTTTTCGATAGTAAATTTATAATTTTATGTCTAAACTTTAGTTATTAAATGATAACATTTTTATTTAGTTAGTTAGTTTATCAATTTTTATGCATACTTAGTTAATTTTAATATTATTGTTTAGTATATTAAGATTTTTAAGTTTAGTTTTAATTTTAAAATTTGATGTCATTAAATTTAGCAATTTAATTTGTATTAGTGAATTTAATATTTTTTTTATTTGTAAATTATGAATTTTAAGAGTAGTAGTTAAGTTTAATATTTTTTGTTAGTAAATTATGAATTTTAAGTGCAATAGTTAATTTTAATATTTTTTGTTAGTATATTATGAATTTTAAGTGTAGTGGCCCGTTAATTTTAATATGTTTTATTAGTAAATTAAGATTTTTAAGTGTAGTATTAAATTTAATATTTGTTGTTAGTAAATTTATCAATTTAATTTGTACTAGTGAATTTAACATTTTTTGTTAGTAAATTATGAATTTTAAGTGTAGTAGTTAGTTTTAATATTTTGTGTTAGTATATTATGAACTTTAAGTGTAGTGGTTAATTTTAATATATTTTATTAGTAAATTAAGATTTGTAAGTGTAGTATTAAATTTAATATTTGTTGTTAGTAAATTATGAATTTTAGGTGTAGTATTCATTTTAATATTTTTAGTTGATATTTGTATTTCAGGAAATGGATCATAACCAACAGCCTTATTTTCCAGACGGTTTGAACATGCTCAACGATGATTTTGATATTTCCAAGCCGATCTATACCCAAGCTGGACCTTCCGATTCCGTTGTTACACCAACATCACATCCTAAAAGATTCACATCAAATGTCTAGCAGTGTTTTAACGTAGTCGAAATTACACTCCGAAACGAGATGACCAGGAGCAGAGCTAAATGTAAGTTTTGTTCTAAGAACTATCTAGTAGTAGGAATGGTACCGGTCATTTGAGAAGGCATAAGGAGAAATGCATGCCTGCACGTAGACAAGTAGACACTACAACCCAGACACAACTACAACGGAACCTGGATGGGTCTGTTACGATGTGACTGTTCGACGCAGGGCACGCTAGAGAGTGCTTGGCACAATATATTGCACAAATTGATCAACCGATCAATGTTGGTGACAATCCATTTTTTCATTAATTAATCACATCTACATACAACCCCCAATTTGAACCTGTTTCTAGAACCACAATTAGAAATGATTTGATAAGATTGTTTGAAATCCAAAGAGATGATTTGATTGCTGATATACAACATCTAAGTGTATCTGTTGCATTAACTTCTGATATTTGGAACACATGTTCCAAACAATACTATTTATGTTTCACATGACACTATTTAGATTCTGAATGGAGGATAACAAAAAGAATTATTGGTTTTCGTCCTATGGATTTTGCACATATTGTAGAAAGTATTTTTAATGTCATTCTATCTGTTTTAGAAACTTATGAAATCATGTATCACATCATTTCTGTCACATTAGATAATGCATATGTAAATACTAGCTCTATTGCATTGTTTGTTGCAAGAGATATCCAGCAAGATGGAGGTTATTTCTTCCATCAACAGTGTGCATGTCATAGTATAAATTTAGCTGTACAGATTGGTTTAAGGTAGGTAAGCGACCGAATAGATCGCATCAGAGATGCCATTTCTTGGATTTGCAGTTCTAATCCTAGATTCAGTGAATTCAAGAGACACCTAAAATAAACGATCTCAAACCCTGATGATTCTAAACTGATATGACGGCAAAGTGGAACTCTACTTACTTAATGCTGGAAAACTGTTTGGATTATGATACAACCATTACATGTTTTTATAACATGTAATTGGTCGAAACTGGCCCGTCCTGAAGCAAAAGCACTTACCTCAGACGATTGGTATGTGGTAAGGGTTTTTATTTAATTTTTAAAGATTTTTTATAATGCCATTGTAACTCTTTCTAGGGTCTATTACCCCACATCTTCCTACGAAATCCATCGGATTGTTAAACAATTATAGAGAATATGAACATCAAGACCCTGCATTTGTTGCTATGGAGACAAATTTGAAGAAATATTAGGCTAACATTCCTCTACTTCATGCCTTAAGTCTTATAGTAGATTCTAGGGTTAAATTATCTGGTTTCGAAGTTTTACTTGAGTTTATTGGTACTAGTTTGTTAATAGATTATTCAGAACAAATTACTGACATTCGGACAAAGTTGTTCGTGATTTTTCATTTTTATGAGAGTAGGTTTGGCCACATTGACACCACCAATCAACACAACCGGAGACAGAGCCGAAGCAAACAAGTTGGAGCCTTCTCAAAAGGCGAAAAAAGGATGACATGTGATCTATTTAAACAATAATAAAGAAATACCATTTCCCATCACACATCTTTAAAACTTTGTGTTATCGTTCACCTTCACATACATTATCACACATATAAACCCGATATCAAAGTTACCAACCTCGATCGCGACCTCCAAGGTTATGGTCTCGAGAATGCTAGTTGAAATTACTCACCCCGAGAGAAATTTTGGTTAACATCATTAAACCCAAAAACTTCAATCCAATGTTAAATTGAAGGTTAATTATGATTTTCTACTGTTGACAAAACATAGTATATAATTATATATATTCAAACTCACAAGTTGAGATTGCAAACCAGTTCTTTGCTATCAAACAATGTGAACCATCATGATTTATGAAAAAGACAGACCAAGAAGAGAAAGCAGAAAAAAGAAAGGTGACCCATGACCGTAAAGATTGTGAGTATGAAAAGAAGAGTTTTTTGATTGATTTGGGCCATTGTCAATTTGTCATTGATTATCTTGAAGACCCAATTAAAGAAAGAAGGCATCACTACATACTGCACATGGTGTCTTGTGTACTTAAAACCAAAGCCATCAACACCAATCCAATCCCAAACCTAAGGCCATCATGAACTAGAGAAAATCTTACATGCACCGGTCAATTGAGTTCTCCATGCCACATGGCATGCACCCACTGGTTAGGGTGCACTGCACCAGGTGTATTCAAGATTTTCTCCACGAACTATCTCAATTGCCTGCCATCAGATTTATTAAGACAATTTTATCTTAATATTTTATTATTTGAACTCTTGTATTCTTTTGGTTTGAATAATAGAGATAAAAATACACTGAGGTTTAGGCAGCGGCGGAACTGGAATTGTAGAATATTATGGTTTATACCCTGAAGATGTAATTTGTAAATGGATTTATTAAATAAATAAAAGGAAAATTTCAATTCATTCTTGTTGTGTTGTTTATTATATAACTTGTGCATTTATTTAACATCCAAGATTGTCGGATGTAATCTCAAACTGTGTATATGAGTGTCATATACAGATGGATAAGTAAGAGATGTGCAATCTAAAGAGTCCATAGATAACAAATAAAGATGGATACTTTATTTGTGGTTAATCTATAACTGCGGCCCCTTCCGTAATGTACGATGATTCTATCCTGAATCATTCATATGAGATATGGGAATGAAGGCACCTTGTATGATGTGATCATATAGGACTGGGCCATGATCTATATGAATCTCTCAGCAAGATCCGTTTACCGATGAGATTCATATATATCAACTAAAGATGGCTATATAAGAGTGATCTTAATCCTGAGTGTCTTATCGACTCCTTCAGGTTAGATCGTGGTCTTTGATATAGAATGGGAAAGGTTAGATACATTTCCTAATCAATATACTCCGTATGTTGGAAATGCGGTTTAGCTTGTTGCTGGGAAGATTTTTACACAATAGTGGAATCCACTCCTACTTATGAGAAGTAGATGGTAGTTCCCTTATGGGTTGATTCGGGGCTTGGACAATATGAGCGTTCTCCGAATTTTGTAAGGAAATAGGATTTATTGTCCATTAGAGAATCAATGGTACTTAAAGGATATATGTGATTAGAGGGATATAACGGACATTATGATCCAACTCTAATTATGAACTACTGTGGAGGATCACACCATATGTAATAGCCATATCGATGGACACCGAGTTGTATCGGTCTGTGTAAAAGCGTCTACAGTTGAGAGAGTACAACTTCAGATTTTTAGTGGAATAACACCAGAGTTAATAATCAAGATATATTAATTAAAGAATTTAATTAATGATTCCGAGGATTATTGGAGCTCAAAATACTGTGGGTCCATTAGGTTTCCTTGCTAGCCCGATTGATTTAGGTAACAAGGGTCACAGTTAATTAATTGGATTGTCCAATTAATTGTGTTACAAAAGTGACACGTATTTATTCATAAATTAATTGAATAATGAGATTATTTAATTAATAAATGTTAATAGTCGAATTAATTAAATAATTAGATTATTTAATTATATTGATAATTACGAATTATTAATTAACTATTAATTGGAGGGTGTTATTTGATATATGGATTTAAGTGAAGATAAAATAATAATATTATTTTATTTTTCTAAATCATTTATCTAAGTATTTGAAATTAAGTTTAAATTTAAAATACTTATTATCATTTTAAATATATTAGATATATTTGAAAAAGATAATTTAAAGATATATATCAATTATAGCACAAGAGATTGCATTGGATGTAAATTGGTGTATGAACATATATAAGTATTTGTATATATATATAAAGAAAAAAAAACAACACATAGTTGACTTTGTATTAAATGCACAACACAAGTAGAAGTGATATATATTATATATTTGTGATGCAGGTGAGTTTTTTTTTTTTTTTTAAGATGAAAAAGTGGTTTTTGGTTTTTTTGTGGTGTACGTGTTACACGCGAAAAAAAAGGAGTCAATTTTTTTTTTTGCATGAGATTCAACTCATGTGTGCGTAAAATCAATACACCAAATTGAGAAGAAAGAGTTTCTTCAAGTATTTCTCTACATTCTCCATTCAAGTTCCTGAGACCTTGACGTGCCCATACACAGTTACCAATCCCGGGAGATAGCGAGGAAGATCGAGTGGTTCAGACAGGAGCACATCGTAAAGTGAAGGAGCTTCCAAACATTGGTAAGAGTCAGACATGAGCATATCGAAAAGTGAAGGAGCCTCTAAACGTTGGTAAGATTTTCTTCTTCTAATTATATCTTATGATTACATATTGTATGTATTAGTTCTGAAAAATAATTACGATCTCAAGTTCATTGGTCATAGATACAGATTATGATATGTATTAAAAATTTTAAACCTAGTTCCGTTTCGTAACCGGTGAATGAGGTTCCAACAATTGGTATCAGAGCAAAGGCAGTGGCGACTGGCTGATCCCCGGGAACTCTCACGCGCGATCGTGTGACAAAGCGTTGCTCTTCGCCCGGGGGCTTCTTATAGGAGTGCTCTGATAGGTATCTGTGGGTGTCACCCCAAGGAGTTGGTACCAACAGCTGGTATCAGAGCCAATTTGTTTTTCGAAACAGGAAATTGTTTTCGATGCCCCTATATGTATGAATGTGTAAGCACCATCTTTATGATTGTATAAATGTTTATAATTAAATTGTTTAATTTAAACATGGTTGATCGTAAATTTTTATGGTACTGTGGATTTAGGGTTTATGGGTTGTATAATTTATTATTATTATTATTATATTTTTATTTTACTATTATTGTATTGTAAATAAAAAAAAATTGTAACCTGTAAACGAAGAACTGGAAACACGCGCGACGGCGGTACTGTTCACAGTGGTACTGTTCACGGGGGTACTGTTCACCGTACGGGTCCCCGGCACTGTTCACAGGAACTGTTCATCGGCACCATTCACGGGTACTATCCACCGTACTGTTCACCGGGTACTGTTCGCACAATGCTATTCATGCATGGTTCCGTTGACAAGTGTTGCCTAGTCTGTTCTGTGCAGATTCCCCGTTTCGAATTCATGAAATGAATCGGAGTGACCTGAAGAGACTGGAAGACTCGAAAATTACAAGAAGACCAAGGAATGCCTTGGGATTTTTTTTTGTAATTTTAGATTCTAAATTTTTAGGTTAAATAATCCACAGTACTCGGTCAATTCATATATGTTTTATATTATGTGATGATAAAAGCATTGTCATGCGTACATATGTCATTTAGATTAGATGTGCCTACACTAATATATTTGATATGTCATACATGCATCATAGCTTGATATTTTATATATTTTTTTAATGTGATTAAAATGGGCAATATACAAAATTGGCTATGAATAATGAGATTAGTTTTTAATGGTTAAAAAACTTGGTAATTCTCATTAATATTAATCTAGTTATTAAAGAGTTTAATAAGTTAGATTAATAGGGTCATTTATTGTAATTAGGATTAATATGATTAATTACCTAATAATAAATGAACCGAATAAAGTGTTAGAGTTTTAATAGTTAAAATTTTGTAAACACTAATAAAATAATCTAACCCTAGTAAATAGTTTGCAAAGGCTTAGATTATTCACTAATAAATTAGATTTTTAATTGTTAAAAATCATTAATAATTTATTAGTTAATTAGAATTTGGTTCTAATTAGTGGGAGAGGGATATATGACATATATATCCCGCGGTCTCCATCATTAGTTAAACACCGTAAGATCCAAATGGGGCCTCGTGACGGCTTTGCTTTCGTCCTCCCTAAGGCGGGTTTCCACAAAGGTCAATACCAAGGTTGACTTCCTAACGGATAGGATTTCTGAGGGTATTTTGGGATTGACCGATCCTAAGGCAGGAATTCTCGATTTAAGCTTGTGAGATCTGAAATGGTGGGTTACACTCACGAAGGTTTTGATTAAGTTAGTTAATTAAAAACCTGACTGAATCAACGATGGTTGAATGATATGGAATAAGAGTTATTCTAGAATATCTTTTGATTGAGAATGTCTCGGTCCAACATGCAAAGACTTGACCGACCCTAAGGCAGCATTTATTTGTGGTAAATTGGATTGTTGTGGTATATTAACAAGTTTTTTGGTAGTTCTAGTTCGTTAAACATGTGCATGCATCATGTTTAAATTTATGCCTAAGCACTCGCACTTATTTTAAATAAATGACTGAATGAATGTTTTATTTATTTCAGCAATAATGTCTTCTGCATTATTTTAAATTCTCGTAAACAACATATTAATTGGTGACAACTACACTAAGTGGAAACTTAACATTAATGCAATATTGGTCACCAAAGACCTCAAGTTTGTGCTTACGGAGAAATGTCCTCCAGCGTCTGCTGCTAATGCCACACGAACTGTTCAAGAGGCATACAAGCGGAGGGTAAGCCCAAACCTAAGAAAGCCCAAAGCAAGAAGACGTCCAAGAAAAGTAAATATGATTTACTTGTTCTTGAGTCGTGTTTAGTTGAAGATTATTCTTCATCCTAGACAGTTGATTCGGGAGCCACTAACCATGTTTGTTCTTCTTTACAATGGACTGATTCTCTGACACAGCTAGATGAGCAAACCTGCTCAATGCGTGTGGGGTCACGGCACGAGCAGTGAGTGTAATTAGATTACGTTTTTGTAATAATTAGGCCCCATCCTGCAGCTGTTTTTCAGTCTGTTTTCATTTTTATTTTTCTAAAACGATTTTGAAAACGCGTTCGTTAACCGTTTTACATTTTATTTTCGAAAAAAAAAATGAAAAACAAAATCAGTGTTAAAAGTGAAAGATTTGAAAAACACAAAATATATGTTTTTCGTTTTTCGTTTTTGTTTTTCATTTTGTTTATATTAAAAAAAATCTTAAACTATTAATTGTACAGTTATACGTTCTATATGACTAGGACAAGACGGAACAAGATTTTTAAATTACCAAAGTGTCCCTCTTATATATATATTATTAAAATATATATTATAATAGAATATTATAATATATATTATATAATATTACTATATATAAATATTATACAAAATATTATATATTATAATATTTACATAATTAGTAAATTAATATAATATATATATATATATATATATATATATATATATATTAATATATAATGTAAAATATATTAATATATATTATATATCATATAATATTAATATATCGTATATATAATATTATAATATATTTTTTTTATTATAATATAGTATATATTAAGATATATATTACTAAAATATTATATATTATAATATAGAATATTTTATAATTATGTAAATATTATGAAATAATATTCTATAAATAATAATATATATAATAATATTATATATATATATATATTAATACTATATATATTATGATATATATATATAAATATTTATTTATTTATTTATAAATATAGTATTATTATATATAAAAATATAATATAAAAATATAAAAATATAAAAAATATAATAATTTTTAATATATAAAATAATATATATTATATTATAATATATATTATAATATATGTAATAATATTTAATATATTATTAAAATATGTATATATATATATTAATATTATATATACAATTATATTTTTATTATATAAATTATAATTATTTATTTATAATTTAAGAGTTTTGATTTGATTAATTCATTTTTTTGATATGTTTTTTTGAATTAATTTTTGATGTGTTACTTTTGTTTAATTTAAAAATTACAATACAAAAATTATATTGGTTAATTATTTAATCTATTTGTTTATAGTTGTAATATTATTGAACAAATTACTAAAAATGATATTTCAATTTTTGATAGTTTTCGGTTAACCTACCAGACGCGTTTTTTCTGTTTTTATTTTCAAAATACAGCTTTCAGTATTTGCTACTAGACGCGTTTTCAGAATTCGAAAATGAAACCAAAAATACTGTTTTCATTTTCATTTTCATTTTTATTTTCGAAAAACAGCAACTGAAAAACGCTTACAGGACGAGCCCTTATATATTGTTAGACAATGTATTTTATATTCCTGGATTTACACGGAATTTGATTTCTATTTCTAAGTTGTTAGAACAAAAATATTTTGTTTCTTTTAATAATAAATCTGTTATTATTGGAAAGAATTGTCTGAATATTTATTCAAGAATTAATGAAAACAATTTGTATGTGTTAAGACCGTTAATACATACTACTCTGCTCAACACCGAAATGTTTAAGGTTGAAAAACCAAAAACTAAACGACATAATATTTCTCCAAATAATGACACGTATCTCTGGCATCTAAGGCTTGGTCATATCAACCTTGACCGAATAGCTAGACTAGTAAAAAGCGGACTTTTAAGTGAGTTAAAGGTTGACATCTTACCTGTCTGCGAATCTTGTCTAGAAAGTAAGATGACTAAGAGACCAATTACTGGAAAAGGGCTTAGAGCTAAAGAACCGCTAGAGCTTATACATACAGATGTCTGTGGACCGATGAATGTTAAAGCGAGGGGTGGTTATAAGTATTATGTCACCTTTATAGATGACTACTTTAAGATACGGATACGTCTACCTGATGCAATGAAAGTTGGAAACATTTGAAAAGTTGAAACAATTCCGAGCTGAAGTTTCAAGTCACTACTATCGGATCTTGGAGGTGAGTACCTTGACCAAGATTTTGAAGACTTAATGGTCGAGTATGGGATAGTTTCCCAACTCACAGCTCCCGGTACACCTCAGCAAAATGGTGTAGCGGAGAGGAGAAGTAGAACCTTAATGGAAATGGTGAGATCTATGATTAGTTTCTCATCCTTACCAAATTTCTTCTGGGGATATGCGTTACAAACAGCGACATACATTTTGAATGTAGTGCTATCCAAATATGTTCCTAAGACTCCCCTAGAGTTGTGGAATGGTCGTAAAGCTATTTTGTGACATTTCCGCATATGGGGGTGTCCAGCACACGTGCTGAAGAATAGAACTAGAAAGCTAGACTCCAAATCTGTTGTCTGCCTGTTTGTAGGATACTCTAACGAGACTAGAGGTGGACACTTCTATAGCCCTGAATATAACAAAGTATTTGTATCGATAAATGCAACGTTTCTTGAGGACAATTACATTAGTGACCATAAACCTCATTCCAAGATTGTATTAAATGAGTTGGAGCCTGGTGAGACTAGTGTTTCATCAACAAGAGTTGTTCTTTCATAAAAATCTTAGAGTCAATTGGTTCCTGATCAGGATACACTACCACTAAGACGTAGTAAGAGGGTTGTGAGACAACCTGAACGCTATTTAGCTATAGATGAGGGGCAATGTGTTGTCTCTGCTGATAGTGTTGATGATCCATTGACATTTAAGAATGCAATGGAAGATCCTCATAAAGAGGAATGGCTTAAAACCATGAATCTCGAGATGGAGTCCATGTACTCTAACTCAGTTTGGGATCTTGTAGACTTACCGGATGGGGTAAAACCCATAGAGTGTAAGTGGATCTACAAGAGAAAGAGATGAGTAGACGGGAAGGTAGAGACCTTCAAGGCAAGACTAGTGGCTAAGGGTTATACCTAGAAAGAGGGGGTTGATTATGAAGAGACCTTCTCGCCAGTAGCCATGTTTAAGTCTATTAGGATTCTCTTATCCATTGCTTCCTATTTCGATTATGAAATTTGGCAAATGGACGTCAAGATTGCATTCTTGAATGACAATCTTGATGAGAGCATCTATATGATGCAACCAGAGGGATTCATGTGTCCAGATCAAGAGCAAAAGGTTTGCAAGCTGCAAATGTCTATCTTGGCTTAAGCATGCATCTAGATCTTGGAACATCAGGTTTGATGATGTGATCAAAACCTATGGCTTCGAGAAGAATGTTGATGAGCCTTGTGTCTACAAGAGCATCATTGATAAGAAAGTAGTTTTCTTGGTCCTATACGTAGATGACATCCTACTCATTGGGAATGATGTGGGAGTGTTGTCTGATGTAAAGGACTGGCTGGCTAGCTAATTCTGAATGAAAGATTTG
Organism: Dipteronia dyeriana; assembly: GCA_032871835.1. Taxonomy (NCBI): domain Eukaryota; kingdom Viridiplantae; phylum Streptophyta; class Magnoliopsida; order Sapindales; family Sapindaceae; genus Dipteronia; species Dipteronia dyeriana. The sequence continues at coordinate 26,805,362 of CM065300.1, read as the reverse complement.
GGAGAGGCGAGTTATGTTCTTGAGATCCAACTTATAAGGAATCGTAAGAACAAACTCATAGCACTGTCTCAGGCATCATATATCGACAAGATTCTTGTGCGATTTTCGATGCAAAACTCCAAGAAAGGTAATTTACCTTCTAGGCATGGAGTTAATTTATCTAAGGAACAGTGTCCTAAGACACCTCAAGAAGTTGAGGACATGAGACGTGTACCCTCTACATCGGCAGTAGGTAGTCTCATGTATGCTATGTTATGCACGAGACCGGACATCTGCTATGTAGTGGGAGTAGTCAGTAGATACCCGTCCAAACCAGGATTGGATCATTGGGTTGCTGTCAAGACAATTCTCAAGTATCTTTAGAGAACGAGAGACTATATGCTAGTGTATTTTGGGCAGGATTCGATCCCGTTAGGATACACATATTTTGATTTTCAGTCAAACAGATATTCTAGGAAATCCACTTCTGGATCAGTATTCACCCTGGGTGGTGGAGCCATTGTGTGGAGAATTATCAAGCAATCTTGCATTGCTGACTCCACTATGGAAGCCGAATATGTAGCCGCTTGTGAAACTGCTAAAGAAGCTGTTTGGCTCCGTAAGTTCTTGAGTGACATGTAAGTTGTTCCAGATCTGGATAGGCCCATCACACTTTATTGTGATAACAGTAGTGCTGTGACTAATTCTAAAGAACCAAGAAGCCACAAAATAAGGAAGCATATAGAGAGAAAGTATCATCTCATTAGAGAGATAGTACAGAGAGGAGATGTGATCGTCAACAAGATAGCCTCACAAGACAATCATGTTGATCCATTTACGAAGACCTTACCGGTTAAAGTGTTTTCGGTTCACCTAGATGGTCTAGGGTTTCAAGACATGCCTCACATGCTTTAGTGCAAGTGGGAGATTGTTGGGGTTTATTCCCTAAAGATGTAATTTGTAAATGGATTTTTTAAATAAATAAAAGAAAAAGTTCAATTCATTCTTGTTGTGTTGTTTATTATATAACTTGTGCATTTATTTAACATCCAAGATTGTCGGATGTAAACTCAAACTGTGTATATGAGTGTCATATACAGAAGGATACAGTAAGAGACGTGCAATCTAAAGAGTCCATAGATAGCAAATAAAGCTGGATACTTTATTTGTGGTTAATCTATAACTGCGGTCCCTTCCGTAATGTATGATGATTCTATCCTGGATCATTCATATGAGATATAGGAATGGAGGCACCTTGTATGATATGATCATATAGGACTGGGTCATGATCTATATGAATCTCTCACCAAGATCCATTTACCGATGAGATTCATATATATCAACTAAAGATGACTATATGTGGGTGATCTTAATCCTGAGTGTCTTTTTGACTCCTTCAGGTTAGATCGTGGTCTTTGATATACCATGGGTGAGGTTAGATGCATTTCCTGATCAATATACTCCGTATGTTGGGATTACGGTTGGGCTTATGGCTGGGAAGGTTTGTACATAATAGTGGAATCAACTTCTTCTTGTGAGAAGTAAATGGTAGTTCCCTTAAGGGTTGATTCGAGGCTTGGACAATATGAGCGCTCTTCTAATTCCGTAAGAAAATAGGATTTATTGTCCGTTAGAGAACCAATGGTACTTAAAGGATATATGTGATTAGAGGGGTATAACGGACATTATGATCCAGCTCTAATTATGAACTACTGTGGAGGATCACACCGTATGTAATAGCTATATCGATGGACACCGAGTTGTATCGGTCTATGTAAAAGCGTCTACAGTTGAGAGAGTACAGCTTCGGGTTTTTAGTGGAATAAAACCGGAGTTAATAATCAAGAAATATTAATTAAAGAGTTTAATTAATGATTCCGAAGATTATTGGAGCTCAAAATGTCGTGGGTCCATTAGGTCCCCTTGCTAGCCCGATTGATTTAGGTAACAAGGGTCACGGTTAATTAATTGGATTGTCCAATTAATTGTGTTACAAAAGTGACACGTATTTATTTGGGAATTAATTGAAAAATAAGATTATTTAATTAATGAATGTTAATGGTTAAATTAATTAAATAATTAGATTATTTAATTATATTGATAATTATGAATTATTAATTAACTATTAATTGGAGGGTGTTAGTTGATATATGGATTTAGGTGAAGATAAAATTATAGGATTATTTTATTTTACTAAATCATTTATCTAAGTATTTGAATTTAAGTTTAAATTTAAAATACTTATTATCATTTTTAATATATTAGATATATTTGAAAAAGATAATTAAAAGATATATATCAATTATAGCATAAGAGATTGCAATGGATGCAAATTGGTGTGTACACACACACATATATATATATATATATATATATATATATATAAGGAAAAAAACAACAACACTCAGTTGACTTTGTATCAAATACACAGCACAAGTAGAAGTGATATATATTATATATTTGTGATGCAGGAGGGTTTTTATTTTTTTCTAAGATGAAAAAGTGGTTTTTGGTTTTTTTGTGGTGTACGTGTTACATGTGAAAAAAAAAGTGTCAATTTTTTTTTTTGCATGAGATGCAATTCATGTGTACGTAAAATCAATACACCAAATATAGAAGAAAGAGTTTCTTCAAGTATTTCTCTCCATTCTCCATTCAAGTTCCTGAGATCGTGACGTGCCCACACGCAGTTACCTATCCCGGGAGATAACGAGGAAGATCGAATGGTTCAGACAGGAGTACATCATAAAGTGAAGGAGGTTCCAAACGTTGGTAAGAGTCAGACAGGAGCATATCGAAAAGTGAAAGAGCCTCCAAACGTTGGTAAGATTTTCTTCTTCTGATTATATCGATTTCAATTTCCTGTGATTGCATATTGTATGTACTAGTTCTGAAAAATAATTATGATCCGAAGTTCACTGGTCATAGATACAGATTATGATTTGTATTAAAAAAAATTAAAAACCTAGTTTCGTTGCGTAACCGGTGAATGGGGTTCCAACATAGAATTGGGGGGAGGGGGCAAATAATAAAAGCTTAAAAATTATAGTACTAAAACGTAAAATTCATAACAAAAATTAATTTTTTTTTTAGCTATAAACTTTTTTTTAGTGGGCTGGGGGGCCTCTATGAGGTTCCACCCCTGGGCTTAGGCATGACTTCCTAAGGGTTTATATATTTGGTAATGCCCGCTAGCAACATTTGCAGCCATAAAATTCTTTGATAATTGTCTAGAGTCTTATAAATATCTGATCATTGGATGGAGCTATAAAAAGAAGAGAGAGAAGGAATGATATGGTGTCTAGAGAGAAGGAGATTGAGTTTGATTATGTAAATAGAGTATAGTTTTTTTTAACAATTGAGTGTTTGAAAATAAAACAGAGAAGAATACAGAGAGATTCACGGGAAGAAAAGAGAACAAGGATGTTGTTTGCCATTAGGACTAACAAGCTGGAAAAAAAAATCTAGTTTCATCATTTTATCCTATTTTCACATGCTAGTTGATCGAGTCATGTCAATACTAGATTTTGGTCCCCTTTCCTAAGTTTCTTGCTCAATTCTCGAAAAAAATCGAGTTTTTAATGGCTCGATTGAGATTTTTACAGGTTTATTAGTTAGCAAGGCATTTTTGGTGAAAGAGAGAAGAATTGGAGCTTAAAGTGTAAAATTGGGAATTTGGGCTCTTGAAGAAGGTTTGTAGCGGCTGAAGTGCCATCTTGGTCCACCGTGACAACATGGCGACAGCAACTCTCGCGAACAAAGTGTCACTGATGTTGCAAGGAGGAAAAGGCTTGACAAACTGAAGGAAGAAATGCAGTGATCAAAGTGTCGTCGTGGACGACCATGACACACCAAGCGACAGAAACTCTCGCATCTAAGGTGTCGCTGAATTGTTGCACGAAAATGAAGTCCAAACGTTGTCGCTATTAAAGTGTCATCCTGGCTGACTGCGACAGTCCATAAGCTCGAATTTCTAGGCAGATTTTTGCCATTTCTAGACTTCATTTAAATACCTCTTTGTTTTATGACTTAAGCAACCGGCTGCAATAGGATTTTCAGACCCAGTAGCTTTTTTTACATTTTTACATCATCTTTTTCAAATATTTTTCTTTTTCAACACTCAACCATCCATTCTTGGAAGACTTGGGAGGCAAGAAGAAGGAGAACATCAAGATTAGGGAGCTCACATGATCAATATGGGTTTTCTTAACAACTTTTCCTTGTCTTTATTTTCTCCATTGATGTGTAACTAAACCTTTAGCTAGGGGATTGATGTAACTATATTGGACTACTCTTTGTAATTAATTAGTATACTTTAATGCTAGTCTTAATGATTGCTTTAATTTCTCTAATCTATCACTCATGTTTTATTGTGACCTCAAGGGATAGGGTGTGTGAGTCAGTTTATGTAAGAGGTTAGGGCTTAGATGTGGATGACCATTTCTTTTGAGCCTAGAGCACAAGCTTAGTAATTGAGAAAGTTAGTGTATGCATGACCATGCTATATTAACTTGGATTAGAGTTTATGTTAAATAGAGGTTTGGACCATTGCTTGTTACATGACCTTGTGTGAGTAGTGGAGAAGACTAAGTACTTAACGGATTTATCTTAAACAAGCCCTAAAATTGGATTGAAGTGCTTAACGAGACTAAGAGGTTGTATTAAGTGGTCCGATAAAGGTTGCATCGATTCCCTAATGTCTTTCCTCATGTATTCATCCTTATGTGTTTTGGAAATAAGTTAGTTTATTACCATTTGTAAATTAGTTAATCAATTACCTTTTCAAAAACAAGCATTATGCCATTTAGTTTTCATGCACTGATAAGCTCATTTTATGATTTACATCCCCCATCATTTCTTATACTTTTTTGCTCATTTTCTTTGCAAATGCCATATTTTAATGTTCCATATAGCTTTTGCTGGCCTTTCCAAGATAAGGGCGTCCTTGAGCAGGTTCAGGAGATGTTTGAGGCTAAATTGAAGTTTCCAGCCCGTGGAGGAGTATGCCACGTGTTACGTGTATCGCAACAGAAGAGAACGCGTACCGTATGTGTGTACCGCATAAATCATCAGAGAATCCATGCATCTTGCCAAACGGTACGCGTACCGTAACATGTGAACCGTAAAAGATATCAGGCGATCAAGCATAAAAGCTTTTCATGGGATATGCGTATCGCATCAAAAGAAATGGTGAGTCGTACAACCAACCGTATATCTTCACAGCAGGTCCAAGAAAGCAGTTATGTGGTACGCGAAGTCAAGGCGTACCGCGTAATGACCACATAAGTCTACAGTTCCTTAACACTCTGTTTTGTGAGCCAATGATGTGAAAGCTCGTGGGCCCCCTCCTCTTATCCTTGCTTCGGCATGGTGAGGGTATATTTCTCAGAAGCCAATTGAGTGCCTTTGGGGCTTACCACCACAAGTGGGTATGGGTTAAAAAGTTGATAAAAAGGGAAATAGCGGAGAGAGAAAAGGGATCTGAAATTTAATTTAGTCTAGACTTCTTCATCTTCTCCAATGTTCCATGAATCTTGCTTTATAGATTTGGACTGAGTTTATGAAGTATTGGAGCTTGAAGGAAGTATTAGGGTAGCACTAAGGAAGCCATTGAAGCCCAAGCTTCACAAGAAGGAGTTCTTAAACTTTGTTTATCTCTTTAACTTTTTTTTTTCTTTAATTCATTGTGTTTTCATGGCTTGTAGTTATTTCACCTCATGCATGGCTTATTTGTTTGATATGAGCTAAGTAAGGCTGTGTTAGAACAAGATGATACTAAACCCTTGATGTATTTGTAAATGACTCTTTGATTTCTGTACTTATGCATGTATAGTTATATGGATGTTTTGAATGCTTAAAACCTTTACTTGCTTGATCACTTTGTAATTGATCAATGGTTAAATGCTATAAATCGAGAAGAGACGTATTTAATAATGCTAAGATAAACATTCAATATGCTTTACTATTTTCACTTTGACCCCTCTAATTTTTTTTGTTTTTATATATTGCCCCCCCCCCCCGATTAGAGTCAAGCGCATCATTAGAAAGGTGAGGTGGATTCGAGTTCTAACACGTGTATATCAAATTTGTTCTTTGTTGTGTTTTTTATTTTATTTTGTTGTAGATTAATTGCCTTAGCTTATAACTATTGGGAACTCATTACTTCAATTGTTCAAATAGTTAGTTAGCCATTAAAATCCAGTATTCATAACCTTTGTCCCTGTGGGAGCAATCTTTACAACGTCATTATACTACCGCTCCGACCTCGTACTGTTGCGAGATATACGTGTAGTTTGACGCGATCATGCGCTTAGATTAATATTTAATTAAATTGATTAGTTTTCAATCAATAGAATCACCGATCCTAGTGAACGAACATTTATTTCAAATTGAGTAGATATAAAATATTGTATCAACTTTGGCGCCGCTGCCAGGGAGGTGGCCCATTTGTTGGTTGTTTCTAGTTTTAGCTTAGGTTCTATTAATATCTAGATTTTATTGCTTACAGATATATATATATATATGTATGTGTTTAGGATTTTTGTTTTTTTTTTCATAGCATATGCGTTTAATGTTGTTTGAGTTATGCTTGTGTAAGAAAAGAACAATTTCAGGTCAGATGGACTGCACAAATCTTGAGAACAAAAAGTGAGCCGTTATCACGCCCCAACAACCCTTAGGGTGACATTCAGAGATTGAGACAGGAGCTCGGACCATGGCACATACAGCGGTAAAGTACAGAGGTGACATGCTATGTAAACCGCGGCGCAGACATAGTATACATACCGTGGCATATGGAGCAGTGTTCTCCAGTGGTGTCAAGCGTTGTAGACCGTAGCGCAGACACGTGCCTACACAGCGATCCAAACAACAGTAGCTGTGGATTTCGCAAGTAAAAGGAAATCTCGCGTAGAGAAGTAATTGGAAAAAGGAAATAGACTCCAATTGAGATTTGACCAACCCTAGTGCTCCCGTATAAATACTACAATTATGTAGTGTACTAAAGTTTGTGAGAAAAATTGCTAGAGAGAGATAGAGCAATTGTAGAGAGACTGAAAGAGGGACAGAGAGATTGTAATCAACTCTACGAAATAGTAGATTGAGTGCGACGAGTTCCGTGGATTTAGACAAATTGCTGAACTGCATTAAATTTTTTGTCTTCTTTTCTTCTTATTGCTTTCTTAATTTTTCTATTTGTGATTGGATTTGTACGAGTGTGATTTTTCTTAACAACATGATGGTGTTTCCTTTTGCCTTCTTTGGCTCTATCTATAAAGCTTAATGTTCAAAAAAAAAGAGAGAGGAGTTTGAATCCCCACCTAAAATACCCTGAAATTTTCGGTATCAATAAGGTTTGAAGTGATGGTTACTTAACCAAAGGTTATATCATAAATTTAACATTAAATTTAATTGGTAAATTTAGGGTTCATACTATCAATGATCAATGGCTGTCATAATCTTATAATCAAAGTAGATTGAGTTGAGTGTTATTGCAGGCTAGTTGAAATAATATTTTTATATACACCTTTTTGGAACAGCTCGCGACTCTATTGGTTGACTATATTGTACATGCCTTCTAGTTAATCTCTAACCTTCTTTAGAGCAGATGAACTAACAGCCTCACAAACTCAAATTGAATCTAAGATCTAGTTAAATTTGCGTATTAAAAAATAAAGATTAAACTTAACTGATCAAGTTAAACTTAACTGATCAAGTGGGACAGCAACAGAGTTACCAAGTTTTCCAAAAAAGTCAAATTCTTAAAATAGGGTCATTAATTTTTCATTTATTCTCACCAACTGAACAAGTAAAAATAAATTTGATTACACATTGTTTAGTATGATTTAACTACATATTAAATTTTCTTATAATTATAAATTCACCAACAATTCAAGTGTAAGCTGGGTACACATGCTCAGCCAACCTTGGCTTTGCAACGGCAATGAGTGGTTTAGCCAAAGCCAAACAATCTTCAGCTTCCGAGAGGTCAATTTTGGGGTCATTTGGTGGTGCTATCCAAGTAAAACCATGAAGAAGCCTAGCAAAAAGCATCAGAGTCATTGAAGTCCCAAGCGTGACCCCCAAGCAACCTCTCCTTCCGGTGCTGAACGATAAGAACTTCAAATCATTCTCCGTCAAGACCACTTCGGACCCATCTTCTTTCAAGTGACGTTCCGGCTTGAACTCGAGTGTCTCGTCTGGCCAGGCTTTAGGGTTTCGGCCGACCCCAAGTCGGCTGAGCAACACATGGCTGCCTTTTGGGATGAAGTAGTTGGCCACTGTGGTGTCGGTGATGGAGACATGAGGAACATTGAAGGGTGCAACTGGGTGGAGTCTGAATGCTTCTCTAGCGCAGGCTTTTATGTAATTCAGTTGAGAGAAGTCTGATTCTTCTACTAGCCTTTCTTTTCCGACCACTCTGTCAAGTTCTTCAATGGCTTTTTCCAGGATTTTGGGCTGGTTTATCATCTCTGCAAGTGCCCATTCTACTGCATTTGATGGATTATCCACTGTTGCTAACATTATTTCCTAAAAATTAATTAACACCAGTTAATGCACTCATATATAACATGTTACATGAAATAATTGAAAGAGAATATTTTAACAGTCGTTTAGTAAAAGAGAAATATATAAAAATGTAACAACGAGTGCATATAATGAGCCTTTATTGATTAAAGTGTTCTTGAAAATAAAAATTAAGACAGCAGTTACTGTGGAACCGGTTGACGTTACAAAACTAAACGTATTGTTACATAACATTGTTGAATCAGTTCCACAACGTTTTATAACTTCAGTTCTGAATATTTTTTTTCAGGACCAACTTAACTAGATAATTATTTTTCTTTAAATATGAATAACACTTACAAGAAAAGAAAAACAACAAATTAGCTATATTTATACAAATAACTAAATTAAATTTCTTATTCCAATTTGATCTATATAAAGACTAAAAGACACTTATAAAAATCTGTGTGTTAAATTATAAAAGCTTATAACATGGCATGTAAATTTTAAGCATTATATAAAAACAAAAGATTAAGTCATTTGCATGAAAACCATATGAATAAAGATTTTATTTAAAGCAACGTTAAACTATCCAAAATATCTATAAAAAATATTCATACATGCTTAGATGATTTTTTTTATGGAACCCAAATGAAATTTAATATGGTGGTTTTAAGCATGAATTTGTACAGATAATTGGGTAGTATATCATTTTGTGTGTGTTTTATTTTATGTGTTTATATGAATTGCTATATATAGTGAAGGATAGCCTTGTAACCCCAAAGACTATAGTCTATTGAATTGTGACAATCATGAGTATATATATCATTCTTTCATTAATGTAGAAAAGAAAGTTTGGAATATTACTCTAATTTGAGCTTTGATCTCTTCTGTTGACAATAAAGGATTGCCATCTTCATCTTTCAAAGTGATAAAAACATCAAGCAAACCCTCATGGTCAACTTCCTTCTCTATCAAGCCATGATGATCTCTCAATTCTAAAATCCTTTCGTCAATGATGGGATCATGATACTTGTCTATAATCCCAATATTCTCCTTCATCACCTTCTCATGACCATCCAAATCAACCACTCCCCTCAAACATGGAACGTAATCCGAAACACAAAACGAGTAAATATATGCAAGAACTTTGAATAATGCATTAACATGCTCTTCTTCCTCCAAACCAGGCCCTCCATCCTTTGATCCCTCTCCGAAAAACCTCTTATTGAACACCATTTTCCTTATCACATTCCCACAATATTGCTGAGCAGCCACTCTCACTTTCACCAACCCACCAGTACTACTCTCCGGTAAATTCTTGCATTGCTCATACACGAAATGAACAAGATGGTCTGCCTCTTCGACCCTCTTTGTGTGAAACCACTTATGTTTTGCCGGAGAAACCACATGAGTAGAGAGAATTCTCCTCATTTTCTTCCATTGTTCTCCATAGGGTACAAGGGCAGTTGATAAGTACCCTTTTGTAGTCATCTCCGTGGACATGCTCGTTGGCCTCGAAACGAAAAGAGCATCCTGCTTTCTCAGGATCTCTCTGCTGATTTCAGGACAAGTCACAGGGATGACATGAATGTTTCCAAAACGGATACAAGCAATATCCTTGTTCATCTCTTTCATGAGCTCATGTATCCATCTGAAAGTTGGCTTGTTTTTGAGCATTTCCGGGAGGTTCCCAACAATTGGCCAAGATTTTGGTCCTGGAGGAAGTGGATAAAATAATTTATTGTATTTGAAAAAATGGACGTAAATCAAAACAATTGCTAGGAAAAGAAGGGTAGATAAAAAACTGGTGGAGTTCTCCATTTTTTTGAGCTTTAATTGAAATACTCTATTAGATTTCTTTGGAACTTGAACACATAATGTGCCTCTATTTATACTGTGTTGTTGAAAACGTGTTGTGTACAAATAAATAAGAATCACATGCATTATCATTAAATCTGAAATTCAACTATTCACACAATTGCTTTTATGTACGATAAGCAATCATCTCACACACACATATATTACATATATATAGGTTAATTCTCTCAAAAGGGATACATTGTTTTAATTTTAGTAAAGACCACCGTAAAATCGCATCAATTTTTGTGAATTTTGAAATGATTTTTGTGTGTGGTTGATATGTTCAATAAAATCTGTTCATAAATAAAATTTGAGAATTTTTCAAGCACCACAACTATTTTTCTTGAATTTTCCTATATTTCGTCCATTTTTCGAAGCCTTTAAATTTAACAAAATCGGGATAAATAGTTGTAATACTTGAAAAAATCTCAAATTTCATTAATAGGTAGATTTCATGGAACATATCATCCACAAAAAAATTCATAAAAATAAATGTGATTTCATGTAGTTCTTACCGAAATTAAAATAAGGGATCCTTTATGAGAGAACCAGTATATATATTAAAGAGAGAGAGAAGTAGAGGCAACGAAAAATTGTTCATTTTTTTATGATGTCATTAATTAGTATGTTTGAATTCGGATTTTAAAATCAGCAATAAGAGGAACAACATGAAAAGAACAACAAAAAAAATGCAATTTATTGCCATTATATTAACCATGAAAGTCAAGCACCACCGTCCAACCATGGCTTGTGATAAAGGTACAAATGGCTTACAAATTTAGTCTTAATTTTTAAATTTGAGTACGGGTATGGAAATTGCCATCCATATATATATATATATATATATATTTATATTTAAAGACCATAGATATGATTTATATATTCATTTTTATAAATTCACTCATATCTAAAATGTTCAAATTAATCTATTACTATAAGAACCCAATCTAATGAGTAATGACAATATTACCGTCATTAAAATGAATTTACCTTTTTTTCATACATTTTATTCGTAATTTTAAAGTACCGATACACCCAATTTAATCCTCGCATTATCTTTTAAAAAAAGCCTCACATTATCATATTAATTAGTTGAAAATGCATAAACATTTATTATATTTCTTTTGAAGATTTTTTCTCTCTTCGTTTGCCTTTCTTCTCCACCAACTACCGCGAATCCATTAAGTACATTTATTTCTCTATTTCGTACCCTAGAAATCCACTTAAAGTTGTAAGAGACGATACAAGATCATCATTTACTCACATAGCTCCAAATGAAAATGGAAGCTACGATCCAGTAAGAAGAGCGGCAGCTTATCAAGGTAGACTTGCATTGTGTGCAAGCAAGGATGGGCTAAATAAAACAAGTAATAGTGAGAACCTCAGGCTTGAAAAACGTGAAGGTCGATACAAAGTTAGTTAGGCAGGTTGTTAGGGAATCTGATGTCGCACGGTTAGTTATTATAGGAATCTGATTTGGAACATTTAGTTATTCTCTCTTCAGTATCAGGATTTTGTTAGAATTCAATTATTAGTAAACATTCTTTTTTTTTATTGTAATATAAATACATTCTTTCTATTGAGAAATGTAGAGTGAAAAATAATATAAGCCAGAGAAAGCCTTGACAATGGCATCTTCAAACTTTTTCTCTTTGTGACCTTTTATCATGCACCTTGTGCAAGTTATCAAACAACTATGTTTCTTTTCATTTAATTTACTCTTGTTACAAGGTATCAGAGCTCATGACTAGTGTCGATGGAGGAAAATCGATCTAATAGTTTCTCTTCAGTTGATTCTCACATCCTAGCAACCGGATCTACCCAAATAATGTTAGATACGGCTTGAATTTTCAATGGCTACCAAATGAGATTCAATCAATGCGAAGACTTCCTGGAGACGTGTGATACGTTTGAAAGTAGGAGATCGAGTTTGAGGGAGGTTTGAAGACCAAAGAACCTGAAGAAAAACATAATCTCGTAGGTATCGCGGTCAGGACAGCGGTGCGGACATGTGCACAGGGAGCGGTAAAACGTTTGTGAGTTTCCGTGGTGCGGACCGCGGCTGAGGCAAGTGCACCAACCGCGGTATTCGGAGCGGTGGACGACAGCGATGCATGTGGTGAAGGGTGTGGGTGGCCAACCATGACCCGAACCGCATCAATGGTGGATTTTTCCCAAATAGGAATGTTGCACGAAATAAGAAAGGTGTTTTCTTCTTGAAGTTTTTGTGTTAATCAAATTAGGAAAGTCTTGTGCTTAAAAGAATAGGATTTCTTTTAAACAAGAAGACTTGTCATAAATAAGAAATAGTATTTATGTGGAATAAGTAATTCTTGTACGTTTAGAAGTAGGATTTCCTTTTATGTTAAACTCCATGTAATTCATATAAATAGACCATAATAGCTAGACTATGAGTTGTGGAGCAAATTAGCAAATATAGTGAGATCTCAAGAGAGCATTGGGTGTAAATGGGTTTGGGGTATTTTAGAGAGAATCTTGAGAGTGGTTGTAACAATTTATCACATAGTGGATTATTTCTCTTGTCGTCTTGACGGCCGTGGTTTTTTCCCGATTAGGGTTTTCAAGTAAAATCTTCTTGTGTTGTGTGATTGAATTTATTCTCATCATCTAATTCTTTATTTTGCTATTGTTGTTTTGTGTTCTATCTAGCAACGCTTCCGCGTAGAAATCCGCCAACAATTGGTATCAGAGCCTTGGTTGCTTGATAGTGATCTTAACTGGAGATGGCAAAGTTGATGAGATTCAAGGTTGAGAAGTTTGATGGAAAAATTAACTTTGGCTTGTGGCAGGTTCAAGTCAAAGATCTACTAATCCAATGCGGTTTACACAAGGTGTTGAAGGGCAAGCCGACCCTTGAGAACCCTGAAGGCTCTGGAGATTCTAGAAAAGAAACGGCTGGTACTAGTTCTGGAAAACCGGTGATGAGCGATGATGAATGGGAAGATCTAGACGAGAGGGCTACAAGTGCGATACGATTAAGCTTAGCCAAGAATGTTCTTGCAAATATTCAAGGGACATATTCAGCAAAAGAACTTTAGGAGAAGCTTGAAGAATTGTATCAATCAAAGACCGTCTGTAACCGATTCTACTTGAAGGAGCAATTTCACACGCTGCAGATGTCTGAAGGTACGAAAATTTCCGATCATCTAGGAGTGCTCAATGGGATAGTTTCCGAGCTAGAGTCGATTGGAGTAAAGATTGATGAAGTAGACAAGGGATTAAAACTAATCTGGCCCCTTCCATCATCCTATGCGCATATGAACCCAATCTTGATGCATGGGAGTTCAACCATATGTTTTGGAGATGTAGCAAACAAACTAATATCTGAGGAACGAAGGCTAAAGAGTGAAGGTAAATATTCTGAAAACTCTGCTTTGTTGGTTGACAGGAAAAAGGGAGGCTCCAAGAAGAAAGGTATTTGTTAAGCATGTGGACAATCTGGACATCTAAGGAAGGATTGTAAAAATAAGAATACAAGTGTGGCTAATGGCTCGAAAGAGGGGGATCCAACAATCACCTCTCTGGAGTTTGACTACAGCGACGCCCTCTAAAGGGGCATAAACATCCTCATGGCATGACCACTAGTTGCCATGAAAAAAGATGTATAGCTAATAGCGGGTCCATAATTTGCGCACGAGCATTGGTTAGGCGGTGATGCAAGGTATGTGGTGGACAAGGATGTCGATGGCTGAACGAACTCCCTGGAAGCCTAACGTGAAGAGTTGCACCACAATTTTCAGCAAGGTAAATTTCGACATGTGCCGGTGAAATCTTGGGATGGGTGTTCCTAAGTGATTATACTTCATGGTGGGTATGTTGATTCTCGGTATTGAGAGTCGTAGCTATGGATGGAAGTTTTGGAAATTCTCGCCATAAAGGAGGATTGTTAGATATGGCTTGAATTTCCAATGGCTACCAAATGAGATTCAACCAATGTGAAGACTTCCTGGAGACGTGGGATACGTTTGAAAGTAGGAGATCGAGTTTGAGGGAGGTTTGAAGAACTGAAGAAAAACATAATCTCGTAGGTATCGCGGTCTGGACCGCGGTGCGGACATGTGCACAGGGAGCGGTAAAACGTCTGTGAGTTTCCGCGGTGCAGACCGCACCAGAGGCAAGTGTACCAACCGCAGTATTCGGAGCGGTGGACGACAGCGATGCATGTGGTGAAGGGCGTGGGTGGCCAACCACGACCCGAACCGCATCAATGGTGGATTTTGCCTAAATAGCAATGTTGCACGAAATAGGAAAGGTATTTTCTTCTGGAAATTCTTGTGTTAATCAAATTAGGAAAGTCTTGTGCTTAAAAGAATAGGATTTCTTTTAAACAAGAAGACTTGTCATAAATAGAAAATAGTATTTATGTGGAACAAGTAATTCTTGTACGTTTGGGAGTAGGATTTCCTTTTATGTTAAACTCCCTGTAATTCATATAAATAGACCATAATAGCTAGACTATGAGTTGTGGAGCAAATTAGCAAATATAGAGAGATCTCAAGAGAGCATTGGGTGTACTTGGGTTTGGGATATTTTAGAGAGAATCCTGAGAGTGGTTGTAACAATTTATCACATAGTGGATTATTTCTTTTGTTGTTCTGACGGCCGTGGTTTTTTTCCCGATTAGGGTTTCCACGTAAAATCTTCTTGTGTTGTGTGATTGGATTTATTCTCTTCATCTAATTCTTTATTTTGCTATTATTGTTTTGTGTTCTATCTAGTAATGCTTCCGCATAGAAGTCCGCCAACAAATAATGGATTTCTCCTCACTAGCCAAGACTCTAAGTCTCAATCTCACATTGAAACTTGACCACAATAACTTCATTTACTGGAGAACTGAAGTTTTAATAGCAGTAGAGGCTCTAGATCTTAAAGGATTCGTTAATGGTGAGATATCTCCTCTACCGAAGTTTCTCATTATTTAGTTTGGTGATGTTGAAGAACAACGAGAGAATCTTGAGTTTGTCAACTAGAAAAAATCTGATAAACTTCTGATGAGCAGGATCTTTTTAACACTAACTCCTAGTGTTCTTGGTCAGGTAGCCAATTCCAAATCTTTCTTTGAAGTCTTGTATAATATTTAACCAACTTTATTTCAACGTTCTTTAGCTAGAGTTATGCAATTAAAGCGACAACTTCAGTCTATCAAGAAAGGATCTGATTCAATTAGTGATTTTATTGTGAAAAATAGAGCTATTAATGATGCTTGGGTTGCAGCGATAGAAGTTGTTAGTGATAGGGATATGATAATGAGTCTATTACATGGAGTTGGCCACGAGTATGATTTTGTGGTTACTTTGATATCTTCTCAACAAAACTCTATGCTCCTTGAAGATGCACAATTTTTATTTCTGATGCATGAACAAAGAATAGAACACTTGAATAGTAGTGCAAATCCCACCTGGAATCCCTCAGCTCAGTTTGCCCTCAGCTCAGTTTGCCTTCAGTGATCATAATATGAAGAGAAATAGAGGAAGTTTTGGAAATAGAGGAGGTTCTAACAACAACTCATGAGGTTTTTCTAGAGGCAGAAACAGAGAGCTAGTGGTAGAGGAAATCATAGAGTTTTTTGATATGAAATACATGTGGTTCTTCAATGCCATCGACACATTGATAAACAATATCAAAGACCAGCTCAAGGAAATTGATTTGGGCAAGGAAATTAGGGCATTCATGGTTAAGGAAATTAGGCTTTCTTCACAGGAAATCAAGTTCTTTATATTCAACAACAACTCCAGAATAATTTGTTTGATCAATGTGGAAATCAAGCTTCAGAAAATGTCTCGGCTACAACTCAAAACTCTGCATATTTTTCCACTCTAGAGACCGTTTCGGATCCAACTTGGTACTAGTGTTTAGTTACAGATTTCACATATTGGAAAAACTAGGGCGGGATCACATTGCACACTATACCATGATTTAAATATGTAATATGTGTTGTGTATGCTTGTTATTGCTAAAAATTTACTTGGTTTGTCAAAGTTTACTCAAGATAATATTTCTTATGCTAAATTTGATCATGTTGGTTGTGTAATTAATGACCAGAAAACTAGGAGGGTTCTTCTTCTAGGTACACTTAATCATGGCTTCTAAGAAATAAGACTAGTGGAAGCTTCTCCTCGAGGCCTACACTTTCTCGACTCGAGTGTCTTCAAGTGTAAATAATAATTAATGTACTCATGATGTAAATAAAGTTTGTAATTAGACATTTCTTGGAAAGAATGCACTACCTGGTTTTAATGCTTTTGTTGCTGCCAAATCCAATTCAGCAATTTGGCATGCAAAACTAGGACACCCTACCTCATTAATCAGACAAAAGGTGTTAGGTACTTTAAATTTTCATTTCAATGTATCAAGTATACCTTTTTGTGATTCATGTAAGCTTTGTAAGCTTCACAAGCTACCTTTTATGAAAGCATATATAACTGCCAAATCTCCTCTCTGAGCTGATCTATAGTAACGTTTGGGGCATTGCTCTTATATTGTCTACTGATGGATTTAGATACTACATATCATTTGTCAATTTTTGTACGGTTTCAATGAATTGTAGAGTTTTCATTTGAGAAAAAATAAATTCCAAGCTGATATGGTTGGGGAGTATATTCCTATTGCTTTATACTTGCCTAAAAATTGTGTTCAAGTTCGTTTTTTATGTCCCTACACTCATGAACAGAATGGGATACTTGGAAGGAAACATAGGAGTGTAGTGGAGATGGGTTAACCTTGCTAACTCATGGTGGTCTTCCTTTTAAGTTTTGGTTTGAGGCTTTCTTGATAGCCAACTTTCTAATCAATAACCTTCCAACAAATATTCTACATTTTGCATCTCCATTTGAAAGATTATATAGTAGGAAACCGAACTATAACTTTTTCAAAGTGTTTGGTTGATCTTGCTTTCCGTATTTACAAGACTACTCCAAACATAAGTTGGATTTCCACTCCAGTAAATATGTTTTTATCTGTTATAGTTTGTCTCATAAGGGTTATCGGCGCCTTTATTCACCAGGCAAAGTGTTTATCTCTAGACATGTTATTCTTAATAAGCTAGAGTTTCTCTACAAAATCTTGTTTTGCTCCCCTAAAAGCCATGTCTCAACTACTCAAAAGATCATATATGAAGCCATTCCAAGATCATTTCAGATGTTTTCACAATTATCCCTCCATCACCTTTCCACTCGTTGCTAGCCCTAAATTATCTAGAAACCCATTAGAAAATCATCAGGAGTCAGATGCCACCATTTCAAGACATTTTGTTGCTTCTTCGGGTTCTGATAGTGGACATGCTGCTGAGTTCAAAATGGTTCCAACTGTACCTCAGCATCCCATGATTACTAGGAGTAGGGATGGTATTTTCAAGCCTCGTATCTTTCTCTCAGAGTGTACTTTTCCATCTGGCTTTCTTACCGAATTAGAACCAATGTCTGCCAAATCTGTTACGCATGACCATAAATGGCTTGATGCCATGAAGGATGAGTTTTATGCCTTACAAAGAAACAACACATGGACTCTAGTGCCTGCAATTGTTGATATGAATGTGGTAGGTAACTAGTGGGTGTTTCGAACAAAGTTTAATCCTAATGGCTCAAATTTAAAGCATAAATAGAGATCTGTTGCAAAAGGATATCATCAGACAGTTGTACTTGACTGTTTTGACACTTTTGGTCCAATTGTTAAACCCTCAAACATTCAGGTTCTTCTCGCTTTAAATGTTCACTTTAACTAGGATATTTAACAAATAGATATTAGTAACGCCTTTTTTAATGATGATCTCTATTAGAAGGTGTATATGAAGAAACCAGAGGATTTTGAGGACTTTGATCATCCATCTTTCGTCTGTCAGCTGAACAAAGCCCTGTATGGTCTTAAGCAAGGCCCAAGGTTTTGGTTTCACAAGCTTCGACCAACTTTTCTTATGTGGGGGTTCATAAATAGCCTATTTGACTATTCTCTTTTCATCAAAAGGTATGGTGCTAATATCTTATATTTGCTTGTATATGTTGATGACATCCTAATTTCAATCACTGACAGCTCTCTCATTCACAAAGATATCTCCCATCTTAAGTCAGCCTTTGCCTTGAAGACCTAAGGATTTATCAGCTATTTTCTAGGCTTCAAGGCTTTCAAAGATTCGTCTAGTTTATACTTAACTTAGGCCAACTACATTATTGACCTACTCAAGCGCACCGACATGTTCGATTCCAGACCATGTGAAAATCCTAATTCCGGCTCCAAATTAACTTTGAAAGATGGTGAATTGCTTGAAAATCCTGCTCTTTATCGCAACATTATTGAGGCACTACAATATCTTTGTTACACAAGACTTGACATTTGTTTTAGAGTCAACAAGTTAAGCCTATTCCTTGGGGCTCCAACTCAAATTCACCGGTAAGCTTGCAAAAGGGTACTCAGATATCTGAGAGGTTCCATTCACAAAGATCTATTTTTCAAGTCCTCAACATCAGCTCTGTTGATGTGGATTGCAAGCTATTTGGATGATTAAATATCAACTAGTGGAAATTGCATCTTTCTATGAGGGAATTTAATCTCTTAGAGTGCCAAGAAGCAAAAAGTTGTACCGAAGTCTAGCACAAAAGCGGAGTATAGATCCATGTCTCATATAACTATGGAAATTGTTTGGTTACAATCATTGTTTAAAAAGCTTCAAGTTCATGTTCCTTTTCATGCTGTGATCTGGTGTGACAATGTTGGAGCAAACTCATTGGCTCAAAATCTCAAGTTTCACACGAGGACAAAAACATTGATATCGACACTCATTTTAGTTGAGAGAAGGTTAATTTAGGGGTGGTCGAACCTCGATATATGCCCTATAATTCTCATATTGATGTGTTCATGAAGGCATTGACAAAAGATAAGGATTTCACTACCTTTGTTCTAGGCTGAACACGGTTGTCTCACCCTAGTTCAGCTTGTAGGGGAATGCAAGAGACAATACCAGTTTATCAATTGCTCATATAGCTCACAATGAAGATGGAAGCTACAATCTAGTAAGAAGTGGTGTAGCTTATCAGGTTGGACTTACATTGTGTGCAGGCAAGGATGAGCTCAATACGACAAATAACAGTGAGCACTCAAGCTTGAAAAAGTGAAGCTGGATACAAAGTTAGTTAGGCAGGTTGTTAAGGAATCTAATGTGGCACAATTAGTTATTATAGGAATCTGATATGGCACAATTAGTTATTCTCTCTTGATTACCAGGAGTTTATTAGAAGTCAGTTATTAGTCAACATTCTTGTTTTCTTGTTATCTTGTTATATGAATACATGCTCTCTGTTGAGAAATGTATAGTGAAAAATAATATAAGCCAGAGAGAGCCTTGACATCTATCCTTCGAAAATTGAGCTCTTTTCTTGGCAATTATTAAAGGGTAGAATTATGGTTTATGAGGTCTTAAAGAAGTATGGTCTCACCTTTGCTCAGAGTAAGAAATGCGTTCTTTGTAATTCTGAAGTGGAATCAGTTAACCACCTTTTTCTTCACTGTCGTTGGATATGGGATATTTGGTAGAGGTGTGTGAATATGTGGGATATGACTTGCAGCTCGAATTCATCAGTTATTGACTAGTTTCTTAGTTGGCCTGCCTTGTGTCCGACGGCCAAGCATGGTAAGGTATGGAATTCCATTTTCTTTGCTATCATTTGGACTGTGTGGGAGTCCAAAAATCAGAATGTGTTCAATAACAATTCAGTTTGTTCAGTTCAAGCTTTTGACATGGTTAGGTTTCAGATGGTTTGGTGGTTTAAGTATCTTGGTCGGGGTTCTCAAGATTTAGTCATTTCGCTTCTTCTAGATATTATGAAACGCTATATGGTTTCAATTGGTGTCAAAAAGGTTACACATGAATTTCAGACTCCTCTTTTGTAGGTTCTTTGAAGTTTAACGTCGATGGCTCTACTAGAGGATCACCAGGTATGGATGGTATTAGTGAGGTACTGAGAAATTGCAATGGAAGGGTGTTATGCATTTTCTTGGAGTAGATTGGCATCCAGGACTCCAATACTGCAGAGATCTTTACGATTCAAAAAGCTTGTAGTTTGTGTGTCTCAAATAATGCCTTTTGGAATATAGAGATTGTGATTATCAACGACTCTAAGAAGTCGGTTTCTTGGGTGAAGAATGAAGGTCTCGATTGCATTAAGCTGGTTAATGTGATTTATAACATCCATAGCATGCTCAAGTCTTGGGATAATATTTCTATTGCTTTTCATCCGAGAGCTTCCAATTCCTTTCCGGATATGTTGGCTAAAAAAGGTTGCTCGGGTAAGAGTAGTGATTTTTTGGTGTGGGGAGATTTTGATTTTCTCTGTGGTGGTTTCAGGTTGTTCTTGGTGGTTGTTTTGGTGGTTCTAGGCGTGTTGTTGTGTTCTCTGCTTGGTTTCTATGTGTTCCTCTGTTTTTTCTTTGTTGTGGTTGTTGTTTTGGTGCTTCAGTGTGCCCTGGTATGAGTGTTTTTCTTGTTTTTGGCTGGTTTATGTGTCTATGGTGGTGTTTGTTTGGGCTCTCTTTTGGCCGTTGTACCTTAAAATAAATTTGGTGTTAAAAAAAGAAGAAGCTATTTTAAACTTTTTCTCTTTGTGACCTTTTATCAAGAACCTTGTGCAAGTTATCAAACAACTCTATTTCTTTTCATTTTGTTTACTCTTGTTACGAAAGTTAGTGCTAATTTCACACATGGTTGGTTGGAGCATTGGTAATTAGAAATAGTTATAGCAGGGAAAATTTGATTTTTAGAATATAATTAGGGTTATAAACTTTAAAAAAAAAAGTAAATAAAAAAAATTAAAGGGTTTAATATAGGTTTTAAGATAAGATGGGTGTCACTAATGAGTGTATATAGTATTTGAATGAATTTTAATTAAAATAATTTATCCTTATTGGTCATTTTATGTTTTTGTAATTAATGTTTTAAATTAAAAATGAGTATATATATATATATATATATATATATAGGTGACAGTATATCAATAATGATACTTTACCTAAATTTATTATCCAAATGATGTGGTATTATTATAATCCATTCATTTAAATTATATTGAATTTACGTGAATTAAATGAATGGATTGTAATGATTCCGTATCATTTGGGCACCGGATTTAAGTACTAAATTTTGGTAAAATAACATTGCTCATACAGGTTGGGGGTGTATTCAATTTGGATTTTGAAAGGATAACTTTTGTAGAGTTTATGAACATTTATAGACCTTTAAAGACTATAGAATTATGTAAAACTTTTATAGACTTTCATGAACTGCATTTTAAAAGACTTTTATAGACATTTATAGACTTTCATTGACTTCTAAATATAATATAAACATTGTTGTAACAAAATTATATTTCTCATGTCAATAAAAATATTTTCTCAAACAAATATTAAATAAAATTATCGTTAATGTCCATTGAACTTAACGAAAGCATTCATGTGTATATATGTGATTTTAATTTTTTATTATATTTTATATCATAAAGACAATTACACACCTAAAAGTTTCTATAATTATTCAAAGTACGCATGTAAAATAAAATTAAAATGGTTAATTTTATTTGTTTTTTATTATTAAAATATAGTTAGTAAATTTTTTATTTTATTTTCTATAATTATTTAAAATATAATAATATTTTTAAGTATAAAGGTAGCAAACAAATAATGTTATTCGTTTATATGTCTCTATAACAGTATGACAATGAATATAAAATTATACCTAAAGTTAATTCAAGTCACTAAGAAAAACTTAAAAATCACACATATTGTTGAACAAGAATCATGTCCAAAAATGGGTAGTTTGATATTAACCATATTTACATAAAGTCTCATAGGCAACTTTGATTAGGACATGATTGAGTAATGGTTTTTGTCTTTTTATTATTTTAATTAACATAAATGAACTTTGTATGATTTATATAAGTGTTGTTTAGTTGTTTTGAAAACCGTAGTTGAAAAAAAAATGAAATCTTTCATCCTTAATTGCACAGTCGGTGGGAATTGTTTTATTTTATATTATTTTTCAGTTTTTGTTCGTTATAGATCACTAATGTTTATAGGTTTTTTTTATAATGTTTGTTAATTTTAAAACTAGTTTATTTTATTTTATTTGTGAAATTTGTTAAGAAGGAGTATGCTTTTGTTCGATAGAACATATGTTTGGTGGTTGATGTTTTTTTAAGGTGTTTTATGTCTATCTTTTATTAAAGTGAAAGTATTTCTATTTTTTTTTTTTATAAAACAAATCTTTCAAATTCTTTGGTATGAATGTAAGACAAATTTTGAGATTTAATATAACAAACGAGTGATGCTAGATGTCTAAAATTCTGTTCTAAATGATGTGGCATGTGAGGTGTCAAGATCTTATAAATCATGAGATTATATACTGATTGATGTGATGCTGACACCTTACATGCCACGTCATTTGGGGAAAAAATTAAGACATTTGGCATTACTCATAATTAAATGTCATTCAAAGTCATCTAAAGTTATTGATATTTTGAATACCTCATAACTACTATAGATTTTTAAAAAGTTTTGATTCTATGCCTCATGACTTTTATAGACATTTAAAAAGTGAATAGAATAATGTATTAAATACTTAAATTTACCGATTTTTTATATAGAATACATTCAAACTTTTAAATTCTATAAAAATCATTAAAAATCTTTTGAAATCTCAGTTGAATACCACCCCTTAGTATATATGGTACACATAGGAATGTACATTTATTCCCGGGGTCCCAAATCCCTACACCCCCATCCCGATTTAGAGATTATTTTTTTGGAAAAAATTAGGAAATTGGGGGGGATGATTTTTATCCCCAAATTAAAATGGAGAGGGGTCCAGACCCCTCCCCATCCCCATCCCCATCCCCATCCCCATCCCCATCCCCATTTCTCTATTTCCCCTACAATTAAATTGAAATGGGGATGGGGATGGAGATCCTCATTTTCCCATTTTTCCCAAAAACATATAAATATAAATATAATATATATATATTTGAATTATTTGAAACATTTTATGTTGAATTTATAATGCATTGATATTTTTTATTTGTAATGAAAGGTTTGTTTTTATTTAATTTAATTTATAATTTTTAGTTAAATAGAGAAATGAGAAAATAGGATAACGAGGGATACGAGAAAACATAAAAAAACGGGAAAAATGAGGAATTGGGGATGAGGGGATCTTCCCCAAAACATCCCCGTCCCATTTTCCCCAAATGGGAAAATGGGAGGACGGGAGAAGGGTCTAGAAAGTGGGGATGGAGATGGGGGAACCTATATCTATCCATATTCCCCAAACGTGCATCTCTATTTACACAATAAATAATTTTATATATTTACACACTCAATAAATTGATATCCAACTCATAAAATATTAAAATAAACCACACAACCACCAATAGAATAGGAAAGAAATTCGTTTGTTTTTCAGCAAGTCGCTCACCAGCACGATTTTACAACCACAGTGTCACGAGCTTAGAGTTTGCGCAGCACACCCGTGCGGCACTTAGGCAAATTCTATGAGAATGTTGCTAAGTAAGCCTTACAAGAGAGAGATTTGAAAGAGTAGAATAGCTTGAATGGAAAACAAAGATTGTATTGCTATGAAGGAAGCTTTACAATGCTTTGGATACTAGAATGCTTGAGTTTCTAGGATGATTTACAAATGAGGGGGGGTTGGCTATTTATAGGTGAGCCACCTCCTTAAGGAATGTTCTAGATTAATCTAGTCTAATAAAGGAGATTAAGTCTCCAGAATATTCTACACCTAGCTAAAATACTCTACATGTATTTACATGCCTTTACAAGGTTCTAGATTATTCTACAACCATCTAGCTAAATACAAGAATGGTGTAGAGAGGGTTGGGTTGCTAGAGACTTCCAGAAGCTTGACCAATGCTGGAATTATGGAGAAGTCTCTAGAATCTTCCAAGAGCTTGGCATAGTTGTGGCCTTTGTTGGGTTCCTGGGCTTGACAGCTTGCGGCCCGTGATATCCTCCCCCACCTAAGTTCGCAACGTCCTCATTGCGTGGGCGGTGAGTATGTTGGAGTTGGCCAAAAGTTGGTTCATTCTTACGGAAGGTCTTCGGCTTGGGAAGCCTCCATTGAGAGACGGAATTCGAGTCTCGCATCCTTAGCTCGACGCAAGTGGGCTGGCTAGGTTTCGAAGGTGATCCAGCATCTTGGGTGCCTTCTCTCGGTGCCTTCGATCGATTCCCATGGCTTGTGCGCTTCTTACTCCTTCGAATGCCTACAATCGGCTGGTTCTGTGGAGAAGTGGGAGAAATTGGTGTCTCCTCGAGCCGTACGGTGGATAGCATCCTACATGGATGTGGTATGCGTCCCACCGGGATGGTGAGTGCCTTGCCCCCGTTAAGAATGCTAAGTGAGTTCACAGCGGGTAGGGGGAAAGCGTTGGCTTGCTCAAAGAACGCCATATCTAGCACCACTTGGTAGTCATCTAAGGGAACCACCGAGAAGTCGAGCTTTCCATTCCATGGGCCTAGGTGGACAATGGCGTCTTTTGCTGTGCCATCAATTTGCTTGGCCGGAGAGTTGGCAGCTTTAATGATGGCGTATTCACCATTGGTGATACGAAGACCAAGTCGTTTGGCTTCATCTGTTGAGATAAAGTTGTGCGTTGCCCCAGTGTCTAGCATTGCACGAACTGGTTTGCCTTTGATAGTGGCGTTCACGAACATGAGGCCTTTGGTAAGTGTAGGAGGCACGAGTTGCCCTTTGAGTGCATAAAGCTGTTGGAGAGAACTCATGCTTCCTTGGGGCTCAATTGCCTTAGTTTCTTCTAGTTGGGTAACCATGGCATTGAGCATCTTTCGCTTTGGGCAGTCACGTACCCAATGTGGCCCATCACAAATGAAGCATGGATTCTTCGGCTTGATCAAAACGGGTTTGCCTCCATTGGCGTTGTCACGCCGGTTATCGCCATTGGGAGTTCTGTTTGGTCCTTCGCTCTTGCGATTGTGGTCTTTCGACTCGTCTCCCCCACCTTTTTCATGGTTGTCGGTCATTTCCTTTGTCTTGGTGAGGTCGGCAAGGGATTCTGCGGCGGCGATGGCTGCATCAATGTCTTGCACGTTCCGCCTTTCTAGCTCCAATCTCGCCCATTCCTTGAGACCGTCCATGAAGAGGAATAGTTTGTCTTTATCGGACATATCTTCGATCTCGAGGATTAAGGTAGAGAACTCCTTGATGTAGTCATGGATGGATCCAGACTGCTTGAGGTGACGAAGGCTGCTACGGGCCTCCTTATCGGCGTTGGTTGGCGAGAACTGCCTCTTGAGTTCTCGTTTAAAGCCTTCCCATGTGCGGATGGGATGGATAGAATCACCATGCTTGCGTCGCCACCATAGTTGAGCAGAATCCCGAAGGAAGGTGGGAGCATTGGTGATCCGTGTAGCATCATCCCTAACTCCTTTGGCCTCAAAGTACTGTTCTAGGCCGAAGAGGAAGTTTTCCACTTCCATGGCGTTACGATTGCCGTTGAATGTGGATGGCTTAGGGATTTGGATGGCGCCCCGTGTGCTCGTGCTAGCGAAGGCACCATTGCCATAAGTTGGGTTGTTTTTGAACGAAGTCCATTCGGCGCGAACTTCATCCATCTCGACTCGAATGGCCCGTAACTCTTGCTCGATGAAGGTGCGAGTGTTGCGGATTTCTTCAGTAAATTGGCAGATTTCCTCCCGAATGCCCTTCTGGAACTCTTGTAGCATTGCTTTGGTCGCCTGAGCTATTATGGCATAATTGGTTTCTAGGCCATCGAGATGGTCGACCACGGTGCTCAAGGTGGTTTGCATTTCGGAGAGGGCTTCATCGTGGACATCCACACGAGATTCCAAAGCGTCAATGGACGGACCCTTGGACTTGCTACGCTTGGTGCGAGTGCGTTGCTCGCCACGACCATGCACTTGCTCTTCCACTATAGCAGCAACTTCGCTATCGGAGGCCATGACTCGTGCTAGCTGTGGTTGCTTAACCAGCCTCTGATACCAACTGTCACGGGCTTAGAGTTTGCGCAGCACACCCGTGCGGCACTTAGGCAATGAGAATGTTGCTAAGTAAGCCTTACAAGAGAGAGATTTGAAAGAGTAGAAGAGCTTGAATGGAAAACAAAGATTGTATTGCTATGAAGGAAGCTTTACAATGCTTTGGATACTAGAATGCTTGAGTTTCTAGGATGATTTACAAATGAGGGGGGTTGGCTATTTATAGGTGAGCCACCTCCTTAAGGAATGTTCTAGATTAATCTAGTCTAATAAGGGAGATTAAGTCTCCAGAATATTCTACACCTAGCTAGAATACTCTACATGTATTTACATGCCTTTACAAGGTTCTAGATTATTCTACAACCATCTAGCTAAATACAAGAATGGTGTAGAGAGGATTGGGTTGCTAGAGACTTCCAGAAGCTTGACCAATGCTGGAATTGTGGAGAAGTCTCTAGAATCTTCCAAGAGCTTGGCATAGTTGTGGCCTTTGTTGGGTTCCTGGGCTTGACAGCTTGCGGCCCGTGACATCAGGCTCAAATTACATGCTTTCCAGAACAAAATAAATAAATAAAATTCCCAAATTTTTTAGGCCTCACAAACCCATGTGCCACGTACCATAAAGTACAACACGAACAGAACGTTCAACAAAGAGTCAAGTCCCGGACTCCCACAAACTTACGACTAACGCGAAAAGAAGGACCCACCACAAAACATCGAAAGCTACTTGAAATTGAAAGAAATAAACACCAACGTGTTTTTGCTACTTGTAGTTAGTAGAACCAAGGTTGTGATTTTTTTTTTCCTTTGAACCGAGGTGACGATATGAATAAAAATCTGATGAATTGAGAATCTAAGAAAACAAAAAACAACAGGAATTAGGGCATGAAAAAAAAAATCCAATTTCTTCAAGCAGTCTTATAATTTTGTAAATCAATTTGAGATTGAAAATGAAGGTTTGTTAACTGGTTGATGGTATGGAACATCAACACTCTTTTACAGTTTTTTTTTTTTTTTTTTACAATGAATTTAATTAAACAAACAGTAAAACCGCAACGAGATTACAAGGGACAAACACAAAACCAACATGGCTAAGAGGCTGCAACCACTCAGTGCAAACGCCCAATTCAAAGAAAAACCCAAAGACCGTGAAATAACCGGAAAAACAATCCAACAACCAGCCTAATCGGAAACGAAAACTGAAATCCTACACAGTGACCCTAGCCCATCCTGCGAACACACCAAAGCAACCAAGAATCTAACCTTTGTCAACCTCTTTCCTTTTGTGAATTTGATCGGACAACTCTTCTTCACGGTTTTTTAAAATCATTAACATTGTTTGACGTGTCCTACACATGTCATTAAAAATATCATCAAATTCATATGTTAAATTAGTTTTTAAAATCATTGTGCTGATCAAAGGTGATGTGCCAAAAGATTTATTTTCAGAATCTACATGAAACAGATATATATAGTACGTAACTGTATGACTAAACACACACACACATATATATATATATATATATATATATATATATATAAATATGGAACTAAAGAAATTAAATCATTTATACTAAAATTCAACTACTATTCAAATCTCTATACAATTCCTTTTAATTTATATCAAAACATTTCATTAGCTAGGTCTCAAATAATTCTATGTTTGAAATGAGAAACACATGTTTGGCGGTGGACAAGTAGTACTACCGATGCAGCGAAAAATTGTTCAGTTTTGTATGAAGTCATTCATTTGTATGTTTGAATTCGGATTTTAAAATGCAATAAGAGGATAACAACGTAGTGACATCTACTCTCGATAAGAACCAGAAAAAAACTGCAATTTATTGCCATTATATTAACCATGAAAATCAAGCACCACCGCCCAACACATTGCTTCTGGTAAAGGTACAAATGGCTTACAAATTTGGTCTTAATTTTCAAAATTTAGTATGGATTCGGATAGTGCCTCGTATCTAAAATGTGCAAATTAACCATTACTATAAGAACCCAATCTAATACCTATTGACAGCTATTTCTTGATGGTTAAGAAAATCAACAACGTAAACTTATGGAACCTATAATAATAAAACGATCACGAAAAATAGCTGAAAACGAAAACCAGAAATACGTGATAAAACTCCGATGACCGAAGAATCATCCACGGATGGTTGCGTATGCTACCAAGTCTAATCCAGTAAAGAAATATTTAAATTACAATGCTTGATCTCTCTTGGCTCTCTTGCCGATATTCTCTATATTTACAACATGTTTTACACACGTATTTATACATGTCTGGCTAGGGTTTCGTTTCTTGGCATACAAGCCAAAGATTGACAAAAGAGAGATCTTTCCTATTTGGGTTTGTCTACTTAATGGCATTAATTGTGCAGATCTTTTATATAACTTGGGATATTTGTTTCCTTCCGGGATCCCTTGTGTTCGCTTGAGAAGATATTTGTTTCCTTCTTGAACTCCTTTTATGCATTAATTATGTATTGTTGATATCTTGAGAGTCTCGTTGCTTGAACTAGAGGCATAACTTTATGCGATCTTTTTTGTTGTCCCGAGTAGAACTGAGTACGTGGTAACACTTTGCTCATCCTTACTCGGACCCACTCGGACTTCCATTGAATATTCCTACAATGGGGACTTGGACGGCATCTGGGATACTGACCTAGCAATTCTCTAATGAAGTGTCTTGCTTATGTGGTTTTGTGATGATGTGTGCTTTGGATAAGATTTACATATAATAATACCCCCTTAAAATACTTTTACCGAGTACAACTTTTTCTTCACTTGGCAAAATTTTTTTAACACATTTGCCCGACTATGATGACTTCGTTGGTTATTTTTTCTTCATAAGTACTTCATAAACCAGGAAGTTATTATTATTCCTCGTTGCCTCAAAATATTAATGACGTGTCTTAAATGGTGTCCATGTACACATGTTATATCTTTAACAAGAAATCCCACTGATTGTGACATTTAAATGTTCTGGCGGCCTTTAACCCCTTCCTCATGCCACTTGTCCTCTTTTAATTTGGCATTTCTGAAGGCATTAATGGCATAATGAGACACGACTCTCTAATTATCTGATGTGTCACCCCCATCACTTCTTACGCCTTTTCATTTCCCGTTTTTCCATGATTTTTACCTTGTGTTTCAAATTTTGAAACCACTAACTTTTCTATTTAAACAAACATGAAATAATTTATTGGATCATTTGTCTCCTTTTAGTCTAAGAGAGGAAACCCTAAAAAATTCAGGCTACTCTCTAAAATTTCCAGGTTGCTCTTTCCTTTCCTGCTTTCTTCAGTTTTATTTTCCAGATCCTTCTTCATTCATTTTTTGTTACAGATTCTCCTGGGTTCGTTCGTTTGCTCACCAAGCAACTTTATTTTTCATTGAAGATTCTCCTGGGTTTGTTCGTTTGCTTACCAAATAACTCACAGTTGCAACTCAAGGTTAGTTTTCATGGATCCTGTTGCTAGGCATTGCCTTTTTGTTGTTGTAATGAAGGCTCTCGAGAAAGACGATACTTTTACGGCATCCCATATTTATAGGTTGACGGGGGATACACCTCTGACCAGCCTTATTTCTTGAACGTCGACATCTCGAAACTTCATCATGAAGTTTCCCCCGCCTTTGATTCTTAATCTTCCTATACTCAGGCCTAATCTGACCCATCTATTTCTATTCACAACAATTTTCGTTCTTGGAAGAGAATAGAAAAACATACAGGCTATCGTCCTGATGCTCGGGTTGTGGTTCATGTGTTGAATGAAAACGATATAGATGAGGATCATCAGGCGTCTCATATACATTTTTCCAATGAGCACATTTACGCTTACGACGTTGAGCCAAATGTGGTCAGCGAAGCTAAGATTGAGAAGTATTTCCACCGGTTTAACTTGGATGCGGATCTTGTC
Source organism: Dipteronia dyeriana (assembly GCA_032871835.1). NCBI lineage: Eukaryota > Viridiplantae > Streptophyta > Magnoliopsida > Sapindales > Sapindaceae > Dipteronia > Dipteronia dyeriana. The sequence goes on along the minus strand of CM065300.1, from coordinate 26,775,054 downwards.
CGACTGAAAGTGGCAGGAGATAAATCCGTGTGGAATCCTCCATCCGGAATGTTGGCTATTTATGGAGCAATGATCTGTAGTAGTGTGACATTCCCTCTTCAATCTTTCATCACTCTATTCTTGGTTGAAGCAGGGATTGCTCCAGCTCAACTTGCCCCGAATAGCTATATGATTTTGATGTGTATGTGGCATATGTGGAAGAGAATGGGTTTATCTCTGCCTACCCCTCACAAAATTAGGCACTTTTACACTTTGAGGCAATCTGGTTAAACAGAGACCTGTTTTTTATTTTCCAGTAAGCCAGACAGTTGGATCCCAGATAGGATAGACATTGATGGTACGTTTGAAACGTTTACAGAAAACAAGAAGAATTGCTTCATTTGGGGTTTTCTTACCTCCAACAAATACTGAAAGAACTGTTGGTTTTTTATTGGAGGGGGTTGGGGACGTTCGATTGACTTTGACCTGGATGGTGTTCGAATTACTCAGAAAGTTCCTCGCTACTTTTGCTCACACGATACTTGGAATCGCACACCTCTTACTTTTACAACTAGGGAATTGGCTGGCCTGACCAGAGCTGTTGTGCGCTCTCTGGAAAAGCGAAGTAGGTCATACCTTCTTAATGAGAAGAAGATGATTAAGGTTGACCTTCTTGCTCAGATTTTTACCTGCCTCAAGCGCTGTGAGTTGGCATTTTATATTTCTCTATTTGTTTTCCTTTTTTTTATTCATTTCATGCTAGTCCCAAATTTTCAGTTTATGACTGAGATATTATCTACGAGTAGGGATACACGTTTGAGGAATGGGGATGGATATAGGTCCCCCCATCTCCATCCCTATCCATATCCCTATCCCCACTTCCTAGACCCTTTCCCCATCCCCCCCCCCCCCCATTTCCCCATTTGGAGAAAATGGGGATGGGGATGTTTGGGGAAGGTCCCCCCATCCCCATCCCCATCCCCAATTCCCTATTTTTTCCGTTTTTCTCTATTTTCTCGTATCCCTCGTTCTCCTACTTTCCCATTTTCCTATTTAACTAAAAATTATAAATTAAATAAAATAAAAACAAACCTTTCATTAAAAATAAAAAAATATCAATACATTATAAATTCAACATAAAATGTTTTAAATAATTCAAATATATATTATAATTATATTTATATACTTTTGGGGAAAATAAAAAAAATGGGGATCTCCATCCTCATCCCCATTTCAATTTAATTGTGGGGGAAATGGGGAAATGGGGAAATGGGGATGAGGATGGGGGGAATGCATTATAAATTCAACATAAAATGTTTCAAATAATTCAAATATATATTATAATTATATTTATATACTTTTGGGGAAAATGGAAAAATGGGAAAATGGGGATCTTTATCCTCATCCCCATTTCAATTTAATTATGAGGGAAATAAGGAAATGGGGATGGGGAGGCCACATCCCCCCCTCATTTCCCCATTCCCCCCCAAATTAAATCCCCAAATGGGGATGGGGATGGGGATGGGGGTGCGGAGATTTGGGACCTCGGGGATAAATGTGCATCCCTATCTATGAGGCTTAAAATCGTCAGGTAAAGTCTATAATTCGGACAAGCCGTAAAGTGGCGGTTTGCTAGTAAGCGGCAAGAATTTTCGCACCTAACAATGAGTCAAATGAGGACTCTGAGGATGTTAAAGTCGACGAGCAAGCACCCGAGTACACTCCTGAGGAAATTTCTCAACAGAGCACAAGTGAATCGAGTAAGCTTGGGAGCCCAAACAGTTCTGTCAGCGAGGAAAGAATGCTTGATGACTGGGACGTGGAGGACTATGCTGCTGGCAAGACAGCTGTGAGATCTGGTCAAATTGAGGAATCTACGAAACAAGGTCTGATTGTTGAGGCTGCTGCCGAGCAACCCTCTACAAAGGAAAAGGAAAAAAGTCGGGGAATCTTCTACCGAGCCAATTGATTCTTCATGTCTCACCTTGTTTAAATCTTTTCCAACTGTGGTTAAGGAAGTTGGTGACGAAGATCCTACTGATGATCTTGACACTCTCTTTAGGCAAACTAAGAAGAGAAAAATGTCCTTTTCACCAATCAAATCTCTCCTAAAAATTCCTAAAGTCGTGGCATTCATTGAATCTTCCAGGGATGAAGTTTTTGGTGCAAGGGATCTTACAAGTGTCCAAGCTGAGAACATTACTGTAGATTTATCCAACTCATTTACTCGGGAATACCCGTTTGAGGACCCGGGCAAAGAAGATCCCCACACTCTTGCTAATACTGTCGATTTAGGGTCATCATGTCAATATACAAATCCTTCCCCCTAGACATACTGAAAGCCATACCTTCGGGTCATGTTTTCATCGGAGATGACCATTGGAGCTGCTTCAGGAGTGGGGCTGCATCCATGCGTATTCAAAACTTTTTTAACAATGCTACCTACGTATGTATCCTTTGTTGCATTTCCTAGCATTTTAGTTTATAACGATCTCAGTTTTTTTAGATGGTGGCCGAAGTTTCTAAGGTTTTTTAAACTCAACAGTTACAAGCTGATCGAATAAAGGGTCTGAAAGCCCAGTTAAAGGAGGGAGAGGACAATCGTGCTCAGGTTGAGGCTATATACCGGAAGGAGATCATCATGAGCCAAAAACACGCAGATAGGTGCTTAGCAAAATAGTTATTAGCAGAGAAGAAGGCTTCACTTGCTGATAAAAAAGCAAATTCCTTTAAAAGTTTACTATCTGCTGCTCAGGAATCGATGTTTCGTACTGCATCAAGTCATCCTATGAGCGCAAAGTTGAAGAACTTAAGCGCAAAGTTGAAGAACTTAAGCGCCAAGCGTTAACTGTTGAATCCCTCTCCGAAGAGGCCAAACTAGAGCTAGAGGTATAAGTAGTCGATCATTTTAAAAGGTCTCCAGCCTCGGACACCTTGTTTCTTAAGGGGTTTCAACGTGGGATGGTCTTGGCAGTTGAATTCTTTAGGGTGAAGAACTGGGCAACAGATAAGGGACGATCAAATTGAAAATTATTGATAAAGAACCACGTTGATCGTTCCTTGGAGGCCCTTCAAGCTCAGATGAAAGAATGACGAGCTTACTGTTGTAGCTGAGGCAAGGACCCCCACCCTATGTATTTGGAAGTCCCTATTGAGCACGTCTTTTCAACTTTCTATGCGATTGAGAAAGGCATGGTTGATGGAGAAGAACCTGACATTGGTCCTTTTGCCGAGAAGGAATATAACGCTTGGATGGACGACAAAGTGAATGAGATTACTTGGCCTTTAAACACAAGTCTCCTTAATGAGTATGAAATGGTGCCAGACTCAGGCGTAGATGGTAGTGGCTTGAAATCCTCAACACCAACTTGACTGTTGTTATTTTTTATACCTTGTATTCGATTTAATACAATGATTTTTTGAATCTTGAATCACCTTGCATAGTTTTTCACGGTTCAAAATTCCATGGTTGATGAGCTTGGCTGAGTACATCTAAGTCCCTTGAGTGTTTAGTTGCCATGCTTATTTTTATGATGCCAAATATGTCATTTTTGTGATGCCAAGTATCTCATTTAATTGGCTAGTGTTTTCAACTGAGTTACTTCATAATCAAGTTGAGTATCTTATTAACTCGTAATTATGCCCTACCCAGTTTCTACCCAAGTATTACATCGAGGCTCACTACGATCATACACTTGGGTCTTTACACAAGCCACCAAGGATGTCTTTCGGTTTTGTCTATGTAAGGGTTTACCGAATCGTTGGATAGTGAATTACCCAACACAATTGTACAACTCACCAGGTCGGCCCCAACGGCACCCAGAGCCATTTTCCAAGCATGTTGGTGCTTCGGGTTTGCCCTTTTGCTAAGGTTTTGATTTTAACTTTACTCGGCTGGTATGCTATCTTAAGCTTCTCTACCCCATTCGGGTGTAATTTTTCCAAATTAATGGCACCCGAGCATTTTATTTATTTCATTCTCATTATTTCTGATCATTTTTCCATAAGGGTTCCGCGTAAGAATTTTATTCATTCTGCAAAAACTAAACTGAATAGACACTTAATTCAGAAAAGAATTGAAACTAAAAATTTGAAACTAAAACTAAAACTAAAAATCTGAAACTAAAACTGACTAAAAACTGAAACTTAAACTTAAATTATGCTGATTTGCTGATTCAAGAATCCCTTAAGGATAAAAGATCTTCAAGTATTGGGCATTGCATGGCTGTGGTAAGACTCCTCCTCCTAGTCAGGTGATCCAATATACTCCATGTCCAGCTATCCTGTCAATTAAAATACGGTCCTTCCCATTTGTTGATGAAGGATCCCGCTGCTTTATCTTTGGTGTTCGAGGAAACTTTCAGAGTACCAGGTCTCTCGGTTGGAACTTTCTAACCCGAACATTCGAGTTGTAATATATGGTTGCCCTTTGTTGGTAGGCTACGTTTCGTACACATGACCTCTCTATTACTTCTTCCAACTCGTCCTGGTTCTGTAATAATGCATCAACATTGTGCCCTTCGTCATATAGCTTGACCCTAGGGGATATGTAAGATGTATCTTCCGGGATCATGGCCTCCGTTCCATATGCTAAAGAAAATGGGGTTTCCCCGTAGTAGTTCTCGTAGTTGTTCGGTATGCCCATAAAACCTCAGATAGTTTCTTTGCATAACTGTCATTTTTCACATCCAATTTTGCTTTGAGGGTGTGTTTGATTACCTTGTTCACTACTTCTGTCTGCCCATTCGTTTGGGGATGAGCAGGTGTGGCGTAGTAGTTAGAGATCATGTATTCTGCTTAAAGTTGTCTGAATTTCTATTTATCAAATAGAGTGCCAATGTTAGTGATTATGGTGTTTGGGACCCCAAATCGAAAGAGTATGTTCTTCTTTACAAAGTTGATGGTGTTTGCTTCTTTGATGTGCCCTAATGTTTCTACCTCCACCCACTTTATGAAATAGTCAACTACTACGATCGCATGTTTCGTGCCTCCTTTAATTGCCGCTGGCACTGGGCTGATCAAATCCAAACCCCACAAAGTGAATGGCCAAAGTGAGGTAAGGCTTTTTTGGTATTCGGGGGGCTGCCGGATACCATAGGCAATTCTCTAACAAGTTTTACAGCTGTCCGAGAAATGTTGTTCGTCGAAAAACAAGGTAGGCCAATAAAATCCTTGCTTGAGTACCTTGTGTGATAAGCTCTTGCCCCTGTATGATTCCCACACACTCCATTATGGACTTCCTTCAGTATCCGTTTGGCTTTTTCCTCTACTACCCGTCTTTGGAGTGTCCTAGAAAATCCTCTCCTACACAGGTCTCCTCCGATTATATTGTATTTGGCTGACCTATATATGATGTGTTTTGCCTTTAAAGGATCCTCTGGAGCACATCTTCTTCCAAATATTTCTTCAACTTGGTCATCCAACCACTTGGTTAAGCTTGAATTTCTACAATAAAAAGATCTTTTGACTTAGATATGCTAGGCCTGAGCAGGTGTGTCATTGGAACAGCCTTAGATCTGATGCAAATTATGGTTGATGCTAATTTGGACAAAGCGTCTACTTTTTCATTCTCGCTACGTGAGATTCGAGTGATCTTAAATTCCTTGAATCGTCTAAGGAGCTGCTTAGCGATGTCTAAATAAGCGAACATGCTTATATCCTTGGCTTGGTATTCGTCTAGAATTTGGTTGACGATAACTTGAGAGACGTTGAATATTTCTACTTCATCTACTCCGAGTGCAATGCACACCCTGAGGTCTACCAGTAGTGCCTCATATTCTGCTTGATTATTCATTGCTTTGAAGTCGAATCTCATTGCACACTCAATGTCATCTTTTTTAGATGTGGATACTACAATCCCCGCCCCATTGCCATGAGTATTTGATGAACCATCAACGTGCAATTTCCATGCAAAGTTTTTTCCTTATAACATCGTCTTGATCTCCAGGTTGGGCTTAGTGAATTCAACTACAAAGTCTGCCACAACTTGTCCTTTGAATGATGCTATGGGTACATATTTTATGTCAAACTTGCTTAACTCGATCGTTCGCTTTGTCAATCTTCCTAAAAACTCTGGCTTCTGTAGAATCTGTTTAAATGGGCAATCAGTAAGCACATCTACTGCATGTGCTTGGAAATAGGGCCATAATTTTCTAGCGGCTGAATCCAAGGTCAATGCCATCTTTTCTGCCTGTGAGTACCTAGTCTCTGTTGAAAGTAGGGCTTTGCTGGTGTAAAATATTGGTATTTGTATCCCATCTTCTATCCTGCCCAGCACCGAACTTACTGCCAGCTCCGTGAGGGACAAATACATGTAGAGATTTTCTCTTGTGTTAGGTTTGGAGAGAATTGGTGCTCGTCTTTAGTATTCCTTTTTCTTTTGAAATGCTTGCTCACATTTTGTGTTACATTCAAGCCCTTTTCCTTTTTTGATTGCTTTAAAGAATGGTGCACACTTGTCAGTTGATTTAGAAATAAACCTGTCGAGTGAAGCGAGGCATCCCGTCAATCGTTGAACTTCTTTCAATGTTCTTGGGGAGAACATTTTTTAGAAGGCCTCGATCTTATCCAGATTTACTTTGATTCCTCTTTAACGAACCTGAAAAGCCAGGAATCTCCCTGATGGTACCCCGAATGCATATTTACTCGGATTAATCTTCATCTTGTATCCTCTTAATACATTGAAAGTCTCCATCAGGTCTACTGCATGCCTTATTGCCGTGATGGTTTTGGTCAGCATGTCATCTACATAAACTTCCATGTTTCTTCCTATCTACCGAGCAAATATCTTGTTAACCAATCTTTGGTAAATTGCCCCAGTATTTTTTAACCCGAAAGGCATCACTGTGTAATAGTATAGTCATTGGTCGGTTGTGAATGTTGTCTTGTCCTCATCTAATTTGTTCATTCGGATTTGGTTATATCCCAAATAGGCATCCATAAAGCTTAGCAATTCTTGACTTGACATGGCATCCACCAAATAATCTATCCTTAGTAGGGGAAAACTATCCTTAGGGCAGACTTTGTTCAGATCTGTAAATCCACACACATTCTTCATTGGCCATTCTTTTTTGTAACCAGCACAACATTGGCTACCCACTGAGGATTTTTCACCTCTCTAATGGATCCGACACGAAGCAACTTTTCCATCTCATTTTTATTGCCTGGCTTCTCTCAAGGTTTAACAATCTTCTTTTCTGGATAACAGGTTTAACTCCCGGGTCAATGGCTAGATAGTGTGATATTACATTCGCATCTATTCCCACCATGTCTTCATGGTTTCAGGTAAATATGCCGCAGCATTCCCGAAGCAGATTGATGAGACTTGTCTTGACGCATTCACCTAAATTAGCCCTGATCCTGACTTTCTTAGTCAGCTCATCCATTTTTAAAGTTATCTCATCTATTGGCTTATCTTTTTACGTCTCCTGCTCTTTCCTTGGATTGAGCTCAAATTCTAATGGTATCTCGGTTTCTGTTTGATCGGGTTGTGAAAGAGTGCATACTTGATGTCCATCATCATCCCGATTTTGTAAACCGATAGATTCACCCTTCTCGCCATTTATTGTGACCCTTTGATGGATCCTACCCCCTATTCGGTCAGGAATTTGATCATTAAAGCCTATATAGCCGTCACTGATTTGGTCTTATTCAGGAATGGTCGGCCCAATAAAGCGTTGTAAGGTCAATTTTCAATGTCTACTACCACAAAGTTGAGTAGCACTATTTTTGGCAAGGGGATTTTCCAATATTTACAGGTTATTTTTCAGTCCCTAGTGACCTGACCTTAACCTCTGTAAATCCTCGAAGCAGTGTATGGAAGGGTTATAAATCCTTTCGGTCCAGCCGGAGCTAGCCGAACACCTCTATACTCAATATATCTGTTGAACTTCCATCATCAATCAATACCAGGTGAACTTCTTGATGGCAAATCCGAGCGCTTATAACCAATGCGTCGTTTGGTGAACACTATTGGATCTCATTCTTCTTTGATCCTTTTTGGGTCGGGCTCGACAAAGTTTACATCGAGGTTTTTCCTTACGTCCATTACTTCTCGAATTTCTTGAGCTCGTTCTTTGTTTCTTGTACCAGTTGAATTCCTCCAAAAATTGTGTTTATTGCCCCTTCCTTGGTCTTTTTCAGACTTCTCTTTCTATTCAATCCTTTGACTTGCAGTCCCGTTAGGCCTACACATTCTCATCCTTCTTCAGAACAATATCTTGTAATTGCCCTTCTCGGATGAGGGTCTCGATGTAATCCTTGAGCTGACAACATTTAGAGGTTTTATGTCCATTCTCTTTATGAAAACGACAACACGTGATGTCTCTTCAAGCGAATTGCGACTATCATTGGGGTTCCTTTACCAAGTTTTTCTCTTCCAAAATAGACAAGATCTTGTCCTATCTTTTCTTGAGGGGTATATAGTTTATGTATTTTCCCTAGAACTTATCATTCGCTTGGTCGGTGCCCTTACGCCAGCTATTTCCATCCTTGTTTCTACCGTTTGTTGCTACCCTTCGGCTTACCTCTTTTTTAGTTCTGGGATTGAGACTCAACCTTCTTAGGCTTTGGTTCCTCGGGGCGTCTTCCATCCGTAAAGTGACCCCCGGTTACAATTTCCTCCTCCATGGCTAGTGCATATCTATTTATCATGTCTATCAGATTCATATACTTGGTATGGCAAGCTCTTCTCAAATCAAAGGATAATGCCATTATGTAAATTATTTATAAATGTAGCGATGATTGCTTCATCATTCGCATTTTCGATCTCCAACACAGTCTGACTGAATCTCCCCAGGTACTTCTTTAGTGGCTCATCATTTCCTTGCTTTAATTAGAAAAGATGAGCTACTGATTTCCTCCTATGTACCTTCCCGAGAAATTGCCTTGAGAAGGCTTTGCATAATTCACCAAAGTTCCCAATGCTTGCACAAGGTAGTCTACCAAACCATCATGACCCTACGTATCCTAAAGTCTGAGGGAAATAAAGGAACAATAAGGCATCACTGTAGGCATATTAGGCCATAGTACTCCTGTATCGCCTGATGTGTTCTTTAGGATCCGTATCTTCTTAAACTACTCAACATGTGGCATTATGAATCTATTTAGGAATGTTGTTTGGAGGATGTCATTCATGAATAGACTATCGGAGTCATCGTCCAATAACTCACTGCGTCCATAACGCCTAACTAATGCATCCATTTGATGCTTGTTTTTTGAACCTCTCCAGTTAAAATTTGTATAAGGATGTCTCTTTCGCCTACTAGCTCCCCATGAACGTTAAATTCTTGAGTGATAGTTAAGCCTATTCCGGGCTCTTTCTCGTCTTGCTTTTGATTTTCTCGAGTCAAGCCCTATAGACGTATAGTTCCCCTAGAGCAATTTCGGTGATGTTGATCATCCTTTGATTATGACAACTGGTCCCTTCACCAGGTGTATTAATGATGTCGATCATTCCCTGGTTGATCATCACTACGCCTCCGATGCTGACTCTCTTTAGGTGCTTCACGAGTTTGGGATTGTTCTCGTGGTGCATCCATTATCTTAAAGGCAGGATCTAGATTCATGTATGTTCCTGGTGCGTCTAACTTTGGTCCGACTGTGATTGACTGGAGCCATCCTGGTGGATGATCTAAGAAGGGTGACTGGCTTGATGGAATCAACCCCTCTGTGGTGGACAGATCTACTCCTTCCCTGGATGTATCTTCCAGTAACTATTGCAGCATCTCCCTGAACCGGTGTGCGATGTCCTTACTAGTTTGAGGGACCTTTTGGATGCCCGCTATAGATGTTGGCTGATCCACAACTGTGGTTCTTGCCAGTTCTTGGGAGGCATCAACTCTCTGCATATCATCCAGGGAGTCCCATATGTTCCTTGAACCATCTTCGTTTCCATCGTTGGCCATTGTCTTATGGGTGTTTTTTAAGCGAATTTAATCACGGGTCGCCCCTCCTTCTAGTGCCAATTGTTGATGGCTATTTCTTGATGGTTAAAGAAGTCAACAACGTAAACATATGGAACCTGTAATAATAAAAAGATCATGAAAAATATCAAAAAACGAAAAACAAGAAATACGTGGTAAAACTCCGATGACCGGAGAAACATCCACAGATGGTTACGTATAGAGGTGTCCACGATTAGGTTAAACCATTCAAAACCGAAGCGAAACCATCCTCCTAAAACTGTAACCGAAATTGAACAGTAACCGCCAGTTACGAAACCGGTTGGAAATCGATTTCTCGACAATTCGATTACGGTTATCCAATCCCTAAAATTGCCTTAAAATCGACGGTTATAACCAGCGGTTTTGCTATATTTTATTAAAAAAAACTAACCAATTGAATTGCGACATGTGGCAATTCATTTGCAAAAAAAAATCAATAATAACCGAAACTGACCCGTAACTGAACCGTAACCACCAAATCGGCGGTTACATAACTGAACCAAACTTTTCCACTCTGGTTACAGTTACGGTTACGGTTACGGTTAAGCCATTCCATGGAATAGAAACTGGTTGTTCATAACCGAAATCGAACCGTGGACACCTCTAGTTGAGTATGCAACCAAGTCGAATCCAATAAAGAAATATTTAAATTAAAATGCTTGATCTTTCTCGCCTCTCTTGCCATTATTCTCTATATTTACAATATGTTTTACACACGTATTTATACATGTCTGGCTAGGGTTTCATTTCTTGGCGTGCAAGCCAAAGATTAACAAAAGAGGGATCTTTCATATTTGGGTTTGTCTACTTAATGGTGTTAATTGTGTAGATATTTTATATAACTTGGGATATTTGTTTCCTTCTAGGACTCCCTTGTGTTCGCCTGAGTAGATATTTGTTTCCTTCTCGAACTCCTTTTTTGCATTAAATATTTATTGTTGATATCTTGGGAGTCTCGTTGCTTCAACCAGAGGCACAACTTTATAGGACCTTCTTTGTTGTCCTGAGTAGAACTGAGTACATGGTAACACTTGGCTCATTCTTACTCGGACCCACTCGGACTTCCATTGAATATTCCTACGATGGGGACTTGGACGCCATCTGGGATACTGGCCTGGCAATTCTCAGATGAAGTGTCTTGCTTACGTGGTTTTATGATGTTGTGTGATTTCGATAAGATTGACATAGTTAGGTTTCGGATGGTTTGGTGGTTTAAGTATCTTGGTCGAGGTTCTTAAGATTCTGTCACTTTGTTTCTTCTGGATATTAAGGAGCGCTGTATGGATTTAATTGGTGTTGTTGACGGTGATTTTTTGATCGTATAGGATTGATCACACGTCTAACAGGTTCTTGTAGATTGTTGAAGATGTTATGGAGAAAATAGAGAAAAGAGAAAAGCATGCACACATAAGTTTACGTGGTAAAACCCCAAGGTGAGGAAACATGCACGGTTCTCATTGACGGTAAGAAGAATTCATTACGAATAGAATGATTACACACCCAATTTCTCTTTTTTGGGCGTATCTCTCTCTTTCTCTTTTCTTGTATATTTTATGTGTTGTTGTATATGTTTTTCTCCCTTTTTTACAATGAGATTATGGCTCTATTTATACATGTATAGAACCCTAATTCGTGTTACACAAGTAAGAAAGTTGACGTATTACAGTCGTTTTATGCTTCTTTCTATTTCGCATTCTTCACGCATTAGATCTCTTGCCTAATTTTGATTTTGATATCTATAAGGAAATTTGTTTCCTTGTCATAATATGTTTTGGGATGCCTTGTTAGAGTAAGACTTGTTCTCTATGTATTTGAATCGCGATTGCATTGAATCTGCTAATGTCCGTGTGTCGCTTCAACCGATAATCTACCAAACCCGACCATGCCTTATTTTCCCCAGCCAGTGATTCAATCATGATCGGAGGTTTTGACCAGACCATCTCGATAATCCTGACTGGTCCTTTATCTAACCAATCTAATCACTTCTGTTGAGTTAAATCTTACCTGATCGTTAGGTAACCCCGATCGAGTGTTATGAAGCCATCTTTGGTCAACTTAGTTTGGTTCCTTAAAGTTGACTTTTGGTGATGTAGCATCTTTGACTCACGTATCTTTGGATAATTATGTTGACTCATCATTCTTCATATTTCACCAATAACAATACCCCCTAAAACACATGGGGTCAGATAAATTTTTTTGCAAACGAGACACGTTCGGCTGCGTGTGTTTAATTTACTCTATCATTTTTGTCTTGTAGTTCATTAATGCCCATTTAATGCGATACGGTTACCAACCACACACGTTTCTTCTAATGAAATCATTGCGCATCTTTTTCAAATTTCAAACAGCGCGTGGATTTCGACTTTTGTGCACCTTTCCCCCACTTTCGGCTGATGACGCATATATATTCGGTGACATCACTTGCTTGTATATATTGTTTGAATTGTTTCACTTTTATTTTTTAAGATTCGATATCTTCTTTTAGCAAAAAACCCTTAACTTTCTTCATTCAAAAGATTCATCCGTTGTCACTTCTTCTTCATTGCTACTCAAGGTATGGACCCTACCATTCGCCACCTATATTTTGAACTTCTTCTTCGTGCCGATGAGGTTGGTGATGATGAGAATGCTTCCAGACTCGAGTCCATTCTCTAGGGTTAGCTTCTCTCTTCTTATCAACCCACCGCACTAAACATGGATTATTCTATGGTTCATCCAGAGTTTGCCCCCTTCTCTTCTAATCTTTCTAACTTCGATTTAGTTGATGTTTAATAGATATGTTCAAACAAAGCAGCTCCAGGCGGACTTTCAGAGCCTCTCCCAATGAGTCTACACGCATAACGATCGACTTGAAGATACCCTCCCAATTTCTTAGGATGAAGGACGTACCACTAGAACGTCAAGCTCGGATGCTAAGGTTCAGCACCGACAATCCCTGCTCATTTGATTCGGAGATAAACATGGTGACTGAAGTTGTGTTGGCAAAATTTAAGGACCGATTTGACCTGACTAATATGTAAAATTTATTTTATAGCGGCGATCAGGCTGTGTGGAATCCTCCTCCTGGAGCGGTCACTATTTATGTGGCTATAATGACCTCAAGGGTATTTATTCCCCTTCAACCTTTTATCACTCGATTCCTGGTAGATGTGGGTGTTGTACCCACCTAACTGACCCCTAATTCTTACCGGGTGTTGATCAGTTTGGGGCATCTATGGAAAAAGCTCGGAGCTAAGTAACCCCTGACCCCCCAAGAGATACGTAATTTCTACATGTTGAGTCGATATGATACTGGGGGAAGTTTTTACCTTCAATCAATATCCCAGAGCTTGTGGGTTCCCAAGGGACTTAAGGAGAAATCCATGCCTCCTTCGGACAAGGATCACAAGGGGTTTATCTAGTGATTCTCTTCCTCGAACAAATACTGGAAGAACAGTTGGTTCTTTGTTAGAGGTAACTGGAACAAAACAGTTGTCGCTAACTATAAGCAAGGGCTAACACAAAACAGAGTTCTAAGGTATTTTTATAGTCCCGAGCTTTAGAACAGGACTTCCCTTTCCATTACAAAGAGCCAGGCTGACATGGTTGCTAAGGCGGCCGAGACTTTCTAGGAAATGATGGATCACCATTCCCTATATGTTGAGGCGGATCTGATCGATGCAGGGTTTTTTCCAGCGGTCTCTGCTTGTCGTCTACAATGTAAGTCACCATTGCTTTACTTTTGATGCAACCTAATGCGCGTGCCTTTCCTCTATACTGATTGCTGATTATCGTGTGATGTTTTTCCTTTCAGTATAAAACGTGGTATTATCACGGGGGATTAGGCTGAGAAAGCTAAAAATGTCGATCGAGTAAGCAGGAAAGCAGCAGATGATCAGCTTGCTCAGGGAATTACTCCACCCGAACATGATTTGGTGGGACATACGTATGAATCTGACATTCCTCAGACGTTCCCCTTGAATAGGTCAGGATGAGTGATCGCCATACTCTCTAAGCTCGGAGCGATTGCCATAGCCATTCTAAGGAAAGAGCTAATCGGGTGTGGCCTAGTTTTGAAGCATTTGACAAAGGAAGACATGGTCGAGATAGGTCTGAATGGGAATGTCAGGGAATGGATGACTCGTGAAGGAGGAAATCTCATGAGGTGGATATAGTAGATAGGGCCTTAAGCCATAAGATGGCTAAGATTGTTGAGGGGTCATCTGCTACCGATGCCTTTCGTATAAGAGTGAGTCTCGTATCCAGAGTTGACCCAACGTTGCTTGCTTTAGTGGTTGATCCAATCATTTTGGAGGAGGAAGATGAGGATTAGGAGAAGGTGTCTAACCTTATCTTATGAGAACTGCGATCCAAGAGAAGGGGCGGTCGGGGTATAGAATCTTTTTAGTCCGTCCTCCAAAAAAACTAAGGTTGTTGACCAAACACTTCCTTCCACTAAGTCTTCCCAAGCTTAGGTTGTCCTACCCTCTCAACGCCCTAGGAAAGCTCCTATGTAATTAACCTTAGGCGCCAGATCATTTTTTCTGACTCCAAAGGTGACGATGGTGGTCTTGACGAGGAGCAGAAAATAGTTAATGGTGGTGAAAGGTATTGGAAGGGGGCTAAGGATTCTGAAGATTTTGATCGGATCCGTATGATATTTAACAAGTCTTTACATCTTCTTTGTTATTCTTCTTCCTTCCATTCAATCTGTCAAATTTACTTTTTATTGGTCTCTTGTAGGCAGTGGAGAGGTTAACTCGGGCTCTTTTTGAGAAGAGTATATAGGCTAGTGAGATTTCTCAGTTGAAGAGGGCACTCGCTGAGAATGACGGCGCCCTAATATCATCTGTCGCTAGGTCTTTCAATGCTAGCCAGTATGCGAAGAAGATGAAGACACATGCATCGACTGAGATGGCTCTAAGAAAAACGCTTATGAAAGTCCAGAGTAGGGTCAATTCATCTGATCAAGCCCTTAGGAATCTCACTATAAAGAATGTTGAGCTGGAGAAGAATGTTACCAAGGCCGAGCTACGGAGCACTGAACTTGAATCAAGGGCCATCTTGGCTGAGACGGCAACGAAGAAGGCTCAGGTGGAGACTCGGGTTGCCTAGGATTCCCTTGCTTCAGCTCAACAGAAGAAGTTGGAGGCACAACAATCTTTTGAATAAGCCCGGCTCCACTATGAGCATCTCACCAAGGACTTGGAACAACAGCAGATCAATACGGAAGTGCTTTCTCATGAGGCCAGGTCAGACCTCGAGGTTCAAAATGTTAATCGGTATAAAAGGTCTCCCTCTTTCAATGCTACGCTGCTGAGGGAGTTTGAAAGAGGTCTAGCAACTGCTAGGATGTTCTTTAGTGTGAAGGAGAGATCTTCCAAAGTGGCTCACTTGAAGTGGGACCGGACAATATCTAAACATTAGAAAGAGTCCCTGGTGGTGGCTATCAAGAACCATAGGATTAGGTGGAAGGCTTACTGTAAATCCCTCAGAAAGGATCATCACCCCATGCATCTCAAACTCCCTTTGAAGGTATCTCTTGTGTCCTTTCATGCTGGTTAGGAAAGTGGCGTTCTGACCAAATGGGTTGACGTTGGTCCTTCAACCGATGTAGATTATTCTCCCTTCGTGTCTGCTGATCCTAATAATGATATATCGTGGCTAGATTTTGGAGACTTTGGTGAAGGCCAAGATGAAGATGTTCCTCTTTCCAGCCTTGAAGGTTCCTCAACTGTTGGGAACAACTGATATATCTCTGTTCTTATAACCAGTTTTGTAATTTTTGACATATTATGACAATCAATGCATATATTCCCATGATTACTTGTTTTCGGGATATGTTTTGTTTTTTGTGTGTGGTTTCTTATGCTTGCGTTAATTCATATTTTTAGTACAACCCGAGCTATGCATGCTGACCCATGCCAGATTGATCGTTAAAAGTTAGGCTAAGCAAAACCACTCATATCCCGGTCGTATGGGCTAGATAAATCACTTGTCTAAAGCCGTGTTGCCACGTAATTATTGACTCATTGCCTCGTTTTTGGTGGTCAAATATCCTTAGAGGATTGAGCCATATTCTGTAATGATCTCGGGTCCACCTCGGGTCACCCCTTTGTGTTTTATCGCTCAGGTTGTCTTTCCCGATAGTCTTCTCTTTCTATCTTTCTATTAGGCAGTATTCATTTATAAACCGATTGTGTGAGTTTTATTTATAGACTCTCATCTTTTATCTGTCAACTAGGTCATTGGGACATCTCCCAACAGTATTTGATCAAGAATCGCTACGATAAGATGTAACTTGTCCTACAATCTTTATAAGCATCAATGGCCGTATTTACCTTATCTTATAGGTAGGATTTGCGCCTTATCCAACTATGGTGCATCCCATCGGGCTTGTATGCCTGAAGGTGCTCTAACAGTGATTCATACGCACCTAGTTAGTTTTGGTGAGTGTGCATCGTCTCAGCGACCTATGCTTTTGGCCCCCTCACTGGGCTACTCGGGATCCCTTATCAGCCTTGACTGATATCTTAAGGTTTCCTGTGAATGTTCTTATGAGCAAATGCTTGGTTTTAAACACTGTGCTTGATCGTTTATAACAGTCCATCTGGGGGTTTTTATTGATTTCTCAAAAAATAAAAAACAATTAGCTAATAACAATTTAAAGCTTAAGCTATGGAAATAAAAGAAAACAAAAGTGATAATCTCCTCATGGGTAGAAGAACTTTAAATACTGTGCATTGCATGGTCTGAGCAGCTCAGTCCCCTCAGGTCGGGAAATGAGATATGCTCCATGTCTTGCTATTCCGACCATTTGGAATGGTCCTTCATATTTGTCAGCTAACGATCCTGTGGACTTGTCTTTTGTATTAAGTCCTACCCTCCTTAGGACTAGGTCTCTGAGCTGGAATCTTCTAACCTTGACATGCGAATTATAATACCTTGCTACCCTCTATTCATAGGCGACATTTCTTACCCTAGACATATCTCTTCTTTCCTCCAACTCGTCCAAGTTTCGTTTTATCATCTCCACATTTCCTTCGGGATCGAAGAGTTGTACTTTAGAGGACTTGTGAATTATCTCAACAAGAATCACTGTTTCCATCCCAAATGCTAATGAGTAGGGTGTTTTGCCTGTTGAAGTCATTTCTGTAGTCCGATAAGCCCATAAAACTTCGTGCAACTTATCTGTTAAGTTTCCTTTCTTTCCTTTCAATTTCGCCTTCAAAGTATGCTTGATTATTTTGTTCACCGCTTCCGTTTGACTGTTGATCTGAGGGTGAGCTTGTGTGGCATAATAGTTCTTTATCCCAAAGTCTTGACACATATTTCTCAAGTTATCATTATTGAATTGAGTCCCGTTATTTGGGATTATAGTTTCGAGTATTCCTAGCTGATAAATGATATTTTTCTTCATAAAACATGTGGTGTTAGCCTCGGTGATATGTACAAGTGCTTCCGCTTCAACCCACTTTGTGAAGTAGTAAACAACTACTGTGGCATGCGTCGCTCCTACTTTAGTTGTAGTAGGTATCGAGCCAATCAGATCTATTCCCCACACAGCAAGCGACCATGGTGATGTCAAATTCTTCAATTGCTCGGGCGGATGCCATTAGCTACCTTTTGACAGCCTACACAATGACTTGCAACACCTTGTGCATCTTTAAACAAATTCGGCCAATAAAGGCCATGCTGGAGAGTTTTATATGCCAAGCTTTTGCCACCCGAGTGATTCCCACAGACTCCTCTGTGAATACTTTCTAATATTTGCCTTCCTCTAATCGGGTCCATGCATTTTTAGAGGGCTTTGGAGAAACCTTTTCGATATAGCTCCCCTTCTACTATAGAATAACTTGTGGCTTTATATCTGAGGTGTTTTGCCTCAGCTGTCTCCGTCGGGAGCACTCCATTCTTTTGGTATTCTCTTATCAAGGTCATCCAATTGACTTGTCCCTCTTCAATCAATTTTGTTCTCGATACTTGGCTTTTGCAGGTGGGCGACCGGGACTGTTTTTGACCATACACTGGTGGTTGATGCCAATTTTGACAATGCATTTGTTTTCTTATTTTTCTCCCTCAGGATCTAGGTGATTATGTATGCTTTTAACCTTTCAAGGAGTGTCTTTGTTATACTTAAATACGCAGCCATGTTGCTGACCTTAGCTTGGTATTCATTCAGAACTTGATTGACCACTACTTGTGACTCACTGAATTTTTCTAACTCATATGCCCCCAATGTTGTACAAACCTTAAGGCCTGCCAGAAGCACCTCATATTCTTCCATATTGTTAGTGGCTTTGAAGTCAAATCGTAGGGCACATTCCACATGGTCACCTTTTTGGGTGGATATGAATATGTATGCCTTGTTGCCGTGCGTGTTTGACGATCCATCTACATGCAACTTCCAGGCAAACAAATTCTTCTCTCTTAACATCCTGGTCACTTTGTTGTTCGGTTCAACGAATTCCATGACCAGATCTGTTACAACTTATCCTTTGATTGCCACTCTCAATGAATACACCATGCCAAACTCGCTTACTTCCACCGTCCATTTAGTCAGCCTCCTTAACACTTCAGGTTTCGATAAAATCTGTTTCAGTAGAAAATCGGTGAATACTTCAATTTTATGAGCTTGAAATTATGGTCTCAGCTTTCTTACTGCTATTACCAAGGCCAAAGCCATATGTTCAGTTGGAGAGTATCTTGTTTCCGCATGCAACAAGGCTTTGCTAGTGTAGTATACAGGCTTCTGCTTTCTTTCTTCCATTCTTACCAGTACTAACCCCGTCGCTAAGTCTGTTACGGACAGGTAGAGGTAAAGCACTTTCCCTTCAAGTGGCTTAGACAATATCATCGCTTTTTCCAAGTATTCTTTGATTTTTCTGAACGCTTGCTCACACTCATCATTCCATTCCACCCCCTTGCCTTGCTTAATTGCTTTGAAAAAGGGTAAGCATTTGTCCATTGATTTACACATGAACCGACTTAGCGACGCTAGGCAACCTGTCAATCTTTGGATTTCCTTCAATGTCTTGGGAGACCTCATTTCTTCCATGGCTCTTATTTTCTCTAGGTTTACTTCAATCCCTCTCTGGTAAACTTGCAATCCAAGGAACCTGCCAGATGGCACCCCGAACACACACTTCTTTGGGTTTAGATTCATCCCATACTTTCATAGCACCTCAAACGTTTCCCTTAGATTAGTGGGGTGATCTCCAGACACTACACTTTTGGTTAGCATGTCATCCACGTATACCTCCATATTCTTGCCGATCTAATGAACAAAAATTGTATTCACCAGCCTTTGGAAAGTTGCCTCGGTGTTCTTTAACCTAAACGATATGACCTTATAGCAGTACAAACCCTAGTCAGTTGTGAATGAGGTATTGTCCTCATCTGGCTCGAAAATTCTAATTTGATTGTTGCCTGAATAGACGTCCATGAAACTTAAAAGTTCATGGCCTACTATTGCATCTACTAGTTGGTCGATCCGAGGTAAGGGTAAACTGTTCTTCGGGCATGCTTTGTTTAGGTTTGTGAAGTCCACACTCATCCTCTATTTGTCATTTTTCTTTTTCACCAGAACTACATTGGCAACCCAGTCAGGGTGCTTTACCTCCCAGATGAATCCTGCAGCTAACAATTTGTCCATTTTTTCCTTGATCGCCTTGCTTCTTTCTGGGTTAAAACGCCTCCTCTTCTAGATGACCGGCTTTTGGTAGGGGTTCACGGCTAAGTAATATGAAATCGTCATAAGATCAATTCCTAGCATGTTCACGTGTTTCCAAGCGAACACATCTTAGTATTTTCTTAGACGTTCAATCATCATGCTTTGAACACGCCTTGTTAGTCGGGATCCAAGCCTAACGATCTTCTTGGGGTCATCATCACTGATAGGAACATCCATGGTTAGCTCCTGCAAGCCTTTTTCACTATCTAGCATTGTTTCTCTCGGATCTAGGTCGAACCGGGTTGGAGTCACGGCCTTTGCTTCCATTGGATCCATCTTTTGGTCTTCAACTTCCCTTATAGCATCCACTATTACCCTCGACTCTGCTTTCGCCCTATACACTGTGAGATTAGCTTTCCTGGCATATTCTTGTGAACTTTTCATGACCCCTACCCTGGCTTTAGTAGGGAACTTTACCATGAACGCGTAAGTTGGATCCACAACTTTTATTTTGTTAAGGAAAGGTCGTCATAGGAAAGCGTTATATGGTCAGTTCTTAATATTTACTACCACAAAGTCTAGAAATACTGTCTTCGTATAAGGAAAGCTTCCAGCTTCCACTGGTAATTTAACAGTTCCCAATGCCCTGGTCTCGGTTCCTCCAAAACCCCTCAACGGTACCATCAACAGTTGGAGATCACTCCTTTGCAACTTGTGTTGATCAAACACCTCTATGCTCAAGATGTCTCCCAATCTACCATTATCGATCAATATTCTTCTTACTTACCTATGTCTGATGTGAGCTGACACAACAATCGCATCATTTGGTCTGACCTTCGACTTGTGTGTGTTTGCTTCAGTGAAAACTATCGGCACCTATCATTGTTTTATTTTCTTCTGATCGGGACCAAGATGATTCACCTCTACATATTTCTGGCTATTAATGGCTACCTTAACTTCGGACATTCTTTCTTGGCTATTGCTTCCAGTATTGGGGCCACCAAAAATGGTATTGATCGTCCCGCTATCTGAATCTTCCCTTGGGCTCCTATAACTTCTCTCCTGATCCTCTAGCCGAGCGTCATTCTGCCGTTCTTTATCCCATCTGAGGATCACATCTTTAAGATGACCTTTCCAGATTAGCTTCTCAATGTAATCCCTCAGCTGGTAACACTTGGAAGTTTCATGACCATTTTCCTGGTGGAACCTGCAGTACTTGGTAGTATCCCTCCTAGCGAAGTTAGACTGCCTCAGTGTTTTTTATATAAGTTTTTATCTTCTATCACATTCAGAATTTCCTCCTGTGTTTTGGCTAACGGTGTATAATTGGTGTACTGGCGCCTTGAGTTCTTTCTTGTTCTATCATCATCTCTTCGCCAGTCTTTCTCTTTTCCTACGTTGCCCTTTTGGTCATTCTTGCCATTATTTTTCAAGCCACCTTCCTGGTTCTTTTGACTGTGACTAGGATGACCTCCTTGTATAAACCCCCCCTCCCCCCGTGGCTAATATGTTCTTCTTCTACCATGGCGTATCCTCCAACATGATCTACCATGCTTGCATATGTAGTGGGTCCCCGCTACCTCAAACTTAAGGTTAGGTGACTGTGTTGCAAGCTATTTATGAATGCAGTAACCACCACATCATCGTTAGGGTCCTGAACCTCTAACACCTCCTACGAGAACCTGGTTAGGTAGTCTTATACCTTTTCGCTCTTCCTTTGCCTCAAGGTAGAAAGAGCTGACACCAATTTTCTCCTATGGATATTCCCCATAAATTGTCTGGTAAACGCTCGTGTCAACCCCTTGAAACTTTTGATGGACCCCGATGACAATCCTTTAAACCACATGGATCTTTGATCCCCTAATGTTTGGGGAACATTTGACACATAAGAGCGTCATCATAATCATACTAAGCCATGTCGCTCTGGTATCTCCTGACTTGTTCCTGTGGATCAGTATTGGCTTTGAACTGCTCCACATGCGGTATCCTAAATTTCTCCGAAAAGCGAGCCCACCTTATGGCATCAACGAACGGGTTCCCAAGACTCCCAACCAGGGAGTTTTCTTGACTTTGCTTTTTCTCCAGAGCTTCTATCCTCCTGAGAAGAACTTCACGCTCCTTTTTGGGTTCACCATGCTCGTCTAACTTTTGGTGCATTGTGATCCCATATGGGTCCCTTCGCCTTCTGGGAGCCTATTCGTTATCGCTTAAATTCGGTCGGGACTTCTTACTTCGTCCATCATACCTGTCTATCTTGATAGGGCTACTTCTTCGGCGTGAATGCCTTCTTTTGTCCCGTTTCTCTGCTCTATTTCTTCCGGACTTTTAGGGTGCGCCTGGAGTAGTTGCCTCGATCTCATAGCGCACCTTGGGTTCTGGAGCTACCATGGGTGTAGAAAGCTGGTACGGAAAATTCAAATTTACAGTTGCAGTTATGCTAATTCCCTGTCTAGCGACAACATCAATGACTTTCCGTAGGGATTCTTGAATTTGCCTGTATGCATCTGGAGATATCCCTATAGTCAGGCATGTGGTTGTGACGGCGTCCTGCCTGTTTGACGATGGAGTTCTTGAGGGTGGATCTGCTTCAGGTGCGTCGGCGACTGCAATGTTGGCTTCCTGTGGTGCATCGACGTTGTGGAGGACAAACTTCTGTCAGCGCTGGAAACCATGATGCAGATTGCGAGATATATATGTCATATATCCCTCTCACACTCACTAGTTTAAAAATAGGGTTTTCTATTAACCGTTAATGCACCTAGACTCTACAGGATTAAACGACTAACTTTAATCAAGTTATCTAGCACTTTAACTAATTATAAATAAATTTTAATTAAGAAATAAATTATTAATGATTTTTAACAATTAAAAATCTAATTAATTAGTGAGTAATCAAAGCCTTTGTAAACCTTTTACTAAGGTCAGATTATTATAATAGTGTTTACCAAGTTTTAACTATTAAAACCCTAACACTTTATTCGGATCATTTATTATTAGGTTATTAATCAAATTAATCCTAATAAATGACCCTATTAATCTAACTTATAAAACACTTTAATAACTATATTAATATTAATGAGAGTTACCAAGTTTTCTAACCATTAAAAAACTAATCTCATTATTCCTAGCCATTTATGTATATTGTCAATTTTAATCACATTAAAATAATGCATAAAATATCATGTCATGATGCATGTATGACATATCAAATATATTTGTGTAGGCACACATAATCTAAATGACATACGTATGCATGACAATGCTTTTATCATCACATAATATAAAGCATACATGAATTGACCGAGTACTGTGGATTATTTAACCTAAAAAATCGGTATCTAAAATTCAAAAAAAAAATCCCCACGGCATTCTTTAGTCTCCTTGTAACTTCAGAAGTCTTCTAGTCTCTTCAGGTCACTCCTATTCATCTCATAAATCTGAAACAGGAAATCTGCACGGGACGCACTATGAAACACTTGCCAACGGAACCATGCAAGATGTGAATTGTACCGTATGAAAAGTACACATGAACAGTGCAGTGAACTGTAACCTCGGTAAACAATTCCGTAAACAGTACTCTTAGGTGAACAGTGTCCGGTGAACAGTACCGCGTGAACTGTACTCTCTGTGAACAGTGAACATTACCATCGTCGTGCGTGTTTCCAGTTCTTCATTTTCAGGTTATAATTTTTTTTATTTACAATACAATAACAGTAAAAATAAAAATAAAAATATTATACAACCCATAAACCCTAAGTCCACAGTACCATAAAAATTTACGATAAACCGTGCAAGATGTGAACAGTACCGTATGAACAGTATGCATGAATAGTTCCCTCGGTGAACAGTTCATGAACAGTACCCCTCGGTGAACAGTACTGTCGTCGCGTGCATTTCCAATTCTTCATTTACAGGTTACAATTTTTTTTATTTACAATACAATAACAGTAAAAATAAAAATATTATACAACCCTTAAACCCTAAATCCACAGCACTATAAAAATTTACGAATAACCATGTTTAAATTAAACAATTTAATTATAAACATCAATATAATCATAAAGATGGTGCCTACACATTCATACATACAGGAGCATCGAAAACAATTTTCTGTTTCAAAAAATAAATTGGCTTTGATACCAATTGTTGGAACCCTGTTCACCGCTCACGCAGTGGAACTAGGTTTTAAATTTTTCTGTACATATCGTAAACCATCTGGGACCAGTGAACTTGAGATCGTAATTATTTTTTGGAACTAATACATACAATATGTAAGCACAAGAAATTGAAATCGATATAATCAGAAGAAGAAAATCTTACCAACGTTTAAAGGCTCCTTCACTTTACGATATGCTCCTGTCTGAACCAATCTTACCAATGTTTGGAGACTACTCCACTTTACGATGTTCTCTTGTCTAAACCACTCAATCTTCCTCGGTATATCCCGGGACTGGTAACTGCAAGTGGGCGTGTCAGGATCTCAGAAACTTGAATGGAGGATGCAGAGAGAAAACTTGAAGAAACTCTTTCTTCGGTATCAGTACACAACACTTGGACAATATCACACATATGCGTCTCACTCACACGAAGCTAAAATCAATTAACTGATGCGTGTATCAGCTAATTGATCTCACACAAACCCTTTAAAAAAACTTTTTGAATTGATGATGTGTTGATATGTAGGTGTGGCGTGAACCATCTATTTGTATCATATTCAAATTCCTTTTATTATAAGTGTAGTTGCATGTGTACCAATTTGCATCACATACAAATTCTATTTTATTGTTTCTCTTCTTATTATTGATTCAAGTACAGATGCGTTTGTATCCTATACAAGCAATGATATATGTGCATTGTTTTATCTTTTCTTTTTTAAATATAAAAAATATATATCATATATATATATATATATATATAAGTTTTGATAAAACTAATCAATATATATATAAGTTTTGATAAAACTAATCAATTTAAATCTTTTAAGATATCTCATATCTTTAAAAATATTAATCAATTTGTTTTGATTTCAAACTCTTTAAATTCAAAAATAAATATATAATTTAATAAAAATAAACTTAAAAAAAGTAAATACCAATCAACATTCTCCGACTAATGATTAATTAAACAATTAAATAATCTAATTATTTAATTTACATAATCATTGATATTCATTAATTAAATAATCTCATTATTCAATTAATTCCCAAATTAAATACGTGTCACTTTCGTAACACAATCAATTGGACAATCCAATTAATTAACCGTGACCCCTGTTACCTAAATTGATCGAGCTAGCAAGGGGGCCTAATGGACCCACAATATTTTGAGCTCCAATAATATAATTATTTAATTAATTTAACTATTAACATTCATTAATTAAATAATCTCATTATTCAATTCAATTAATTTCCGAATATATACGTGTCACTTTCGTAACACGATTAATTAGACAATTCAATTAATTTACCGTGACCCTTGTTACCTAAATTGATCGGGCTAGCAAGGGGACCTAATAGACCCACAGTATTTTGAGCTCCAATAATCTTCGGAATCATTAATTAAACTCTTTAATTAATATTCTTTGATTATTAACTCTGGTGTTATTCCACCAAAAACCCGAAGCTGTACTCTCTCAACTGTAGACGCTTTTACACAGAACGATACAACTCGGTGTCCATCGATATATCTATTATACATGGTGTGATCCTCCACAGTAGTTCATAATTAGAGCTGGGTCATAATGTCCGTTATACCCCTCTAATTACATATATCCTTTCAGTACTGTTGATTCTATAATGAACAATAAATCCTATTTCCTCACAGAACTAGGAGAGCACTTATATTGTCCGAGCCCCGAATCAACCCTTAAGGGAACTACCATCTACTTCTCGTAAGAAAGAGTGGATTCCACTATTATGTACAATCCTTCCCAGTCACAAGTCAAACCGCAATCCCAGCATACAGAGCATATTGATCAGAAAATGCATCTGACCTCACCCATGGTATATCAAAGACCATGATTTAACCTAAAGGAGTCGATAAAACACTCATGATTAAGATCACCCACATATAGCCATCATTAGTTGATATATATGAATCTCATCGGTAAACGGATCTTGTGAGAGATTCATATAAATATTGACCCAGTCCTATATGATCACATCCTACAAGGTGCCTCCATTCTCATATCTCATATGAATGATTCAGGATATAATCACATACATTACGGAATGAACCGCAGCTATAGATTAACCACAAATAAAGTACCCAGCTTTATTTGCTATCTATAGACTTTTTAGATTACACGTCTCTTACTGTGTTCATCCGTATATTACACTCATATACACAGTTCGAGATTACATCCGGCAATCTTAGATGTTATATATATGCACAAGTTATAAAATAAACAACACAACAAGAATGAAATGAACTTTTCATTTTATTTATTTCATAAATTCATTTACAAATTACATCTTTAGGTCATAAACCCCAACACTTTGACTCCAGCATCTTTGGATAATTTTATTGACTCATCATTCTTCAAATTTCACTAATAACAGGTGTCAAGAAGGTTACTCATGAAGTTTGGACTCCTCCTTCCATAGGTTCTTTGAAGTTTAACGTCGATGGCTCTACTAGAGGATCTCCAGGTATGGTTGGCATTGGTGGGGTGCTGAGGAATTGCAATTGAAGGGTTTTATGCATTTTCTCAGAGTGGATTGGCATCCAAGACTCCAATACTGCAGAGATCTTTAGGATTCAAAAAGCTTGTAGTTTGTAGTCTCAAACAATGCCTTTTGGGATATGGAGATTGTGATTATTAATGACTCTAAGGTGGCGGGTTCTTGGGTGAAAAATGAAGGTTTCGGTTGCATTAAGCTGGTTAATGTGATTTATGACATCCGTAGCATGCTCAAGTCTTGGGATAATATTTGTATTGCTTTTCATCTGAGGGCTTCCAATTCCTTTAGGGATATGTTAGCTAAAAAAAGCTCATAACTTTCATAACTTTGAATACCTCATAACTCATAACTTTCATAGATTTTTAAAAAGTTTTGATTACGTACTTCATGACTTTTATAGACATTTAAAAAGTCAACATAAACTTGTATTGAATACTCATGACTTGACTGACTTTTTACATTGAATATTCAAAATTTTAAATTCTATAAAAATCATTAAAAATCTTTTGAAATCTCAATTGAACACCACCTCTTAGTATATATGTTACACAGGAAATAGTTTTATATATTTACACACTCAGTAAATTGATATCCAAACTCATAATATATTCAAATAAACCACACAACCACCAATAGAATAGGAAAGAAATTAGTTTGTTTTTTTAGCAAGTCGCTCACCAGCATAATTTTACAACCACAGGCCCAAATTACATGCTTCCTAAAAAAAACAAAAAAATCCCAATTTTTTTAGACCTCACAAACCCACATGCCACGTATCATAAAGTAAAACACGAACAAAACGTTCACCAAACTACCAGAGAGTCAAGTCCTAGACTCCACAAACGTACGACGATACGAGAAAAGGACCCACCACAAAACATCGAAAGCTACTTGAAATTGAAAGAAATAAAGTCCAACCTGTTTTTGCTATGTTTTTACTACTTGTAGGCAGTAAAACCAAGGTTGTGATTTTTTTTTCCTTTGAACCGATGTGACGATATGAATAAAAATCTGATGAATTGAGGATGTAAGAAAAAAAAAATATTTGGAATTAGGGCATGGAAAAAAAATCCAATCCCTTCAAGCTGCCTTCTAATTTTGTAAATGAATTTGAGATAGAAAATTAAGGTTTGATAAACCGGGTGATGGATTGGAAACATCAACCTTCAACGGTTTTTAAACATCAACACTATAACACTTTTTTTTTTTTTAACAGTAAATTTTATTAAACAAGCAGTAAACCCGCAACGAGAAAACAAGGGACAAACACAAACCAACATAGCTAAGAGGCTGCAACCACTCGGTACAAACTCGTAATTCAAAGAAAAAGCCAAAGACCGTGAAATAACCGGTAAAACAATCCGACAACCAACCTAATCGAAAACGAAAACTGAAATCCTACACAGTGACCCTAGCCCATCCTGCGAACACACAAAAGCAGCCAAGAAAACCTTTGTCAACCTCTTTCCTTTTATCAATTTGATACGCCAACTCTTCTTCACTGTTTTTTAAAATCATTAACATTGTATGACGTGTCCTACACATGTCATTGAAAATATCATTAAATTCATATGTTAAATTAGTTTTTAAAAATCATTGTGCTGATCAATGGAGATGTGCCAAAAGATTTATTTTCAGAATCTACATGAAACAGTTCTTATATAGTACGTAACTGTATGACTAAACATAATATATATATATATATATATATGTATATATATATGGAACATGCAACAAAGAAATTAATCATATGTACTAAAATTTAACTACTATTCAAATCTCTGTACAATTTCAAAGCATTTCATTAGCTAGGTCTCAAATAATTCTATGTTAGAAATGAGAAGCACACGTTTTGGCGGTGGACAAGTAGTACTATCGATGCAGCGAAAAATTGTTCAGTTTTGTATGAAGTCATTCGTTTGTATGTTTGAATTCGGATTTTAAAATGCAATAAGAGGATAACAACATAGTGACATCTACTCTCGATAAGAACCAAAAAAAAGTGCAATTTATTGCCATTATATTAACCATGAAACTCAAGCACCACCGCCCAACACATGGCTTCTGGTAAAGGTACAAATGGCTTATCAAATTTTAGTATGGATTCGGATAGTGCCTCAGATCTAAAATGTGCAAATTAAACCATTACTATAAGAACCCAATCTAATATCAATATTACCCTCATTAAAATGAATTTATTTATTTATTTCATACATTTATTTGTAAACCCTTTTAAATTATTGATACACCCAATTTAATCCTCAAATTATCTCTTTCAAAAACAAAACAAAAAAAATCCTCACATTATCATATTAGTTGAAAATGCATATACATTTATTATATATCTTTTGAAGGCTTTTTCTCTCTTCGTTTGCCTCTCTTCTCCACCACCTACTGCAGATCCGTTAAAGTAAATTTATTTCTCCATTTCGTAACCCAGAAAAACCACTTAAAGTTGGTGCTAATTTCACACATGGCTGGCTGAAACTTTGGTAATTGGAAATAGTTATAGTAGGGAAAATTTGATTTTTGGAATAGTATTTGGGTTTAATTATTATAAACTTTTTTTTGAAAGAGTAAATAAAAAATGTAAAAGGTTTTAATATAGGTTTTAAGATAAGATGGGTGTAGCTAATGGGTATATATATATAGTATTTGATTGACTTTTTATTAAAATAATTTGTTCTTATTTGATATTTTTTGTAGGGATATATTTTTTTTAAAATAAAAATGATTGTATAAATCATATTTATAGATAGCAGTATTGACACTCTTTTGGTATACCAAAAAATAATATTATATATAAACTAATTGCTACTAATACCTCATAAACTCTTCCGATATATGCATTATACTTCCTAAACTTTTGTTTTCGTCAATAAACCCTCTAAACTCTTTTAGTATGCCAAGAAATAATTATATATATAGGCTAATTGGTACTAATTCCTCATAAACTCTTCCCATATATGCACTATATTTCCAAGACTTTTGTTTTCGTCAATAAACCCTCTGAACTCTATAGTTTTTTTATAAACATTTGGATTTTTTATACCCCATTAAAGGACATCTAAAATAAGTTGTTAATTTATGAGAGTTTATGGAGTTTAACGGTAAAAATAAAATATGGAGGGCAAAGTATAAATTCCAATATAATTCAACATCAATACCAATTAAGATTTTATACTTTTATATATCTACACACTCAATAAATTGATATCCGAACTCACAAAATATTCAAATCAATCACACACCCATCGATAGTATAGGAAAGAAATTAATTAGTTTTTTTCGCAAATCGCTCACCAGCATAATCTTAGAACCACACACCCATATTACATGATTTCCACACAAAACAAAAAAAAAAAATCACAAATTTTTTAGGCCTCACAAACCCACACGCCACGTACCATAAATACAACACGAACAAAACGTTCACCAAAGAGTCGAGTCCTATAGTCAAAAAAGGAAGACCGACCATAAAACATTGAAAGCTACTTGTAGGCTAGTTGCCGATTTATTAAGAAATCTTATTTTTTTTACTAGTTAAAATTTTTATTTATATACCATTTATAATATTGTAAATAATAAATAAAAATATATAAATTTTAAAATAAACTTAATACATGCAACGTACCATAAATACAACACGAACAAAACGTTCACCAAAGAGTCAAGTCCTATAGTCAAAAAAGGAGGACCGACCATAAAACATTGAAAGCTACTTGTAGGCTAGTTGCCGATTTATTAAGAAATCTTATTTTTTTTACTAGTTAAATTTTTTATTCCTATACCTTTTATAATATTGTAAATAATAAATAAAAATATATAAATTTTAAAATAAATTTAATAGTAAAAAACACAAAAACACAAAAAAAAATTAAGATATAGACAATATATAAATTAAATATAATATTTTATTTAATTCTCAATAGTGTTTACAACTTGGTGAAACCTTCTTTTTATAGACTCACAATATAGTAGTTACAAATTTTAAAATAGACTAACAATGAACTTGAAAATCAATGAAGCCATAACCTTGAAAATAAATGGCATCATAAACTTGACAAAAAATTTGAGAAGATGAAGGATCACAAGTTACATTGTAAGATTGGATGGACATTCATTTATATTGTATTTTCATAATACTTCTCATTGAATGTCCATTTTACATAGAATATACATCGTTAAAACCTTTACTAGTAAAAAACGTTGTGGAAAAAAATATTAGTGAAGGAAAAAGAGTACATTATTCATATGTATTTGAAAAAAAATATTAGAGGTGTGAGAAAAATCATGTGGGATAAAAACTCAGTAAAGGAAAAATTGTACAGTATATAGACATTCCTTCAAAACAATTAATCCCCCTCATCAATATGCTCATTTTGATGTTGTCGTCTCAATTGTTTAAGAAATACTTTTCAATTGTCGCATTTCAATATTATGGATTAACTTTGTGAATGTTACGGTTGACAAAGCTTTTGTGAATAAATTTGTAAGATTTTCACTTGAGCGTATTTTTTTAACATCTATTTCACTATTATTTTGGAGCTCATGTGTATAATTTTTTTGGTGAAATGTGCTTAGTTCGTTCACCTTTAATATAGTCTCCTTTAATCTTTATAATATTGTAGAAGTATTTTTTATTTAAAAATCAATAATGAAAGTTCTTGATTCGAAAAAAAAAATAAGAATCAAAAGTTCTTGATTCAAAAATCAGAACCTGGAGTTCATGATTTGAAAATTATTTAGAACTTGAAGTTCTAAATTCTACATTATTTAGAACCCCAAGTTCTAAATCTTAAAAATTATTTAGAACCTGAAATTCTAAATTATTGAAATTATTTAGAACCCGAAGTTCTAAATCCTTAAAATTATTTAGATCTGAAGTTTTAAATCTTTGAAATTATTTAGATCTGAAGTTCTAACTCCTTGAAACTATTTACAACTTGAAAGTCTAAATCTTGAACATTATTTAGAAATGAAGTTATAAATCCTTGAAATTTTTTAGAATCCGAAGTTCTAAATCCTTCTTTTTGGGAATATGGATAAACAATCTTGTTTCAATAAGGAAATTGGGATATATGTTTGGTCGACTTTGGAACAACGCATACTATTCTTCGAGAAAGAAAATACTTCTCGAATTTAACCTTGATCAAAACCAAAGTAAACACTATATCTGATCATGTAGACCTTATAGAAGGCTCTAGAAAAGCCACAATTATATTAACAAACGGTACAAAAATAAGAGTAAATGTTGCTTTATATTCCAGTAGATCCAGATGAAATCTACCTAGTTTCAAAGATCTCCGCAACAATGAATATCATGTTGAGACTATAAGTGAGGATAATAGAAAGTACCTTAATATTACATCTCCTGTCTCGAGCCAAAAGCTTGTTTTAGAAAAGTTCAATGCTTATTCATCAGGATTATACTATATAGATATAAAATCAGTTGAAACCTACACACTTATGAACCAGGGGTTCATAAATCCTAAAACATTTTAACTTTGGCATGAATGTCTCAGTCATCCAGGATCTACTATAATGTGTATAATCGAGAATTCTTATGGACATCCATTAAAGAACCAAACGATTCTACTATCCAATAAAAATATATGCAATATTTATTCACAAGGAAAATTAGTGATAAGGCCATCCATTACAAATGTTGATTTTGAATCCCTATTTTTCTTACAAAGAATTCAATGAGACATATGTGGGCCTATCCACCCAGCCAGTGGACCATTTCGATACTTTATGGTATTAATCAACACATCTGCACGATAGTCATATGTCTACTTATTATCTACACCTAAAACTTCTCTTCCTAGATTGTTGACACATGTTATTAGACTTTGAACTCCTTTTCTGAATTATCCAATTGAGGCCATATGAATGGACAATGCTAGTGAGTTTAAGCCGAAAACATTTGACAAATATTGCACATCGATTGGAATAGATGTTGAACATCTAGTTCCACATGTGCACACCCATAATGGACTGGCATAATCATTCATCAAACGTATACAGCTAATTTCCCGAACCTTATTATTAAGAAGGCAATTACCTACTTCTGTGTAGGGTCATACTATGTTGTATGCAACAACATTAATTCGACCCACTATATCTCATCAGTATTCTCCAATACAAATTGTTCTTGGTTGTACACTACAAGTCCCTATTGTACCACCCCAAAGGACTAAAATGGGTCCTCTGATGTCGTGTAGGGATTTACGTTGGTTATAATTCACCTTCAATTATTACATTTCTTGAACCCATGATAGGTGATCTTTTTACCGCACGATTTAAGGATTGTTACTCTGATGAGACAATTTTTCCTTCATTCGAAAAAGGGAAAGCTTTTCCTAAAGAGAAGCTTGGAAGAAAATTTTCTCCTGAAGAGAAAAATGAATTTTCATGGAATGTTATAAACATGACCCATTTAGACCCTAGTACAACTCATTGTGAAAATGAAGTATAGAGGATAGTTAATCTTCAGACGATTACAAATCAATTACCTGTTGCATTTATAGATGCAATTAAAGTAACAAAATCTCATATCCCAGCTGCTAACACACCATTCCGGATGATTGTTTCTGAAGAACAGTCTAATCAAACAGTAACAAATGAATCATCTGTTGCATGTCAAAAACGTGGTATACCACTTGGTTCAAAAGATACCATTCCCAGAAAGCAGAAAGTGAAATATAAGGATCCTGTAGAAAATAATGCTCGAGCCATGAATAATAACAATCTCTTTGAATTATTAACTCTAGAAGAGTTAACAGCCTCTAAAGAGCAACAAATCCCCGAAGAGGTGCATGAATTTTATTATAAAGAAATTTCAATAAATTATACCAGAGAATCGGGGAGTGGTGATAAAATAATCATCGACTATATATTTGCTTTTGCAGTGGCTACTATATTTTTAAATGATGATCATGACCCTCGTAATATTGAGGAATGTCAACAAAGGCACGATTGGCCTAAGTGGAAATAAGCAATTAAAGTAGAATTGGCTTCATTAGCCAAATGAGAAGTTTTTGGGCTAGTAGTTGATCGCATCAAACTACACGTGTTGACTCTCACAATAGCACGAGGTCAAAGTGGTAGTATAATGACGAAGGAAGGATCGTTGCCACAAGGATGAAGGTTATGATTACTGGATTTTAAAGGCTTGCATACTATTTGAACAATTGAAAATATGAGTTTCCAAGGTTTTATACTAATGTAATTAATCTAAAGTAAAAGAGAATATCAAACACAACAAAGGAAAATTTTGATATAAACGTATTAAAACTCAAATCCACTTCACCCTTCTTGAAACACTTGACTCTAATGACCTCTAAATCGTGCGTGCATATGTTACAGGTTCGTATCCCTTAAACTAGTCTCTAATCTCTCTCGATGTCTTAGAGATAGAATCCATTTATACCCGAAATCTCTCTCAAACATTTTGGACAATATACATGAATCTGTTAAGCTCTTGGGATACTATATCGAACCCTATTCACTAGCCTGGTGGTTCTAGCACTTTCTAGTCAAGCATAGTGAATGCTTATCGAAGCATTGTCAAATACGTCTCCTCTCGATACATAATATTCAACCATAGATCAATTATAAAGTGATCAAGAAAGATAAGTCTTTAAGCGTTCAAAACATCCATATAACTAATAGAGAGATCAAAAAATCATTCACAAATACATCAAGGAATTATAATCATCTTGTTCTAACACTACTATATCATACTACACAAATAATCCATACATGAGTTGAAATAACCACATGCCATGAAAACAGAAAGAAACTTAGAGAAAGAGAGATAAATAGATAAAATATGTTGAAGAACTCTTTCTTGTGAAGCTAGGGCTTCAATAGCTTTCTTGGTGCAACCACAACACTCTTAGCTGCTCCAATCTTTGGTCAACTCGATCCAAACTCCTTAGAGATAGATTTCAAAAATGTGGAGAAGAAAAAGAGGTCTTGTTTTGCTCTGTTTTCATATCTCTTTCTCTTTCTTCTCTTTCTCCTTTTATCACATCTCAAATCACCCATCCACTTGTGGAGAAGGGCCCCAAAGGCACTTTATTGGCTGCACAAGGACATCACATCACCATACCCTATCAGGGATAAGAGAGGGGGACCCACGAGCTCTCACATCATTGGCTCACAAAATGGAGACTTCATGATTTGCATAGTTACATGGTATGCCGCACAGTACAACTTGATGTAGTATACCGCGTGGCTCTATATTTGGATTTGCTATGATTATTTATGGTATGATCTTACGGTACACGATTCCTTATGTTACGGTATGCATACCATGTGCCAATATCCATGTTTCTCTTGATCAGTTACGCGGTACAGGGTGCGGTATGCGTACCACGTGGCATGCTTCTCCATTGGCTAGAAACCTCGATTTAGCCTTAAACCCGCTCAATGACACCCTTAACAATGGAAAGGCCTGCGAAAGCTATAAGGAACACTAAAAGATGGCATTTTTAAAGAAAAATGAGTGCAAAAGTATATGAAATGATTGGGGATGTAAAGCCTAAAATGACCTTATCAAATACCCCCCAATCAGAATTTTTCTCGTCCTTGAGCAAAACCTGAGACAATTTTTTTTTAAGAAAAACTAAACTATGTTTACTTTATTTATTGCTGAGTCAACTGAAGAACGAGATGCAAAGTTGGGCGAACCAATAACAAAATACAAGCATGCTAAGACCACTCAATAAAGGCAAGAGAAGTGCATACCAATGTGCTACAACACGAATGATTGCAATTCCAGGCTACACTGTGACCCTAGCTCCAAAAGTTTCGAACACAAAAGTCTTATGACTACATTTCGCCTCGACTCTAGGCCTTACCGGATTCGAATCTCATTTTTCCACATCGATCCTAGGTTCGCTAATCAAATATATGCGTAAAACTGAAGTTATGCATGAATATATTAAGAAATAAAGGCATATGAACGCCTTTAAGCGCTAGTGTTTAGGGGAAGTGAAAAATGAAAACTAGAATCAGACACTAATATCTTACCATGGTAACATTTCCAAAATCAAACAAGTATCTTCCTAAAGATTAGCTATGACTTCTACTTGGCTCCATTGGGGATATGGTAAATTGGTGATGGCGAGGCAGGGTGGGTATGTAAATAGGGGAGGCTTGTGACCAAGCGAGGATACATAAAGCACAATGTGTAAAACATATTTCTGAGCTCAATTAACTAGGCCATGATTACAAATAATAGCATTAATTGGCTCTGTAACTGTTCATGACCAACAAAATATTTATTGGCTTTTTTTAATAGCAAGTAAAGCTCGGTTGTATTCCAAAACTGCATATTTCACTAAGCTATTTATTTGAGCTCCAATTAGATCAACCAAGACATGATCATAGAAAAGGTTGGTCTTGTGTTTAGGATTTTTGTGATGTAGTGTGTAACATGGTTGGCCAATTATGAAAGTTATATTAAGCACACACGGTTACGTTACATGTTTTGATCATTTTCGAATGTTGCACACATATGCCTACTTCATCTCTAAAGGCATGGGACAATCAGAAAAGAAACCACAACGAAAACTAAATGATCACATGTGTCTAACTATGAATGATGCCTCCTAAATGCCTAGTGGATGAGTGTATAGAGAGGCCAATAAAATTATCGATCAAGTGACGCACTATAGGCTCTGAAAATGCATAGGGGTAGTCTCCACTAATGGTCTAGACATTTCAAGCACGCTACCCTCTTCACTGGGACAATATAACGCTTGGCAAGGTGTGTGCAAGCCATGTGGTACAGGTTTGGTAAGCACAACCCTAGTGGTTTTAAGAATGCAAAGACTGCTTGAAAAGGCTCGACCTAAAACCATCTCAAAGAAAAACAAAAATTTATGTACAAATTTTTCTATAAGCAAGTGCAAAAGACCGCACCCCCTAACCTAAATCTAACGTTGTCCTCAATGTTATCAACATTTCAGAAAATTGGAAAAGGAAAAATCAGAAAAAGAATTACTACCAAGTAAAATCTAAATTAAAACATCCAAAATAAGATCTAAAATAAAATATTCGAAATAAACTAAACTGAGCAGAAAATTAGACAAACATCCATGTGATACAAAATTAAATTAACATAAAATAAAAAGCATGAAAAACAATTCTAGCAAAGCAAAAAAAGTTTGTTAGTGAAAATCGATTTTTGACTGGACTGTGATACATAAGATCTTTCCCCCTTGGACTGCCGCACTGCCTCATCCTCTACTTTTGCACGATCATCATCCTTTTGAGCCATCTTGGCAGCCTGGCACTCTGAACTTCAGACACTGACTATAGACGGGTATGGCTTTCTCCTTTAATAGGTCTGCAAGCCCGTCTCTCTCATAATATAGGCAAAGTCATCCCTCCGGTCCCTCATTTTCTGCTCGAAGAAGCTCATCCTAGCATCAAACATTTTTGTTCGCTCCTTCACTGCCTTGAGGTTATCCTTAAGGTTCTTCATATCAAGCTAGATGCCTTATACTGCGCTCAAAATCTTACCTAACATGGAATGTGAGGCAGGGTCCTCGTAATCTTTATCCTCCTCTAAATCCATACCCTGCTCTTCGAAGTCAAACTCTAGCTCTGTGTCATCCAGAACGGGTTCATCAACACTGAATTGACCCATAGAAGTCCTCAACATTTTCTTACCCTTGGTCTTGATGGTAATGTCCTGCCATGATCTCTTATTTAGGTCCCCAATGAGGTTGATCAGTATCTCATTTGTTTAACTTTTTGAGACTTCTTCCTTCTTCAGGAGGGCAGTGCTGAGGCTCGAAAAGATGACTGAATTCAGCTTTGCCCTCTACTGCATACTGATCGAGCTTGTATCGAGAATGGCCTTCATGATAATCTGACCTATATCAATCTTCGTCTGCTCTTGGATGCAACTGAGTAAATCAGCATGGGGCTCTGATACTGTCATCCGGTGGAGGGATGGCATAAGGGAGAATATATTGAAGATGTTCCAGAATGCCAACTCCTTAGGTAGATCAGATTGTTTTAACATGTGGCCAGGCTCCCAAACATCATCATCCACTCCTCTGAGCACCTTGGCCAAACTTGCTTTAATGTAAACTGCCCTAACAGCCTCAGTTGCCTCTAGGATCATGTTGGCATAGAATTCCTTGAAAAAAATGGCATTTACCGCCCCCGAAATGCTGACAAAGTTCTGCCACCCCTACTATATCACGGTTTCAGGGACCGTCGTATCCTTCAGCTCCACGAGGTGAATACCTCTCTAAAAAAAAGTGAGATTCACTGAGCTTAGCCATTCTCCTTACGAAATCTAGATTTTGCACATATTGTCACGGACCTCTGGATGATGACCCGATGTCCCTCTTCCTAACAGGAGTGGACTTCTTATTTTTCTTGGGCGATATTTCTTCAGTTGTGACGCTTGAGACTTGCAAAACAAACCATAAAAAAGAAAAAAAAACACACAAAAGCCATAACCACACTTAAATATAACACTTCAAATATCGTAATCAAGTCATTGGCATCCAAACAATCCAAAAGCGCCCAACTTATAACACAATGCACATGTCCATATCAATTAAAATGTCAACATTATCAAACTCAAGCATTTTCACGATTAAAACCAAATTTACCAACCACTATTCCAACATTTGAGAAAAACAACACATGTAGTCATAGAACATAACTCGTTTGCACCCATAGTCACTCTAAATTCGAAATTCATTGAAGAATAAGCATTTATATGCACTATAAACACCCAAATTCATCAAAACCCACATCAAATCCACATACAAAAATTGCTTAAACAATCAACAAACACTATAATTAGGTATTTCTTATGTGATTAAGGTCAACAAAACCATAATAATCTCAAAAATAGCAAGTTTAAATAAACCTACCAATTTGGAACCCTAACCCTAGAGTTTTCAAGATTCTATGCCTTAAATCATTTAGATTGAAAGAGTAGATGCTTAGAGCTTTAATTGTTACAAAAATTAGAGAGAAATGGGAGGAGATACATACCGGTTATGCCTTTGGAGGAAGCCTTGCTTGAGAGAAATTTGAAATATGAGAGAGAAAGGGAATGAAAGGAACTTTCAACGATTTACCTTATATACGTATTTTTTTCTTGTTTCTCGTTGTACAGCTTGACGTGGTGTACCGCGTAACTAAGTTTTTACCTTCAAAGCGAGGCGTTTCATTAACTGGTCTAGGTTGCGGTACGCGTACCGCGTGTTCAACCATACAACATCTCGGAAGATCCATTTAATATCTATACGGTAGGTGTTGCTGTACGCATACCGCGTAACTTATCAGTGCTACTCTTAAGGTTTCACGTGGTACATGGAATCCCTTTTTTACCCTAGCATTTGATGTGATTTGATGAGTTATGGTTCGTATTTTCTTCTTAAGTGGTCCGTGTACTGCGTAACTCATTAGTGGATTCTAGTGACTTATCACACGGTTTGAGACGCAATACATAATTTTGTCTCCTACGGTACGCATACTGCATCAGACTGTATTTTCTAATACTCCTTGCTTGTTTTGTGCACCCTTGTTTCCTAAATGCAAACTTCTCTACCTGTAGACCTGTATCCTTTCAAAACTCATAAAATCATATCAAATGCTAGGGTAAAAAATGGGGATTCATCATGTGAAGACAAAAAGATATAAATACGCAAATTCGAAAACTCAAATTAAACTAGACACTAATTTACTATTTATAGTTATGGTACCTTTCTTTTGCTCTCAAATGGGTTCCCGAAGGTTGATTACCTCCATGATTCCTTCAGCCTCATACTCCCGGTAGATTTTCCATCTTCGCCCACTTACCTTGAAGTTTTCCCTTGCACCATTCTCGATCACCACAGTTCTATACAGAAATACTCGTTTCACCGTAAATGGCTCTGTCCATTTGCTCTTCAGTTTTCTGGGGAAGAGACAAAGTCTTGAATTGTATAATAAGACTTGATTTCTCACCTGAATTTCCTTTTTAAAAAATCGTTTGTCATGCCATTTCTTACTTTTGTCTTTGTACATCCGACATTTTTTTAAGCATCAAGACACATTTCGTCTAGCTTATTCATTTGGTGGAGCCTCTTTACACCCGCAGCTCTAATGTCAAAGTTAAATGCTTTTATCGCCCAAAAGGCCTTGTGTTCTAACTAGAATAGGAGGTGACATGCCTTTCTGAAAACTAACCTTAAAGGAGACATGCTGATCGAGCTATGATAACACTAGATTTCAAGTCCCCCTTCCTATGCTTATTGCTTAATTCTCGAGTAAAATCAAGTGTTTAATGACTCGATTAAGTGTATTTGCAGGATTTTGTATTAGGGACATCAAATGGGAGTTATGAGTGAAGATTGGGATCCAAAATAGCTGGAAATTGGAAACTTTGACAAAATGACACAATATGTCACTGTCATGATTTTCTTCATGGGAGACCGCGACACACCACATGATAGCAACTTTTCTAAAGTGTTGCTTATGATGTCGTCATGAAAGACCATGACATGTCATCATGGAAGACCGTGACATGTCGTCATGGAAGACCGCGACATACAGGGAAGTGACGGTCCGCCAGTACGCGTTTCTAGATTGATTTCTAACCTATTTTTGGACCCATATAAAAATTCCCATCTTATATTTTGGTGAAAGAACATTAGCCACACGAAATTTTGGACTACTTCCACCCTTCCATCCTTCCATCACCATCCTTAGACACTTTAATCCATCCATCCATCTTGGAACTTGAAAAGCAAGAAGAGGAAGTTTACAAGTAAAGGAACTTCAAATTACCAACTTGGGTTTCTTCTTTAACTCTTCTTTCTTTTATTTCTTTTCCTTGATGTGTAACTAATTTCTAAGTTAGGGGATTAATGTAAACCGGTTGTACAACTGTTTGTGATCCTATTCTAATTGTTTTTAATTAAATACCTTGGTAGTCTTTTTTATTGAAATACCTGCTCTAATTCCTTCACTTATATTCAAATGAGACCTCAATGAATGTTTGTGTTAGGATTAGTTTATCTATGATGTTAAGGGTTAGATGTGGGTGACCATCCCATTTATTCCTTAACTACAATCTTAATAATTTAGAAAATTTCCATATGCATGACCATGCTATGTGTGATTTGGTTTAGAGTTTTTAATTAAAAACTAATTATAACCATTGCTCATTACATTACCTTGTGTGAGTAATAGGAAAGATTAGGTGTTTCATGAAACAA
The DNA here is from genome assembly GCA_032871835.1 of Dipteronia dyeriana. NCBI lineage: Eukaryota > Viridiplantae > Streptophyta > Magnoliopsida > Sapindales > Sapindaceae > Dipteronia > Dipteronia dyeriana. The sequence continues at coordinate 26,734,547 of CM065300.1, read as the reverse complement.
ACCCTATCAATTGGATTTAAATGCTTAAATGAGACTTAGAGATTACATTGAGGAGTTTACTTAGGTGCATTAATTACCTAGCATTCCTTCATATTCAATTTTTCCGTGTGAGCTTTTGAGTAATTTAGTTTATTTGATTTTGCATATTAGTGAGTAAAATTGCCAACCCAAGACAAGCATTATGCCCTTTAGTTTTCATGCACTTAGATTAGGATTAAATTAAACTAATTAGTGTTCAACTAGTAGAATCACCGTTCCCAGTGAATGAACTTTTCTTTAAATTGATTAAAAGATTAAAAATACTACAATCAGATGCCAATTAGGGTCTTGAAGGCGGTTCCATAGGCCCATAAAGCATCATCAAGCTATTTTGACCAATCTTTTCTCCGAACTCTTATAGGCTTCTCTAGAATACTCTTGAGCTAGCGGTAAGAGATTTCAGCTTGACCGTTTGCTTACGGATGGTATGGAGTGGTCACCTTGTGCTTCACTCCGTATTTCTTTAGCAATGATTCAATTGGCCTATTGCAGAAATGAGAGCCTCCATCACTCACAATTGCCCTTCGAGTGCCAAACTATGAGAAGATGTTTTTTTCAAAATTTTGGTGATGGTTTTTGCATCACTTGCTGGAGTGGCTACGGCTTCAACCTATTTGGACACATAGTCCACTGCTACCAATATGTATTGATTCCCATACAAACTTGGGAAAAGGCCTATAAATTCAATACCCCACACAATAAATAACTCCTCCTCAACATGACATTCAATGGCATTTCATTCATTTTACAGATGTTCCCGATTCTTTGGCACCGGTCGCATGCTTCTACAAAGCTTCTAGCATCATAAAAAAGGGTAGGCCACTAGAAACCGACTGAAGAATTTTTCATGTTGTTCGGATTCCACCAAAATGTCTCCCACAATCCTTTGAGTGACAATGGTCTAAATGCTACTTATCTCCTTCTCCTGTATACACCTTCTTATGGTTCCATCAACACAAGTTCATAATAACAAGGGTTCATCCCAAAAGTACCTCTTAACTTCTTGCAAAAATATCTTCCTCTGCTGGTAGTTCATATCCATTGGCACAATACCACTTGCTGAGTAGTTCACATAGTCGGCAAACCATGGAACCATTAGGTCTTTAATAGCACAGAGTTGTTCAACTGGAAACTATTTATTGGATGGAATAACAACCTTTTCCTTCTCATCTCTCTCTAGTCTGGAAAGATGATCTACCACAAGATTCTCTATTTCTTTCTTATCTTTGTTTTCCAAGTCAAACTATTGTAAGAGCAAAACCTATCTTATCAACCGAGGCTTGGCATCTTTCTTGTTCAATAAATACTTGATGGCTACATTATCGATGTATACTACGACCTTCGATCATACCAAATACAATCTAAATGTGTCAAAGGCGAACACAATATCTAAGAGCTCATTCTCCATCGTTGCATAGTTGACTTGGGCATCATTCAAAGTCTGGCTTGCATAATAGATCACATGAAACCTTTTGTCTCTTCTTTGGCCTAAAATTGCACTCACTGTAAAATCACTTGCATCACACATTAGTTCGAATGGTAAACTCCAATCCGAGGCTGAAATGATTAGAGCAGAAGTGAGCTATTTCTTCAATAGCCCAAAAGCCTTATGGCACTCTTTATAAAAAACACAAACAGTGAATCTTTCATAAAAAATGTTCATAAGGGCTTCGAAATCCTTGTGAAGTCTTTTATGAAGAGCCTATAGAACATGACGTGTCCCAGAAAACTCCTGATTCCTTTAACCAAAACCAACGATGGAAACTTCTTAATTACTTCAACTTTTGCTTGATCAACTTTTATGCCTTGGCTAGAAATTCTATGGCCAAGTACAATCCCTTCTTGCACCATGAAGATGCACTTTTCCCAATTGAGAACAAGGTTTGTTTCTCCACACCTCTCCAAAACTAGTTTTAAATTATTCAAGCAGTTATTAAATGATTTCCCGGAAAAAAAAAATCATCCATAAATACCTCTATGAATCTTTCCACCATGTCTAAAAAAATAGTTGTCATACACCTCTGAAATATGGCTGGAGCATTAGATAATCCGAAAGACAAATCTTGTAAGCAAAAGTCCCATAGGGATATGTGAAGGTAGTTTTCTCCTAGTCTTTGGGGTCGATAGGGATTTAACTACATCCTGAATAACCATCTAGAAAATAGTAGTACTCATGCCCCGCCAATCTCTCTAACATTTGATCGATAAACGGTAATAGGAAATGGTCTTTTATAGTAGAATTATTCAGCTTCCAGTTGTCAATACACACCCTTCATCCTAAAATTTTCAGAGTAGGAATTAATTCATTGTTGGCATTTTACACTATCGTTATTCCTCCTTTCTTGGGTACCACCTGAACAGGGCTTACCTAAGGACTAACCGATATCAGATATATGAGCCTTATATCTAAAAGCTTCAAAATATCTGCTTTTATTACCTCCTTCATGTTGGGGCTCAACCTCTTTTGGTGCTCCACCGTGGGTTTGAATTGTTCTTCCATTAGGATTTTGTGCATACACAAGGATGGACTAATTCCCTTAATGTCCAAAATAAACCATCTAATTGCCTTTTTATGATCTCTAAGTACTCTCAAAAGCTTTCATTCTTCTACCTTATTCAAAAGGGATGACACAATCACCGGCACGCTTTTTGGTTCCTCTAAGAAAGCATAACTTAAGTGAGAAGGTAATTGCTTAAGCTCAAGTTGTGGAAGCTTCTTTATCGATGGGGAATTCTTAGCTTGCTCATGCCAAGGTCTTCAAATCTCCATAAGTTTTTAGCATGCCACTCCTAAAATTCATCTAAACATGAAGCATACTCATCATTAGTTGTACTATTGACAATGCAAGCTAATAAAGGCCCCTTCACTTCTTTCATTCTAGAAACTTCTTCTATAAAATGGTCTATAATTTCCACTCTAAAGCAATCATATACTTGATCCGGCTTATTCATTACCTTAGTGACACGTCCTAAAGAGTGTTCATACTCCCAAGTATAAAAGTGTCATAGTAATAAATTAACCGGTAAGACAAGGTCAAACCACAAGGAGGTTGTTCACTTGTCCTTGTAAAATTAATTATCTAGATTAATTAATAAGCTTGTTATAAAAATGTAAATCAATTAAAATTAATAATGGGGCTAAGGGATCCACTGTTGGTAATTCGAATATGATCCAATTGCTAATATTTAGTCTAAATTAATGGGAGGGTATTCCACTCCACTGACCTACTCTCTAATAGATGTGGGTAAAAGTACTCACTGTGCTAGATAATATTTGTCTTTCTACAGTGAGTCAAAAATCCACAAAGATTAGAGGGTATAAACCACTCTCTAATAAATATGGGTAAAATTACTCACTGTGCTAGACAATATCTATCTGTCTAAAGTGAGTCAAAAACTCCACAAAGATCAGAGGAGATAAACCACTCTCTGATAAATATGGGTAAAAGTACCCACTGTGCTAGACAATATCTGTCTATCTACAGTGAGTCAAAAACTCCTTAAAGATCAGAGGGGAGAAAACATAAAATAATAAACTTACCAAATTGGATCATATTTTTTATACCAACAGTATCACCTTTGGCCACAGCTATATAAAATTAGCCAGACATAATTTAACTAGAAAATAGCTATTTTATTTAAAATGAGAATTTGAGAGCAAAAGAGAGAGAATTTTACAAATCTATCATCAGATTTGGATTCAGAATATCAAAATTAGGGGGGAGAGACCCCTATTTATACAAAATACGGATGGAAATTGACTATCGGATGAATTTAGAATGGAGCGTCCAGATTTGACCACGTCATCATTGAACAATGACAGTGAACAGTAACGCATCTGTGAAGTGAATAGTGAACAGTACCATATTCATAAGTGAACAGTGAAAGTCAACTGTAAACAGTAAAAGTCAATTGTAAACATGTGAATAGTCAAAATTACAAAAATGCCCTTCGTGGTCTTCCTAAGGTTTTTGACGTTCTAAACTTGAAAACGATGTTTGTTTTGCCATCTGACTTCTCCATAATTCTGAATTGATCGAATTACCTCCGAAATATAAAGAAAAATACACTAATTACTACACAACACATTTATTTAAGCGAACGAACGAAATTATGTCTAAATTGGGGAATTAATCATATTGGAAGTGTAAAATTATGATATTATCCCTTAGTAAACATACACTTTTTAGTGTTAATCACACCCCCCAACCAGCTTATTGCTAGTCCCTAGCAATTAAAGGAAAATAGTAAAAACTCAAATTCAAATCTCTAAACTACCAAATAGACAAACTCTTTCATGCTTCTTTTCTCACCCTTTGACTGCCAGTCATCAATTGAGTTATCAATAAAACTTTCTTATGCTTAATAAAGATCAACACAATAACTATAAGATTCAATTGAAATCAAACAACATTTTCATTCCGAAAGTTTTTTTTTTTTAATATAACAAAATTGGAAACAAACATTCCATCTTTAATCCATGTAGCGAGCTTTAGGCCAATGACTCCCAAACCAGTTGGCTTTAGGGTATTAAGTGTTAAAACACTCCTACGGGCTTAATTACTTGGATTGCAGATATTTTTTTTTCTTTTTTTTAGTACAATTCCCTTAAACTTTCTCTTTAACCCGTGTAACGAGCTTTGGGTCAATGACTCCCAAATCAGTTGGTCTTAGGGCATTAGGTGTTAAAACACCCCTCGGACTTAATTGTTCGAGTTAAATAGGCTATGGAACTGCACTTTATTCTTATCCAGACTCCACTGTTTTGGGCGAACACTCTATGCTTACTGAGGCATGAGGCACGGCTACTAAGTAAGAGTTTTGGTCACAACACACAAAATTATTATTATTATTATTACTATATATATTTTTAAACAAGACCACTGCCTTCGGTTGTTACCCTTGAATGATGTTTCAGAACTAAATATCGTAAAATCTCAACTTACTGCACATAATCACTTGTCAATGTGCGTGTGTGTCTAGAATAGTTCGAAAAATTTCTCAACATGACTTAATGAACAAAAGGATTAGTCAATGATATCACAATGGAGAGTTTATAAATTTGAATAGTCAGAAGAGAGGAAAAACAAATGCATCAGAATTACAAAGATGCGTCTCAGAAGTATCTAAAAGATCTCCTTACTCGACTATCTTTACAAAAAAAAATAGTCAGAAGTTAGTTTTTTTTTTTTTTTTTTTGGAAAACAAAAGTTATTGAATCAACTATCCCTTCCCCCCAAAACGAGACATTGTCCCCAATGTCATTAGAAAGAGGTAATGTTTAGAATATATCACCTGATAACTTGAAAGACAACAAAATCCTACAAACCAACAGAAGAAATACAAAATATAGAAAAATAAAATGCATAAAAACCATGGGATAATCACAAACTGAGATTCAGATCAATTCTGCATTATTTGTTCTCTTCGAAAATCAAAAGTAAATAACAATAATTACAAAAGAAAATGCGGAAGGAAAAGGATAATAAAAATAGAAGGATATTTACTGGTAGTTATGATTGTGGCTCACATCTTCCTCTGGTTTTATGTCCAGAAATGGCTTCAACGCCCTCTATGGGTCGGGGATATGCTTCCCATCCAATTTTCTTATAAATTGACAAACAGGGTCTTTTAAAGTCAGATTCCCAAGACTATATTGTGCATGTTCTTTTTGAAATTGTGGCCATAATCGGTCAATTGTCATTTGCACATATCCACTAGGATGTGAATCAAGAGTCGTTAGGATATTATCTAGTGACTCCCTATGCAAACTATGCCTAAAGAATAAAATTTTATCTTCCCGATTATTAGACATCATTCCTAAAGAACGATAATGTGTGTTGCAAGTTGTACGTGCACATTTGTGACAAGTAACCTCTAACTTCTTAGCTCTTCATTTTTTTGCAAGGTTACTTCTTCCAAAACTAGGCATGTAAGATATAAATGAATCAGAAGACTCACTTGCTAGAAGTACCTTAGCTTCGATCAACCAATGAATTTCAATAGGAATGGTGTTTATCAGTAAGCGTAGTCTTTCGGAACGTGCTTTGTAAATCTTTTTCAGAGCATTTTGAGGCAACGATGGAAAATGTTTCTGCAGGTTTGTAAAAATTTCGTCCATGCCTTGTTTTGGGGATCAGTTATTTGGGAAACTGAATTAAACCGACTTGAATTGTCACGGAGTACCGTTATCCGCCACTTAACCGAGGTTATATAGCAAAACACACCAAGCAAAAATTGAACCTAGAAATTAATCCTGTAAAAATTCAAAACATAAAAGCAAACAAAAACAAAAATAATAATTACAAACACAGATAAAGTCAAAAGCAATAGATTTGTTTACTCACCTTTGTAACAAGGGTCAAAAAGAACGGTAGAGTCTTTTTGAAAATATGTATTTTCTAAGAATGGTTTCACATGTTGTCCATTTACTTTAAACACATTACCATTCCTAGGATTCTCAATGTCAAGGCACCATATGGATACACGTGTTTCACAACAAATGGTCCACTCCATTTTGATTTCAATTTTCTAGGAAATAAATGAAGTCGAGAATTATAAAGCGAAACCTTTTGACGAACTTCAAATGATCTTCTTAAAATTCGTCTGTCATGAAAGGTTTTAGAATTCTCTTTAAGAATTTTTGCATTTTCATATGCATCATTTCTTAATTCTTCAAGTTCATTTATTTGCAACTTGCGCAATTCACCAGCATCATTTAGGTTAGAATTGAAAGCTTTAATGACCCAATATGCTTTTTTCTCAAGTTCAACAGGTAAGTGGCAAGGTTTTCCATAAACTAAACGATAAGGAGGCATACCCAAAGATATTTTAAACGCAGTGCGGTAAGCCCAAAGTGCATCATTTAGTCTACGAGACCAATCTTTTCGATCAAGGTTAACCGTTTTTTGCAAGATATGTTTTATCTCCCTATTTGCTAACTCAACTTGACCACTTATTTGAGGGTGGTATGGTGTGGCAATTTTGTGTGTGACTCTATATTTCTTCATTAAGGACTCAAAAGGTTTGTTACAAAAGTGTTTGCCTCCATCACTGATAATGGCTCGAGGGATTCCAAATTGACTCAAAAGATTTTCCTTTAAAAACTTAATCACTGTTTTGTGATCATTATTTCGACAAGGAATTACCTCAACCCATTTTGACACATAATCAACGACAACTAAAATGTACAAAAATCCAAATGACGGTGGAAATGAACCCATAAAATCAATTCCCCAACAATCAAATATTTCAATGACAAGAATGGGGTTTAAAGGCATCATGTTTCTCTTGGAAATGGATCCCAACTTTTGATATTTTTCACAGGTTTTACAGAATGCATGTGCATCTTTAAACAATGTGGGCCAATAAAATCCACAATGCAAGATTTTTGCAGCTGTTTTCTTTGACGAAAAATGGCCACCACATGCTTCAGAATGATAAAGTTCAATGACCACGACATGCTTCAGAATGACAAAATTCATTGACACTACTTACCTCATTGCCTGGAATACACCGTCGAATAATTTGATCAGGACTATACTTGAATAAGTACGGGTCATCCCAGTAAAAACGTTTTACCTTGGTCAAAAATTTCTTTTTGTCCTGTGCATTCCAATCGAGTGGCATCATTCCTGTTGCAAGATAATTAACAATGTCAGCATACCAAGGCAAAGTTATGATAAAGAATAAAATATCATCAAGAAAATAATCATTGATGGGTTCTTTTTCTTCTGGCTCGTCATCTTTCTGTTCAAATTCTTTAAAATCTAAAATGTCTCTTTCTTCTTCGATAGCCTGCAAACAATCATCAATATGTGAATGCATACTTGACTCAGGTGAATTGATCAAACAAATTTCAGATGAGTTAAAAGAATCCGTTTGAACATGATCTTCATCAATGGTTTCAATAATGTCTACATCTTCATCTTCTTTTTCATCATCAAACGGTTCTTTAGAGATGTTGAAAACATTAAGCTTAATTTCCATATTTCCAAAAGACATGCTCATTATTCCATTCCTACAATTAATCAAGGCATTAGCAGTAGCTAAAAATGGTCAGCCCAATATAACAGAAATTGATTTGTGCTCATTAACAACAGGTTGTGTTTCCAAGACAATAAAATCTACTGTGTATATAAATTTATCGACTTGTACTAACACATCTTCCACTATTCCTTTTGGTATTTTAATTGACCTATCAGCAAGACAAAGTGTGGTTGAAGTCGGTTTTAACTCACCAAGTTTAAGTTGCTGATAAAATGAGTATGTGAGCAAATTTACACTAGCACCTAGGTCAAGTAAAAAATGCTCAATTTTACAGTTACCAATTTTACAGGAAATAGCGGGGCAGTCAGGATCTTTATATTTCAAAACATTTTTATTGGATATAATGAAACTTACCTGTTCAGCCATAAAGACTTTCTTTCTTACCTGATGCTTCCTTTTCACAATGCACAGATCCTTTAAAATTTTGGCATAGGAAGGTACCTGCTTGATTGCATCCAACAAAGGGATATTGATCTTTACCTTTTTGAAAATTTCAAAAATCTCTAGTGGATGCTTCAATTTCTGTGAATTTTTAAGAGTCTAAGGATATGAGAGTGTAGGTGGGGATTCAATTATTTCTTCGTCAACAGTGGTTTCATCAACCCCTTCCTTACCCTTGGAAAATGACTCATCATCATTTTTGCCAGATTCAAGACTAGGTTTTTCTATGACCTTACTACTACGAAGAGTGATAATTGAATTGACTTGATCTGGGCGTTGGTTATTATCATAGGAACTTGACTGACTCTTGGGATTTGGTTGTGGTTGAGATGAAAACTTACATTTTTCTTGTGTGGTGAGTGTATAAGCAATCTTTGCCAAAGTATCTTTAACATCTGTCAAGGTTTGTGCAGTTTGGCAATTAATGGATTCTTGTTTCTCAATGAATGAATGCAAAGTGTCTTCAAGGTTTTTCCTAGATGGTGGGACATAAGGAGCATAACCTTGTGGGTTTTGGAAATTCTGGTGTGTTTATGGATGTGATGGACCTGGTGGTTGTGAAGACTGAGCTTGATTGTTGTTCCTCCAATAAAAGTTTGGATGATTTCTCCAACTAGGATTGTAGGTTTGTAAGTATGGGTTGGAATTTGGCTTGTTGAAAGTGTGCAAAACATTGGCTTGTTCATGAAGGCAATCTTTTATGGCTGGCAAAGTTGGACAACTATGAGTGATATGATCATCAGAATCACATACATGGCATGTTATTTATTGTACAGATTTTACATGTTCACTCTTTTTAGTTTCTAAAGCTTCAACTTTCCTAGCTAGGGATGCGAATCTAGCTTGTCATGATCTTCCCTAAGATTGTAAATGCCTCCACTAGATGGAGATGGTTGTGGTTTGCTCATGGACTCATAGGAACCAATGGTGTCCCAATTTTGAGCACTTTTGACGATATGGTCAAGGTATTCAAGTGCTTCTTCAGGATGTTTATCACTGAACTCCCCATTATAGAACATTTCAATAACTTGTCTACTTTGGGGTGTGAGTCCCTCATAGAAATGTGACACTGTCCTCCATGTTTCAAAACCGTGATGTGGACAGACATTTAACAACTCTTTGAACCTATCCCAACATTGGTAAAATGTTTCCCCAGGTTTTTGGGCAAATAAAGTGATTTTCCTCTTAAAAGAGTTTGTTCTATGAGGTGAGAAAATTTTCTTTAATAACTGTTGTTGCATGTCATTCCAAGTTTGGATTGATCCTGACCTAAGGTTTTGTAACTAAGTTTTAGCTTTATCTTTTAAGGAAAAAGGGAAAAACTTAAGCCTGATTATATCCATGCTAACATTTTGGTCGGTGCAAGTGTTACAAACTTCCTCAAACTCCCTAAGATACAAATATGGGTTTTTCGATTCAAGATCGTGAAAATTGGGTAAGAGTTGAATGATTCCCGGTTTAAAATTAAAGTGTGTTGCATTTGGTGGGAAAGCTATGCATGAATGTGCTCCAGTACGCTTGTGGTTCGTGTAGTCTCTAAGAGTTCTAGGTGGATTTGGGTTAATGTGTTGGTCATGGTCAACATAAGGCGGATGGTTGTTGTGTTGAGATATGTTGTCAAGGTTGTCTAAAAGGTTTTCGGCTTGGTTTCCTACTAGATGTCTAAGTGGGTTTTCAGCCATGTTATTGGTGAATGTGGGTGATAAGGATTCCTAATTAATCTACCACTAGATGTTCGAGACCAACGTCTCATGCAAATTTAATAAGGGTTCATGGAGGTGAAATACACAAAAATGAAGAAAATAAAAGAAAAAGGGATAAAAATAACAAGATGCAAAATTCTAGGGGTGTAAATGCAAATATACACAAGTGGTGGGGTAAAAATGCAAATAATTGTAAATTTAGGGACTAAAGTGAAAATACGATAATTACAGTGACTGATATGCAAAAATGAAAAATAAAATGATTTATATGCAAATGCAAACTAGATCTAAGCTAAAATGCAAATAAAAAATTGAATGACTAAAATGTAAAAATAAAAAAAATGATTGATGATTACAAGTGATTTTTTTTTTTTTAAGTGGATGAAGTTTATGATTGAGATGAGTGATGGAAAACTGAACATAAAATAAGAACAAGGAAGATTAGAGAGAAACCAAAAAAAAAAAACTATATATAAAAAAAAAGAAATTACCTCTACAAAGAAAATGCGGGCTTACCTCCCCGGCAGCGGCGCCAAAAACTTGACACATCCTAAAGAAGTGTTCTTACTCCCAAGTATAAGAGTGTCATAATAATAAATTAACCGGTAAGACCGGGTCGAACCACAGAGAGGTTGTTCACTTGTCCTTGTATAATTAATTATCTAGATTAATTAATAAGCTTGTTATAAAAATGTAAATCAATTAAAATTAATAAAGGGGCTAAGGGATCCACTGTTGGTAATTCGAATATGATCCAATTGTTAATATTTAGTCCAGATTAATGGGATGGTATTCTACTCCATTGACCACTCTCTAATAGATGTGGGTGAAAGTACTCATTGTGCTAGACAATATTTGTCTGTCTACAGTGAGTCAAAACTCCACAAAGATTAGAGGGGATAAACCACTCTCTGATAAATATGGGTAAAAGTACTCACTGTGCTAGACAATATCTATCTGTCTGTCTACAGTGAGTCAAAAACTCCACAAAGATCAGAGGGGATAAACCACTCTCTGATAAATATGGGTAAAAGTACCAACTATGCTAGACAATACCTGTCTATCTACAATGAGTCAAAAACTCCACAAAGATCAGAGGGGAGAAAGCATAAAATAATAAACTTACCAAATTGGATCATATTTTCCATACCAATAGTATCACCTTTGGCCCCAGCTATATAAAATTAGCTAGATATGATTTAACTAGAAAATATATATTTTATTTAAAATGAGAATTTAAGAGCAAAAGAGAGAGAATTTCACAAATCTAACATCATATTTCGATTCAAAATATCAAAATTAGGGGGGAGAGACCCTCTATTTATATAAAATACAGATGAAAATTGACCATTGGATGAATTTAGAATGGAGCGTCCAGATTCACCACGTCATCAGTGAACAGTGACAGTGAACAGTAACTCATCCGTGAGTGAACAGTGAAAGTCAACTGTGAAGAGTAAAAGTCAATTGTGAACAGTGAATAGTCAAAATTACAAAAATGCCCTTCGTGGTCTTCCTAAGGTTTTTAACGTTCTAAACTTGAAAACGATGTTTGTTTTGCCATCTGACTTCTCCATAATTCTAAATTGATCGAATTACCTCTGAAATATAAAGAAAAATACACTCATTACTACACAACTCATTTATTTAAGCGAACGAACGAAATTTTGTCTAAATTGGAGAGTTAATCATATTTTAAGTGTAAAATGATGTTATTATCCCTTAATAAACATAAATTTTTCAGTGTTAATCACTTAGCCATTATAAAACACAACTTTCTCATCACTGACTCTTAAAGTCATCTTGTCATCCCTTTGGTCAATCATTGCTCCTATAGTTTTCAAAAATAGCCTTCCCAAAAGTAAAGGCACTCTATATCCTCTTCCATATCTAAGATCACAAAGTCCACCCGACAATATAGCTTTTCAACCTTCACTAACACATCTTCCATCACTCATCTTGGATATTTTATTGATCCGCTGGTTGCAAAGTGATATTTATTGGCTTCACTTCACCTACTCCTAACTTCTGAAATATCAAAAAGGGAAATAGATTAATGCTAGCGCCCGAGTCAATTAATGCCTAGCTGAAATATGATATGCCAATGGTATAAGGGGTGGTGAATTTGCCCAGATCTTTCAACTTTGGTTGAAGTTTGTTTTGTAGTATTGCATTAAATTTGTCCGTCAATGTCACCGTCTCAAACTTTTTTAGCTTTTTTTTATTTGATAGAAGCTCCTTCAAGAAATTCACATAAGTAAGCATTCGTGTTAGAGCTTCGATAAAAAGGATGTTGTGTATAGTTTTTTGAATACATCTAAGAAGTTTGCAAAGCCTTAGGCATCATTATGCTTTCTCAACCTTTACAGATGAAAAGTCCTCATTTGTTGATTGGCTTATTTTGTGAACAACCACATTATGTAAGGGTAGCTTAGGCTCTCAAGACCTCAAGAGAAGAAGCATCAAAGGTAAGATTCTTGTGCTTACTTACTTTGAAGAGATAGTTGCACACACTCACATATTCATGCATAACTATTGATCTTATATGTTGAGTGTTTTTCTTGTGTGCATTTTAGTTTAGATGACTCTTGTTGACCTATGTGCATCTTGCTATGAAAATTGTATGTCATGCTAGGCATTAAATTAGGATGCAATTTCATCACTCTTGAACTTATTGTTTTTATGTTTTCGAGTGTTGAAAACATAGGCATTATGCTGGTGGTGCGCTACTCGACCAGCGCACCTCACCAACGCAACTTTCACAGTGGACTGTCACTAGTGTTGCGCCACTGAGCTGCGTTGCGCCACCCGAGCGTAGTTGAAAAATGTGGGTGTGCGCTAGTGGTGCGCTAATCGTCCAGCGCACCTCACCAGTGCAAACTTCCCAGAGAATCTGCGCTTGTGTTGCGCTACTGGGATGCGCCATTCGTCCACAGCCTGTTTTAAAAATATGTTGTGCGCTGGTGGTGCGCTACTCGACCAGCACACGTCACCAGCTCACACGGAGGAAGCTGGAACGTTTTTTCCAAAATGACCTCACTTTGTTTGGATCTTATATATATATAACTCAATGCCTTAAGGTCGTGTATGAGTTCAGAATATCACATTTCTTCCTTAGAACACATTTCAAAGGAAAAACACTTCCAATAACTCATTTTTAATCACTCAAAGCATTCCCATGAGCATTAAATCTTCATCTTGCATCATCTAAGTTCATCTAGAATGCATCTATGGATAGGGTTGCTTCATCATATCTTGTTTGGTAAGCTCTTCACTATCTTCTTACAAGTTAAGTGTTTTTGCTTGCTAAACCATCTCTTTGATTAATTGTATTCTCTTAGAATATTTCTAGATACAAATTAGAGATTGTTGTGATGACATGATTGAGTGTTGTATTGTGATAGCATCATAGGATTGTTTGATCTATGTTTAGCTAAGCTATTTCAATATGTCATTTAGCACTTCATATCTAGGATTGCATTTATTGTCATCTCATTATCCTAGATAAGCATATAGGGTTTCCTAGCCTTGTTTGTTCATTGAATATCATTATATATTCACTTAGGACACTTTATCTCTTCATTGAGAAGTAAGACTTGTGTTGCTTCCGGGAGTAGGTAGCTTAAAGCACAAGCATGATGAACTAGGTTCACTTATACCGGGATTAGGTAGTGGTGGAGGATTGAACCGAGATTAGGTTGTAATTCCTTTATCATTAGTGGATTCGAGGTTCTAGTGTGGCGCACTCATCAGCCCATGGTTTTTCCCATTTGGAGGGTTTCCACGTATATCTCAAGTGTCTTTAATATTTCCGTATATTTACACTTGTGATTTCTTTGTAATTAGCTAGGGGCATTTTTATCAACTTGACTTAACGAAAATTGGGTAAAAGTTAATTATAATCTATTCACCCCCCCCCTCTAGATTAATATTACACACCATAATATTTGTTTCAATTGGTATCAGAGCAGGTTTCTAGACATAAATAGGTGATCCTTGCTCATTTTGGTGTGTGTTGCATTTTGTTTGTTTGTGTTGACTATTCATACACTTGCATTCATATCATTCATTCATAAACACTATGAGTGGAAACGGTGGCAATGAGAGAGCTTCCAGCACTAGACCTCCACTCCTCACCGGGTTGAATTGTACCTCTTAGAAAGGCAAGATGGAGTCGTACATATGCCAAATTCAAGACAAGGCATCGATGGCAGTTGAAGATGGGTACATTTCACCCATGATGACTCCCGCAGATGGAGGAGATAATGTACTTAAACCAAAGGCTCAGTGGAATGCACAAGAGTTTGAGGCTTCAAAGTGGAATAGGAAGGAAAAGCATGCCATCCTTTGTGCAATGGATGATAACCAATACAAGTTGGTTCAAAATACTAGGATAGCTAAGGAAGCATGGGACATCCTAGAAGTTGCACATGAGGGAACCGAGGTGGTTAAGGAATCGAAGCTTCAAGTTCTCCAAACGCAATTTGAACTGCTCAAGATGGATGAGGATGAGTGCTTCAACGATTTTGAAGTGAGGTTGATGGACATTGTGAATCAAAGTCATCAACTTGGTGATCTTTATTCGGATAGGAAGATCAAGCAGAAGATTATTAGATCTCTACCCGATAGATTTCAGTCTAAGGTGACGACCTTGGAAGAAAATAGTGGGTATAAGGACATGAAGCCTAGTTAAGTGATTGAGAGGCTTCTAGCTTATGAATCTAGGAAATGTCCTAACCCCACACTATCAAAGAAGCAAAAATATATTTCTTTGAAAGCCTCCAAAGTTGAGAAGGAGGAAGATGATGACTCAGATGAAGAGATGGCCTTGTTAATGTGGAAGTTCAAGAAATTCTACAAGTCCGAGAAGAAATGCTTTGGATCCAAGGGTCAAGACTTGAAGAAGAAGGCTTCCTTCAAGAAGTTTGAGCCTAGGCAAGAGAAGACCGAGAAGAAAGAAGTATAATGCTATGAATGTGGTGGAATAGGTCACTTTGCCCCGGAATGTGCAAATCACAAGAACAAGAAGATGGGAAAAGTGATGGATGCCACATAGAGTGTAAGTGATGACTCTAATGAAGGAGATGAGTCTTCGGATCATGAAGAACTCATGGCTAACTTCATAGCATTTACATCCTCTCTTAGGAGCAAAGATGCTAGTGAAGAAGAGAATGATAGTCAAGAGGGAGACTACTCAAGTAATGATGGATCTTCATCACAAACCACAAATGGAAATGTGGATATGATGGATCTCAAGGACTACATGGCTAAGCTTAAGAGCTCAAGATTAAAGAACAAGAATGAGATCAAGAGATTAAAAGAAGAAAACCTAGACCTCTCAACTCAAGTTGACCAACTAAATGAAGAGTTGGAAAGATCTAAGAGGAGTGAAGAAGGGTTAAAGAAAGAGCTTGAAGATGCTAGAGAGTTATTGGCCAAGATGAATTCTAGCACCAAGAAACTTGACCACATGCTAGATGTTGGAAAGAGGCCAAGTGACAAGAAAGGGCTTGGGTTTGAAGATGACAATATGTCCTCCACTCCAAGCAAGACCATTTTGTAAGAAGCATGAACTTCAATGGGTCATCTCCTTATCAAACTCCTAGAAAAAAGCTTGATCTAGGAGAGTGTTCAAGTAGTGCTCAAGTAAAGGTGGCATCAAGAAACCCACCTTAATCTCATCCTACAAGGGCTCTTCAAGTTAACTTTCCTCAACCAAAAGCTCACAAAGAGAAGACACCTATCATGCAAGCTCAACCAAGGAAGCAATCAAGTCTTGCTCAACAACAAAGAAGGAAAGCTCCTCAACAACAAGCAAGACAACCACAAAGAAATGGGAAGGCTCCAATGCACCTCTAGGATATGGTATAATTCCTAACTTTTAACCTACATGTCATTTTTGTGGTATTGATGATCACATTGGACCAAATTGCTTTAGGTATATCAAATTGTGTAGGATCGAAAGCATGGTAGAAAAGAAAAGGGCTAGAGCCATGATGCATGATCGTAGGACATCTAGAGCCATGATGCATGATCCTAAGAAACCTAGAGCCATGATGCATGTCACTAGGAAAAGTGGAACACTTTTGCATGATCCTAGGACATTTAGAGCCCATGTACAATTGACCACTAGGAAGGAAAATACTGCACCTAGGTGGATTAGAAAGGATGAACACCTTTGTCATGTTGCACAAATTGCTTTGAAAGCTCATTCTTGTGATTTTTGGTATTTGGATAGTGGGTTCTCTAGGCACATGACTGGAGATAAGAGTTTCTTTGAGACTCTTGTGATGGAGGAGGGAGGAAATGTCACCTTTGGTGATGGATCCAAAAAGAAGGTCAAATGAAAGGGAACCATTTCCATTCCCAGATTACCTTTCTTGTCCAATGCTTTGTATGTTGATGGCCTAAAAGCCAATTTGATAAGCATTTCACATCTTAGTGATGATGGACTCTCCGTCTTGTTTAGGAAAAATGATTGTTCTATCCTATTGCCTAATGGACAAACCTTGTTAAAAGGTATGAGGTCTAGTGATAATTATTATTGTCTTGAGGCTAGAAGTGTGTCTTGTAATGTGTCCAAGGATGAATAAATAGAGTTGTGGCATGAAAGACTTGGTCACATGAACTTTAGGGATCTAAAATTCTTAGATAAGTTCAATGTTGTGCGAGGCCTTCCCAAGCTTGGGAAAAAGGTTAATGGTGTTTGTGGACCTTACCAACAAGGGAAGCAAACCAAAAGTATGCATAAAAAGGGCAAGTATATAACCACCAAAGAACCTCTAGAGCTTCTTCACATGGATCTTATGGGTCCTATGTAAATTGAGAGTTTAGGTGGAAAGAGATACATTTTTATGTGTGTAGATGACTTCTCTAGGTACACTTGGACCTATTTTCTTAGAGAAAAATATGAAACTTTTGATAAGTTTAAAATGCTTTGCTTTAAACTTCAAAAGGAAATGAATTCCAAGATTAAAAGCATTAAGAGAATTAGGAGTGACCATGGGAAGGAATTTGAGAATGCCCATTTTGAAAACATTTGCAATAGTCTAGGCATTTCTCATGAGTTTTCGGCTCCTAGGACACCTCAACAAAATGGAATTGTTGAGAGGAAGAATAAGGTTCTTCAAGAAATGGCCCGTGTGATATTGCTTAGCAACAATGTTCCTAGGAATCTTTGGGCCAAAGTCGTCAATACGGCATGCTACATAGGAAATAGAGTTTTTCTTAGGCCCCACACTAGATAAACCTCTTATGAGTTATGGAAAGGTAGGAAGCCAAATGTTAGCTACTTCCACACTTTTAGAAGCAAATGCTACATTTTGAATTACCGTGATCAACTTGGCAAATTTGATGCTAAGAGTGATGAGGGTATCTTCATTGGCTATGCCTTGAATAGTAGAGCCTATAGAGTTTTCAATCTAAGGACTAGAACCGTAATGGAATCATCTAATGTTGTCATTAATGATACTAGGCTCAAAACTAGTAACCATGGGGAGGAGATGAATCTAGTTAATGAGTCACCTTTGGAGAAAGTAGTTGATATCTCTAATGTTGAAAAGGCTGATGTTGATGATGACATAGCACAACTTAGTGATAGGATTCCTTACTTGAACTCAAAAGAACCTGTTTCATGGGTTAAGAAACTTCATGACAAAGATGACATTATTGGTGAAGTTAGTGAGGGTGTTAGGACTAGGCATCAAATGGCTAATCTTATTAGCTACACTTGCTACACCTCTCAAATAGAACCCAAGAAAATTGATGAATCCTTAAAATATGAATTTTGGGTTCTTGCTATGTAAGAAGAGCTTAACCAATTTGAAAGGAATGAGGTTTGGACTCTAGTTCCTAGGCCTAAGAACACCAATGTGATAGGCACCAAGTGGGTATATAGGAACAAATCCGATGAGAATGGCAACATTGTGAGAAACAAGGCTAGGCTTGTAGCACAAGGATACTCTCAAATTGAGGATATTGACTTTAAGGAGACATTTGCTCCCGTTGCTAGGATTGAGTCTATTAGACTTCTTTTATCCATTTCTTGTTGGCATAAGTTTAAATTATACCAAATGGATGTTAAGAGTGCCTTCCTCAATGGTTTCTTGCAAGAGGAAGTGTTTATTGAGCAACCCAAAGGGTTTGTGGATCCTCACCACCCTAATCATGTCTATCACCTCAAGAAAGCTTTGTATGGGTTGAAACAAGCACCTAGGGCTTGGTATGAGCGTCTCACTCAATTTCTCATAAATAGTGGCTACACAAGAGGTAGTGTTGACAAGACTCTATTCATCTCAAATCTATGTTGATGATATAGTCTTTGGTTCCACAAATGATACCAAAGTCCAACAATTTGTTGATGTGATGTCTCATGAGTTTGAAATGAGTCTAGTTAGTGAGTTGAGTTACTTTCTAGGTTTACAAATTAAGGAAATGGATGATGGGATTTTCATATCTCAAGCTAAGTATGCCAAAAACCTAGTGAAGAAATTTGGCCTTGAAGGTGCCAAACATTATGATACACCCATGAGTACCACTTTGAAGCTAAGCAATGATGCTAGTGGTAAAAGTGTGGACCAAACTTTATATCGTGGCATAATTGGTAGCTTGCTCTATTTGACTGAAAGTAGCCTAATATCTCTTTCAGTGTGGGTGTATGTGCTAGGTACCAAGCGGATCCTAAGGCATCCCATCTCTCTTCTGTCAAGAAAATCATTCGGTATGTGAATGGGACATCCAACTATGGGATTTGGTACTCTTTTGATACTAATGCTAGTCTTGTAGGCTTTAGTGATGCAGATTGGATAAGAAATTGTGATGATAGGAAAAGTACATCGGACGGTTGCTTTTTCCTTGGGAACAACCTCGTCTCTTGGTTTTGCAAGAAGCAAAATTCAATTTCCTTGTCCACGGCTGAGGTCGAATACATTGCTGCTGGGAGTGGATGCACACAACTCCTTTGGATGATGCAAATGCTAGTCGATTATGGATTCAATCAAGGTACTCTTACTCTCTTTTGTGATAACATGAGTGCAATTAATATTTTAAAGAATCTGGTTCAGCATTCTAGGACTAAGCATATTGACATCCGTTATCATTTCATTAGAGAACTAGTTGAGAGCAAATGCATGGTACTTGAGCATATATGTACCAATGATCAACTAGCGGATCTATTCACTAAACCCTTAGATGCTACTAGATTCAAGACTCTTAGTAGATCTATTAGGATTTGTTTAATGGAGTGATGTGTTGTGGTTTTTGACCCCATATGGGGAACGCAAGCAAAGAGAGCTATTGTATACTTGTTGCATGCAATTTTTCTTAAAAATATGTTTATGCCTCTTTATTGATTGCTTGAGTAGCTTGGTTGCACTTACTATAGTATATTGTATTTTTTTCAATAAGTGTGAACTTTGCTTTGATTCATATTTATGTTCAAACATGCATTTTTGGACTAGGAGATATACATTGGAAGTACATGTTAAATGACCTATAATCATCTCCATGACATGATGATTCTTTAATGACATGCTAATGAAAGATGATAAAGCATGAATTGTTGATTGCAATTGTTGAATGCAAAATATTGTGTGAAAAGAAGCTAGTGAGACTAAAATATTGCATCAATGTCTTTCTTTCTTTATTAGTTGAATATGGCTACTATCATACGGGTATCCTCCCGAAAAAATCAAATAGGGTACAAAGTTGCTCATGCCATGTTTAGCTTATAAAGTTGGATATAGTGTCATTTAAAACATGAATATATTAAACTCTATATCCTTGCTTCTCTCATGACAAATGGTGAAATTGGTTTGAATTATATTGGTAACCTTTGTCTTTTGCTTTGCCAAAAACCATTGTTTTTCGACTTGAATGCAACATGTCTTGTATGCAAAGCATTTTTTTATTCACACATTGTCTTCAAATAAATCTCCTTGTTTCTCTTCTATCAGTTGAGATTGCATAAATGTGGCTTATATAATTATGCAACAATCTTGTATGCTCTTTTCTTTCTTTGCCTTGAGTAACCCGGTTGGGACCTTCTCCTTTGCCTATCTCATGACAAAAAGGGGGAGTAGCATTGACCTAGCATTGTGATGTTAGGGGAGTAGCATGTGTTGGCTTTGAGGGGGAGCATTGCATTGCATGTGTGTACTTTGTTTGAAGGGGAGATTACATGTAGGGGGAGTAACCCGTTAAGAGAGAGCATTGCATGAGTATTTCATGATATCATACTTATATTTCTAAATGCAAATGCTTTTGTTTTATATTCACTTGATCATCTCACAAGCACTTGGTTGGAAGTGTATTTGTGGTTGCCTTGTGTGTAGGGTTGATAGTTCTACAAGAGATTGAAGACTTGAAGTTTTTTTTATATGTTTATCTCTTTGTAATGTAGAATATCTTCCCGGTGTTTTTCTATTTTGTTTTGTGAGGATCAATGTGAGTGGTGGTTTTGTCACGAAATAGCCAAAGGGGGAGATTGAAAAGTCCTCATTTGTTGATTGGCTTATTTCGTGAACAACCACATTGATGGGGTTCATGTAAGGGTAGCTTAGGCTCTCAATACCTCAAGAGGAGAAGCATCAAAGGTAAGATTCTTGTGCTTACTTACTTTGAAGAGATAGTTGCACACACTCACATATTCATGAATAACTCTTGATCTTATATGTTGAGTGTTTTTCTTGTGTGCCTTTTAGTTTAGATGACTCTTATTGACCTATGTGCATCTTGCTATGAAAATTGTATGTCATGCTAGGCATTAAATTAGGATGCAATTTCATCACTCTTGAACTTATTATTTTTATGCTTTCGAGTGTTGAAAACATAGGCATTATACTGGTGGTGCGCTACTCGACCAGCGCACCTCACCAACGCAACTTTCACAGTGGATTGTCACTAGTGTTGCGCCACTGAGCTGCGTTGCTGCACCCGAGCGTAGTTGAAAAATGTGGGTGTGCGCTAGTGGTGCGCTACTCGTCCAGTGCACCTCACCAGTGCAAACTTCCCAGAGAATCTGCGCTTGTGTTGCGCTACTGGGATGCGCCACTCGTCCACAGCCTGTTTTAAAAATAGGTTATGTGCTAGTGGTGCACTACTCGACCAGCGCAAGTCACCAGCTCACACGGAGGAAGTTGGAACGTTTTTTCCAAAACGATCTCACTTTGTTTGGATCTTATATATATATAACTCAATGCCTTAAGGTCGTGTATGAGATCAGAATATCACATTTCTTCCTTAGAACACATTTCAAAGGAAAAACACTTCCAATAACTCATTTTTAATCACTCAAAGCATTCCAATGAGCATTAAATCTTCATCTTGCATCATCTAAGTTCATCTAGAGTGCATCTATGGATAGGGTTGCTTCATCACATCTTGTTTGCTTGCTAAACCATCTCTTTGATTAATTGTATTCTTTTAGATTATTTCTAGATACAAATTAGATATTGTTGTGATGACATGATTGAATGTTGTATTGTAAGCTATTTCAACATGTCATTTAGCACTTGATATCTAGGATTGCATTTATTGTCATCTCATTATCCTAGATAAGCATATAGGGTTTCCTAGCCTTGTTTGTTCATTGAATATCATTATATATTCACTTAGGACACTTTATCTCTACATTGAGAAGTAAGATTTGTGTTGCTTCCGGGAGTAGGTAGCTTAAAGCACAAGCATGATGAACTAGGTTAACTTATACCGGGATTAGGTAGTGGTGGAGGATTAAACCGGCATTAGGTTGTAATTCTTTTATCATTAGTGGATTCGAGGTTCTAGTTTGGCGCACTAAACAGCCCATGGTTTTTCCCATTTTGAGGGTTTCCACGTCTATATCAAGTGTCTTTAATATTTCCGTATTTTTACACATGTGATTTCTTTGTAATTAGCTAGGGGCATTTTCGTCAACTTGAACTAACGAAAATTGGGTAAAAGTTAATTAAAATCTATTCACCCCCCTACCTCTAGATTAATATTACACACCATAATATTTGTTTCAACAGATATGGGATTGGTGGAACATAAGTTTTGACTTGTGGAGGTGGTGGTGGATCACATGATGTTGTTGGGGGCTCACTAGGTTTACCTTTCTCCAAGATCACTTCTTTCTCTCCTAACTCCTCATCATTATTAATAACAATTCCCTCACAGTCATCAATCACAACCTCATCTCCTACCCCAAAATACTTCGGCAACTTAACATTCTTTATACTCCTTAGTGTGATAGTTTGGCATTGCTCACTTTGGTTGGTGATTGTATCACTAGGCAAGGTCCGTTATTGTCGTACTTAGAATTTATTTGCTAACTGACCAACTTGCACTTCAAGGTTTTTAGTGAAGGCTTGGTTATGTTGAGTAACTTGGTCCAATTTAGAGTCAAGCTTCTTGAGTGTTGCATCTTGGTTATCTATCCGGTTGTCAATCTTCACAAGGTACTTATAAAGGAGGTCTTCATGGGCTGGTTTACTTTCAGCTTCAAAGCCATGATTTTGGTTTTGAAAATAAAAATTTTATCTGTTGTAAGCTTGAGGTTGTTGCTGGCTCTTAAAACCGGGAGGTTGCCTCTGGTTCACATTCTGTTGTGATTGTTGTTGATGGTTATCCTTCCAAGAAAAGTTGAGATGATTCCTCCATCTTGGGTTATAGGTGTTGGAAAATGGGTTGTTCTGAGGGTTGTTGGTTGTTTGTTGGTTGTTGAAATTTATGTTCTACAAAAGTCACTTGTTATGAAGAGTCGGAAGCAAAAGGATTGCCATTTTAGCAATCGGAAGTCAAATGTGGCCCCGACTAAAGCTCACATCTAGCAATATTAGCTTGACTAGTTCCCGCACCCATCCTATTCATTTGTTTGGCGAGCGTTTCAAGTTGGGCATTTACACTTGTTAATTAGTCAACCTGAAGCACACCGGGAACCTTCTTTAAAATTTATCTTTCACCACCCTAATGGCTATTGTTAATGGTCATTCCTTCTATGTGCTCATAAGCCATATCCGTCATCTTACTCATAAGCTACCCCCTGCAGCTGCATCTACCAATTTTCTTGTTGAAATTGTGATTCTGTTGTAGAAGGATTGCAATATCTACCATTTTTCCAATCCATGGTATGGGCACTTTCGAATTAGTTCCTTATATCTCTCCCAAGCTTTTTAGCGATTCTCATTATCGAATTGGGCAAAGGATGTGATGTCATTTCAAAGGCGAGCATCCTTTCCTATAGGAAAATACTTATTCAAAAAATGTTGTGCCAACTAATCAAATAACTTGATGGAATCCTGAGGTAGTAATAGTAGCCATGCCTTTGCTCGGTCTTTCAAAGAGGACGGAAACAACTTTAGCTTGACTAATTTTTCAGAGACTCCGTTGTACAGGAAGGTGTCACATATCTTATTAAAGCTCTAGAGATGTATATTTGGATCTTCATGAGGCAGCCCATATAACTGAATTGTGGCTACAATAATCTAGATAAGAGCTGGCTTGATCTCAAAGTTATTTGTTGCAGCTGTAGGTCTTCTAATAGATGATATGGTTTGGTCCACCCTAGGCATAAGATAATCATGGAGAATCCTTTCATCTACCCCGACAATATCAATTGGTTCTTATGCTACTTGTGCTGGAATTTGAACTATATGTGGGTTTTGATTAGGATTCGCCATAGTTATAGCTCTTCTTCGATTCCGATGATTTCTCATTACGGTTCCTTCGATATCCGGATCGAATTGTAAGTCTTCTGGACTATTACTCCTTGTACGTTGGTGTATACAAGAACAACTTGCTTGAAAATAAAAAGCAAAGAAAAGAAAAGTAACACGTTCAAGCTAGTAAAAACCAAATATTTCCAATATCAAATTCTGTTTAGTCCCTTGCAGCGGAGCTAAAATTCGATCGCATCAAACTACACGTGTTAACTCTCGTAATAGCACACGGTCGAAGTGTTAGTAAAATGATGAAGTAAGGATCGTTCCCACAGGGACAAAGGTTATGATTACTAGAATTTAAAGGCTTGCATATTGTTTGAACAATCGAAAATATAAGTATCCAAGGTTTTATACTAAGGTAATTAATCTAAAGCAAAAGAGAATATCAAACACAACAAAGAACAAATTTGATATGAACGTGTTAGAACTCGAATCCATCTAACCCTTTTAATGAAACAGTTGACTCTAATGACCTCTAAATCGTACATGTATATGTTATATGTTCATATCCCCTAAACTAATCTCTAATCTCTATCGATGTCTTAGAGATAGCATCCATATATACTTGAAATCTCTCTCAAGAAATCTGGACAATATACATGAATCCGTTAAGCACTTGGGATACTAAATTGAACCTTATTTGCTAGCTTAGTTGTTCTAGCACTTTCTAGTCAAGCATAGTGAATGTTTATGTAAGCATTATCAAATACGTCTCCTCACGATACATAACATTCAACAAGCAGGTAAATGCTTTAAGTATTCAAAACATCCATATAACTCTACAAGCACAAATAGAGAGATCAAAGAGGCTTTTGCAAATACATCAAGGGATTAGCATCTTGTTCTAACAATACTATATTTAGCTCATACTACACAAATAATCCATACATGAGTTGAATAACTATATGCCATGAAAACATTAAGAAACTTAGAGAAAGAGAGTTAAAGAGATAAACTATGTTGAAGAAAGGGAGCCTCTTTGGTATAACCACAACACTCCAAGCTGCTTCTATCCTTAGTTAACTCGGTCCATAATCCCTAGAGATAGCTTCCAAAAATAGAGAAGAAGAAAAGGTATGGTTTTGCTCTGTTTTTTGAACCCTTTTCTCTCTCTTCTCTCTCTCCTTTTATCACATCTCAAATCACCCATTCATTTGTGGATTAGGGCCTCAAAGGCACTCCATTGGCTACATAAGGACGTCCCCTCACCATACCCTATCAGGGACAAGAGAGTGGGACCCACTAGCTATCACATCATTGGCTCGCAAAATAGAGACTTCATGATTTGCACAGTTACGTGGTACACCATGCAGTACAAATTGACGTAGTGTACCGTGTGGCTTTATATTTGGACCTACTGTGATAAGTTGTTGTACGCGATTACTTTTGTTACGGTACGCGTACCACGTGGCAATATCCATGCTTTTTTTGATCAGTTACACGGTACGGGGTGCGGTATGCGTACCTCGTGGCATGCTTCTCCAATGGCTGGAAACCTCGATTTAGCCCTGAACATCTCCCGAACCCGCTCAAGGACTCTCTTATCATGGAAAGGCCTGCAAAATCTATATGGAACATTAAAAGATGACATTTGCAAATAAAAATGAGCATAAAAGTAAATGAAATGATGGAGAATGTAAAGCATAAAACGAGCTTATCAGTAGCCTAGACTCCTGAAGAGGTCAAACCCACTGGATACAAATAGGTATTTGTTCGAAATAATAATAAGAAAAATGAAATCATGAGATATAAAGCACGACTCGTTGGGCAAGGGTTCTCTTTGAAACCATGTAGTGATTACGATAAAACATATTCTCCCGTAATGGACTCAATTACGTTTCAATTTTTAATAAGTTTGGTAGTCTCTAAAATACTTGATGTCCGCCTTATGGATGTGGTGACAACATATTTATTTGGGTCACTAGATACAAATATATACATGAAAAACCCTAAGGGATTTAAAATGCCAGAAGCATTTAATTCAAATTCTTGTAACTTGTATTAAATAAAGTTACAACGATCTTTATATGGTTTAAAACAATCTGGATGAATGTGGTATAATCATCTTAGTGGATATCTTATAAAGAAAGGATATATTAATGATCCTATATGTCCATGTATATTCTTAAAGAAATCAGAAACCGGATTTGCCATAATAACAGTATATGTCGATGACATGAATTTAATAGAAACTCTTTTTATGAGCTTCTAAAATTGCTGAATATTTGAAAAATGGATTTGAAATGAAAGATTTAGGGAAAACAAAATTCTATCTTGACCTGGAGATCGAGCATAAATGAAATGAAATATTTGTCCATCAATTAGCTTATGACGAGAAGATTTTAAAAAGATTCAATATGGATAAGTCTCATTCTTTGAGAACTCCTAGGGTTGTTCGGTTATTAGATCCCAAGAAAGACCCATTTCGACCTAAGGATATTGATGAAATGATACTTTGTCTAGAAGTACCGTTTCTTAATGCAATCGGTACATTATTATATTTAGAACAATGTACGAGACCAGATATTGCATTCTCTATGAATCTATTAGCAAGATTCAATTTTGCACCAACTCGACGACATTAGAATGGGATCAAACATATTATGTGATACCTTCAAGCAACCATAGACTTGGGTTTCTAGAGAGTTGTTATGGTTCACTTCGTCAAATTGTACCGCGTAACTCGGTTAGTTGTGTCGACTTGTACAACGAAAGTGTACAACACATAGGACTTCCGACTTAGCAAACATAGAACTTCATGCCCTAATTCTGCACACCAATAAATACCTCAACTCCACTCGTGCTCACCACCTCTTCACGACTCTGAAGCTTCAAACACTCCCAAAACCTCACCTTTAAAACACTTTCCTTACCAAATCATCAAAACCCATCATCAAATCTTCACCATATCATCAAACCCAACCAAAATCCACTACCATCAACCTAGATCCATCACAAAGCAACCACTTTGGAGCAAAGGACTTGGAGAAGAGAAGCAAGAGAAAAAGATTGAAGTTAGAGGAAGAGAAATCACTCAATATAGTTTATTTCACCACTCTTTCTCTCTTATTATTGTGTTAGCTATGTTTATTGCTCATCTTATATCTTGGATTGCTTGTATTTGTATTATGAACTAAATATCTTGAGCTGAGTCCAAGGTGAAACATATTCTATGACTATTAAATAAAGATTTCATATTTATTTGATTATGCTTGTGTTTGTTGTATGAAAATTTTTGTAAGCTTAATGCTTTCGAGTGATTGACCATCATTTGAATGATATTTGGTTGTTGTGTTATAAACCGAATGGCAACGAACACAACGTGCTCGATAAAAGACCCAATGCTTGTCTAATAAGATAGAAATTCGTGAGGCTAGCTTGCGTGTCCTATTTATGTGTTTCATAGCTTTTAATGAATTCATGTGCATTTATTGTGACTATCTGTGAATGTGGGTGTGGTCTTTGTTACTCAAAAGAGAATAAAGGTTAATATTGGGTTAACACGGGTATACAATGTTCGCTTGTATAGTCTAATTTATATGATATTCAAAACTACAAATATGATTGGATAGGGAGGGTCAAAGCTATAGCTATCTCATTTATAATACCAAATCATTTTCTCGTGTGCCTTGCTTTAGTTCAATTGTTTAATGATATGTTTTAATTTAGTTTAGATTTTAGTAGATAAAGCAATAATCATCATATTGTTTCGTTATCGAAATAGTAGTCATACTAATCAATTTCGGTACTTAACATCCAATCTTTGTGGGAACTAAATCTTATTTGCATCACTACATATACCAGCCTCATTCACTTAAGAGTTGCATAATATGTGTTCACTCACAAATTAAGTCAAATTTAATCTAACATCTAGTCAAATTTCAGCTTTCTTGAGGTTGGGACAGTGATATTGTCACTCACAGACACGCAATGAAGAAGACATGAGTTCGAGTCACATAGCCCCTCCCCTGAATATCAAATTTTAATAATTTAAAAATATAAAACAAATTAAACTTAACTGAAGTGGGACAGCATCACCGAGTTTTTCAACAACGTCAAAATTTTAAAATAGGGTCATTTTCATTTATTCTCACAAACTGAAACAAGTAAAAAGAGATAGATTACATGTTATTGTATTTTAATTTAACTATATATTATATATAAATTCACCTACAACTCACTCAGGTCTCAGCTGGGTACACATGCTTAGCCAACCTTGGTTTTGCAACAGCGATCAGTGGTTTAGCCAGCGCCAAGCTATCTTCAGCTTCAGAGAGGTCAATTTCGGGCTCATTTGGCGGTGCAGTCCAAGTAAAGCCTTGAAGAAGCCTAGCAAAAAGCATCACTGTCATTGAAGTCCCAAGTGTCACTCCAATGCAACCTCTCCTTCCTGTGCTGAACGATATGAACCTCAAATCATTCTCAGTCAGGACCACTTCGGACCCATCATCATTTTTCAGATGACGCTCCGGCTTGAACTTGAGTGTCTCGTCTGGCCAGGCTTTTTGATTTCGGCCAAGCCCTGATCGGCTGAGCAACACATGGCTGCCCTTTGGGATGAAGTAGTTAGCCACTGTGGTGTCGGATCCGGCGACATGAGGAACATTGAAGGGTGCAACTGGGTGGAGTCTGAATGCTTCTCTGGCGCAGGCTTTTATGTAATTCAGTTGAGAGAAGTCTGATTCTTCGACTAGCCTTTCTTTTCCGACGACTCTGTCTAGTTCTTCAATGGCCTTTTCCAGGATATTGGGCTGGTTTATCATCTCTGCAAGTGCCCACTCTACTGCATTTGATGGATTATCCACTGTAGCTATCATTAATTCCTGAAAATTTCATAACATCAATTTACGCACTCATATATAACATGTTACATGAAATAATTGAAAGAGAATATTTTAGCAACCGGTTACAAACATATATAAACGTAACTATGAGTGTATATAATGAACCCTTGTCTTTTAAAGTCTTCTTTTCCGGTGAGGTTGGTCCTAAAAAACAAATTTAAAGACTAAAGTTATTACGTAACTAGACGTTTAGTTAAACAACACTGTAGAATCGGTTCCACGTACAATGTTATATAACTTCGATCCTAAAATTGTTTTTGCAAGATCAACGTAACTAAAGAATTATTTTCTGGACTGACATGTCTACAGTAAGATCTAGTCCTTCCTACCATCCGCCGCATATAATGTATAGATAATATAGAAGCATTATATGAAAACAAATGATCATTACGACATTTGCGTGATAACTATAAGCATAGTTTTTATATAGTATCGATAGTTTTCCTAAATTATTTTTCAAAATTCATGATCGATTGAAAATTAACATGGCAGCTACAATCGTATGTCACGTCATTAATTTAAACATGAATTTTTACAGATAATTGGACAGTGTAGCATTATTCTTTCATATATGGTCTACATGCATGATTGGAAAGGAAGAAATGAAATATATAAGTGTAGAAAAGAGAGAGAGAGTTTGGAATAATACTGTAATTTGAGCTTTGATCTCTTCTGTTGACAATAAAGGATTGCCATCTTCGTCTTTCAAAGTGATCAAAACATCAAGCAAATCCTCATGATCAACTTCCTTCTTGATCAAGCCATGATGATCTCTCAATTCTAAAATCCTTTCTTTAATAATGGGATAATGATACCGGTCTATAATCCCAATATTCTCCTTCATCACCTTTTCATGACCATCCAAATCAACCACTCCCCTCAAACATGGGATGTAATCTGAAACACAAAAAGAGTAAATATATGAAAGAACCTTGAAGAGTGCATTAACATGCTCTTCTTCCTCCAAACCAGGCCCTCCATCCTTTGATCCCTCTCCAAAAAACCTCTTATTGAACACCATTTTCCTTATCACATTCCCACAATATTGCTGAGCAGCCACTCTCACCTTCACCAACCCACCAGTACTACTCTCCGGTGCATTCTTGCATTGCTCGTACACGTAACGAACAAGATGATCCGCCTCTTCGACCCTCCTTGCATGAAACCACCGATGTTTTGCTGGAGAAACCACATGTGTAGAGACAATTCTCCTCATTTTCTTCCATTGTTCTCCATAGGGTACAAGGGCAGTTGATAAGTACCCTTTTGTAGTCATCTCCGTGGACATGCTCATTGGCCTTGAAATGAATAGAGCGCCCTGTTTTCTTAGGAACTCTCTGCTGATTTCGGGACAAGTCACAGGGATGACATGAATGTTTCCAAAACGGATACAAGCAATATCTGTGTTCATCTCCTTCATGAGCTCATGTATCCATCTGAAAGTTGGCTTGTTTTTGAGCATTTCTGGGAGGTTCCCAACAATTGGCCAAGATTTTGGTCGTGGAGGAAGTGGATAAAATAATTTCTTGGATTTGAAAAAATGGACGTAAATCAAAACAATCGCTAAGAAAAGAAGTGTAGCTATAAAGCTGGTGGCGTTCTCCATTTGATTGAGCTACAATTGAAGCACTCTATTTGATTTCTTTGGAACTTGAACACAAAATGTGCCTCTATTTATACTCTGTTGTCGACAACGTGCTTTGTACAAATAAATAAGAATCACATGCATGATCATTATTTCGGAAATTCTACAATTCAAACCATTCCTTTTATTTACCGTACAAACATCTCATATTATATATAGTAGTGATTTTGTATCAAAGTCTCTGTTAATGGAAAAAATGAGAAGCACATTGTTCTCATTTACACTAAAATTCAAATACTATTCATATCTCTATATATTTCCTTTTATATCAAATCATTTCATTAGCCAGTTGCCTAGGTCTCAAATAATTCTATGTTAGAGAAGCACATGCATGTTTGGCGGTGGACAAGTACTGATGCAGCGAAAAATTGAACAATTGTTCAGTTTTGTATGAAGTCACTCGTAGAGGCGGCTCAACGGTGTTGGAAGCTCTAAGGGAGGAAAAAAAAGGCCTTAATTATACATTATTATTATTATAATAATAATAATAATAATAATTAAATTTTCATTCTTTCTGAGATGCAAAATTTTTAATCAAATTTTATATTCAAGATATTTTCTAAATTTTCTTTTTAAGTAGATAAAAGAGTTAATCCATTTAATCTCGGTGATCTTAAATAAGTTTTATCAATTTTGATTTTGAAAAACCTGATTCAGCCGAAGCAATTGTCACAGCTATTGTTGATAATATCCTATGGGCTATGTATTTGGAAATGAATCAAATATTTTTATCAAAATTTAATGTTTCAACTGCCGTTTGTAATTTTTTTTCTTTTAAATCAGACTCAACTTTTCTTGTAGATATTTTTATACAAAATATAATTAAAGCTAATATTATATATTTAAAGATAAAACAATTTTTAACTAAAAAAATAAAAATAAATATAGAACTTGATTACTCCAACTGAATTGCAATTGAAAATTTCCTTCTTACAATATAATCTGTAATAGATAAACAACACAATCAGTAAGTAGTAACCAAATGAAAATTAACCACTTTATAATATAAATAATATATTTAAAAAATGATTGTTGAGATTTAACTTGTAAATCGTAAGTACAAAAAAAGTTATAATTGTAGTGATGTACTGTTGAACTGTTGAAAATAAATAATTTTTAAAAAATATATATATTTATAGGTAATTTATAAACAGTGAAAAAAAATTAATGGAGAGAAGTTTAAGGGTTTTTATTTTTAATAAAAAAGAATTGTTTTTTAAAGGGATAATTAAAATACTTGAAAAATGGATTATGGATACTCTGATAATCAAAATGATGTTTTCTAACTGTTATCTTTTTAATAAATAATTTATAATATTATTAATATTATCTTATTGTTTAAAAAAATTCCTATTTCCTAGGTAGGAATAATAATAAAATAAAAAACCTTTTAATATCTTTTAAAAGGTAATTTTTTTTAATAATAAAAAATTATCATAAACGTGGCTCCTAAATTTTGTCTTTTTTGAGACCCTAAGCTTATGCTTCGGATGCTTTGGCCAATAACCGGGACTCCTCTCTCTCGTTTGTATGTTTTTTTTTTGCCAAAACAGCAATTTATAAAACAAGAGGCCATGGACCCTATAACTGCAGGAACATTCAACTAACAAACCAGAGCAAAGACAACAGAGAGGAGGCAACAAGCCAACAAGCCAACGAAGCCACAAAACAGAGGAACATAATACTCTTAATAAGAACAAAAAAAAAAGTAATTTATTGCCATTATATCAAGAACCACATCCCAAACATGGCTTGTGGTAAAGGTACAAATTTGTAAATGTACAGATGGCTTACAAAGGACAATAGTAAACATCCAATTCTTTTATCCAATTTTTTCATCCAATTTAATATGTGAGTCATTAGATTCTTTGATAAGTATATACAATTAAGTTAAAACATTTAAATCCAATAACCTACACATCAAGTTGGATGTAAATATTAGATAAAAGGGTTGGATATCAACCATTATCCGATTTACAAATTTTTTTTTCTTTCATTTTAAGTATCTATCTATCATCGCCATCATCATCTTTCGGACCCGTGATCTTGAATTTCTCAAGAACCCAACTGACCATTAATTAGGTCTTAATTTTAAAATTTTACTATTTATGGTACTCAAGAAATAATTTTATTTACATAAAAACTCGACAAATTGATATCCAAACTCATAAAATATTCAAATAAATCACACGCCCAAGTTACATGTTTACCAAAAAAAAAAAAATCCCAAATTATAGGCCTCACACATAGTTCACCAAAGAGTCAAGTCCCAGACCCTGTCGTGCAGCAGTTTTTTAATCCGTTTTTCATTTTTGTTGGATAAAAACAATTTCAAACTCGTATTCATTAACTGTTTTTCATTTTATTTTCAAAAAACAAAAAATAAATACTTAAAGGCCCCCGTCCTGTAAGCGTTTTTCAGTTGCTA
Organism: Dipteronia dyeriana; assembly: GCA_032871835.1. Lineage (NCBI taxonomy): Eukaryota > Viridiplantae > Streptophyta > Magnoliopsida > Sapindales > Sapindaceae > Dipteronia > Dipteronia dyeriana. The sequence continues at coordinate 26,701,698 of CM065300.1, read as the reverse complement.
TTTTTCGAAAATAAAAATGAAAATGAAAATGAAAATAGTATTTTTTGTTTCATTTTCGATTTCTGAAAACGCATCTGGTAGCAAATACTAAAAGCTGTATTTTGAAAATGAAAACGGAAAAAACGCGTCTAGTAGGTTAACCGAAAACTATCAAAAATTGAAATATCAATTTTAGTATTTTGTTTAATATTATTACAACTATAAACAAATTGATTAAATAATTAACCAATATAATTTTTGTATTGTAATTTTTAAATTAAACAAAAGTAACACATCAAAAATTAATTTAAAAAAACATATCAAAAAAATGAATTAATCAAAACAAAACTCTTAAATTATAAATAAATAATTATAATATATATATAATAAAAATATAATAGATATTAAAAATTATAATATTTTTTATATATGAAATATTATTATATTTTTTTTATTACATTTTTATATATAATAATACATAATATATGACATTATATCATATGCAAATATATAATATTTGATATTATATAATATATATATATATATAGTATTAATATACATATATATATACATATATAAATATATATTATAGAATTTACATAATTATAAAAAATATATATTAATATTATATATTAATATATCATGTTAAATATTATATATTATAATATATATATATATAATATATATATATAATTATAATTATAATATCTATATATATAAGAGGGGCACTTTGGTAATTTAAAAATCTTGTTCCGTCTTGTCCTAGTTATATCAAACACATAACAGTACAATTAATAGTTTAAGATATTTTTTAATAAAAAAAATGAAAAACAAAAACGAAAAACGAAAAACAAGTATTTTGTGTTTTTCAAATCTTTCACTTTTAACACTGGTTTTGTTTTTTTTTTTTTTTCGAAAACAAAATGAAAAACGGTTAACGAACGCGTTTTCGAAATCGTTTTTTAAAAATAAAAACGAAAACGGGTTGAAAAACGACTACAGGACGAGACCTTACTTTTTTGTATTTTTGCTTTTTACTTTTTTTTTATTAAAAAAATACTTTTTTTTTTACTTTTCTTCTTCTTGGACGATGTCCTCGTCATCGTTCTTCTTCTTGTTTTTCATCTTTTTTTCTCCTTCTTCTTCTCCTTCTCCTCCTCTTTTTAAAATTTTTTTTTTATAATTTTTAACTGTTATTTTTATTTATTAAAATAAATATTTATTTATAATTTAAGAGTTTAGTTTTGATTAATTGATTTTTTGATATTTTTTTAAAGTTACACTTTCGTTTAATTTATAAATTACAATACAAAAATCATATTGGTTAATTATTTAATCAATCAATTTATAATTGTTATAATATTAAATAAAATATAAAAGTTGATATTTCAATTTTTGATAGTTTTAGAATAATATACCAGAGACGATTTTTCTATTTTTATTTTCAAATTACAGCTTTCAGTATATGCTATCAGAAGTGTTTTCATATTTTAAAACTGAAAAAAAAAATGTTTTTATTTTCAAAAATCGTTAAACAAAAACGTATACAGGGGACCTCTGGACTCTATAAAGTAACAAATGTAGGAGAAAAGGAGGACCACAAAACATCTGAAGCTACTTGAAAAAGTAAAATTGAAAGAAATAAAGACCAACATGTTTTTGCTACGTATAAGTTTGAACTTTTGTTGTTGTTCTTTGAACCGAGGTGAGGATTTGAAAAATCTGAACAATTGAGTATGTACGGAAAAAAAAATAGGGCACGGAAAAAAAAAATCCCATCCCTTCAAGCTGCCTTTATAATTTTGCTAAATGAATTTGATCGGATTGAAAATGAAGGTTTTATAAACTGTGACTTCATGGTGATGGTTTGGAAACATCAACCCTCCTTCAATTTTTTTTTAAATCTTTAACATTGTATGACGTTTCCTATACATGTCATTAAAAATATCATCAAGTTCTTATATAAATTATTTTGAGGGGAAATCGCACTTTTTAACCAAAAAAAAAATTAAGGTGGTTTCTATTTTTAGTCTGTTAGATTTTGGCTCGTATTCTCAAGTGGACCCAATATTAACCAAATAAGACTCAATTGATGTGGAGCTTCCTGGAGATGTAGGAAATGTTTGGAAATTGGAATGGTGTTGTTTGAGGGAGCTTGAAGACTGAAAGAACTGAAGAAACGAAATTTGGAAGGTTCCACGACATGGACCGCGGTGCGGACATGCTCACAGACCATGGCATAGGGAGCAGGTCGACTGTTGTGAGATCTCGCGGCAGAGGCAATTGCACTAACCGTGGTATTCTGAGCGGTGGTTGACAACGATGATCCGTGGTGTTGGGCGCGGGTGATCAACCGCGACCCAAACCGCGGTAATGGCGGAATTTGCCCAAATCAGGAATGTTGTACGAAAATAGGAAAAGTGTTTTCTTCTGGAAGTTCTTATGCTAATCGGAAAAGGAAAGAGTTTGTCTTCATTAAGAATAGGAAAGTCCTGCACTTGAAGGAAAATGATTTCTCCTGAACAAGAAGACTTGTAATAAATAGGAAATAGTATTTATGTGGAACAAGTAATTCTTGTACGTTTATGAGTAGGATTTTCTTTTGTCTTAAACTCTATGTAACTAGTATAAATAGACCTTGTAGTTAGGTTATTTGAGTGGAACAAAAAGAACACCACGTAACATCAGAGAGTGGAGAGATTCGGAAGAGAGACCCAAGGGAATATCAATGGAGGGATCTAAGGGAATATCAGTGGATCAAGTAAGAGATCCGTGTGTAATATTCAGTTGAGACCTAGGGGATATTGAGGGTTCTTGGTGAGGATCCTGTGAGTATGGTTTAAGGTAAGGTGTGAGAAATCATGGAGTATATGGTTGTAACAATTTATCATATAGTGAAACTTTCTCTGTCGTTCTGACAGTCAATGGTTTTTTACCTGATTTGGGTTTTCCACATATATCTTATGTTGTGATTGATTTATTTTCTTTCATCTATTTTTTCTGTTATCGGCGTTACTAACTGCTATGAGTTATGGGCGTATATTAGGCACGACGATTCCGCATTCATCTATTCCAAAATTCCCCAACAATTGGTATCAGAGCCTAGGTTCAACGATGTCGGTTTCAAGTCTTTACGGGATGCCGTATAGAGGACTTGATAGCTATGGTTTGGTGATGGCATTTTTTTAAGTCTTTACGGGAGATCGTATGGAGGACTTGGTGGTATTGGGATAATGATGATGGTTGCCTAGTATGGTTTAGCAAAGGAGATACGTCTTGAAAGTGGTTTCGAACTCGGCATGATTTGAAGAAAAGAATAATAGAGATAGAGGATAATTTATTTTTTCTTTGGCTTATGGTGGCAAGTATGAGTTATGGAGATTTAATTTGGGTTACACAAGACTCTAATTGAATATTAAAAAAAAAATGAGCGCTCGAAGTCTTAGGTGGTAGTGTGAGGCTTACCCGGCAAAGCACTCCAAGTTCTAGTAGCAAATCTTTCACCAGATATATGATGCAAGGACAGAATGTCTTTCACAGGGTTGAGTTATGTAAGGACATGTTTATCATTTTGGCTGTTTTCCCACTGGCCATGGAAAAGGATATGTTGCTGCTAATGGTCCATAACTGTGCACAAGGCATTGGTCAGGAAGTGATGCAAGGTGTATGGTGTTCAAGGATGTCGATGGCTGATGAACTCCTTAGTAAATCTGACGTGAGGAGTTGCACCACAATTTCAGCAGGTTATTTTCGACATGGTGCCGGAACAACGAACACAAAGCAAAATGAAGAAAAAAAAATCTTATAATGGTTCGTTCCTAAGTGGTTATACTTTGTGGTGGGGTATGTAGATTCTCGGTGATGAGAGTTGTGGTTGTGGACAATGATCTTGAGAATTCAAGCAAAATGGGAGAATTGTTAGATGTTGGCTTATATTCTCATGTGAACCGAATGTTAACCAAATAAGACTCAACTGATGCGGAGCTTCCTGGAGACGTGGAAAATGTTTGGAAGCTGGAATGGTGTTGTTTGAGGGAGCTTGAAGACTGAAAGAACTGAAGAAACGAAATCTAGAAGGTTTTGTGGACCGGACGTGCGCACAGACTTTGGTATAGGGAGCTTGTCGACTTTTGTGAGATCTCGCAGAGTAGACTGCGGCGGAGGCAATTGCACCAACCGCGGTATTCTGAGCGGTGGTTGATAGCACTGATCCATGGTGTTGGGTGTTGGGTGCGGGTGGTCAACTGTAACCCAAACCACGGTAATGGTGGATTTTACCCAAATCAGGAATGTTGCACAAAAATTGGAAATGTGTTTTCTTCTGGAAGTTCTTGTGCTAATCGAAAAGGAAAAAGTTTGTCTTCATGAAGAATAGGAAATTATTGTACTTGAAGGAAAAGAATTTCTCCTTAATAAAAAGACTTAAAGATCCCAACATACTCGAAATTAGTGTTTTCATTGTTTTTACCAAACTTACCATTGGCGAGACAAATTTATCCATACACCAAATTAAACACACCGGAATTAAATATACTGAGAATTAAACATACTATGAATTAAACACATATTATATACGTTAGAAATTAAACCGATGATTTGTTTAATTGATGAAAACTAGTGTCTTTAATTGAAGAAAACTGTTGTGTTTAATTGTAGAAAATCAGGATGTATTCAATTGAAAACGATCGATGTGTTTAATTGAGAAATCATTAAGGATATTTTTCTCATAAGTTAAAAGTTTGATAAAAACAATCAAAACATTAATGCCAAGTAAAAATAAAAAGTCATCTAATTGCATTGCTAGTTTCAATATTATCCCTAGTTTTTAAAAATCATTGTGCTGATCAAAGTTGATGTGCCAAAGATTTCTTTTCAGAATTTACATGAAACATTTCTAATATAGTACGTAAATGCAAGACTAAACATAAAAAATAATATGGAACATGCAATAAAGAATTTAAATCACGAACACGTGTATATATTACGTAAATGCAAGACTAAACATAAAAAATAATACGGAACATGCAATAAAGAAATTAAATCACGAACACGTGTATATATATATATAAATTAAATCATATGAAACTCAAGCAGGCTAGGAAACTTCCAAGGGCAGACCCCCTATAGGTTTGGTAGGGGTCGTGATTGATTCAACTTTTATATATATATATATATATATATATATATATATATATTATACCTTTACCTTTAAGTTTGGTGTGGATCGTGGCCTACCTCAAATCTTTTAAAACAAATCTCCATTTTTGACTCAATTACAAATTACTAAATTACATTAAATACAATTCAAATTTTTTTCTTTACATATTATCCCTATATATAATATATTTATAATTTCATTATAATTATATGAATATAAAAATTTTATTTTAATATATTTCATATTTTAAATAGCTTTAAAAATAAATAAAAAACCTTAATCACTTCTCATATTGATGTTTAATATCAATACTTTATTATGACATTAAAGTGATGTATATATATATTAGTATTTTGTGTGACTTTTCCTGTTGTCCATTTTAATTTTAAAAAAACCCTTTACTTTTTTTTGATAAAAATGAAGTTTGTTTGTAATCGAATAAGAAGATCATTATCATATATGTTAATATATAATTATTATTTTTGAGTTGTTTTTATTCCATATTATATGTATAATTGTTTAACGTTGGTATAAATGTAAAATTGTTTATTTTCAGATAATTTTATTTTTAAAAAGCAAACGTATTGACAATATATTCAGATATGAGGAAAGAAAAACAAACATGTCATTCAAATTCGGATTTCATTCCCTATTCAGTATTTAGAAAAATTCAGGATTGTTCTATCTTAAGACAAAAAAAAACAAACGACCCCTTAATTTGACATACCTAAGTCCCGACAAATCCAATCAATCTCTAAAATCTCAAATTTATCAACTATATTAAAATAGTTCACCTATTATTACGATTTATTTTATTTTAACATCAGTATTTTTAGTGTTTTTATAGTTTTAGTTTACTAGAATAAATATTTTACCAACAATTACAAAATAAAAAATTTAGAAATATATCTAGTTATATAAATTAATCAATTATTTTTATATAAATTTAAAGTAATTTCATTATAAATAAAAAAAAAATTATTATAAAATTATATTTTAGTTTATTTTTTAAGAATAAAGATTATAAATTTTCATTGTTTATGTTTTGTTTTTGTTTGTTATTATTTATTTTTAATATTGTGTTTTTTTTTTATTTCTAGTTATCTTGAATAAATATTTTATTTGTTTTATTTTATCTAACTTTCATTATATTATCATTTTATATTTACATATATATATATAACTTATTTTATAAGAATCTTAAATTCTTAATATTTTTTATATAACTGTTATTTCATATAAGTGTCGTATCACGTAAAAAAAAATTGGGTCTGTCAGTGATACTTCTTAACCATTCTTATAATATTACTTTGAAATTCTATGGAATTTTCCTTAGAATTGTGCGTGAAAGAAGTCTAAAAGAATACGTAACTATATGACAACATATATGAAAAAAAAAAAAGATAAGGAAGAAAAAATGAAACATATATGCCGATATGCGAATGCGGCGGTGAAATTTACAGTCTTATAAATATTAACGGGAGACAATCAATAAATAACTATTGTGAGGGCAGTCCCGGGAAATTTACCAAAACCTATAATTCTAACCCAAACATATGATCTGAGACTCGACTGCTCTAGTTGCTCTAGCTGAGATCAAAAATAAAAAATAAGATTTGTTGGCATAAAATTGACAGGTGGCAGCAGCTGGAGAAACGTGGTAATTTGGGTGATAGGTGGCAATTGGATGGCAAGAGGTGGCAAAGAAATGAATAAAATAAGGGATAATTATCCGGTGGCCATCAACTCTTGCCACCACTATTAAAATGGCCACCGGATGGAGAATTGGTTTCAAAATGGCCATTTTTGATAAACAATGTTACACTAATGGTCATTCCATCTATTTACATCCAATTACATCCAATAAGTGGTATTTTGGTAAATAAGGGGATATCATTAATTTATTTTAGTTATTTTTTAGAAATCAATTTTTTCTTTTGATTTTTAAAACAAATAATTATATTTAATGTGTATATATACGTATAGCATATCCCATATATATATATTTCTTTTCGATTTATCTCAAATGTTTTTTTAGAATTTTTAGAATTTGTAACCTTAATCTTCTCACAAATGAAAATATATATTCAACTTATATCAAATATATTTTATAGAATTTTTAGATTTTATAACCTTAATCTTTTAAAAAAAGAAACATATATATATAAACATATACATTTTTGATATATATGTTATACGTATATATATACACTAAATATAATTATTTGTTTTAAAAAAACAAAAGAAAAATTGATTTATAAAAATTATCTAAAATAAATTAATGATATCCCTTTATTTACCAAAATACCACTTATTGGTTGAAATTGGATGGAAATGGATGGAATTGGATGGAATGACCATTAATGTAACATTGTTTACCACAAATGGTCATTTAGAAACCAATTCTCCATTCGGTAACCATTTTGATAGCGGTAACAAGAATTGATGGTTACCAGGATAATTATCTCATAAAATAATAATAAAATGAGAATGGGTGGCAAGTGGATTCGTAGAAAATAAGAAGAAGAATATATATAAAAAAAAAGGATGAGAAATAGAGTGATAGGAGTCAGGCGTCCAAAGCAAAAGGAAAGAAAAAATTAAGAATGAAAGACAAAAAGAAGAGAAAAACAAGAAAAGAAAAATAAATATAAATAAAAGAAAGAAACAGGCGAGAAATAGAATTCGAGAGCATCTAATATGAAGAAAGATTAAAGAGAATAGAAATAGAGAGATGGGACAGCAGCGAAACAGAAGAAAGAATAGAAATAGAGATAATTGAGAAGAATTGAAAGAGAAAGAAAACAAGAGACATGGAAGTTCAAAAGTAGTAGTCGAGAGAGAGAGAAATAGATGAAGAAAGAAAAGAAAGAAAAAGAGCGATAGTGAGATTGAAGATGATGAATAGTGCACTGAGATATGCAGATCGATAAGTAATCCTAATTCGGCGATGGTCCAAATATAGATAAGTTATTATATTTTCCAATAATTTCTAAAATGAGTTTTATGTATTTTAGTGTTTATCCGATGAATTTAGACGGAGTCGCAAAACAGATTTGAGCATATAAACTATGTGACTAAATACTTTTTTTTATTATTATTTGAGGACATATGTTATGTGAGTAAATACTTTTTACTAAAAGTTATTTGTGTTTAGAATTATTTAATAGTTTTAATAATTGAGAGAATTATTAATAAATAATTTATTCATTTCTTTACAAAATAAATTTTCAAACGATTTGAAATGTTTTAAGAAATACGTAGATTTTTAGAATCCAAAAATTGATTAATTAGTGAACTAGATTTGTTGAATAAGATTTTACAAAGAAGAATCGGTACAAGTATTTTCAAATAGATTTTAAAATTTTCAGATGGAAGTTATCTATAAGAATTTTTAGAAAAGAAAGAAAGAAAAATATTTATAAATATTTAGATAAAAATATTTATAAATATTTATATGTATGTTCAGAAAGAGATTTTAAACATTAGATTTGTACCTATTTCTAACCGTATCAAGATTCAGATTGTTCGTCTTTGGGGCTTATGCATATGCATATATTAGAGTCAGTTCTGCAGGTGTATTTCATATTTTCGGTCTGAGTAAGAGTCATTCTATACATACACGACGGATGTTTATTCATACCTTTGTATGAGCACATAGAGATAAGGGACACACGTGATAGATTCCTTAGCTTACGTGTATATTATAATGATTACGTCCAGTAAAGAAAAAAAAAAGAGATTTTTAGATTTACAGAATGAGAAATTGAGGAAAGAAATTATTTTATTTATAAACTGCGTTATATTTATAGCACTAAATATTTAAGAGAAAAAGAGATTTCTACATGAAACATGCCAATGATAGTTTTAATAATTTTATCGCTTAGTTTTTAAAGAATTGCTGCAACACTAGATTTAACTGGTGAAAATATATTTTTATAGTAGTATAGTATTATATTGAACTAGACATGACGACGGTTCGTTTGATTTTTCGTCTGAAGACTAAATACTGTTGAATTGTACTAAAAACTTAATAGTGACTGAAAACTGAAAACTAAATAATATATTTGATTTTTTTTTTCCATTAAAAACAGTATATAAGTGATAAGTTGTTTGTTTTTTTAAATTAAAATATATGAAAATAAATACTTTTGCATCTATATCCTTTCAACTATTATTTGTTATATATTTATATTTTAATGTGTTCAATGTTTATATGTGGAATAATAATAATATAATTTTACATTTATAATGAAATCTATATGATCTATCAATATGAACATACCATATAAATATGCCACAAATAGACATAATTATATATATATATATAATTAACAAAATTAGCGTAGAATTTAGGAGTATCTCATCTAGGCATATAGAGATGATATCATGGTGCTTGAGACATATGTAAACCGTATGCAGTTTATGGTTAAGTTGGTTTAAGTTTGTTTGTAAAACCGGTTATTTTTTTTTTTTTTTAAGTGTTGATTTTCTCCAATCACATAATATAAAACTAATCAAATTATGGGAAAAAGAAAGTCCTCACCGAAATTTAAATAGAATTCAAAATAGCTTTGAATACAATTAAAAAAATATTGGATTTAAATGGGGATTTTGGAGTCTAGAAAAAACTAGGTTTTATTGCTGCTAAAATTATTTAAATATTGAGATGAAAAATATATATTAATATTGTTAAGGGTGTGAGAGAAGATAAAACAGTAAATTAAACAAGATTTGTAAGGATAACTTTGGAAGTTATAAATTAATATATATTCAGTTGATTTGTTGTTAAGTGAAAAGTGAAAAAAAATTACTTTTCATAACCAGTGATTTTAAGAGCTCATTCATTGATTTTATCACTTAAAAAATCAAACAAAACTACTTAATGACACACATTAAGTGTTAAATGGAAATCAAACAGGTCCTAAATCCTGATTAGTTTCAAGAAGTGATATAGAATTCTTAAAAGAACATAAAAATAGAAACAGAATTCGGAAAGAGATATAAGAAAAATACAAAATTCAAAAAGAGATAAAGAAACATATACTGAATAGTTTTCTACATGCTATATTAAGTTTAGTCGGTATACGTTTATTAAGTATTAATGTTTTCAGAAAGATACTTATTAATTTCAAAAGTACAGAAAAAGATATGTTTTTAGATTTATTCATCTGTAACGTTTTCTAAGAAAGAAAAGATGTTTTCAAAGCTTTTTTATACTCACTAATCTTTAGCGCTCATTCATTAATTTTAAACTATTTTTTTCTAAGTGATCATCATATTCGTGCATATTCTTTAGTATCATGACATAGATCGCATGTAATGATAGAAATGATAGTTCATTATTTTAATTAAAGCATGAGAATGTGCTTATTTTCAGATATCATATTATCATAATTACTTTTGAGTATGTAAATATTCAGCAAATGGGTCCGACACATGAAAAACTATTTCTTAATTTAACTTCATTATATATTTATGATAGGCCATAAGCCATACAGTTAAATTGCACTTTAAATTATAAAGTTGAAAAGTTTTGAAAAACCAAAGTGATTCTTAAAGATTTTATTAGAATCCACATTGGGGTTCATATGATTTTTTATAATGTTTTCTAGAAGATTTGGTTTTCAGATAGAAAAATCAGATTTTTATAGCATTCCCTCGTACTCTAGAGATGAATCAGGGCGGGTCTTGTCAAATATCCCGTACACGACCTCAGACAACATGGAGTGATGAAAGGAACTTAAGACAATGGCGGTAATCCAGCTTCAGGTAGTTTAGCCACGAAACTGGTTGCAATCACCATGAAAACACATGCTATAGGACTGATGCAATCGATAACCTGTTGGCACTAATATGAGACATCTTGTTCTAATTATATTAAAGTTTAGGAATTGCTAGTTTTGTCAACTTTATGGTGTGTTTACTAATAAAAATTCCTAACATGGAAAAGAAAACTTAATTCCTAACTTGTGATTAAAGTGTTTACTAAAATCAGATGGGAATCAAACTATATGATCCCACATACAAATCAGGGATTAAGTTATGTTATTTACAAAATCTAAAAGAGTGACAAGTCAGCATAATTGCCCGAATGTGCGGGAATCAGGGATGCCACATCACTTTGTGTTGGTTAAGATTACTTGTTCATTAATAGCTTGCACTTAGGATATATTTGCCCTTATAGCTAAATATTCATGCTTTGCATTTAGATTTGCTCTTATTGCCATATTTGAATCTCTAGATAATCATATAGTGTATCCTAGCATTATTGGCATGTTGGAATATTGACCTATATTCACATAGGTTGGTTATCTCTTCTTGGATTGTTAAGTCTTATGGCTAAGTGGTTTAGTACTCAATCGTTGGTCTATAATCACTGTTAAAGGTCTATTGGGTAGAATGGAAGGATTGACCAATAATGGTTTGGTTTGAGGTCAACCTAGGTTGTAAACTTTTATTCACACAAGTGGATTTGAGGACCGTATGTGGCTAGATGGATAACCCGTCAGTTTTGTCAAGTTTGAGGGTTTCTCACGTAAAACAAATTGTCGTGTCTTTTATTGTTTTCCACATTATGTTTATTGTTTATTGTTTGAGTACTTATCATCATGGGGTAAAGTTGATTAAATTGATTAAGTCAAACCCCCCCCCCCCCCCCCCCCCCCCCCCCCCCCCCCCCCCACGCCCAAAGGTTAGATTAGACACACACTTAAGTTATTTTCACTAATTGTTAGGTTTTAGATTTGTGTTGGCTTGATTCCATAACAAAACTCTCTTTCTTTGTAATGTTTAGTTGCTTTGGTGGTTCATGATTTATATGAGCTTCAAAGAAGAAAAACAACTTCTCCTGTAAAGTTTGCCTTCAACAGTAAAAGTGCTTGCTTGGATGTTAAGGTATCGATATTCTTCTTCCTCTTACAAGGCATTAGCACGCACACAAACACACACATTGCATACGTTTGTGTCCCTATATCATTGTGCCAAATTAGTATAACATATTCACATACTTGTTGAAGTATTGATCAGGTCAAAAAATACACCTTTTGAAGTCCCCATCTCCTAGCTTTTGTTCTTATTTTTAAGCATTGTAAAGTCCTCATTTATTGATTGGCTTATTTCGTGAACAAATCATATGTTGGAGTTTTTATGTAAGGGTAGCTTAGGCTTTCAAGACCTCAAGAGAAGAGGCAACAGAGGTAAAATCCTAATTGTATGCATGCTTTGAAGATATGGTTACACAAACTCATAACTCATGCATAATTCTAGTGAGTATATGTTGTGTGTTTATATGTGTGCTTTCATGATTTGATAACTCTTCTTACATGTTTATATTGATCACATCTTTGCATTTGAATTGGCATGCATTATGTATTGCTCTCGTACACACTCATTCACTTGCATTTGAATCAATATGCATATGTGCTTCATTGTTTTATCTTGCATTCATTGTGTGTTTTGGTGTGGTGGATTTTTTCACTTTGAAAAAATCCATACTAGGGCAATGAGTGGGTGTCTACCAGTGCACTACCCGTGCAATGAGAAGACTGAGGATTTTCAATCTCTCGGTGTCAGGTCATTATGCATGAAACAAATATTATGGTGTGTAATATTAATCTAGACGGGGGGAGGGGGGGGGGGGGGGGGGGGGGGGGGTGAATAGATTTTAAATAAATTTTACCCAATTTTCGTTAAAGGTCAAGGTGAGGAAAATGCCCCTATCTAGTTACAGAAATACCACAAGTGTAATAAATGCGGAAATAGTAAAGACACTTGAGATATACATGGAAACCCTCTAAATGGGAAAAACAACGGGCTGATGAGTGCACCACACTAGAACCTCGAATCCGCTAATGGCAAAGGAATTACAACCTAATCCCGGTGTAATCCACCATCACTACCTAATCACGGTATAAGTGAACCTAGTCCATCTTGCTTGCGATTTAAGCTACCTACTCCCGGAAGCAACACAAGTTTTACTTCTCAATGAAGAGATAAAATGTCCTAAGTGAATATATGATGATATTCAAGATCAAACAAGGCTAGAAAACTCTATATGCTTATCTAGGATATTGAGATGACAATTAATGCGATCCTAGATATCAAAAGCTAAATGACATGTTCAAGAAGCTTAGCTAAACATAGACCAAACAATCCTATGAAGCTATCACAATACAACACTCAATCATGTCATTACAACAATCTCTAATTTGTATCTAGAATATGTTCTAAGAGCATACAAATAATTAAAGAGATGACTTAGCAAGCAAAACACTTAACTTGTAAGAAGATAGTGAAGAACTTACCAAACAAGATGTGATGAAGCAAACTTATCCATAGATGCACTCTAAATGAACTTAGAAGATGCAAGATGAAGTTTTTATTCATATGGGAATGCTTAGAGTGATTAAAAATGAGTTCTTGGAAGAGTTTTTCCTTTGAAATGTGTTCTAAGAAAAATATATGATGTTCTGAACTCTTACACGACCTTAAACCAAAGAGTTATATATATATATATATATAGATTCAAAAAAATGAGGTCGTTTTGAAAAAAAAATCGATCCAGCTTCCTCTGTGTGCGCTGGTGACATGCGCTGGTCGAGTAGCGCACCACTAGCGCACAACCTAATTTTTTCAACAGGCGCTGGTCAACTGGCGCAGCTCAGTGGTGCAACACTTGCGACAATCCACTGGAATGTTACACTGGTGAGGCTGCGCTAGTCAAGTAGTGCACCACCAGCGCACTGCCTATTTTTGCATCTTTGCGTTGGTACAGCAGCGCAACTCAGTGGCGCAACACATGCGATAATCCACTGGAATGTTGCGTTGGTGAGGTGCGCTGGTCGAGTAGCGCACCACCGGTGCAATGCCTATTTTCAACACTCAAACACACACAATCAATAAGTTCAGGAGTGATGAAAAATGCATCATATTCTAATGCCAAACATGACATAAAACATTTAATTACAAGATGTAAATAAATCAACAAGAGTCATTTAAATCAAAATGCACACAAGTATAAACACTCAACATATATGAATAAGAGTTATGCATGAATATGTGAGTGTGTGCACATATCTCTTCAAAGCAAGTAAGCATAAGAATTTTACCTTCGGTGCTTCTCCTCTTGAGGTCTTGAGAGCCTAAGCTACCCTTACATAATACCCAAAAAATGTGATTTGTTCACGAAATAAGCCAATCAATAAATGAGGACTTTACAATCTCCCATTTTGGCTATTTCGTGACAAAACCACCACTCACAAAAACAAAATAAAGCACCGAGAAGATATTCTACATTACAAAGAGATATGCATAAAAAAAAACTTCAAATCTTCAAACTCGTATAGAATCATCAACCCTACACACAAAACAATCAACAAGTACACTTTCCAAATCAAGTGCATGTGAGATGATCAAGTGGATAGAAAACAAAAGCATTTGCATATAAGAGTATGAGTAATGCACCACATCATGCAATACTCCCCCTAAAAGGGTTACTCACCATAAATGTAATCTCCCCAAAAACAAGTACTACTCCCCTTTAAGCCAACATATGCACCACATGCTACTCCTTTAACACCACAATGCTAGGTCAATGATACTCCCCCTTTTTGTCATGATATAGGTAAAGGAGAAGTCCCCAACCAGGTCACTCAAGACAAAGAAAGAAAGGATCATACAAGATTGTTGTATAATTATATAAACCACATTTATGCAACCCAATTAATAGGAGAAAAACAAGGAGATTTATTTGAAGAAAATGTGTGAATCAAAAATGCTTTTCATACAAGACATGTTGCATTCAAGTCCAAAAACAATGGTATTTGGCAAAGCAAATGACAAAGGTTTCCAATATAATTCAAACCAATTTCACCATTTGTCATGAGAGAAGCAAGGATATAGAGTTTTTTATAGGTATCAAATTTTAAAGGCACTATATTTAACTTTATAGGCTAAACATGGCATGAGCAACTTTTCACCCTATTTGATTTTTCTAGGAGGATACCCGTATGATAGTAGCCATGTTCAACTAATAAAGAAAGAGAGACATTGATGCAACATTTTAGTCTTACTAGCTTCTTTTCACATAATATTTTGCATTCAACAATTGCAATCATCAATTCATGCTTTATCATTTTTCATTAGCATGTCATTTAAAGAATCATCATGTCATGAAGATAATTATAGGTCATTCAATATGTACTTCCTAAGTAGATCTCCTAGTCCAAAAATGCATGTTTGAACATAAATATGACATGGATTGTAATCAAAGCAAAGTTCACACTTATTGAAGAAAATACAATATACTATAGTAAGTGCAACCAAGCTACTCAAGCAATCAATAAAGAAGCATAAACATTTTTTAAAAAATGGATGCGATAAGTATAAAATAGCTCTCTTTGCTTGAGTTCCTTTTATGGGGTCAAAGACCACAACACATCACTCCATTAAACAAATCCCAATAGATCTACTAAGAGTCTTGAATTAAGTAGCATCTAAGGGTTTAGTAAATAGATCCGATAGTTGATCATTAGTACCTACATGCTCAAGTACTATGCATTTGATCTCAACTAGTTCTCTAATGAAATGATGACAGATGTCAATATGCTTAGTTCTAGAATGTTGAACCGGATTCTTGGAAATATTAATTGCACTCATGTTATCACAAAAGAGAGTAAGAGTACCTTGATTGAATCCATAGTCGACTAGCATTTGCTTCATCCAAAAGAGTTGTATGCAACCACTCCCAGCAGCTATGTATTCGGCCTCAGCCGTGGACAATGAAATCGAATTTTGCTTCTTGCAAAACCAAGAGACAAGGTTGTTTCTAAGGAAAAAGCAACTGCCCGATGTACTTTTCGTATCATCACAATTTCCTGCCCAATCTGCATCACTAAAGCCTACGAGACTAGCATTAGTGTCAAAAGAGTACCAAATTCTATATTTAGATGTCCCAATCACATAACGAATGATTCTCTTAACGGAAGAGAGATGGGACTCCTTAGGATCCGATTGGTACCTAGCACACACACCCACACCCACACTAAAAGAGATATCGGGCCTACTTGCGGTCAAATAGAGCAAGCTACCAATCATGCCACGATATGAAATTTGGTCCACACTTTTACCACTAGCATTCTTGCTTAGCTTCAAAGTGGTGCTCATGGGTGTATCACAATGTTTGGCACTTTCAAGGCTAAATTTTTTCACTAGGTTTTTGGCATACTTAGCTTGGGATATGAAAATCCCATCATCCATTTGCTTAATTTGTAAACCTAGAAAGTAACTTAGCTCACCAACAAGGCTCATCTCAAATTCATTAGACATGACATCAACAAATTGTGGGACTTTGGTGTCATTTGTGGAGCCAAAGACTATATCATCAACATATATTTGAGCTATAAAGAACTCATCTTTGTCTTTCTTGATGAATAGAGTCATGTCAACACTACCCCTAGTGTAGCCATTGTCTATAAGATATTGGGTGAGACACTCATACCAAGCCCTTGGTGCTTGTTTCAACCCATATAAAGCTTTCTTGAGATGATAGACATGATTAGGGTGGTGCGGATCTACAAACCCTTTGGGTTGCTCAACAAACACTTCCTCTTGTAAGAAACCATTAAGGAAGGCACTCTTAACATCCATTTGATATAATTTGAACTTGTACAAACAAGAAATGGATAAAAGAAGCCTAATGGACTCAATCCTAGCAACGGGAGCAAATGTCTCCTTAAAGTCAATACCCTCAATTTGAGAGTACCCTTGTGTTACAAGCCTAGCCTTGTTTCTCACAATGTTACCATCCTCATCGGATTTGTTCCTATATACCCACTTGGTACCTATCACATTGGTGTTTGTGGACCTAGGAACTAGAGTCCAAACCTCATTCCTTTCAAATTGATTAAGCTTTTCTTGCATGGCAAGAACCCAAAGTTCATCCTTTAAGGCTTCATCAACCTTCTTGGGTTCTATTTGAGAGGTGTAACAAGTGTAGCTAATTAGATTAGCCAATTGATGCCTAGGCCTAACACCCTCACAAACCTCTCCAATGATGTCATCTTCGTCATGGAGTTTCCTAACCCATGGAGCAGGTTCTTTTGAGTTCAAGAGAGGAATCCTATCAATAGGTTGTGTTATGTCATCATCAAGATTAGTCTTTTCAATATTAGAAACATCAACAACCTTCTCCAAAGGGGAGTCATCAACTAGATCTACCTCCTCCTCATGATCATTAGATTTGAGCCTAGTATCATCAATGACAACATTAGATGATTCCATTACAGTCCTAGTTTTTAGATTGAAAACTCTATAGGCTCTACTATTCAAGGCATAGCCAATGAAGATACCCTCATCACTCTTAGCATCAAATTTTTTAAGTTGATCACGATCATTCAAAATGTAGCATTTTCTTCCAAAGATGTGGAAGTAGCTAACATTTGGCTTTCTATATTTCCATAACTCATAGGAGGTTTGCCTAGTGTGGGGCCTAAGAAAGACTTTATTTCTTATGTAGCACACCGTATTGACGGCTTCAGCCTAAAGATTCCTAGGGACATTGTTGCTATGCAACATCACACGAGCCATTTCTTAAAGAACCCTATTTTTCCTCTCAACAACTCCATTTTGTTGAAGTGTCCTAGGAGCCGAAAACTCATGAGAGATGCCTAGACTATTGCAATAGTTTTCAAAATAAGCATTCTCAAATTCCTTCCCATGGTCACTCATAATCCTTTTAATGCTTTTAATCTTGGAGTTAATTTCATTTTGAATTTTGGAACAAAGCATTTTAAATTTGTCAAAGGTTTCAGATTTTTCTCTAAAAAATTAAGTCCATGTGTACCTAGAGAAGTCATCTACACACACAAAAATGTATCTCTTTCCACCTAAACTCTCGGTTTGCATGGGACCCATAAGATCCATGTGGAGAATCTCTAAAGGTTCCTTGGTGGATAAATACTTACCATTTTTGTGCATACTTTTGGTTTGCTTCCCTTGTTGGCAAGGTCTACAAACACCATTAACCTTTTTTCCAAGCTTGGGAAGCCCTCACACAACATTGAGCTTATCTAAGGTATGTAAATCCCTATAGTTCATGTGACCAAGTCTTTCGTGTCATAACTCAATTTGTTCATCCTTGGACACATTGCAAGAGACACCTCTAACCTCAAGACAATAGCAATTGTCGCTAGATCTCATACCTTTTAACAAGGTTTATCTCATACCTTTTAACAAGGTTTATCTCATACCTTTTACTCGACTGGTGCAACACATGCGACGATCCACTGGAATGTTATGCTGGTGAGGCTACGCTAGTCGAGTAGCGCACCACACGCGCACTACCCATTTTTGCATCTTTGTGCTGGTGCAGTAGCGTAACTCAGTGGCGCAACACATGTGACAATCCACTGAAATGTTACGCTGATGAGGTGCGCTGGTTGAGTAGCGCAACACCAGCGCAATGCCTATTTTCAACACTCAAACACACACAAACAATAAGTTCAAGAGTGATGAAAAATGCATCATATTCTAATGCCAAACATGACATAAAACAATTAAATACAAGATGCAAATAAATCAACAAGGGTCATTTAAATCAAAATGCACACAAGTATAAACACTCAACATATATGAATAAGAGTTATGCATGAATATGTGAGTGTGTGCAACTATCTCTTCAAAGCAAGTAAGCACAAGAATTTTACCTTCGGTGCTTCTCCTCTTAAGGTCTTGAGAGCCTAAGCTACCCTTACTTAATACCCCAAAAATGTGATTTGTTCACAAAATAAGCCAATCATTAAATGAGGACTTTACAACGCAGACATTTGCACGGGTTGGAACCCCGCGCATTCCCGTGCATTTCACTGGTTGAGATTTTTCATCTCTCTGGTTGAGGCTCCTTGCGCGGCCTTACACGGGTGTGCACGGGTCACTGCGCGGGTCCAAACCCTTGCATTTCACTAATTTGGCAAGTTTTTTTCAAAATGACAACACTTCATTTTTGACCCATATAAATGTGTCTCTTCATATTCAGGTCATTTCAAGAGTTCCATTTTTCATTCTTTTCTCTTAAAAGATGTTTAATCTTCCAAGATCTCACCTTTATACACTAAAAGCTTTTCCTTTAATCTTAAGAACATCATCTTGCATCATCTATGACTATATAGAGTGCATCCATAAATGGTTTAGCATCATCACATCTTGTTTGGTAAGTTTCTCACTATCTCTATATAAGTTAAGTGGTTTTCTTATCAAGCCATCTCTTTTATCATTTGTATGCTCTTAGAATATATTTTAGATATAAAATAGAGATTGTTTGTGATGACGTGATTGAGTGTTGTATTGTGATAGCTTTATAGGATTGTTTGATCTATGTTTAGCTAAGCTTTATCCCATGTAATGTAGCTCTTGATATCTAGGATTGTTTTATATGTCATCTCAACATCCTAGATAAGCATATAAGGTTCCCTAGCCATGTTTGTTCTTTAAATATCATCATATATTCACATAGGCATTTTAATCTCTTCATTGAGAAGTAGGACTTATGTTGCTTCTGGGATTAGGTAGCTTAAATCACAAGCAAGTTGGACTAGGTTCACTCATACCGGGATTAGGTAGTGGTGGTGGATTATTTACCGGGATTAGGTTGTAATTCTATTACCATTAGTGGATTCGAGATTCAAGTATGGTGCACTTAACAGCCCGTGGTTTTTCCCATTTGAAGGGTTTCCACGTAAAGATCAGGTGTTCATTTTATTTTCGCATTTATTACACTTGTTTTATTATTGTGACTAGTTAGGGGTATTTTCATCTAATTAGTCGTCAACGAAAATTGGGTAAAATTTTGATTAAAATCTATTCACCCCCCTCTAGATTATTTTTATACAAACCTTGTTTCAATTGGTATCAAAGTTGGTTCCTAGACGTACATAGGTGTCCTTGCTCATTTTGGTGTTTATTTCATTTTATGTGTTTGTGTTGTTCATTCATACACTTGCATTCATTTCATTCATTCATAAACACAATGAGTGGAAACGGAGGCAATGAGGGCATTTCTAGCACTAGACCTCCCCTACTCACCGGGTAGAATTATGCCTCTTGGAAAGGCAAGATAAAGTCGTACATTTGTCAAATCTATGATAGGGCATGGATGGCTACTAAAGATGGCTACACAACACCGATGATGACTCTTACGGATGGAGGAGAGGATGTACTCAAGCTAAAGGCATAATGAAATGAACAAGAGTTTGAGGCATCAAATGGAAATAAAATCAATGCATGCCATCCTATATTCAATGGATGAGAATCAGTACAAGTTGGTTCAAAAAACTAGGATAACTAAGGAGGCATGGGATATCCTAAATGTTGCACATGAGGGAACGGATATGGTTAAGGGATCGAAGCTTCAAGTTCTCCAAACGCAATTCCAATTTCTCAAGATGGATGAGAACGAGTGCTTTAATGACTTTGAAGTGAGGTTAATGGACATTGTGAACCAAACTCATCAACTTGGTGACCCTTATTCAGTTAGAAAGATCAAGCAAAAGATTATGAGATCTCTACCCGATAAATTTGAGTCCAAGGTAACAGTTTATAAGATAACAATGCTTACAAGGATATGAAACCGAGTGACGTGATTGTGAGGCTTCTAGCTTATGAATCTAGGAAGTGTCCTACCTCTACACCTCCTAAAAAGCAAAAGGGAATTGCTTTGAAAGCCTCTAAAGATGAGAAGGAGAAGATAGATGATTCGAATAAAGAAATGGCCTTGTTGTTGAGAAAGTTTAAAAACTTCTACAAGTCTAAAAAGAAAGGGTCAGATCCAAGGGCCAAGACTTGAAGAAAAAGACTCCCTTCAAAAAGCTTGAGCCTAAGCAAGAAAAGACTGAAAAGAAAACGGTCTAATGCTATGAATATGGTGAGATAGGTCACTTTGCCCCCGAATTTGCTAATCACAATGTCAAGAAAAGGGGAAACTGATGGCCACTATATGGAGTGAAAGTGATAACTCCAATGAAGGAGATGAGTCATCGGATGATGGAGAACTCATGGCTAACTTCATAGCCTTTACGTCTTCTCATAAGAGCAAAGATGCTAGTGAAGAATATGATGAAAGTCAAGAGGAAAATGTCTTTAGTGATGATGGATCTTCATCACAATCTACAAATGAAAATATGGATAGAATGGATCTCAAAGACTATATGGCTAGGTTTGAGAGTTCAAGGTTAAAGAACAAGAATTAAATTAAGAGATTAAAGGAAGAAAACCTAGAGCTCTCAACTCAAGTTGACTAACTAAGTGAAGAATTGGTGAGAACCATGGAGAGTGAAGATAAGCTAAGAAATGAGTTGGAATTATCTAAGAGGAGTGAAGAAAGGTTGAAGAAATAGCTTGAAGATGCTAGAGAGTTGATGGCCAAGATGAACTCTAGCACTAAAAAACTTAACCACATGTTAGATCTTGGAAATACACCAAGTGACAAGAAGGGGCTTGGGTTTGAAGATGACAAGATGTTCTCCACTCCAAGCAAGACCATATTTGTCAAGACCATGAATCTCAAGGAGTCTTCTACTCATCAATCACTTAGGAAGAAACTTGACCTAGGAGAGTGTTCAAGAAGTGCTCAAGTAAAGGTAGCATCGAGAAGTCTATCTCAAGCTCATCAAGCAAGAACTCCTCAAGCTAACTTCCCTCAACCGAAAGCTCGTAAAGGGAAGAAACCTATTATGCAAGCTCAACCAAGGAAGCAATCAAGTCTTGTTCAACAACAAAGAAGGAGAGATCCTCAACAACAATCGAGACAACCACAAAGACATGGGAAGGCTGCAATACATCCTTAAGGTTATGGTATGATTCCTAACTTCATTTCTGCATATCATTTTTGTGGTATTGATGGTTATATTCGACCAAATTGTTTTCAATATATTAAATTGTGTAGAATTGAAAGCATGATAAAGAAGAAAAAGGCTAAAGCCAAGATGTATGTCTCAAGGAAAAATGAAACACTTTTGTATGATCCTAGGACATCTAGAGCCCATGAACCATTAACCACTAGGAAAGAAAATGTTTCACCCAAGTGGATTAGAAGAGATGAACACTTTTACCATGTTGCACAAATTGCCTTAAAGACAAATTCTTCTAATTCATGGTTAGGGGTAGGCATTACGTTTCGAACTGAACCGATTCGAACCGAACCGAACCAAACCAAAAAAAAGGTGTTCAGTTCATCAAATGAATTAGGTTTAAAAAATTAAAAACCGAAAAAAATTCGGTTCAAACCGGTTTGGCTTCTTAAAAACCGGTTTGAACCAATTAAACCACCTATATAAGTATAATTAAAAAAACCCTAACAAACTTCTTTAGCTTTTCTTTCATTATTATTAGTTAGGTTTGATTTGTTTTTTATTTTGGGCTTGGGGCTTGGGCTATTAAAAATATTAAAACTCTGGCCCAAAATTAGAATCCAACAATCCATCAAATTTTAAAACAGATTAAAAAGAACTCATTAAGCCCATCAAATCAATAAGGCCATTAGGTCCAAAATTGAAATGAATCGAATCGAACCGAACCGATTTAAATCAAATCAGTTCAGTTCGGTTACCATTTCTTATTCGGTTTAAATCGGTTCAATTTTAGATGAACCGAAATATTTTCGGTTGAGTTCGGTTTTACCCAAAACCGAACCGAACTGAACTGTGCCCACCCCTATTCATGGTATTTGGATAGTGGGTGGGTGCTCTTGGCACATGACGGGAAACAAGAGCTTCTTTGAGACTCTTGTCATGGAAGGAGGAGGAAATGTCACCTTTGGTGATGGATCCAAGAAGAAAGCAAGAGGGAAAGGAACCATTTCCATTATTGAATTACCCTCCTTGTCTAATGCTTTATTTGTTGATGGCCTAAAAGCCAATTTGATAAGCATTTCACACTTAAGTGACGAAGGACTTTTCATCTTATTTTCCAAAAATGATTGCTTTATCCTATTGCCCAATGGACAAACCTTATTAAAAGGAATGAGATATAGTGACAATTGTTATCGTCTTAAAGCTAGTTTAGTCTCTTGCAATGTATCCAAGGATGAGCAAATTGAGTTATGACATGAAAGACTTGGTCACATGAACTATCGAGATTTAAGAATCTTAGATAAGTTCAATGTTGTACAAGGCCTACCCAAGCTTAGGAAGAAAGCCAATGGTGTTTATGGACCTTGCCAATAAGGGAAACAAACCAAGAGTATGCACCAAGTATCTCTCCACCAAGGAGCCACTAGAGCTTCTCCACATAGATCTTATGGGTCCCATGCAAACTGAAAGTTTAGGTGGAAAGATACATTTTTGTTTGTGTGGATGATTTCTCTAGGTACACATGGACATATTTCCTTGGAGAAAAATCTAAAACCTTTGACAAGTTTAAAATGCTTTGTACTAAAATTCAAAATGAAATGAAAGTCAAACATTAAAAGCATTAAACGGATTAAGAGTGATCATGGGAAGGAGTTTGAGAATGCCAATTTTGAAAATTATTGCAATAGTTTAGGCATTTCTCATGAGTTTTTGACTCCTATGACACCTCAACAAAATAGAGTTATTGCGAGAAAGAATAAGGTCCTTCAAGAGATGGCCCGTGTGATGTTGCTTAGCAACAATGTCCCTAAGAACCTATGGGCTGAAGCTGTCAATATGGCATGCTACATAGGAAATAGAGTCTTTCTAAGGCCTTACACTAGGCAAAACTTCTATGAGTTATAGAAAGGTAGAAAGACAAATATTATCTACTTTCACACTTTTGGAAGCAAATGCTATATTTTAATGACTGTGATCAACTTGGAAAATTTGATGCTAAGAGTGATGAAGGTATATTTATTGGCTATGCCTTGAATAAGAGAGCCTATAGAGTTTTCAATTTGAAGACTAGAACTGTCATGGAATCATCCAATGTTGTCATTGATGATACAAGGCTCATATATAATGACCATGAGGAGGATATAGCTATAGTTGAGGACTCTCACTTAGAAAAGGTTATGGAGACTCCTAATGGTGGAACATCTAATGTTGATGATGATAAGACACAAACTATTGATAGAACTCTTCTCTTGAACTCAAATGGACCCGTTTTATGGGTTAGGAAACTCCATGATAAAGATGACATCATTGGAGAAGTTAATGAGCGTGTTAGAACTAGGCATCAAATGGCTAATTTAATTAGCTACACATGTTATACCTCTCAAATAGAACCCAAGAAGGTTGATGAAGCTCTAAATGATGAATTTTGGGTTCTTGCTATGCAAGAAAAGCTAAACCAATTAGAAAGAAATGAGGTTTGTACTCTAGTTCTTAGACCAAAAAACACCAATGTCATTGGAACCAAATGGGTTTATAAGAACAAATCAGATAAAGATGGCAACATTGTGCGAAACAAGGCTAGACTTGTAGAACAAGGATACTCTTAAATTGAGGGTATCAATTTTAAGGAGACTTTTGCTCCGGTTGCCCGTCTAGAGTCTATAAGGCTTCTTTTATCCATCTTTTGTGTGCATAAGTTCAAATTTCATCAAATGGATGTCAAGAGTGCCTTCCGCAATGGCTTCTTGCAATAGGAAGTGTTTGTTGATCAACCCAAAGGATTTGTGGATCCAAACCACCCAAATCATGTATATAGCCTCAATAAGGCTTTATATGGGTTGAAACAAACACAGATAGCTTGGTATGAGCACCTCACTCAATTTCTTGTTGACAATGACTACACAAGAGGTAGTGTTGACAAGACTCTATTCATCAAGAAAAACAAGGATGTGCTATTTATAACTCACATCTATGTTGACGATATAGTTTTTGGCTCCACCAATAACACAAAAGTCCAACAATTTATTGATGTCATGTCTCATGAATTTGAGATGAACCTTGTTGGTGAGTTAAGCTACTTCCTATGTTTGTAAATTAAGCAAATAGATGATGAGATCTTCATATCCCAATCTAAATATTACAAAAATGTAGTGAAGAAATTTGGCCTTGAAAATGCCAAACACTGTGATACACCTATGAGTACCACTTTGAGGTTAAGCAAGGATGCTAGTGGTAAAAGTGGGGAACAAACACTTTATCGGAGCATGATTGATAGCTTGCTTTATTTGACCGCAAGTAGCACAAGTAGGCCCGATATTTCTTTTAGTGTGGGTGTGGGTGTGTGTGCTAGGTACCAATCAGATCCTAAGGAGTCTCATCTCTCTTCCGTGAAGAGAATCATTCGCTATGTGAATGGGACATCCAACTATGGAATTTTGTACTCTTTTGACACTAATGCTAGTCTTGTAGGCTTTAGTGATACGGATTGGGCAGGGAATTTTGATAATAGGAAAAACACATCGGGCGATTGCTTCTTCCTTGGAAACAATCTAGTCTCTTGGTTTTGCAAGAAGCAAAACTCATTTTCCTTGTCTACGGCGGAAGCCAAGTATAGAGCCTCGATGAATGGATGCACACAACTCCTTTGGATGAAGCAAATGCTAGTAGACTATGGATTCAACTAAGGTACTCTCACTCTCTTTTATGATAACATAAGTGCAATTAATATTTCTAAGAATCCGGTTCAACATTCTAGAACTAAGCATATTAACATCCGCAATCATTTTATTAGAGAACTAGTTGAGAATAAATGCATAGTACTTGAACATGTAGGTACTAATGATTAGCTAGCAGGCTTATTTACTAAACCCTTAGATGCAACTCGATTTAAAACTCTAAGTAGATCTGTTGGGATTTGCCTTGTGGAGTGAAGAGTTTTTATGATTGACCTCATATGGGGAAATCAAGCAAAGAGTGCTATTGTATACTTGTTGCATGCAAAAATTTGAAAATATTTATGCTTCTTTATTGATTGCTTGAGTAGCTTGGTTGCACTTATATTATATTATATTTTCTTCAATAAGTGTGAACTTTGCTTTGATTACAATCCAAGTCATATTTATGTTCAAACATGCATTTTTGGACTAGGAGATCTACAGAGGAAGTACATGTTTAATGACCTATAGTTATCTCCATGACATGACGATTCTTTATTGACATGCTAATGAAAAATGATAAAGTATGAATTGATGATTGCAATTGTTAAATGCAAAACAATATGTGAAAATGCTAGTGAGACTAAAATGTTTAATCAATGTCTCTCTTTCTTTATTAGTTGAACATGGCTACTATCATACGAGTATCTTACCCAGAAAAATCAAATATGGTGCAAAGTTGCTCATGCCATGTTTCGCTTATAAAGTTGGATATAGTGCTCTTAAAACTTGACATCTATGAAAACTATATATCCTTGCTTCTCTCATGACTAATGGTGAAATTGGTTTGAATTATATTAGAAACCTTTGTCATTTGCTTTGCCAAATGCCATTGTTTTTAGACTTGAATGCAACATGTATTGTATGCAAAGCATTTTTGAATCACATATTTTCTTAAAATAAAGCTCCTTGTTTCTCTCTTATTAATCGAGTTGTATAAATGTGTCTTATATGATTATGCAAATATTTTGTATGCTCATTTCTCTTTTTGCCTTGAGTGACTCGGTTGGGGACTACTCTTTTGTTTATATCATGATAAAAAGGGGAGTAGAATATGGTAAGGGGGAGTTGGGGAGTTGACATGTTGGGGTGATTACATATTGAGGGAGAGTAACCCTTTGAGAGGGAGCATTGCATTCACATACATTATATGATGTTTTTCTTAGTTTCTTAATTGCAAATGCTTTTTATTTTCACTTGATAATCTCACATACATTTGGTTTGGAAAGTTTATTTGTTTTTTTTTTGTTTGTACGGTTGATGGTTCTACAAGAGATTGAAGATTAAAGAGTTGACATTTTTTTCATTATGTCTCTTTGTAATATAGAATATCTTTATGGTGCTTTATCTGTTTATTTTTTGTGAGGATCAATGTGAGTGATGGTTTTGTCAGGAAATAGCCAAAAGGGGAGATTGTAAAGTCCTTATTTATTGATTGGCTTATTTCGTAAACAAATCACATGTTGGGGTTTTTATGTAAGGGTAGCTTAGGCTATCAAGATCTCAAGAGAAGAAGCACCAAAGGTAAACTCTAAGTGTTTGCTTTCTTTGAAGAGATAGTTGCACACACTCATAACTCATGCATAATTCTTGTGAGTATATGTTATGTGTTTATATGTGTGCTTTCATGATTTGATAACTCTTCTTACATGTTTTTATTGATCACATCTTTTCATTTGAATTGACATGCAATATGTATTTCTCTCACACACACACTCACTCACTTGCATTTGAATCATTATGCATGTGTGCTTTATTGTTTTATCTTGCGTTCATTGTGTTTTGGTATGGTGGATTTTTTCACTTTGAAAAAATCCATAGTAGGGCAATGCATGGGTGTCTACCAACTCAATGAGAAGATTAAGGATTTTCAATCTCTCGGTGTCAGGTCATTGCATGGACACTTGCACGAGTTGGAACCTGCGTAGTCCCCGTGCATTTCACTGGTTGAGATTTTACATCTCTCTAGTTGAAGCCCTTGCGCGGACACTTGTGCAGCCTTACACAGGTCACTGCGCTGGTCCAGACCCGTGCATTTCATTGATCTGACAAGTTTTTTCAAAATGACAACACTTCATTTTTGACCCATATAAATGTGTCTCTTCGTATTTAGGTCGTTTCAAGAGTTCCATTTTTCATTCTTTTCTCTTAGAACATTTTTCACGAGAAAACATCTTCTAAGAACTCACCTTTATACACTAAAAGCTTTTCCTTTAATCTTAAAAATATCAGCTTACATCACCTATGATTATAAAGAGTGCATCCATACATGGTTTAGCATCATCACATCTTGTTTGGTAAGTTTCTCACTACCTTCATATAAGTTAAGTGATTTTCTTACCAAGCCATCTCTTTTATCATTTGTATGCTCTTAGAATATATTCTAGATACAAAATAGAGATTGTTTGTGATAACGTGATTGAGTGTTGTATTGTGATAGCTTCATAGGATTGTTTGATCTATGTTTAGCTAAGCTTTATGCCATGTCATGTAGCTCTTGATAACTAGGATTGTTTTATATATGATCTCAACATTCTAGATAAACATATAAGGTTCCCTAGCAATGTTTGTTCTTTGAATATCATCATATATTCACATAGGCCTTTTAATCTCTTCATTGAGAAGTAGGACCTGTGTTGCTTCTGGGATTAGGTAGCTTAAATCACAAGAAAGTTGGCCTAGGTTCACTCATACAGCGATTAGGTAGTGGTGGTGGATTATTTACCGAGATTAGGTTGTAATTCCTTTACCATTAGTGGATTTGAGGTTCAAGTGTGGCACACTTAACAACCCATGGTTTTTCCCATTTGGAGGTTTCCACGTAAAGATCAATTGTTCATTTTATTTCCACATTTATTACACTTGTTTTACTATTGTGACTAGTTAGGGGTATTTTTGTCTAATTGACCATCCACGAAAATTAAGTAAAAAGTTGATTAAAGTCTATTCACTCTCCCTCTAGATTAATATTATGCACCACATAATATGTCTCAAACATTTTTTTGTGTATTTAATGTGTTTGTGAGCCTTGTGTAGGTACATATTTCCTACATAAAGTATTTGAGCTTAATTGAAAAAGTTTTGAAGGTTAATGGGCAAAATTTAGAATGGCTCGTGCAAAACACTTAACTTCGAAATGTCATATCTCTCTCCTCCGATCCAACTATATTTCTCGTTACCACTTGTTGGAAAGCCCTAGAAGTCTACTTTCCAGTGCACTTTACAGATGGAGATTCTGAGATTTCTGGAGAAAGTTATGGTTGTTTCCGTAATGGTGTGAGAGCTGTCAAACCATTCCATTGTTTGTTGTTAAAGCATACCGCGTAATACCAAATTGTGCATTACGTGTGTACCATAAAAATGGTTAGAGGGCTCTAAAAAGTGATCCGCGGTATATCTGTTGCTGCGTACCGTAAAAAAAACCTTGGAATGGCCTTGAATTACATTTTAAAGCCATTGTTTTAGGGATATTCTTATCTTTTCACCCCTAATGTCTTGCCCTAACTTACAATCACTATAAATACACCAATTTCTCACCTCTCTTCAGACTTCTCTTCCCCCTTCTCACGCCCAAACACTTCTTTTTTCTTCAAACTTTTCCATAAATAATGAGTGACTCAAGCTCCCATGAAGGTTTTTCCTCTGTGAGAGCTCCCTATACACCTACACCACACCATTTTACACCTCCTCCATCCATTTAAGAGCTGATTTCAAGGAAATAGAAGTGAGTCTTGGATCAAAACTGAGCTAGGAAAGTTTAGAGCCTCTTTGGAGGGTTTGTCTTCAAATGTTTACTCATTTTTACTCATTTTTACTCATTTTCTTTGTATTTTCATTTCTTTGATGTGTATCCCGAATTTGGGAATTTTTAAACCTTCACATGTGCAATATATATGTATTTTTATACTTAAATTCGTTTGGGTTTTGTTTTGCTCTTGGATTTCTATGTTTTAAGCTCTTATTATGATATGTATGTATGTGAATTGTTATAAATCAATATGTGTCCATGGATGGGTTTAGGAGTAGCTGTAATTTAAAGGAGGAATTTAGTTGCCCATGATTGTTGAATGATTGATGGATGACTTGAAATGCCATGTATTGACTGACTTGAGTGATTGAGGATTTTTACCCTAAAGAGTAAAAAAGGCTAGTTAATGCATTTAGTTTCTAAATTGGCTTTGGTTCATATCTTTGTGCTTAATGAGTCTTTTTAAGACACAATTGCTCATCCTTGGCCGAAATGGTGATGAATTGGTTTAGGGTAATTTTCCAAATCAAGAGGATGGACCCTTAATTCATATTGAATGTATTTAATGTCTAAGCAATTGCATTTGATGCACATTGGCACTAGGTGAACTTATTTTCTATTCGTATTCATCCATATTAAGGAGTCTATTGAGATAAAGAGAGAGGTTTCTCTTTTGTAGAGGGGGTTGTGCATTTATAAGTTTGGAGAATGCCGTAGTCGTCCAGTGGCGAGGACAACTCGGATTGAGACCTGAGAAAACCCGGTGTTCGATTCCCTGTTACAGTAGAGGGGTCTCCTTTCTATCCATTTTGTATTTCTTTCCTTGTATATTTGACTCTTCTTCGGTAGGTACTTTCATTCATTAGGAACTTGATATAAGCCTAGTATTGTTGCCCTTTTTATTACAGATGCTTCTCATTGGGTGATGTGGCCCTTCGAAATGCTTAGAGCCTTTGAGTGGTTAGCCACAATTCGATTGAACCTAGGTTGTGTGTAAAGAACCTAGAAGTGAAGAAATCAACATTCATTTTGTAGATTGGCCGCTATGTGTCGAGCCTATGCTCAGTTTTACACGTATTGTCACTATGTGTGTATCATTGTTCATGATGAACTCGAGTACAGTTTGGGCAATCATCGAGAGATGTGACTGGTACATATCGATATAATCAAGTGTTGTTGAAGTGAGGACAATTGATGAGGATTAAGTGAGCACGACATTAAACTTTGGCTATACATGTTGTAGGAAATTGTGTGATTGTTATAGTGGATTCATTTGCTTAGTGTAACCATTTACATTCCATATCACTCCATTCCATCCTATCATTGTACATGTTGTTTAATTATGTAGTTTGTAAGGTTAGTTTAGCATTTACTTTTCTGCAATTCTTTTGCATAAGCAACACACGAGTCCGCTTGGAGTGTTGTAATAATAGCTAGAGCTAGAGACGATCAGTGAATCTCACCGTCTTATTGAACGATCCCTTGCTTATCGTTGTGCTAGTCTCTGTGACTTGCGCCCTTGCGAGGCTGAACTTAAATGTTCATATTTGACGACACTGCAACCACGTGTCATCAAGTATGTACATGCATTAGATGTAATTTGACAACTTTTGTAAAATTGTATGTTCTAGGACTATCTCTAGGAAATAACATATTTATGTGTTCTTATGTTTATTTGTTAGCGTTTTGGTGATATCAGACTTGATTTTATTCTCATATTGGTCTATATTGAATTCTGATCGTTTTGGTTACTCATTCATATGTTTTTGAGTTTCAAGTTTGAAGTTACAAAACTTTCCGTGTTTCTATCGTGTATGGTTTTCGTTAGCTTTCGTTTTTATTTATCATGTCGAAATCCATATTTTTTATGAAATTTTTATTGACTTCCATGTCCGTGAGGGAGTTATGGTTTGTAATCCAAAAATGGATTCGAATTTATAGTTCGGAGGTCGAAGAACAAAAGAGATGTGCAAAAGGAAACAAAAGGGAAAAAAGTTGGCAAATTGCATTTTGAGCACATGGTCGCGTAAGCGCTTGGGCACCATGCCGAGCTCACTTCTTTGTTCCCGTGAGCTGCAAGCCATTTCTCAATTCTTGATTGCAGGGATTTTCTTATATGTATTGTATGCATATAGTGCTTGGTGTCCATGGTCAATCAAATCCATGTGTGCTATTGGTCATATGAGAATTTCTTATGGACAGAAATAGATTGCAAGAATTTTGAGAATAAGTCCACCCCCCCCCCCCCCCCCCCCCCCCCCTCTAGGTATATTTGACACCATAAGTGATTAAGGGAATTTTCACTAATCAATCATCAATAAACATATTCAGTAAAAGAGGTAACAATGTTAGGTTTACATATCAAATCCCTAATGAATGAAAGTACATATCGAAGAAAAGATCAAAATACAAAGAAAGAAATACAAAAGAGATAGAAAAGAGAACCCATCAGATACTGGGATTTGAACGCCGGGTTTTCACGGTTGTCAATTAGATTTCTTTACCATTAGATGATCACGACGATTCTCCGATCTTCTTGAATGCTCAACTCTCTCATTAAAAGAGAAAGCTCTCTCCTTATCTCTCCAATCTCTTTAAGATAGATGGCTAAAAGGGGCAAAAGTTCACCAAACAACTATGTGCATCAAGTTAATTGTTTATTCATTAAGAACCGTCAATTTAAGTTAAGGGTTCATCCACTTGATTAAGGAATTAACCAAAATCAATTCATCACCTAACACAAGCCATGGGATGAGCAATTGTACCTTAAAATAAATACCCATTAAGCACAAGAATATGGAACCAAAACCTAATCTAGCATGTAAATGCATCAACCAAACTTTTCTCACTCTTTAGAGCTAATACTCAATCACTCAAATCATTCTAAACATAGCCTTTTGAGTCATCTGTCAACATACAAACAATTATGGAATGCTAAATTACACTACTTCTAAATTAAGTTATTCTACTCCTAATCCCATTTATGGATACACATTAATTTTAAACTTTCCATACACACACATATCACAATACAAGATTAAACCAACTGATAAACAAAGAATATACCAAAACCAAAATGAAATTTAGAACAATCATACATATATAGCATAAGTGTAGGTTTACAAAATTTCTAATTGGAGATACACATCAAAGAAAACAAGAAATATGAAAAGAAATGAGTTGGGAAGAAATCTCCTCCAAAGCCTCTCTCTTTCCTTTGTTGTTGCTTTGCTCAAATTTGGTAAATAGACCACTCCTTTCTTCTTGCAATCTACTCTATGATGGGTTATGTTTAAGGTAGTGGTGGTTATGTATGGTGAGCTCTCATGGAGGAAAACCCTCTGTGGGAGCTTGGAAGCTTCTGTGATGAAGGGTTTGTGTAGGTTGTGGGAGATGTGTAGGGTTATTTTTAAGTGACTAACATGCAAAGCTTGCGTCATCTCTAAAGGAATGGGTCAAGCAAGAAAACAAAGGTGAAAACTACAGTGATGCCCTTAAATATTGTTCTTAAATACCCAATGTGAGGTCCTTTTTATTTATGCTTATTTATCTATAAAAAGAGTTCTTAAGATTTAACAAGAAATTTTTTTACACTCATAAAGACGTTATATAGGCTCCAGCCTTACACAGATAGTCTTTACTAACGATCTAGACATCTTAAGCGCGATAACCATTCACTAAGGCACCTTAGAGTCTGGTATGGTGCATGCAAGCAATGTGGTATAACTTTAACTAGCACCACATTTTGCCTAGACTAAGAGAAACAAAGCATACAATTGATTGCTTCCAACTACATAACCCAAAAACATCTTAACAAGCATGATAATTGCTCCAAATTTCGGCTCAAAAAGTAGGAGAAAGGGCAAAATTTGACTCTACAAACACTCAATCATGAAAATTTTGAAAAAAAATGGACAACAACGTACAAGACAATTATGCAAGAATTAAATGACACAATATGGTCATTGGATACCCGTACACCAAAACCTAAATTAAACATTGTCCCCAATGTTTGCATATATAATCGTATTGGACAATATAAGCCTAGGAGTAGAAGGGAGGCCAACGGCAACCTTACACTAACACAAATTTAAACAAAAAACTAGGCACAATAGAATGCCGCCCTTTAATTCTAAGCAAGAAATAAAAGATGAAACAAAAACAAAAAACAAAATAAAAACAAAAAATTGGAAAGTTCTTAGGTGGGTTGCCTCCCATCAAGCACTTGGTTTAACGTCTTGGCTACACACATTCATCTCCTCCCAATCTAGATCACTAGTTGGTGCAACATTTTCACCATCTTTCTTCCTCAACTTATCTGAGGAATAGCCTCATCCAAAATCAATTTACTTTTTATGTTTGCTCAACCTCACACATGTCCTTCATTCTCTTATCCATTTTATCCAACTTCCTTTCTACTTTCACTTTAGGAGATTCCTTGACTCTGTTTTTGACTTTGTGTGAATTCACCAAGCCACTTCCATCTGACTCATTCCCTAGCTCATTACGAACTATCTTAGACTCGAGTGGTTTCTTTAGGCAGTATTCCATCATGAATTCCACCATTGGGGGCTTCAACTTATCAACTCTCATGAAAAATTCTGATCGCAAGAGGCTCTTTGTGGCCTTGAACAAATCTAACACAACTTTCTCTTCTTCCACTCTTAATGTCAACATCTTGCTGAAATATTGTTTTGGTTGTTCTGGATGTTCTATTTGTTATGCGCTGTTTTGTTTCTTTTGTACTGGTTATTTATTGTTTTTGCAGGCTCTATTTTCTTTTTTTACTAAATTTTTAGTTCTCTTACTGCAACTTGTTTTTGCCCTACTGTTTTGGGGTTGTTTTGTTTGGGTGGCAATTGCTTGCCTGTGCTTGTTTTTGTTTTCCTTACTATTTTTCGGGCTTATAAATTATCTTCGCAGTTCAAAAAAAAAACTTCTTATTGAAATATGGATGGTCTTCCTATAGACTTCTTGGACATCAGATCAACTTCCATAGCTAATCATTTTTCAATGACCTTCGTAATCTCCTCACTTAGATTCCAAACCACCTTTTTTGATCGGAAGATGGTGATCTAATTTTTTAGAACCTTGATGAGACTATACAAAGGTGATCCAAAATCGCACTACTTTGAGTGCTAAACTTTTCACGAGCATCCTATATCTCTCATTATTATTCTTCTTCAAATGGCCTGAAGATTTTTACACCTTTATTACGTGGATAGGCACACGAATTCCTTCCGCGGGAGCTTGAACATTAGACTTGTCCACTTCACCTTCTTCTAAAGAATTGGCCTTAATAGTCTACTATGGGCTTGAATCCCCTCTCGATTGAGAGGCTGGACTTTTTACTTTATTTGTTTTTGGCTCTCTATCCTTCATCAAATTTTCAGGTCCAAAATGGCCATCATATATTTGGCCCTTGTTGGCCTTAATGTTCTGATCATTTGATGCTAATGAGAGATCATCTTAACCTTCTCTAACTGTGTTAAAGCCCTCTATTTCTTCAATCCATGTCACGTGGCCTATCACCTTCTCTAGATTCGTATATGCTTGACTCACATTGAGATCCTTTAACTAACTTCTACTTTGGCCATTTTTATTCTTAAAGGAGTGAATATGCCTACCGAACTGGCCACTTAAGGCTCCCTTCTTTGAACTCTCACCCCTAAAACAACTGGGTTGGGGTCCATTTCTCTTTCCGAAATCATACGAAGAATCACTAGATTCCTCCACCTCCACTGTTATAACCTTTTGACCTTTGTTCTTTTCTAAATTTAGCTTCACATTCACAACAGGAAAATTCAAGGTTTCATTTTCAATTTTCAAACCTTGTAGCCCTTTCCTTTGTCCATAGGCTTTCTGACACCAATAGCATCTCTTATAGCCTTTTTTAGCATAGAAAGGCATATCTGGACTTGCTTCAATTCCCTTCTCTATCTTCCCTATCAGTTCCATATCCGTGAGCTATCTGTAAGGCTAGTCCTAAGATTTTGGAGGCCTAGAAGCCTGATGTGAAATGTCAAAATGAGCCCCTCGACCTTTTAATTATGTTTACTTGATTTTTTCTTTAGTAAATACTTATAAAAATCAATATAATAATTCAAAATCAATATTCTAACACAACAAAATAATAAATAAAAAGTCATCGAAATAAAAAATTTATTCCAACTCTTTCGATCATTCCTTTCAATTCGAAAGGAAAAAAAAATTATATACTATAATTTCAGATACAAAATTTGAACTGTGTCAAAATTCGAACTCTAACAATCTAGAAAAGAAAATTTGAAGAAGGTTTTTCAAAAAAATACACAAAGGAAAAGAAGTGTTAGATTCAATTATATTCGAAACGACAACAAATTCAACTCTTTTACAAGTCAATTGCGTAATTTTTGATATTTCATGTCAGGATTTTCTTATTAAGGGATTTGATGTGTTGTTATCTGTTGTAATAATTATAATTGTGTTTTTAGTTGGTTTTATTAATGGTAAGTTTCTTGCATTTACTAGTGGGCCTTTTTTAAAAAAGAAAAAGTTACATATGTAAACGATGGGTCTTTATATATAATTGTTGGCTATCTTTGTTTTAAAAAATATATGGACCTCCAGCATTATATTTAGAAAGTCACAAAAAAAAATCAAAGTGAAAATTTTAAAATTTGGGGCTCTTTATGGTTAGAGGCCTTAAGCGGTTGCCTCATGGGCTTACCCCTCGGACCGACCCTTGGATGTCTGTGCCACTAACCTCCTTTTTGACTTCTTTTAATACATCAAACCCTGTCTTTTCTCCTTCTCTCCTTCCAAGACAAAATTGTCTCGAGCTTCTATCTTTTGGTTAGACAAATCTCCCCCTCACTAGAAATCAAACAGGAGCTTTCTTTATACGGCAAAGGGCTCGACCTCAGAGACTGAGGTTTGAATTTAAAATCAAGAAATCACCCCACCCACTCAAAGTCCACCGGAATTATGTCTTCCTTAATCTTTACCACCACCATTCCACCTCCAACCACCACTTTGATCCTACTCAAAACTATTTGATCATGTGGCAATAAAACCAGCATTCTCCCTCTATCTAGTCTTTTTTTTGGTTAAAAAAATGCC
Source organism: Dipteronia dyeriana (assembly GCA_032871835.1). NCBI lineage: Eukaryota > Viridiplantae > Streptophyta > Magnoliopsida > Sapindales > Sapindaceae > Dipteronia > Dipteronia dyeriana. The sequence continues at coordinate 26,665,155 of CM065300.1, read as the reverse complement.
TTCCTCTACTGTGAGATAGTTTGCTACCAAGTTTCCCATCTTCATGAAAAAACCCAAACTCCAACAATTTATAAGGATGCCAAAAATATCGATCCAGGCTAGTCTAGACTGATAAATAAAAGAATTTGACCATCGAGCCATCGACACAAAGCAATCATCCCATAAAAGCTGATTCCAAATGAATCCTTCCTTCTCAAATTCAGTCTTAAAATACTGATGGGTATATTTCTGTACATGTTTTAGGTCCCCATTTTCTATTATTTGTGCTTTGTTCTTGGGTAAAATTAGGTATTTTATGTGTTTGTTGAACATGTACAGGTCGCATTCCATTCAAGAGGTGTTGAATGTTATTTTGGAGAAAAAGATCAAAAATATCAATTTTCGGACCAGTGCAGAACAGTATTATTACGGGGCCTATATCTTTCATCTCAGATCGAATTGTGTATCCTACTACCTATGGATAGAAAGCCCCGGAATTCTAGTATCCGACGCACTTCACGGATCGCAATTCCGATATTTCTAGAAGAGGTTATGCTCAATTTAGTAACCAAAGGTTAGTGCTGGATAGTCAACAGCGGCCTAGACCGCCGTCCAGGCACAAGACCTAGCCAGCGGTCTACGGAGCGGTACTTGGCAGAGAAACTCTGCGGTCTGGACCACGGTGACCTCCTGAGCGACCCAGGCAGCGGTTTGATGGATTTTTGGAGGAACCACTCCGAATTGCTCCTGAATTGCTCCAAAACTTCCCAAATCAAATTCTAATGATTTTAGAAGACCAAAACCTGTTTGGGAAACTTCCAAAACTCAAATTTTGAGTCAAATATCAAAAGAGGAAATTCAATTTAGGAAAGAATTATCATTCCTTTTCTCATTCAACTTTCCCACTTGATGGATTTCCTAAACCTAAGAAGAATTGGGGGTTCACAAGGAAAAATCACTTATAAATACTCCATATTCTTTACAATTAAAAAGGATGGCAGCCGTCCACCACCAATCCATCACAACACATCAACATTCATCTTTATACATCGAAGATTGAAGACGAAGAAGAATTCATCAATGGGTTTTATTGTTTCTTTCTCTTCTCTTTCTATTTTCTTCATGTGTAACTAGTTCCATACTAGGGAATCAATGTGAACCTCTATGAATGCTCTTTGTTAGAATTGACTATATTTAATTAAATAAAGTTTTGATTCATTCAATTCATCATATGTCTTAATTCTTATTTCTTGTTAATGCATGATCATATGTTGGCATGAATTTAGGGATTTGATAATTCAATGATTAAGGTTGGAGTATTGATCTATAAGTAATCTTAATTAATATTCAAATTGAATGGATAAAACTGATCTTAGCATTGATCTATGCAAGTAGGTTTTGGTTCATTGTTCTTGCACTTAATGGGTTCTCGATTGTAGTTTGCGCCATTGATCTATGGGTAAATTGTAATTGAGAAGACTTGATTCATCCCAAGATCATACGGTAATAATCATACTTAAGATAAGAACAAACCCTTAACTTCATTAATATCTTTCACAGTCAATTCGAAACATTGAGTAAGCATAGTAGGGGAGCATTGATGACCTAGTACTTTCTCACATTTGATCACAACCAAATCTCTTCAATTGCTTTCATTAGATTAATTTAATTTAAGTTTTTAGTTTAAATCAATTCACCATCAATTTCTGGTTGTTTTTAGTTTAACTTTAATTAGAATTAGATCTAACCAAATAAATCACTTTTTCTTGTGGGAACAATCCTTACTTGCCGCTGTACGATATCTTCGCGATCCGTGCACTTGCGAGTATTGTTTTTATAAACACGATTTACATCACATCAAGTTTTTGGCACAGCTGCCGGGGATCAGTTGAATTTATTTGTTAATTCTAGTTTTAGTTTTAGTAATAGATTTAATTAGTTATGTAGTAGAGTCATTAATTTCATATTTTTATTTTATTTTATTTTATTTTATTTTCGTAGTTACTGTGTGTCTACCCTTTGTTTCAGGTGTTAACGGTGAATGCAAGGTAGAAGATCACTGCAAGGAGTAGTACTACCATTGAACGACAACATTGATCGCATTGGACAAAGAACAATGGGTGACAACGAAAATCGCAACATTCAAGAGGTTCCAGATCTACCAGTTGTACCTACCAAGACCATGAAGGATTACAGCAGGCCTATAGTTGATAATCACCCTCTATGTATTGCACTAGACGAGGCAGCTAGAAACTATGAGCTGAAAAGTTTCCATTACAATCTCCTGCCTACTTTCTATGGACTTCCGAATAAAGATGTGCTTAAATTCCTCAGAGAGTTCTATGCAGCAATTCAAGCTTTTCCAAACACCAGGGTGACAGAAAACCAGTTGCGTATGAGGTGTATTCCACATGCTCTCAAGGAAAAGGCGAAGCCATGGCTTTTGACTTTGCCTCCAGCTTCACTGACAACATGGGAAGAGGTAGTAGATAGACTTACTGATCAATTTTATTCTCCTCAGAAAACCAGTGAGATCAGGTCCAAGATTACAAATTTCTTTCAAGGGGACCAAGAATCATTCTATGATGCATGGGAACGTTACAAGATGCTTCTATTTGATTGTCCTCAGCATGGATATCAAATGCACCAACTCTGGCAGTGGTTTTATGATGGACTGAATGACGTCTCAACTGTCTCAGTGAATAATGCATGTGGAGGATCCATGACTGACAAGACTCCAGAAGAATTGCAAATTATCTTCGAAAAACTTACTAGAAATTCCCTCGAGAAGAACTCTAGGAGAAGGAAGGGAGTTTATGAAGTAGATACTATTGCCGGGAACTCAATGCAAATGTCACAAATGCAGAAAACTATGGAAGTACTTGTCAATCAGATGGGACAAATGAGAGAAGAACAACGCAAGAGATATGAGCAACCAAGGTATAGTGCGGAAGTGTATCAAGCAAGAGGTCCTGGACCGAATAATGAGGAAGAAGTACAAGCTATGAACAATTTCAACTCTTGACCTTGGAATGATCCTTTTTCAAACACATACAATCCAGGGTGGAGAAATCATCCAAACTTCTCTTGGAGAGATAATCAAGGCACCGAGAACCAGTGGGGAAATAACAACAATTATGGCCAGAGACAGTATGATGATGGTACCCAGCAAAATCTTGTATCTCAACCCACAAATCTATCATTAGAAGATACAATGAAGCAGTTTATACAAAATGTGGACAAAAGATTCCAAGACTCTGATATGAGAATGCAGAATTTAGATGCTTCATTAAGAAAGATGGAAACATAGATTGGGCAACTAGCTGAAGCCAATCAAAGGAATGAACCGGGAAGATTTCCAAGCCATACTGAGCAAGCAAAGGCCATCACAGCCCAGTGGAAAGGTAAAGATTTAAATAATAATAAACCTGTTGAACTATTTAATGCTGCTATTAATGTTTCAGGTTTCTCGGAGAAGAATAGTGAACTAGGAGAAAAGGAAAAGCTTAAGGTAGAAAAGTCCAAGGATGCATTGAAAATTCACAAATCACCTATTCCTTTTCCATCTAGAGTTCAAAATAACAAGCTCAACCAATCATTCAAGGAGATCTATAATATCCTTTCAAATGACAATGTTAGTCTGCAAACCATGGAAGAGATTCATAAGATGCCAGCCTATGCAAAGTATTTTAAAGAACTCAATTCAAGAAGTAGGAAGACTGATTCACACGAGACAGTGCCAATTCCAGATGGAGCAAGTTCAATACTCCAACGGAAGTTGCCCTAGAAACTCAAGGATCCTGGAAGTTTCAACATCACCATCACAGTGGGAGAAACAAGAAAAAAGAGAGCCACACTGGATCTAGGGGCGAGCATTAATTTGATGCCGTATATTGTATATAAAGAGATGGGGTTGAGTAATCTAAAACCAATCAACATGGAGCTTTCACTTGCCGACCGATCTATTAGGTATCCTCGTGGAATTGTGGAAGATGATCTAGTCCAAGTTGGCAAGCTTATTATACCTGCAGATTTTATCATACTAGATATAGAAGAAGAAGGCACCAATACAATTGACTTCCCTATCTTGCTCGGTAGACCATTTATGTCAACCGCTAAGGCTATCATAGATGTGCATAATGGGAAGGTTTCCATGATGGTGTTTGATGAGACAATCAATGTTGACGTTTTTGAACATTTGAAACATCCGGTAGGTGTTGCTGATTGTTTCAATGTGGAATTAGTAGATCCAGGAGTTTGTCCAGAATCAAATTCGGCCTTAAAAGAGTCTCGAAATGGCAAAAGGAGCAAAATTTCACATTCTGCAAGATATGAGAACATGATTGAACAGTTAAAAGAAGACAAACAAATGATTGTCGCTCTTAAGTTTGAATTGACAACAAAGATCACTGAATTACTAGAAGAAAAAGAGTCTTCATTACAAAGGTATGCAGTACTTTCTCAAGAGGTTGAAAAGCTCAAAGAGGAGTTTGATCACCGGATGAAGCTAATGAAGGCTGAGATTGAACAAAGAGATAAAGCCTTAGAGATTATGAAGATTAAGGAACTTGAAGACATTGAAAACCTTAAAAGGGCGGAGCAAGAGATCAAGTCAATGGTCATGGATGAGAAGAAGCAATTGGAGGAAGTCAAGATCAATAAGGTGAATAAAGATGAGTCAAGTAATTCCATCACCAAAAAAGAAGATCGAATTCCAAAAAGAAGAAGGAGAAACAGAAAGAATCAAGATCGATCATTGAACAATAGCCATCAGAGAGGTAACTTTCATAATTTTATTCCCGCTTGTCACTTTTGTAATAGGAAAGGTCACATTCGACCAAGATGCTACGAGTATATAAGACAATATAAACAAGGGAGAATAAATCCAACGAATGTGAAGAAAGTATGGATCAAAAAGGCTGAGCTAAGGAACGTTGAGAGTGGAACTTTCAAGTTGAAGAAATTAGGTAATGAATATGAGATTGTTGCATCACCATTAGAGTTGTAGCACTCTCATACGTCTTGCCTAGACGTTAAATAAAGCGCTTGGTGGGAGGCAACCCACCCAGGTACAATTCTTTTTGTTTTTATTTTGATTTTGATTTTTCTTTATTTTTGAGTCATAATTAGTGTATTACAAGAACCTTTATAGCCAGAATTAAATATTGTCAAATTTTTAATCTTGTGCTTAATTCAAGGACATTGTTTAATTTAGGTTTGGGGGTACCTTGTGGTTTTGAATGGCAAAGAACAGGTGCTTCTAATTTGTGCATATTTAACTGTGCAGAGAAAGCTTAGGAAACAATTTCGTTCAAGCACCGCTGTCAAGACCGCACTCTAGACACATGTCTATACCGCGGTAGGCAAAGCGTGTACCCTCTGCCAAACTTCGGGCGCAGACCGCCTCTGAGGCACATGCCTCCACTGTGGCCTAGCAAGTAGGTACACACTGGAATTTCTTGGGCACAGACCGCTCCATAGACGTGATGTCTATACCGCGGCATGCAAAACATTGATCCGCTGTGAATCACCGCTGGCTAGACCGCTTGAGAGACGATGCTTGAACCGCGGTCCAGACCGCGGTAGCTTGAGTTAAATGGTGCGTTTTGAAGTTTTAGGTAAGCAATTTTAGGCATCATCGCTGCCCAGACCGTGGCCCAGGTAAGAGACCTAAACCGTGGTAAGGCATGATTTACGTATCTATATAAGTGTGTTGACTGGGCTATTTTTACTTTATTGTTTTTCTTTGGCTGCACCCGTTCCTCTTCTCCCTCCACTTTTCTTTTTGTTTCATTTTAAAATTTTTGCTTTTATACATTGAGGACAATGTTTAGATTAGGTTTGGGGGTGTGAATTTGTGTTTTTTTTGAGCCATTTGTTGAAATCTGTGAAAAAGTGCCATGTTTTGAATTTTTTTGAGGCAAACGTTTTATTAAAACTGTATTCATTGGTGAGGAAATAATTTTTTCTGTCCATGTAGAGTTCTTTGATTTTTCGATACGAATCTAATGGTATAAAGAACGTAAAATTCTGGGCATTATTTTAAAAGTTATGAATGTTTTTTTGACCAAAGGTCATGGGCGATGCCCTGTTTTTACAATTCTGCACGTGAACTGTGTTCAACGTCTGTTTTCTCATTTTTCGGATTCGATTTTTGAAATATTTTATAAATGAAAAGTGTGCATTTATATGTCTAGTTTATTGTGTTAAATTTTGGTTAACTTTTATTGAATCATGTGAGATATATGAGGTAAATAACAGACGTAGGTCTTTTTAGAAAGTCACCAGTTTTGAATCATTTGTCCTCTATTTTTCGATGCTTCTTTTGTGTTCTTTAAGAGCCGTAATATATGCTTTATTCACTGAGTTTAGACTAACATCTTGCCACTTAGAGTAGTGCATTACATTTTTCAAAATTTATAGCATGCTCTTGATATGATAGTGGATAGGATGCTTAGTTGGATAGCCATGATTAATAGTGGAGACTACCCTTGTGAGTTTACTAAGCCAAAAAACGTACATCAATATCATTATAGAGGGTTCTTTTGTTTGTACTCCTAAACACTCATCAGGTTCTTAGCATTAGAAATTGATCTCAATAGGTTATGCATTGGATATTAAAGAACATTCATCATAAAAAGATATCACATGTGAATGTTGCTCTTGTTTTGGTTGAACCATTAGAAGTGATATAGGCAATGTGTGCTTTAACTCACTTAAAAGGCCTTAAATATTTCATACCTTATGTGTGTGCTCCATAGCCAATTTTGAAGCCAAATACTATAAACATTTTTCTTTCATCACCCACATTTACTTAACCTCAATGAGCCATATATTAGCCATACCTTATAGTTTGGGATCATATTGAGGTGATGAAGATAATTGAAGAGAGTTCGAAATGGGTGATTTGTGATGTGCATGTACCAAGACAAAGCTAGAAGATCAAATGCAAAGAAGGTGATGGAAGAACTATGCAATTGATGTATAAATTCTCATCTTATAAAAAAAACGAATAAAAAAAAAGAATAAAAAAAAAGTTGAAAAAGAAAGATAATTGAATGAGATGATGAATCAAATGTAAGTGAAATGGATAGAGCTTTATTATGAAATGATGAGAAATCAAAATCAACTCAAGAAGGAGGATGAATGAAAATTGTTGAAGAAACCTAGATGCAAGTTGAATGAAGAATTTGAAGAAATTCTACCGAGTATGAAGAATGTCGAAGAATTTCTCGATATGATCCTAGGTTTGTTTGCTATCCTTTTCCCATTCTTTCTTAACCTTCACCCAATGGCCCCGTTACAACCAAAGAAAAGACCTAATTGATCTTTTGGGGATGCTAGCTCAAAAGTAAAGGTAAACATGTGCTCTATCTTGTTCTTAATATCTAATTCCGCTCATGAGATCCTTTGCATAAAATCAAGCGTTCTTTTTATTAAATATTCATATGCGATTATACATTGAAATTTCTTGTGCATAAACTCCATTCGCATATGCTTGATGAGTGTAACTGCCTAGGTTATGTGAGAAATTATAAGTGACATCCTGTGAGAATTAGAGTCGAGGCGAATTATATCTATGGCATTTAACGAATGCGTTTTTGAAGCTAGAGTGTCTTGAGTATGGGCTTTTCATTTAAAAATAAGCATGCATTCAAATTTGTGGCATAATTTTAGTCTTTACTCAGTGGCTCTAGCATGTATTGGTTTTGAATGGTACATTTGCGTTTGCGTTTTGATTATTTGGTTTTTCGTAGAAATATGTTTGTGGGTAGCATAGCTGTAAACCCTCAGAAGACAAAACTCCTCCTACTAGGGACACCTAGAGGTTTAAAGGCTTGTAGCATACGCTCAATGCTATCGTGTTGCCTACGAAAGTAGCTTAGTTTATTTTTATTTTAATTTTAGTTTTAGTTTTTATTATAGTTTTGCTCGAGGACTAGCAAAAGATAGGTTTGGGGGTATTTGATCGGTCTATTTCTGTACATGTTTTAGGTCCCCATTTCCTATTATTTTTGCTTTGTTCTTGGGTAAAATTAGGTATTTTATGTGTTTGTTGAGCATGTATAGGTCGCATTCCATTCAAGAGGTGTTGAATGTTGTTTTGGAGAAAAAGAGCAAAAATATCAATTTTCGGACCAGTGCAGAACAGTAATATTACGGGGCCTATATCTTTCAGCTCAGATCGAATTGTGTGTCCTACTAACTATGGATTGAAATCCCCGGAAGTCTAGTTTCCGGCGCACTTTACGGATCATAATTCTGATATTCTTAGAAGAAGTTATACGCAATTTAGTAACCAAAGGTTAGTGCTGGATAGTCAACCGCGGCCTAGACCGCCGTCCAGGCACAAGACCTAGCCAGCGGTCTACGGAGCGGTACTTGGCAGAGAAACTCTGCGGTCTGGACCACGGCGACCTCCGGAGCGACCCAGGCAGCGGTTTGATGGATTTTTGGAGGAACCACTCCGAATTGCTCCTGAATTGCTCCAAAACTTCCCAAATCAAATTCTAATGATTTTAGAAGACCAAAACCTGTTTGGGAAACTTCCAAAACTCAAATTTTGAGTCAAATATCAAAAGAAAAATTCAATTTAGGAAAGAATTATCATTCCTTGTCTCATTCAACTTTCCCACTTGATGAATTTCCTAAACCTAAGAAGAATTGGGGGTTCACAAGGAAAAATCACTTATAAATACTCCATATTCTTTACAATTAAAAAGGATGGCAGCCGTCCACCACCAATCCATCACAACACATCAACATTCATCTTTATACATCGAAGATTGAAGACGAAGAAGAATTCATCAATGGGTTTTACTTTTTCTTTCTCTTCTCTTTCTATTTTCGTCATGTGTAACTAGTTCCATACTAGGGAATCAATGTGAACCTCTATGAATGCTCTTTGTTAGAATTGACTATATTTAATTAAATAAAGTTTTGATTCATTCAATTCATCATATGTCTTAATTCTTATTTCTTGTTAATGCATGATCATATGTTGGCATGAATTTAGGGATTTGATAATTCAATGATTAAGGTTGGAGTATTGATCTATAAGTAATCTTAATTAATATTCAAATTGAATGGATAAAACTGATCTTAGCATTGATCTATGCAAGTAGGTTTTGGTTCATTGTTCTTGCACTTAATGGGTTCTCGATTGTAGTTTGCGCCATTGATCTATGGGTAAATTGTAATTGAGAACACTTGATTCATCCCAGGATCATACGGTAATAATCATACTTAAGATAAGAACTAACCCTTAACTTGATTAATATCTTTCACAGTCAATTCGAAACATTGAGTAAACATAGTAGGGAAGCATTGATGACCTAGTGCTTTCTCACCTTTGATTACAACCAAATCTCTTCAATTGCTTTCAGTAGATTAATTTAATTTAAGTTTTTAGTTTAAATCAATTCACCATCAATTTCTGGTTGTTTTTAGTTTAACTTTAATTAGAATTAGATCTAACCAAATAAATCACTTTTCCTCGTGGGAACGATCCTTACTTGCCGCTGTACAATATCTTCGCGATCCGTGCACTTGCGAGTATTGTTTTTATAAACACGATTTACATCACATCAAATACCATAGAATTTTTTGTCACCAAGGAAAGAATTCGCAAAAGAAAAGCCTCTAGAACTTAACCTCTTGTTCATATAGAAAATACTTGAGAAGTCTTTTAGCTCATCGGCGGCACATCTAGTTAGCCACTCCGCCTCCCACTCCGACTCATTTGACTGGATTTCCCATGACATTGTCTTCGTTTTTTCATCCTTCTCCATACTATTCTCCTGAGTCTAATTATAAGCTCTGCTCACCACCTCTACAAAAGACTAGTTTCCTTAGTAGTACTTCTTCTGATAAATGTCCTCATTGTCTTCATTCTGCTCAAGATTGTCCCTTCTTATTGGTAAAGTTCTTCTTTTGTTCCACCAAAACTCAGCCACCTTTGAACTAATCGGCCACCCATATACATGCATTTCGTTCATCATTTTCACCACTTTGCTTGCTTCCTCAATGGTTCCAAACTCAGCTACCTTTTAACTGATTGGTCACCCATATATATGCATTTCATGTTCGGATTATACCCGATAGCAAGAGTGTAAAATTATAATTAACAATCTTTTCATATTAATAAAGTGATTTCTAGTTTAACAAATCTTATAGCATTTATAGTTTAATAATTATAATTGTCAAAAGTAAATAATCATAAGGTCAAAAGACTATGAGAAAAAAAGAATTGTTCATACATCTAGATATGTATGAGGTAGACACAATTCTTTAGTTAGTATTGAATAATATTCACGACTTAAGATAAAAGGTTGGGCACCTTTATCTTGTCAAAGTTGTAGATTCTTTTGCTAGCATTTGAGTGGGATCAAATGTGTTATGATGAGTCTAAAATCATCAAAGTGTGGTGTCTTTGGGCAAAATAATCTAGTGCACTGGGTGTATTGAATAGGATCAAAATGAAATACTTTAATCTAGAACCGCCAATGGATAAAAGTTTTCATTTGAAGACAATCGGAGAGTCTATCTCAATCCTGAGATAAATGATGGACTTATGGTTGCAAGTGTTATCATTTGAGCTATCAATGAGTATGATTATATAGCATAGTCTATCCTCGATAGTTTGGTGGTATTCATTTGTTAATCGATAAAGGACTTCATTTATAGATATGGACATCGTGGCTCCATTTATTGAATGAGAGTAGAATACCATCATATGGATGCTTTGAGGTATTGGATATTAGATCTTAACGTTAAGTTTTCAATAGTGTCTATTGAAACATGGCTTCTGGACAAGTCAAAATATTCAAGTTCAAAATGTTGTCATATGAGTAAATATGGTAACTTGGAGAGCTATAGGCTGTTTATGAGCTCTTGACGATTACTGGTATTCTTCACGAGGATACACTTTCTCCAATAAGGTTGTCTAAGGTATGAATGAGTAACATCAACTAATTCTATCTTTATTTAAGAGTTCAATTTTAGTTCTTTAGTGGAATGAACTAAAATTAAATAGATCGGACCTAAGTGAATCATTTATTGATTGTGATTGGGTTGTGTCTATTGGAGCTTAAATTTAGATAGTCCGCCAAGATCTCAAATCCATACGAACTTGCATAGATCACTTGATATATTCTACCGGACCAATTTAAGGGTCCATCTAGAATTGTAATAAAGCATGAAAACTTGTTTCTTTTTGTAAGAATAGGTCTATTTCACATGTGGACTTTTTATTAAGGTCCAATGGATTTAATAAAATAAGAAAAAATAATATATGGCCCTTATATATGGTATAGGCAACAAGACTATTAAGAATAGCTTAAATATATTATTTTATTTTATTTTATTATTTAATTAAATGGAAATTAATTAATTTATTGATTAATTAATTATTTAATTAAAAGTCAAATCTTTTTCCTAGTAGGAGATGGTCTCCTAAAACTATACTATTGTTGGTAGTATAGTTAATGTTAAAGATTATAATTGACAAGTAGATAAATAAAAGGAATTATTTATCTAATCAAATTAGGAAGTCTTTAATATAGATACAAATATACTATTGAGTTGGATTAGGAGTCTTGGTGTTAGGATAAAATTCCTTTTTGAAAAGGATTCTTAACCACCAAGTAAACCTACCTAAGGAAAGGATTCTTAACTACCAAGTAATCCTTCTTAGGAAAAGAATTAAATCTCCTAATTATATTCATATGAATTTCGGCCAGCTCATAAATATATATAAGTGGATAGAATTTCTTTGAGAAAAGGATTCTTAACTACCAATTAAATCCACCTAAGGAAAAGATTATTTCCAACCAAGTAAATCCTTCTTAGGAAAATATTTGTGATCATATATATATATATCCTTGTGAATTTCAGCCAGCCCTATGATTTTTAGAGTGAAAATTTCGGCCAACCTAAGAGTTTTCTAAGAAATAATTTTTCTTGGCAAGAGAGAATTTTGAGAGAGAAAATTTGGTATTTTACTCTAGACAAAATTCAATCAACTCTAAGACATAGGGTGTGGAATTCGACCAAGGAGAAAAGAGAAAAAGAGAACGTTTTTGTTTTTGATAGTACACTAGTATCCTTTACATCATAAGGGTTTTGAGTACAATATCGAATCAAGGTTCACGCGAGTTTCAATCAAATTGATTGATAATTCACAAGTGGCCGAACGTTCTTGATTTTTCTCTTGGAGGATATTTGTTACTAACAAAGAAAAAGATTTTGTTTGTTTCCATCCTCGGGTATACAATTTAAAGAAAGGGAGCCCACACTCCAAGGTGATTCACGTTCGTGATTGGATTGGAAGATCTTGCGGATTCAATTCAACGCTAGTTCAATCGTTACGAAAAAAAATGTACGATACTTTTATATATGTCAATTAATCTGGGGTTAAGGTTCTCGTTGCATAAAAGGAAAAAAAAAATTATACGCAAACCCTAATTTTCTAAATTTTCTCACGCTTCCGTTGCGTTTAAACATGTTAATTACCCTACAATTGGTATCAGAGCCAGGTTGTACCCTTGATTAATTGATGTATGTGTTCGTGAATCTTTTTCTTTTATTGTATATATGCATGTTTTAGAAAGAGATGACACTCTAGGTATTCGCATATATATTTACATTAGAATGTATGGATATATATATGTTTTATTTGTGGTATGTTATTGCTCAATTTTGGTCCTAGAATTTTAATGTTTTTTTTTGGATTGTAACAAGAAGGGTGGTCTATTATCGCCATAATTTCCTTCTCGGTAGTTGCTAAGTTTTTTTTATTTTTTTTATTTGTTGTTGTAATAAAAAAAACGGCCGCATTTTATTATTTCAATTCTTCTGTAATACATTCAAGTTTTGAAGACTAGTAGGTTTGAAGAATTAGGAGTAACCGGAACAAGTTTGGGACCGTGCAAGCCGTAACAACGAACGTGCGTGCTTAGAGTGCGCATCCACGTTTGTTGTGGCATGGGCTGCGCACGGTAGCCCTTTTGGTAGCCACAGGCTGCGCATGGCAGCCCTTTATGGGTTTGTCGCATGTGCACGCCCATGGGTAAGGGCAAAGGGTGTGCACGCCCATGGGAGGTAGCCGAGGGAGTCCGAACGACGAAGGTTGCATGAAGACTTGTTCGCCAAGAAAGGAGTTCTTGTATTCCAAGATATATGTAATTTACTTGTTTTTCTAGGATGGACCAAAATTGTAGCTATTTATATTTTTGTAAATATTGCAATGTTTGTCATTGTTTGATATTATGTCATATAGAATAGAAGTGTCACTCATATATCTCTTTTGGTATGAACATGCATTGAATGGTTTAAGTATTTAAATTGGCATCTAAATAACTTGGTAAATCATTCTTTGGAATTCGATCACACGCCTTAAATAATTGAGTGGGAGAAGGTGTTTTGGAACACCTACGGCCTCCAAGTTTAGTTGAGCTTTATATTTCATGAATAACCTCCCAAGAGGTATTCATGAATGGAATTTAGCAAGATACTTCCTTACAAGGATAGACTAGACAATTAGCCCAAAAGATATCTACTCCCAAAGGAGGGATATTCGTGAGGGATTATATTGAAGGTCGATAACTTGGTAACACACTCAATGTGAGTTTATTAATATCCTCCTAAGAGTTCTTGTTAATAAAATCACAAGGCTAAAAATAAAACGTTGGTTGTTATGTTAACAATTAGGTAGGACCTAGTCCAACTAGTAAATATTGCGAACTCCCAAAGAAGGCGTGACATTTATGGGTGTTGGATCACCGTTGAATTTTTTCGATTGAATTATTTTATTTAATTCAAGATAAATATTCAAAAGTGCTTAATCATGATTATTTACTTATATATAATTTTTGTTATTGTTCAGAAATCATGACCCCATCCCTAATCAACATCCTTAAAGACAATACTTTAACTGGTGATAATTATGTCACATGGAAAAGGAAAATTGGGCTACTATTGCAATCCGAAAAGCATAAGTTCGTTCTGTGCACTCCTAAACCATCTACTCCTACTAATGAATCTACTCAGAAGCAAAGAGATGAGTATTAGCAGTGGGAGTCTTCAGATGATATGGCTAAATGTTACATTATGGCCACCATCTCCGACTGCAACAGCAACATGAAGGAATGGAGACTGCTGCCGATATAATGATGTCTCTAGAGGTGATGTTTGCTATGAGGTCTAGGACGACTAAGAGAGAGGCAGTGACTACTTTTATGAATCTTAGGATGAAACCCGGATAGGCTGTGAAAGACCACATGTTGAAAGTCATAGCACATCTCAACATTGCTGAACTGAATGGTGTTGAGATAGATGGTGAGACCAAAATTGACATGATTGTCAACTCACTGTCGGATTTCTTTGATCAATTCAAGTTGGACTACACCTTGAATAATAAGGAATACACCTTGCAAGGTCTGATGCAAGATGTTCAACGCGCAGAAAAGATCCTTGTGAAAGGCAAGGGTCAAGAGATTCATACCATAGGTAAAGTTGCTACTGTTAAGACTCGTAAGAAGGTCAAAAAACAACAGAAGAAAAAACAACTAGGACCAACAAAGAAGGAGACAAAGAAAGTAACCAAGATCAAAGGAAAGTGTTTCCTTTGTGGTGAAAAGGGACATTGGAAAAGAAATTGCCCAAAGTCTTAAGGAAAGGAAGAAGGTAATATTAATTATCTTGAAACATGTTTTTTGGCTGATTCTATGGATTCATGGATCATAGACTTCAGAGCCAGTAATCATGTTTGTTTTTCCTTACAGGGGTTCAAGGAAAGGAGAAGCTTAATAAGAACGAATTCAACTTGAGATTAGGCAATGGAGCGTTGGTGTCTGCTAGTGCAATGGGATATATTAGAATTAGTTTAGATTCTTATAGGTATTTAGATTTAATAGACGTTTACTATGTACCTCAATTCAAGAGGAATTTAATTTCGGTTTCTTGTTTAAATAAATTTGGTTAGTCGGTTACTTTTAATAACACTTTTATTATTAGTAAGAATGACAAAATTATTTGCGAAGGTACATTGGAAAATGGATTATTCTATTTGCATGGAAATATCTCTCACTTGTTAGACACAGAATCAACAGAACCTAATCATAAAAGAGTAAAATTATCAAAAGATGAAACCTACCTATGGCATTTGAGCTTACGTCATATCAACCTTAATAGGATTAAAAGATTAGTATGTGATGGACCTCTAAATGACTTAAAGGTTGATGATCTACCAACTTGTGAATCTTGTTTGCAAGGTAAAATGACCAAAAGGTCTTTTACGACCAAAGGCGCAAGAGCCATCGAATGTTTTGGATTGATACACACTGATGTGCGTGGACCTATGACCATTCAAGCTAGAGGTGGATATGAGTACTTCATCATTTTCACGAATGATCACTCAAGATTTGGCTATGTGTATCTCATGAGACATAAGTCGGATGCTTTTGATATGTTCAAAGCATTTAAACCTGAAGTAGAAAATCAGCTTGAGAAACGCATAAAAATCTTGAGGTTCGATCGTGGTGGAGAATATCTATCTGGTGAGTTTCAGCAATATCTTATTGATAATGGAATAATTTCTCAATATTCTGCACCAGACACACCTCAACAAAATGGGGTGGCAGAAAGGAGAAATAAAACTCTTTTGGATATGGTTAGGTCTATATTGAGTTATTCAACGCTCCCTAGTTCTTTTTGGGGATATGCTTTACAAACTGCCATGTATATTCTAAACGATGTACAATCTAAGTCGGTTTCTAAAACACCGCATAAGTTGTGGACTGGGCGAAAGCCTAGTTTACAACACTTAAGGATATTTGGATGTCCTGCGCACGTGTTAAAAGGAAAGACAGATAAGATGGAGTCCCGTTCAGAAACATGCATATTTGTAGGGTATCCAAAAGGAACAAAAGGATATTATTTTTGTAGTCCTTCAGATCTTAAAGTATTTGTTTCGACAAATGCCAAATTTCTAGAAAAGGACTATATGAATTTTGTGCCTAAAAGTAGAATTGTCCTAAATGAGTTTTTAGGAGATACAATTCCACAAAAGGTTTTGCAACCAAGCCCAATTGTAAGTTTCGTACCAACACAAGATCAATAATCTACCATACCTCGTCGTAGTGGGAAGGTTGTTAGACAACCCGAGAGATACATCGGTCTAGGAGAATCTGTAGAGAATCTTCTGGACGACGATGATCCATATACGTACAAGGAAGCAATGGAAGATGTTGATTGTCGCCATTGGCAAAAGGCAATGCAATCCGAAATTGAATCTATGTTCAAAAATAAAGTCTAGTCTCTTGTAGACTTGCCTAAAGGGATAAAACCCATCAGGTACAAGTGGGTATACAAGAGGAAAAGAGGAATGGATGGAAAGGTGGAAACCTTTAAGGCTAGATTGGTAGCTAAAGGTTATACACAGAAGGAAGGTATCGATTATGAAGAAACCTTCTCTCATGTAGCCATGCTTAAATCCATTAGGATACTCTTATCCATTGCAGCATCTCTAGACCTTGATTGGCAAATGGACGTCAATACAGCTTTCCTTAATGGAAGTCTTGACGAAAGCATCTATATGATGCAACCAGAAGGATTCATTGAAAAGGGCCAAGAGGAAAGGGTATGCAAGTTGCAAAGATCGATATATGGATTGAAGCAAGCATCCAGATCGTGGAACATAAGGTTCGATCAAGCCTTAAAAAGTTTTGGATTTATTCAAAACCTTGATGAACCTTGCATATACAAAAGGATTAAAGGCGACAAGTTGGTTTTCCTAGTTCTTTACGTTGATGATATACTACTCATCGGAAACAATGTAGGTGTATTGACATCAATAAAAGAATGGTTAGCAAAATAATTTGATATGAAGGACTTATGAGAAGCAAGTTATATTCTGGTATCCAAGTCATAAGGGATAGAAAGAATAGAATGATTGCATTATCCAAAGCTTTTTACATAGATAAAATCTTGTCTAGGTTTTCCATGCAAGATTCCAAGAAAGGTATGTTACCTTTCAGACATGGAATCAAACTTTCTATGGAACAAGTTCCTAAGAATGAGCATGAAGAGCAATTCATGAGTAGGATTCCATATGCTTCGGCAGTAGGAAGTCTCATGTATGCAATGTTCTGTACTAGACCAGATATTTGTTTTGTTGTGGGCATAGTTAGTAGGTTTCAATCGAAGCCTGGTCCTGATCACTGCATAAGTGGTTGTTACAGTCTTAGTTTTATTTAAGGATGGCCGACTCAATAATGCATTATACGGTCAATTGTCTAAGTCTACCACCACAAAGTAGAGCAATACAGCTCTCTGACAAGGTGCCACTCCAATATTTATGGGTAGCTTTACTGTCCCGAGTGACCTAACCTCAATTCCTCTGAATCCTCTGAGTGGAGTATGAGAAGGCTGTAGATCCTTTCGGTCCAACCTGAGTTGATCATAGACGGCTACATTGAGAATGTCTTCCGAACTTCCATTATCTATCAAGATTCTCTTGACTTTCCGGTGACCAATCCTAGCACTTATGATCAGAGTGTCATTTTGCCGAACATCGACCCCATGTGAATCTGCTTCTGTGAATATTATTGGCTCCCATCCTTCCTTTACCCTTTCGGATCTGGCTCAACCGAGTTCACGTTAAAGTTATGTCTTGCTTATATTGCTTCTCTGATTTTTTGTGTTCGTTCTCGGTTACTTCTCCCAGTGGATGGTCCTCTAAAAATTGTATGTATTACTTCATTGGCCTCTAGACTGGCCCTTTGATTTCGACCAGAGCTGTGATCGGCCCTAATCTCTTTCTTTGTTTCTGATTTCTTATCCCTTTTCAAGATTACATCTTGTAGATGTCCTTCCTGAATGAGGTTTTCTATGTAATCTCTGAGCTGGTAACACTTGGAAGTCTCATGACCGATTTTCTTGTGGAATATGCAATATTTGGTTATATCCCACTGGGCGAACTGAGACTATCATCGTGGCTCTTGTACCAAATTCTTTACTTCCAGTATGGCCAGGATTTCCTCCTGCTTTTTTCGACGAGGGGTGTAGTTAGCGTATCTACCTTATAATTTCTTCATGGTCTGTTCAACATTACCCCCGTTTCCCCCGTCCTTGCTTTTTTCTTTGTTGTTTTCTTTTGTTTTCCCTTTTGGTTTTATACCTTGGACTCAGCGTTCTTTTCAGGTTTTCCTCCATGCATGAAGCATCCTCCCGTGGCTAACTCTTCTTCTTCGGCTAGTGCATATCCTCCCGCCATATTCATGATATCTGCATATCGGGTCATACGAGCTCTTCTCAGGTCAAAAGATAAACATCAATTCTGTAGGTTATTGATGAATGCAACAATTATCGCTTCATTGTTTGCACTGTCAATTTTTGATACCGCTTGACCGAATCTCCCCAGGTATTTTTTTCAGCGACTCATCTTTCCCTTGTTTTATTTGAGAAAGGTAAGCCACTGATTTTTTCCTGTGAACATTGCTCAGAAATTACCTTGAGAAACTCCTGCTCAGTTCAAGGAAACTTCCGATGCTCGCTGGGGGCAATCTCCGGAACCATCTTGAGCCTTTGTCTCCTGGAGTTTGTGGAAAGTTGAGGCATAGTAAGGGATCGCTATGGGCATACTGGGCTATAGCACTTTTATAGCGTCTGACATGTTCTTTAGGGTCTTTATCCTTCTTGAACTGCTCCACATGTGGCATCCTGAAACTTTCTCGGAATGAGATCCGCAGGGTGTCCCTAGTGAATGGACTGTTAGAATCTTCGTCAGATAAATAATTGTACCCATAACGTCTGACCAGTGCGTCCATTTGAAGCTTATTGTTTTCGACTTCTCGAGTCAAGCTCTGAATTATGACATCTCTATCTCCCACCGGACTTCCATGATGGTTGAACCGCTGGGTGATTATCACTTCTCTCTCTGGCTCTTCACTTTGATACCGAGTTTCACTGGTTAATTCTTACAGGCGTATGGTTCCGTGATGACGCTTACGATGGTGCCGATCGCTATCTTCTGATGAAGATCGATCCCTATGCCGGTCATGTTTGCGATGTCTAGCACAGCTGTCTAATCATGGTTCTGTTTCTAGCGTGGTCGCTCCTCTTTGGGTGTTTCACGTCCAGCCTGATTGATTAGAGCAGAGTCCCTTCTAGCTTCCGGTACGTTCAGTTCTAGCCCCACTACAACCGAACGAAGCCTTACAAGTGGGAGGTTAGGAGGTTGCACTTCTTCTGCAGCCAGTAGATTAACTCCTTCATTTGCTGTGTGAGCCACCAACTGTTGCAGCGCCTCTCGGAAGCGTTGTGTCAGATCTTCGCTGGTTGGAGGAATTTGCTGGATCCCCGCCAGAGATGTAGGTTGGTTCTCTGTGTTTGCAGCGAGATCTCACGAGCTACTGCCAACATGAAAGTTATCTGGAGATTTTTAGACATCCCCAGAACTGCTTCTGCTTCTGCTTCGCTTCCTGCCATTACCTTTAACTAAATCAGAGGTTCGACCCCTTCTTATAGCGCTAATTGTTGGCATCTGTTTCTGGATGTATGAGAAAAGCCAACAAGATTTGGATTTTAGTTGTGATTTCAAAGAGAAGAGAAGGAGAAAGTAATTGAACGCAAGTTTTTATGTGGTAAAAGCTCCGATGACCAGAGAAACATCCATGGGTGGCTCAATAATCAACCAAGCCAAAATCCACTATGAATATAATAATTACAATTCTCGATCTCTCTTTTTCTCTCTGTATTTTTCTATATGATTTCTGTGTGTCTCTCTTTTGTGGCGAGATTATGGGTCTATTTATATGTCCATGGAACCCTTATCTTCTTTGTACAAGTAATAAAAGATTTTGTATTTAATTATGATTGTTTACTTATTTCGGAGACTTGTATTGAGATGAAATGAGACTTTAGTGATTTAGTCCAGTTAAGACTTATTTCCTTATAAAAGCGTAGTATTTTTGAATAAATAAAATTGTTGTCTGATTAGGAACTTTTTCTGCTTGATATTCTGTTTTTCTTGGAATTCCTCTTTGATATGGATATCTTCGCGTGTTTTAACGACTTGATTCGTGTGAGCTACGCGCTGGGCTTTTTATTCGGTTTTCTTCATGTTAATCTTGAGTAGGACACGATATCAACTGGTCCCGAGTAACGTCATCTGATCCCGAGTAGAAAATGTCATCAACTAGCCCCGAGCGTCGTTAATTGTCCCCAAGTAGTATATGACGTCAGTTGATCCAGAGTAGGTTTTGTTCATTGCTTGCTTACTCGAGCTTCTCATTCTTTGGTGATGTCTTGTAGGATATTTTCTGAATACCTATTTGGATGTTCACCTGACAATTTTATCCTCTTTGTCGATGACGTATACATCTGATAAAATTTACATACGACACGAATAATCTCATAGATAAAATTACAAATTAATAAATATTTTAGGTTTTTTTTTCATTTATTTTATATTTTTATATTTTCTTTGGTTATTATTTATTTATATGATTTCTTTAATGAATCATTCTTTTTTAAAAAAAGATATATGATTTTGCTATATTTATTATACTAGCTTTTTAAATTTGTTCGATTTTTTTTTTCAAATGAGAAAGCCATTGACAATCGATGAATTTTCAAAAGAATTAAAACAACAAAAGCCGTTTCATCTTCGTCAATATCTAATATTAATATTTCAGCTTATAAACCAATAGAATCTCCAACAAATAAAATTAATATTCCAATTTATTTTTATTTTGATCCCTCTACAACCAAAATCAGCCCGTCTTCCACTATTATCGGTCTACTTGAATGACACGCCATTCGGACAAATTTCACGTACAACAATAATAATTTCTTGAACTTGAAAAAATGGACGTAAAACGAAGCAATTGCTAAGAGAAGAAGTGTAGATAAAATGCTGGTGGAGTTCTTCATTTGATTGAGCTTTAATTGCATTACTACTGTACTTGATTTCTTTCGAACTTGAACAGATAGGGTGTTTTTGACGTGAAGATAGGATATGATAAGGTAGAACGGGACGAGACAGGATAGAATATGTTGTTGTATATTGTGTTTGGAAGATCTGGAATAAAACTGTCAACTGTACTATTATATGTTTGATATAGCTGGAACATGACATGACATGACAAAAGGTTCAAATGACTGGAGTAACTCTCTTATATATATAACAGTATATAATATCATATAATTATTATATTATTATAATACAATATATTGGATATGATTGTAATTGTTTAAAAATTTAAATGGTAAATTGATCTTTTTGACACTTGTTCAATGTCATGAGACAAACTGTCCTAGGGTCTTGGATGAAACAATTTTTTATGACTTTTATCTCATCTTATCCCGTCATGTCTCATGTTAAGAAAGCATCAAACGTAAAAGAATAACAAACTGTTTCATATTGTCTTGTATTGTCCCGTCCGACGTAACACACGCACACATAATGTACCTATATTTTTACTGTGTTGTTGCCAACGTGTTGTGTACAAATAAATAAGAATCACATGAATGATCATGAAATGTGAAATTTAATTATTCAATCCATTCCTTTTTTGTATAGACATTTCTAATAATTTGTATCAAATTCTCTGTTAATAGAAAAATGATCAGAACCACATGGTTCTCATTTAAACTAAATTAAATGACTATCAAAACATTTCATTGTATATATAGAACCATAGAAGATATTCGCCAGGTCTCAAATAATTCTGTGTTAGAAAAAAGATACACGTGTTAGGTGGACAAAAATTGTTCATGATCAGAACCACATGGTTCTCGTTTAAACTAAATTTAATCAAAACATTTCATCATATATTTATAGTAGATATTAGGTGGACAAAACACGTGTTAGGTCTGAAATAATTCCGTGTTAGAAAAACGAAACACGTGTTAGGTGGAAAAAAATTGTTCAATTTTGACCATCCAAAAATTGCTCAATTTTGACCATTCAAAAATTGTTCTTATCCAATTCCAAATCATGAATTCTTTTTTGGACCATGCTTGGTATTCAAGATATTTATCTTTAATTTTAATTGATTAAAAAAATTATTTAAAATATTTAACAATAAATATATAGGACCAGTGTTGATTTTTTAAACTAATCAAACTATTACGATAAATATCTTTGATACTGATAGTTTAGCATCTAAACATTTTCCTTCTTTTTATATATCAATATGGAAGGCAGCCTCAGACCTATCAAGTATGTGCTAGTGATGACGTATATATATCTGCAGCATGGTGGATCTTAAATTTTGGTTTGCACCAAAATAAAATATAATATTTAAAGTCAACAAAAATATATATTAATATTAAAAATATATATTATTAAAAAGGCAAAAACTAATACCTGCAGCTAGACACCGGTTATGACGATCCGTTTTTTGTTGGACCGTAACAGTAAAAAGAAAATTGTTGTAGCTGTCCAGTTCCAATAAATCTGGAATCGGAATTGAAATCGTTACAGTACCAGTTTCGATTCTAAACCTTTTCAAATGATTTGGTTTTTGATTTTCGATTTTCGATTTTCGATTTTCGATTTCTGGTTTCCGACGGTTCGGTTCATCGGTTTGAACCGAACCGTCGACATATCTACCTTCAGCACCAACTTTGTATTCTGCCCGGTTCGTTCCAGGGATATCGAGTGAGCCTTCATGTGAAATTACTCATTAATTTGTATGTTTGAATTTCGGACTTAAAACCAACGATGGGAGTTGATAAGAAAAAAATGGATATTAACCGTGAAAATCAAGCACGCCCAATGCAGCTTACCAGGGGCGGCTCAACGGTTTCTAAGGTCTTAAGGAAGAGATAAAAAAAGGTCTCAATAATAATAATAATAATAATAATAATAATAATAAATTAATAAAAATTAGTTTTTCATACTTTTTGAGATGTAAAATTTTTAATCAAATTTTTATATTCAAAACTCTAAAATTTCTTTTTCAATATATAAAAGAGCTAATTCATTTAATTTTTTCGGTAAAAAATTAAATGGGTAGGAGTTTAAGGGTTTTTTTTTTAATGATAAAAATGTTTTTTTAAAGGGATAATCAAAATGCTAGAAAAAGTGGGGATTATGGATACTCTCGTATAATGATAAATGATAATCATGATGATTTTTATCGGTTATCTTTTTAATAAAAAATTAATAATATTATTAATATTATCTTATTTTATAGGCTTATAAAAGTTCTTATTTTCTAGGTAGTAATAATAAAAAATATAAAAAGAAGAGACCTTACAATATCTTACAATATCTTTTGAACGGTAATTTGTTTTCTTTTCTTCTTAATAGTATTATAAAAATTTATCATTAATGAGGTCTGTAAATTTTTGCCTTTTTTGAAGCCTTAAGCACAAGCTTTGATTGCTTTATCCTTAAGTTGCCCCTGCGGCTTACCCGTAAAGAACACCATTTAACTTAACAATATCTCATATTTGAATCGCTAGAACATAGTGGAAATTGCTAAAAATGACAACTATTATGGAAAATTCATTTTTAACCACATATGAAAATTTATTCGTTAATAGACATTTTTTTAAGAAATTACTTGAATGCCCTCATATAAAAATCATCCCCTAACACTTTCTCTCTATTTTTTCTTTTTTTTTTCTCTCTCTTTTACTCTCTCTTTTACTCTCTCTCCTCGATCTCTCTCACGTTGGCAGTGTGCCGCGAACAGTCGCCGGCGTCCTTGCAAAGGCCGGTGAACTGTCGCGGCCTCCTCTCTCTCACCGAACATCTCTTTCTCTCTCCCCGCACCTCTCTCTCTACTTTCTCTCTCTCTTTCTCTCTCCTCTCATTTCTCTCTCACATGACATCTACGACTTGCTGGAGTGCCGGTGTGCCATCGTCTGAGCTTCACGACCGTCATGCAACGCCGTCAAGCTCCCCCTTCGCCTGTGATGAGATCTGCAGAAAAAAAAGAAAGAAAACGAAATACCTAGAAACCCAGAACATTTCAAGTTTCAACATTTCAATTTAGTCCAGATTTCAAGTTTCAACATTTCAATTTAGACAAGATTTCAAGTTTCAAAGTTTGAAAACGAAAAAATTAAAAACCCATAACATTTCAAGTTTCAACATTTCAAGTTTCAACATTTCAAGTTTCAACATTTCAATTTAGGTAAGATTTCAAGTTTTCAAATTTCATATTTCTAGACAAGATTTCAAGTTTCAAGGTTTTACTTTGATTTCAAGTTTGGTTCCAAATTTTAGTTATGATTTTAAGTTTGTCTCCACTTTTTTTATAAAAAAAAATCAAATTCAGGGGTATTTTTATAATTTATAGACATATACTGATTTTTAAAAAAAAATAGCTAACGAATAAAATTTCAAATGTTGTTAAAAACGAAAGTTTAATATTTCTCATGGTTATTTTTGATTTTCTCTATAGAACATAAGCAATGGCTTAAGTTAAATCAATTTTTCATGTTTTAAACTATTATCATTCTAAAAAAAACCTGCAAATATAAAGTTTTTTTTTCCAAAAATAAGTAAAAAAAAAAAGTGGATCACTAATATTTCACTGAATTATAACTATATATATTAAGATAGCAAGAAAATTGAGCTTTATTTAATCAATTTAATGTGTTATAAAGATTTTACATTTAAATATATAAAGTTTTTCATAAAAAAGATAGAATTTCACATAAGTCCTAATTTTTTGACGATTTGTTATATTTGTAAATGTCTTTCCATATTACGTCTGTATTTTTTCCAAAACTCATCGCTTTAGTTCATTTGACCAAATAATTGAAAGTGAACTATTTAAAAACCTATGAAAGTACACTTTTACCCTTATTACTATTTAATTTAGCTAAAATGATTATCTTATTTTTAAATTAAAATTAAAATTAATAAAATTTTCAATAATAAAATATTTAAATAGATTACAAAAAAAATCTTTGATAAATAATAATTAAAAAATCCAATATTTTTTATTATTTTTATAGTTTTTTATAATGGATTTTTATTTAGCTAAAATGATTATCTTAGTTTTAAATGATCATTTTTTATAAAAATAATTTGTAATATATTTATTTTAGATTTTATTATTGAGACTTTTTTTCATTTTAATTTAAAGCTAAGATAATCATTTTAGCTAAATAAAAATCCATTATGAAAAAATAAAAAATAATAAAAAATAATGGGTTTTTAATTATTTATTTAAGATTTTTTTCCTAATCTATTTATTTAAGATTTTATTATTGAGAATTTTATTGTTTTTCATTTTAATTTAAAACTAAGATAATCATTTTAGCTAAATTAAATAGTAATAAGAATAAAAGTGTATTTTCACGTGTTTTAAAATAGTTGACTTTCAATTATTTGGTTGAATGAACTAAAGTGATAAGTTTTGAAAAAAATGAAGACTAAAGTGATGAATATGGAAATATATTTATAAAGGTGACAAATGGGACTTATATGAAATTTTGTAAAAAAAAAAAGAAGAATAATGTTAGTCTTCTTTAAAAAAATTCCAAAAAACTTTCCAAATTATGTTGGCATGCGAACATGTGAGTTGTGAACATATTGTAAATTGTGAGTTTTTTGAAAAGAAAAGAAAAAGTGGGAAGCCTAGCATTACTTAAAAAAATAGGAAGTTTTAACTATATAATTCATAATTAATTAAAGATTAAGTGAAGAATATTCTATAGTTTAATATAGATAATATATATAGAGAGAGAGAAAAAAAAAATTGGTTTAAATAACACATTTTCAATCTTGTAAAAATAAATGAAACTATCACTGCTTTAATAACTCTTGATTTATTAGCACCAAAATAGAATGTAAAACCAAAATGCCCTAATTTTTCTCGTACTCTTACTTTTCATTTTTAATTTTCTCCATTTCTCTCTCTCATTCTTCCTCTCCTTTCACAATTCACAGAAACTCTTCTCTCCCTAAAGATTTTTTTTTCATTTAATTTGTTCTCAACGAACGATTTATAAAGATAACTAAGCCATATCTTTTCCAATTAAATTGAAGTCAACCCTGGTTTAAAGAGTAGATCCATTGCTCGCACTTCGTTTTTTTTTTCTTTGTATTTTTTTCTCGCAAATTCGATACTTATTTTTCAAATTCAAGACTTATCAGGTCAAATTCGAGACTTATTTGTCATATTTAAGATTTATTGTGGAAAATTCGAGACTCATAGTGTATAGTGAATACAAATTCAAGACTTCATGAAGTAAAATAAGATTATTTTTTTTTAATTTTTATTTTGGTCTTTTTCTTCACCGTGAAAGTGACGAACCGGCGATAACAACGATTGACTCCAACGGTAGTTGGATCTGGAAGATCGGATGATGCTGAGTTTGTTGGCGTCATCGGTTTCGTCAGATTCGCGATGGATCGTCATAGATCTAACGATAAAGGTTCGCCGACATTTTGAGTTTTGCTCTGTTTCTCTCTCCATACAACACGAAACTGAAAACAAACACTTCAGTTACAACGACTGGCACCAAATGAATGTTTCCCAATGGTTTTGTTGGCCAAATCATTGGTTTGTAGTGGCAACTCCATTGATGGAGCTCTGAGCTCCATTAGTGGAGGATTTTGAAGAAAAGAAAAGAAAATAAAATGACTAGTAAGAGAAAATGATAGAAGAGGGATGGAAATTTTATCCAAATTTCATCATTGTTGCTATTTAACTCAAATCCCTTCCCAAAATGTACTATACAAATTTTCAGATTTTGTGTTTTCTAAAACAAGGCCAACAAATAGCCAGGTCTTGTCTAATCATGGCTCCGCCCATGATTATAGGTAATACCAACAAAAAAACGGGATATGTATTTATAATAAAATAAAATAATAATAATGAACTTAAATGATCTATTAGTCAAGATAAATTCTCTATTGCTGAATTGCTTTCAAACTAGACATGACGTCGGTTCCTGTTTGAAACCAAATCACTGGTCTGCAGTGGCAACTCCATTGATGGAGCTCTGAGCTCCATCAGTGGAGGATTTTGAAGAAAAAAAAAGAAAAGAAAATGATTAGTAAGAGAAAATGATAGAAGAGGGAGGGAAATTTTATCCAAATTTCATCATTGTTGCTATTTAACTCAAATCCCTTTCCAAAATGTACGATACAAATTTTCAGATTTTGTGTTTTCTAAAACTAGGCCAGCAAATAGCTAGGTCTTGTCTAATCATGGCTCCACCCATGATTATAGGTGATACCAAAAAAAAAATAACGGGATATGTATTTATAAAAAAATAAAATAATAATAATGAACTTAAAATAAATTATGTATTGCTGAATTGCTTTCAAACTAGACATGACGTCGGTTCCAGTTTGGAACCAAAACCTCCCTTAAAAGGTTTCGTTCCGGTTCTAGTTTCGAAACTGACGATTTCGATAGTTATATTCTTTTTTTTTTAACCCAATCAGTTATCAATCCCACACCTATTACCTACCCATACATGAATATATGATACATACACCGATACACATTACCTACCCATACATGAATACATTTTTTTTTCTTTTTGAATTGTAGAGATTTATTAAGGCTATAAGCAGGGGTGAAGCCATGATTTTAATTATGGAGGGGCCAAATGAAAATAATTATTAAGTTTCATTGGTTATTTTATGGTTGAGATTAAGTACCCTAAGTTATAAATTTTATTAACCGATTTTATCTAAAACACTTGAGAATAAGACTCTGTATTTAAAAATAATGAAAGTGAAAAAAATTACAGTTATTGATTACACTTAAAAATAGAAAAATAATAAGTTAAATGATAATTATTCACATATTTTTCTTATAATTTAAATTTTTTATCACAGTTATCAACGAAAATAACTTATAATAGCAACCAATAAGTTTTAAAAAATTAATTGAAATAAATATATATATATATAATTTTATTAGTGATGGAAAAAATAAATAAAATTGGTTGGGGTATGATAATAAATAAAATTAATTAAAACCTATTTTTAAGGAATAGATAAAATAACTATATCTATTTATATTAAATAATAGAAGGGATAAACGAGTTTTGCTTTTACATATCATACGTATTATAGAAATTATATACTCTAAATATTAAAAGATTTCATTTGGGGGGGGGGGTCTCTCTCCTCCGCCTCTAGCTATAAGCCAAGAGCAACCCCCAAATCAGTAAACCAGCCACCCCAAATCAGTAAATCATCCATCACCCAAATCAACCCCGTGAATTGAAGAAGAAGAAGATGATGATGAGAAGGAGGAGGAGATCGTCCGCTGAAGAATAAGAGATCGAAGAGGAGATTGACCATCTGGTGTCCGTCTATCGTCGGCGACGGGATAAAGAAGTGGTCAACCAGATTTAGAAAGAGAGAGAGAGACTGAGACGGAGAGATCGAGTTTGAGAAGAGATAGATACAGATATGAGTTTTATAAAAGAAAATTTAAATAATAAAATGTTCGAAACTAGAACCGTCGGTTCCAGTTCTGTTCGAACCAGGCGGTTCCTTGAAAAATGAAACCGAAACCGAAACCGAAATCAAAATCCAAATCCAAATCGAAATAGTCTAGGTACCGGTTTCGGTTTCGGTTTCGGTTTTTTCGGTTCAATATCGGTTTCGATTTCAGTTTTTTCGGTTCCGTTTCAGGTTCAAACCAAACCGGCATCATGTATATTCCAAACTCTGAACTACTGAACATGTTCTTTTTCAATTAAACATTATTACAAAAGATTCTTAAAATAACATATTTTATTTGTTTTTATATAACAATTTTTTTATATATATTCAATGCTTACAAATTTGGTCTTAATTTTCTTAGTTTAGTATATATGGTACTCGAGAAATAATTTATATATATATATATACTCAATTTAATATCTAAACCCATAAAATATTCAAATATAACACACCCCCAATAGAATTAGAAATTAGAAATTAACTATCTTTTAATAATAAAAAATAACAGAAAGTCACTCACTAGCATAATCTTATAAGTTACAACCACACACTTACCCAAATTATATGCTTCCACATAAATAAATTAAAAAACAAAATTTCCAAATATTAGGACCCACATGTCACATACCATAAAGTACAACTTACATGGATAAAAAGTTCGCTGAGGGTACGTTTGGTACGCGGGACGGGGACGGGACGGGACGAGACTGGACGGGACAGGACGGGACAACATGAGACAACATGAGACAAAAACCATGAAAACTTATCTCACCTCACACCCTAGGCCAGACTTGTCCCATGCGTGGGACAAGTCTGGAAAAGACATTTTTACTCTTAAAGCTTTTTAAATCTACAAAACTATCAACTATAAAAAAAAACTTATATTTTGTTGGAATTATGAACATATTTGGAACTTATATTTTGTTGGAATTATGAACATGTTTGTGTTATGGATTTTGTTATTAGGTTCGTGAACAAATATATTACATTAACTTTTTTGTTGGATCATGTTATTAAGTATTATCTGTAATTTACTATTATGTGAAAAGAAAAGATGTGTGGTTGAATAATTAAAACTTCTAAAATATATTTTTCTTTTCTATTATTCACAATTACAAGCATGTAAAATTGAATAATAATTTTATTTAAAAAAATTGAGGAAATAATATTATTAATTGATATTATTATTCAAAAAATGAGGGAATCACCATAATAATATTATTGTTATTTGAAAAAAAAAATCACATATCGTCCAAAAAATTATTAATTAAACTATTTTTTAATTACAATATTATTATTTTTTATGAAATATGATATATAAAAATATATTTTTAATAAAAATAAATAAATATTGACTTGTCTTCTACCAAATATGATATATAAAAATATTTATCACTATTATATGGTAACAAACATTGGATAGGACAAGAAGGGCACTCTGGTCATTTGAACCTCTTGTCCCCGTCCTGTCCCAGTCATACCAAACATACAACAGTACAGTGAACAGTTCTATCCCATGCCTACCAAACACAATATAGAACAGTCTGTCCTGTCATGTCTTGTCCCATCCCGTCCCATCTTGTCATGTCCCATGTCCACGCCAAACGCACCCTGAAGGGTCAAATCCAAAGCTCCACAAACATAAGAGAAAAGATAGGACCACCAAACTTCAAAATTAAGGATCCGTCTTATAAGTGTTTTTCGATAATTGTTTTTCAAAAATGAAAATGAATAGTTTCGACTGATGAAAACATGTCTAATATCATATACTAAAAACTATATTATGAAAATGAAAACGGTAAAAACATATCTGATAGCTTCACTGGAAACTGAATTCTGAAAATAAAAACAGTAAAAACATATCTGGTAGAATAATTGAAGAACTAATTTGATTCTCCCATCTTCTTAAAATATCTTTTGTACGGTTGTAATATTTATTATTTGAATAATAATCTATTATATGTGATATTCACGAACATGAATCATAAACATAAACTTATGGGGCACTCATTTCACAAATATTACACAGTTAGGAAAAAGCAAAGGGAAGATTATTGTTATTTCTTCAACTTGTGGATGGTACCCTCTTCCAGCATTAAGGCACCGTTTGACACACTATGGGATTATGATTGAACAATTTTAGTGGCACCGTTTGACACACTATGGGATTATGATTGAACAATTTTAGTCTCAATCCGCTGTTTGACACCATTTTGGATTTAGAATTACTAATCCCAGAAATAAATTTAGTCTCATGATTATGAGACTAAATAAACCCAACCACCAACCCAACTTTACTTGTCTTGGGATTATTTTAACCAACTCATTTCATCATCAGTTTCTCAGTATCGTTCAACAAACAAATCCAAATTAAAACCAAATCTAGATCTTCAAGACCACCGACACCGCCGCCACCACCTAACACCATCGACACCGACATTACAGCCAGAAAAAATCCCATAACCTAGAAACACCACCACAACCACCTAGATTCAAACATATTTACAATAACTTCATAAATCAAACTTAATCCATTAAATACAACCCAAAACAAAATTAATGGAAAATAAAGCCTGATAAGTAGAGAGAAAGAGTGGACAAAGGAGAGAAGAGATGAGAGAAAGAGAAGATAGAGTTTTTTATTTTTTTTTTAAAAAAAATTCTAGGCACTTGTTTGAGCATGGTGGTTGCCGACATCCTTGGTGATGGAGGAGAGGAGGCCGGCGGCCTCTTTGTTGTCAAGTAGTAATCGACCTTTGATTTGACATAATCAAGAAGAAGTGACGCAGTGAAAACGTAAAAGAGTTAGACCGACGTCTAAGTTCTATTGAAACTGGAATCCACCAGAAAGAAAATAATAAACAAGTCTGAAATTTTATTGAATGATCAACTGCTGAGCATTTCGGTTTACAAGGATATTTAAAATAAAATTCCTAACCCGAATCCTTATTGGACAAAAAACGGGGTTACATATTAAAAGCTGTCAAAAATAACAAAAACTGTTAAAAATAGTGAAATCACAAAAGTTACGGAAATAAAATATACTAACGACCACAAACACGTCGGAATTAACGGTAGACGATTCTGGTTTGTTTAATTCTGGCTTGTCAAAGTTAACTTATTACTAAAAAGGAAATTTTTAAAAAAGGAAATTTTTCAAAAAGGAAAGAACTGTGATTTCGGGACCTAAATGATGGAATTTGAGCGAAAAAGGTCGTGCCTCAACACCAAAGGTTTTGACTTCTGAAGATCTCGTCGATTTCCTTCAATTAAAGTCATTTATTCTTGGATTTAGGATGGTCCCGCAGAGCCATGTAGAACTCAGCCACTTGTTCTACATCAAGAAGAAGAAATCAGAGAATGGAAAAAAAATAAAAATCCATCACTTCAAGATGCCTTTAATTTTGCTTAATGAATTTGAGACTGGAAATGTAGGTTCGTTAAACTGTCACTATGTCGTGATCGTTTGGAAACTTCAAGCCTCAACTGATCAACTTGAACATCAACACCGTACCCCTTAATGGTTTTTAAAAATCGATAACATTGAATGATGTTTTCTACTGTCATTAAAAATATCATCAAATTATTTTTAGCTTTAAGAAACCATCATAGAGGATCAAAATTAAGTGCAAGCCCAAGGGAGAAAATACCCTCCACACATAATTGTAATCTCTTTATCACTAATATGGAAAGAAAGTGTACTATTAAATATGTAAACAGTTAATGGGTCAATAGATTTCTTTTTTAGATTTTAACATGAAATAATTAAGTAGAAACAGTTGATGTGTCAATAGATATCTTTTATATATTTTAACATAAAACAATTCTAATAATATAATCCGTAACTGTATGACTACACAGAAAAAAAAAATGGAACATGCAACAAAGAAATAAAATCATGTATATATATAAAAAAGAAATAAAATCATGCATATAAAAAAAAAAATCATAGAAGTGTCAAGGAGAGATACTTCCAAAGCAATCTTAGAAAATTCTATGGGATTTTCCTTAGAATTTGACGTGAAAGAAGTCTAAAAGAATACGTAACTGCAGGACAACAAACAAAAAATGAGGAAAAAAATGAAAATATTATTGAGAGAATTAATAGCAACGCAATCTTTGAGAATGAGAAATAGAGAGACCAATTGAACATAACTTACTTCAATAATAATAGTAAAAAAACGAACATAACTTACTATTAAAGAATCCACACGTGAAGAACTAAAAGATAGATAATTCCACATTGAAAATAAATATATATATCAAGAGAATGATATATATATTTATTGGTACGACAATGTTACAACTTAATAGATTAGTCTTTTTTGAGTTATCAGGATATCCATTAATTAATATATACATCATTTCCAATAAACGGATAAAAAATATACAAGTATTGAAATTTAACATGAAATCAAAGCCTAAAACAAACGTCATCAATGGCCTGGCCGAGCACTACCAAACAGTAACTCAAAAAATAAAAAGTGGGTAGTCGATATAAGCCAACCTTGGCTCACATGTGATAGGAGTGTTAGAGAACTCACATGAGAAGCTCCAAAAGATAGGATTGAATTCAACATTGAAAAATGTATATAACAATAGAAAATTAATGTGATGGGGATTGGGAGACTTTGTTGAGTGGGGCGATATCGATTGATGTTGTGTTTTGGGGCATTCCTCGCTGTCATCCGATTGTTGCCTTGTGGGTTGGGTCTGTTGAGGTGTTTTTTGTTAGGTTTTGACTCGTATTCTCGGATGGAACCAATTGAATTAAACGAGACTCGATTGATGTGAACTTTTTAGAGACATGAGATAATGTTTGGAAGTTGGAGATAGTGTTTGAGGGAGGTTTGAAAACCGAAGAAAAATTGAAGAAACAAATTCCATAAGTACCTATGTCATGGACCGTGGACAAGTCACATGGACCGTGGCACAGAGAGCGGTCAATACCAGGAGATCAACGCGGTGTAGACTGCGGCATGGGCAAGAGACGTAGACCACAGTTTCTAAGCGGTTGTTTTCAAAAGTATTTCACGATGTAGAAAGCGGGGTGTACACCGTGACCCATACCGCAGAAATGACTTGTTTTACTGAGATTGAGAATGTTGTGCAGAAAAGGAAAGGTTATCTTTCTGGAAGTTCTTGTGCTTGAAGGAAAATGACTACTCTTTACGTGGAGTAAAAAGACTTGTGCATAAAAGGAAATAGTCTTTTGTGAAACAAGAAAGTCTTGTAAGTTTAGGAGTAAGATTTCCTTTTATCATAAACTCTCTGTAGCTAGTATAAATAGACCTTGTAGTTAGGTTATTTTGTGTGGAGAAAAAGAGCACCATGTAACGTCAAAGAATAGTGATATCTGGGTAAGAGACCCATGGGTATATCCACGGAGGGATCCAAGAGAATATTAGTGGGTCAAGTATGAGATCCGTGAGTGATATTCAAGGGAGACCTAAGGGATATTGGGTTTCTTGACGAGGATCTTGTAAGCATCGTGAGCTAAGAGTCATGATGTAAAGCTCGATTTGTTAAGCTTGGGGACTTGTTAAGGCTCAATGGTTTAGGGTTTGGGTGTGAGAGAGAATCCTAAAATATTTATTGTTGTAATAATTTAACATATAGTGAAACTTTCTTTATCATCTTGATGGCTAGTGATTTTTCCCTAATTTAAGATTTTCCACGTATATCTTCTATTATGATTGGTTTATTTTCTCGCATCTATTTTTCTGCTATAGACGTTATTAATTGCTATGAGTTATGGACGAATATTAGACATGTTGTTTCCATGTTCATCGTTTCTAATTCCCAATAGTTTTGGTTTTTTTCATTTATTTTGTTTTTCTCAACTGCTAGTTATTGTTAGTTGGTGATTATTGTGTGTTTTTTTAGCTGTTTTTTGATGTAGGACATATTTAATGGGTCCATTAAGAGGGGTCGTTTGTATAATTTTATCTTTCATTCAGGTCAATTAGCGTCATTTTAGTTTTTATTTTCCTTGCCAAAAATAAGATCGTTCATAAAGATCTATATTTATTATTTTGATTACTTGGAGCTTAAGTTTAGGCTAAGAGTCACCTATAAATAAGACCTGAATTATATTGTCTTCTCATTCAATTTTTCATCAATAAAAAGTTCTTAGAACATTTGTTTATTTTCTTTATATTTCGCTTTCCACTTCATCATCAGAGCAAGGTTTTTGCAAACCTTCTGATGGTGCACGATAGTCCAGGAAGAAACCATCCTAATGACGGTGATCAACGGATGAGGGCAATAGCAACTGAAGTTGTTACTGTCGACGTTGACAACTTGTTGTAGGAACCCGGATTTATGTTGTGCAGTGGAAAAATTGGGTTTTAATTTTTTTATGCAACATGTAAACCGTATACAACATATAAGAATATATAAAGATGGATTTTTATATCATACCTTTGATGCTAACTTCTTCGTTTCTTTAAGCTTTATTTCGATTACAAACCACCAAGTCTTCCTCGCTATGTCCCGCGATCCGGTAATTTTGTGTGGGCACGTCACGATCTTCCAAGAACTGAGAGGATGCAGAGGCTTGAAGAAAGAACTCCTTCTTTTCTTCTCTAGCGAATTCGGCCACACCAAGCAAAAAGATATTTTTTTCCTTTTTTTGACCGAAATCTTCCTGGACTTTCTAGGGTTTTGCTTTTGTGTTCTTGGTTCAAAGAATCACACTTAGTCTCTTGTATCCTAGTTATGTATATATATATAACTAGATACAAATCCTTTTTTCAAATATATTTCCATATATTAAAAGGATAAATAGTATTTAAGTGTTATAAGAAAAGTAAGATTATTACTCCCACATAATCCTAGATGACTTGAACATAAATACTAAACTTTTTTTAAAAAAAAAACTAATCTAATTATTTTATCTTTGTTTCAGTCATGATTTTAACTTGCAACCTCTAATTAATAATTTATAATTATTAATTCATTAGTTAAATAAGCTAATAATCTAATTAGTTTAATTATTAATATATTAATTAAATAATCTCATTATTCAATTAATACCTGAATAAATACGTGTCATATTCGTAACACAATTAATTGGACAATCTAATTAATTAACCGTGACCCTTGTTACCTTTAATCAATCAGGCTAGCAAGGGGACCTAATGGACCCACAATTTTGAGCTCCAATAATACTTAGAAATAATTAATTAAACTCTTTAATTAATAGTTCATGATTATTAACCTCAGAGTTATTCCACTAAAAATTTAAGGTTGCACTCTTGAACTGTATATGTATTACACAAACCGAAATTACAATTGTCCATCGATATAATTGTTACATACGGTATGAACTTCCACAAGTAGTTTATAATTAGAGCTAGGTCATAAAGTCCGTTGTACCCGTTTAATTATATTTTTTCCATTAAGCACCATTGATTCTCTAATAGACAATAAATCCTAACTTCTTTTACGAAAGAAGGAGATCGCTCATATTGTTCAAACCTCGAATCAACCTTTAAGGGAACTACCATATACTTCTCGCAAGGAGTGAATTCCACTGTTATGCACAGACCTTCCCAGTCATAAGCCAAACCGTGATTCCAACATATAAAGTTATTGACAGGGAATGCAACTCCGATCTCACCCATGTTATATCAAAAACCACGATCTAACCTGAAGAAGTTGATAAGACACCCAGGATTAAGATCACCATATATAGCCATCAGTTGTTGATATATATATATATATATATATATATATATATATATATATATATATATATATATATATATATATCATGACGGATCTTGGTTAGGGATTTATATAGATCATGACCTAGTCTTATATAATTACATCATATAAAGTGCCTTCATTTTCATATCACCATATGAATAGTCTAGGTTAAGACCACCGTAAATTACAGAATGGACCGCAACTGTAGATTAATCATAAATAAAGTACATAACTCTACTTGCTATCTATGTAATCTTTAGATTGCTCATCTCAAATTGATTACCTCTGTATATGACTCTCACATATAAATGTATGAGACATGTATATAGAATGAATAAACTACTTCTTTTATTAATGTTTCATTCACATTTACGAATTACAAGCTTTGTGGCATAAACCCCAACAATCTCCCATTTACACTAAAGCAGGTGAGATATATCTTGTAACCCTAGACCCTCTAGGTAACCTTCAAACACTTTAGGCTTTAAGAACTTCGTAAATGGATCAACATGATTGTCTAACAATGCTATCTTGGTCACAGTAACATCCTCTCTCTGCACTATCTCTATGATGAGATGATATTTCCTCTCTTGTGGCTTTTTGGTTCTTTCGAATTAGCCACAACACCACTGTTATCACATTAAAGTGTGATGGGCTTATACAGATCTGGAACAACTTCTAGATCAGTATTGAACTTACGGAGCCAGACAACCTCTTTAGCTTCTTCAAGAGTTGCTAAATATTCGATTTCCATGGTGGAGTCACCAATACATGATTGCTTAACACTCCTTCATAGTCCATACTATATCTCCACCACTAATGGTAAAAGTTGATCCAGATGTGGATTTTCTAGAATCATTGTCTGACTAAAAACTAGAGTCTGTATATCCTAACGGGGATCAAATCTTGCCCTAAATATACTAGCATATAGTTTATCGTTCTTCGAAGATACTTGATAATGACCTTTACTGCAACCCAATGATCTAATCCTGGGTTGGACTGAAACCTACTGGCTACTCCCACTGTGAAACAGATGTCAGGTCTCGTGCATAACATAGCATACATAAAATTGGCTACTGCAGACGTAAAAGGAACATCTCTCATATCCTCAACTTCTTGAGATGTCTTAGGACATTGTTCCTTAGACAAGTGAACTTCATTCCTAGAAGGTAAGTTACTTTTCTTGGAGTTATGCATCGAAAAATGAACAAGTACCTTATCGATATACGATGCATGAGACAATGCAAAGAGTTTGTTCTTTTGATTCCTAATTAACTAAATCCCTAGAACATAACTCGCCTCTCTTAAATCTTTCATTTGGAATTGGCTAGCCAACCATCCATTTACTTCTGACAATACCCCTATATCATTCTCAATGAGTAGGATATTATCTACGTATAGGACTAGAAAACTACTTTCTTGTCAACGATCCACTTGTAAACATAAGGCTTATCAACGTTTTGCTCAAAGCCATAGGTTTTGATAGCATTATCAAACCTAATGTTCCAAGATTCAGATGCTTGTTTCAGTCCATTAATGGACATTTGCAACTTGCGAACCTTTTGCTCTTCATCATGGGACATGAATCCATCTGGTTGCATCATATAGAAGCTTTCATCAATATTCCATTCAAAAATATAGTCATGACATCCATTTGCCAAATTTCATAATCGAAATAGGCATTAATGAATAAGACAATCCGAATAGACTTAAACATAACTACTTGCGAGAATGTCTCTTCATAATCGACCCCTTCCATGTGGGTATAACCCTTTGCCACTAGCCTTGCTTTGAAGATCTCTACCTTCCCGTCTACTCCTCTCTTTCTCTTATAGATCCACTCACAACGTATGGGTTTTATCCCATCTGGTAAGTCTACAAGTTCCCAAACTGAGTTGCAAAACATGGACTCTATCTCGAGATTTATGTCTTTAAGTCATTCCTCTTTATCAGAATCTTCCATTACTTGTTTAAATGACAATGGATCATCCACACTGTCATCAGAGAAGCTTGTGCCTCCCCAATACCTAAATAGTAATCAGGTTGTCGTACAACACTTCCATTATGCTTGGGTGGTAGTGTGGTCTGACTAGGAACCGTCTGACTCTCAGACGTAGGTTGAATAATAACTCTTGTTGATTGAGTACTGATCTTACCAGACTCTAACTTATTTAATACAATCTTAGTTCGTGGTTTATGATCACTCATATGGTTAGACACATGAAATGTTGCATTTATTGGTGCAAATACTTTTTTCTCCTTAGGACTATAGAAGTATCCACCTTTAGTCTCCTTGGAATAACCTACAAACAAGCAAACCATAGACTTAGGGTCCAACTTTCCAGTTATGTTCTTCAGTATATGTATTGGACACCCTCATAGGCGAAATGGTCGTAAACTAGCTTTATGACCATTCGACAACTCTGTGGGAGTCTTAGAAATAGATTTGGATGAGACTACATTCAAAATATAGGCCACCGTTTGTGGTGCATATCCCCAAAAGGAATTCGGTAATGATGAGAAACTAATCATAGATCTCACCATTTCCATTAGGGTTCTATTTCCCCTCTCCCACCATTTTGTTGTGGTGTTCTAGGAGCTGTATGTTGGGATATGATCCCATGTTCAACCAAATAGTCTTTAAACTCTCGGTTAAGGTACTCACCTCCACGATCCGATCGTAGAGCTTTGCTATTCTTGCCTAATTGGTTGTCAATTTCAACTAGAAATTCTTTGAATTTTTCAAAAGTTTCTGTCTTTCGTTGCATTAGGTAGACATATGGTTGGCAAAATATGGACCTGGATCCGGGATCCAGATCCAACCTGGATCCAGATCCATAGAATATCCACATAAAATGAATGGGTCTAGACCCGACCCATATCCACTAAATAAACATATGGTTCGGATCTGGATCCAACCCGTTTTTCTTCCGGGTTTTGGTCGACCCGTCTATGACCTGTTTTATGTTTATTTTGACCCGGATATTTGACCTGGTTTCGACCGGGGTTATTTTTGACCCATATTTTTAACCCGATTGTTTTGTGCCATATTTTTTTGTGGGCCATAATTTTTTTGGGCTGTGATTTTTTTTTCCAAATCAATTAAATATTAATATCCAATTCAATTAAAAAGTTGATAAATTTTACAAGCCTATAAAATTCTAATTTTTTACAACCCATATCCAATAAAAACAGTAAACTCAAATATTAGTTCAATAAATCTATCAATAACACATCTCTAAATATTAAATTTTTACAACCCATATCCAATTAAAATAATGATAATAAATCACACTGATGTTAATGGTTCTTCCTCATATATTGTAGCATATAGTTCATCCTCTGGAATGCCACCTAAAAAAACAATCAAATAAAAAAAAGATGAGTAGCAACCAATAATATATATATAAGTAATAAATATAACTAAATTTGAAACAAACTGCATACCTCGAATAGGAGCCTATATCCAATTTTGTGTACACATCAAGGCCTCGAGCGTGTCCGGATGCAATCTTCTATGATGTGGACTCAAAAATCTACCCCCAGCACTAAAAGTGAAATCAGAAGCCACTCAAAAATTACATTTTGCCATCATAACACCATTAACATCAACCCTAATCATGTAATTTGAAACAAATGATGTTTTTCTTTTCTGTTTAGAGCCACCTGAAGCATTACTTGGCTCAACATCTTCAACTTCAATATTACCACTACTGTAGAAATATTTACTTAACTTCCTTCGAAACTAGTCATGTATAGCTACTTAACACATCATTTAACACACCATTTAATTTCATCGGAATTAAATATGAAATTAAAAAGTACAAATCAAAGTAACTGCTAATTTCATCGGTAAAGCTACACGAGGCATCTTTTATAAATAAATAATCACTATCGCATGCAACAAGACAAGATTACGTGGTGTACACTCACTCTGCACTCTAAAATCTACAATTTGTGTATATAAATAAATAAATAATCACTACAAATACATTATTGTATAGAATGAAATTTTATCATCATGTTCATGTACTCAAATATATTGAATTAATAATAGAAATTGTTAGCTTGAAGTGAGAGGAGTTAGATTGTGCAACTACATATTACATACCTTGTTTCACAACACGAACTGCTCTTAAAACATCACCGCCAGCAGAAAATGCTCTTCAAATACTCTACAAAAGTGAAAAAGTTACTGTGGCTCCAAAAACACAAAGGATGCTAACCACAAATATATATGCAAATCGTGAAAGTCCATCAGAAAATTATATGAATGATCATAGTGATTTTGTATTAACTTTTTCACTTAATACAAAATCACTAATTCCACGCTGCAAATTGTCTCAAAAAATTTCCTGATAAAATGTATATATTTCCAATTTTATACTAACCCACAAACTTGAGATCTTTGTCTTTTTAAAGTCTCACCTCAACGTTGAGATCTGTGTCCAAGTATTTTTAAAATATGCTTTATAAGTAACAACACAATTAGCTTCATAAAATAGTCATGTATCAGTTGTTGTACGCCTCGTTCATATTAGCCTATTAGGGTACCTGGCTTAAAGAATTTCATTCATATTATAATCAAGCAAAACCTTTCAATTAACCTCTCAATTAAATTATATTAATGAAATTAAAAGCCATATACATAATTATCCATCACAACTGCCCCATTAGGCCATTATTGACTTGTTCATGGTCTTGTTTGAACCAGCAAGAGATGAGAAATCCATCATTTAATTTTCCATCATTTAATCATCCAGAAATCCATCAAACCCCATCATTTAAATATATAATCATTCAAAACCTCTCGATTAACCAAACCAAACCAAACGCATCAAAACCCATCAAAACCTATTATCCAAAAATCACGAAAATCTCAACAACAAAAAAATGATTCAGACAAAAATAACAAAACCCATCATGAAATCATTCAAAATCCATTAACGAAACCCATCATGTAATCATTCAAAACCATAAACAGATCAACACGAAAATCATAAAAAAGAAAAAGAAATCGAAAATTGACATACCTATTGAAGAAGCAAAGACATACCAATATGCTTCGTCGGTGATGTGTCGATGGCGGCGAGAGTGGGTTGATACGTGGATGTGGACTATGGCGAAAGTGGGATTGTGGACTAGAGTGAAACTGTGAAAGGAGGCGTTGAAAGAAGATTGTAAATATGAAACCCTATTTAAGAAAAAAAAAACAGATATGGGTGGTTTTTTTTCAGGTCTAAATTATACCCGGTCAAGATCCATAACCGACCCGCAGTTATTGTGGGTCTGATTGGACAACATCCATTTGGATCCATAATTGATATGGGTTGGATATATACCCAATCCAAAACACATGGATCTGGACAAGATCCAATGGACCCAATCCATTTTGCCATCCCTACAGCATAGATATATACGTTACTAAAGTAGTCATCAATAAAGGGACATAATACTCATAATCACCCTTTGTTTTAACATCCATCGGTCCACAAATGTGTGAATATATAAGCTCTAGTCGTTCTATAGCTCTAAACCCTTTTTCAGTAAAAGGTCTATTGGTCATTTTACATTCTAAATAGGATTCGTAAACAAGTAAGGTGCCGACCTTTAACTAGCTTAAAAACCAACTTTTAACTAGTCTGTCTATCCTGTTAAGGTTAATATGGTTAAGTCTTATATGTCATAGATACGTTTTATTATCTGGAGAAATTATCTATCGTTTTCTTTTAGGTTTTTCAACTTTAAACAATTCAACATTGAGCAGTTATGTATGAATTAACGGTCTTAAAACATACAAGTTGTTTTCATTTAAACTTGAACAAATACTTAAACCATTTCGAGAAATAATAACTAACTTATTATTAAAAGAAATAGAATATAAA
This sequence comes from Dipteronia dyeriana, assembly GCA_032871835.1. Classification (NCBI taxonomy): domain Eukaryota; kingdom Viridiplantae; phylum Streptophyta; class Magnoliopsida; order Sapindales; family Sapindaceae; genus Dipteronia; species Dipteronia dyeriana. The sequence goes on along the minus strand of CM065300.1, from coordinate 26,623,137 downwards.
TGTTCCAATATTTTGGACATAGAAATCAAATTCCTTGTGAATCCATGAATAAAATTAATAGAATTTAAAATATGAAAATAATTTTCAAACCGGAGTCTAACTACTCCCACTGCTCTAGCTAACACGACATCCCCTAAACCAACATGCATAAAGATGGATCATTCCTTAAGCTCTGTTTAAGAATCAGTCCACTGTAAGGAAGATCAAACATGAATCAACTATCCAGGGTGAATAATCATCTTCCGCTAAACATGATTCAATAACAAATAAATTACATTTATCTTGTGCCTTTTTCTTTTTGGCACCCTCCTCCAGATATTGAGGACAATTCTTCTTCCAGTGACCGATCTTGTCACAGTGGAAACAATTTCATTTACCTTTATCCTTTTCGGTGGAGATGCCCTTTTTCGTGCTTTGGGCTTTCTTGGATTTGGGCTTACTTTTAGCCTTGCCAGTAGACCTCTTCCTCTTCTTAGATCCAGAGGAAGTTGGTTCAACAACATTTACTTCACCAGTCTTACCATTGTTGTCCTTAGTCATGGACTTAAAGGTAGTGAGCTCATTAAGCAACTGAGTCAGACTGAATCTCAACTTGTTCATCCCATAGCTACTTTTACACTGATCAAAGCTCTTTGGAAGAGACGTTAGTATGGTGCTCACCTGGCTAGGTTCATTATGGCCCGCCATTGATCTCTGCCGTGTTGAAATGGGACTTCATGCTCATGACATGTTCCCTAACAGATGCACCATCTTTCAACCGAGAAAGTATTACGGAAAAAAAAGCTTCGTGCCCCTTTTGCTCAGAGGGCTGCCCGAACATAGCCTGCAATGACTCCATAATTTTGAATGCTGTAGCCATTGCTTTGTGCTTTGTAAAAATCACTTCTGTCAAACTAACTAACAGATAAGTTCGGGACTTTGATCGGCTATTTCTGTACATGTTTTAGGTCCCCATTTCCTATTATTTGTGCTTTATTCTTGGGTAAAATTAGGTATTTTATGTGTTTGTTGAGCATGTATAGGTCACATTTCATTCAAGAGGTGTTGAATGTTATTTTGGAGAAAAAGAGAAAAAATATCATTTTTCGGACCAGTGCAGAACAGTAATATTACGGGGCCTATATCTTTTAGCTCAGATCGAATTGTGTCCTACTACCTATGGATTGAAAGCCCCGGAAGTCTAGTTTTTGGCGCACTTTACGGATTGTAATTCTGATATTCTTAGAAGAAGTTATGTGCAATTTCATAACCGAAGGTCAGTGTTGGATAGTCAACCGCGGCCTAGACCGCCGTCCATGCACAAGACCTAGCCAGTGGTCTACAGAGCGGTACTTGGCAGAGGAACTCCGCGGTCTGGACCGAGGCTACCTCCGGAGCGACCCAGGCCGCGTTTTGATGGATTTTTGGCAGAACCACTCCGAATTGCTCCAGAATTGCTCCAAAACTTCCCAAATCAAATTCTAATGATTTTAGAAGACCAAAACATGTTTGGGAAACTTCCAAAACTCAAATTTTGAGTCAAATATCAAAAGAGGAAATTCAATTTAGAAAAGAATTATCATTCTTTGTCTCATTCAACTTTCCCACTTGATGGATTTCCTAAACCTAAGAAGAATTGGGGGTTCACAAGGAAAAATCACTTATAAATACTCCATATTCTTTACAATTAAAGAGGGAGAGAAGCCAATGGAGGTCCCAAGCCACCAAGGGGGCCGTCCCCTACCACTCCACTATCAATCCATTACAACACATCAACATTCATCTTTATACATCGAAGATTGAAGACGAAGAAGAATTCATCAATGGGTTTTATTGTTTCTTTCTCTTCTCTTTCTATTTTCGTCATGTGTAACTAATTCCACATTAGGGAATCAATGTGAACCTCTATGAATATTCTTTGTTAGAATTGACTATATTTAATTAAATTAAGTTTTGATTCATTCAATTCATCCTATGTCTTAATTCTTATTTCTTATTAATGCATGATCATACGTTGGCATGAATTTAGAGATTTGATAATTTAATGATTAAGGTTAGAGTATTGATCTATACATAATCTTAATTAATATTCAATTGAATGGATAAAATTGATCTTAGCATTGATCTATGCAAGTAGGTTTTGGTTCATTGTTCTTGCACTTAATGGGTTCTCGATTGTAGTTTGCGCTATTGATCTATGGGTAAATTGTAATTGAGAACACTTGATTCATCCCAGGATCTTACGGTAATAATCATACTTAAGATAAGAATGAACCCTTAACTTGATTAATATCTTTCACAGTCAATTCGAAACATTGAGTAAACATAGTAGAGGAGCATTGATGACCTAGTGCTTTCTCACCTTTGATCACAACCAAATCTCTTCAATTGCTTTCATTAGATTAATTTAATTTAAGTTTTTAGTTTAAATCAATTCACCATCAATTTCTGGTTGCTTTTAGTTTAACTTTGATTAGAATTAGATCTAACCAAATAAATCACTTTTCCTCGTGGGAACGATCCTTACTTGCCGCTGTACGATATCTTCACGATCCGTGCACTTGCGAGTATTGTTTTTATAAACACGATTTACATCACATCAATTTTTTGGCGCCGCTACCGCGGATTAGTTGAATTTATTGGTTATTTCTAGTTTCAGTTTTAGTTTAATTTTTTTTAGTAGTAGAGTCATTAGTTAATAGTTTTTATTTTTGTTTATTTTTGTTTCCTTTTTATTTTCTCTTTCTTGTTTTCTTTTCAGGTAAAATGGACTTCAACGGACAACACGCTTATGATGAGGAAAGAGAAACACTTCATGGATTTACTATGCAACTAGCTGATTTAAGTCAACAGATAGAGGAGATGATTTCGATGACTTCGAGGAGAAAACAAGGGGTTTGCAAGATATGTGGAATGGTTGGTCATGATCTATGGGGCTGCCATTTGAGAGGAGAATTTCCAGAATATGTTGAAAAACAGACTCAAGCGTTGAATTCCTATAACATGAGGCCTATGCATGAACGATTTGAAAATTCCTACAACATGAGGCCTATGCATGAACCATTTGAAAATTCCTGCAATTCGTGGCCTATCAATGAATCATATGGAAATTCCCACAGTCAGTGGTCGAGTTATGAACCATATGACAATACTTACAACCCGGATTGGAGGAATCGTCAAGACTTCTCGTGGAGCAACAATAAAGTCAATACCTATGAGCAGCCGGTCTCACCATCATTGGAGGATACAATGAAGCGATTTAAGCAAACTATGGACCAAAGGATGAATCAACAAGATAAGAGATTCCAAGACACTGATGTGAGATTGCAAAATTTTGAAGCTTTATTAAGAAAGATAGAAACACAAATTGGGCAATTGATAGAAGATTTTGAAAAGGAGGAGCCTGAAAGATTCCCCTGCCAAACGGAGCAGGAAGAAGCTACCAACATCCCTTCGAATGATGAGATTATCAATACCATAGTAACCCATGAATTTTCTAACGATTTTTCTAGTGTTGTAGGTGAAGAAGTTCAAAAGGAGGAGATGGAAGAAAAAGCGAAGGATGCGGAATATGTCCCTTTTGAGGCACCGCTCCTATACAAGGAACTCAAGCCTTATGTTCCTACCATAGCTTTTCTGAGCAACCTACACAACATCAAATGAAATAAGTGGTTTTATGAACTTATTTCACCATACTTTATATTGAACATTTACTTGCCTTTGCTTATTGTGTGTAGGAACATGCCGACACGTGAATTTTTTTTCCAAGATATGATCGCGCGCAAGCATAAATTTGAGACATTAGAATTTGGTTGAGTTTTCCAAACATCCGTCTTGCCGAGACGTTAAATAAAGCGCTTGGTGGGAGGCAACCCACCTAGGTAATTTTTTAACTTTTTGTTTTAGTTTTAGTTTTTAGTTTTTAGTTTTTAGTTTTTAGTTTTCTTTATTTTTTTTATGTGTTTTGAGTTCTTGCCTTCCATACTTTTTCTTTATTCATTGTCCATAATTTTAATGTCATATAAACATTGAGGACAATGTTTAGATTAGGTTTGGGGGTGTGAATTCGTGTTTATTTTATTTTATTGAGCGATTTGTTAAAATCTACGAAAAAATGCCCTGTTTTGAAATATTTTGAGGCAAACGTTTTATTAAAAAATGTATTCATTGGTGAGGAAATAATTTTTTCTGTCCATGTAGAGTTCTTTGATTTTTCGATATGAATCTAATGGTATAAAGAACGTGAAATTCTGGACAGTAGTTTAAAAGTTATGAATGTTTCTTCGACCAAAGGTCATGGGCGATGCTCTGTTTTTGCAATTCTGCACGTGAACTGTGTTCAATGTCTGTTTTCTCATTTTTCTGATTCGAGTTTTGAAATATTTTATAAATGAAAATTGTGCATTTATATGTCTAGTTTATTGTGTTAAATTTTGGTTAACTTTTATTGAATCATGTGAGATATATGAGGTAAATAACAGACGTAGGTCTTTTTAGAAAGTCACCAGTTTTGAATCGTTTGTCCTCTATTTTTCGATGCTTCTTTTGTGTGCTTTAAGAGCCGTAATATATGCTTTATTCACTGAGTTTAGACTAAAGTCTTACCACTTAGAGTAGTGCATTACATTTTTCAAAATTTATGGCATGCTCTTGATATGATAGTGGATATGATGCTTAGTTGGATAACCATGATTAATAGTAGAGACTACCATTGTGAGTTCACTAAGCCAAAAAACATACATCAATATCATTATAGAGGGTTCTTTTGTTTGTACTCCTAAACACTCATCAGGTTCTTAGCATTAGAAATTGATCTCAATAGGTTATGCATTGGATATTAAAGAACATTCATCATAAAAAGATATTACATGTGAATTTTGCTCTTATTTTGGTTGAACCATTAGAAGTGATATAGGCAATGCGTGCTTTAACTCACTTAAGAGGCCTTAAATATTTCCTACCTTATGTGTGTGCTCCATAGCCAATTTTGAAGCCAAACACTATAAACATTTTTCTTTCATCACCCACATTTACTTAACCCCAATGAGCTATATATTAGCCATACCTTATAGTTTGGGATCATATTGAGGTGATGAAGATAATTGAAGAGAGCTCGAAATGGGTGATTTGTGATGTGCATGTACCAAGACAAAGCTAGAAGATCAAATGCAAAGAAGGTGAAGGAAGAACTATGTAATTGATGTATAAATTCTCATCTTATAAAAAAAAGCGAATAAAAAAAAAGAATAAAAAAAAAGTTGAAAAAGAAAGATAATTGAATGAGATGATGAATCAAATGTAAGTGAAATGGATAGAGCTTTATTATGAAATGATGAGAAATCAAAATCAACTCAAGAAGGAGGATGAATGAAAATTGTTGAAGAAACCTAGATGCAAGTTGAATGAAGAATTTGAAGAAATTCTGCCGAGTATGAAGAATGTCTGAAGAATTTCTCCATATGATCCTAGGTTTGTTTGCTATCCTTTTCCCATTCTTTCTTAATCTTCACCCAATGGCCCCGTTACAACCAAAGAAAAGACCTAATTGATCTTTTGGGGATGCTAGCTCGAGAGTAAAGGTAAACATGTGCTCTATCTTGTTTTTAATATCTAATTCCGTTCATGAGATCCTTTGCATAAAATCAAGCGTTCTTTTTATTATATATTCATATGCGATTATATCTTGAAATTTCTTGTGCATAAACTCCATTCGCATATGCTTGATGAGTGTATCTGCCTAGGTTATGTGAGAAATTATAAGTGACATCCTGTGAGAATTAGAGTCGAGTCGAATCATATCTATGACATTTAACGAATGCGTTTTTGTAGCTAGAGTATCTTGAGTATGGGCTTTTCATTTAAAAATAAGCATGCATTCAAATTTGTGACATAATTTTAGTCTTTATTCAGTGGCTCTAGCATGTATTGGTTTTGAATGGTACATGTGAGTTTACGTTTTGATTATTTGGTTTTTTGTAGAAATATGTTTGCAGGTAGCATAACTGTAAACCCTCAGGAGACAAAACTCCTCATACTAGGGACACCTAGAGGTTTAAAGGCTTGTAGCATATGCTCAATGCTATCGTGTTCGGCTTAGTTTATTTTTATTTTATTTTGAGTTTTTATTATAGTTTTGCTCGAGGACTAGTAAAAGATAGGTTTGAGGGTATTTGATCGGTCTATTTCTGTACATGTTTTAGGTCCCCATTTCCTATTATTTGTGCTTTGTTCTTGGGTAAAATTAGGTATTTTATGTGTTTGTTGAGCATGTATAGGTCACATTCAATTCAAGAGGTGTTGAATGTTATTTTGGAGAAAAAGAGCAAAAATATAAATTTTCGGACCAGTGCAGAACAGTAATATTACGGGGCCTATATCTTTTAGCTCAGATCGAATTGTGTATCCTACTACCTATAGATTGAAAGCCCCGGAAGTCTAGTTTCCGGTGCACTTTACGGATTGCAATTCCGATATTCCTAGAAGAGGTTATGTGCAATTTAGTAACCAAAGGTCAGTGCTGGATAGTCAACCGCGGCCTAGACCGCTGTCCAGGCACAAGACCTAGTCAGCGGTCTACGGAGCGGTACTTGGCAGAGGAACTTCGCGGTCTGGACCGCGGCGACCTCCGGAGCGACCCAGGCAGCGGTTTGATGGATTTTTGGCGGAACCACTCCGAATTGCTCCTGAATTTCTCCAAAACTTCCCAAATCAAATTCTAATGATTTTAGAAGACCTAAACATGATTGGGAAACTTCCAAAACTCAAATTTTGAGTCAAATATCAAAATAGGAAATTCAATTTAGGAAACAATTATCATTCCTTGTCTCATTCAACTTTCCCACTTGATGGATTTCCTAAACCTAAGAAGAACTGGGGGTTCATAAGGAAAAATCACTTATAAATACTCCATATTCTTTACAATTAAAGAGGGAGAGAAGCCAATGGAGGTCCCAAGCCACCAAGGGGGCCGTCCCCTACCACTCCACTACCAATCCATCACAACACATCAACATTCATCTTTATACATTGAAGATTGAAGACGAAGAAGAATTCATCAATGGGTTTTTTTGTTTCTTTCTCTTCTCTTTCTATTTTCGTCAAGTGTAACTAATTCCATACTAGGGAATCAATATGAACCTCTATGAATATTCTTTGTTAGAATTGACTATATTTAATTAAATTAAGTTTTGATTCATTCAATTCATCCTATGTCTTAATTCTTATTTCTTGTTAATGAATGATCATACGTTGGCATGAATTTAGGGATTTGATAATTTAATGATTAAGGTTGGAGTATCCATCTATAAGTAATCTTAATTAATATTTAATTGAATGGTTAAAATTGATCTTAGCATTGATATATGCAAGTAGGTTTTGGTTCATTGTTCTTGCACTTAATGTGTTCTCGATTGTAGTTTGCGCCATTGATCTATAGGTAAATTGTAATTGAGAACACTTGATTCATCCCATGATCATACGGTAATAATCATACTTAAGATAAGAACGAACCTTTAACTTGATTAATATTTTTCACAGTCAATTCGGAACATTGAGCAAACATAGTAGGGGAGCATTGATGATCTAGTGCTTTCTCACCTTTGATCACGACCAAATCTCTTCAATTGCTTTCATTAGATTAATTTAATTTAAGTTTTTAGTTTAAATCAATTCACCATCAATTTCTGGTTTTTTTTAGTTTAACTTTAATTAGAATTAGATCTAACCAAATAAATCACTTTTCCTCGTGGGAACGATCCTTACTTGCCGCTGTACGATATCTTCACAATCCGTGCACTTGCGAGTATTGTTTTTATAAACACGATTTACATCACATCAGACTTCTCATAAAAGGAGACCCATTTCTTGTATGCATCACAAACATTTCGTGCAGTATTGCGAGCAGACTGTGGAGGACCCTCCTCCGTAAGCTCAAACTTTAGGTTTTTTGTTACCAGGATTGCATTGATATTATTTTTCCACTTAGTATAGTTTTCTCCAGTTTTTTTTTTTTGAAACAAATTATGGTGTGTTTAATATAAATCTAGAGGGGAGGGGAGGGGAGGGGAGGGGAAGGGGGGGGGGGGGGGGGGGGGGTGAATAGATTTAAATCAAAATTTACCCAATTTTCGTTAATGACCAAATAGACAAAAATACCCATAACTTGTCATAATAGCGAAACAAGTGTAAAAAATGCTGAATTAAAATGAACAGTTGATCTTTACGTGGACCTCCAAATAGGAAAAACTACGGGTTGTTAAGTGCGCCACACTTGACCCTCGAATCCACTAATGGTAAAGGAATTACAACCTAATCTCGGTTTATAATCCACCACCACTACCTAATCCCGGTATGAGTTAACCTAGTCTATCTTGCTTGCGATTTAAGCTACCTAATCCCAGAAGCAACATAAGTCCTACTTCTCAAAGAAGAGATAAAATGGCCTATGTGAATATATGATGATATTCAAAGAACAAAAATGCTAGGGAACCTTATATGTTTTTCTAGGATAATGAGATGACATTTAAAACAATCCTATATATCAAGAGCTAAATGACCTGTTCATAAAGCTTAGCTAAACATAGATCAAACAATCCTATGAAGCTATCACAATACAACACTCAATCATGTCATCACAAAAAATCTCTATTTGTATCTAGAATATATTCTAAGAGCATGCAAATGATAAAAGAGATGGCTTGGTAAGAAAACCACTTAACTTATATGAAGATAGTGAGAAACTTACCAAACAAGATGTGATGATGCAAAACCATACATGGATGCACTCTATATGACCATAGATGATGTTTTTATGCAAGAGGAGATGCTTTGAGTGTATAAAGGTGAGTTCTTGTGAGATTTTTCCTTTTGAAATATGTTTTAAGGAAAAGATGTAATATTTGGAACTCTTGGAAGAACTGAATACAAAGAGACATGTATATATATATACATATGTCCCAACCAAAGTGAGGTCGATTTTTTTAAAAACGCTTCAGCTCCTGCTATGTGCGCTGGTGAGTGGCGCTGGTCGAGTAGCGCATCACCAGCGACAACTCACTGGCAAGTTGCACTGGTGAGAAGCACTGGACAAGTCGCACCACCAGCGACAACCCACTGGGAACATGTGCTGGTATTGGCGTTAGTCGAGTGGCGCCACACAAGTAGCACACAACCAACTTTCTTCACACTCAAACACACATCATGCAAGATTAACAAAGTGAAGAGGATGCATCTTAATGATTAACATGAAATGGCATTTTAATCACAATATGCAATCAATCAAGAAGAGTTATTAATACATGAATGCATATAAATATAAACACACAACATATACAAATAAGAATTATGCATGAGTTAGTGAGTGTGTGCAACTATCTCTTCAAAGCAAGCAAACACTTAGAAATTTGCCTTTGGTGCTTCTTCTCTTGAGGTTTTGAGAGCCTAAGCTACCATTACATAAAACCCCAACATGTGGTTTGTTCATGAAATAAACCAATAAATAAACGAGGACTTCATGAAATAAGCCAATAAATAAACGAGGACTTTACAATCTCCCTGACACATCCTAAAGAAGTGTTTATACTCTTAAGTATAAGAGTGTCAAAGTAATAAATTAACCAGTAAGACCGGGTCAAACCACAGAGAGGTTGTTCACTTGTCCTTGTAGAATTAATTATCTAGATTAATTAATAAGCTTGTTATAAAATGTAAAACAATTAAAATTAATACTGGGGCTAAGGGATCCACTGTTGGTAATTCAAATATGATCAAATTATAAATATTTAATCCAGATTAATGGGAGAGTATTCCACTCCATTGACCACTCTCTAATAGATGTGGGTAAAAGTACTCAATGTGCCAGACAATATCTGCCTGTCTACAGTGAGTCAAAAACTCCACAAAGATTAGAGGGGATAAACCACTCTTTGATAGATATGGGTAAAAGTACTCACTGTGCTAGACAATATCTGTCTATCTACAGTGAGTCAAAAACTCCACAAAGATCAGTGGGGAGAAAGCATAAAAATAATAAACTTACCAAAATTGGATCATATTTTCCATACCAACAGTATCACTTTTGGCCCCAGCTATATAAAATTAGCCATACATAATTTAACTAGAAAATAGCTATTTTATTTTAACTGAGAATTTGAGAACAAAGGAGAGAGAATTTCACAAATCTAACATCAGATTTGGATTCACAATATGAAAATTAGAGGGGAGAGGCCCCCTATTATACAAAATACGGATAAAAATTGACCATCGGATGAATTTAGAATGGAGCGTCCAGATTTCACCACGTCATCAGTGAACAGTGATAGTGAACAGTAACGTATCTGAGAGTGAACAGTAACGCATTGTGAGTGAACATGGAAAGTCAACTATGAACGGTATAAGTCAACTGTGAACAGTGAATAGTCAAAATTATAAAAATGCCCTTCGTGGTCTTCTTAAGGTTTTTTTGACGTTCTAAACTTGGAAACGATGTTTGTTTTGCCATCTGACTTCTCCATGATTATGAATTGATCGAATTATCTCTGAAATACAAAGAAAAATACACTGATTACTACACAACGCATTTATTTAAGCGAATGAACGAAATTATGTCTAAATTGGGGAATTAATCATATTGGAAGTGTAAAATGATGATATTATCCCTTAGTAAACATACACTTTTCAGTGTTAATCACACCCCCTAACCAGCTTATTACTAGTCCCTAGCAATTAAAGTGAAAATAGTAAAAACTCAAATTCAAATCTCTAAACTACCAAATAGACAAACTCTCCCATACCTCTTTTCTCACCTTTTGACAACCAGTCATCAATTGAGTTATCAATCAAACTTTCTTGTGCTGAATAAAGATCAACACGATAACTATGAGATTCAATTTAAATCAAACAATATTTTCATTCCGAAATCTCACCAGGGCTTTTTCCTTAGGCAACAGTTTTATTCTATTCTTTTTTTTTTTCTTTTTTTTTCTTTTTTTTTAATACAACAAAATTGGAAACAAACATTCCATCTTTAATCCATGTAGCGAGCTTTAGGCCAATGACTCCTAAACCAGTTGGCTTTAGAGCATTAAGTGTTAAAACACTCCTACGGTCTTAATTACTCAGATTGCAGATGTTTTTTTTAGTACAATTCCCTTAATCTTTCTCTTTAACCCGTGTAACGAGCTTTGGGTAAATGACTCCCAAACCAGTTGGTCTTAGGGCATTAGGTATTAAAACACCTCTCGGACTTAATTGATCAAGTTAAAGAGGCTATGGAACTGCACTTTATTCTTATCCGGACTCCACCGTTTTGCACGAACACTCTATGCTTACTGAGGCATGAGGCCCGGCTACTAAGTAAGAGTTTTGGTCACAACACCCAAAATTATTATTATTATTATTACTATATAAATTTTTAAACAAGACCACTGCCTTCGGTTGTTACCCTTGAATGATGTTTCAGAACTCAATATCGTAAAATCTTAACTTACTACACATAATCACATGTTAATGTGCGTGTGTGTATAGAATAGTTCAAAAAATTTCTCAAGATGACTTAATGAACAAAAGGATTAGTCAATGATATCACAATGGAGAATTTATAAATTTGAATAGTCAGAAGAGAGGAAAAGAAAAAAAATGCATCAGAACTACAAAGATGCGTCTTAGAAGTATCTAAAAGATTTCCTTACTCGGCCATCTTTACAAAAAAATGGTCAAAAGTTAGTTTTTTTTTTTTTTGAAAAATAAAAGTTATTGAATTAACTATCCCCTCCCCCCAACCAAAATGAGACATTGTCCCCAATGTCTTTAGAAAAAGTTAAGGTTTAGAAGATATCATCTGAACAACTTGAAAGACAAACAAAATCCTGCAAAACAACAAAATAAATACAAAATATAGGAAAATAAAATGCAAAAAACCATGAGACAATTACACACTGTGATTCAGATCAATTCTACATTACTTGTTCTCTTCAAAAATCAAAAGTAAACAACAATAATTAAAAAAGATGTTAAATGCGGAAGGATAAAGATAATAAAAAGGATATTTACTGGTAGTTGTGATTGTGGCTCACATCTTCCTCTGGTTTTACGTCCAGAAACAGCTTTAACGCCCTCTATGGGTCGGGGATATGCTTCCCATCTAATTTTCTTATAAATCGGCAAACATGGTCTTTTAAAGCCAGATTCCCAAGACTATATTGTGCATGTTCTTTTTGAAATTGTGGCCATAATCGGTCAATTGTCATTTGCACATATCCACTAGGATGTGCATCAAGAGTCGTTAGGATATTAACCAATGACTCCCTACGCAAACCATGCCTAATGAATAAAATTTTATCTTCCCGATTATTAGACACCATTCCTAAAGAACGACAACGTGTGTTGCAAGTTGTACGTGCACATTTGTGACACGTAACCCCTAACTGTTTAGCTCTTCATTTTTTTTAAGGTTACTTCTTCCAAAACCAGGCATGTAAGATATAAATGAATCAACAGACTCACCTGCTAGACATACCTTAGCTTCGATCAACCAGCGAATTTCAACAGGAATGTTGTTTATCTTCAGTAAGCGTAATCTTTCGGAACGTGCTTTGTAAATCTTTTTCAGAGCATTTTAGGGCAACAATGGAAAATATTTTCGCAGGTTTGTGAAAATTTCATCCACGCCTTGTTTTGGGGGTCAGTAATTTGGGAAACGGAATTAAACCGACTTGAATTGTCACGGAGTACCGTTATCCGCTACTTAACCGGGGTTATATAGCAAAACACACCAAGGAAAAATTGAACCTAGAAATTAATCCTGCAAAAATTCAAAACATAAAAGTGAACAAAAACAAAAATAATAATTGCAAACACAAATAAAGTCAAAAGCAAAAGATTTGTTTACTCACCTTTGTAACAAGGGTCAAAAAGGAAGGCAGAGTCTTTTTGAAAATCTGTATTTTATACAAATGGTTTCACACGTTGTCTATTTACTTTAAACACATTACCATTTCTAGGATTCTCAATGTCAAGGGCACCATATGGATACAAGTGTTTCACAACAAATGGACCACTCCATTTCTATTTCAATTTATCAGGGAATAAATGAAGTCGAGAATTATAAAGCAAAAACTTTTGACCAACTTCAAATGATCTTCTTAAAATTCGTCTGTCATGAAAGGTTTTAGATTTTTCTTTAAGAATTTTTGCATTTTCATATGCATCATTTCTTAATCCTTCAAGTTCATTTATTTGCAACTTGCGCAATTCACCAGCATCATTTAGGTTAGAATTGAAAGCTTTAATGGCCCAATATGCTTTTTTCTCTAGTTCAACAGGTAAGTGTCAAGGTTTTCCATAAACTAAACGATAAGGAGACATACCCAAAGATGTTTTGAATGCAGTGTGGTAAGCCCAAAGTGCATCATTTAGTCTAAGAGACCAATCTTTTCGATCAGGTTTAACCGTTTTTTGCAAGATATGTTTTATCTCCTTATTTGCTAACTCAACTTGACCACTTGTTTGAGAGTGGTATGGTGTGGCAATTTTATGTGTGACTCTATATTTCTTTATTAAAGACTCAAAAGGTTTGCTACAAAAGTTTTTGCCTCCATCACTGATAATGGCTCGAGGGATTCCAAATCGACTAAAAAGATTTTCCTTTAAAAATGATAAGGAGACATACCCAAAGATGTTTTGAATGCAGTGCGGTAAGCCCAAAGTGCATCATTTAGTCTAAGAGACCAATCTTTTCGATCAGGGTTAACCATTTTTTGCAAGATATGTTTTATCTCCTTATTTGCTAACTCAACTTGACCACTTGTTTGAGGGTGGTATGGTGTGGCAATTTTGTGTGTGACTCTATATTTCTTCATTAAAGACTCAAAAGGTTTGCTACAAAAGTGTTTGCTACAAAAGTGTTTGCCTCCATCACTGATAATGGCTCGAGGGATTCCAAATCGACTCAAAAGATTTTCCTTTAAAAACTTAATCACTGTTTTGTGATCATTATTTCGATAAGGAATTACCTCAACCTATTTTGACACATAATCAACGGCAACTAAAATGTACAAAAATCCAAATGACAGAGGAAATGGACCCATAAAATCAATTCCCTAACAATCAAATATTTCAATGACAAGAATGGGATTTAAAGGCATCATGTTTCGCTTGGAAATAACTCCTAACTTTTGATAATTTTCATAGGTTTTACAGAATGCATGTGCATCTTTAAACAAGGTGGGTCAATAAAATCCACACTGTAAGATTTTTACAGCCATTTTCTTTGACGAAAAATGACCACCACATGTTTAAGAATGACAAAAGTCAATGACACTACTTACCTCATTACCTGGAATACACCGTCGAACAATTTGATCAGGACAATACTTGAATAAGTACGGGTCATCCTAGTAAAAATGTTTTGCCTCTGTTAAAAATTTCTTTTTGTCCTGTGCATTCCGATCGAGTGGCATCATTCCTGTTGCAAGATAATTAACAATGTCAGCATACAAAGGTAAAGTTGTGATAGAGAATAAAAGATTATCAGGGAAAGAATCATTGATGGGTGTTTTTTCTTCTGGTTCATCATCTTTCCGTTCCAAATCTTCAAAATCTAAAGTGTCTTTTTCTTCTTCGGCAACCTATAAAAAATTATCAAGATGTGAATGCGAGCTTGACTCAGGTGAATTGATCAAACAAATTTCAGATAAGTTAAAAAAATCCTTTTGAACATGATCTTCAACAATGGTTTCAATAATGTCTACATCTTTATCTTCATTTTCATCATCAGATGGTTCATTAGACATGTTGAAAACAATAAGCTTAATTTCCATATTTCCAAAAGACATGCTCATTATTCCATTCCTGCTATTAATCAAGGCATTAACAGTAGCCAAAAATGGTCGGCCCAATATAACAGGAATTGATTTGTGCTTATTAACAACAGGTTGTGTTTCCAAGATAATAAAATCTATTGGGTAGATAAATTTATCGACTTGTACTAACACATCTTCCACTATTAATTTTGGAATTTTAATTGACCTATCAGCAAGACAAAGTGTGGTTGAAGTCGGCGTTAAATCACCAAGCTTAAGTTGCTGATAAAATGAGTATGGGAGCAAATTTACACTAGCACCTAGGTAAAGCAAAGCATGTTCAATTTTACAGTTACCAATTGTGCAAGAAATAGAATGACAGCCAGGATCTTTATATTTCAAAACATTTTTATTGGAAACAATGGAACTTACATGTTCAGCCATAAAGGCTTTCTTTCTTACCTGATGCTTCCTTTTCACAGTGCACAGATCCTTCAAAAATTTAGCATAAGAAGGTACCTGTTTGTTTGCGTTCAACAAAGGGATATTGATCTTTACCTATTTAAAATTTCAAAAATCTTTAGGGGATGCTTCAATTTTTATGAATTTTTAAGAGCCTGAGGATATGGGAGTGTAGGTGGGGATTCAATTATTTCTTCATCAACAGTGGTTTCATAAACCCCTTACTTACCCTTGAAAAGTGACTCATCATCATTTTTACCAAATTCAAGAATAGGTTTTTCGATGACCTTACCTCTACGAAGAGTGATAATTGATTTGACTTGATCTGGGCATTGGTTACTATCATAGGAACTTGACTGACTCTTGAGATTTGGTTATGATTGAGATGGGAACTTACCATTTTCATGTGTGGTGAGTGTAGAAGCAATCTTTGCCAAAGTATCTTTAACATCTATCAAGGTTTGTACAGTTTGGCTGTTAATGGATTCTTGCTTCTCAATGAATGAGTACAAAGTGTCTTCAAAGTTTTTCTTAGATGGTGGGACATAAGGTGCATAACCTTGTGGGTTTTGGAAATTCTGGTGTGTTTGTCGATGTGATGGACTTGGTGGTTGTGAAGACTGGGCTTGATTGTTGTTCCTCCAACTAAAGTTTGGATGATTTCTCCAACCAGGATTGTAGGTTTGTGAGTATGGGTTGGAATTTGGCTTGTTGAAAGTGTGTAAAACATTAGCTTGTTCATGAAGGCAATCTTTTATGGCTGGCAAAGTTGGGCAACTATGAGTGATATGATCGTCAGAATCACAAACATGGCATGCAATTTCTTGTATAGATTTTACATGTTCACTCTTTTTAGTTTCTAAAGCTTCAACTTTCCTAGCTAGGGATGCAAATCTAGCTTGAAGGTCACGATCTTCCCTAAAATTGTAGATGCCTCCACTAGATGGAGATGGTTGTGGTTTGCTCATGGACTCATAGAAACCAATGGTGTCCCAATTTTGAGAACTTTTGGTGATATGATCAAGGTATTCAAGTGCTTCTTTAGGATTTTTGTCACTGAACTCCCCATTACACATCATTTCAACGTCTTGTCTACTTTGGGGTGTGAGTCCCTCATAGAAATGTGACACTATCCTCCATGTTTCAAAACCGTGATGTGGACAGACATTTAACAACTGTTTGAACCTATCCCAACATTGGTAAAGTGTTTCCCCAGGTTTTTGGGCAAATGAAGTGATTTGCCCATTAAGAGAGTTTGTTCTATGAGGTGGGAAAAATTTCTTTAAGAATTGTTGTTGCATATCATTTCAAGTTTGGACTGATCCTGACCTAAGGTTTTGTAACCAAGTTTTAGATTTATCTTTTAAGGAAAAAGGGAAAAACTTAAGCCTGATTATATCCATGCTAACATTTTGGTCAGTGCATGTGTTACAGACTTCCTCAAACTCCCTAAGATGCAAATATGGGTTTCCAGATTCAATACCGTAAAAATTGGGTAAAAGTTGAATGATTCCTAGTTTAAAATTAAAGTGTGTTGCATTTGGTGGGAAAGATATGCATGAAGGTGCTCCAGTACGTGTGGGATTCATGTAGTCTCTAAGAGTTCTAGGTGGATTTGTGTTAATGTGTTGGTCATGGTCAATATAAGGTGGATGATTGCTGTATTGAGACACGTTGTCAAGGTTGTCGAAAAGGTTCTCGGCTTGGTTTCCTGCTGGATGTCTAAGTGGGTTTTCAGCCATGTTGTTAGTGAATGTGGGTGATTGGGATTTCCTAATTAATATACCACTAGATGTTCGAAACCAACGTCTCATGCAAATTTAATGAGGGTTCATGGAGGTAAAATACATAAAAATGAAGAAAATAAAAGAAAAAGTGATGAAAATAACAAAATGCAAAATTCTAGGGGTGTAAATGAAAATATGCACAAGTGTTGGGACAGAAGTGTAAATAATTATAAATATAGGGACTAAAGTGAAAATGTGATAATTACATAGACTGATATGCAAAAATTAAAAATAAAATGACCTATATGCAAATGCAAACTAGATCTAAGTTAAAATGCAAATAAAAAGTACATGGACTAAAATGCAAAAATGTGATTAAAAATAACAAGTGTTTTTAAAAAAAAATGGATGAAGTTTATGATTGAGATGAGTAAAGCAAAATTAAATACAAAATAAGAACAAAGAAGATATAAAAAAAAAACTGTAAAACTAAAATAAAACTAAAAAGAAATTACTACTACAAAGAAAAGGAGGACTTACCTCCCCGGCAGCGGCGCCAAAAACTTGACACGTCCTAAACAAGTGTTCATACTCTCAATTATAAGAGTGTCAAAGTAATAAATTAACCTGTAAGACCGGGTCAAACCACAGGGAAGTTGTTCACTTGTCCTTGTAGAATTAATTATCTATATTAATCAATAAGCTTGTTATAAAATGTAAAACAATTAAAATTAATACTGGGGCTAAGGGATTCACTGTTGGTAATTCAAATATGATCCAATTATAAATATTTAATCCAGATTATTGGGAGGGTATTCCACTCCACTGACCACTCTCTAATATATGTGTTTAAAAGTACTCAATGTGCCAGACAATATCTGTCTGTCTACAGTGAGTCAAAAACTCCACAAAGATTAGAGGGGATAAACCACTCTCTGATAAATATGGGTAAAAGTACTCACTGTGCTAGACAATATCTGTCTATCTACAGTGAGTCATAAATTCCACAAAGATCAGAGGGGAGAAAGCATAAAAATAATAAACTTACCAAAATTGGATCATATTTTCCATACCAACAGTATCACCTTTAGCCCCAGCTATATAAAATTAGCCAGACATAATTTAACTAGAAAATAGCTATTTTATTTAAACTAAGAATTTGAGAACAAAGGAGAGAGAATTTCAAAAATCTAACATCAGATTTGGATTCAGATCATGAAAATTAGAGAGGAGAGGTCCCCTATTTATACAAAATACGGATGAAAATTGACCATCGGATGAATTTAGAATGGAGCGTCCAGGTTTTGCCACATAATCAGTGAACAATGACAGTGAACAGTAACCCATCCATGAGTGAACAGTAGCGCATCCGAGAGTGAACAGTAACACATCGTGAGTGAACAGTGAAATTCAATTGTGAACAGTGAATAGTCAAAATTATGAAAATGCCCTTCGTGGTCTTCTTAAGGTTTTTTTGACGTTCTAAACTTGAAAACGATGTTTGTTTTGCCATCTGACTTCTCCATGTTCTGATTTGATCGAATTACCTCTGAAATACAAAGAAAAATACACTGATTACTACAAAACACATTTATTTAAGCGAATGAATGAAATTATGTCTAAATTGGGGAATTAATCACATTGGAAGTGTAAAATGATGATATTATCCCTTAGTAAACATACACTTTTCAGTGTTAATCACTTCCCTTTTGGCTATTTCGTGACAAAACCACCACTCACATTGATCCTCATAAAAATATAAAACACCGGGAAGAATTCTACATTACAAAGAGACATATATATATATATATATATATATATGTATATATATATATAACTTCAACTCTTCAATCTCCAATCTCTTGTAGAACAATCAACGCTATACAACAAAACAAAGACAAATGCACTTTCCAAACCAAGTGTATGTGAGATGATCAAGTGAATATAAAACAAGACAAAAGCATTTGCATTTAAAAATATGAGTATGAGTACAACATCATGCAATGTATCCCTTCAAAGGGTTACTCCCCCTCAATATGTAATCTCCCCAACATGCCAACTATCCCAACTCCCCCTTTCCATATACTACTCCCCGCTTTTGTCATGGTATAGGCAAATGAGTAATCCCTAACCAGGTCACTCAAGGCAAAGAGAGAAAATAGCATACAAGATATTTACATAATTATATACGCCACATTTATGCAACTCAATTAATAGGAGAGAAACAAGGAGATTTATTTTAAGAAAATGTGTGAATAAAAAATGTTTTGCATACAAGACATGTTGCATTTAAGTCAAAAAACAATGGTATTAGGCAAAGCAAATATGCAAATACCATTGGTTTCCAATAGAATTCAAACCAATTTCACCATTTGTCATGAGAGAAGCATAGATATAGAGTTTTCATAGATGTCAAGTTTTAAGAGTGCTATATCCAACTTTATAAGCGAAAAATGGCATGAGCAACTTTGCACCATATTTGATTTTTCTAGGTAAGATACTCGTATGATAGTAGCCATGTTCAACTAATAAAGAAAGAGAGACACTGATTAAACATTTTAGTCTCACTAGCATTTTCACATATTGTTTTGCATTTAACAATTGCAATCATCAATTGATGCTTTATCATTTTTCATTAGCATGTCATTAAAGAATCATCATGTCATAGAGATAACTATAGGTCATTCAACATGTACTTCCTATGTAGATTTCCTAGTCCAAAAATACATGTTTGAACATAAATATGACATGGATTGTAATCAAGGCAAAGTTCACACTTATTGAAGCAAATATAATGTAATATTATATAAGTGCAACCAAGCTACTCAAGTAATCAAAAATGGAGTATAAACGTTTCCAAAATTTTGCATCCAACAAGTATACAATGGCTCTCTTTGCTTGAGTTCCCCGTATGGGGTCAATCACAAAAACTCATCACTCCATGAGACAAATACCAATAGATCTACTAAGAGTTTTAAATCGAGTAGCATCTAAGGGTTTAGTAAATAAGTCCGCTAGTTGATCATTAGTACCTACATGTTCAAGTGCTATGCATTTATTCTTTACTAGTTCTCTAATGAATTGATGGTTGATGTCAATATACTTAGTTATAGAATGTTGAACTGGATTCTTGGAAATATTAATAGTACTCATGTTATCATAAAAGAGAGTGAGAGTACCTTGTTTGAATTTATAGTCCACTAGCATTTGCTTCATCCAAATGAGTTGTGTGCATCTACTTCCCACGGCAATGTACTCGGTCTTCATCGTAGATAAGGAAACTGAGTTTTACTTCTTGCAAAACCAAAAGACTAGATTGTTCCCAAGAAAGAAGCAATCACCCGATATGCTTTTTCTATTATCACAATTTCCTGCCCAATATGCATCACTAAAGCCTACAAGACTAGCATTAGTATCAAAAGAGTACCAAATATCATAGTTGGATGTCCCATTCACATAGCGAATGATTCTCTTAACGGAAGGGAGATGAGACTACTTAGGATCTGATTGATACCTAGCACACACACCCACACTAAAAGAGATATCGGGCCTACTTGCGGTCAAATAAAGCAAGCTACCAATCATGCTCTGATATAGTGTTTGTTCCTCACTTATACCACTAGCATCCTTGCTTAGCTTCAAAGTTGTACTCATGGGTGTATCACAATGTTTGGCATTTTCAAAGCCAAATTTCTTCACTAGGTTTTTGGTATATTTAGATTATGATATGAAGATTCCATCATCCATTTGCTTAATTTATAATAAAAAGACTCTTTTCAAACTCATGAGACATGGCATCAACAAATTGTTGGACTTTGGTATTGTTGGTGGAGCCAAAAACTATATCATCAACATAGATTTGAGCAATAAAAAGCTCACCATTGTTTTTCTTAATGAATAGAGTCTTGTCAACACTACCCCTTGATTAGCCATTGTGAACAAGATAAAGAGTGATGTGTTCATACCAAGCCCTCGGTGCTTGTTTCAACCCATATAAAGTCTACTTGAGGCGATGGACATGATCGGGGTGGTGTGGATCCATAAACCCTTTGGGTTGCTTAACAAACACTTTCTTTTGTAAAAAGCCATTGAGGAACGCACTTTTAACATCCATTTGATACAATTTGAACTTGTGCACATAAGAGATAGATAAAAGAAGCCTAATGGACTCTAGACGGGCAACCGGAGCAAAAGTCTCCTTAAAGTCTATACCCTCAATTTGAGAGTATCCTTGTGCTATAAGTCGAGCCTTGTTCCGTACAATGTTGCCATCCTCATCGGACTTGTTCCTATAGACCCACTTGGTACCTATCACATTAGTGTTCTTAGGCGTAGGAACTAGAGTCCAAACCTCATTTCTTTCAAATTGGTTTAGTTTTTCTTACATAGAAGAGACCCAAAATTCATCATTTAAAGTTTTTTCAACCTTCTTGGGTTCTATTTGAGAGGTGTAGCATGTGTAGCTAATTAAATTAACCATGTGATTACTAGTTATAACACCCTTATTAACCTCTCTAATGATGTCATATTTATCATGAAGTTTCCTAACTCATGGAGCGGGTTCATTAGAGTTCAAGAGAGAAACTCTTTCAATAGGTTGTGTGATATCATCATCATCAAGATTAGACTTTTCAACATTAGGAGTCTCCATAACCTTTTCCAATAGAGAGTCATCAACTATAACTACCTCCTCCTCATGGTCATTAGATTTGAGCCTTGTATCATCAATGACAACATTGAATGATTCCATGACAGTTCTAGTCTTCAAATTGAAAACTCTATAGGCTCTACTATTCAAGGCATAGCCAATAAAGATACCCTCGTCACTCTTAGCATCAAATTTTTCAAGTTGATCACTGTTATTTAAAATGTAGCATTTGCTTTCGAAAGTGTGAAAGTAGCTAACATTTGGCTTTCTACCTTTCCATAACTCATAGGAGGTTTGTCTAGTGTAGGGCTTTAGAAAGACTTTATTTCCTACATAGCATGCCATATTGATGGCTTCGGCCCATAGGTTTCTAGGGATATTATTGCTAAGCAACATCACACGGGCCATCTCCTGAAGGACCTTATTCTTCCTCTCAATAACTCCATTTTGTTGAGGTGTCCTAGGAGTAGAAAACTCATGAGAAATGCCTAAACTATTGAAATAATTTTCAAAATGGGCATTCTCAAACTTCTTCCCATGGTCACTCCTTCCCATGGTCACTCCTAATCCGTTTAATGCTTTTAATGTTTGAGTTCATTTCATTTTGAATTTAAGCACAAAGCATTTTAAACTTGTCAAAAGTTTCAGATTTTCTCTAAGAAAATATGTCCATGTGTACATAGAGAAATCATCTGTACAAACAAAAATGTATCTCTTTCTACCTAAGCTCTCAGTTTGTATGAGACTTGACACATCCTAAATAAGTGTTCCTACTCTTAAGTATAAGAGTGTCAAAGTAATAAATTAACCTGTAAGACCGGGTCGAACCACAGAGAGGTTGTTCACTTGTCCTTGTAGAATTAATTATCTAAATTAACTACTAAGCTTGTTTTAAAATTAAAATCAATTAAAATTAATACTGGGGCTAAGAGATCCACTGTTGGTATTTCGAATATGATCCAATTATAAATATTTAATCCAGATTATTGGGATGATATTCCACTCCACTGACCACTCTCTAATAGATGTGGGTAAAAGTACTCACTGTGCTAGACAATATCTGTCTATCTACAGTGAGTCAAAAACTCCACAAAGATTAGAGGGGATAAACCACTCTCTGATAAATATGGGTAAAAGTACTCACTGTGCTAGACAATATCTGTCATTCTACAGTGAATCAAAAACTCCACAAAGATCAGAGGGGAGAAAGTGTAAGAATAATAAACTTACCAAAATTGGATCATATTTTCCATACCAAGAGTATTACCTTTGGCCCCAACTATATAAAATTAGCCAGACATAATTTAAATAGAAAATAACTATTTTATTTAAATTGAGAATTTGAGAACAAAAGAGAGAGAATTTCACAAATCTAACATCAGATTTGGATTCAGAATATCAAAATTAGGGGGGAGAGGCTCCCTATTTATACAAAATACGGATGAAAATTGACCATCGGATGAATTTAAAATGGAGTGTCCAGATTTCACCACGTCATCAGTGAACAGTAACGAATCCGAGAGTGAACAGTAATGCATTGTGAGTTGATAGTGGAAGACAACTATGAACAGTAAAAGTCAACCGTAAACAATGAAAGTTAACTGTAAACAGTAAATAGTCAAAATTATGAAAATGCCCTTCGTGGTCTTTTTAAGGTTTTTTGACGTTCTAAACTTGAAAACGATGTTTGTTTTGCCATTTGACTTCTCCATGATTCTGAATTGATCGAATTACCTGTGAAATACAATGAAAAATATACTGATTACTACACAACACATTTATTTAAGCGAATGAACGAAATTATGTCTGAATTGGGGAATTAATCATATTGGAAGTATAAAATGATGATGTTATCCCTTAGTAAACATACACTTTTCAGTGTTAATCACACCCCCTAACCAGCTTATTACTAGTCCCTAGCAATTAAAGCGAAAATAGTACAAACTCAAATTCAAATCTCTAAACTGCCAAATAGACAAACTCTCCCATACCTCTTTTCTCACCCTTTGACAAGCAGTCATCAATTGAGTTATCAATCAAACTTTCTTGTGCTCAATAAAGATCAACACGATAACTATGAGATTCAATTGAAATCAAACAACATTTTCATTCTGAAATCTCACCAGGGCTTTTTCCTTAGGCAGCGGTTTTTTTTTAATACAACAAAATTGGAAACAAACATTTCATCTTTAATCCATGTAGCGAGGTTTAGGCCAATGACTCCCAAACCAGTTGGCTTTAGGGAATTAAGTGTTAAAACACTCCTACGGGGATTAATTACTCGGATTGTAGATGTTTTTTTTTAGTACAATTCCCTTAAGCTTTATCTTTAACCCGTGTAACGAGCTTTGGGTCAATGACTCCCAAACCAGTTGGTCTTAGGGCATTAGGTGTTAAAGCACCCCTCGAACTTAATTGCTCGAGTTAAAAAGGCTACGAAACTGCACTTTATTCTTATCCAGACTCTACCGTTTCACGTGAACACTCTATGCTTACTGAGGCATGATGCCCGGCTACTAAGTAAGAGTTTTGGTCACAACACATAAAATTATTATTATTATTATTACTAAATGAATTTTTAAACAAGACCACTGCCTTCGGTTGTTACCCTTGAATGATGTTTCAAAACTCAATATCGCAAATTCTCAACTTACTGCACATAATCACATGTCAATGTGCGTGTGTGTCTAGAATAGTTTGAATAATTTCTCAAGATGACTTAATGAACAAAAGGATTAGTCAATGATATCACAATGGAGAATTTATAAATTTGAATAGTCAGAAGAGAGGAAAAAAAATGCATCAGAACTACAAAGATGTGTCTCAGAAGTATCTAAAAGATCTCCTTAATCGGCAAACTTTACAAAAAAAATGGTCAAAGGTTAGTTTTTTTTTTTTGAAAAACAAAAGTTATTGAATCTACTATCCTCTCCCCCCAACCAGAATGAGACATTGTCCCCAATGTCTTTAGAAATAGTTAAGGTTTAGAAGATATCACCTGAACAACTTGAAAGACAACAAAATCCTGTAAAACAACAAAAGGAATACAAAATATAGAAAAATAAAAATCATAAAAACCATGGGACAATCACAAATTGAGATTCAGATCAATTCTGCGTTTCTTGTTCTCTTAATCAGTAGACCAATCAATTTTGGAGGTTGAAGGATCTGTCTCATAATTCAAAGTTTGTAACTGGTCAATCAGCTTTTGAGGAATTGAAGCAAAGATAAAGATAATAAAAAGATAACAAAAATAAAAGGATATTTACTGGTAGTTGTGATTGTGGCTCACATCTTCCTCTGATTTTACGTCCAGAAACGGCTTCAACGCCCTCGATGGGTCGGGTATATGCTTCCTATCCAATTTTCTTATAAATTGGCAAACAGGGTCTTTTAAAGTCAGATTCCCAAGATTATATTGTGCATGTTCTTTTTGAAATTGTGGCCATAATCGGTCAATTTCCATTTGCACATATCCACTAGGATGTGATTTAAGAGTCGTTAGGATATTATCCAGTGACTCCATACGCAAACCATGCCTAATGAATAAAAAATTTTCTTCGCGATTATTAGACACCATTCCTAAAGAACGATAACATGTGTTGCAAGTTGTACGTGCACATTTGTGACAAGTAACCCCTAACTTTTTAGCTCTTCGTTTTTTTGCAAGGTTACTTCTTCCAAAACCAAGCATGTAAGATATAAAAGAATAAGTAGACTCACATGCTAGACGTACCTTAGATTCGATCAACCAGCGAATTTCAATAGCAATGTTATTTATCTTCAGTAAACATAATCTTTTGGAACCTGCTTTGTAAATCTTTTTCAGAGCACTTTGGGGCAACGATGGAAAATGTTTTTGCAGGTTTATGAAAATTTTGTCCATGCCTTGTTTTGGGGATCAGTTATTTGGGAAACTGAATTAAACCGACTTGAATTGTCACGGAGTACCGTTATCCGACACTTAACCGGGGTTATATATCAAAACACACCAACAAAAATTGAACCTATAAATTAATCCTGCAAAAATTCAAAACGTAAAAGTGAACAAAAACAAGAATAATAATTTCAAACACATATAAATTCAAAAGCAAAAGATTTGTTTACTTACCTTTGTAACATGGGTCAAAAAGGACGGCAGAGTCTTTTTGAAAATCTGTATTTTCTAAAAATGGTTTCACACGTTGTCCATTTACTTTAAACTCATTACAATTCCTAGGATTCTCAATGTCAAGGGCACCATATGGATACACGTGTTTCATAACAAATGGACCACTCCTTTTCGATTTCAATTAACCAGGAAGTAAATGAAGTCGAGAATTATAAAGCAAAACCTTTTGACCAACTTCAAATGATCTTCTTAAAATTCGTCTGTCATAAAAGGTTTTAGATTTTTCTTTAAGAATTTTTGCATTTTCATATGCATCATTTCTTAATTCTTCAAGTTCATTTAATTGTAACTTGTGCAATTCACCAGCATCATTTAGGTTAGAATTGAAAGCTTTAATGGCCCAATATGCTTTTTTCTCAAGTTCAACAGGTAAGTGGCAATGATTTCCATAAACTAAACGATAAGGAGACATACCCAAAGATGTTTTGAATGCAGTGCGGTAAGCCCAAAGTGCATCATTTAGTCTAAGAGACCAATCTTTTCGATCAGGGTTAACCATTTTTCGCAAGATATGTTTTATCTCTCTATTTGCTAACTAAACTTGACCACTTGTTTGAGGTTGGTATAGTGTGGCAATTTTATGTGTGACTCTATATTTCTTCAATAAAGACTCAAAAGGTTTGTTACAAAAGTGTTTGCCTCCATCAATGATAATGGCTCGAGGGATTCCAAATCGACTCAACAGATTTTCCTTTAAAAACTTAATCACTATTTTGTGATCATTATTTCGATAAGGAATTGTCTCAACCCATTTTAACACATAATTAACAGTAACTAAAATGTACAAAATTCCAAATGACGGTGGAAATGGACCCATAAAATCAATTTCCCAACAATCAAATATTTCAATGACAAGAATGGGGTTTAAAGACATCATGTTTCGCTTGGAAATGGATCCTAACTTTTGACATTTTTCACAGGTTTTACAAAACGCACGTGGGTCTTTAATCAAGGTGGGCCAATAAAATCCACATTGCAAGATTTTTGCAGCCGTTTTCTTTGATAAAAAATGACCACCACATGCTTCAGAATGACAAAATTCAATGACACTACTTACCTCATTGCCTTGAATATACCGTCGAACAATTTCATCAGAACAATACTTGAATAAGTACGGGTCATCCCAGTAAAAATGTTTTACCTTGTTCAAAAATTTCTTTCTGTCCTGTGCATTCCAATAGAGTGGCATCATTCCTGTTGCAGGATAATTAACAATGTCAGCATACCAAGGCAAAGTTGTGATATAGAATAAAAGTTTATCAGGAAAAAAATCATTGATGGGTGTTTTTTCTTCAGGCTCATCATCTTTCCGTTCCATTTCTTCAAAATCTAAAGTGTCTCTTTCTTCTTCGGCAACCTGTAAACAATTATCAAGATGTGAATGCGAGCTTGACTCAGGTGAATTGATCAAATAAATTTCAGATGAGTTAAAAGAATCATTTTGAACATGATTTTCAACAATGGTTTCAATAATGTCTACATCTTTATCTTCATTTTCATCATCAGATGGTTCATTAGACATGTTGAAAACAATAAGCTTAATTTCCATATTTCCAACAGACATGCTCATTATTCCATTCCTGCAATTAATCAAGGCATTAGCAGAAGCCAAAAATGGTCGGCCTAATATAACAGGAATTGATTTGTGCTAATTAACAACATGTTGTGTTTCCAAGACAATAAAATCTATTGGGTAGATAAATTTATCAACTTGTACTGACACATCTTCCACTATTCCTTTTGGTATTTTAATTGATCTATCAGCAAGACAAAGTGTGGTTGAAGTCGGCTTTAACTCACCAAGTTTAAGTTGCTGATAAAATGAGTATGGGAGCAAATTTACACTAGCACCTAGGTCAAGTAAAGCATGCTCAATTTTACAGTTACCAATTGTGCAGGAAATAGTGGGACAACCAGGATCTTTATATTTCAAAACATTTTTATTGGAAAGAATGGAACTTACCTGTTCAGCTATAAAGGCTTTCTTTCTTACCTGATGCTTCATTTTCATAGTGCACAGATTCTTCAAAAATTTGGCATAAGAAGGTATTTGTTTGATTGTGTTCAACCAAGGGATATTGATCTTTACCTGTTTGAAAATTTCAAATATCTCTGGGGAATGCTTTGATTTCTGTGAATTTTCAAGAGCCCGAGGATATGGGAGTGTAAGTGGGGATTCAATTTTTTCTTCGTCAATAGTGGTTTCATCAACCCCTTCCTTACCCTTGGAAAGTGACTCATCATCAGTTTTACCAGATTCAAGAATAGGTTTTTTGATGACCTTACCTTTACGAAGAGTGATAATTGATTTGACTTGATTTGGGCATTGGTTATTATCGTAGGAACTTGACTGACTCTTGGGATTTGGTTGTGGTTGAGATGGAAACTTACCTTTTTCGTGTGTGGTGAATGTAGAAGCAATCTTTACCAAAGTATCTTTAACATCTATCAAAGTTTGTGCGGTTTGGCTATTAATGGATTCTTGCTTCTCAATGAATGAGTGTAAAGTGTCTTCAAGGTTTTTCCTTGATGGTGGGATATAAGATGCATAAACTTGAGGGTTTTGGAAATTCTGGTGTGTTTGTGGATGTGATGGACTTGGTGGTTGTAAGGACTGGGCTTGATTGATGTTCCTCCAACTAAAATTTGGGTGATTTCTCCATCCAGGATTGTAGGTTTGTGAATATGGGTTGGAATTTGGCTTGTTGAAAGTGTGCAAAACATTGGATTGTTCATGAAGGTAATCTTTTATGGCTGGCAAAGTTGGGCAACTATGAGTGATATGATCATCAGAATCACATACATGGCATGTAATTTCTTATACAGATTTTACATGTTCACTCTTTTTAGTTTCTAAGGATTCAACTTTCCTAGCTAGGAATGTGAATCTAGTTTGAAGGTCATGATCTTCCATAAGATTGTAAATGCCTCCACTAGATGGAGATGGTTGTGGTTTGCTCATGGACTCTTAGGAATCAATGGTGTCCCAATTTTGAGCACATTCGGTGATATGGTTAAGATATTCAAGTTCTTCTTCAGGATTTTTGTCATTGAACTCCCCATTACACATCATTTCAATGACTTGTCTACTTTGGGGTGTGATTCCCTCATAGAAATGTGACACTATCCTCCATGTTTCAAAACCATGATGTAGACAAACATTTAACAACTCTTTGAATCTATCCCAATATTGGTAAAGTGTTTCCCCAGGTTTTTGGGCAAATGAAGTGATTTGCCTCTTAAGAGAGTTTGTTCTATGAGGTGGGAAAATTTTCTCTAAGAACTGTTGTTGCATATCATTCCAAGTTTGGATTGATCCTGACCTAAGGTTTTGTAACCAAGTTAGAGCTTTATCTTTTAAGGAAAAAGGGAAAAACTTAAGCTTGATTATATCCATGCTAACATTTTGGTCAGTGCAAGTGTTACAGACTTCCTCAAACTCTTTAAGATGCAAATATGGATTTTTCAGATTCAAGACCGTGAAAATTGGGTAAAAGTTGAATGATTCCCATTTTAAAATTAAAGTGTGTTGCATTTGGTGGGAAAGTTATCCATGAAGGTGCTCCAGTACATGTGGGATTCATGTAGTCTCTAAGAGTTCTAGGTGGATTTGGATTAATGTGTTGGTCATGGTTAACATAAGGCGGATGGTTGCTGTGTTGACACACGTTGTCAAGGTTGTCTAAAAGGTTTTCGGCTTGGTTTCCTGCTGGATGTCTAAGTGGATTTTCAGACATGTTGTTAGTGAATGAGGGTTAATAGAGATGAAATACACAAAATGAAAAAAATAAAATAAAAAATGATAAAAATAACATTATGCAAAATTCTAGGGGTGTAAATGCAAATATGTACAAGTATTGGGGTAAAAATGCAAATAATTATAAATATAGGGACTAAAGTGAAAATATGATAATTACATGGATTGATAAGTAAAAATGAAAAATTAAATGACCTATATGCAAATGCAAACTAGATCAAAGTTAAAATGCAAATAAAAAGTTAGAGGACTAAAATGCAAAAATGTGATTAAAGAAAACAAGTGTTTTTTTTTTAAATGGATGAAGTTTATGATTGAGATGGGTTATGCAAAATTAAATACAAAATAAGAACAAAGAAGATAGATAAAAAAAACAGCAAAACTAAAATAAAATTAAAAAGAAATTACTTATACAAAGAAAATACGGACTTACCTCTCCGGCAGCGGCGTCAAAATATTGGGATGGTATTCCACTCCACTGACAACTCTCTAATAGATGTGGGTAAAAGTACTCAATGTGCTAGACAATATTTGTTTATCTACAGTGAGTCAAAAACTCCATAAAGATTAGAGGGGATAAACCACTCTCTAATAAATATAGGTAAAAGTACTCACTGTGATAGACAATATCTATCTATCTACAGTGAGTCAAAAACTCCATAAAGATCATAGGAGAGAAAGCATAAAAGTAATAAACTTACCAAAATTGGATCATATTTTCCATACCAACAGTATCAACTTTGACCCCAGCTATATAAAATTAGCCAGACATAATTTAACTAAAAAATAACTATTTTATTCAAATTGAGAATTTGAGAACAAAAGAGAGAGAATTTCATAAATCTAACATAAGATTTGGATTCAGAATATCAAAATTAGGGGGGAGAGGCCCCCTATTTATACAAAATACGGATGAAAATTGACCATCGGATGAATTTAGAATGGAGCGTCCAGATTTCACCACGTCATTAGTGAACAGTAACCCATCCATTAGTGAACAGTAATGAATCCGAGAGTGAATAGTAAATCATCATAAGTGAACAGTGAAAGTCAACTATGAACAGTAAAAGTTGATTGTGAAAAGTGAATAGTCAAAATTATGAAAATACCCTTCGTGGTCTTCTTAAGATTTTTTGGCGTTCTAAACTTGAAAACGATGTTTGTTTTGCCATCTGACTTCTCCATGATTCTGAATTGATCGAATTACCTCTGAAATACAAAGAAAAATACACTAATTATTATATAACACATTTATTTAAGGGAACGAACGAAATTATGTCTGAATTGGGGAATTAATCATATTGGAAATGTAAAATGATGATGTTATCCCTTAGTAAACATACACTTTTCAGTGTTAATCAAAACCTTTAAGATCCATATGGAGAAGCTTTAGAGGTTCTTTGGTAGAGAGATACTTGCCCTTTTGTGCATACTCTTGGTTTGTTTCCCTTGTTGGCAAGGTCCAAAAACACCGTTGGTTTTCTTCCCAAGCTTGGGTAGGCCTCGTACAACATTGAACTGATCTAAGATTCATAAATCTCGATAGTTCATGTGGCCAAGTGATTCATGCCACAACTCTATTTGCTCATCTTTGGACAAATTGCAAGAGACTACTCTAGCTTTAAGGCAATAACAGTTGTTGCTAGATCTTATACCTTTTAACATGGTTTGTCCTCTAAGCAATAGGATAGAGCAATCATTTTTGCTAAACAAGATGGAAAGTCCTTCATCACTAAGATGTGAAATGCTTATCGAATTGACTTTAAGACCATCAACTTACAAAGCATTGCATAAAGAGGGTAATCCAGGAATGGAAATAGTTAATTTCCCTTTAACTTTCTTCTTGGATCCATCACCAAAGGTGACATTTCCTCCATCCTCCATTACAAGAGTCTTAAAAAAACTCTTATATCCTATCATGTGCTTAGTGTACCCACTATCCAAATACCAAAAATTAGAAGAATTGGCTTTCAAGGCAATTTGTGCAACATGGCAAAGATGTTCATCTCTTATAATATACCTAGGTGAAACATTTTCTTTCCTAATGGTCAATGGTACATGGGCTTTAGATGTCCTAGGATCATGCAAAAGTGTTTCATTTTTCCTAGTGACATGCATCTTAGCTTTAGCCTTTTTCTTCTCTATCATGCTTTTAATTCTACACAATTTAATATATCGAAAGCAATTTGGTATAATATGACCATCAATACCACAAAAATGACATGTAGGAATAAAGTTAGGAATCATACCATAACCTTGAGGATGCATTGGAGCCTTCCCATGTCTTTATGGTTGTCTTGGTTGTTGTTAAGGATCTCTTCTTTCTTTTTGTTGAACAAGACTTGATTATTTCCTTGGTTGAGCTTGCATGATAGGTTTCTTCCCTTTATGAGCTTTTGGTTGAGGGAAGTTAGCTTGAGGAGTTCTTGCTTGATAAGCTTGAGGTAGACTTCTTGATGCTACCTTCATTTGAGCACACCTTGAGCACTCTCCTATATCAAGTTTATTCCTAGGTTATTGATGAGGAGGAGACCCATTGTTGTTCATGCTCTTGACAAATGAAGTCTTGCTTAGTGTGGAGGTTATCATATCATCTTCATACCTAAGACCCCTCTTGTCACTTGGTCTCTTTCTAACCTCTGACATGTGATCAATTTTTTTAGTACTAGAGTCCATCTTGGCCATTGCTTCTCTAGCATCTTCAAGCTCTTTCTTCAACCTTTCTACACTCCTCTTAGATAAGTCTAACTCTTTTTTTAGCTTATCTTTAATCTCCATGGTTCTCACTAGTTCTTCACTTAGTTGGTCAATATGAGTTGAGAGCTCTAGGTTTTTTCTTTTAATCTCCTAATCTCTTCTTTGTTTTTTAACCTTGAACTCTCAAACTTGGCCATATAGTCTTTGAGATCCATCCTTTCCACACTTCCATTTGTAGATTGTGATAAAGATCCATCATCACTTGAGTCATTTTCCTCTTGACTCTCATCCTCTTCTTAACTAGCTCCTTTGCTCTTGTGAGAAGATGTAAAGGCTATGATGTTAGCCTTAAGTTCTTCATCATCCGAAGACTCATCTCCTTCGTTGGAGTTATCACTTTCACTCCATGTGGCGGCCATAACTTTTCCCTTTTTCTTGACTTTGTGATTGGCACATTCGGGGGCAAAGTGACCTATCCTACCACAATCATAGCATTGGACTCCTTTCTTTTCGGTCTTTTCTTACCTAGGCTCAGCTTTCTTGAAGGGAGCCTTTTCTTCAAGTCTTGAACCTTGGATTCAAAACCCTTCTTCTCTGACTTGTAGAATTTCTTGAACTTCGTCATTAACAAGGCCATTTCTTCGTCCGAGTCATCAATCTCCTCATTCTCATCTTTGGAAGCTTTCAAAGCAATTCCCTTTTGGTTTTTAGAAGATGTGGTGGTAAGACCCTTCCTAGATTCATAAACTAGTAGCCTCTCAATCACCTCACTCGGCTTTATATCCTTATAAACACTATTCTCTTCTAAAGCCATCACTTTGGACTCAAATCTATTGGGCAGAGATCTCATAATATTTTGCTTGATCATCTTATCCGAATAAGAGTCACCAAGTACATGAATTTGATTCACAATGTCTATTAACCTTACTTCAAAGTCATTAAAGCACTCGTTCTCATCTATCTTGAGCAATTCAAATTGCATTTGGAGAACTTGAGGCTTTGATTCTTTAACCATATCAGTTCCTTCATGTGCAACCTCTTGGATATTCCATACCTCCTTAGCTATCATAGTGTTTTGAACCAACTTATACTGATTCTCATCCATTGCACATATGATAGCATGCATAGCCTTCATATTCCATTTTGATGCCTCAAACTCTTGTGTGTTCCATTGTGCCTTTTGCTTAAGTACATCATCTCCTCCATCCGTGGGAGTCATCATCGGTGGAGTGTAGCCGTCTTCAACCGCCATTCAAACCCTATCACGGATTTGACAAATGTACGACTCCATCTTGTCTTTCTAAGAGACATAATTCAACCTAGTGAGTAGAGGAGGTCTAGTGCTAGAAGTGCCCTCGTTGCTACCGTTTCCACTCATTGTGTTTATGAATGAATGAAATGAATGCAAGTGTATGAATGATCAACACAAACACATAAAATGCAATACACACCAAAATGAGCAAGGATCACCTATGTATGTCTAGGAATCTGCTCTGATACCAACTGAAAAAAATTATGGTGTATTTGATATCAATCTAGAGGGGCGGGTGAATAGATTTTAATCAAATTTTACCCAATTTTCGTTAATGGACAAATAGACAAAAATACCCCTAACTAGTCACAATAATGAAACAAGTGTAAAAAATGCGAAATTAAAATGAACACCTAATCTTTACGTGGAAACCCTTCAAATGGGAAAAGCCACGGGCTGTTAAGTGTGCCACACTTGAACCTCGAAACCACTAATGGCAAAGGAATTACAACCTAATCCCAGTTTATAATCCTTCACCACTACCTAATCCCGGTATGAGCGAACCTAGTCCATCTTGCTTGCAATTAATGCTACCTAATCCCGAAAGCAACACATGTCTTACTTCTCAATGAAGAGATAAAATGGCATATGTGAATATATGATAATATTCAAAAAACAAACAAGGCTATGGAACCTTATATGCTTATCTAGAATAACGAAATGACATTTAAAACAATCATAGATATCAATAACTAAATGACATGTTAATAAAGCTTAGCTAAACATAGATCAAACAATCCTATTAAGCTATCACAATGCAACACTCAATCATGTCATCATAAACAATCTCTATTTGTATCTAGAATATATTCTAAAAGCATGCAAATGATAAAAGAGATGGCTTGGTAAGAAAACCACTTAACTTATATGAAGATAGTGAGAAACTTACCAAACAAGATGTGATGATGTAAAACCATACATGGATGCACTCTATATGACCATAGATGATGCAAGATGATGTTTTTATGCAAGAGGAGATGCTTTGAGTGTATAAAGGTGAGTTCTTGTGAGATTTTTCCTTTTGAAATATGTTCTAAAGAAAAGATGTGATATTTGGAACTCTTGGACGAACTGAATACAAAGAGACACACACACACACACACACACACACACACACACACACACACACACATATATATATATATATATATATATATGTCCCAACCAAAATGAGGTCGTTTTTTTTTTTAAAATGCTTCAGCTCCTTCTATGTGCGATGGTGAGTGGCGCTGGTCGAGTAGCGCATCACCAACGACAACCCACTGGCAAGTTGCATTGGTGAGAGGCACTGGTCGAGTAGCACACCACCAGCGACATCCCACTGGGAATATGCGTTGGTGTTTGCGTTTGTCGAGTGGTGCCACGTGAGTAGGGCACATCCCACTTTCTTCACACTCAAACACACATCGTACAAGAGTAATAAAGTGAAGAGGATGCATCATAATGCCTAACAGAACATGTCATTTTAATCACAAGATCCAATCAATCAAGAAGAGTTATTAAAACATGAATACACACTAATATAAACACACAACATATACAAATAAAATTTATGCATGAGCTAGTGAGTGTTTGCAACTATCTCTTCAATGCAAGCAAGCACTTAAAAATTTACCTTTGGTGCTTCTTCTTTTGAGGCCTTGAGAACCTAAGCTACCCTTACATAAAACCTCAATATGTGGTTTATTCATGAAATAAGTCAATCAATAAACGAGGACTTTACAATTTTGTCAATAGCAAGGATTTGTAATAGTATAAAAGACATTGCTTGAAAAACATAAATAAAGAATTCATTCAATCATGCATTTAATTCACATGTAAATGTTTGGCATCAAATTAAATTTGATGCATGAACATATTTAATGAACAAGAAAATCCCTAAAAAAAAATTGTTTCTACACCATGGCTCAAATGATGTACAAGAATAACTCTTATTCATCTATCATTCAACCATTGTTTGTTTTAGTCAGGTTTATAATTAACAAATTTAATTAAAACCTTATAAGCGTAGGCCACCATTTCATATCTCTTAAGCTTAACTTGAGAATTGCCACCTTAGGGTCGGTCAATCCCAAATACACTTAGAAACCTTATCCATTAGGATGTCAACCTTGGTATTGATTCTTATGGAGATCTTTCATAAGGAGGATGAAAATAAAGCCGTCTCGAGGCCCCACTTGAATCTCACAGTGTTGAACTAATGATGAAGACTGTGAGATATATTGTCATATATCTTTCTCCCATTCACTATTTTAGAGTTAGGGTTTTCAATTATTAATACACCTAGATATTATTAAGATTAAACGGCTAAGTTAAATCTAAATATCTAGGGCATATATAGCAAATTATTAGAATCTTATTCTAATAATAAATTAACTAATCCAATTATTAACTAATTAAAAATCTAGTTCATTATTCAAATTCTAATCTATATAAACAATTTTACTAAGACTATAATTATTTAATGATGTTGACTTCGATTTCTCGATGGATGAGAAAGTCAACAACGTTGGATTTGGTTATGTCCTATCAACAGAGAAAGAGAAAGAGAATGCGATTGAAGTAATAATGACACGAGTTTACCTGGTAAAACTCTGATGATCGGAGAAACATTCACGGGTGGTTGAATGCACAACCAAGCCAAATCCACTATTTAAATAAAGAATTACACCACTCGATCTCTCTTGCCTCTCTCTTGCAGTGGTTACTTTTTTGAATCTATCTCACGTCTATCTATATCGTTGTCTCTATCTCTATTAAATTGAGATTAGTGCCCTATTTATATGCTTATAGATCCCTAATCCTTGTTGCACAAGTAAGGAAAAGGAATTGTATTTTAATTAAGACTGGTTGCTTGTTGAAGTTGTCTTTATCTTCTTTCCTGTTTCAGAGATCCTGTGAAGATCGAGTTTTATTTCTTAATGAGATTCTGGTGGCATAGTTCGTTTAGGACTTATTTCCTTATCGGCGTGTAGTCTTCTAGAATAGTAGACTTGTTGCCTGATTTGGGATTTGTTTCCTGTTTGGTGTTTTATCCTTCTAGAGAATCTTTTTGACACGGATGTTTTGTGTATTGGAACATGATTCCCGGGTTTACTTAAGTATGTGAATCGTATGCTGAACTTCTTTACTCGGGTTTCTTGTGTTGTCCCCGAGTAGAACATAATGTGCCGAGTACCCGTGTTCAGACTTACTCGGGTTCTTGTTCCTTAGTAATGTCTTGGATGGTGTCTTCTAGTTGCCAGCTTAGATGCCCAATTGACAATCTTTTTATGGGATTGTCTTACCTTTCGTGACGTGTACACTCAATAAAATATACATATAACAATACCCCTTTAAAATACTTTTGTCGAGTAGAATTTTGTTTTGGTAGAAGTATTTTAATCGACCTTTCGACTAGGCTTTTTATCTTTCCCTTCTTTAATGCCTCATTAATATAGGAATAACAATCCTTAAATAATGTTTCACATTAATAACATATCTTAATAGCTACCATGTATGTGCAATATGTCCCTTCACGTGAAATCCCAATGATTGTGACGTTTTGAAATTCGGACGGCTGGGTTAGTTCTTTCCACTACACGTGTCATTTAATCGCTTAATTTCTCAGATAGCATTTATGAGACACAACTCGTGGACTATCAGATACACCGCCTACGTCACAAAGTGTTCCTTCTTTCCTTTTGATTTTTCCCGCCTCTTGAAACCCTAGGGTTTCGTGCCTTCAACCATTGAGTTGTTTATTTAAACTGAAGGAGGATGTTCTTATCGTTCATTTTCATAGAAAAATAAAGGCAAAACCAGGCTCTCATACAGGTTCATCTAATTTCTCCACTGAAGCTTTTTCCGATTCCTCTACATTTGTTTTTAAGGTCAGTTTTCATGGATCTTGTTTCACGACTTTACCTTTTTGTTATAACTTTCGATGCGCTTCAGCGTGAAGATTTTCAATTGGTTTCTCGTATTCGTAGATTATTGGGGGAAACACCTCCTGACAAGCCTTACTTTCTAAATGCTGATGTTTCCGGGCTTTATCCTGATGTTCATTTTAGCTCTAGTTCTGAATCTTCTAGCTTTAAGTCTTTCATTTCTGAACGTCATAGGGTTCCTTTATGATCTAGGATGGGGAAGCATCAGAGTAATCGTATGGTTCACAAACATGGTTCGAGCGACATTCAGATCGGGAGGTAAATAATTAACGAGAACGATGTAGAAGAATTGGGCTTCTCGGATCCCCTTTTCTCTTGATTTTCTGAGTGCGTATGATGTCGAACCGAACGTGGTCGGGGAAACAGAGATCAAGAAGTATCGCACTCGATTCGATTTGGATGACTTAGTTTTGATGGTTCCCGTTGGTGGTAGGGCCGTATGGAACCCTCCTCTGAGCATGGTGGCAGTTTATGGATCCATGCTCTGCTGTGGTGTGACTCTTCCCATACAGCCTTTCATTGCTTGATTTCTCACTGAAGCAGGGATTGCTCCCGCTCAGCTAGCCCCGAATAGATATAGGATCTTGATGTGTATGTGGTATATGTGGACCCAGATGATTTTGCCACCACCTTCTCCTCGTGAAATTAGACATTTTTATCTTTAAGGCAATCTGGTCAGAATGGGACTTACTTTCTTCTATCTAGCCAGTCAGATAACTGGATTCACTTGGGGATAAAGGTGAACCAGGGAGTCGATATTTCCTCGGACTTCAAGAAGAAAGGTTTTGTATGGGGTTTTCCTACCTCGAACAAGTACTGGAAAAACAACTGGTTTTTTGTTGAAGGAAATTGGGGACACGAGATCGAGCTCTCAGTCGGGGAAAATCAGGAAGTGTTAAAGGTTCCTCATTTCTTTTACTCTTCTGATCGCTGGAACAAGTCGCAACCTATTTTTACTAAAGCCAAGTTGACTGACCTTGCTCGAGCGGTTGCGCGTACTTTGGAGAAAAGAAGTAGGTTCTATTCTTTTGATAAGAAGAAAATGATAGCTCTCGACTTATTTACTCAGATTTCAGATTATCGTAGATGTTGTAAGTGAAATTTCCTCTCCTTTTCATTTTACTCATTTTGTTATGTTTCTTTTCTAACTGGTTTGTATTCAGTTTATGACATGGACATCGTCTGTGCTGTTCAGGCTTACCAGGTGAAATCGATTACTCAAGTCAGTCGGAAGGAAGCTTCTCACCAAAATAAGGAAGGGATTGCTTCGCCTGATGATGAGTCGGATGAGGATTCCAACAAGGCGGGTTAGCAAGTTCTTGAGTATATTTCTGAAGATGTTATTCACCCGACCGTGAGGGAGTCAAGCTGTCCGAGTGGCCCTATGAAACTTGGTAGTGATCAAAGGGTGTTTGAGGATGAAAGCAGATAGGGGAGGTATCCTAGTGGTGCAGCGTCTGGTGAGCCTAGTTTTCTGGTTGATGAAATGCCTACCCAGCAGTTTGCTGATGGGAACGAGGAAGGAGTTAGGGTACCCCCTGATGAGCAGGTTAACCTTCTTCATGATATTTTTGAATCCTTCCAAGATATTATTGAAGATCAAGAAGATCCTGCAACTGACCTTGACTTCCACTGTACTCTGGTCGAGAAAAGGAAGGAAACTGATTCTCCCGCCCGACCTCTTCAAAAAGTTCCTCGGGAGGTGTCATTTGTTAAGTCGAGTGATGCATAGGATGTCGATGTTAGAGTTTCCCCGAGTGCTCAGGTGGAGAAATATTTGGGAGGGGAGAATCCTCATAAGGGTTTAGATAGAGATGTTTTCTTGCCCATTGAGGTTGAGGTTGATGATGCAATAGGTTCCTTGGAAAATCCTAAGGGTCCCACTCCTCAGGATATGCTAAGAGCCATGTCATATGACCGAGTTTTTATAGGGGATGATCACTGGAATAGTTTCAAGAATGGTTCCCTGACAGATCGTCTTCGAAACATTTTGAATAGCGCGAACTAAGTAAGTTTTTTGAACTATATTTTTTCAATTTACCGTGCCTTGGGGTATCTTTAGCTCATTTCTCCACAGGTGGTCACTGAGTGTACTGAAGCCATTCAAACACAATAACACCAAACTTATAGGATAAGGCATTTGGAGGCTTAGTTAAAAGAGTGTGAGGATAACCATGCTCGGGTTGAGGCGGTCTACCAAAAGGAGGCAAGTTCTGCTTAGAAATTTACTAATCGTTGTTTAGCAAAATATAAGGAGGCCAATGAGAGGGCTTCTGTTGCAGAACAGGAGGCTAAATCTTTCCAAAACTTACTATTTGTCGCTTAGCAGTCAACGCTTCAACCTGAACAAGAGGCTGGACAAGGAAAATCATCTTATGAGCAAAAGATCGAAGACCCTTAATGCCAAACCCTGATGGTTGAATCCCTTTTGAAGAAGGCCAGGTTGGAACTTGAAGTTCAAGGGGTTGATCGCTTCAAGAGGTCCCCAACTTATGATGTCGTACTTCTCAATGAGTTTCAACAGGGGGTTGGTTTCAGTCGGTGAATTCTTCAAAGTCAAGAATCCGGCTGTTAGGATTATGCTCGATAACAAGAGTGTAATATTATAATTAACAATCTTTTCATATGAATAAAGTGATTTCTAGTTTAACAAATCTTATAGCCTTTATAGTTTAATTATTATAATTATCAAAAGAAAATAATCATAAGGTCAAAAGACTATGTGAAAAGAAGAATTGTTCATACATCTAGATATGTATGAGGTAGACACAATTCTTTAGTTAGTCTTGAATAATATTCACAACTTAAGATAGAAGGTTGGGTGGCTTTATCTTGTCAAAGTTGTAGATTCTTTTGCTAGCATTTGAGTGGAAATTAAATGTGTTATGATGAGTCCAAAATCATCAAAGTGTGTTGCCTTTGGGCAAAATAATCTAGTGCACTGGGCGCATTGAATAGGATCAAAATGAAATATTTTATCTAGAACCGTCAATGGATAAAAGTTTTCATTTGAAGACAATCAGAGAGTCTATCTCAATCCTAAGATAAATGATGGACTTATGGTTGCAAGTGTTATCATTTGAGCTATCAATGAGTACGATTATATAGCATAGTCTATCCTCGATAGTTTGGCGGTATTCATTTGTTAATTGATAGAGGACTTCATTTATAGATATGGACATCGTTGCTCCATTTATTGAATGAGAGTAGAATACCATCATATGGATGTTTTGAGGTATTGGATATTAAATCTTAACGTTAAATTTTCAATAGTGTCTATTGAAACATGGCTTCTGGACAAGTCAAAATATCAAAGTTCAAAATGTGGTCATATGAGTAAATATGGTAACTTGGAAAGCTATAGACGG
The DNA here is from genome assembly GCA_032871835.1 of Dipteronia dyeriana. Lineage (NCBI taxonomy): Eukaryota > Viridiplantae > Streptophyta > Magnoliopsida > Sapindales > Sapindaceae > Dipteronia > Dipteronia dyeriana. The sequence continues at coordinate 26,582,289 of CM065300.1, read as the reverse complement.
TCTATCTGGTATTCTTCATGAGGATACACTTTCTCCAATAAGGTTGTCTAGGGTACCAATGAGTAGCATCAACTTATTCAATCTTTATTTAAGAGTTCAATTTTAGTTCTTTAGTGGAATGAACTAAAATTAAATAGATCGGACCTAAGTGAATCATTTGTTGATTGTGATTTGGTTGTGTCTATTGGAGCTAAAATTTAGATAGCCCGCCAAGATCCCAATCCACACGAACTTGTAATGGATCACTTGATATATTCTACCGGACCAATTAAAGGGTCCATATAAAATTGTATTAAGGCATGTGAACTTGTTTCTTTTTGTAAGAATAGGTCTAGTTCACATGTGGATTTTTTATTAAGGTCCAATGGATTTAATAAAATAAGAAAAACAATATATGGCCTTTATATTAAGGTATGGGCGGCAAAGGCTATTAATAATAGCTTTAATATATTATTTATTTTTTTATTATTTAATTAAATGGGAATTAATTAATTTGTTGATTAATTAATTATTTAATTAAAAATCAAAATCTTTTCCTAGTAGGAGATGGTCTCCTAAAACTATACTAGTGTTGGTAGTATAGTTAATGTTAAAGACTATATTTGATAAGTAGATAAATAAAAGGAGTTATTTGTCTAATCAAATTAGAAAGTCTTTAATATGGTTACAAATACACTATTGTGTTGGATTAGGAGTCTTGGTGTAGGAAAGGATTCTTTTTGGAAAGGATTCTTTGTCACCAAGTAAAACTACTTAGTGGTAGAATTCTTATTTGAAAAAGATTCATAACCACCAAGTTAATCTACCTAAGGATATGATTCTTGTCCATCAAGTAATCCTTCTTAGGAAAGATTGAACTCTCCTAATCTATAACAAAGGCATAAAATTTGGCCAACAACATATGGTTATAGGAGAAGTTAGATTTCCTTTTAGATAAGGACTCTTAACTACCCAATAAATCCACCTAAGGAAATGATACTTGACAACCAAGTAAATCCTTCTTAGGAAAGGATTTATGATCCTTCTTAGGAAAGGATTTATGATCCTATATATATGTGCATGGTGAATTTCGGTCACGACTAAGACAACTAGAGGTGAATTTCGGCCAAGCTAATTTTTCTAAGAGAAGAATGTGGTCATCATAGGAATTTTGATGGAAAAAAATCTGATTTTACTCTAGACAAAATTCGATCATCTCTAAGCATTAGTGTGGGAATTCGGCCAAGTAGAGAAAAAAGGGGAACATTTTTGTATTCGATAGTATACTAATATCCTTTACATCAAAAGAGTTTTGTGTACAACATTGAATCAAGGTTCATGCGTGTTTCAATCAAATTGATTGATATTTCACAAGTGACCGGACGTTCTTGGATTTTTCTCTTGGAGGATATTTGTAACTAACAAAGAAAAGATTTTTGCTTTGTCTCCATCCTCAAGAATACAATTTAAAGAAAGGGAGCCCACACTTCTAAGTGATTCACATTCGTGATTGGTTTGGAAGATCTTGCGGAATCAATTCGGCGCTTGTTCAATCATCAAGCAAAAAAGGTATGATACTTTTATATACATCAATTAATCTAGGGTTAAGGTTCTCGTTGCATAAAAGGGAAAAAAAATTATACTCAAACCCTAATTTTCATTTTTATCACGCTTCCATTACGTATTGAACCTGTTTTTCCCTACAATTGGTATCAGAGCCTGGTTGTACCCTTGATTAATTGATGTATGTACGTGAATCTTTTTCTTTTTATTGTATGTATGCATGTTTTAGAAAGAGATGACACTCTAGGTATTCACATATATATATTTATATTGGAATGTATGGATATGTATATGTTTTAAATGTGGTTTGTTATTGCTCAATTTTGATCCTAGAATTTCAATGTAATTTTGTTTTGGGATTTTAACAAGAAGGGTGATCTATTATCGCCATAATTTCCTTCTTGGTAGTTGCTAAGTTTTTTTTATTTTGTTGTTGTAATAAAAAAAACTGCAGTATTTTATTATATAAATTCTTCTGTAATACATTCAAGTTTCGAAGACTCGAAGGTTTGAAGAATTAGGAGTAACCGGAATAAGTTTGGGACTGTGCAAGCCGTAACAACGAACGTGCGTGCGAAGAGCGCGACACCACATTTGTTGTGGCATGGGCTGCGCACAGCAGCCTCTTTTGGTAGCCATGGGCTGCGCATGGCAGCCTTTTATGGGTTTGTGGCATGTGCACACCCATGGGTAAGGGCGAAGGGTGCGCACGCCCATGAGAGGTAGCCGGGGGAGTCCGAACGATAAAGGTCGCGTGAAGACTTGTTCGCCAAGAAAGGAGTTATTGTATTCCAAGATATATTTAATTTACTTGTTTTTCTAGGATGAACCAAAATTGTAGCTATTTATATTTTTGTAAATATTGCAATGTTTGTCATTGTTTGATAACATGTCATATAGAATAGAAGTGCCACTCATATATCTCTTTTGGTATGAACATGCATTAAATGGTTTAAGTATCTAAATTGACATCTAGATAACTTGGTAAATTATTCTTTGGAATTTGATCACACGTCTTAAACAAATGAGTGGGAGAAGGTGTTTTTGAACACCTACGGCCTCCAAGTTTAGTTGAGCTTTATGTTTCGTGAATAACCTTCCAAGAGGTATTCATGAATGGAATTTAGCAAGATACTTCCTTACAAGGATAGACTAGACAATTAGCCCAAACGATATCTACTCCCAAAGGAGGGATATTCGTGAGGGATTATATTGAAGGTCGATAACTTGGTAACACACTCAATGTGAGTTTATTAATATCCTCCCAAGAGTTCTTGTTAATAAAATCACAAGGTTAAAATTGAAAACGTTGGTTGTTATGTTAACAATTAGGTGGGGCTTAGTCCAACTAGTAAATATTGCGAACTCCCAAAGGAGGCATGACATTTATGGGTGTTGGATCACCGTTGAATTTTTACAATTGAATTATTTTATTTAATTCAAGATAAATATTCAAAAGTTCTTAATCATGATTATTTACTTATATATAATTTTTGTTATTAAAAAGAAATCATAACCTCATCCCTAATCAATATCCTAAAAAGATAATACTTTAAACTAATGATAATTATGTCACATGGAAAAGGAATATTGGGTTGTTGTTGCAAATTGAAAAGTATAAGTTCATTATGTATATTCCTTAACCACCAAAACTAATGAATCTACTCAGGAGTAAAGAGATGAGTATCAGTAGTGGAAGTCTTTAGATGAGATGGCTAAATGTACGTTACATTATGGCCATCATTTCCAACGTGTTGCAACATCAACATGAAGGAATGGAGACTGCTGTCGATATTATGATGTCTCTAGACAGGGATTCATATGATTGGTAAATTTGCTATTGTTAAGACCTGTCAAAAGGTCAAGTAATAACAGAGGAAAAAGCAACTTGGTCCTTCTTAGAAAGAGACCAAGAAAGTAACCAAGATCAAAGGAAAGTGTTTCCTTTGTGGTGAAATGGGTCAAAGGAAATAGACTGAATAAGAATGAATTCAACTTGCATTTAGGCAACGGAGCATTGGTGTCTACTAGTGTAGTGGGAGATATTAGAATCAATGTAGATTCTAGTAGGCATTTAGATTTAATAGACGTTTATTATGTACCTCAATTATATAAGAATTTAATTTCAGTTTCTTGTTTAAATTAATTTGGTTATTAGGCTACTTTTAATAAAGCTTTTATTATTAGTAAGAATGACAAAATTATTTGCAAAGGTATATTGGAAAACAGTTTATTCTATTTGCATAGAAGTATCTCTCACTTGTTAGACACGGAAGCAACGGAACCTAATCATAAAAGAGTAAAATTATCAAAAGATGAAACCTACCTATGACATTTCTGCCTAGGTCATATTAAACTTAATAGGATTAAAAGATTGGTATGTGACGGACCTCTAATTGACTTAAAGGTTGATGATCTACCAACTTGTGAATCTTGTTTAGAAGGTAAAATGACCAAAAGGTCGTTTACGACCAAAGGCGCAAGAGCCATTGAATGTTTAAGATTGATACACACTGATGTGTGTGGACCTATGAGCATTCAAGCAAGAGGTGGATACGAGTACTTCATCACTTTCACGGATGATCACTCATGATTTGGCTATGTGTATCTTATGATACATAAGTCAGATGCTTTTGATATGTTCAAAGCATTTAAAGCTGAAGTATAAAATCAGGTTGAGAAACTTATAAAAATATTGAGATCCGATCGTGGTGGAGAATATCTATCTGGTGAGTTTTAGCAATATCTTATTGATAATGGAATAATTTCTCAGTTTTCTGCACCAGGCACACCTCAAAAAAATAGGGTGGTAGAAAGGAGAAATAGAACTCTTTTGGAAATAGTTAGGTCTATATTGAGTTATTCAACGCTCCTTAGTTCTTTTTGGGGATATGCTTTACAAACTGCCATGTATATTCTAAACGATGTACCATCTAAGTCGGTTCCTAAAACACCGCATGAGTTGTGGATTGGGTGAAAGCCTAGTTTACAACACTTAAGGATATTTGGATGTCCTGCGCACGTGTTTAAAGGAAAGACAGATAAGATGGAGTCCCGTTCAGAAACATGCATATTTGTAAGGTCTCTAAAAGGAACAAAAGGATATTATTTTTATAGTCCTTCAGATCTTAAAGTATTTGTTTCGACAAATGCCAAATTTCTAGAAGATGACTATATGACAAATTTTGTGCCTAAAAGTAGAATTGTCCTAAATGAGCTTTTAGGAGATACAATTCCACAGGAGGTTTCGCAACCAAGCCCAATTGTAAGTTCCGTACCAACACAATATCAACAATCTACCATACCTCGCCGTAGTGGGAGGGTTGTTAGACAACCCGAGAGATACATCAATCTAGAGAATCTGTAGAGAATCTTCTGGATGACGATGATCCCTATACATATAAGGAAGCAATGGAAGATGTTGATTGTCGCCATTGGCAAAAGGCAATGCAATCCGAAATTGAATCTATGTTCAAAAATAAAGTCTGGTCTCTTGTAGACTTGCCTAAAGGGATAAAACCCATCGAGTGCAAGTGGGTATACAAGAGGAAAAAAGGAATGGATGGAAAGGTGGAAACCTTTAAGGCTAGATTGGTAGCTAAAGGTTATACACAGAAGGAAGGTATCGATTATGAAGAAACCTTCTCTCCTGTGGCCATGCTTAAATCCATTAGGATACTCTTATCCATTGCGGCATCTCTAGACCTAGAGATTTGGCAAATATACGTCATGACAACTTTCCTTAATGGAAGTCTTGATGAAAGCATCTATATGATGCAACCAGAAGGATTCATTGAAAAGGGCCAAGAGAAAAGGGTATGCAAGTTGCAAAGATCCATATATGGATTGAAGCAAGCATCCAGATCTTGGAACATAAGGTTCGATCAAGCCGTTAAAGGTTTTAGATTTATTTAAATCCTTGATGAACCTTGTGTATACAAAAGGATTACAGGTGACAAGTTGGTTTTCCTAGTTCTTTACTTTGATGATATACTACTCATCGAAAATGATGTAGGTGTATTAACATCAATAAAAGAATGGTTAGCAAAACAATTTGATATGAAGGACTTGGGAGAAGCAAGTTATATTCTTGGTATCCAAGTCATAAAGGATAGAAAGAATAGAACGATTGCATTATCCCAAGCTTCATACATAGATAAAATTTTATCTAGGATTTCCATGCAAGATTCCAAGATAGGTATGTTACCTTTCAGGCATGAAATCAAACTTTCTAAGGAACAAGTTCCTAAGAATATGCATGAAGAGCAATTCATGAGTAGGGGTTCCATATGCATCGGCAGTTGGAAGTCTCATGTATGCAATGCTCTGCACTATACCAGATATTTGTTTTGTTGTAAGCACAGTTAGCAGGTTTCAATCGAAGCCTGGTTCTGATCACTGGACGGTAGTCAAGCATATTTTCAAGTATCTTAGAAGAACGAGAGATTATATGCTTGTATACTCTGGAGGGGATTTAATTCCCATTGGGTATACAGATTCTGATTTTTAGTTAGATTCTGACTCCAGGAGATCAACATCAGGATTTACGTTTACTATTGAAGGAGGGGCACTCATATGGAGGAGTATCAAGCAATCTTGTATTACCGATTCCACCATGGAAGCCAAGCATGTTGCCGCATGCGAGGCTGCTAAAGAGGCTGTCTGGTTTCGCCAATTCCTGATTGACTGGGAAGTGGTTCCTGATGTGAATAAGCAGATCACTATCTATTGTGATAATAGTGGAGCACTGGCTAATTCGAGAGAACCAAGAAGTTATAAGAGAGGGAAACACATTGAAAGAAAGTATTACCTTTTAAAGGAAATTGTGCATAGGGGTGACGTGACGATTACCAAGATCGCGTCAGCAGAAAATCTAACGGATCCCTTTACAAAGCCTCTTCCTCAAAAGAGTTTTGATAGGTATCTAGAGAACATGAGGATGAGAGATATGACACATTTGCTATAGAGCAAGTGGGAGATTGTTAGGATTATGCTCGATAGCAAGAGTGTAATATTGTAATTAACAATCTTTTCATATGAATAAAGTGATTTCTAGTTTAACAAATCTTATAGCATTTATAGTTTAATTATTATAAATGTAAAAAGTAAATAATTATAAGTTCAAAAGACTATGAGAAAAGAAGAATTGTTCATACATCTAGATATGTATGAGGTAGACACAATTCTTTAGTTAGTCTTGAATAATATTCACAACTTAAGATAGAAGGTTGGGCGCCTTTATCTTGTCAAAGTTGTAGATTCTTTTGCTAGCATTTGAGTGGAATTAAATGTGTTATGATGAGTCCAAAATCATCAAAGTGTGTTGCCTTTGGGCAAAATAATCTAGTGCACTGGGCGCATTGAATAGGATCAAAATGAAATACTTTATCTAGAACCTTCAATGGATAAAAGTTTTCATTTGAAGACAATCGGAGAGTCTATCTCAATCCTGAGATAAATGATGGACTTATGGTTGCAAGTGTTATCATTTGAGCTATCAATGAGTACGATTATATAGCATAGTCTATCCTCAATAGTTTGGTGGTATTCATTTGTTAATCGATAGAGGACTTCATTTATAGATATGGACATCGTGGCTCCATTTATTGAATGAGAGTAGAATACCATCATATGGATGTTTTGAGGTAATGGATATTAAATCTTAACGTTAAGTTTTCAATAGTGTCTATTGAAACATGGCTTCTGGATAAGTCAAAATATCCAAGTTCAAAATATGGTCATATGAGTAAATATGGTAACTTGGAGAGCTATAGGCGGTCTATGAGCTCTTGGCGATTACTGGTATTCTTCACGAGGATACACTTTCTCCAATAAGGTTGACTAGGGTACCAATGAGTAGCATCAACTTATTCTATCTTTATTTAAGAGTTCAATTTTAGTTATTTAGTGAAATGAACTAAAATTAAATAGATCAGACCTAAGTGAATCATTTGTTGATTGTGATTGGGTTGTGTCTATTGGAGCTTAAATTTAGATTGCCCACCAAGATCCCCAATCCACACGAACTTGCAATGGATCACTTGATATATTCTATCGGACCAATATATGGGTCCATATAGAATTGTATTAAGACATGTGAACTTGTTTCTTTTTGTAAGAATAGGTCTAGTTCACATGTGGACTTTTTATTAAGGTCCAATGGATTTAATAAAATAAGAAAAACAATAAATGGCCTTGATATTAAAGTATGGGCGGCAAAGGCTATTAATAATAGCTTTAATATATTATTTATTTATTTATTATTTAATTAAATGGGAATTAATTAATTTGTTGATTAATTTATTATTCAATTAAAAATCAAAATCTTTTCCAAGTAGGAGATGGTCTTCTAAAACTTTACTAGTGTTGGTAGTATAGTTAATGTTAAAGACTATATTTGATAAGTAGATAAATAAAAAGAGTTATTTATCTAATCAAATTAAGAAGTCTTTAATATGGTTACAAATACACTATTGAGTTGGATTAGGAGTCTTCGTATAGGAATGAATTCTTTTTGGAAAAAGGATTCTTGGTCACCAAGTAAAACTACTTAGAGGTAGAATTCTTATTTGAAAAGGATTCATAACCACCAAGTTAATATACCTAAGGATAGGATTCTTGTCCATCAAGTAATCTTTCTTAGGAAAGATTGAACTCTCCTAATCTATAACAAAGACATAAAATTCGGCCAACAACATATGGTTATAGGAGAAGTTAGATTTCCTTTTAGATAAGGACTCTTAACTACCAAATAAATCCACCTAAGGAAATGATACTTGGCAACCAAGTAAATCCTTCTTAGGAAAGGATTTATGATCCTATATATATGTACATGGTGAATTTCGGTCATGACTAAGGCAACTAGAGGTGAATTTCGGCCAAGCTAATTTTTCTAAGAGAAGAATTTGGTCATCATAGGAATTTTAATGAAGAAAAATCTGATTTTACTCTAGACAAAATTCGATAATCTCTAAGCATTAGTGTGAGAATTCGGCCAAGTAGAGAAAAAAAGGGGAATGTTTTTGTATTCGATAGTATACTAATATCCTTTAAATCAAAAGAGTTTTGTGTACAACATCGAATCAAGGATCACGCGAGTTTCAATCAAATTAATTGATAGTTCACAAGTGACCAAACGTTCTTGGATTTTTCTCTTGGAAGATATTTGTAATTAACAAAGAAAAGATTTTTCCTTTGTCTCCATCCTCAGGAATACAATTTAAAGAAAGGGAGCCCACACTCCTAGGTGATTCACATTCGTGATTGGATTGGAAGATCTTGCGGAATCAATTTGGCGCTTGTTCAATCATCACGCGAAAATGGTATGATACTTTTATATACATCAATTAATCTAGGGTTAAGGTTCTCGTTGCAAAAAAGGGAAAAAAAATTATACGCAAACCCTAATTTTCGTTTTTATCACACTTTCGTTGCGTATTGAACCTGTTTTTCCCTACACGGACAACTGATAAGGCTCGGGCTAAGTGGGAATTATCAATCAAAAATCATGTGGATCATTCCTTGGAGGCCCTTCGGATTCAAATGAAAGTGTGGAGAGTCTATTGTCATAGTAAATGCAAAGATCCTCATCCTATGCATCTAGAAGTCCCATATGAGCACTGTCTTTCGACATTTTATGCCAATCAAGAGGCTGGGGTGGATGGGTCGGAGCTTGATGTTAGACCAGTTCCCTGAACAGATTATGGTGCTTGGATGGATGACATTGTTGACATAATCGTCTGGTCTTCAGATGAGAGTCTTCTCCGGGAGAACAAAATGGTGCCCGATCTAAGTATTGGCAAGAGCTCTAAATCCTCATCCCTATCATAGATGTATTTTTAAAGATTTATTTATTTAATAAAGTTCCATATTTTGCACGACTGCTTGTGAATTTAAAATTCCAAGTATCTTATTAATTAGCTATTGTCAATATCCGAATAAATTTTTTAAACGCCAAGTATCTTATTTAACTAGCTAACTCTTTTGCCTAGGTAACTTTGTTGAGTATCCTCTTTAACTGGTAGTTTCGTTGCCCAAGCAATTTTTTAAACTCCAAGTATCTTATGAACTGGCAAACGCAATTTTAAATGCCAAGTATTTTATTAAACTGGCTAATATTATTAACCGATTCATCTCGAAACAGCCAAGTAGATTTGTACTTGTGTTTCATAGTTGGTTGCTACCCAAACGTTACATCGATGCTCACCACGATCATACGTTCGAGTCCTGACACAAGTCACTGAGGATGTCTTCTAGTTTTTCCTGCACACGGGTTTATCAAATCGTTAAACTCTGAATTGTTTAACACATCTGCGTAACTCACAGGGATTTTCTCGATGGTACCCCGAGTCGTTTTCCCGAATTTGGTGCATCGGGTTTACCTTTTGGCTAAGGTATTGACTGACCTTGCTTAGTTGGCATGCTCCTTTGAGTTTCTCCGCCTATTCAGAAATTTTACCAAATTAATGGTCCCGAGCATTTTATTTTATGCAGTTTCATGCTCAAATCTTTTTCATGTTATCATATGCTCAGATTTCTAGAATCCCTTGTCAGGCTTTTATTCATAACTGTAAAACTAACAATATGAAAATCCCAAAGGGTTACTAAGAATAAATAAAGTAAACAAAATCATCCTGACTAAAAAATAAAAACAAATTTCAAGGCTAGAAGATCTTTAAATATTGGGCATTGCATGGTCGGGGTAAAATCTCTCCATCTGGTCGGGCAATCCAATATGCTCCATGACCAGTTATTCCTTCAATTTTGTATGGGCCTTCCCATTTGTCAGCCAATGAGCCCGTATATTTGCTCTTCGTGTTCAGCGATACTTTTCTGAGCACCAGGTCTCCTAACTGAAACTTCCTAATCCGAACATGAGAATTGTAGTGTTTTGCCACTTTTTACTGATATGTAGTGTTTCGTACTCGGGATTTCTCCCTTTTCTCCTCCAACTCATCTAGGCTTTGTAACAACATATCAACATCCTGATCTTCATCATATATCCTGACTCTAGATGACATATAAGATGTTTCTATCGGGATGACAACTTTTATTCCAAACGCCAAGGAAAACGGAGTCTCTCCCGTAGAAGTCTTTGTTGTTGTTCGATAAGCCCATAATACTTCGGGAAGTTTTTCGACCCAATTGTTTTTTTTGGCATCTAGCTTCATTTTGAGCTTATGCTTGATAATTTTGTTTACAGCTTCAGCTTGTCCATTTATTTCAGGGTGGGCAAGTGTGGCAAAATAATTTGCAATCCGATACTCGTTGCACAACTGTCTGAACTTTTGATTATCAAATTGGGTGCCATTATCAATGATAATAGTGTTCAGAACTACAAACTTGTAGAGTATATTTTTCTTCAGTAAGTTTATGGTATTTACTTCCGTGACAAGTACTAACGCTTCAACTTCCACCCACTTTATGAAATAATCTACTGCAATAATTGCATACTTAACTCCACCCGTTGTTCCTGCTAGCATTGGACCAATTAAGTCTAGTCCCCACATGGCAAATGGCCATGTGGATGTGAGGCTTCTAAGTTGTTCAGGGGGCTACTGAATATCATTGGCGATCCTTTGGCAAGCATTGTAACTTTCTGAACATCACTGTGCTTCCGAGAACAGAGAAGGCCAGTAAAAACCTTGCCTGAGTACCTTTTGTTCTAAGTTTTTGCCTCTAGTACGGTTCCCGTATACTCTACCATGGATTTCCTGTAGTATCCAATATGCATCTTCCTCTGATACACATCTGTACAGTTCTCCTCTAATCAGTGTGTATCTTGTTGGCCGGTACCTGATACGTTTTGCTTCTAAGGGATCTTCCGGGAGTATATCTTCTTCCAGGTACCTTTTTCACTAAGTCATCCAACCGTCTAACGGTGTTCATATTTCTGAGACTTTAAAGTTTTTTTGGCTTAATTATACTTGGTCTGAGAAGATGTGCAACCAAAATATTATTTGGCCTAATTGTGGTTGTTGTTGATGCTAGTTTGGATAAAGTGTCTGCCTTTTCATTTTCGTCTCTAGGGATCTGGACAATCCTCTATTCCTTGAATTTTTGGGAGAGTTGTTTTGTTATGCCCAATTAAGCCATCATACCTTAATCTCTGGCCTGATACTCATCTACGACTTGGTTGACAACTACTTGTGAGTCACTGAATATCTCAACCTCATCTGCTCCGAGAGCTATGCAAACTTTAAGCCTTGCTAGCAATGTCTCATATTCGGCTTGGTTATTTGTTGATTTGAAATCGAATCTCATCGCACATTCAACATCATCTCCTTTTAAAGTGCATACCACGATCTCTGCCCTACTATCATGAGTGTTCGAGGAACCATTGACATATAATCTCCATGAGAAACTCTTGCCCAACATTATTTTTGCTTCCAGATTTGGTTATGTGAATTCTGCTACAAAAGCTGTCATTGCTTGGCATCCGAGTGATGTACTAGGCATGTACTGAATATTGAATTCACTCAGCTTGATCGCCCATTTAGTTAATCTCCCCAAAATTTTTGGCTTCTGTAGAATTTGCTTAAGCGGATAGTCGGTGAAAACCTAGATCGTATGTGCCTGAAAGTATGACCTCAACTTTCTTGCTGTCAAAACTAATGCTAGAGCCATTTTTTATACATTTGAATACCTAGTTTCAATTGGAAGAAGAGCCTTGCTGGTATAGTACACTTGTCTATGTATCATGTCTTATGTTCTGACTATAACTGAGCTTATTGCTAACTCTGTAAATGACAAGTACAGGTGGAGTATTTCTCCCATTTTAGGTTTTAAGAGGATAAGAGCCTGACCTAAGTATTCTTTGATCCTCAGGAATGTCTGTTCACACTCTTCATTCCATTCAAGTCTCTTCCCCTTTTTATTCACTTTGAAAAAAGGAGCACATCTATCTGTGGCCTTCGAGATAAACCTGTCTAAGGAAGCTAAACATCTTGTCAGACATTGTACTTCTTTTAACGTCCTTGGTAAAGTCATTTTTTGAAAGGCTTGGATCTTCTCAGGATTCACTTCGATCCCTCTCTAGTGAACTTAGAAACCAAGGAACCTTCCCAAAGGAACCCCAAATAGGCACTTATTCGGATTTAACTTCTTCTGATACATTCTCAAGACATCGAATGTTTCGCACAGGTCTGAAGCATGTTCGTATGTCAAGATACTTTTGGTTAACATGTCGTCTATGTAAACTTCCATGCTTCTTTCTATTTGACAAACGAAGATTTTATTGACCAATCTTTGATATGTTGCCCCAATATTTTTTAGCCCAAAGAGCATTATTGTATAACAGTACAAGCCCTGATCGGTCGTGAATGCTGTTTTTTCTTCATCAGCTTTCATCTGGATCTGATTGTATCCCGAATAGGCATCCATAAAAATGAGTAATTCATGACCCAACGTGGCATCGACCAGTTGGTATATTCTCGAAAGTGGAAAACTGTCTTTTGGGTAGGGTTTGTTCAGATCTGTGAAGTCCACGCACATTCTCCATTGACCATTCTTTTTTTGGACTAAAACTACATTTGGTACCTACTGACGCTAGTTGATTTCTCTGATCGACCCTACAACGAGTAACTTCTTCACCCCTTGCTTGATTGCCAGACTTCACTCAAGGTTGAAAGATCTTCTCTTCTGTATTATAGATTTAGCCTTTGGATCCACTGCCAAATGATGCGATATTACTCGTGCATCTATCCCCACCATGTCTTCATGACTCCATGCGAACACATCTTTGTATTCTCTATGTAAATCAATAAGATCTAGCTTAACCTTTTCTTATAAGTTGGCCACAATTTTGACCTTCCTATCCAGTTCATCTTCCTTTAAGACCACCTCAGCTATTGGTTCACTCTTTGATGTCTCCGGTTCTTTCCTTGGATCAAACTCAAACAAAAGTGATCCTTCTTGCTCGATTTGAACTGTTTGAGTTAAGGTGCATACTTGGTGTTCATTATCATCTCTGTCTTTGTAAACCGAGAGATTAACTATTCTGGACATCTCCTGTGACCCTTTGATTGTTCCTACCCTCCCCCCCCTCCCCAAATTCAGTTGGGAACTTGATCATTAGAGCATAAGTAGCTGTTACAGCCTTTGTTTTGTTCAGGAAATATCGACCTAGTAGCAATTATAAGGCCAGTTGTCCAGATCTACCACCACAAAGTCAAGCAACAATATTTTCTGGTAAGGAGCTACTCTGATCTTCACGGGCAGCTTCACTGTTTCGAGAGACCTATCATCGACTCCCCGAAACCTCTGAGTGGGGTATGGAAATGTTGCAAGTCCTTTCGATCCAATCTGAGCTGATCATAAACAGCCACATTGAGGATGTCTACCGAGCTACCATTGTCCACTAAAATTCTCCTGACTTCTCTATGGCCAATTTGAGCACGAATAACAAGAGCGTCATTTGGTTGGACGTCGACCCCATACGAGTCTGCTTCAGTGAATATTATCGAATCTCATCCTTCCTTTATTCTCTTCGGATCGGGCTTAATGGAGTTAACGTCAAAATTCTTTCTTGCCTCTACCGCTTCTCGGATTTTCTGAGTCAGCTCTCGGTTACTTCTCCCAGTTGATAGTCCTCCATAGATTGTAAGAAGCACTCTATTCACCTCGTGACTGGCTCTTTTGTTCTGATCAGAATTATCATCTCCTATCTTGGTCTTTGTCTAAATTTCCGACTTCTCATCTTTCTTTAGAATTATAACTTGCAGACGTCCTTCTTGAATGAGTGTCTCTATATAGTCTCTGAGCTGGTAACATTTGGAGGTCTCGTGTCAGGTTTTCTTATGGAACCTGTAATATTTTGTTGTGTCTCATCGAGCAAATTAGGACTACCGACGTGACTCCTTCACCAGATTCTTGTCTTCTAGTATTGTCAGGATCTCTTCCTGTCTTTTTTGAAGCGGGGTGTAGTTCGTATATTTTCCTTGAAATTTTTCCCTGGTTTGGTCAGTATTACGTCCATTCCCCCATCTTTGCTCCTCTCTTTGCTATTTCATTTTTGTTTCCCTTTATAGTTTTGTGACTTTGATTTGGCATCCTTTTTTTCGGATCTTCCCCCAAGCATGTAACTACCTCATGTTGCCAACTCCTCTTCTTCCGCCAGAACGTATTCGTCTGCCATATCCATCATATATATGTATCTAGTTAGATGAGTCGTTCTTAGGCCAAAAGACAACCGCCCATTTTACAAATTATTTATGAATGTGGTGATTATTGCTTCGTCATTCGCACTGTTGATTTCTGAGACCGTCTTGCTGAATCTTCCTAGATACTTCTTTAGAGACTCGTCTTTCCCTTGCTTCAGTTGAGAAAGGTAAGCCACCGATTTTTTCCTATGCACATTCCATATAAATTTTCTTGAGAAGTTTTTACTCAACTCGTTGAAACTCCCAATAATTATCGGAGGCAATCTCCCGAACCATCTTGAACCAGTATCCCCGAGGGTTTACGGGAAGTTAAGGCACAACAAAGGATCGCTGTGAGCATACTGGCCATGACACACTTATATTGTCTGACATGTTCTTTAGGATCTGTATCCTTTTTAAACTATTCCATATGTGGCATCTTGAAACTTTCCGGGAATGGCGTTCGTAGGATGTTTCTTGTAAAAGGGCTATCATAATCATCATCAGATAGCTCATTATATTCATATCGCCAAATCAATACGTCCATTTGAAGCATGTTGTTCTCGATTTCTCAAGCCAGGCTCTGAATCACGACATCTCTATCACTCATTGGCTCTCCGTGATGGTTAAGCCGTCGAGTGATTGTCATACCTGCTTCTAGCTCTTCTTCATTCCACCCCCGAGTCTCACGAGACAAACCTTATAAGTGTATGGTCCCACAACGATGTTTATGATGGTGCCGATCACTATCCTCTGATGACGATGACTGATCTTTTCACTGGTCATATTTACGGTGCCTATCATAGCCCGTCTGACCGTGACTTCACCTTTAGTGTGGTCGTTCTTCTACAGGCATTTCACGATCCTTGTCTTGGTTGCGTGTCGTACCCACAGTCTGGTTGATTGGATTTGAGTTTCTAACGGCTATCGGTGCATCTGGTTCCATCCCAACTACAACCAATCAGAGCCTATGAGGTTATTGAGGATTTGGCGGGTGCACATTTTCTGCCGCCAATAGGTCTGTTCCTTCTTACGCTGCATCCGTTAGCAACTGTTGCAATGCATCACGAAAATGATGCGCTATATCCTCGCTGGTGGGAGGGACTTGCTGGATGCCAGCTAGGGATATCGGTAGGTTCTCGGTGGTTGTGGTGGGATCCTGAGTGGTCCTGCCTATATGAGCATTATCTGGAGATTTTTGGATGTCCTTGGAACTGTCTTTGATTCCGCTACCAGCCATTGTTTAAATAGATCGGAGGTTCGCCCTCTCCTTTTAGCACCAATTGTTGACATCGATTTCACGATGGATGAGAAAGTCAACAATGTTGGATTTGGTTATGTCCTGTCAAAAGAGAAAGAGAAAGAGAATGCAGTTGAAGTAATAATGACACGAGTTTACGTGGTAAAACTTCGATGATCGGAGAAACATCAACGGGTGGTTGAATGCACAACCAAGTCAAATCCACTATTTAAATAAATAATTACACCACTCGATCTCTCTAGCCTCTATCTTGCAGTGATTACTTTTTTGAATCTGTCTCACATCTATCTATATCATTGTCTCTATCTCTATTACAATGAGATTAGGTGTCTATTTATATGCGTATAGAACCCTAATCCTTGTTGCGCAAGTAAGGAAAATGAATTGAATTTTAATTAAGACCGGTTGCTTGTTGAAGTTGTCTTTATCTTCTTTCCTGTTTCGGAGATCTTGTAAATATCGAGTTTGAATCTTAATGGGATTCTGATGGCATAATCTGTTTAGGACTTAATTCCTTATCGGCGTGTAGTCTTTTAGAATAGTAGAGTTGTTGCCTGATTTGGGATTTGTTTCATGTTTGGTGTTTTATCCTTCTAGAGACTTGTTTTGACACGGATGTTTTGCTTATTGGAGCATGATTCCTGGGTCTACTCACGTATGTGAATCGTATGCTGAACTTCCTTACTCGGGTTTCTTGTGTTGTCCCGAGTTGAACATAATGTGCCGAGAACCCGTGTTTAGAATTACTCGGGTTCTTGTTCCTTAGTGATGTTTTGGATGGTGTCTTCTAGTTGCCAGTTCGGATGCCCATCTGACAATCTTTTTAAGGGATTGTCTTACCTGTCAGTGACGTGTACATTCAAAAAAATATACATATAACAAATGCAATTTATCTAGTTTTAACTATTAAAACTAATCACATTATTAGGTTATATTAGGGCTTTAATCTAATTAAACATAATATTAAGTAATTGAGCTAACTAATCTAACTAATTAAACAATTTAATTATTAGACTAGTTATTATTATTATTGAGAATTACTAATTTTTTACACTAAAAAACTAATCTCATTATTTAATAGCCAATTATGTGAATGACACTAATTTTTAATCAATTAAAAAAATAAAAACACATAATTATCAATGGCAATTATGCATGTATGATATATCCAAAATATATTTCATGTGTAGGCACACCTAATCTAAATGAATTGTATATGCATGACAATGTTTTAATCATCTCATAATAAAATAACATACATGAGTTGACCGAGTACAATGGGTTATTTAACTTTAAAAAGAAGTCTAATTACAAAAGTTATCCAAGGCATTCCTTAGTCAACAAGTTTTTAGGTTCTTCTCATTTTGAGCTTTTAACCAAGTCCAACTTGATTAAATAGGATATTTTTTTTTAATATCATCACCCATCTCATGAATCAAACCTAATGCCCAAGTGTTACTCTAACACTTATTGGAGGCCCAAGACATACATAAAATAATAAAATTCAGCCCAAAATCTTTTTCGAACTCGGAAACCCTAGCGTTGCAAATTCAAAACCCTAGTGTTGTAAATTTGCACCCCTAACGCATTCACGCGTGGCCGTTATTTGCACGCATGGCTAGCACGAAAACACATGGGCTGCACGCTGAAGCATCGCATGTCAGCGTGTGAGACTGTTTCACAAACACGTAACAACTTATTGTTGCACCAGTGTTGTGCATGCATCATGCACAGAATTGTTGTGCACATGTTTTGCATGCATCACGTCAAACATACCAAAAATTATATTATGCATGATGTGCAACACTTGCGCATATGTCACACATGTTACACATTCGGTGCTCTTCTATGCCTACCTGATCATCGCTTTTCGTTGATTTACATCAATAAAAAAATAACAGCAAATAAAAAATAATAATATAAAAAATACATCCCATAATTAATTTGACAAGAGAAAAATATTACAACCTTTGATAAGAACCCTAAACCCATTGTACCATACAATTAACGGCCAACCATGTTTAAAATAAATTAAAAAAAAATTATAAACATCATACAATCATTAGAAAGTGCCTACATATACCATACATGCAAATCAAATAATAAAAAAGAAACTTTTATTTTTATATAATGTATAATTGGGCCCTAATACCAATTGTAGGAACCCAGATTTACGTTACGTAGCAGAAATAGGGTTTTAAATTTTTTATGCAACTTGTAAACCGTATAAGAATATATAAATATGGATTTAGTTCATACCTTTGATGCTAACTCCTTCATTTCTTTAAGCTTTATTCCAATTACGAACCACCAAGTCTTCATCGCTATGTCCCATGATCCGGTAACTCTGTGTGGGCACGTCACGATTTTTTAGGAACTAAGAGGATGTGACGGACACATCATTATAGTGTTGATCAAAATATAAACATTCAAGTTCGACCTTACAAGCGTGTGAGTTACAAAGACAAGCACAACGACAAACAATGATCGTTCCGTAGGGAGGTGAGATTCACCGACCATATCTAGTTCTAGCTATTATTACAAAACACCGAGCGGGCTCGTGTGTTGTGAAAAGTAAATGATAATATATAAATAAATAGACTACATACATAAATAATGTATACAATGATAGGATAGAATGGAGAGATGCATGAAATATGGATACACTAAGGATATGACTCAATCGTAACAATCCTATTAATTAAGCACTAGCTCACCTAATCCCTTAAATGTGCAAGTATACCATATGCTCGTGTCCCTTTAATTAACCATCTTCCCTCTTTCGAGCACATAGATGATTGCACCCATACAGATGCCAGAGCAAATCATTAACAAATACACGAATCCATTAACCATTGTAGGACACACATGAGCACTGCATCGTTTGCCAACCTCACACATTTCCATCTTACTGGACAAGCACAATGGCTATTTCGATTGGCCATGTAATGTGCAACCATGTGGTCATATTATAGCCAAAGGTTCATCCACAAGGCTAACCATAAATGGGAAAGCATTCAAGTGGAAGCATTAGGAATACAAGATACACATACAACACGTAGGTTGTATGCTTGTGTCCCTTTAATTAACCATCTACCCTCTCTAGAGCGCATAGATGATTGCACACATGCAAATGCCAGAGTGAATCGTTAACAAGTGTACGAGTCCATTAAGGACTGTGGGACACATACACAAGCTCTACACCGCCAGCATCACATATTTATCTTAAGGGCCAAATGTAAAGGGTACCACACTGAGCATGTTAATGCAAACCACACGATATATAACAAGCAACCTAAATGTCACCCATAAGTTAGGTAATCGAGTGAAAACATTAAGTAAATGAAGCATCCCTATAACCGCACAAACACAAGAGGTACTCGATTTATCTTTACTACTAATTCAAGGATTTGGTTTTATAAATCTCCTTAGGATGGCACAAAAATAGAAAACAATCTCACCAAACAAACATGTGCAATAATGTTGATTGTTTTACAATAAGAGCAATAAATTAAGGTTAAAGGTTCATCCTCTTGATTTGAAATTTTTTCCTAAATCAATTCAACACCCAATACTGCCAAGGAAGGACAAATGTGTCTTAAAAAGACCCATTAAGCATAAGGACGTTAACCAAGGCCAATTAGCAACTTAATGAATGAACTGAAACCTTTTCTACTCTTAGGGGATAAAATCTCTAACACTCAAATCATTCAATACAAGGTATTTTGGTAATCCATTAGCGTACAAAAAATCACGGGAAACTAAATTACTCTACTCCTAATCCAATCATGCATACATATCAATTTCAAGCCTCCACACACATGCATTTCATAATAAAAGATTAAAACAATATAAATCAAAGATCAAAACAAAAACCCAAACGAATTTATGAACAAAAATACATATATAGCTCATGTTAAATGTTAACAAATTACCAAATTCGAGGTTACAAATTAAAGAAAAGAAAATTACAAAGAAATGAGTAAAAAAGTACAAACCCTTGAAGACAAGTCCTCCAAAGTGAAAATACAAACACGGTCATAGGCTCAAGGCTAACCTAGAGGGAGGGGGGTGAATAGGTTAGACACCTTTTTCGACTCCCTTAGAAACAAATAAAAGTTTGTCCCTCTAGATTGCTTGTATCACAATATATATATTAATTAAAGACAATTAATCAATATATAAACATAAGTAAAGTGTGATACAAACAAGTAATTGTAACATACACAATCTATATTATATAAAGGAAGTCAACTTACGTAAAAAGTTCTATCCACAACACAAATACTAAAGAGATCGGGATAGAGAAAAGTTGACACAAGATATAACGTGGTAAACCTACGAAGAGGAAACATCCACGGGTTAGCAGCCATCGGCAAACAAAATCCACTAGTAGATAAGACAAGTACAATCTATCTACTTCTTGCTCAACACCATAGGTCCTACACCTATTGTCAAGACTTCCTTCTCACAAGGCATCTAGGTGATCATGAATGCAAAACGCAAACAAGCACGCAACATAGAATGTTATGATCAACACATCATATGGAAAATACTAGACATGAGCATGAATGCACAAATCACATATAGTCTAGTTAATCATGCATGTATAAACAATCTAGATCATGTAAGATATGTTCAATAACAATCACAACCTAGATACATGCATAGATCTAAAATTGAATCACAAGATATGTTCAACAAATCACAAGATCAAGTTTAAATCACACAAACCAAAAACATGCTAAAATCATATGACAAAGTCAATTAGATTTAAGCTAAAGTTCTAGAGCATATTCCTAATCATAGATTCATCAAAACACATGAATACCTCAAAAGAACATAAGCACATGTATTATGTGAGAATTCGACCAAAAGAGCCTAATACATGTGAAGAACTATTTTTCACAAAATCAATCAATCAAAGATCATCAAATAGTCCTAGAATCAAAGCTAGCACAATAAAATCTCAAACATGTGATAACATAGGCAAAATCAAAACCTAACTCAACATGAATGATTTCAATTGAAACTCAACCTAGCTTTGAAAGAGTTCAAAACTCAAATCAAAACACTCACAATGTACAAATATATGTTGAAGAAGAAAACCCAAGGCAATTGACCAAGTTTTAAAAGAAAACTTTGAGAGAAAATCAATAGCATAGTTGATTTAGGTGCATTCCCATTTTTGTATGATTAGACACTAAAAACAGCGGGAAAACTTACTCAAACCTTCAGAGAAAAGATGGAGGATGAATAGATAAACACTCTCAAATTTGAATCATTCAAATTGGAGTTTAAATAAAGAAGTTATGGTATTTGGAAGGTGAGAAAATTTAGAGAGAAAATTTCTGCACACTTGTTTTAAATTTCTTCTTAGAATGAAATGTGAGAGGGAAAGAATTTATAAAGGAGAGGGAAACTTGGACCTATGAAATGACCAAAAGGGGTAAGAAGCAGCCAAGCAAGCTTGCTGCCCGAGATGGCGCGCGTGCATCTAGGGGCTGCAAGCCTTCTGCCCCGAGATGGCCACGTGCCATCTCGGGAAAGAAGTGCCTTGCTTGCTTCTTTCTTCTCCAACCTTCCTCCGCGTTCTTCGACCATTCTACGGCCTCCGAACTCATAATTCAAATCCGTTTGCGGATTACAAACTGTGACTCTCACATGAACATCATATGGAAGGAATATCCTTAATGTAAAAAGAAACATAAACTTAAATAAAAAGAAACATGTCTACACCCCCAAACCTAAACTTAAGATTGTCCTTAATGTTGCTCCACTCATAAAATATGGACAACACTTAGTAAGATTCGGGAGATAAGACAAAACATAGCATTCCTATCACTAAGCGCATGGGTGGTTCCCACCCAAGTCGATAACTACTCTACAAGCACTTAAATTTAAGCTTAAAATTTAAAGGATACCTCTTGTGGCTGCAACCACATGATCTTTGTGGCACTTCCGTTTCACTTGTAGAGTTGTTAAGATGCGAAAGGCACCACCTAGTTCTCATGAGTCGTGCGATCCATAAAACCTAAAAATTTATGTTCCTTACACAAGCACAACTCAAAAACATCATATGCATATGCTTTAAACAAAAATAGGAAAACAAAAACAGGAACAACACCTCTCAAACCTAGCCTAAACACCGTCGTGCACACAATGAAAGACATGAGTAAGAGAAGTGCTTATTTTCAACATAACTATATACTCCGCAAAGCAATAAAAATAATTAATGAATGAACCACCTCCTCGACAGCAGCGCCATTTGATGGACACGTCATTGTTGTGTCGATCAAAATATGAAAAATCAAGCTTGGCATCGCAGGCGTACGAGTCATAAAGACTAGCACAAGGGCAAGTAAGGATCGTTCTGTAAGAAGGTGAGATTCACCAACCATCTCTAGTTCTAGCTATTATTACAACACGTCGAGCGGACTCATGTGTTAAAGAAAAGTAAATGAAAATATATAAATAACTAAACTACATACTTAAATAATATATGCAATGGTAGGATGGAATGGCAAGATGTATGAAATACGGATATGCTAGAGAAATGACTCAATAGTAACAATCCACCTAATTAAGCACTAGACTCACATAATCCCTCAAATGTGTAAGAATACCATATCCTCGTGTCCCCTTAGTTAACCATCTACCCTCTCTCGAGCACATGGATGATTGCACCCATACAGATGCCAGAGTGAATCATCAACAAATGCATGAATCCACTAAGCTTTATGGGACACACATACGAGCACTGCACCGTTTGCCAGCCTCGCACATTTCAGTCTTACTGGTCAAGCACAGTGGCTATTTTGATGGACATGTAATGCGTAACCATGAGACCATATTACTGCCAAAGGTTCATCCATATGGATAACCATAAACAGGGAAAGCGGTTAAGTGGAAGCATTAAGAATACGAGATACCCATACAACACGTAGGTTGTAAGCTCATGTCCCCTAAATAAACCTTCTACCCTCTCTCAAACGCATAGATGATTGCACCCCAAGTAAATGCCATAACGAATCATTAACAAGTGCACGAGACCATTAAGGACTATGGGACACACACACGAGCTCTACACCATCAGCCTCACACATTTCAGTCTTACTGGTCAAATGTAGCAGGTACCACATTGAGCATGTTAATGCAAACCATACGATATATAACACACAACCTAAATGTCATCCACAAGATGACAAACCGAGTGAAAGCATTAAGTACACAAAACATCCTAATAACCGCACAAACACAAGAGGTACTCGATTTATCTTTACTACTAACTTAAGGATTCGGTTTTATCAATCCCACTAGGATGGCACAAAAATGGAAATAAAGTTCACCAAACAAACATGTGTAGCAATGTTGATTGTTTTATAATTAGAGCAATCAATTAAGATTAAAGGTTCATCATCTTGATTTGGGAATTTTTTTCTAAATCAATTCATCACCCAATCCAGCCAAGGAAGGGCAAATATGTCTTAAAAAGACCCATTAAGCATAAAGACGTGAACCAAGCCCAAGTTAGCATTTTAATGCATGAATTGAAACATTTTCTACTCTTTGGAGATAGAATCCCTAACACTCAAATTCTTCAATACAAGATATTTTGGTCATCCATTAACATACAAACAATCATGGAAAACTAAATTAATCTACTCGTACATTAAATTACTCTACTCCTAATTCCAATCATGCATACATTTCAATTTTAACCTTCCACACACATGCATTTCACAATAAAAGATTAAAACAATATAAATCAAAGAGCAAAACAAAATCCAAACGAATTTATGAATAAAAATACATATATAGCTCATGTTAAAGGTTAACAAATTACCAAATTCGGGGTTACAAATTAAATAAATGAAAATTACAAAGAAATGAGAAAGAGTGCCAACCCTTGAAGACAAGTCATCCAAAGATGCTCCAAACCTTTCTAGCTCAGAATTGGTCCTAGAACCACTCATATGTCCTTGAAATCAGTTCTTAAATGGATGGACGAGGTGTAAAATGGTGGTGGAGAGGTGTATAGGGAGCTCCCATGGAGGAAAAACCTCCATGGGAGCAATTTCTCTTCTTATTTTATGAAGGAGATAAAGAATAAAAGAAAATGGAAGAAAGGGGTAGAGAAGAGAAGAAGGGGTCTGTAGAGGATGTGAAGAATAGGGGAAAATGGGGTTTATATAGTATGGGAGGTTAGGGCAAGAATTGAGTGTGAAAAGACAAGATTGCCTCTAAAAATGAGCTGAAAATGGCAGTTATAGGTAAAAAGGTTACAATGGAGGCTACTTGGGGAAGTAACCTACCAAGTTACCTAACAATCTATGCTGGAAAATGAGTTTGACAATGTAAAAGGTGACTTGGGAGGCTACTTGGGTGATGTCGCCTGACCAAGTTGCCTAACCCTCTGGAGAAGAATTTCTTACATCGTTCACTGTTACAGAAACAATCATAACTTCATCTAGAAAGTTTGGAATTGTGATATGTAAAGCTTGTTAGAAAGTAGACATTCAGGATTTTTCGAAATGTGGTAATAAGTAACATAGTTTCGTCTGAGGAGGGAGATATGTCCCCTACAAGGTGAGTGTATTGCACATCCGTTACCATTTCATTCCAAATAACCTCCAAACTCTTCAATTAAGCTTAAATACCTTTCGTATGGAACATGTACCTACACAAGGCTCACAAACACTTTAAATACACAAAAATGATTGAAAACAAGAACAAAAACAAGATGATAAGGACCTCAAATAGGTACATAAATCGGTATGATCAGGATATAGCGGCTTGAAGAAATAACTCCTTCTTTTCTTCTCTAGCAAATTCGGCCCCACCAAGAAAGAAGAGTATTTTTTTTCTTTCTTTAGCTGAAATCTTTCTAGAGTTTCTAGGGTTTTGCTTTTGTGTTTTTGGTTCAAAAAATCACACTTAGTCTCTTGTATCCTAGTTATATATATATAACACTAGATACAAGTCCTCTTTTCAAATATATTTCCATATATTAAAAGGATAAATAGTATTTAAGTGTCCTAGATAGAGTAGGATTCTAACTCACATATAACCCTATTTGACTTGAACTTAAACACTAGACTTTTTAAAGAATAAAATAATCTAATTATTTTATCTTTGTTTCAGTTATGATTTGAACTTAAACACTAGACTTTTGGTTTGTGTAATACATCTACAGTTGCGAGAGTGCAACCTCGGGTTTTTAGTGGAATAACTCCGAGGTTAATAATCATGAAATATTAATTAAAGAGTTTAATTAATTATCTATAATTATTATTAGAGTTCAAAACTGTGGTTCTATTATGTCCTCTTGCTAACCTGATTCATTAAAATTAATAAGGGTCACGATTAATTAATTGAATTGTCCAATTAATTGTATTACAAAAATGACACATATTTATTCAAGGATTAATTCAATAATGACATTATTTAATTAAAATATTAATAATTAATTTAATTAGAAAATTAGATTATTTAATTAATGAATTAATAATTATGAATTAGCCAAAATTATAGTTGTTCATCGATATAGCTATTGTATACATTATGATCCTTCACAAGTATTTCATAATTAGAGCTTGGTTATAAAGTCTGTTATACCCCCTTAATTATATATTTTTCATTAAGTACCACTGATTCTCTAATGAACAATAAATATTAATTTCTTTATGGAAGAATGAGAGCGCTCATATTATTCTAGCAAGAAGGTGTGAATTCCACTATTGTACATAAACCTTCCCAGCCACAAGCCAAACCGTAAATACAATATACGAAGTTATTGACTGGGAATACAACTTCGATCTCACCCATGGTATATCAAACACCACGATATAACATGAAGGAGTCGAGAAGACACTCATGATTAAAATCACCCATTTATAGCCATCATTTGGTGATATATATATATGAATCTCATCTTGTAACGGATCTTGGTTAGAGATTTATATAGATCATGGTCTAGTCCTATATAATCATATTATATAAGGTATCTCCATTCTCATATCACCATATGAATAGTCTAGGTTAAGACCACCGTACATTATAGAATGGACTGTCACTGTAGATTAACCACAAACAAAGTACCCAACTTTACTTGCTATATACGGACTCTTTAGATTGCTCATCTCAAACAGATTACCTCTGTATATGACCCTCATATACTCAGTTAAAGATTACTTATGGTAATCTTGGATGTTAAGTACACATGATATAAACGTATGAGACATGTATATTGAATGAATAAACTACTTCTTTTATTAATGTTTCATTAACATTTACAAATTACAAGCTTTAGAGCATAAACCCCAACACTTGTATCAAGGATTTGAGAGGCTAGTGAGTCAGATGGCCGATGTTCTTTGACAATTGGGAGTGCTAGTGGCAAAAGGCAATAGGATGATCAAACAAAGGCATGGAGGGGCTAATGAGTTGACTCACCGTCCGACTCCAACGACTCAGAATCCTGCTATAACAGTAGTCGTACGGACCCAAAATCTTCATGTGGTAGAGGAGGAAGGTCGTGCCTCGAGAAGGACACAAGGTGACAAGGATTACAAGATCCCCGGTTAATATTCCTGAAATCAATGGGACCTAGAACGTGTAGGAATTTTTTACGTGGGTAGATGAGGTAGAATCGGGGTTTGAAGTCATGGACTGTTCAAAAGAACGAAAAATAAATGTGGTGACCAACAAATTGAAAGGTTCGACTCTAGTCTATTGGAAGCATCTCAATAACCAGCAAACATTAAAATGAAAGGGTCCAATCAACAATTGGGAGAAGTTGAAGGGTAAGTATATGACTAAATTCCTTCACCTTGATTATGAAAAAAGGTCGTATATGCAGATGCAGAATTGTATGCAAAGGAATCAGTCAGTGGAAGAATACATTGATGAATTCATCCAGTTGAACTCGTGAAAGTTATTTCCCAACAACGAGAACATACAGATAGCAAGATTTCAAGCAGGGTTAAAGCCCGAGATAAATGAGTACATGAAGATGATTAATACATTCTGAGTAGGAGAAGCGTATGATATGGCACAAAAAGTGGAGGAACTAGTCAAACCATTCGCAAGAGGTTGATACAGTAGTCAACATTTCTATGTGGCACACAATAAGGCTGTAAGACCAAGTGGAACTGGAGCAAGAATTCCTAGAGCAGGAGTTACTAAAACTGAAAGTGGAACAGTTGGGGCAAAAATAACCCAAAACAATTTAATCAATAAAATAATTTATATGCGCGGACTTTGCCTAGCGTATGTTACCGATGCCACCAACCGGGGCATCATTCAAATCAATGTTTGCTAAGGCCAACCGTGAATCTGGTTGAAGATGAAGATGGAAAGGAATATGAGGCAAAGAAAGATATGGTTGAAAGCATAGAAGATGACAATGAGGATTTTATAGGAATCACCAACCGGGGCATCATTCAAATCAATGTTTGCTAAGGCCAACCGTGAATCTGGTTGAAGATGAAGATGGAAAGGAATATGAGGCAAAGAAAGATATGGTTGAGAGCATAGAAGATGACAATGAAGATTTTATAGGAATGGTTCAACGAATTTCTTATATAGTGTAACGAGTTTTCTTCACTCCCAGTAAAGTGATAGAGATTTCCACCCACCATCAAGTATTTAGAACTAACTCAATGGTCAATGGACAAATGATCCGAGTAGTTATCGACAATGGTAGTAGCGAGAATCTCATGTCAAAAGGTGTTAGTAAAGAAACTCGACTTGCCAACTGAAAAACATTAATCACCGTATGGTCTGCGATGAATCAAGGTTAATGGAGCTCCAGATATGGTTAATAAGGTATGTAGAGTTCCTTTTCCAATTGGAAAGTTTTATAAAGATAATGTGGTTTGCATTGTGGTAGATATGGATGCATGCCACAATCTACTAGGTAGGCCATGGCAACATGATGTAGACATGACTTTTAAAGGAAAGTATAACACGTATGATTTCTGGTGGAATGGAATCAAGGTTACTTAGAAGCCTCTAGTCTTAAGAACCAATGAACAGAAAGAAGAAACAGATTGAGGAGAGTCTTTTTTATCTGTCGCAGAGGGGTATGTAACTACAAATTATGATGGGTATATCCTGCTGGCACAAGAGAACGAGATAAAAGTTTATACGGTTCTTGAAAAGGTTAGGCCACTTTTAGGATAGTTTTCAGACCTGACCACCAAACATAGGTCAAACGAGTTGCCGTCGTTGAGGGATATTCAATATCATATTGACTTGGATCCAGGATCTAGTCTGTCCAACCTTCCGTATAATAGGTTGAGCCTGTAGGATAATGAAATCCTCTAACATCAAGTGGATGAGTTGCTGCAGATGGGGTACATTCGAGAAGGTAAGAGTCCTGTAGCATTTTCGACATTATTAGTGCCAAAGAAATATGGAAGTTAACGGATGTGTATAGTTAACAAAGCAATTATAAAGATCATGGTGAGATACAACTATCTAATTCCCAAGCAGCAAGACATGTTGGATCAGCTAAAGGGTGCGATATTTTCAAAAATTGATCTACGAAGTGGGTACCACCAAATCCGAATCTAACCTGGAGACGAATGGAAAAATTAGTTCAAAACTCACTATGGATTGTATGAGTGGCTAGTGATGCCATTCAGGTTGTCAAATGCGTCGAGTACTTTTATACAGGTGATGAACCAAGTACCCTTTTTCCTACAGATTTGTTGTCATTTCTTTGATGATATTCTCATCTACAGCCTTGATGAGGAGATGTATTTGGAGCATCTGAGAAGAGTACTGACAATTCTGTGAGAAAACAAGTTATACATCAACAAAAAAAATATAGTTTTTTACAGACCAGTTTGCTGTTTCTTAGGTTTGTTGTAGGAACTGAAGGATACCGAGTTGATTTTTCTAAGGTGAAATCAATAAGGGACTTGCAGACTCTCAAATCAGTTAGTGAGGTGAGGGACTATTATAGATTAACAACATTCTATTGGTGATTTATTCACAATTTCAATAGCATAATAGTCCCTATCACATAATGTACCAAGAAAAGGAAATTTCAGTGAGGAGATAAACAGGAGGTGAGTTTCGCACTACTGAAAGAGAAATTGAGCTCAAAACTTGTTCTAGCATTGACGAATTTCGATAAGCTATTTGAAGTGGGGTGTGATTCGTCAAGAAAGGGAATTGGTATGGTTTTGTCCCAAAAATGGCATCCAATAGAATTTTTCAGTGAGAAACTAGGTGACACATGACAAAAGTGTATAACGTACAAACAAGAATACTTTACAGTAATTCATGAACTGATGTACTGGTAGCGTTATTTGATCTAGAAGGAATTTATACATTTCAACGATCATCAGGCATTGAAATATATTAATAGCCAGAACCACACGAACAATATGCATGCCAGATGGATTACTTTCTCACATAAGTTTACATTTTCACTCAAACACAAGTTTGGACAATTGAATAAGGTAGCATATGCATTAAGCAGGAGAGCAACTTTACTGGTTATTGTGGAGGCCAATGTTACTAGTTCTGAAAGTTTAAAGGAGCAGTATACTGATGATCTAGATTTTAGAGGGCGTGGGAGTTATGTAGTAATCACCAGGATACTGGATATTTTCTTATTTATAATGAGTGTTTGTTTAAAGCTGGTAGTTTGTGCATTTCGCAAGGTTCCTTACATGAGCAACTTATTAGGGAACTCCATAGGGGCGAATTAGGAGGACATTCGGGTTGAGACAAAAAAATAGCCTAGTAGCAAAACGGTATTTTTTGTCGTAACTGAAGAGGAACGTTGGAAAGACTGTGTAGCATTGCTGAATTTATCAGAAGTTTGTAAGAACCTCATTTTTATGATTGGCTTATTTTATGATAAATCACACTTGGGGATGTTCTTTATAATGGGTAGTTTAGGCTTTCTATGGGAAGCTTCCAAGTATCTCTGTGACTTCAAGAGCAAGAGCAAAAGGTAAAACACTTTGCTTAACTCTTTAAAAAGGCTGAATTGCACACATACACACACACACACACACATACACGCACACAATATTTTCATGCATGTCTATTCAACTTGTACTATGTCTTTCTTGCTTCATGTGTGCAACCCCTTGCATGTGTTCATGTTTTTGTCTGATTTTTTTATGCCTTTTTTCATCACTCCACACTTGCAGATTTTGCATATTGATTTGTGTGTTGAGTTTGCATGGAAAAGAGGATTTTCCTCTTCACCAAGGTGCAGGTAGGCTATACATCTGCCATCACCGTGAAACCAAAAGCGGCTGGTTCCAGGAATGGCATGCTCAGGGATTACGGTCTGTGCACTTGACTGTACAGCGGTCCCTGTCGCGGTTTTTTCTAGAAGGTCCATGTTACCTTTACCAGGTCCTGTTCATATGCATGCACAATGGTCCTTACCATAATATTGTTCAGACGGCGTACCACTACATGCACTGCGGTCTGGATAACTTGCTCAAGCCATGGTCCAGCCAACGGTAATGATGGGTTTTGGTTGCCTTTTTCCAAAATGATGCCATTTTTTCTAGGGCACCATATATATATATATATGTGTGTGTGTGTGTGTGTGTGTGTGTGTGTGTGTGTGTGTGTGTGTGTGTGTGTGTATGTGTGTATGTGTGTATGTGTGTATGTGTGTGTGTGTGTGTGTTCTCTTCTCTTCTTTGCTTTTCTAGTTCTTTGCTGTTCTAGAGCTTTAAGAACCCATTTTTATGTGAGAGAAAATTTCTTTTTTAGAGAGAAGCTCCAAGACTTGTGTTTCTGACTCTCCAAACCCAAAACCCATCATCCTTCATGCATCATTAAACATCTTTAGTCACGGGTCTTCATCATTGTGTTGACTTGGTAAGTTGAACAAAGACCCATCCTTGTTAACTGTTCATACTTTCCAAGATTGTGTTTTTATTGCATTTATTAGTTGATTAAATGCTAGGATTCTATTTATCAGTCCCTTTATATGATTGGGTTTGTATTGTGATAGCTTGCATTTAAGACATATTTACCCTCTAGCTAAGTTTGTATGCATTGCATTTAGACACTGTTGAATGCATTTGATGATTGCATTTATAGTCCCTGCCATGATTAATGATAACTTAGGTTGATTTGGCTTGTTTGATAATTAGGTTGTTAGACTAGTATATCAACATCTAATAACGCATTTATTGTCTCGCCTTGCACTTTATTTAATCTAGAATATTCATATATTCACTTAGGTCATTTTATCTCTTTTTTGAGAGTTAAGTCTTGTGACAACGAGGTGTAGTGCTCAAGCAAGTGAAGTCTTGCAACCAAGGTTGGTTGGCAAGCATTGTACAAGAGTCATTATAAAGGCCTACGGGTAGTAGTGGTGGGTTAGTAACCAAGAATGGTGTGACTAGAGGTCAACCAAGGTTGTAAAAATCATTACAATAGTGAATTTGAGAATCGGAATGGCTAAGTGGTTATCCCATGGTTTTTCCCTTATTGAAAGGTTTCCACTTAAAAATCGAGTGTTATTTTTATTCTGCACTTTACACTTGATCTTGTATGTTTGTTTTATGTGGTGAATTTTTTAATATTGATTAATCAATAAGGGTTGGTAATTAACTTGATTAAAACCTATTCACCCCCTCTATGTTAGGATTAACACACCTTAAGGGAATTTCAATTGGTATCAGAGCAGGTGCCTAAACATAGGTGATCTGTGCTTTGTGTGTGTCTTTCGTTTTGCATTTGTATGCATTTTGATTGTTGCATCATTTGCATCATGAGGGAACCCTGGCTCGGGCAACCAAAAGTCACTCACAGCCAGAGATAGATGATAGAGTTTGGATGGTGATTGAAGATGGATACACATCACTAAACATGACTGTCAAAGATGGAAGTAGTGTGTTCAAGCCCAAGTCTCAATGGAGTTCCCAAGAGTTTGAAGCCTTAAAGTGGAACAATAAAACGATACGTGCCTTATTTAATGGAATGGATAAGAATCAATACAAACTCATCCAAATCACTAAAAATGCCTATAAAGCTTGGAAGATACTAGAGACGGCACATGAGGGAACCAAATTGGTGAAATACTTCAAGCTTCAGATCCTACAAATAAAATTTGAACGATATTAGGATGAAGGAGGACGAGTGTTTTAATGACTAAGTGAAATTGATGAACATTGTGAATCAAAACCATCAACTAGGTGACCCATACTCGGATAGGAGGGTCAAGAAAAGGATCATGATGTCAGTTCCCACTAGATTTATATCCAAAGTGAAGGCTCTTGAAGAAAATAAAGACTACAAGAAGGTGAAGCTGAATGAAGTAATTGGAAGGCTTCTTACCTATAAATCTAGATGGGACTTTTCAACCATATCACCCAAGAAGAAAAAAGGGATAGCCTTAAAGATCTCCAAGATTAAAAATGTAAAGGATGAATCGGATGAAGACATGGCTTAGATGCTAGAGATTTTAAGAAGTCAATAAAGCTATAAAAAATGGATTTGGCTCTAAAGGGAATGACTTTAAGAAGAATACTCACTCTAAGAAGATAGAGCCAATTCAAGATAAGCCTTCAGGAAATGGAGTTCAATACTTTGAATGTGAAGGATTCGGGCATATCTCCAAGGATTGTAATATCATGAATGTGACAATTAACTATATGGCATTTGAAGCCTTCCAGTGGAAGATATAGAGAAAGGCAACAAGGCCTTAAGTTGTGATGTTGAAGAGGAGAAAGTGAAAATGTAACTAGAATAATGATTGATAAAGCTACTTATGGGGATGATATTGATGAAGCAACAAATGATACTAGTAATGACTCTAGTGACTAGAACTCTTCATCCTACTTCAATGAAAGAATTGGTGAAGATATGGATCTTGAAGAGTTCATCAAGTACTTTGAAGACTCTAGGTTAAAGAAGAAAAGGGTGATTCAAAATTTAAATGAGGAGAATCTCAAGCTTTCAACCAAAGTGACTCAATTGAATGAAGAAGTTGAAAGAATCAAGGAATGTGAAGACAAGATAAATAAGGAGATTGAGGAAGCTAAGGTGTTACTTTCCAAAACGACCTCCAGTACCCAAAAGATTGACAGGATCTTAGGGGATGGAAAAAAGCCGAATGACAAGTGGGGTCTTGGGTTTGTTGGTGACAAGAAAACCCTCTATTCGGACAAAATGGTATTTGTCAAGGAAAATAGCCTCAAGGAAGCTTCACCTCTATAACATTTAAGGAGGAAGATTACCCTTGAAAAGTTATCCAAGAGTGGCCAAGTGAAGATGCCAACAAGGAATGAAGCTCAACCTCAATAACTAAGAGCACCATCTCTAAGCTACTGATCCTGCCAAAATTGTCTTATATTTTGGCCCTCAATTCCATTTCCCTCGTCCTGTTTTTATTTGTTTTTACGTATCTTATATCTTTTTTGGTATGATTGCAAGCAATTATGTACATTTTGGAAGATAGGATGAAAAGCGTGAAGAATGGGCATAGATAGGCTGAAATCAGTGAATAAAGGCTTCAGTGTTTATGTGTATGAGCGGGTCAAAACCCATGCATAACCAGCACATGAATCGTAAAACTGAGCAAATCTAAGAAGAAGAACTGATGCCCATTAGGTCAGTAAGCGAGTCATTGTACTGAACCCAACCCGTGCAATTGCTAAAACCCGAGAAGAAAAGGTGCAGTATCAAGACATTGTATGAGACACAACGTGGGTCCTTACCCACGCATAACCCGTGTATTTGGCACATCAGGACTGCCACATCTACATTTTCAGACCTAATCTTGGGATCCTATAAATATATTCTTTCCTGAAATGAAATACACGCACTTAGATCGATCCAGATATCTCTCTATCATCTCTTACACCTATCTTCTCCTCTTCTCACATCTCTAATACTAACTTAGATTTAGGAATGTTCCCCACCAAATCTAACCATCTCTCATCATCATCTCAAGGACAATTGGAGAATTGGAATCAAGCTTCAAGGAATGAGGAGTCTACACATAGGTCTTCTCTATCTCATTTCTCCTTATCATTTTATTGTATTTGTCATGAGTAGCTAATCATCCCACTAGAGGATTGTTCTGATTCATTTGTGAACCTTGGGTTGTATTGAACTTTATTTACTTTACTAAATCTATCAAATATGTTTTATTCATTGTTTTGATTGATTTCAAGAATAGTCTGTCTTAGATTAGACCCTCATTTCCTTGCAAATTATTTGAGAAATTATTTGAGCAGAGAATTGGTTATACCCTGTATTCAATTATCTTAAGCTCATTTGAATGGAAGTATTGAATAAGAGTACCCTCCTCGAGTGAAATCCAGACATATTAATCTTAATCTGTATCTAATCTCAAATGGGTGACCAATTCTATACCCTCTAGGTTGGTTTCTTGTGAGAGATTTTGCACCAATTTTATACCTTCTAGGTTGGTGAATTTTAAAGAGATTAGTCCCTTATTTTGGTAGATGTGCATTCATGAACTATCACTTGTGGGTGGCCAATACTATAACCTCTAGATTGGAAACCCATAAAGGATATACAACCAAGCTATAACCTCTAGATTGATTACATTAGATTATTATACATTCATGATAATTACCAACACACCCATTGTTTGCTTGTTGGATCCATTAACTCTGTAGTCTTAACCATCATATTCTAACTCACACACTAATTGCATGTTAGATCAACCAAGCTAATAGTAGTTTGCATTTTAACAATTTAACATTTCAAATCCAAAACCATATATTTACTTTTACGTGCTTTGTTTTAATTTAGTATTAGTTAACTAGTTTTAGCCATATTAATTTCCCTTTCCCTGTGGACGACACTCGACTTGCCATTGTACTAGTTTTATAAACTTTTGAGGCATTGTTACGGTTTTATAATTTTTGTTTTGATGAATTATTTCTAACAACAAAAATGTGCTTGTTAGCTTCCCTCAACCAAGGCTTCCTCAACCAAGAAGGCAAGCCAAACAAACTCAATCAAGGAAGCATGACAATCCAGTGTTGGGGTTTATACCCTAAAGATGTAATTTATAAATGGATTTATATAATAAATAAAAGAAAAAGTTCAATTCATTCATGTTGTGTTGTTTATTTTATAACTTGTGCATATATTTAACATCCAAGATTGCCAGATGTAATCTCGAACTGTGTATATGAGTGTCATATACAGATGGATACAGTAAGAGACGTGCAAACTAAAGAGTCCATAGATAGCAAATAAAGCTGGGTACTTTATTTGTGGTTAATCTATAGCTACGGTCCATTTCGTAAAGTATGATGATTCTATCCTGAATTATTCATATGAGATATGGGAATGGAGGCACCTTGTATGATGTGATCATATAGGACTGGGTCATGATCTATATGAATCTCTCACCAAGATCCGTTTACCGATGAGATTCATATATATCAACTAACGATGGCTATATGTGGGTGATCTTAATCCTGAGTGTCTTATCGACTCATTCATATTAGATCATGGTTTTTGATATACCATGGGTGAGGTCGGATGCTGTTCCCGATCAATATGCTCCGTATGTTGGGATTACGGTTTGGCTTGTGGTTGGGAAGGTTTGTACACAATAGTGCAATCCACTCCTTCTTGTGAGAAGTAGATGGTAGTTCTCTTAAGGGTTGATTCGGGGCTAGGACAATATGAGCGCTCTCCTAATTCCGTAAGGAAATATGATTTATTGTTCATTATAGAATCAACGGTACTTGAATGATATATATAATTAAAGGGGTATAACGAACATTATGATCCAGCTCTAATTATAAACTATTGTGGAGGATCACACCATGTGTAAATACCGAGTTGTATCGGTCTGTGTAAAAGCGTCTACAGTTAAAAGAGTACAACTTCGGGTTTTTGGTGGAATAACACCGGAGTTAATAATCAAAGAATATTAATTAAAGAGTTTAATTAATGACTCCGAAGATTATTGGAGCTCAAAATACTGTTAGTCCATTAGGTCCCCTTGCTAGCCTGATCGATTTAGATAACAAAGGTCACGGTAAATTAATTGAATTGTTCAATTAATTGTGATACAAAAGTGACACGTATATATTCGGGAATTAATTGAATAATGAGATTATTTAATTAATGAATGTTAACAGTTTAATTAATTAAATAATTAGATTATTTAATTATATTGATAATTATTAATTATTAATTAACTATTAATTGGAGGGTGTTAATTAATATATAGATTTAGGTGAAGATAAAATAATGAGATTATTTTATTTTACTAAATTATTTATATAAGTATTTAAACTTAAGTTTAAATTTAAAATACTTATTATCACTTTTAATATATTAGATATATTTGAAAAGGATAATTAAAAGATATATATCAATTAATAACACAAGAGATTGAATTGGATGCAAATTGATGTGTGCACATAAAACATTAGACAAAAGAAGAATTTGCATAGGATACAAATACTTGAATACACGAGAGATATATATATTTTGTGAAAAAAAAGGATCGGAGGCGTGTGGGTGTGTAGAAGTCAAAACAGAGATATATATATATATATATATATATATATATATATATGTGAAAAACAAGAGGAGGCGAGAGAGTAAATATACATATATATGTTTAGTAAAAAAGAAAGCGAGGTATCAGTTAAAAAAATAAGGAATTTTTTTTAATGCACTGTACATCATTGAAAAAAAAAAAGAATAATATTATTTTTATAACTAGAATTGTTCTAGTTAGTTTTCTCTTTAGAAAAAAGAGTTTCTTTAAGGTTTCTCTCTACATCCTCTATTCAAGTTCCTGAGACCTTGACGTGCCCACACGCAGTTACCAGATCCGGGAGATAGTGAGGAAGATCGAGTGGTTCAGACAGGAGCACATCGTAAAGTGAAGGAGTTTCCAAACATTGGTAATATTGGTTCAGATATGAGCATATCGAAAAGTGAAGGAACCTCCAAACGTTGGTATGTTCTTCTGATTTTATTGATTATAATTTCGTGTGTATACATATTGTATGTATTAATTTTGAAAAATAATTACGATCCTAAATTCACTGGTTCCAGATACAGATTAAGATCTGTATACAAATTTTAAAACCTACTTACGATGCGTGACTGGTGATCGGGGTTTCAACAATTGGTATCAGAGCCAATTTATTTTTCGGAATAGGAAATTGTTTTCGATGCCCTTGTATGTATGAATGTGTAGGCACCATCTTTATGATTGTATGAATGTTTATAATTAAATTTTTTAATTTAAACATGGTTGATAAATTTTTATGGTACTGTGGATTTAGGGTTTATGAGTTGTATAATTTTTTTTTATTATTATATCTTTATTTTACTATTATTGTATTGTAGATAGATAAAAAATTGTAACCTATAAACGAAGAACTGGAAACGAGTGCGACGGCAGTACTGTTCACAGTGGGACCTGTGTCACCACACTGTTCACAGTACTATTCATGGGTACTATTCACCGGCACTGTTCATCGGGTACTGTTCAAGCGGTACTGTTCACGCACGGTTCTGTTGGCAAGTGTTGCCTAGTGCATTCCATATAGATTTCTCGTTTCGAATTCATGAGATGAATCAGAGTGACCTGAAGAGACTGGAAGACTCAAAAATTACAAGAAGACCAAGGAATGCCTTGGGCTTTTTTTTGTAATTTTAGATTCCAATTTTTTAGATTAAATAATCCACAGTACTCGGTCAATTCATGTATGTTTTATATTATG
Source organism: Dipteronia dyeriana (assembly GCA_032871835.1). Lineage (NCBI taxonomy): Eukaryota > Viridiplantae > Streptophyta > Magnoliopsida > Sapindales > Sapindaceae > Dipteronia > Dipteronia dyeriana. The sequence goes on along the minus strand of CM065300.1, from coordinate 26,544,613 downwards.
TGATGATAAAAGCATTGTCATGCATACATATGTCATTTAGATTATATGTGCCTACACAAATATATTTGATATGTCATACATGAATCATAGCCTGATATTTTATGTATTTTTTTAATGTGATTAAAATGGGCAATATACATAATTGGCTATGAATAATGAGATTAGTTTTTAATGGTTAGAAAACTTGATAATTCTCATTAATATTAATATAGTTATTAAAGAGTTTAATAAGTTAGATTAATAGGGTCATTTATTGTAATTAGGATTAATATGATTAATTACCTAATAATAAATGAACCGGATAAAGTGTTAGAGTTTTAATAGTTAAAATTTGGTAAACACTAACATAATAATCTGACCTTAGTAAATAGTTTACAAAATCTTAGATTATTCATTAATAGATTAGATTTTTAATTGTTAAAAATCATAAATAATTTATTAGTTAATTAGAATTTGTTTCTAATTAGTTAATGCGCTAGATAACTTGATTAAAGTTAGTCGTTTAATCCTGTAGAATCTAGGTGCATTAACGGTTAATAGAAAACCCTAATTTTAAAATAGTGAGTGGGAGAGGGATATATGACATATATATCTCGCGGTCTCCATCATTAGTTCAACACCGTGAGATCCGAGTGAGGCCTCGTGATGGCTTTGCTTTCGTCCTCCCTAAGGAGGGTTTCCACGAAGGTCAATATCAAGGTTGACTTCCTAACGAATAGGATTTCTGAGGGTATTTCGGGATTGACCGCTAAGGCGGCAATTCTCGAGTTAAGCTCGTGAGATTTGAAATGGTGGGTTTCACTCACAAAGGTTTTGATTAAGTTTGTTAATTAAAAATCTCACTGAATGAATGATGGTTGAATGATATGGAATAAGAGTTATTCTAGAATATCATTAGATTGAGAATGTCTCGGTCCAACATGCAAAGACTTGGCCGACCCTAAGGCGACACTTCTTTGCGGTATGTTGGATTGTCGTGGTATAGTAACTAGTTTTAGGGTAGTTCTAGTTCGTTAAACATGTGCATGCATCATGTTTAAATTTATGCCAAAGCACTCACACTTGTTTTAAATAAATGACTGAATGAATGTTTTATTTATTTTAGCAATAATGTCTTCTAAATTACTTTAAATTCTCTCAAACGACATATTAACTAGTGATAACTACACTAAGTGGAAACTTAACATTAATGCAATATTGGTCACCAAAGACCTCAAGTTTGTGCTTACGGAGGATTGTCCTCTAGCGCCTGCTGTAAATGCCACACGAACTGTTCGAGAGGCATACAAGCGAAAGGTAAGCCCAAACCCAAGAAAGCCCAAAGCAAGAAGAAGTCCAAGAAAAGTAAATCTGATTTACTTGTTCTTGAGTCGTGTTTAGTGGAAGATGATTCTTCACCCTGGATAGTTGATTTGGGGGGCCGCTAACCATGTTTGTTCTTCTTTACAATGGCCTGATTCTTGGACACAACTAGAGAAGCAAGCCTTCTCAATATGTGTGGGGTCAGGGTATGTCGTGTAGGCACGAGCAGTGGGCGTAATTAGATTACGTTTTTGTAATAATTATATATTGTTGGACAATGTATTTTATATTTATAGATTTACACGGAATTTGATTTCCATTTTTAAGTTGTTAGAACAAAAATAATCTATTTCTTTTAATAATAAGTCTGTTATTATTGGAAAGAATGGTCTGAATATTTGTTCAGGAATTAATGAAAACAATTTGGTATGTGTTAAGACCGTTAATACATACTACACTGCTAAACACCGAAATGTTTAAGGTTGCAAAACCAAAAACTAAACGACATAAGATTTCTTCAGATAATGACATGTATCTTTGGCATCTAAGGCTTGGTCATATCAACCTTGACCGGATAGATAGATTAGTAAAAAGCGGACCTTTAAGTGAGTTAAAGGTTTGCACCTTACCTGTCTGCAAATCTTGTCTGGAAGGTAAGATGACTAAGAGACCTTTTACTGAAAAAGGACTTAGAGCTAAAGAACCGCTAGAGCTTATACATACAGACGTATGCGGACCGATAAATGTTAAAGCTAGGGGTGGTGATGATTATTATGTCACCTTTAGAGATGACTACCCAAGACACAGATATGTTTACCTAATGCAACGGAAGTCATGAACATTTGAAATGTTCAAAGAATTTCGAGCTGAAGTAGAGAATCAATTAGGTAGGACTATCAAGTCATTGCGATCGGATCGTGGAGGTAAGTACATTGACCAAGAGTTTGAAGACTTTATTGTTGAGCATGAGATAGTTTCCCAACTCACAGCTCCCGGTACACCTCAGCAAAATGGTATAGCAGAGAGGAGAAATAGAACCCTAATAGAAATGGTGAGATCTATGATTAGTTTCTCATAATTACCAAATTCCTTCTGGGGATATGCGTTACAAACAGCGGCATACATTTTGAATGTGGTGCCATCCAAACCTATTCCTAAGACTCCCCTAGAGTTGTGGAATGGTCGTAAAGCTAGTTTGCGATATTTCTACATATGGTGGTGTCCAGCACACGTGCTGAAGAACAGAACTGGAAAGCTAGACTCCAAGTATGTGGTCTGCCTGTTTATAGGATACTCCAAGAAGACCAAAGGTGGACACTTTCATAGTCCCGAACATAACAAAGTATTTGCATCGACAAATGCAACGTTTCTTAAGGACAGTTATATTAGTGACCATAAACCTCATTCTAAGATTGTATTGAATGAGTTGGAGCCTGGTGAGACTAGTGATTCATCAACAAGAGTTGTTGATCCACAAACATCTGACAGTTAGATGGTTCCTGATCAGGATACACTACCACCTAGATGTAGTGAGAGGGTTGTGAGACAACCTGAACGCTATTTAGGTATAGGTGAGGGACAAGGTGTTGTCTCTGCTGATAGTGTTGATGATCCATTGACATTTAAGAATTCAATGGAAGATCCTGATAAAGAGGAATGGCTTAAAGCCATGAATCTCGAGATGGAGTCCATGTACTCTAACTCAGTCTGGGATCTTGTAGACTGGGGTAAAACCCATAGGGTGTAAGTGGATCTACAAGAGAAAGAGAGGAGTAGACGAGAAGGTAGAGACCTTCAAGGCAAGGCTAGTGGCCAAGGGTAATACCCAGAAAGAAGGGGTCGATTATAAAGAAACCTTCTCTCCAGTAGCTATATTTAAGTCTATTAGGATTCTCTTATCCATTGCTGCCTATTTTGATTATGAAATTTGGAAAATGGACGTCAAGTTTGCATTCTTGAATGGAAATCTTGATGAGAGCATCTATATGATGCAACCAGAGGGATTCATATCTCCAGATCAAGAGCAAAAGGTTTGCAAACTGTAAAGGTCCATCTATGGGCTTAAGCAAGCATCTAGATCTTGAAACATAAGGTTTGATGATGTGATCAAAACCTATGGCTTCGAGCAGAACGTTGATGGGCCTTGTGTCTACAAGCGTATCATTGATAAGAAAGTAGTTTTCTTGGTCCTATACGTTTATGATATCCTACTCATTGGGAATGATGTGAGAGTGTTGTCTGATGTAAAGGGCTGGCTGGCTAGCCAATTCCAAATGAAAGATTTAGGAGAGGTAAGTTATGTTCTAGGAATCCAACATATAAGGGATCGTAAGAACACACTTTTAGCACTGTCTTAGGCATCATATATCGATAAGAATCTTATACGATTTTCAATGCAAAACTCCAAGAAATGTAATTTACCTTCTAGGCTTGGAGTTCACTTGTCTAAAGAACAGTATCTTAAGACACCTCAAGAAGTTGAGGATATGAGGCGTGTACCCTATGCATCGGCAGTAGGTAGTCTCATGTATGCTATGTTATGCACGAGACCGGATATCTGTTATGCAGTGAGAGTAGTCAGCAGATACTAGTTCAACCTAGGATTAGATCACTGGGTTGTTATCAAGATAATTCTCAAGTATCTTCGGAGAATAAGAGACTATATGCTAGTGTATTCTGGACAGGATTTGATCCCGTTAAGATACATGGATTTTGATTTTCAGTCAGGCAGGGATTCTAGGAAATCCACGTCTGGATCAGTATTCACCCTGGGTGGTGGAGCCATTGTGTGGAGAAGTATCAAGCAATCTTGCATTGCTGACTCCATCATGAAAGCCGAATATGTAGCCGCTTGTGAAGCTGCTAAAGAGGCTGTTTGGCTCCATAAATTCTTGAGAGATCTGGAAGTTGTTCCAGATCTGGATAGGCCTATCACACTTTATTGTGATAACAATGGTGTTGTGGCTAAGTCCAAAGAACCAATAAGCCACAAAAGAGGGAAGCATATAGAGAGAATGTATCATCTCATTAGAGAGATAATATAGAGAAGAGATGTGATTATCATAAAAATAGCCTCACAAGACAATCTTGCTGACCCATTTACAAATACCTTACCTGCTAAAGTGTTTTTTAGTTCACCTAGATGGTCTAGGGTTACGAGACATGCCACACATGCTTTAGCGCAAGTGGGAAATCATTGGGGTTTATAACCTAAAGATGTAATTTGTAAATGGATTTATGAAATAAAAAAAAATCAATTTATTCATGTTGTGTTGTTTATTTTATAACTTGTGCATATACTTAACATCCAAGATTACCGGATGTAATCTCGAACTGTGTATATGAGTGTCATATACAGATGGATATAGTAAGAGACGTGCAATCTAAAGAGTCCATAGATAGCAAATAAAGCTGGGTACTTTATTTGTGGTTAATCTATAGCTGCGGTCCATTCCGTAATGTACGATGATTCTATCCTGAATTATACATATGAAATATGGGAATGGAGGCACCTTGTATGATGTGATCATATAGGACTGGGCCATTATCTATATGAATATCTTATCAAGATTCGTTTACCGATGAGATTCATATAGATCAACTAACGATGACTATATGTGGGTGATCTTAATCCTGAGTGTCTTATCGACTCCTTTAGGTTAGATTGTGGTCTTTGATATACCATGGGTGAATTCGGATGCTGTTCCCGATCAATATACTCCGTATGTTGGAATTACGGTTTGGCTTGTGGCTGGGAAGGTTTGTACACAATAGTGCAATTCACTCTTTCTTGTGAGAAGTATATGGTAGTTCCCTTAAGGGTTGATTCGGGGCTAGGACAATATGAGCGCTCTCTTAATTCCGTAAGGAAATAAGATTTATTGTTCATTATAGAATCAACGGTACTTGAAGGATATATGTAATTAAAGGGGTATAAAGAACATTATGACCCAGCTCTAATTATGAACTACTGTGGAGGATCACACCATGTATAATAGATATATCGATGGACACCGAGTTGTATCGTTCTGTGTAAAAGCGTCTACAGTTGAGAGAGTACAGCTTCGGGTTTTTGGTGGAATAACACCGGAGTTAATAATCAAAGAATATTAATTAAAGAGTTTAATTAATGATTCCGAAGATTATTGGAGCTCAAAATACTGTGGGTCTATTAGGTCCCCTTGCTAGCCCGATCAATTTAGGTAACAAGGGTCACGGTAAATTAATTGAATTGTCTAATTAATTGTGTTACGAAAGTGACACGTATATATTCGGAAATTAATTGAATAATGAGATTATTTAATTAATGAATGTTAATAGTTAAATTAATTAAATAATTGTATTATTTAATTATATTGATAATTATGAATTAATTATTAATTGGAGGGTGTTAATTGATATATGGATTTAGGTGAAGATAAAATAATGAGATTATTTTATTTTACTAAATCATTTATCTAAGTATTTAAATTTAAGTTTAAATTTAAAATACTTATTATCACTTTTAATATATTAGATATATTTGAAAAGGATAATTAAAAGATATATATCAATTAATAACACAAGAGATTGCATTGAATGTAAATTGGTGTGTGTACATGAAACATTAGATAAAAGAAGAATTTGTATAGGATGCAAATAGTTGAATACACAAGTGATATATATATATTGTGAAATAAAAGAAGCGGAGGCGTGTGGGTGTGTAGAAGTCAAAGCAGATATATATATTTGTGAAAAACAAGAGGAGGCGAGAGAGTAAATATACATATATATGTTTAGTGAAAAAGAAAGCGAGGTATCAGTTAAAAATTAAGGATTTTTTTTTTAGTGCACCGTACACCATTGAAAAAAATAAGAATAATATTAATTTTATAACTAGAATTGTTCTAGTTAGTTTTCTCTTTAGAAGAAAGAGTTTCTTTATGGTTTCTCTCTACATCCTCCATTCAAGTTCTTGAAACCGTGACGTGTCAACACGCACTTACCAGATCCGGGAGATAGTGAGAAAGATCGAGTGGTTTAGACAGGAGCACATCGTAAAGTGAAGGAGCTTCCAAACGTTGGTAAGATTGGATCAGACATGAGCATATCGAAAAGTGAAGGAGCCTTCAAACGTTGGTATGTTCTTCTGATTTTATTGATTATAATTTCTTGTGTATACATATTGTATGTATTAATTTTAAAAAATAATTACGATCCCAAATTCACTGGTTCCAGATACAGATTAAGATCTGTATACAAATTTTAAAACCTACTTCCGCTGCGTGACTGGTGAACGGGGTTCCAACATCCAGTTCAGTAACAAAGAATGAGAGAACCGGCTCAACACCAAAGGCGATATCAAATGCATGACAAGTCTTCAATGATCTCATAAGGATATGGTATGACTTCTAATTTTATACCTACTTGTCATTTTTGTGTTGTTGATGGGCACATTAGGCCAAATTGCCATAAATACATTAATCAATGTTGAGTTGAGAGCATAATAGAAGAGAAACAAACTCAGAAGAGTCAATATGCATGTTCCTAGGAAATCTATAGTAAATGATCCAAGGAATCCTAGTAATATGAAGACTATAGCCACTCGGAATGGAAATGTGTCACCTAAGTGGAAAAGAAAAATGAAACCGCATGCTATTATGCCAACATGTTAGCCATAGACTCAACTAGGTCTAATTGACTTGGTAGGTCTATAGGGGCTCATGTGTCCCATTGACTTGTTACAATTGACCCCGTTTGGGGAGCACAAGTAAAGAGAGCGAACTTGCATTTTTGAAATGTGCAAAAATTTGATATACTTTATGCCTCTTTATTAATTGCCTGAGATACTAGGTTGGGCATATATCTTTATATGGTATTTTTTCAATAATTGTCTAATCTTGCTTTGTTTGTAATCCATGTCACATTTATGTTCAAACATGCACTTTTGGACTAGGAGAATTGAATGGGAAGTACATTTGAATAACCTATAATTTATCTCCATGACATGCGAACTTGATTATGACATGCTTTAAATGATATGCATGGAATGCTTTTGATTATTTTAATGCAAATATGTGCGAATGGAAATGAGAAGACTAATTAATAAGGATCTTGTATCCATGCAATCAATAAGGATATTATATCCAAATTAGTCTTCTCTCTCTTCTTAATGGTTTGAACAAGACAATAACCAATAAGGATTTTGTATCCATTCAATCGATAAGGATTATATATCCATGTCTTGTTTGACCCTTAAGGATTGATATAGTTATTTGTGTGTTTGAAAGTTTTTGAAAAACTATATCATGTTTGGTTATGACAAAAAGGGTACAAATTGGTTTGAATTCTTATAAAAACCTTTTGATGTTTGCTTTGCCAAATACCATTGCCTGAACTTTGTTGATATAAGTCTTGCATATAAAGCAACACCTTCACACATTCTAGTTTGAATAGAACTCCTTGAATCTCTCTCAATTATTCAAGTTGCATAAAGTTTATGTATATGATTATGCAATCATCTTTTATACAAATATCTCTCTTTGTTAAAGAAACTCGATAGATGGAGCTCATTTGCCTATCTCATGACAAAACGGGGGAGAAGTTTTGAGAGATATATGGGGAGCTTTTTTTTTTTTTATGCTTTGGGGAGAAATCTTGGGAGAGAGTAACCTATTTAGGGAGAGCATTGCATTGTATGACATTAAATTGATTGTATTGTCTTTCTTAATGCAAATGCTTTTATTTGAACACCCACATGCACATGTTCTTGGAAATGCTTTCTTGCCATTGTGTGTAGGTATAATGATCTACGAAGAGATTGAAGACCTTAAAGACTTAGATCTTAGGTTTCTCTTATTGTAACGTAGAATACTCTTTGTTGACCAATATCTTTTATTTTGATTTGTGAGGAATGTTTGTAAGTGGTGATTTTGTTATAAAATAGTAAAAGGAGAAGATTGTAAGAACCTCATTTTTATGATTGACTTATTTCATGACAAATCACACTTGGGGATGTTTTTTATAATTGGTAGCTTAAGCTTTCAATAGCAAGCTTCCAAGCATCTTCTTGACTTCAAGAGCAAGAGCAAAAGGTAAAACACTTTGCTTAACTCTTTGAAGTGGCTTAGTTGCACACACACACTCTCTATTCTCATGCATGTTTATTCATTTTGCATTATGTCTTTCTTGCTTCATGTGTGCATCTCTTGCTTGTTTACATGTTTTTGTATGACCTTTTTTTTGTCTTTTTCATCACTCAACACATGCACATTTTGCATATTGATTTATGTGTTGAGTTTTCCTGAAAAAACGGATTTTCCTCTTCACCACAGTGCAAGTCGCTGGTTATGCACCTGCCACCGCCATGGTACCAACAACGGTTGGTTCCAGGAATGGCATGCTTTAGGGACTACGATATGTGCACTTGTCTGCACAGTTGTCCCTGCCACAGTTTTCTCCAGAAGGTCCATGTTACCTTTATTGCGTCCTGTGCACATGCATGCACAATGGTCACTGTCGCGATGTTGTTCAGACGGTGCACCACTGCATGCACCTTGTCCAGAGGTACGGTCCAGCCAGCGGTGATGACGGGTTTTGGTTATCTTTTTCCAAAAAGTTGCCATTTTGTCTAGGGCACCATATATATATATATATATATATATATATATATATATATATATATATATATGTGTGTGTGTGTGTGTGTGTGTGTGTGTGTGTGTTTTTCTTCTCTTCTTTGCTTTTCTAGAGCTTCAAGAACTCAATTTTAAGTGAGAGAGAAAAAAATAGAGAGAGAAGCTCCAAGATTTGTGTTTTTTACTCTTCAAACCCAAAACCTACCTTCTTTCATGCATCATTGAGCATATTTAGGCATGGGTCTTCATCATTGTGTTGACTTGGTATGTTGAACAAAGACATATCTTTTTTAATTGTTCATGGTATGTTGAACAAAGACCCATCTTTTATAATTGTTCATACTTTCCAAGATTGTGTTTTTATTGCATTTATTAGTTGATTAAATGCTAGTACTCTATTTATTGCATCTATTTATGAGTCCCTTTGTATGATTGGGTTTGTATGATAGCTTGCATTTGTGACATATTTACCATCTTGTTCAGTCTTTATGCATTGCATTTAGACATTTGTTGATTATGACTTGTTGATTACATATGATGATTGCATTTATATTCCTTTCCATGAATAATGACAACTTAGGTTGATTTGACTTGACTTGTTTGATAATTCAGTTGTTATATTTGTATATCAACATCTAATTAAGCATTTAGTGTCTTACCTTGCACTCTATTGCATCTAGAATTTCATATATTCACTTAGACCATTTAATCTCTTCTTTGAGAGTTAAGTCTTGTGACTAAGAGGTGTATTGCTCAAGCAAGTGAAGGTTGGTTGGCAAGCATTGATCAAGAATCACTATAAAGGTCTACGGGTCGTAGAGGTGAGTTAGTAACCGAAAATGGTGTGACTAAAGGTCAACATAAGTAGTATACATCATTACAATAGTGGATTTGAGGATCGAAGTGGCTGAGTGGTTAGCCTGTGGTTTTTCCCTTAATGAAGGGTTTCCACGTAAAAACCGAGTATTATTTTTATTCCGCACTTGACACTTGATCTTGTATTTTTGTTTTATGGGGTGAATTTTTTAGTATTGATTAATTAAGAAAAGTTGGTAATTATCTTAATTAAAACCTATTCACCCCTCACTCCCCTCTAGGTTAGGATTGACACACTTTAAGGGAATTTTAGAGTCAAAGGGACAAGTTCAAAATACTGGATTAAACACTCATATGCTATTCCAGTGACAATTTAGGAAGATCTGTCCATGGATTTCATTTTGGTGCTTCCTAAAACACAACAAGGAAAAGACTCAATTATGGTAGTTGTTGACCGTTTTTCCAAGATGACTCACTTTGTTTCTTGCTGGAAGATAGTAGATGCAAGTTATATGGCTGATTTATTTTTTCGAGAAGTGGTGCGTTTGTATAGGGTTCCAAAGACAATTACCTCGGACCTTGATGTCAAGCTTATCGGTCATTTTTGGTGAACTTTATGGAAATGACTTTGTATAAAATTACTGTTCAGTAGTACTTGTAATCCTCAGACGGACAGTTGGACAGAGGTAGTCAACAAGACTTTTTGGAAAGATGATGCGTTGTATTAGTGGGGAAAGACCAAAGAAGTGGGGTCTGGATATTCCTCAAGCTGGGTTTGTTTGTAACAACATGGTAAATAGATCCACAGGCAAATCTCCATTCAAGATCGTTTACACTCAACAATCGAAACATACACTAGATTTTCCTGCTCTTCCTTCACTATTAAGAGTCACCAAAGCTGGAGAAAACTTGGCAGAACGGATCTAGCAGATTTATTTTGAGGTGAAAGCCAACTTGGAGGTGACCAATAAAAAGCATAAAAGAGATGCCGACCAACGTAGACGCAAGGAGTTCTAAGAAGGCGATTTGTTAATGGCATATCAAAGGAAGAATAGGTTTCCTGGAATTTGAACTAAACTACGTAAAAGGAAGTATGGTCCATTCCAAGTTTCTAGGAAAATTAATGACAATGCATTCGTGTTGCAGTTACCAACTGATTGGAACATTTCCAAGACCTTCAATGTTTCAGACTTGTCAGAGTACCATGAAGATAGTCCTATTTATCTAGAGAACTCGGGGGCGAGTTTTCTTCCAAGTGGGGGAGGATGATATAAGACATCTTTAATGGGTCTATTAGGAGGGGTCGTTTGTATAATTTTTCTTTCTTTCAGGTCAATTAGCATCATTTTAGTTTTTATTTTCGTTGTCAAAAAGTAAGATCTTTCATAAATATCTCTAATAATTTTATTATTTTGACTACTTGGAGCTCAAGTACTTGGAGCCCAAGTAAGATATATAATACTTTTTATTTTAGTTACTTGGAGCTCAAGTACTTAGAGCCCAAGTTTAGGCTAAGAGTCACCTATAAATAAGACATGAATTCTATTGTCTTCTCATTCATGTTTTCATCAATAAAAATTTCTTAGAACATTTGTGTGTTTTCTTTATATTTCGCTTCCCGCTTCGTCATTTTTTCTTCAGAGTTGCTGTTTTGCTATTGTCTCTGTTTTGTGAATGTTTTTGTTTGGGAGATGGTGTTTGTTGTCTAGGTTTGTTGTGGCTTTGTGGTCTAATAAAGCATTAATTAAGATAATTTGTTTGTTTCTGTTATGTACTTTTCTAATCCTAGAAAATACATAAAGAATTTAGGATACAGGTAGTATTTCAGACTTGAAATATATAAGAAATTAGGAGAGACAGAGGAGATACAAGGGAGATAATTGTTTTCAATATTTTTGATACTTCAATTAATTAGAAAAGAGCCTTTTCTAGGCTTTACAACCAACAACTGATCCTAATGACAACCTGAAAAATAGGGAACTAATATCCCGCTAACAACATGTTAACATCCATTAAGATAATGCCAAAAGAAAAGGAACTAGTACTCCACTAACAACAACTAACTTATTTGACCTATCAATTTAAAAGATCAAACTCTGACTCAGTCCTAAGTCCAACATATGCAATAATGTATGAGAATTATGATCGTATCATTCCCCACAACTCGAAGAATCCTTGTCCTCAAGGATGGAAGTTTGGAATAGTAGTCTAAATGGAAAACAAATTACAAATAGCCCCGTTAGCCAAAGAATTGAAATGGTAATTAATTGCAATATTGGACCAATTAGCCCACTTTGCCAAATCAATTCATCAGACAAATTCAATATTTTTTCTTTTCTCTTCACAACTTTCTTCTCTCACTAAACTCAAAACCTCTGACTTTTCTCTTCCAAAATGTCAACCAGAAGACCAGAGTCTCAACTTTTTTTATCTACAGACTACATTTCTCAACTCTATCTTTTCCTTCACAAAAGTCGTGAAACCTCCATTGATTGAAATTCTTTCTTCACCAAACCACAACCTAACAATAAAAATCCATAAAATTTCTTTGAAACCCTAACTTCTCCATCTAAATCTTTTATTCCCATCAAAACGTTCTCAATTCTTCTCTTCTCATTAAACCGACGGCAGATCGAAACGACTACTCTCTTCGATCTGCCTTCAAAACCCTTAAAAGATCCTTTTAAAATTTCTAAAGTTCCACCACATTTGCAGCCTAACCAACCCTTCCTCTTCAAACGATCCATTTCCTCCCAGATCGAACACTAGCCATGGAACCACGACTGTTGTAACGACTATCGAGGAGATACAGTAAACGGTGTGGTGGAGCTTGAAGGTGGCGGATGTGGCGATACGTGTGGCAGTAGGCAGCTTTCGGTGTCGGAACCATTCCTGGTTACGGTCAACCATTTGAAAGGCTCGAAGCCGACCAACGGACTTCATTCTGACCTGGAGTTTGTACTGATAAGGTTTCCCTTGCTTGGCTTGCTTCAATTTTTGGCTCATAGCCTCTGTTGTTTGTGTTGTTGAGTTACTTTTAATTTTTGGGTCAGAATCTTTAGTTGGTTCATCTGGCCATGGTTTGGAAATGGTGGTTGAAACTTCGGTTGTTGGAGAAATGGGGTGGAATTGGGCTTTTTTTTGTGGTAGTGTGGCAGGAGTTATTTGGAATTCAGTGATGGTTTTGCTAAGTTCGGGGGGTGTGTTTTTGAGAGGTATGGTAGACTGGGATTGTTGCAATTGTAAGGCTCGTATTTAAAAAAGGATTTGGTCAATAAGGGATTCGTGGCGGGCCAGAGCTTTACGAAACTTGACATCTATAAAACCGATCGGTCTTGATACCATTTGTTATGTAATTTTTTGACCGTGAAAAATACATTAAGAATTTAGGATAAATGTAGTATTTCATAAGAAACGGAGGAGAGACATAGGAGACACAATGGAGATAATTGTTTTCGATCCATTCAATACTTTAATTAATAAGAAAAGAGCCATTTATCAGTTTTACAACCAACTACTGATCCTAATAACAACCCGAAAATCTGGAATCAATATACCACTAACAACATGTTAATGTCCATTAAGATAATATTAAAAGAAAAGGAACTAATATTCCATTAACAACAACTAACTTATTTGTCATATCAATTTAAAACAACAAACTCTGATCCAATCCTATGTCTCACATGTACAAGGTTATATGAGAATTACGATCGTATCAGTTTTTGAATCGTCACAACCCAATGGTACATTAAAAAGTAAATAAAAATTAAGTTCTGATTTTTTTTTTAAAATATTACAATAATTTGAGGTTCAGGAGATAATATATGACTATAATCCAGTTTGATCATCGGATCAATTTCATCTAAATCAGTTAGCCAGTCAAAACGGTCATATTTTGTGACAGGAAGATCGGTAAAAATGATCTGGAACAGGCCAAGACTTCATGAAGTTTCGAATTCGGATTCTGGAAATCATAGGGATTTCCAATCCAACTGGAGGAACAAATCGATGAACCGGTATACACCCAATTCCGGTGGTCATTACAGCGAAACGTACCAGATGGAAGGAGTTACGGCGGATTCAGAAGGTCTTATGGAAAGAAACGCCTGGATAAGGTAACTTTAAATGCAACAATCATGAAGGTCCCTAAGAAAAAGGAAGATGGCGGCGTTTTGGTTACGCCAGTGTTGAGATGCAACCGACGAATTCGAGGAATGTGGAAATGGATCTAGTTATTAATTCCACCTCTGTTAGTGGACCTGTGCCCTTTAGTGAGAAGTTTGTTGAGCCTATTAATGATAGTCTATTGGGTCGGTGCCACCCAGAGATAAAGGTAAAGCCCAATTAGACTCCTATCATACGGACCCCTCTCTAAGTGTTATGGGCCCGACTAACAAAGATTTCCTCTTGGACCCAAATATGAAACCAGTGCCTTTTAAAGGAGAAAACGTCCACAATTCAAGTAGAAACGGCCAGTGGAAACGAGTCAAGCAGGTTTATTAAGACAATATAATCACAGTGGATTCCAGAAACTTTTTGGGGAAACGCAAATCCCTAATCCAGTGTGGAGAAATCCAATTGAAAGATAAACGTTGGAAAGAAGTGAGTCGGGAAGAAGGTGACAGTAGGGTGTCTTCCTGAGATTTAAATTCTTCTCCTTCTCAAACTTCACCTCCAACGATTTTGCTACAATATGAAGATTTGGTAGCAGTGACTTGTGGAGTGGGAAATCGATCGGTTAAAGGTGAGAATGAGGCTGTTCCAGTGGTTAAAAAGTACGAAGACTTGGAGGTGCAGAATGTGGTGGTGTCCGATTGCAGCGGTGTGGTTACTCTTGAAGGGGTTTCAGCTGAGGCGGGAAAAATAAAAATCTTTGCTTGGAACGCCCGGGGCTTGGGTAGCTCACGGGCGTTCAATGTCTTGCACACTCATGTGCAGGAAGTTAATTAACAATAAAAAGTATAAGGGTTAATATCATCATTTTATTGCTTCTAATACGATTAATTCTCCAATTTATATATAATTTCGTTCGTTCGTTTAAATAAATGTGTTGTGTAATAATCAGTGTATTTATTTTTTATTTCAGAGGTAATTCGACCAATTCAGAATCATAGAGATGTCATATGGCAAAACAAACATCGTTTTCAAGATTATAACATCAAAAAACCTTAAGAAGACCACGAAAGATATTTTCGTATTTTTGACTATTCACTGTTTACAGTTGACTTTCACTGTTCACAGTTGACTATTCACTGTTCACAGTTGACTTTCACTGTTCACAGTTGACTTTCACTGTTCACAGTTGACTTTCACTGTTCACAGTTGACTTTCACTGTTCACTCTTGGATGGGTTACTGTTCACTGATGGATGTGTTACTGTTCACTGATGACGTGGTGAAATCTAGACGCTCCATTCTAAATTCATCCGATGGTCAATTTTCATCCGTTGGTCAATTTTCATCCGTATTTTGTATAAATACCCCCCCTCTCTCCCTCCTTAATTTTTATGTTCTGAATCCAAATCTGATGTTAGATTTGTGAAATTCTCTCTCTTTTGTTCTCAAATTCTCAGTCTAAATAAAATAACTATTTTCTAGTTAAATTATGTCCGGCTAATTTTATATAGCTGGGGCCAAAGGTGATACTGTTGGTATGGAAAATATGATCCAATTTTGGTAAGTTTATTATTTTTATGATTTCTCCTCTCTGATCTTTATGGAGTTTTTGACTCACTGTAGATAGACAGATATTGTCTAGCACAGTGAGTACTTTTACCCATATCTATCAGAGAATAGTTTATCCCCTATAATCTTTGTGGAGTTTTTGACTCACTGTAGACAGACAGATATTGTCTGGCACATTGAGTACTTTTACCCACATCTATTAGAGAGTGGTCAGTGAAGTGGAATACCATCCTATTAATCTGGACTAAATATTAATAATTAGATCATATTCGAATTACCAACAGTAGATCCCTTAGCCCAAGTATTAATTTTAATTGATTTACATTTTTATAACAAGCTTAGTAATTAATATAGATAATTAATTCTACAAGGACAAGTGAACAACCTCCCTGTGGTTCGACCCGGTCTTACAGGTTAATTTATTACTTTGACACTCTTATACTTGAGAGTATGAACACTTCTTTAGGACGTGTCAGAAGTCAAGCCGGATTTAACTTTCTTAATGGAGACTAAATGTGATCAGGTGAAAATGGAACATTGACGTGCCAAATTGGGTTTTGATTGGAAGATTGTCGTGAATTGTACTGGGAAATCAGGAGGGTTGTGTTTGTATTGGAATAACAACGTTTTAGTTTCTTTGATTTCCTATTCTCAGGGTCATATCAACGTTAAGATTACTGAGAATGGTGGTATCACGTGGAGATTTACTGGTTTTTACGGGGAACTCAAGCATAAGAAGCCAGTCCTGGACTCTTCGTTGTCACCTTGCAGGAGTCCTAGGTCTCCCTTGGCTTTGTTTAGGAGATTTTAATGAAATTTTATGGGACTCTGAGAAATCTGGTGGGGCTGATAAAAGTTGGCGTGCTTTGGCCGATTTCATAGAGGCTCTCGAAGATAGTAATTTGGAAAACATTGGCTTTGTTGGTAGTAAATTTACTTGGAGCAATAAAAGGAGTGGATCAGACTGTATTATGGAAAGGTTGGATAGGGCTCTGTGCAATAATGGATGGAGAGCTTTATTCCAGAATTTTGTGGTTAAGCATCTTGAATTATAGGGCTCAGACCGCAGACCTGTTGTGGTGGATTTTGCTCTTGCTACTCACTCCAAGAACATCGACCTGATTAATAGAGATAGGAGGTTATTCTTCGAAGAATGTTGGCTAGATGCCAAGGAGTGCAGAGACATTGTTGAAGCTGTTTGGAGGAATTGTGAGCCTATGTGTAAGGTTGGAAATGTTCTGATCAAAATTGGGGAGTGTGGAAGGCTGTTGAAGTCCTGGAATTGAAAGAAGAGAAATAACCAAAGGCGAAATCTGAGACAGAAAAGAAATGCCTTGAAGGAAGTGTGTAAAGGAAATGAGGGCTTGGATTGGAGGAAAGTGAGGGAGGTTGTAGCTCAACTAGACGAGGTTCTTGAAATTGAAGAACGTTACTGGAAGCAAAGAGCCAAGATTGTTTGGCTCAATAGTGGAGACCGCAATACATGATTTTTTCATTCCAAAGCCTGTGCTAGAAAGGCTAGAAATAGAATTCAAGGTCTTTTAGATAAGGATGGTGTGTGGAGGGATTCAGAATCCGATATTGAGAATATCATTCCCATTATTTGAATGATATTTTTAGAACTAGCAACCCCCCAAATAAGGATTTGGACAGAATTTTGAATGACGTAGAGCCTAAGATGAGTGTGTCTTTGTCTAATTTTCTTGACAAAAAGTATACTAGGGAAGAAGTTAGTAAAGCAATCTTCGATATGAACCCGATAAAAGCCCCAGGCAGTGATGGTTTACCTACGGTTTTCTTCCATAAGTATTGGGAGGTACAAGTGTGGTGGAAGCTTGTTTGAGTGTCCCGAATGATGGTGGCTCGGTGTCCGGTATGAACAAAACGATCATTGCTCTGATCCCGATGACCCAATCTCCTGAGAAAATCATTGATTACAGACCTATCAGCCAGTGTAACCTGATTTACAAAGCCATTGCAAAGGCTATAACCAGCAGATTGAAGCATGTTTTGAGTGAAGTAATTTCTGAAACCCAATGTGCTTTTATCCCAGGAAGGCTCATATCGGACAACACTATTATCGAATTCGAGTGTATTCACAGACTGAAACGGAGGAAAAGAAAGCGGGGTTCGATGGCTATTAAATTGGACATTTCTAAGGCTTATGACAGAGTGGAGTGGAATTTCCTAGAAGGAATGATGGTAAAATTGGGATTCTCTGAGAAGTGGATTAATCTGGTTATGAGATGCATTTCTTCGGTCACTTATTCTGTCTCAATTAACGGGAAGGTTTGTAGGACGATTAAGCCCACTAAGGGACTAGATAGGGGGGACCCTTTGTCCCCTTTTTTTATTTCTTCTGTGTGCAGGGCGCAAAATCGAGGGGATATTTCTAGCTTTAGATGCAGCAGAGGGGATCCTATGATTTCACACTTATTCTTTACGGACAATAGCTTAATTTTCACCAAGGCAAACGAGGATAATTGCATAGTCATTAAAACGATTCTATAGGATTATGCTAAGGCATCTGGTCAGGTCATCAACCATGACAGATCAACCCTATATGTTAGCCCATCCTACTCGAATACTGACAGGACAGGATGGATTCTTTACTTGAAATGACCAAGGTGGATTGTCATGAAAAATATATTGGTCTTCCTTGTTTTTTTAGTCGAAGCAAGAGAAGACTTTTCATTAGTATTATCGACAGAATCTGGGGAAAGGTCAAAGGTTGAGGTGAGAAACTGTTGACAACTGGGGCAAGGAAATTTTGGTAAAGACAGTTATTCAAGCTATTCCTTCCTATGCAATGAGCATTTTCCGTCTCTGTAAAGGTTTAATTACTAAATCCATAGGATGAGTGCTAGATTCTGGTGGGGGAGTAAAGGGAATCAACGAAGGATTCACTGATGCACTTGGAAACGATTATGTAAACCTAAAAATGAAGGCGGTCTTGGTTTTTGGGACATTGAAGTCTCCAACCGAGCCAACCTTGCTAAACAATGTTAGAGGCTAATCAAAAATCCAGACTCTTTAGCAGCCAAAATTTTAAAGAGGTGTTACTTTAAGAATGGTAATTTTCTGGATGCTAATAAAAAAAGGGATAGCTTCTACGTTTGGAACAGTGTTATGTGGGGAAAGGGCTTACTGGAGGAGGGTATCAGATGAAGAGTTGGCAATGGTAAGTCCATCCAAATTTATAAAGACAAATGGATCCCCAGGCAGTCAACCTTCAAAATCCTTTCACCTCCGTCTTTAGGCATAGATGCCATTGTGAACCAACTGCTTACTCCCTCTGGTGATTGGAATTTATAGCTTATCGGGGATAAGTTCTGATGTAGGACAACTAGCCTTGAAGTTTGAAGAAGAGTTGGATAGAAAATTGACAAAGAAAGAAATAGGCACAGCTCTTTTAGCCGTGCCTATTTATTTCTTTGTCAATTTTCTATCCAACTCTTCTTAAAACTCCAAGACTAGTTGTCCTACATCAATAACAAATGAAGAAGTTCAAGTCTCATCATTCTAAACAGTGTAACAAGATCCCTGCATTTCGGGTTGTGCTTTCCATGGTTAAATTTACTAGTTTTTCGAAAATACATGATCCGATTGGTATCAGATAAATAAAAATAAAAAAACACTTAAAATATAGCTTCTTGTTTGCTAACCTTTCAATGAACATCAAACCTGGGCTTGATGGGAGTCCATTTGGTGATGTATATGGACTTCAAACAGACTAAGGGAGTAAGACCTAAGTGAACTTTGGGCCATGTCTAAACAAATTGAATTCATTATTACTATTATTATTTTATGGGGTGAAAATAAATTTTCAAGTAATTGAAGAATCTGAGGAAGTTGTCTCCTGTGGATTACTTTATTTACTAATAAACAATTTAATTACAAGAACTATTACAATAGGACTATCGGAACCTACCGAGATCAAACAATACATGAACGGTCTGGATATATATTCCCACAACGAGAGATAACTACTTCCCACAACGAGAGGAAAAAAACTCCCCACACATACTTGTAAAATACGCATGGAGGGATTTGAATCCCTCACCACATATGTAGAACGGAGGTACACTACCGGCCATGTCAAAAGGGTATATATATATATATATATATATATATTCTATTTTCATGGGTACAAACTCCAAATACTATATATTTGTTCAACCTTTTAGATATGATCATATATTATTAAATTAATCATATTTTAAGTGTCATTGCACAAATACGGAGGTTTTGATCGAAATTGAAGAAACATCTCTAGTGTAGTTTTAGTTGTTACTAGTAAATTAACGCGCGCTTTACTGCGGAAGTATTATACCGTTTTATATATTATTTTCAATTTTAATAAATTTAATTCATAATTTAAAACTATCTAAATTATGAAATAAAAAAATTAAAATATAAAATATATTTTAATCAAACATAAAATGATTATCAAATAAAATAATAATTCTATATCAAATAAAAATACATCGTGGCAACCAGGGCTCCCCGGTTGAGGTCGTTTGCACCCTCAAAATAGCTGATTAAGGCAGGTTGTCGGGCATTTGAAGTTTTATTTTAATTTTTTAGTTTTATTTTAATTTTTTAGTTTTTTCGTTTTAACTTTTATTTTTTTAGTGAGTGTCCAATTTAGTCTTTTTGCTTTTAGTTAGGGTTTTCAGAGGCTATTTAAACATCTTATTCTTTGTTTTAAGGGATGGAATATATTTTTTTAATCAAATTTTGAGTTCTTTCTGGAGTTCTTTTTGGTGGATTCCAGTTTTACGTTCTTAGGGTTTACGTTGGTAATCCCTTTTATTTCCGTTCTGCGTCAAGTGGTAGCAGAGGAAGGATTTTTTTGCCTTGATCGATGTCAAACAACGAAGCCGGAAGAGCTAACCCTGATGACGCTGGTCGTAGGGATGACGATGTTTGGGCAGCGATTGATGAGCAGCGACGATCGATAGCGAGGTTGGAAGCCATGTTTCAACAACTGTTGGAGCAGGGACCTAATCTCAACACCCCTACTGCCAACGCTCCTGCCCCTGCCAACAGAGATAGAGCCGAGGGAATTGCCCTTGGCCCCCCTGGAGGTGGACGTCCACTTAGAGCAACGAGACACGAGCAGTTCGAAGATCTGAGTGATGAAGAATCTGATGAGGATTTTACAGGTTTCCAAGGGTTTCGCCAGCCAAACAGGAACCAAAATCAACCTGATTATAGAATACGGGCAGATATATCGTTATTCCATGGTAAGCTGCAGATCGAGGAGTTTCTGGACTGGATTTCTGAGGTTGAGAGGTTCTTTGAGATGACTGAAGTTACGGCAGATCGACAAGTCAAACTAGTAGCGTATAAGTTGAGAAACGGGGCTGCTGTTTGGTGGGAGAAATTGCAGATGGATAGGAGACGGCAAGACAAGACTCCTGTACGAACCTGGAGGCGAATGAAACAACTCATGATGAGCAGATTTTTACCCCAAGATTATGAGAAATTTATTTTTTAGAATTATCAGAATTATGTGCAGGGTAACAAGACTGTCGCAGATTATACTGAGGAATGGTCAAGGCTATCGGTTCGTAACAACCTGAATGAGATCGAGGGACAGCAGGTTTCGAGATATTTGGCTGGACTGAAATCTACCATTCGAGATAAAATTGGACTGCAAGTTGTTTGGACAGTGGATGAAGCGCATAATATGGCCTTGAAGGCTGAGTTAATGGAGAAAACATCCAATCGATTTTCCCACTACAAGAAGGATATGACTGAGACATCCAATGCAGTTGCGAATAGAAGCAGGTTTTCACCAAACGATGGACAGAATCAGTCTAAAAATGCTGCAGATCAGACTCAAAGGGGCTTGATTCCTAATAATAACCCTGTTGGGATACGTTCGATAGCAGCAACAAAGGAAACCCTTCGGATGGTACCAAATCCATATGCTAAACCAGGAGGTTTGAAGTGTTACAGGTGTGGCCAACCAGGCCATCGATCGAATGAGTGCCCCACCAGAAAACTAGTGAATTTCGTAGGTGCTGAAAAAGATGATGAGTATGAACAGAATGGTGAAGAAGAGGTAGGTGTTGATGAATTATTGGCTGGTGCAAAAATTGCGGAGGAACAGGGAGAGATGTAAACTGTGTGATTCAGCGAGTCATGTGTTCAACGAAACTGGAGGATTTTTCTCAAAGAAGTAATATTTTTAAGGCTTGCTGCAGTGTCCAAGGGAAGGTGTGTGATTTAATCGTTGACAGTGGGAGTTGTGAGAATTTTGTATCCAGAAAACTGGTGGAACATCTGAAGCTACGGGTAGACAAACATCCAAAGCCTTATGCAATTGGGTGGATTCAAAAAGGGCCAAAGGCGAATGTGACAGAAGTGTGTAAAGTTCCTATTTCAATCGGGCAGTAGTACTGAGATGAGGTTGTCTGTGATGTAGTCGATATGAATGCTAGTCACGTGTTATTGGGACGCCCATGGCAGTTTGATGTGGATGTCACCTACAAGGGGCGCGACAATGTTTGTGTTTTTAATTGGGAAGGTAAGAAAATTACAGTGGTTCCGAAACGGATTGCAGGTGGTGACTCAACTAAGGCCACTGTAGGAGAGCGGTCTTTAGTCACATCAGAAACTGATTTGGAATATAAGGTTAAGGAGGCACAAGAGGTTCATGTTGTTGTTGTACGTGCTCTAGTGATAGAAGGCAAAGATGAACAAAGAGTTGAGATACCTGAGAAGGTGCAGTTCTTGTTGACCGAATTCAGAGAGTTGGTGTCAGAAGATTTACCAGATGACCTTCCACCATTAAGAGATATTCAACACCATATTGATTTAGTTCCGGGAGCAAGCTTACCAAATCTACCACATTATCGGATGAGTCCTAAGGAGAATCAGATTTTACAGAAAAAGGTGGAGGAATTAATGAAGAAAGGGTTTATTCGAGAGAGTATGAGTCCATGCGCTGTTCCCGCGTTACTAGTCCCAAAGAAAGATAACAGTTGGAAGATGTGCGTTGATAGTCGTGCAATTAACAAGATCACTGTCAGATACAGCTTTCCGATTCCGAGATTAGACGACATGCTAGATATGTTGGATGGTTCACAGATGTTCTCCAAAATTGATCTACGAAGTGGGTACCATCAGATTCGGGTTAAGCCTGGTGACGAATGGAAGACAGCTTTCAAAACAAAGGATGGGCTCTACGAGTTGATGGTAATGCCTTTCGGATTGTCCAACGCGCCTAGCACATTTATGTGGCTCATGAATCAGGTATTACGACCTTTCATTGGAAAATTTGTAGTCGTTTATTTCGATGACATACTGGTTTACAGTCGGAGTGAGAAAGAACATATGAGACATCTTCGAGCTGTGTTGGAAGTGTTGTCCGAAAATAAGCTGTTTATTAATTCTAAAAAGTGTAGTTGGCTGATGGGAAGATTGTTATTTCTTGGGTATGTGGTCAGTTCAAAAGGAATACTGGTTGATGATGAAAAGGTAAGGACCATTCGTGATTGGCCTACACCAAAGTCGGTAGGAGAGGTAAGGAGTTTCCATGGTTTGGCAACGTTTTACCGTCGATTTATTAGGGATTTCAGCAGTATTATGGCTCCCATTACTAAGTGTTTAAAGAAGGGTAAGTTT
The DNA here is from genome assembly GCA_032871835.1 of Dipteronia dyeriana. Lineage (NCBI taxonomy): Eukaryota > Viridiplantae > Streptophyta > Magnoliopsida > Sapindales > Sapindaceae > Dipteronia > Dipteronia dyeriana. Next base: position 26,521,554 of record CM065300.1, on the reverse strand, counting down.
CAATGGGGTGAAGCAGCTGACACAGCTTTTGCAGTAATTAAAGAAAAACTGTGCACTACTCCTGTTCTGGCTTTACCTAGCTTTGAGAAATTATTCGAGGTGGAGTGTGATGCTAGTGGAATTGGGATTGGAGCAGTTTTGTCACAAGAGAAGAAACCAGTGGCATTTTTCAGTGAGAAACTCAGTGATGCACGCCGAAAGTGGAGTACCTATGACCAAGAATTTTATGCTATTGTCCGTGCTCTGAAGCATTGGGAGCATTATCAGATTCAACGAGAATTTATCTTGTACACTGATCACCAAGCTTTGAAGTATCTGAACAGTCAGAGGAGTTTAAGTAATATGCATGCTCGTTTGGCAACCTATTTGCAGAAGTTTCCTTTTGTTCTGAAACATAAATCTGGGGTTCTGAATAAGGTGGCAGATGTATTGAGTCGGCGCACGAATTTACTGGTCACTATGCATCAAGAGATTGTTGGGTTTGAGTTCTTGAAAGAGTTGTATTCAGAAGATGAAGATTTCGCTGAAGTATGGGAGAAGTGTATTCGTAAACAAACAGAGGGAGAATTTCAAGTGATCGATAACTATTTGTTCCACGGAAATCAATTATGTATTCCTCGGAGTTCTTTGAGGGAAAAACTTATTCGAGAGTTGCATGGTGGAGGTTTGAGTGGTCACTTAGGTCCTGACAAGACTATCAGTGGGGTAGCGGAGCGGTATTACTGGCCTCAGTTGAAACGTGACGTGGGTAATTTTGTTCGCAAGTGTTATGTTTGTCAGACTGCTAAGGGGCAAACTCAGAATACTGGTCTTTACATGCCTCTTCCTGTACCAAGTGCCATATGGGAGGATTTGTCAATGGATTTTGTTTTGGGTCTTCCACGGACTCAACGTGGAGTAGATTCTGTATTTGTTGTGGTTGACAGGTTCTCTAAAATGGGACATTTTATACCTTGTCGGAAGACATCGGATGCGTCACATGTTGCTCAACTGTTCTTTCGTGAGGTGGTTCGTTTACATGGAGTACCTCAGTCTATCACCTCTGGCAGGGATTCAAAATTTCTTAGTCATTTTTAGGTTACTTTGTGGCGGCGGATGGATACTACTCTAAAGTTCAGTAGCACTGCGCACCCGCAGACTGATGGGCAGACTGAGAATCTGAATCGAACACTGGGAAATTTAATTCGGAGCATTTGTGGTGAAAAACCTAAACAGTGGGATGTGGCACTAGCAAAAGTCGAGTTCGCATATAATAATGCAGTTCATACTGCTATAGGCACATCTCCTTTTGCTTTAGTGTATCGGCAACCTCCTAAGCATGCGTTAGACCTGGCACGTCTTTCCAAGGTTGCAGGTGCAAGTGTTGCAGCCGAGAATTTGGCTGAGCAGATCCGAGATGTTCAGGCTGAGGTGAAAGCTCGGTTGGAGGAGAAGAATGCAAAGTATAAAGCCGCAGCTGATGTCAAGAGGCGTGAGAAATTGTTTGTCGATGGTGATCAGATTGTGGTGTTTTTACGTAAGGAAAGGTTCCCAGTTGGCTCCTATAACAAGTTGAAACCAAGGAAGTATGGGCCATACAAGGTGATCAAGAAGATCAATGATAACGCCTATGTGATCGACTTGCCTACTGATATGAATATCTCGCGAACTTTCAATGTAGCTAACCTATATGAGTTTCGTGATGATGTTCCGCTTTATCCAGAATATAACTCGAGGTCGAGTTTTTCACAGGTGGGAAGGACTGATGTAGGACAACTAGCCTTGGAGTTTGAAGAAGAGTTGGATAGAAAATTGACAAAGAAAGAAATAGGCACTGCTAAAAGAGCTGATTCGAAGAAACGGATATAACTTTTAGCTCTGTTGTCCGATTGCCTATTATAATATGTTTTCGGAAAGGGATTTTGATGATCTACATCGTGGCAATTGGGGTGCCCCGGTTGAGGTCGTTTGCACCCTCAAAATAGCTGATTAAGGCAGGCTGTCGGGCATTTGAAGTTTTATTTTAATTTTTTAGTTTTTTAGTTTTAACTTTTATTTGTTTAGTGAGTGTCCAATTTAGTCTTTTTGCTTTTAGTTAGGGTTTTCAGAGGCTATTTAAACCTCTTATTCTTTGTTTTGAGGGATGGAATATATTTTTTTAATCAAATTTCGAGTTCTTTCTGGTGGATTCCAGTTTTACGTTCTTAGGGTTTACGTTGGTAATCCCTTTTATTTCCGTTCTGCGTCAAGTTCAGCTCTGAAAATGAAAATGAGATCCTTCGTATCCCTTTAGGGCAGAGTAATAGGGAGGATTCAATAATCTGGCATTATGAAGAAGATGGCAATTACTCGGTGAAGAGTGGCTACTGGCTTGGCAACAGTCTCGAGGACACTCCTAGATCCTCTATTCCTAATCCTTAGATTCTATGGTGGACTTTTTTCTAGAAACTTCAAATCCCTTTAAAAGTCAAGATTATGATATGGAAGGCTTTCTTTGATTGGATCCTAACCAAAGCCAACATCTCCAAAAGAGGAATTTAGGTTTTTGACAGGTGTGATGCTTGTAAAATCTCAAAAGAAACCACTTTGCATGCTCTTTGGAAATGCAATAGATTGAAAAGAGTTAAGATGGATTGGCAGGTGAAGAAAGGAAGGCAGAAAGGTAACTTTTCAAATTTTCTAGAGTTGTTGCAAGTTTGTGTTACTAATAAAAGCTTGGTGGATATTGAGCTGTTTTGTATTGTGGTTTGGAGAATCTAGCTTGGGCGTAATTCTATATGTCATGGATACAATGATCAATTGGAAGGATATTATTGAATGGAGTGGAGATTTCTTACACAATTTTAAAACCTCTGATTCTTGCACCAAGCAGAGGCCAATGACTAGTGTGTCTCATAAGATCCAAAAATAGGTGCCTCCTGTGGAGGGACAATACAAAGCCAATTATGGGATTTCTATGGATAGAGTTGAGAGGAGGATCGGTTTTGGTATTGTTATTAGAGATCATAATTGAAATGTGATGGCTTCTTACTCTCTAAGCATGAAGGCTAGCCTTTGCTTGAGAGCTGCCAAAATCACTGTTGTGTTGAGAAGTATCAATTTTTGTATCGATTGTGGCTTGACTCCTTGTTCTTTTCAGCTTGATGAGACTAACATTGTTAAATGGATTGTAAATGAAATTTTAGAGAGTCAGATGTTGGTCCCATTTTGAAGGATATTGACTCTCTATTATCTAGGTGTTGTTAGGATATGAAGTTTAGCTATGTTGATAAGAAGAATAACTCTATTGCGAATGGTTTGACCAAATTAGCCATTGGGAACTCTGATGATATCTACTGGATGGAAGATTATACAAAATGTGTAGATAATTTTGTTAAGGCAGACATGACGAATTAAGCCTTGTATTTTGGCTCCCTCTGGTTGGTTTTGTTTTGCTTGTTTTCTTGAATGGTTTTTCCCTTTTTCTACTGTATTTTTGTTGTTGGTTGTTTCCCAGCCTCCTTTGTTCAAAAATAAAATAAAATTAACAATCTATTTTAGCTTTACAGCCTAACTTCTTCAACATAGCCAATATTTATGGTCCAAATTTTTCTCGGTTGTAATTCAAACTTCTGCTAGTCAAGGGAGAGAGAGACTCCATTTAACGGACCGTTAAAATTCATCGCCTTACATTTTTCTGATTAGATATGGGCAATTTCCAGTGAAATTCCATTGCAGACAACTGAGTTTTGTAAATAAGGAGGACGAAGAAAGTTTCATCTATGTGGATATGATATGAAAGACGACATTTAAGCTACTGCTTTGGGTGGCTCATTCTAGGATTTTGTTGAATATTGGGACCATATTTATGTACGATTTATAAATTCAAAACTTCTAACGATTTGGTCCTTTTTTAATTATAAATTCAATTTAATTCAACAGAATTTATCATATTTAAGAAAAGTTAATCAGTTAATACTAAATGAAATTATATATGTTAAACTTTCTAACAAAAATAAAAATAAAAATTAGTAGCAATATTTTGTAATTAAAATGTAAATCACGAGATTATTTAGAAGATTTCTTTTCTTATAATTATTTCTGAATATTGATAGTGGTCAATGAAAATAAAATAAGTTAATTTTTTAAACTATAGCAATCTCATACGCATCCTAAATTGATCCGGTTATACTTTCACATAAAGGATCAAGAACCTAACATATATATACATACTGTAGAGAATAACTTTTCTTTATTATTACTCATTAGAGTCTATCAAATATATATACATGATTAACTTGTAAAAGTAAAGCTACGTATCCTAATACAAGATATACAGCTAGAGGTTTAAACAGCAATAACAACTCTAACTACTTGACAGATAACAACACGACAAACTAAATACAAATTACAAATTAAATACAAATTATAAATTATATCTATTAGACTGGATTAGCATCAATACGGTCTCGGAAGATGGTGGGCATGTCAGAAACACAAATCTTGGACCGTAGCAGAGTGAACCGTGACATAGATAAAGATTTAGTAAGTTAGTCAGCTAGCTCTGAAGAAGCAACATGTGACACTCAGATTTGGTCTCGTTGAACTCTTTCACGAACGAAGTGGAAACCAATTGTTATATGCTTCATTCTCGAGTGAAAAAACTAGACTATAGCATAGATAAGTAGCACCAACGTTGTCACAATAAATTGTCGGTAGATTAGCATCAACAATTGATAACTCACGCAGAAGAGAGGAGAACCAAAGAACTTTAGAGGCTACAAGAGCAACAACTCTGTATTCCTCATCAATCGAGGATCGAGCAACTGGTTTCTGTTTACGAGAGCACCACGAAATGGCATTCGTCTCAAGAAAAATCACATAGGCATTGGTAGAGGTGCGATCATCTTGGTTCCCTACCTAGTTTGCATCAGAAAATACAGGCAATGAGATCGGAGAGTCACGGCATAAGAGTAGGCCATGACCAAGTGTTCCATGCAGGTAACGTATGTAGAAGACGTTTGGCAAGAGAAAAATGACTAGTTGTTGGACGACGCATAAACTGAGCAAGTTTATTCATGGTAAACACAATATCAGGTCGAGTAAACAACAAGTTTTGTAAGGCACCAATCACCTGACGAAACTCAGTAGCATCAATAAGAGGTGTGTCGTCTAGAAGCTTGAGGTAATGATCCGTGGGAAGTGGAGTCGAAATTGGTTTGGAATCAAACATTTTGGTGAGAATCAAGAGATCAGTCACATATTTCTATTACGCCATGCTGGAAAGGAATGACCATAACCCCAAGAAAGTATGACAATGAGTTGAGATCTTTTACACAAAACCGCTGAGCGAGCGTAACAACAAACTTGTCAACTAGCACCCTATAACTTCCGGTGAGAATTTTATCATCAATGTACACCAACAAAAAAAATAATACAACCATTAGCATTAAAAATGAATAATGAGGAGTCAGATTGAGAGTTGACAAACCCGGATTGGAAAAGGAATTGGTGGAGCTCGTTGTACCACGTTCGAGAAGCTTGTTTGAGACCGTAGATAGCCTTCTTTAACCGACACACATAAGAGGAATAAGAAGGATCGACAAAGCCCAACGGTTGTGCCATAAAAACATCCTTTGACAAATGCCCTTGAAGGAAGACATTGTTCACATCTAGTTGACGAAGGGGCTGTAAAGTTCTCATTTATTGATTGGCTTATTTCGTGAACAAATCATATGTTTGGGGTGTTATGTAAGGGTAGCTTAGGCTTCCAAGACCTCAAGAGGAGAAGCATCAAAGGTAAAATTCTTATGCTTACTTGCTTTGAAGAGATAATTGCACACACTCACAAATTTATGCATAACTCTTATTCGTATATGTTGTGTGTTTATACTTGTGTGCATTTTGGTTTAAATGACTCTTGTTGATTTATTTGCATCTTGTAATTAAAGTTTTACGTCATGTTAGGCATTAGAATAGGATGCATTTTCATCACTCTAGGACTTGTTGATTTTATGTGTTTGAGTGTTGAAAAAGTGGGCAGTGCGCTGGTGGTGCGCTACTCGACTAGCGCAACATTCCAGTGGATCGCTGCTTGTCATGCGCCACTGAGCTACGCCACTGCACCCTGCGCAATGTTGAAGAAATGGGCAGTGCGCTACTCGACTAGCTCAGCCCTACCAGCGCAACATTCCAGTGGATCGTCGCATGTCATGCGTCACTGAGCTGCGCCACTCGACAAGTGCCTATTGAAAATTTAGGTTATGCTCTGATGGTGCGCTACTCGACCAACGTACCTCACCAGCGCACATAGCGAAAGCTGGAACGTTTTTTTCAAAACGACCTCACTTTGGTTGAATCTCATATATATATATATAACTTTTTGTATTCAGGTCGTGTAAGAGTTAAGAACATCATATCTTTTCCTTAGAACAAATTTCAAAAGGAAAACTCTTCCAAGAACTTTTCTTTAAACACTCAAAGCATTCCCATGTGCATAAAAACTTCATCTTGCATCATCTAAAGTCATTTAAAGTGCATCTATGGATAGTTTTGCTTCATCTTATCTTGTTTGGTAAGTTCTTCACTATCTTCTTACAAGTTAAGTGTTTTGCTAAAGTGTTTTGCTTGCTAAGCCATCTCTTTATTCATTTGTATGCTCTTAGAATACATTCAAGTTACAAATTAGAGATTGTTGTGATGACATGATTGATTGTTTTATTGTGATAGCTTCATAGGACTGTTTGATCTATGTTTAGCTAAGCTTTTTGAACATGTCATTTAGCTTTTGATATCTATGATTGCATTAATTGTCATATCATCATCCTAGATAAGCATATAAGGTTTCCTAGCCATAGGCCATTTTATCTCTTCATTGAGTAGTAAGACTTGTGTTGCTTCCGGGAGTAGGTAGCTTAAATCGCAAGCAAGATGGACTAGGTTCACTTATACCGGGATTAGGTAGTGGTGGTGGATTTTAAACCAGGATTAGGTTGTAATTCCTTTGCCATTAGTGGATTCGAGGTTCAAGTGTTGCGCACTCATCAGCCCATGGTTTTTCCCATTTGAAGGGTTTCCATGTAAATCTCAAGTGTCTTTACTATTTCCGCACTTTTTAGACTTGTGATATTATTGTAACTAGCTAGGGGTATTTTCGTCAACTTGACCATTAACGAAAATTTGGTAAAATTGTTTTAAAATCTATTCACCCCCCTCTAGATTAATATTAAACACACCATATTATTTGTTTCAATTGGTATCAGAGCATGTTCCTAGACATACATAGGTGATCCTTGCTCATTTTATTGTGTGTTGCATTTTGTGTGTGTGTATTGATCATTCATACACTTGCATTCATATCATTCATTCATTAAACAAGATTGAATTATGCCTCTTGGAAACGGTGGCAACGAGGGAGCTTCTAGCACTAGACCTCAACTTCTCACCGGATTGAATTATGCCTCTTGGAAAGACAAGATTGAGTCATATATTTGCCATATTCATGACAGGGCATAGATGGAGGTTGAAGATGGCGGTTGAAGATGGCTACACTTCACCCATGATGACTCCTACAGATGGATGAGATGATGTACTCAATCCAAAGGCATAATTGAATGCACAAGAGTTTGAGGCATCAAAGTGGAATAGGAAGGTAATGCATGCCATCCTATGTGCAGTGGATGAGAACCAGTACAAGTTGGTTCAAAATACTAGGATAGCTAAGGAGGCATGGGATATCCAAGGAGTTACACATGAGGGAACTGATGTGGTTAGCTTCAAGTTCTCCAAACGCAATTTGAATTGCTCAAGATGGATGAGAACGAGTACTTCAATGACTTTGAAGTGAGGTTGATGGACATTGTGAACCAAAGTTATCAACTTGGTGATCCTTATTCGGATAGGAAGATCAATCAGAAGATTATGAGATCTCTACCCGATAGATTTGAGTCTAAGGTGACGGCTTTAGAAGAGAATAGTGGTTACAAAGATATGAAGCCAAGTGAAGTGATTGGAAGGCTTCTAGCTTATGAATCTAGGAAATATCCTAACACCACACCATCGAAAAATTAAGAGGATATTGCTTTGAAAGCCTTCAAAGTTGAGAAGGAGGAAAGTGATGACTCGGATGAAGAGATGGCCTTGCTAATGAGAAAGTTCAAGAAATTCTACATGTTCGAGAGGAAAGGTTTCGGATCCAAGGGTCAAGACTTGAAGAAAAAAGCTCCCTTCAAAAAGATTGAGCCCATGCAAGAAAAGACCGAGAAGAAAGGAGTCCAATGCTATGAATGTGGTGGGATAGGTCACTTTGCCCATGAATGTGCAAATCACAAGGTCAAGAAAAATGGAAAAGTGATGGTTGCCATATGGAGTGAAAGTGATAACTCCAATGAAGGAGATGAGTCCTCGGATGATGAAGAACTCATGGCCAACTTCATAGCCTTTACGTCCTCTCTTAGGAGCAAAGATGCTAGTGAAGAATAAAATGAGAGTCAAGAAGAAAACTACTCAAGTGATTATGGGTCTTCATCACAATCCACAAATGGAAGTGTGGATAGGATGGATCTCAAGGACTATATGACTAGGTTTGAGAGTTCAAGGTTAAAAAACAAGAATGAAATTAAGAGATTAAAAGAAGAAAACCTAGAGCTCTCAACTCAAGTTGACCAACTAAATGAAGAGTTGGTGAGATCTAAGAGGAGTGAAGAATGGTTAAAGAAAGAGCTTGAAGATGCTAGAGAGTTGATAGCCAAAATGAACTCTAGCACCAAAAAACTTGACCATATGTTAGATGTTGGAAAGAGGCCAAGTGACAAGAAGAGTCTTGGGTTTGAAGATGACAAGATGTCCTCCACTCCAAGCAAGACCATTTTTGTAAGAAGCATGAATTTCAAAGGGTCTTCTTCTCATCAATCACCTAGGAAGAAACTTGACCTAGGAGAGTGTTCAAGTAGTGCTCAAGTGAAGGTGGCACCAAAAAGCCTACCTCAAGTTCATCCTACAAGGGCTCCTCAAGTTAACTTTCCTCAACCAAAGGCTCATAAAGGGAAGATACCTATCATCCAAGCTCAACCATGAAATAAATCAAGTCTTGCTCAACAACAAAGAAAGAAAGTTCCTCAACAACAATCAAGACAACCATAAAGACATTGGAAGGCTTCAATGCATCCCCAAGGTTATGGTATGATTCCTAAATCCATTCCTACATGTCATTTTTATGGTATTGATGGTCACATTAGACCAAATTGCTTTAGATATATTAAATTGTGTAGAATTGAAAGCATGATAGAGAAGAAAAGACTAAAGCCATGATACTTGTCACTAGGAAAAATGGAACACCTTTGCATGATCCTAGGACATTTAAAGTCCATGTACCATTGACCACTAGGAAGGAAAATATTGCACCTAGATGGATTAGAAAGGATGAACACTTTTTCCATGCTGCACAAATTGCCTTGAAAGATCATTCTTCTGATTTTTGGTATTTTGATAGTGGGTGCTCCAGGCACATGACTGGAAATAAGAGTTTATTTGAGACTCTTGTGATGGAGGAGAGAGGAAATATCACCTTTGGTGATGGATCCAAAAAGAAAGTTAAAGGAAACAGAACTATTTCCATTCCCGGATTACCCTCTTTGTCCAATACTTTGTATGTTGATGGTTTAATAGCTAATTTGATAAGCATTTCACATCTTAGTGATGAAAGACTTTCCGTCTTATTTAGGAAAAATGATTGTTCTATCCTATTGCCAAATGGACAAACCTTGTTAAAAGGTATGAGATCTAGTGACAATTGCTATTGTCTTGAAGCTAGAGGTGTCTCTTGTAATGTGTCCAAGGATGAACAAATTGAGTTATGGCATGAAAGACTTAGTCACATGAACTATCGGGATTTACAAATCTTAGATAAGTTCAATGTTGTGCGAGGCCTTCCCAAGCTTGGGAAAAAAGCAAATGGTGTTTGTGGACCTTGCCAACAAGGGAAGCAAACCAAAAGTATGCATAAAAAGGGCAAGTATTTATCCACTGAGGAACCTCTAGAGCTTCTCCATATGGATCTTATGGGTCTCATGCAAACCGAGAGTTTAGGTGGAAAGAGGTACATTTTTATGTGTGTAGATGACTTCTCTAGGTACACTTGGACTTATTTTCTTAGAGAAAAATCTAAAACCTTGACAAGTTTAAAATGCTTTGTTTCTAAATCCAAAATAAAATGAACTCCAAGATTAAAAGCATTAAACGGATAATGAGTGACCATGAGAAGGAGTTTGAGATTGTCCATTTTGAAAACTACTGCAATAGTCTAGGCATTTCTCATGAGTTTTCGGCTCCTAGAACACCTCAACAAAACGGAGTTGTTGAGACGAAAAATAGGGTTATTCAAGAGATGGCACGTGTGATGTTGCTTAGCAACAATATCCTTAGGAACCTATAGGTCGAAGCCGTCAATATGGCATGTTATATAGGAAATAGAGTCTTTCTAAGGTCTCACACTAGGCAAACCTCCTATGAGTTATGGACTGTAGAAAGCCAAATGTTAGCTATTTCCACATCTTTGGAAGCAAATGCTACATTTTGAATGACCGTGATCAACTTGGCAAATTTAATGCTAAGAGTGATAAGGGTATCTTCATTGGCTATGCCTTGAATAGTATAGCCTATAGAGTTTTCAATTTAAAAACTAGGACCGTAATGGAATCATCTAATGTTGTCATTAATGATAATAGGCTCAAATCTAATGACCATGAGGAGGAGGTAGATCTAGTTGATGACATCCCTTTGGAAAAGGTTGTTGATATTCCTAATGTTGAAAAGACTAATCTTGATGATGACATAACATAACCTATTGATAGGATTCCTCTCTTGAACTCAAATGAACCTGCTCCATAGGTTAGGAAACTCCATGACAAAGATGACATCATTGAAGAAGTTAATGAGGGTGTTAGGACTAGGCGTCAAATGACTAATCTAATTAGCTACATTTGCTACACTTCTCAAATAGAACCCAAGAAGGTTGATGAAGCCTTAAATGATGAATTTTGGGTTCTTGCCATGCAAGAAGAGCTTAACCAATTTGAAAGGAATGAGGTTTGGACTCTAGTTCCTAAGTTCAAGAACACCAATATGATAGGTACCAAGTGGGTATATAGGAACAAATCCGATGAGGATGACAATATTGTGCGAAACAAGGTTAGACTTGTAACATAAGGGTACTCTCAAATTGAGGGTATTGACTTTGAGGAGACATTTGCTCCCGTTGCTAGGATTGAGTCCATTAGGCTTTTTTTATCCATTTCTTGTTTGCACAAGTTCAAATTATATCAAATGGATGTTAAGAGTGCCTTTCTCAATGGTTTCTTGTAAAAGGAAGTGTTTGTTGAGCAACCCAAAGGGTTTGTGGATCCTCACCACCCTAATCATGTTTATCATCTCAATAAAGCTTTATATGGGTTGAAACAAGCACCAAAGGCTTGGTATAAGCACCTCACTCAATTTCTTATAGACAATGGCTACACTAGGGGTAGTGTTGACAAGAGTTTATTCATCAAGAAAGACAAAGATGAGCTCTTTATAGCTCAAATCTATGTTGATGATATAGTTTTTGGCTCCACTAATAACACCAAAGTCCAACAATTTATTGATGTCATGTCTCATGAGTTTGAAATGAGTCTTGTTGGTGAGCTAAGTTACTTTCTAGGTTTACAAATTCAGTAAATGGATTATGGGATTTTCATATCTCAAGCTAATTATGCCAAAAATCTAGTGAAGAAATTTGGCCTTGAAAGTGCCAAATATTGTGATACACCCATGAGTACCACTTTGAAGCTAAGCAAGGATGCTAGTGGTAAAAGTGTGGACCGAACTTTATATCGTGGCATGATTGGTAGCTTGCTCTATTTGACAGCAAGTAGGCCCGATATCTCTTTTAGTGTGGGTATGTGTGCTAGGTACCAATCGGATCCTAAGGAGTCCCATCTCTCTTCCGTTAAGAGAATCATTCGTTATGTGAATGGGACATCTAACTATGGAATTTGGTACTCTTTTGACACTAATGCTAGTCTTGTAGGCTTTAGTGATGCAGATTGAGCAGGAAATTGTGATGATAGGAAAAGTACATCGGGCGATTGCTTTTTCCTTGGGAACAACCTTGTATCTTGGTTTTGCAAGAAGCAAAATTCGATTTCTTTATCCACGGTTGAGGCCGAATACATAGCTGCTTGGAGTGGATGCACACAACTCCTTTGGATGAAGCAAATGCTAGTTGACTATGGATTCAATCAAGGTACTCTTACTCTCTTTTGTGATAACATGAGTGCAATCAATATTTCCAAGAATCCGGTTCAACATTCTAGAACTAAGCATATTGACATCCGTCATCATTTCATTAGAGAACTAGTTGAGAGTAAATGCATAGTACTTGAGCATGTAGGTACTAATGATCAACTAGTGGATCTAATTACTACACCCTTAGATGCTACTAGATTCAAAACTCTTAGTAGATCTATTGGGATTTGTTTCATGGAGTGATGAGTTTTGGTCTTTGACCCCATAAGGGGAACTCAAGCAAAGAGAGCTATTGTATACTTGTTGCATGCAAAAATTTTGAAAATGTTTATGCTCCTTTATTGATTACTTGAGTAGCTTGGTTGCACTTATACTATATAGTATATTGTATTTTCTTCAATAAGTGTGAACTTTGCTTTGATTACAATCCATGTCATATTTATGTTCAAACATGCATTTTTTGACTAAGAGATCTACATAGGAAGTACATATTGAATGACCTATAATTATCTCCATGACATGATGATTCTTTAATGACATGCTTATGAAAAATGATAAAGCATGAATTGATGATTGCAATTGTTGAATGCAGAATATTGTGTGAAAGAGCTAGTGAGACTAAAATGTTTCATCAATGTCTCTCTTGCTTTATTAGTTGAACATGGATACTATTTTACGGGTATCCTACCCGGAAAAATCAAATAGGGTGCAAAGTTGCTCATGCCATGATTAGCTTATAAAGTTGGATATAGTGCCATTAAAACTTGATATTTATAAAAACTCTATATCCTTGCTTCTCTCATGACAAATGGTGAAATTGGTTTGAATTATATTGAAAATCTTTGTCATTTGCTTTGCCAAATACCACTGTTTTTGGACGTGAATGCAACATGTCTTGTATGCAAAGCACTTTTGATTCACACATTTTCTTCAAATAAATCTCCTTGTTTCTCTCCTATTAATTGAATTGCATAAATGTGGCTTATATAATTATGCAAATATCTTGTAAGCTACTTTCTTTCTTTGCCTTGAGTGACCCGGTTGGGGACTTCTCCATTGCCTAAATCATGACAAAAAGGGGGAGTAGCATTGTGGTGTTAGGGGAGTGGCTTTAAGGGGAGTAGTACTTGTTGGGGAGATTACATTTAGCGGGAGTACCCTTTGAGGGAGAGCATTTCATGATGTGGTGCATTACTCATATTCTTAAATGCAGATGCTTTTTGTTTTCTATTCACTTGATCATCTCACATGCACTTGGTTTGGAAAGTGTACTTGTTATTTGTTTTGTATGTAGGGTTGATAGTTCCACAAGATATTGAAGATTTGAAGTTTTTTTTTATGTATATCTCTTTGTAATGTAGAATATCTTCCCGGTGTTTTATTTTGTTTTGTGAGGATCAATGTGAGTGGTGGTTTTATCACGAAATAGCCAAAGGGGGAGATTGTAAAGTTCTCATTTATTGATTGGCTTATTTCGTGAATAAATCACATTTTTGGGGTGTTATGTAAAGGTAGCTTAGGCTCTCAAGACCTCAAGAGAAGAAGCACCAAAGATAAAATTCTTGTGCTTACTTGCTTTGAAGAGATAGTTGCACACACTCACAAATTCATGCATAACTCTTATTCATATATGTTGTGTGTTTATACTTGTGTGCATTTTGGTTTAAATGACTCTTGTTGATTTATTTACATCTTGTAATTAAAGTTTTATGTCATGTTAGGCATTAGAATAGGATGCATTTTCATCACTCTAGGACTTGTTGATTTTGTGTGTTTGAGTGTTGAAAAAGTGGGCAGTGCACTACTCGACTAGTGCAGCCTCACCAGCGTAGCATTCCAGTGGATCATCGCTTGTCATGCGCCACTGAGCTGCGCCACTGCACTCGTGCAATATTGAAAAAATGGGCAATGCGCTGGTGGTGCGCTACTCGACTGGCGCAACCCTACCAGCGCAACATTCCAGTGGATCGTTGCATGTCATGCGCCATTTAGTTGCGCCACTCGATCAGCGCCTATTGAAAATTTAGGATGTGCACTGGTGGTATGCTACTCGACCAGCGCACATAGCTGAAGCTGAAACATTTTTTCCAAAACGACCTCACTTTGGTTGAATCTCAAATATATAAAACTCTTTGTATTCAGGTCGTGTAAGAGTTAAGAACATCATATTTTTTTCCTTAGAACACATTTCAAAAGGAAAACTCTTCCAAGAACTTATCTTTAAACACTCAAAGCATTCCCATGTGCATAAAAACTTCATCTTGCATCATCTAAAGTCATTTAGAGTGCATCTATGGATAGTTTTGCTTCATCACATCTTGTTTGGTAAGTTCTTCACTATCTTCTTACGAGTTAAGTGTTTTGCTTGCTAAGCCATCTCTTTATTCATTTGTATGCTCTTAGAATACATTCAAGTTACAAATTAGAGATTGTTGTGATGACATGATTGAGTGTTGTATTGTGATAGCTTCATAGGACTGTTTGATCTATGTTTAGCTAAGCTTTTTGAACATGTTATTTAGCTTTTGATATCTAGGATTGCATTAATTGTCATCTCATCATCCTAGATAAGCATATAAGGTTTTCTTGCCTTGTTTGTTTTTTGAATAATATCATATATTCACATAGGCCATTTTATCTCTTCATTGAGAAGTAATACTTGTGTTGCTTCCGGAAATAGGTAGCTTAAATCGCAAGCAAGATGGACTAGGTTCACTTATATCGGGATTAGGTAGTGGTGGTGCATTTTAAACCGGGATTAGGTTGTAATTCCTTTGCCATTAATGGATTTGAGGTTCAAGTGTGGCGTACTCATCAGCCCATGGTTTTTTCCATTTGGAGGGTTTCCAAGTAAATCTCAAATGTCTTTACTATTTCCGCACTATTTACATTTGTGATATTATTGTAACTAGCTAGGGGTATTTTCATCAACTTGACCATTAACGAAAATTTGGTAAAATTGTTTTAAAATATATTTACCCTCCTCTAGATTAATATTAAACACACCATATTATTTGTTTCAGGGGCCACTGTCGTAAAACCGCAAATGCTCAATAGAACATGAATTATGGTGGTCTTAACAACCAGACTAAAGGTTTCAGTGTAGCCGATTCCTGGCCACTGATGAAAACCCTTGGCCACTAAGCGAGCCTTATACATGGAAATTGAGCCATCTTGAGAGTTTTTTATTCGGAATACCCATTTGCATCCAACAACATTTTGAGATGAGTGTGAGGAAACTAAGTTCCATGTGAGAGCGTCAAACTCATCTGACATTGATCATCACCATTCAGGAACCTTTAGTGCTTGGGACACACAAGTCGATTCAGTTTGTATAAGAGATGACAACACATTGATAATTGAGAGCTTTATGAGGGGTTTATGTATATTGTTTTTCAATCTAGTAATCATAGGGTGGCCAGAATTATGTGTGAGTACAGTTGAAGGTAGAGGCATTGCGGGTACGGATAGGGTTTAAGAAACAAATGATGTAGCTCGGGAAAGCAATGGTGCAGCCGAATCAAATGTCTCCTACAAAGCTAAATCAGAGTGAGCATGTGAGATAGGAACGGGAACTATTAGAGAGGATTCCGGTAACCATGAGTTATTTGTTTCAGTATGGAGATGAGGAAGTTGACATTGAAGTGTAGTGTATGGGAAAACAGACTCAACAAAGGTTACATGACGAGAGACAAATATACGACCGATTTCTAAGTCTAGACAGTGATAGGCGCTTTGAGACAAGGAATATCCAATAAAGAGACATGTTCTAGACCGAGGTTTTAATTTATGACTGTTATACAGCTTAATCCACGGGTAACAGAGACACCCAAATACCCTCAATTTGGCATATGTAGGACGCACACAATTTTTTTTTTTCAAAAGGAGACATCATATCTAACAATGGTGTAGGCATCCTATTAGTTAAGTACACTGCTGAAGTGAAAGCATTAGACCAAAACGGAAGCGGTAGAGATACATGAGTGAAAAATGAGATGCCCGTCTTGACCATATGACAATGATGACGCTATGAGACATCGTTGTGTTCTGGCGTATGTGGTGGTGTAGTAAAATGGGATATGTCATGACTAGAAAGAGTTTGTTTTAATGCAACATATTCACCACTATTGTCACTGTAAAAGGATACAATGGAATGACCAAAGAACTTTTCGACCAAAGTTTAAACCGTTTGAATACCTCATGAACATTGGATTTATTTTTTAAAGGATACAACCACATATATTTTGTAAAGTGATCAATAAAAAGCACATAGTATTTGTACCCATCTCTAGAGACAATTGGAGAACTCCAGACATCGGAGTAAATAACCTTAAGTGGTCTTGAAATAGACACAATCAAAGCCGAAAATAGCAATTTATGAGTCTTATTACATTTGCATGCATTACACAGACACTAGACTCAGTAAATAATGAAACATGCAATGCATTAGAATACACTAATGGATTCAATATATTCGATGATGGGTGACCTAAACGGTGATGCCAATCAAGGATCGAGGCTTTAATACTGGAGAAAGGTATAATAGGGGACGACTGAGGATGAGCATGAGATGACCATTTGTAGACACCATTCCTAGTCCGTTCTTGCATGAGATGCACCCCAATATAGAGATCCTTCACAATAAACAAAAAGGGTGAAAATTCAATAGAAACTTGATTTGAACTACAAAACTGTGAAACGGAAATTAATTTTTGTTTCATATCCGGAACACTTAACACATTCGATAATAAGAATTTGGAAGAGTTAGAGGGTAAATAAAGAGAACTAGTGTTCATGATATTGAGGCTAGAACCATCACCAATCATAATATCATCAGAGTCGTTATACGGAGTGAAGACATAAGTTGTTGAGATCAGTGGAGACATGATGTGAAGCACCAGAGTCAAAGAGCCACTCAAGAGAGGTGGTAGAGTTAGGAGTTACATAGTTTGCTCGAGGTTGCCACTGTTTGGTAGTTTGGTCTAGTTGAGGCCGTGAGTTTACAGAACTTAATGTAAACATGGAGCATTGTTTTGTTGTGTGTCTCTGCTCACTACATAGCTGACAAAAACCACAATACGACCGCGGTTTGGTTGATTGGTTCCAAGAAGGCCTGTAATTATGATTTTGAGGTTGTGAGTCCGCCTGCTTATTGCGATTCTGATTCTAGTTGTAAGGTCGGTTGAATCGAGCAGAGTTGTTGTGTTGACTGAGGGAGAGGGGCTTGGCTATGTAGTTGGCAATGATGGGAAGCTTTTGATTTTTCGTAGCCTCTTGATTCAGTACTGCTTCAAAGTTGATGAGCTTTTTGTGAAGCTCTTCAAATGATATTGTAGAGTCACGTGCACGGATAGCGTAGGAGATATCTTTGAACTCATCACCTAGACCATTTAATATTTTTACGGTTAGATCTTCAGGGTTCTTCAGAGCGTCGGCATGGCCAACTCATTGACAACGCTTTTAATATGTTGCATATATTCAGTGATGGTTTGGGTGCCTTTCATGGCATTGGTGAGAACACCCTTGAGATGCATAATATGACCTCGATCTGGAAAAGTTTCGCATTTGTGTTGACAAGCGCAGTTCATGCATCATGAGCTGTCTGAGCGGAAGCAATAAATGGAATGATAGATGCAGATATGGAGCCAAGAATTGCATAAGAAGCAATTGATCTTGTCTGGCCCAAATATAGTGAGCTGGATTTGATGAGGTAATATCATTTGGTGTGATAGTTGCCGGTGGACATGGATTTCGACCATCAACAAAACCTATAAGATCAAACCCAACAAGAAGGGTATGAAATTAAAGATTCCAGGATTGATAGTTAGTCAGCGTGAGTTTCAAATGGGCTTGAGCTGCAACATTAATAGAGACAATAGTGTTTGAGGAAGAAGTGATTTCATGAGAGGAGGAAGAAGAGGAGGTGACGGTCATTGAGTGTGAGGAAGAAGAAGAAGAGGTATTGTTGGCCATAACTGGTTTGAGTTAAATCTGCGGTGATACCATGTAGAGAACAACTTTTCTTTATTATTACTCATCAGAGTCTATCAAATATATATACATGATTAACTTGTTGAAGTAAAGCTACATATCCTAATACAAGATAAACAGTTAGAGGTTTAAACAGTGATAACAGCTTTAACTCCTGACGGATAACAACATGATAAACTAAATACAAAATACAAATTATATCTATCAGACTGGATTAGTATCAATACATATAATGATTAATGATAGTCAAACTCCCTTCCACACCTAGTAGTTAGAGCTTTGAATCTTATCATACATATTTTACAATCATGTATGAGAAATTTAATAATTATCCATATATAGTTTCTCATCTTGACAGGTCCTGACAGCCTTGTTATAATTATAAATGTAATAATTTAAAATTTATAAAAAAAAAACTTTAAAAATATATATATACATACAATAAGCAGTGTAATTAAGCAATTGCTTGTTATATATCTTTCATTGAATTAGATATTATATTGCGTTTACAATTAAAACATAAAAATTGAACCAACAACAACAATAATAATAATCAAATTAACAACTTTTTAAAGAATATTCTCCTTAGGATATAGAATTATTAAATATTGTGTTAATCGAAATCTTAAATGGGGAGATGATGAGTGGGACTAATGTTATATGGTGAATAGTAGGAGGCCGAGGCATGAGCCATGGCTGGTGTCCCCTGGACGCTCACCGGGCTTCTCAATCTTGACATCATGACGCTGCTGCGACCACTGCCGCCACCATAGGCTCTCTCTCCGCTCCTCCGCGGTCCCTTCTCAGCCCACCTCAGCTCAGCCTGTTTCACCGTACTTGGGTACCTTGAACAACAACCTACATTTCCTGCTCTTTTTAAGTACCTATATATGTATCAAATATGTCACCCATACCCACCAATTAATCTTACTATATATTCATCATCTTACAATTTTTTTTGGTTGTGTATATAACATTATTGTTTTCGTATTTAACAATATGTAAAGAATAAAAAAATATATCTTAATTTGTTGCATACCCATAAACTGAAACTGAAACTTAATTTAGAGGTGAATCACATTAAACCTATGAGCTTAGTAATTATTTTGTAGATCTATGAGTCACTAATAAAAGGTTAAATTTGCCATAAATTTAGTCCTTTTGGCGCGGAAAACATGGGGCAAAAAGGTTTTTACTTGCTGCGATTGTATTGTATTTTTTCCTCAGCAAAATGTGTCACTTTCTTTTGCAGTAATTTTAAAGATTAATTGTCGTGGTCGAGTCATTTTCAAACCATCTAAACTTTTAGATTTAGTTCTGGTTGCTTGACATTAACAAGACAATCATTCATAAAAAGTTATTTGTAAATTATGAGTTCCAATAAAAAGTAAAAGACAAAAAAACACAATAATATATATGAAAAATTAATCTGAAGGAAATAATAATAATCTCATATATATATTTTTACCGTTGGCTGAATCTCCTCCCTAAGCAGTGGATACATTTTCTTCCTTCTGTCATCTCTCCCATGCCTAGACCTACACAATCCCTGCAATACACCCTTCCACACACCTGCACAATCCACATCAATTAATAATTTTATCATTCTTGAAAAATAAATAAATCATAAAATATAAATTAATCACGGTTCATATGTGTTAAACTATATAAGTCCTATATAACATTACTGGATAGTTGATAATAAAAAAATTGAGATTTCAAAATTCTCTGCAATAGTTATAGAAGTAATTAATGTACAGTAGCACAATCCATATATTAATCATTTTAACGATATTAGATATTATATAATCAATATTTTTTTTTTAAAAAAAAAATTAATACTTAAACACGGCATATTTAATTAATTGTCAAACACGCTAATCTATTAAATGTATGTTTATCTAATAGGATCGGTTTTATTAGGTTTGAGTGTACTCACCAAGCATCGATGGCGAAAAATGTAAATATAAGTAGTGCAGATGGTACAAATGTTGGTGTGAGGAATCCCAGGACGACGTCGTTGAGCTTTATTCTGATCTCTAGGATACCCTGAAGCCATGCTCATGCTCATCACACTCACATCGTCATATGCCATCCTTCTCTCCGCTGCCCGCCTGAACTCCTCTCTCTTCTCCGGACTAATTGCACGACCACCACCGTGATGATATTTGTGGTGGTGGTGGTGGTTGCGGTGGTCCTGGTGTAGGCCTCTGTCATAGTGGTGGTGGTGGTGGGGTTGATTTTGGTTGGATTCTCTCAAGACTTTGCTGAAGTCAAGGCTGGGAAGTTTGTGTAGAGATGATGTTGTTGTTGAGTCATGTTTATTGGCTGATGATGATGATATTTCAGGGACTGGTTCCAAGATTGTTGTTGTTGGTTGTGGTGGTGGTGGTTTTATTTGTGCAAAGTCTTTGAATGTGAGATTGACAGATTCATCTGGGATTCCAAGGTAGAGGTCTTCAAGCTCTCTTCTTGCCTTTGCCAATGTTGCTGCCTTATTGTCCCCCATAAATTAGTTCACTGAGAGACTGGTTGAGTAGTGAGTTGTTAATTTGTTTGAAAGAAAAAGATTGCAAGATACTTGAAAGAGAGAGACTCACTATTGTTCTTCACTTGTTTGATTGGGTTTGCATTGGAAATGGAGTGGATTATTAACAAATAGATAGCAAGGCCGGACATAGACCATCCATGTAAGATTCCCTCTTTAATTATATAAAAATTTAAAAAATTATGA
The DNA here is from genome assembly GCA_032871835.1 of Dipteronia dyeriana. Lineage (NCBI taxonomy): Eukaryota > Viridiplantae > Streptophyta > Magnoliopsida > Sapindales > Sapindaceae > Dipteronia > Dipteronia dyeriana. The sequence continues at coordinate 26,500,589 of CM065300.1, read as the reverse complement.
TTTATTATTATTAGAAATTATTGGATGCAGAATTCAGTATGTTTTTCTATACGGAATACATCTGATAATCATGGTTTTGTTATTGTCAAAGACTCATATCGATCCGAGTTGGAAATGTTAAATTTTGATATTTATATGTTTATATTTTTATAAGAATTAGTTTATATATCGATGGATAACATTACAGCTTTCATATCTGATAATCCTTTTATAGCAATTATTAAGTCTTTTAATATATGATCCCATACGAAAAAACATACAAGTTCTGGCACTTGAAACCCCCACTTTTAAAATATTAATTGAGATAATCAAATATTAGTTTTATTCTTCTCATGAGTGTGAACAGAATCAATAAGATAATTTCCTCCAATTTTTATTTTATTTTATTATAAACTCGTTATATTGTAGTTGTTAACCTATGTATGGAACAAGAAATAAAAAAAAAATTAAAAATGTTAATTTTGACACTAAGTAATTGTATTAGGTAACAAAGGACTGCTGTTTCCGATGAAAACAATGATGTTTCTGGACAGATAATATTATCTTTGTGAGGTAATTACCTGTGCTTATATAATTAGTATAAGCTTGACTGAAAATTTCAATCCCAGCCAATATTTCATGCCCGGCCGGTCATTATTATTAAAACAAAAAAAAAAAACAAAAATTAATCGAGGCCGGACTGTTAAAATACTATTTTGAGGGACTTCATTTAGTCAAATTAATGATCATTTAATTTGTCATATTAGGTTGGTGTATATTGATGTTTCGTTGATAGTAAGACAAAACTGTCAAAGTGTCATGTATTGTAAACGCGTATGCTGTTGTTTATAAATTTCATAATATAAAGATTGGGAAATAAATTAATCAAAAACAGATTTTTTTTTGAATATATAAATGCCGAAAAAAGACATAATCAGGATTCATCGCTAGGGGGACGAGTTAGAATAAATCTTATTAATAAGCCTATAAGGAAACAAAATTGAAAAATAAATATGCACATAGTAGTTAACAAGTTAAAATTGAAATAATAATGTATACAATATATATTTTCGGTGTAAGGTTACTAATAATGTACCAAAGAATTTTTTGAAAAGTTTTAACTCAACTTTAACAAGTTAAGGTAAAATTGAAATAAATTTACAGGAGATGAGGTTGGTTCAGTGGTATAACCATTATACCTATACCACGAGGTTGCAGGTTCGAGTCTTCTCTCTTAAAAAATACCCTGAAGTCATGTAATACTTAAAAAATTTGAAATAAATTCCTTGTTTATTAGCTCAAACCACACTAAAATAATAACAATAAGATTTTTACTAAATAATGTATTATATAGTTGTATTTTCATTTGACGTTGCACTTAATTTTTATATCAATACTTTGTAATTTTGAAAACAAAAAAAAATATAATAACCCTAAAATTTCAAAACAAAATAAAATATTTAAATCTATATAACTCACAAAAGTATAAATTAGTTAAACACTAAAAATTCAAAATAAAGTAAATTAATAACATATATATATAATTCATTAAAATATACGTAATTTGAAAACCAAACTTTTTTTTAGATAATTAAGCCAAATTTAGAGAACGGAAGAGAGTAGTTAATAAAAAAAGACTTTTTTATTTGAAGTGGTGGGAGTGAGTAAAAATTGAAAAATAAATAAATAAATAAAAGAAACAAGTTGAAAGACATAGTTGATATTTGCTTATATAATTGATCAAAATAGATCATTAAACAAATTATAAGGACTATTTTGTAATTTTCTTAAAAAAAATTAAAAGAAGTCTCATGGTGGTCGCGCCTGTTAGTCCGTCACTGTGCCTAATCGACCCTCAAGCTGTGATTATATATATATATATATATATATATATATATATATAAGTACACTACAAATAAATAATGGTTTTTTCCGTCGGTTAAATGCTGACGGCTAAATACTGTCAGAAAAGATGATTTTCTGTTGAAAATACGTTTTGTCGATGGGAAATGACCGTCGGTGGTCGTCACAAATACGCTTGTCGTAAATAACAATTTACCGACTAGCACAAATATGACAATTTTCGGCAGTCAATGCCGTCGGGAAAAATAAAAATACCGTCGGTAATAGTAATCAGAGGTGGTCAAATTTACTAGTATTTCTGACGGCTTATCTTTATTTCCGATGAAGATTGACCGTCGGAAAAAGTTTAATAAAAAAAAATGTAAAGATTTCTCTTACCGTTTTGCTTTAACTTTATATATGATATTTTTTACATACTATTTATATATAAGATATTGATATGTTAATTAAATATGTTTTTTTGTATAATATTTAAATATAACTATTGATATTGTTTTAGAAAATAATATTTTTATTATAATATTTCCCTGATTTGATAGGAAATTACATTTTCATACTTTATCTTGAAATATGATACGTATATTATATCCTTGTTGATTTTATTTTTTATAATCAACAATTTACTAAAAAAATTAATAATTTAAATTTAGTTCAGTAAAAATTATAATTACTTTGTATGATAAACAAATAGATATTAATTAAAATTATTAGAGTTTTTTTTTACAAAAAAAAATGATGTAGTAGTGTCATTAAACTTAATTATAAATAACTAATTATTCTTGTAATTACTAATAATTTTACTATATTTTATATTTATTTGATTTATTTAGATATACACATAAAGTAGTCTTCTTATTAGTCTCATTGTTTTGTTCCTAAAGTCGGGTCCTTAGTGTATTTTTTTTACAGTAATCACAATAAATTTTAATTTTTTTTACATTATTTATGACATATTATATGAAAAATTCAAAATTAAATCAAAATATTTAACGAAAAATTTGAGAAAGTGATTTCGCTAAAAAAATAGTGATAAATAAAAAATAACATATATAGTGATACATTTAAAATATCGATCTACAAGTCACATTTTTTTAGTGGATAATTTATCAAATACATTCCATTATAATTTATTAATTAATATTATAATAACAAATTAATTATTTTTTTCAATGACAATGCCATTACAAATAATATAGAAAATAATACTACATTTTCGATAGCGTAATTGCCCTTAAAACTAATTTGAATTCAATTTTATCATTTCCGACGGCACAAAAAATACCGTCGGAATTGTGGACTATTTCGGACTGTACAAAAAATACCGTCGGAAATGTAGACTATTTCTGACTGCATAAAAAATACCGTCGGAAATATTGTATTACTTTTTCCATATTTCCGACGGCATAAAGACTATTTCCGACGGTTATTCGACCGTCGGAATTGTGGTCTTATATTTTGACTCATTTTCGACGGTTCTAATATGGCCGTCGGAAAATGTACTATTTCCGACGGCAATTAGTGCCGTCATAAATAGTTCGTCACTAATAGACTTTTTTTTTTTTTGTAGTGGTATTTGTGGGTTTATAGGAATTATATAAGTTTTAAAAAATGAAGAGCAATCTACATTTGAAATTGAATTTGATAATTATTTGACTTGTGTATTTTTTTTTTATCAATAAGATTTCCTCACACGTCCCTTTTAGCACAGTCACACATCTGGTGTGCACTTCATGTTAGAAATTTTCTATCAGTAATGAATAGTTATCTGAAACGCAAATTTACTATTCGATCTTAATAGATTCGGTGTTTGGTGTCAAATATATATATCTTTAAAACACTTATATAATTATTATTTGTATGAATTTTTCTAAAATCATACCAATGATCTTAACTCCCAATAAAAAGATATATATATATATATATATATATATATATATATAAAATTGTGTATAAACTATAAAGAAGAAATTTTCAGATTTCGGATGTTCTTTATGAGGTGATTTCCGAAACGTAAAATGCGTTTGTTCCTGAGCGTTTAATTTGTCCTGGGTTTTGAATGTGTGCATGCGCTGACAAGAAGGAAAAAGGGCAAGAAAGGTGCTTTGGCTCTCAAGTTTGATATGTCCAAGGCCTATGATCGGATGGAATGGAATTTTTTATCGGGTATGATGACAGTATGGTCTTCACTAGGGCTGCCGAAAAATATTATTGTTATAAAAGACAAATTGTTGACTGTTAAGCGGGTGCTTGGAGGCAGCTTGTAAATTTTTAGAAATCTGCTATGTGTGTGAGCAAAGGGGTTTCCAGGCACCGTGTTGAGAGGCTGGTTCGCATCTTAGGAGTGCAGCTGGTGAGTTGCCATGAACACTACCTAGGCCTTCCAAGTTTTGCAGGCAACAATAAAAAGGATCTCTTCGCTTGTATCAGAAATCGGATTTGGGAGAGGGTTCGTGGTTGGAAAAATTAATTATGTTAAAGGTAGTGGCTCAGGCGATCCCAACCTACTCCATGTCCTTATTATGGCTTCTGAAATCTCGGGTGCTTGATCTTCATCGGTTGTGTGCTAGATTTTGGTGGGGCTCGGAAGAGGAGAGGCGTAGGATCCATTGGTGTTCGTGCTAAAGCTCTGTCAAAGTAAAGTTATGGGTAGGTTGAGGTTCTGAGGCCTTATCATTTTTAATAAGGCTTTGCTTGCAAAGCAATGTTGGAGGTTGATTCATAGGCTTGACTCTCTTGCTACAAAAGTATTGAAGCACTGTTTCTTTCAAGACTCACATGTTCTTCAGACGGAGTGTGGTCCATCGAGTTCCTACCTCTGAAAACGTCTTATGTGAGGGAGAGAGCTCCTTGAAACGGGTGTTCGATGGCATATTGGACGGGGGATTCTGTTTTGATTTACAATGACCGAAGGATCCCAAGACCGTCTACATTTAAAATGTTCTCTCCACCGGTTTTGGGCATGGCTGCGAAGGTGAAGGATTTAAAGACGTTGTCTAGTGTGTGGAATGAGAAAATGATTCTTAATTCCTTCCACTCAGAAGATGCGGACTGTATTCTGAGCATCCATTGTTCATCCTCTTACTGTTAAGACTCTCTTACTTGGCATTTTGAGAAATTGGGCTTTTATTTGGTTAAATGTCGATATCATTTTGGTTGCTCTTTGTTGGTGTCTACGAGTAGTTCAGGCTGAGTGGAGTTGAGTCATGGTGAAAATTTCTCTGGCCCCTGAAAATCCCTGCCATGGTGAAGATGCATATATGAAGAGCTTGCCATGACTGGTTGTCGACTTTGGTTAATCTTATTAAGTGAGGTATGGCGGTTGCCCTTGGTATCCGATGTGTAAGAACCAACATGAAATAACCATGAATGATGTTTGGTGCTGCCCTACTGGGGTTTATGCCCTAAACATGTAATTTGTAAATGGATTTATGAAATAAATAAAAAGAAAAGTTCAATTCATTCTTGTTGCGTTGTTTATTTTATAACTTGTGTTTATTAACATCCTAGATTGCCAGATGTAATCTTGAAATGTGTATATGATTGTTATATATAGATGAATACAGTAAGAGACGTGCAATCTAAAGAGTCCATAGATAGCAAATAACGTTGGGTACTTTATTTACGATTAATCTATAGTCGCGGTCCATTCCGTAATGTACGATGATTCTATCTTGAATCATTCATATGAGATATGAGAATTGAGGCACCTTGTATGATGTTATCACATAGGACTGAACCATGATCTATATGAATCTCTCACTAAGATCCGTTTACTGATGAGATTCAAATATAACAACTAGTGATGGTTGGCTATATGTTGGTGATCTTAATCCTAAGTGTCTTACCGACTCGTTCAGGTTAGATTGTGGTCTTTGATATACCATGGGTGAGGTCGGATGCACTTTCTGATCAATATGCTCTGTATGTTGGGATTGCGGTTTGGTTTATGACTGGGAAAGTTTGTACACAATAGTGGAATCCACCTCTTCTTGTGAGAAATAATGGTAGTTACCTTAAGGGTTGATTCAGGGCTTAGACAATATGAGAGCTCTTCTAATTCTGTGAGGAGATAGGATTTATTGTTCATTAGAGAATCAACAGTACTTAAAGAATATATGTAATTAAAAGGGTATAACGAACATTATGAACCAACTCTAATTATGAACTACTGTGGAGAATCATACCATGTGTAATAGTTATATCGAATAACACCAGAATTAATAATAAAGGTATACTAATTAAAGAGTTTAATTAATGATTCCGAGGATTATTGGAGTTCAAAATACTGTGGGTCCATTAGGTCCCTTTGTTAGCCTGATCGATTTAGGTAACAAGGGTCACAGTTAATTAATTGTGTTACGAAATAAACACATATTTATTCGGGAATTAATTGAATAATGAGATTATTTGATTAATGAATATTAATAGTTAAATTATTTAAATAATTATATTATTTAATTATATTGATAATTGTGAATTAGTAATTATCTATTAATTGAAGGGTGTTAGTTGATATTTAGATACAGGTAAACATTTTTTACAAAATAATTTATCTAAGTATTTGAATTTAAATTTAAACTTAAATATTTATTATCAATTTTAATATATTAGATGTATTTAAAAAAGATAATTAAAAGATTTTAATTTAAAAAATTATATAATATATTTTTTAATAACTAAAAGAATATATATCAATTAATAACTCAAAATTTTACAACACGTAATTTATATATACATATAAAACAATATAAGAGTTTGCATATGATACAAATCGATATTTACACGTAAAACAAAAGATATGAGATGCAACACAAACGTGCAAAAGAAGAATTTGCATCGTCAAACATCATTAAAAAAAACGTACAACATTAATTGCAATAGGGATTGCAAGCAACTGAGTGCGTGATATACACACGTGATATACACACATATCTCAATGCACTGTGCTTTGGTGCAAAGGGTGTACGGGAGATATCCTTTGGTGCAAAGGGTGTACGGGAGATATCACACTAAAGAGAGAAAAGCAGGTGCAGTGTACACTATTTAAACGAAAAAGAAAAAGAAAAAATATTTTTATTTTTCACAACTAGAATTATTCTAAGCTTTTTCTTTACTTCATCCATTCAATTTTTTGAGACCATGATACGTATCTACGTGCAGTTACCAGTCCCGAGATATAGCGAGAAAGATCAAATGGTTCAGACAAAGAACATTACAAGAAGTTAAGGAGCCTCCAAACGTTGGTTATGTTCTATTTTAATCTTTTTCTTAGTATAGATTTTAATTTCCTATATATACGTATATTTTATTATTGTAATAATTTTATATGTATAAGTTCTGAAAAAGAATTATGATCCTAAGTCCATATGTCCCAGATCGTTTACGATCTGTACAAAATTTTAAAACCGATTTCCGTTACGTTACTGTGAACGGGTTACAACAATTGGTATCAGAGCCAATATTTTTCGAAACAGGAAATTGTTTTCAATGATCCTGTCTATATGAATGTGTAGGCACCATCTATATGATTGTGTAAATGTTTATAATTAAATTGTTTAATTTAAACATGGTTGATCTTAACTTTTTATGGTACTACTGATTTAGGGTTTATGGGTTATATTTTTTTTTTATTGTTATTGTATTATAAATACAAATGATTGTAACCTGTAAACGATGACCTGGAAAAACACGCGTGATGGGGTACTGTTCACTGGGGCACTATTCACACAGATTGTTTATGACACTGTTCACGGGGCACTGTTCACATCGTCTTGCACGGTTCCGTTGGAAAGTGTTACCTAATGCGTTCTGTACGGATTTCCTGTTTCAGATTTATGAGATGAATCGGAGTGACCTGAAGAGACTAAAAGACTCGAAAATTACAAGAAGACCAATGAATGCCTTGGGGATATTTTTTGTAATTTTAGATTCCAATTTTTTTTTAGGTCAAATAATTCACAGTACTTGGTCAATTCATGTATACTTTATATTATGTGATGATAAAAGTATTGCCATGCATACGTATGTCATTTAGATTAGATGTGCCTACACAACTATATTTGACATGTTATACATGCATCATAGCCTAAAATGAGATTAATTTTTTAATAATTAGAAAACTTGGTAATTCTCATTAATATTAATCTCGATATTGAAATGTTTAATAAGTTAGATTAATAGGGTCATTTATTATGATTAATTTGATTAATAATCTAATAATAATAGATCTCGATAGTGTTAGAGTTTTAATAGTTAAAACTTGGTAAACACTAACATAATAATCTGACCTTAGTAAATAGTTTACAAAGGCTTAGATTATTGACTAATAGATTAGAGTTTTAATAGTTAAAAATCATTAATAATTTATTAGTTAATTAGAACTTGTTTATAATAATGAATTAGTTAATGCGCTAGATAACTTGATTAAAGTTAGCCGTTTGATCCTGTAGAGTCTAGGTGTATTAACGGATAATAGAAAACCATATTTATAAAATAGTGAGTGGGGGAGGGATATATGACATATATATCCCGCAGTCTCCATCATTAGTTCAACACCATGAGATCTGAGTGAGACCTCGTGACAACTTTTCGTTCGTCCTCCCTAAGGAGGGTTTCAAATAAGGTCAATATCAAGGTTGACTTCCTAACGAAGAGGATTTCTGAGGGTATTTTGTGATTGACCGACCCTAAAGGTGACAATTCTCGTGTTAAGCTCGTGAGATCTGAAATGGTGGGTTACACTCATGAAGGTTTTGATTAGATTTTGTTAATTAAAATCCTGACTGAATAAACGATGATTGAATGATATGGAATAAGAGTAGTTTTAGAATATCATTTGATTGAGAATGTCTCGGTCCAACATGCAATGACTTGACTGACCCTCAAACGACACTTCTTTGTGGTATGTTGGATTGTCGTGGTATAGCAACTAGTTTTAGGGTATTTCTAGTTCATTAAACATGTTCATGTGTCATGTTTAAATTTATGCCAAAGTACTCGCACTTGTTTTTAAATAAATAACTGAATGAGTGTTTTATTTTATTTCTGCAATTATGTCTTCTGCATTACTTTAAATTCTCGCAAACGGCAAATTAACTGGTGATAACTATACTAAGTGGAAACTTAATATTAATGCAATATTGGTCACCAAAGACCTCAAGTTTGTGCTTACAAAGGAATGTCCTCCAGTGTCTACTGCTAATGCTGCATGAACTGTTCATGAGGCATACGGGCTATGGGTCTCATCTGATGAGAAGACCCGAACATATCTGTTAGCTTCTATGATAGACGTGATTGTCATAAAGCATGAAGCAATGACTTTAGCATTCAAAATCATGGATACAGTAAGAGACGTGCAATCTAAAAAGTCCATAGATAGTAAATAAAGTTAGATACTTTATTTACGGTTAATCTATAGTCACGGTCCATTTTGTAATGTACGGTGATTCTATTTTGAGTTATTCATATGAGATATAGTAATGGAGAAACCTTGTATGATGTGATCATATAGGACTGGGCCATGAACTATACGAAACTCTCACTAAGATACGTTTACCGATGAGATTCATATATCAACTAATGATTGTTATATATGGATGATCTTAATCCTAAGTGTCTTATCGACTCTTTCAGGCTAGACCAATGTCTTTGATATATCATGGGTGAGGTCGGATATAGTTCTTGATCAATATGCTCCGTATGTTGGGATTACGATTTGGCTTGTGACTTGGAAGGTTTGTACACACTAGTGGAATCCACTCATTGATGTGAGAAGTGGATGGTAGTTCTCTTAAGGGTTGATTCGAGGTTTTGACAATATGAGTGCTCTCCTTACACCGTGAGAAAATATGATTTATTGTTCATTAGAGAATCACCGGTTCTTAAAGGATATATGTAATTAAAGAGGTATAATGGATATTATGACCCAACTCTAATTATGAACTACTGTGTAGAGTCATACCATGTATAATAACTATATCGAATAACACCGAAGTTAATAATCAATGAACATTAATTAAGGATTCTGAGGATTATTGAAGTTCAAAATACTGTGGATCCATTAGGTCCCCTTGCTAGCCCGATCGATTTACGTAACAATGGTAACGGTTAAATAACTGGATTGTCCAATTAATTGTGTTACGAAAGTGACAAGTATTTATTGTTGGAACTCTATTCACCGATAACACAGCGAACATCGGTTTTAAAATTTTATACATGTAGTAAATGATCTGGGACCAGTGATCTTGGGATCATAATTCTTTTTCGGAACTTATACATATAAAATTATTACAATAATAAAATATACGCATATATAGGAAATAAAATCAATACTAAAAAGAAGAATTTATAACCTTACCAACGTTTGGAGGCTCCATCACTTTACGATATACTCCTTGTTTGTACTACTGATCTTCCTCGTTATATGCCAAGTAACTACGTGTGGACGTGTCATGGTCTTTGGAACAATGAATGGAGGATACTGAGAGAATGAAGAAAAAACAATTTCTTCCTATTGAAAAACATCTAGAAGAATTGTTCTAGAAGTTAATATATATATATTATTTTCTCTTTTGTGCTAACGGTGCACGAATACTAAAAATAGAGCACACGCAAAACCTTTTCCCTCTTTTGATACAAACGCACACAGACACCACAATAGAGCAAGCACTTGAACGTCTCACGCACACACTTGCTTTTTCTATTGTATACATTTTCTCTTCTTTATTTTTTAATTGATTTGTCACGTACATACAATTTGCATCATATACAAAATTTTCTACGTGTTTGTGTTGTCTTAGTTTTGATACGTCTCTTACTCGTTTTTCGAAGAAAACAAAATATATCTTATATTTTTTTTTTATCTTTTAAAAAACTAATCATATTTTTATTTGATTTTAAAATCTTTCAAATAAAAAACATCTCATATCTTTAGTTTAAAAAAAATAGTTAAAAAATTATTGTAAATTTAAACATTTTAAATTCAATTTCAAATATTTAATTTAATAGAATAAAATAATCATATTATTTTATTCTATTTAAACTCAAATATCAACTAACACCCTCCATTTAGTGATTAATAACATGATTAAATAATCTTATTATTAAATTTATTTAATCACCATTATTCATTAATTAAATAATCTCATTATTCAATTTATTTCCGAATAAATACGTGTTACTTTCGTAACACAATTAATTGGACAATCCAATTAAGTAACTGTGACCTTTGTTACCTAAATTGATCGGGCTAGTAAGGGAACCTAATGGACCCATAATATTTTGAGCTCTAATAATCCTCGAAATCGTTAATTAAACTCTTTAATTAATATTTCTTGATTATTAACTCCGGTGTCATTCCATTAAAAATCTGAAGCAACACTCTCAACTGTAGATTCTTTTACATACACCGATACAACTCGGTGTCCATCGATATAACTATTACACATTGTGTGATCCTCCATAGTAGTTCATAATTAGAGCTGGGTCATAATATCCATTATACCCCTCTAATTCCATATATCCTTTAAGTACCGTTGATTTTCTAATTAGCAATAAATCATATTTTCTCACGGTATTAGGAGAGCGCTCATATTGTCCAAATCTCGAATCAACCCTTAAGAGAATTACAATCTACTTCTCACAATAAGGAGTGGATTCCACTATTGTGTACAAACCTTCCAGTCATAAGCCAAACCATAATCCCAACATACGGAGCATATTAATCAAGAACTGTATCCGACCTCACCCATGATATATCAAAGACATTGGTCTAACTTGAAGGAGTCGATAAGACACTTAGGATTAAGATCACCCATATATAGCAATCATTAGTTGATATATGAATCTCATCGGTAAACGTATCTTAGTGAGAGTTTCGTATAGTTCATGGCCCATTCCTACATGATAACATCATACAAGGTACCTCAATTCCCATATCTTTTATGAATGGTTCAGGATAAAATCACCATACATTATGGAATGGACCGCGGCTATAGATTAACCGTAAATAAAGTACCCAGCTTTATTTGCTATCTATGGACTTTTTAGATTGCACATCTCTTACTATATACATCTGCATATGACACTCATATACACAGTTCGAGATTACATCCGGCAATCTAGGATAATTATATGCACTGGTTATAAAGTAAAAAACGTAACAATAATGAATTGAACTTTTCTTTTATTTATTTCATAAATCCATTTACAAATTACATGTTTAGGGCCCAAACCCCAAAAATCTCCCACTAGCAATAAAGCATGTGAGGCATGTTTCATAACCATAAACCATCTAGGTGACCCGAAAACACTTTAGACAGTCATCGTAAATGGATCAACATGATTGTATTGTAACACTATCTTTGTGACTATCACATCTCCACTCTATATTATCTCTTTAAAGAGATGATACTTTCTCTCTATATTCTTTACTCTCTTATGGTTTCTTGGTTATTTGGAATTAGCTACAACACCACTGTTATCATAAGAATGTGTAATAGGATTATCTAGATCTAGAATAACTTCAAGATCACTCAAGAACTTACGGAGCCAAACAATCTTTTTAGTAGCTTCACAAGCGGTTACATATTCGGCTTCCATGGTAGAGTCAGTAATGCAAGATTGCTTAATACTTCTCCACACAATGACTCTAACACTAAGGGTGAATACTGATCTAGATGTGGATGTCCTAGAATCCCTGTCTGACTGAAAATCAGAATCTATGTATCCTAACAGTAACAAATCTTGTCCGGAATACACTAGCATATAGTCTCTTATTATCAGAAGATACTTAAAAATAGTCTTGACAATAACCCAATGATCCAATCCTGGGTTGAACCGGTATCTGCTGACCACTCCTACTGCATAGCAGATATCCGGTCTTATTCACTACTTAGCATACATGAGACCACCTACTGCCGATGCATAGGGTATACGTCTCATATCCTCAACTTCTTGAGGTGTCTTAGAACATTGTTCCTTAGACAAGTGATTTATATGGCTGGAAGGTAAATTACCTTTCTTGGAATTCTGCATTGAAAATCGCATAAGAATCTTATCGATATATGATGCCTGAGACAGTGCTATGAGTTTGTCCTTACGACCCCTTATAAGTTGGATCCCTAGAACATAACCCGCATCACCTAAATCTTTCATTTGGAATTGGCTAGTCAAACAACCATTTACATTAGACAACACCCACACATCATTCCCAATGAGTAGGATGTCATCTACGTATAGGACCAAGAAAACCACTATCTTGTCAATGATCAGCTTATAGACATAAGGCTTATCGACGTTCTAATCAAAGACATAGGTATTGATCACATTTTCAAACCTGATGTTCCAAGATTTAGATGCTTGCTTAAGTCCATATATGGACCTTTACAGCTTACAAACCTTTTGCTCTTGATCTGGAGACACGAATCCCTCTGCTTGCATCATATAGATGCTCTTATCAAGATTTCCATTCAAGAATGCAGTCTTGATGTCTATTTGCCAAATTTCATAATCAAAATAGGCATCAATAGATAAGAGAATTCTAATAAACTTAAACATGGCTACTAGTAGGAAGGTCTCTTCATAATCAACCCCCCCTTTCTAGGTATAATCCTTGGCCACTATCCTTGCCTTGAAGGTCTCTACCTTCCCGTCTAATCCTCTATTTCTTTTATAGATATACTTACACACTATGGGTTTTACCCCATCCGGTAAGTCTACAAGATCCCAGAATGAGTTAGAGTACAAAGACTCCATCTCGAGATACATTGCTTTAAGTCATTCATCTTTATCAGGATCTTCCATTACATTCTTAAATGTCAATGGATCATCCATACTATCAATAGAGACAGCATCTTGTCCCTCACCTATACCTAAATGGCGTTCAGATTGTCTCATAACCCTCTCACTACATCTAGTGGGTAGTGAATCCTAATAAGAAACCATGTGACTCTCAGATGTTTGTGGATCAACAACTCTTGTTGATGAAGCACTAGTCTTACCAGGTTTTAACTCATTCAATACAATCTTAGAACGATGTTTATGGTCACTAATATAATTTTCTCAAGAAATGTTGCATTTGTCGATACAAATACTTTATTATCTTTAGGAATATAAAAGTGTCCACCTCTAGTCTCTTTGAAATATCCTACAAACAGACAGACTACAGACTTGTAGTCTAGCTTTCCACTTATGTTCTTCAGTACTTGTGTTTGACACCACCATACATGAAAATGTCTCAAACTAGCTTTACGACCGTTCCATAACTCTAGGGGAGTCTAAAACATATTTAGATGACACTAAATTCAAAATGTATGCCGCAATTTGTAACGCATATCCTCAGAAGAAATTTGGTAATTATGAGAAACTAATCATAGATCTCACCATTTCCTTTAGGGTTATAGTTCTTCTCTCCGCTACACCATTTTACTGAGGTGTACCGAGAGCTGTGAGTTGGGAAACTATCCCATGTTCGACCATGAAGTCTTTAAACTCTTGGTCAAGGTACTCTTCTTCACGATCCGATCGTAGTGACTTGATAGTCCTACATAATTGATTCTCATCTTCCGCTTGAAATTCTTTGAACTTTTCACATGTTTTAAACTTTTGTTACATTAGGCAGACATATCTGTATATTTAGTAGTCGTATATAAAGGTGACATAATACTCATGACTGCCCCTAGCTCTAACATTCATAGGTTCGCAGATGTCTGTATGTATTAGTTCTAGTGACTCTTTAGCTCTAAGCTCTTTTCTAGTAAAAGGTTTCTTAGTCATCTTACCTTCTAAACAGGATTCACAGACAGGTAAGGTGCCAACCTTTAACTCAATTAAAGGTCCATTTTTTACTAGTTTGTCTATCCGGTCAAGTTTGATATGACCAAGCCTTAGATGCTTGAGATACGTGTCGTTATCTGTATAAATCTTATGTCATTTAGTTTTTGGTTTTTCAATCTTAAACATTTCGGCGTTGAGCAGTGTAGTATGTATTAACGGTCTTAACACATTCAAATTGTTTTCAATAATTCTTGAATAAATTTCCTGACCATTCTTTCCAATAATAACAGACTTATTATTAAAAGAAACATAATATTTTTGTTCTAATAAATTAGAAACGAAAATCAAATTCCGTATAAATCCAGGAATATAAAATACATTGTCCAACAATATATAATTATTTCAAAAATGTAATCTGATTACGCCCACTGCTCGTGCCGATACGACATCCCCTGACCCCACACGCATTGAGAAGGCTCCCTCATTTAGTTATGTCTAAGAATCAGTCCATTGCAAAGAAGAACAAACATGGTTAGTGTCGAATCAACTATCCAGGGTAAAGAATCATTTTTCACTAAACACGATTCAAGAACAAGTAAATCATATTTACCTTTCTTGGACTTCTTCTTGCTTTGGGTTTTCTTGGGTTTGGGCTTACCCTTAGCCTTCCCAACAGACCTCTTCTTTTTCTTACTACTAGAGGAATATGGCTCAACAACATTTGTCTCACTGGTCTTACCCTTGTTGTCCTTAGTCAAGGACTCAAAGGTAGCGATCTCATTGAGCAACTATGTAAGACTGAACCTTAACTTGTTTATCCTGTAGTTACTCTTAAACTAATAGAAACTCTTTGGAAGATTCGTCAGAATGATGCTCACTTGACTAGGTTTGTCAATGAGCCCGCTATTGACTTCTGCCGTGTTAAAGCAAGACATCATGCTCAAGATATGTTCCCAAACTGATGTTCCTTCCTTCATATGAGCGAGCATAACAGAACGAACAACTTCGTGTCACTTTTGCTCGAAGGGTTACTCGAACATAGCTTGCAATGACTCCATGATTTTGAATGATGACATCATTGCTTCGTACTTTGTGACAAGCACGTCAGCCATAGAAACCAACAAATATGTTCGGGTATTCTCATCAGATGAGACCCATTACCCGTATACCTCAAAAACAGTTCGTGCGACATTGGCAGCAGGCATTGGAGGAGATTCCTCCGTAAGCACAAACTTGAGGTCTTTGGTGACCAATATTGCATTAATAATAGTTTTCCACTCAGTGTAATTATCACCAGTTAATTTATCGTTTACGAGAATTTGAAGTAATGCAAAAGACACAATTGCTGAAATAAAATAAAACATTCATTCCATCATGTATATTTTTTTTAAAAGTGTGAGTGCTTTGGCATAAATTTAAACATAAAGCATGAACATGTTTAACGAACGAGAGCTACCCACAAACTAGTTACTATACCATGACAATCCAACATACCACAAAGAAGTGCCGCCTTAGGGTCGTTCAAGTATTTATATGTTGGACCGAGACATTCTTAATCAAATAATATTTTAGAATAACTTTTATTCCATATCATTCAATCATCATTTATTCATTCAGGTTTTTAATTAACAAAACTTAATGAAAACCTTTGTGAGTGCAACCTACCATTTCAAATCTCACGTGCCTAACTCAAGAATTTTCCTCCTTAGGGTCGATCAATCCCAAAATACTCTTAGAAAACCTATCTATTAGGAAGTCAACCTTGATATTGACCTTTTTGGAAACCCTTCTTAGGGAAGACAAAAGCAAAGTCGTCATGAGGCCCCACTCAGATCTCACGGTGTTGAAGTAATGATGGAGACTGTGGGATATATATGTCATATATCCCTCTCCCACTCACTATTTTATAAGTAGGGTTTTCTATTATCCATTAATGCATTTAGACTCTACAAGATCAATCGGTTAACTTTAATCAAGTTATCTAGCTCATTAACAAATTTATTATTATAAACAAGTTCTAATTAACTATTAAATTAGTTATGATTTTTAACTATTAAAAATCTAATCTATTAGTCAATAATCTAATCTTTAGTAAACTATTTAGTACGGTGAGATTATTATGTTAGTGTTTACCAAGTTTTAAATATTAAAACTCAAACACTTTATTTGGTTCATTTATTATTAGGATATTAATCATATTAATCATAATTACAATAAATGACCATATTAATTTAACTTATTAAACTCTTTAATAACTAAATTAATATTAATAAGAAATACCAAGTTTTTTTACTATTAAAAAACTAATCTCATTTTTATAGCCAATTATGTATTTACCTATTTTAATCATATTAAAAAATATATAAAATATTAAGCTATGATGCATGTATGACATATCAAATATATTTATGTAGGCACATCTAATCTAAATGACATAGTATGCATGACAATGCTTTTATCATCACATAATATAAAGTATACATGAATTGATCGAGTACTGTGGATTAGTTAACCTAAAAAATTTGGAATCTAAAATTACAAAAATACCCCTAAGACATTCCTTGGTCTTAAGTCTTCCAGTCTCATCAGGTCACTTCAATTCATCTCATGAATCCGAACCAGGAAATTTGTACGGAACTCACTAGGCAACACTTGCCAACGGAACCGTGCAAGTTGATGTGAACAGTGCAGTGAACAGTACCCATGTCGCGCACGTATTCAGTTCTTCGTTTACATGTTACAATTATATTTAATTACAATACAATAACAATAAAAAAAATATATACAACCGTTAAACCGTTAAACACTTAATCCACAATACCATAAAAAATTACGATCAACCATGTTTAAATTAAACAGTTTAAGTATAAACATGCATATAATCATATAGATGGTGCCTACACATTCATACATACAGGAGCATTGAAAACAATTTACAGTTCCGAAAAAAAAAATTGGCTTTGATACCAATTGTTGGAACCATATTCACTGGTAACGTAGCGGAAATCGATTTTAAAATTCTATACATATTGTAAACGATATGTGACGAGTAAACTTGAGATCATAATTCATTTTTGGAACTTATACATATAAAATTGTTACAATAATAAAATATACGTATATGCAAGAAATTGAAATCAATACTGAGAAGAAGACTTTAGAACCTTACCAACGTTTGGAGGCTCATTCACTTAACGATATGCTCCTGATCTGTACCACTGATCTTCCTCATTATATCTCGGAAATAGTAACTACGTGTGAGCATATCACGGTCTCAGGAACAATAAATGGAGGATACAATGAAAATGAAGAAGAAACTATTTCTTCATATTGAAAAACAACTAGAACAATTGTTCTAGAAGTTAATATATATATATATATATATTATTTTCTCTTTTGTGTTAACGGTGCACGACTACTAAAAATATAGCACACACAAAACGTTTTCTCTCTTTTGATACAAACGCACACATGGACCACAACAGAGCAAGCACTAGAACGTCTAACGTACACACTTGCTTTTTCTATCGTATGCGTTTTCTCTTTTTTTTTTTAATTGATATATCACGCACATACAATTTTCATCGTATGCAAATTCTTCTTTTACACGTTTGTATTGTTTTAGTTTTGATGTCTCTTATTCGTTTTTCAAAGTAAACTATATATATATATATATATATATATATATATATATATATATATAAAAGATATATTTTTTATCTTTTAAAGAAACTAATCATATCTTTATTTGAAATCTTTCAAATAAATTTTATCTCATATCTTTTATTTATATATATATATATATATTTGGAATTTAAACATTTTAAATTCAATTTCAAATATTTAATTTAATAAAATAAAATAATCATATTATATTATTCTATTTAAAATCAAATATCAACTAACACCCTCCATTTAGTGATTAATAATATAATTAAAATATCTTATTATTTAATTTATTTAATCAACATTATTCCTTAATTAAATAATCTCATTATTCAATTAATTCCCGAATAAATACGTGTTACTTTCGTAACACAATTAATTGGACAATCTAATTAATTAATCATGACCCTTGTTACCTAAGTCGATCGGGCTAGCAAAGGGACCTAATGGACCCACAATATTTTGAGCTTCAATAATCCTCGGAATCGTTAATTAAACTCTTTAATTAATATTCCTTGATTATTAACTCTGGTGTCATTCCACTAAAAACCTGAAGCTGTACTCTCTTAATAACCGACGCTTTTACACAGACCGATACAACTTGGTGTCCATTGATATAGCTATTACACATGGTGTGATCCTCCACAGTAGTTCATAATTAGAGCTGGGTCATGATGTCTGTTATACCCCTCTAATTGCATATATCCTTTAAGTACCATTGATTTTCTAATGAACAATAAATCCTATTTCCTTACGGTGTTAGGAGAGCGCTCATGTTATCCAAGCCCAAAATCAACCCTTAAAGGAACTACCATTTACTTCTAATAAGAAGAAGTGGATTCCACTATTGTGTTTCAACCTTCCTAACCATAAGCCAAACCGCAATCCTAACATATGGAGCATATTGATCAAGAACTGCATCCGACCTCACACATGGTATATCAAAGATCACGATCTAACCTGAAGGAGTCGATAAGACACTCAAGATTAAGATCACCCACATCTAGCCATCATTAGTTGATATATATGAATCTCATTGATAAACAGATCTTGGTGAGAGATTTGTATAGATCATGGCCCAGTCCTTTATGATCACATCATACAAGATGCCTCCATTTCCATATCTCATATGAATAATTTAGGATAGAATCACCGTACATTACGGAATGGACTGTAGTTGTAGATTAACCGCAAATAAAGTACTCAGCTTTATTTGCTATCTATGGACTCTTTAGATTGCACATCTCTTACTGTATCCATCCGTATGACACTCATATACACAGTTCGAGACTACATCCGGCAATCTAGGATGTTTACATGCACAAGTTATAAAATAAATAACATAACAAGAATGAATTGAACTTTTCTTTTATTTATTTCATAAATCCATTTACAAATGGCATCTTTAGGGAAAAAATCCCTACATTTATTCGGAAATTAATTGAATAATCAGATTATTTTATTAATGAATATTAATAGTTAAATTAATTATATAATTAGATTATGTAATTATATTGATAATTATGACCTATTAATTAACTATTAATTGGAGGGTGTTAGTTGATATTTGGATTTAGGTGAAGATATAATAATAGGATTATTTTATTTTTACTGAATCATTTATCTACATCATCCATTCAAGTTCTTGAGATTGTGAATCGCTCTTTTACAGTTACCAATCTCGGGATATAGCGAGAAAGATCGAGTGGTTCAGACAAGGAGCATTACAAAATGTGAAGGAGCCTCCAAACGTGGGTAAGGTTCTAATTTAATCTTCTTCTTAGTATTGATTTCCATTTCCTATATATAAGTATATTTTATTATTGTAATAATTTTATATGTATAAGTCCGAAAAAGAATTATGATCCCAAGTTTACTGATCCCAGATCATTTATGATTTGTATAAAATTTTAAAACAGATTTCCATTGCGTTACCGGTGAATGGGTTCCAACATGCCTATTAGTAAAGAGAGTCAGAGCTTCTTTTCTGGATTTGAGAGATTTAAAGGTGAATGATCACTTATCTTTCTTTGATTTCATAATTTCTTGTAAGTTTCAGCTTCGGTAAGATGGGGTAGAACTTTTTTGTATGGTCTTGTGGTATATCTGGTATCATCATAATGGTCGAATTTACAATTCGGCAACGATTTGTGTTGTTGGTCTTAGACCTTGGGCGGAAGAGTATCTTTCGGATTTCTATAAGGTCAATGATTATGTTTCTGGGCGTGGATCAATTGGTCAAAGAGGGAGACCAACTAATTGCGGGCGTGGATCAAAGGTTCAGGAATGGAGACCCTCTGATAGTAGTGCTTTTAAAGTAAATACATATGCTTCTCTTAGTTCATCAAGTAGGAAGGTGATGATTGGTGCTATCATTCATGATAACTTAGGTGAGGTGTTGGCTTCTTGTGCTCATGCGGTTTCGGTGACCTTCAGCCCTCTTACATCTGAAGCCTTGGTTGTTCTGAATGAACTTAAGTTCGTGAAGGACTTGAGTCTATGGTCTTGTGTGCTAGAAACTGATGCTCAGTTTGTAGTTAACATCATTTCCTCTAAAAGCATCCCTATGTTTGAAGTGTTAGAAAATTCCAACGTGTGGGGCCACACATGTAAATATTAACTGAGTTGTGCTATCTTTTGGTTAAATCTAAATTAAAATGGTCTATTTAAGATTAAAGTTTTAAAGCTTAAGGGTATAATTGATATGGAATTAATGTGTAGATACCAGAGTGTTATATTTAATATGATGATGAGCCAAATTAAAAATAGCAAAACATATAATAATATGTTTACTATATATAAGGTTATGGTCTCTAGATTACACAATCACTTTTTGGCTTTTCTGTATCCCTATCACCAGAAAAGAGAGAACACTTGTGTGTCCTAAGAATTGTGATAATTTGAAAATCTCAACCCATCCACCAATCTTCTGTAATGGATTCAGGTACACTTCCGCTTTCTCCTATCTCACTTTTCTCTTGAATTGACATGGGTCAATAACATGTATTTAGGGTTTGATTAATCATGATATATAAACATGTTTAGGTTGAGATTCAGATTAATTATGTGCATATGCATATTGATTTTGTGTTAATTAAACCTAACAAGTGGTATCAGAGTCACCCATGATAGATTCTTGAGAATTGAGATTTGGATTTTCGGTTTTAACAAAAAGGTATTATGATATTTTGTTATATTGTATTTGAATGATCTCAAGCCATGCACTAATATATACACAACTGTGATTGTTTGGATTCGTGATTTGGATTCTCAATGTGTATCTGTTATGATATTATATATTATATATATGCACATTTTTCCCCAGGGTCACAATTTCCCGTGTCCTCATTCCCATGTGGGGATTATTTTTTTAGGGAAAATGGAGAAATTGGGTGGGGGGATGGCGATGAAAATCATCCCCAAATTGAAATGGGGATGGGGCCCCACTTCCCTATTTCCACCAAACATATATAAATATAATTATAATATATATTTTTAATATATTTTTCTTATTCTTTGAAACCCTAAGTATATTTACACATTTACAGTCTAGACTGCATTAATAGATATTATTTTGTATTTGTAATGGGATGTTTATTTTTTTAGTTTAATTTATAATTTTTAGTTAAATGAAAAAATGGGGAACTGAGGAAAAACGGGAATAAGGGAAAAATGGAGAAAAACTGAGGAAATTGGGAACTGGGGTTAGGGATGGATATACCGCCCCCCAAAATTTCCCATCCCCGTTTTTTCCAATTGGGGAAAATTGAGGGAGGGATTGAGGGAAGGGTCTGGGAAGTGGTTATGGGGATAGGGGGTCCTATATCCATCCTCAGTCCCTTAAATGTGCATCTCTACTGATTTATCTATTGTTAACAAGAAATATAAAAAAAACTTGAAAGTTTTTTTGTTTTTAGGTTCGTTGATTTTAAAAAAATGGATTCAAATCGGGCATAAAATCCTATGTTGAAGAGTGATGGGTTATTGGATTTCAACCCAGACCCGTTGTCGATCTCGGGTCAACCAAGATGCTTCGCCGGCAATATCATGTGGTTCTTGGAGGTGGAGTTCGTGCAATTTCAGGTGGAGATCAAGATCGACGAACGTCGATCACTTCTGGTCTGCCGCTCGTCGTCGTTCGTTCGGGATTTTATGGGCCATCGCTATCTGTTACTTCCCCACCGTTCGTTGCGGCCTCCGGGCGACTACTTGCTGGCTTTGGTGGCGGTGGCGATAAGAAACGTAGGGGTTCTTAGTTTATTTTTGCTCTACGCCACATTTTGAAAATTAGATATAGTATAAGGTCTGTTTTGTAAATTTTCTAGGTCATTGTGTGATTTTGATAAAGTGTTAGGGCGATTTATAATTACCAAAACTTAATGTGCTTGTTTATAATTACCAAAAACTAGTGGGGCATATTTATAATTACTAAAAAGTTATGGGGTTACTTTGTAATTTTAAAAACTTTTAGGCCAAATTATAATTACTGAAACTTGCTGCCTTTCTGTAATTTTACAAAATCAGGGGTATTTTTGTAATTTTGATAAAAAAATATTTTTTCTTTTATGGATCAACTCAAATTCAAATATTTTGGTATATCTTTTATGGTTAATTAAGGTGGTCTATCATTCTAAATGGGCTAATTGAAAGATGTTGTCAAAGTGACCTCTATTGTGTAGATTGTTCATGAGGGATGTTTGATGTTAGTGAGTGTGTAAATTCATGCGGGTATTAGATGGTCCAAAGGAAGGTTAATGCTTGGCCGAATTGAACACACACATATGTTGGTAAACATGTGACGATTATAAGGTTTTATATATGAATAATAAGTCGATCCAAAGATAGATCTAATATTTGACATGAATTATTGTCAATGTTTGATCACTGCAACAAGAGTACCACTTACAATTAATATTACTATTAAAAGACATGATATTAATGGTGTGCTATGTATCTTGAGATAAGACTTACCATTATTTGAATTTGTTGATTATTGTATTTGGTTATTAATGTGAGCATGTTTGTCCGTTTGTTTTGTTCTCTTTAAAGCTAGTGTTTCTACTATAGCTGATAATACCAACTCTATACCCATGCTTAATGGGACCAACTTTAAGGATTGGAAGGAGAGCATACTTATTGTTCTCGGCTGCATGGATCTGGACCTTGCACTTCGGATTGAGCAAATCACTTCTCTTACGGATGCAAGTTCTCCTGATGACAGGAAGAACTTTGAGAAGTGGGATCGCTCAAATCGCACGAGTCTTATATTCATCAAGCGTGGCATCCCGGAGGGATTTAGGGGTACGGTATATGAAAGGATAACCAAAGCCATAGAGTTCCTAGTCGAAATTGAAAAGTGTTTTAGGAAAAACGATGAGGCAGAAACAAGCACGCATTTGCAAAAGGGGTACATTAAGAAAATGTCTCATATTGCTTCTAAGCTTAAGGCACTGAATTTCAAGCTGTCTGATGACTTGCTTGTGCTTTTGGTATTAATATCATTTCTTGTACGATACAATCAGTTTAAGGTCAGTTAAAACTGTCAAAAGGAGAAATAGACTCTTAATGAGCTTATTTCTTACATCGTGTAAGAGGAAGAGAGATTGAAGCAAGATAGGACTAAAAGTGCTAATTTGGCTAGCACCTCTAAGGATAAGAGTAAAAAAAACAAAAAATAAAAGAAAGAATAATGAAGCTGCTAAGGGTCCAGCTCTAAAGAAACAACAACTTATATTCTGAACCACTGCTTTGGATAGGCAGAAAGCCTAGCCTATATCATTTTCACATTTAGAATGTCCAGTTGAGGAAAGGCCTTGTAGGCCACTTGAAAAGTAATTAGACTAAAAAATTGTGAGCAACTACTTCATTTGCTATTCTGAGTGATTAAGGAGCTATAAGTTTTATGATCCCACATTTAGGTCAATTTTTGAAACGGGAATTGCAACATTTTTTTGATGATGTTGAGTTTGGAGAGAGAAATAAGGTTAGAGACATTATCATTAAGGAAGAATCGGTTTCGATTCCAACCATCGCTTTTGGCAATATGCAAATTTCTATACCTGTCAATGATCAAAAAGCGAATTTGGATCTTTAACTAGACAATGTTGAACAAACCCCATTCAAGATGAGGTAATTGTTCTTGAGGAACAAACTCAACAGCCTCAAGAACCAGTGCCTAGGGAAATGAGAAATACTAAGGGAGACAAGTTCAGTCTTAGTCAGTGTTCTAAAAATAGCCTTAAAGTTAAATAAATGCAAAAGATTCTCTATTCATCAGCTGTAGGGAGTCTAATGTATGCTCATGTGTACGTGTCTGAATATTGTGTACATTGTTGGTATGTTAGACAGATATTTAAGTAACCCTAGGATAGATCATTGGAAGGCAACAAAGATGCTTATAAGGTATTTGAGGAGAACAAATGATTACATACTCACATATAGGAGATCGAATCAGTTTGAGATCATAGGGTATATCGACTCCGATTATACTGGATGCCACGACAATATGAGATCCACATCAGGCTACATATACCTGTTGGCTAGTGGAGTTATTTCTTGGAGTCGTGCCAAACAAACATAGCTTCTTCCACCATGTCAGCAGAGTTTGTAGCATGTTATAAAGCATCCAACCATGGAATATGGCTGCAGAATTTTGTCACTAGGCTGTACATTCTGGAAGGTGTTGAAAGACCACTCAAACTATATTTTGACAATAAGTCAACAGTGATATATTCTAATAATAACATGAGCTCATCTAGATCAAAGCATATTGACATTAAGTTCCTAGTTTTGAATGAGAGAGTATAGAGTAGATAGATATTTATAGAGCACATTGAGATAAACTCCATGATAGCGGATCCGCTTACAAAGGGATTACCACCCAAGGTCTTTCACGAGCACACTGCTCAAATGGGTGTTATTTTATGTGAGGACATCACATTATGGTGGGAGTTTGTACTATTTTGTATTTTAGTGCTTTATGTTTGTTTTGAACATACTTATACATTTAGGTATTTGGATATTTTTCTGATTATAAATAAAGCATCGAATTCATTTCACTCTGTTACATTTTGTTAAGTATTGATCTCACACAAAAATAAAGTATGACCAGTTGGAAATAGACATGTATATATCACATTGCATGTAATTTATATGTTACGCATCCATGATTGATCTATGTCATTTGGTTATGTTGGTATACGTGATCATTGATGGGTTTAATCACGCTAAATGTGACGAAAACCGCTTTTATTCTATATCGGCATGATCAATGGACAAGATTGTTCGGATATACCCTAAAATCGTGATAACAAAATTTAGGAGCTCATAAAGTCATACACATGTGGGGCCACACATGTAAATATTAAATTTGTTGTGCTATTAAATGTTTAAGGCTTAAGGGTATAATTGTCATGAAATTAATGTGTAGATACCAGAGTGCTATTTTTAATTTGATGAGGGGTCAAATTAGAAATAGCAAAACATATAATAATATTTTTACTATATATGGGATTATGATCTCCAGATTACATAATCACTTTTTGGTTTTTCTGTATTCGCATCACCAGAAAAGAGAGAACACTTTTGTGTCCCAAGTATTGTGATAATTTAGAAGATCTTAACCCATCCACCAATCTTCTGCAACGGATTCAGATACGCTTCTGCGTTCTCTTATCTCACTTTTCTCTTGAATTGACATTGATCAATAATATGTATTTAAGGTTTGATTAATCATGATATAGAAATATGTTTAGGTTGAGATTTAGAATAATTATGTGTCTATACATGTTGATTTTGTGTTAATCAAACCTAACATGAAATTGGGTTGATTATTAGGGACATCTTTACTTTACTGGATGATTCGCCTCTTTGTGAGGTTAATTTCGCTCTTAGGAAGGCCAACATGGTGGCCAATTCTCTTGCTAAGTTTGGTTTGTCTCTTGAACATGACATGTTCTGGATGGAAACAGTTCCTCCATGTGATGTTCCTTCTGGTTTGGACGATGCTCAGTCTTTGTAGTTCTCCTTTGGTTTAATGACAGTTTTCCTCTAAAAAAAAAAGATATTTTTATTTCAATTTCGATGATCTCTCCCAGATAAGTTTAATTATTTTTATTTTCATAATATTGTTTGCAGCAAATGATAAATTTTATTTTCTTTACTGATTTTATAAAACTCTATTTAAAATTAAAATAAAACCAAACATATATAAGGTGGCAAAAATTCAGCGCTTAATTTTTTTTTTTTAAATCCATCCTAATTATCCAAATAAAAAATATATATTATCTTGAATTTAATAAAAACTAAAAAAAAAAGATGATATGAGTAGTAAAATGAATTTTTAATCCGTAGTTTATAAGTCAAATTAAACGTGAAAATTGTATGAGATTACAAATAAATAAATAAATCTTTTAAAAATAAATAAATAAATAAATAAAACTATAGGACGATTGTGAATGAAATTCGTTGAAGTCCCAAAGTTACGTGATATCCCCATAATAAGCGTTAAAATACAAAAAGATGAAGGACAAAATGGACACTCCGCTTTTACTAATTAATAAGCACCGACATTAGGGTTGTCGATATGGGTCACGATACAATGGGTTGATACGACACGAACATGATGCTAAACGAGTCATGTCAATAAACGGGTCAACCCGTCTAACCCGTTTAATAATTATGTTGTATACGGGTTAAGCTTAACGGGTCATGTGTTGACACGATTAGTAGGGGTAAAAATGAAATTTAATTATTAAAGGTATTTATGTAATTTTACCTATCATATAAAATGGCCCTAACTTCACTTTACACCATCATATTTACTCATTTACACCATCAGCCTATCACTCCATCAATTCACCGCTCACACACTCTACATTCCCAAACCCTAACTACTCTCATCGCCTACCTCCTCTCCCTCGTCGGCGCCGTTGTTGCTTGGGTGTGCCTCTCCCTCACCGGCTCACCCTTTGTTTCTTGCGGTGTTGGTAAGTACTACGACTAACCCTTTGTTTCTCTACGTCTGTGTAAAAATATGTATTAGCTATTAGGGTTAGGGTAGAAATTTGGGACAAACAGATTTTATTTATGCATGATGAAAATTGCATGTGTTCTTAACTATTTAATTTCATTTATTCTTTAAGTTTGGGTTTGACTTTTGTCGAATTTGTGTATTTTTGTGGTTTGAAATGCCTAATCGATGTTTGCATATGTGCTTTAATGATTGATTATGTGTTTATGTATGTATATGAGATTGAGTTTTTAGTTATTGTTTTCTTTTGGTTGTGCCATTGGTCTGCTGTGCTGTGTTTGGGTGTGCTCCAGGTGTTGTGTTTGGTTGGAGATAGCTGTGTTGCTTGGTCAGTAAGGCTAGGTGGCTGCTTTGCGTTTGCTGACTTGGTTTTTTGTTTTATGTCTGATCTTGTTGTGTTGCATTTTGTTGTGTTTTCCTCTGTTTGTGGTCTGCTCTTTTTTTTTATTTCCCTGACTTTTGACTTTTTTAATATATTTGCAGTTAAAAAAAAAGTTTTATAATTGTACGTAGATTGGGTTTGTATTTTGTGATATGGAAATTTAAATATGAGTATTAGGAATTTATCTGTTCTTGTTTTGGTTATGTTATATATGTTTTGGTTGTATATATATAGTGGAAATGGTGAGGAATGTCACCTTTTTGTTGGTCAATTGCAGTGATGTCACATTTATAATAAGTTAAGTTTAAAAGGCACCTATTATGGTGAGCTACCGAAATTGCCCTTAAATAATCGATATTTTATTCTTTAAAGATTGTCGTCTAATAAAGTTGTCTGAAAATCAATCACCTACTCCATTTTTTCTTCACAAAACGAGCTCCATTCCAGATTTATTGTATCCCAGATATTGCACATATTCCAGATTTTGCACAATAAGGTAAAATAATATTTCTGATCTTCATTTCCATTTTTATTGTATTTCTGTGTGGTATAACACTGTATGAACATTTATGAACATGTTGTCTGAATTTTTTTATGTTGATGTCCTGGAGTTGTAAACTTTTTACAAAGAATGAATGAACATGTATGCATATTTTTTTGTATATATATTTGGGCGAGTTGAGTTGTAGTGGTGCAAACAAGTTTATAATCTTGGGAATACAAGGTGAAAATGTTTTTAAAAAAGGTCGAAACATTTGTAAAAAAGCTCGGAAATGTGAAACTAAGTCTCGATCAAATTCTAAAAAAGCTCGATTCCAAAAATAGATGCTGGATACTTAAAAAGAAAAGCTCGATCCCTACAAAAAAGGCTTGACCCTTGGCAAAAAAAGCTCGGTCATTGGCAAAAAAAGCTCGTTCCATCAGAAAAAAAGCTCGATTTCTCACACAAATAGCACACGATCCCTCACAAAAAAGCTAGATTCCTAAAAAAAAAAGCTCGATCCCTTTCAAATAGGCTCGAGGCATATGAAAAAAAACTCGAGCCATATATTAAAAAGCTCGATTATGTAGAAAAAGAGCTCGATCTTGAACAAAAAAAGCTCGATCTCGTAAGAAATAGCTCAGTCATGTATAAAAACGACTCGATCATGTACAAAAAAATCTCGATCCGTTTTAAAAAAAGCTTCATATTTTACACTTTTGATTTTTGTTTAATCCTTTATAATTGTAAATTTAATATGAAATATTTTTTTCCTTATTAATGGTTTTTGATGTTGGTTTTGACAGGACAATGGATATGGTGAGAATAGTTATATCTTACAACGGTTGATGGGAGCAATTACCAAATGAAAATCAGAGGTATGTAGGTTCCGATAACCAAGGTTTGTATGTGTCAAAGAATTTGAGTTACGACGAACTGGTGTCGATCGTGCAAACCATTGTGAAGTTTGATGAGAACAAATACAGTGCTGAGCTACAGTCTCTATCAATTGTTCCTGGGACTACATGTCGTACATTTATAAGAAACAATGACGATGTTCAGTTTATGCTAGGGGAAGATAGGGTGATCCCTCAAGTATGTGTTAGTCTAATCGAGAGGCCAGCGGGAGGTGTCATTGGTGAAGATATCCCTCATCCTGATAACACCCAACAAATTCGATCCTCAGGCGGAAGCAACTAGTTGTTCACAGAAAGAAGTGGGATTGATGGTCGGAAAAACATATGTGTTGTCCCACTGGAAGTAGTTGCCCATGATAATAGACTGGAACCTCAACTCGACGATGTATTTGGTTGTCATATTGAGATGAATGGTAGAGAGTACAACCACCAATACAATGAGATCTACAATGACATCAACAATGAGGAGAATACAACACTGAATGTTGGGGTGAATCATGAGGTGGATAATGAGGGCAATTTTTTTTTTTTAGAAAATGTAGAGGACAATCAAGATGATGAAGAACCTGTCGAAACGGAAAGATGTGTAAGACATGTACACAGATTTAGTTCCAGTGCACCCGATATAGTTGGGACCTCCGAGGGGAGGGCTAATGTAACTGCAGATGATTCAAATAATGCAAGAACATGGGTTATTCCAGGAGCAGAATCATACTCGTTTGGTATTGGTGGAAGCAGGAAGTTGTTAGAAGATGAACCTACAAGCATGATATATAAAGGCCAGTTTTTTGCAACAAAAAAGGATTTGAAGAGACTAGTAGGCCATTTTGCAATACGACAGAACTTCGAGTGGAAGGTAAAAATGTCCAATAAGACAACATTACATCTAGTTTGTTTGATGGGAAATTATACGTGGGAGTTAAGAGCGGTGAGGAGAGATGAAGGCACATACTTTCAAGTAATAAGTTTTGTCAACGAACACACTTGTCCGTTAGAAGAAATTCACCGCCGGCACCAAAAAGCTAGTGCAGTAACAATTGGAGAAGTTATTGCACCTAGACTTCAACAACAAGATGGTCTACTAATGCATCCGAAGGACATAATCGCTGACATGAAATCAATGTATGGAATCCAAATCATGCACAGTAAGGCACACGCTGCCCTCGATTATGCGTTGTCACTGACATATGGAACACATGAGGAAACCTTCCAATTGCTTCCATCATTTGGTTACGTTTTGGAATAACAAAATCCCGGTACAATCACTGACTTACAGTGCAACAAAGATGATACATTTCTATACTTCTTCATGTCGATTGGTGCCTCACTTATAGGATTCTGAACGTGTATGCGTCCAGTCATTGTCGTTGATTGTACCCATTTGAAGGGACGATTCCGGGGTATAATGTTTGTTGCAATAGCACAAGATGGGAACGAACAGGTGTATCCAATTGCTTTTGGGTACGACGACTCATAAAACAATCTTTTATGGGAATGGTTTTTGGATTGCTTGAAGGGTGCCCTAGGTTATATTGATGAGCTAGTTTTTATTTTCGATAAGCATGCAAGCATTGAAGCAGGGATTTCTAAAGTGTTCCCTTATACCACCCATACCATAAGTTGCTGGCACTTTGCTGAAAATGTCAAAAAGCGATTTCATAGGAAGGATGTTACCGTAATAATGGACAAAGCAGCACGCGCATACACCGAGTTTGAATATAACCAGCATATGGAAGAGTTAAGAAACTTGCACCAGAATGCATATGATTATGTAATTGATGCCGGTCAACACAAGTGGTCCCGTGTACACTGCCCGGAAAGAAGGTATAGGGTGATGATGACTAATGCTGCAGAATGCATAAACTCATGCCTTAAATTTGCACGCCAACTGCCTATGTTGACTCTGGCTGAGTTCATTAGGAATATGCTGCAACGGTGGTTTCATGATCGCTATAGAGCTGTACAAACCATGCATCATCAGTTGACTGACGGAGCACATCTTGTGCTCTTAAAACGTGTGGAGAAGTGTGGTTATTTGACCGTTAATCCAGTCGACTAGAACATTTTTTTGGTCAGGCAGTCTGGAAAACAGTGGACTGTAGACTTAGCTCGGAAGACTTGTACTTGTAACAAATTTCAAATGGATCATTTTCCATGCTCTCACGCCCTTACGGCGGCACGGTAGATTACTGTAACTTGGACTTCAGACCTTTTAAAACCTACTGATCATTTTCTTGGTGAAGCTGATCGTTTTCAATTTTTTTTACAGGGGGCGAAACTTGGACTTCACAACTTTGTGTGCGGACTACTACAAGACACTGACACTTATTAACGCGTACTCGGTTCCTATTATGCCGGTGGGCCATCCTTCCACTTGGATTGTGCCATCTGACATTACTCAGAGGGTGATTTTGAATCCAAACTCCAGGAGACAAGCAGGATGCCCGAGGGCAGGTCGCCATGTCTCATCTTCGGAGAGGACAACTACACAATCCTGTAGAAGATGTGGACAACCAGGGCATAATTCCAGGAGATGTTCTAATCCACCGATGATTAATGAAGGTACAAAAAAAGCTGTTCCCGATGAATACTGCCGCAAGTGTAGCATCTGCCATTCAATTGGACACAACAAACAAACGTGCCCTAACATTGACTCTAATAGGGAATGAATGACAATTTTGTGATCACATTGAAAACTTTTGGAAGTGTATCATATTGTAATAATTTTGAATTGCAATAATTACTTATTATTGAATGAATTAATATTAATGAATGAAATAATATTAATGAATGAATAATGAACGAATTAATGTTCATGAATTAATGACATGTCTGTGTACAACTACAATGGTAATATATAAAAAATCACTTGGCAGGCTTGGAGTTAGCAAAAATCTCCACAGCCTTTTTTTCCCGAATCATCCCCATGTCGTCCTCTGACCAATCAAAAGGCCTTCGGTTCTCCACTATGTACTCGATAATTCTCAAAGTATGGGGGCCACAGTTACCTCTACAATTCGGGACATAAAACACCATTAGAAATCGTTCATAGAGAATATGTAAACACATGAATGAAATAGAATGTCTTATGATTTCTTTTGTTGGGGGACTGCAGAAGGATGCACCAGACTGACCGAGAAGGGCTTATTTTCCCGAGTAAACGCCCGACGCCTAGAACGTCGTGCTGTGTGGAACCCTGCGTCACTCAACATGGAGGGTAAAAACCACCGTAATGGCCGGACCTGCTGGTACCTGATCTGATAAGGGACTTCCTATCTCCAAGGGTCATAAATATCAATCTTTCCGTGACAAAGGTAAACGCTCACCACCAGCCAATGTTGGGCACCAACATTGCACGGAATCAGCACCTGTAATAGTTTGCATGCCATGTTAGCTGAGGATATACTTACAATTTTTTTTTAAATCATCTCAATCATGTAACACTTACCTTGTCAACCTCGTGCCATGGGCGGTTTCCACTCGTGGTTGCTCCAGGGACCATGAGAAGGTCCTCTTCCAACCATCGGGACTGTAACACATTCCACCTTGCCGTGCTCACAGCACCGTGTGAATCACGAGGCATCATCCTCTCCCACATGTACAACATAAGTGGTTGTACAAGCATTGACAAGATCGTATTATTAATACAGAAGCATAAAATTCGATGTGATTCCCAAATGTTATAACTACTTACATAAAATTGTGTATCCAACACGTTGATTCTCTGGTTGTACACATTGTGGAATCCTCGCTGACGCTTGCGTAGAATATTTAGGTATGCATCCATATGCTGACAAACAATAAAACCACCGTACTTATTAACAATTCAACAATACTTACACAAAAGTTAATATGAAATATAATAAGTACGTACCGTGTCCTCCAAGTCCATGAAGTTGGACTGCATACGCATGAACCATCCCGCGGTAACTGGTGACAACACGTCCACATCACGTCTGTATAATGATTGAATTACCTTAGCTATACATAAATTAGAATAAACAAGAAATGTACATCCATTTGTATTATAAAAAGTTGGACTAACTGTTCCTTGTTGATGTTCCTCTTAAAGGCCTTGTATGCCGCTAGGTGGTCACCGTCCACTAGTCCGTGGGGGTCAAAAATGTGTTCCACAGACTCGGGCCTTGTCTTTAACCTCTTTGGACGGTATGGATCTGTGTAAGGGCTCACCAACTGCCATCCGCACTTACCTAAACGCTTCACCTGGGGAGGGGACTACTCCGACGCCATGGACTTGCTAGGTGGGGGAGGGGACCGCTCTGACGCCATGGATGTGCTGGGTGGGGGAGGGGACCGCTCAGGTGCCACGGACGTACTGGGTAGGGGAGGGGACCGCTCCGACACCACGGACGTGCTGGGTGGGGGAGGGGACCGCTCCGACGGTACGGTCGTGCTAGGTGGGGTAGGGGACCGTTCCAACGAGACAGACGTGTTGGGTAGGGGAGGGAACAGCTCCGACGCCACGGACGTACTGGGTTAGGGAGGGAACCTCTTCGACGGGACGGACGTGCTGGGTGGGGGAGGGGACCGTGGTGGTTGAATGTATATGCTAGGAGGTGGGGGGAATGATGTGCTGCGAGGTGGAGGGATCGCTGTGATGGGAGGTGGGGGGGACCCCTGGGTCTGGGTGTCTGTCCCCTCTGTAAACCTATCAGTCGACCTTCCGGGACTAAATAATTGATCAGGAGGTGGGGGGCCATCCCGGTGTGTACTTAAGGTCGAACCTTGAAGCCCCCGGATCATATCAAGTAACAATAGGTGTTGCTGCTGACGATCCTCATCACTCTTTCGGATCATATCCAACAACTCCAAGTGTTGTCATTGTCGATCCTCGTCACTCTTTTGGAGGGCTTCACGCACATCGTTCAACATTTCAGTCCACGGAGCCTGAAATCATGTCTACAATGTTAGTACAAAACTATCAACACGTGTTACTAAAAAACACTTAACTTTATTTTCAGCTTACCTTTCCATCACGTCCAATGCCCCCACAGGAATCCCCTGCAGATGTACCATGTCCGGGGGTGGAAAACCGAACCCGCCTATGCCTATGCCTTTCTCGTTGAGGGTCTGTCTCATATCCCTCACTGTCACTGGGCCTCAAATCCCCAGCAGTGGGCTCAGATCCCTCACTGTCAATGGTCCTGTCTGTACCACTGATCGCGCCTAAGGTGGTCTGATCAGGACCTCAGGCGGCATATCATCCATGTCATCTTCTACATACATGCTCCCCCTTTCATCTAGGCAGGCATAGTATGGTGCTTGTCTCTCAGCTGGTGTCGGCACCAGTTCCTTGAGCGCAAACATCTGAAATATTAGTTAGAACAATGTCATTGTACAAATACTAACTGATTAAAACATTAACAAAATAAATACATACCCTGGCTTTGAAAATCTTTGCTAGCTTCTTCCCTTTCGGTTTTTTGGTCAAATCCCACTTCAAAATACGGGGAGTCAGATCAGTAACCCTCCGGACACCGACCTCTTTGGCCAACTCAGGGATCACCTCCAAAGCAAATATCTACATCATGGATAAGTACGATAAGTATCCATACAATTTTGGGCACTAAAAATAAAGTACAATTCGTATTTCGAACTTCTTACCAATAGGGCATGAGAAAGACCGTATATGTTGTAGGTCTCCACCCTGTGTACATCAGCGCCTTTTTCCTGCCGGTGCCGCTCGAACCCTTCTCTTCGCCCGTCAAGCGCTTGCTTGAATGAGTGAATAGAATGCCTGTACACGTAGACACCCCACGGGAACGCGTCGAACGCATCTAGGTCCTCAACCACCCAAAACTGCCAAACTGGAATCTTGAATCTCTCATCCACCCCCATCAGTATCCAGTTCAGCATATATAAGAGGCAGAGCTTGATAGCATCGTACGCCTGTCCGAAATCTGTGCCGGTGACAACACCCCTAATCTGCTCAAGCGACACCTCATCAGCTCCAGGAAAGTACTGGTCATGTATGCCATTCTCCACTGCTGCATACATTGTGGTCTCTGGTACAACTCCAAACCGCAGTCCGGTGATCAGGCAAAATTCCACCTTCGAAAACCTCACCGACTGGGTTCCTAACATGAAGTGCATCTCATCTGTGGGGCCGTTATGATGGAGCTCCCTCAAAAGCAACCTATGTATAATACCACCAGAAAACTTCATCTTCCTATGCATTTTCAGGAAATGCCTGAAACAAGACGCCATGAACCGCCGACGGTCTTCATCTGCAAATTCTACAGGGACACGGTTCAGCGCGTCGTCTATATAGGTGAGGGCATCAAAATGGTTGTGTCGTGTCAGTTTACCCTCGTATCAGTATTCTTCTGGAGTTTTAAGTGAATCCCTCAACCTAATTCTCATCTGCAATGTAACAGAAATACAACATCATTAGACAGAATTTTATTAAAAAGCTCGATCCCTTTCAAAACAGCTCGATTGCTTTACAAAAAGTCTCGATTCCTTTCAAAAAGGCTCGATCCCTTTCAAAAGAGCTCGATCCCTTTTCAAAAAGGCTCGATCCCTTTCAAAAAGTATCGATCCCTTTCAAATAGGCTCGATCCAATTCAAAAACAGCTCGAAACATATTCAAAAAAGCTCGATTCCTTTTCAAAAAGGCTCGATCCCTTTCAAAAAGGTTCGATCTCTTTTCAAAAAAGCTCGATTCGTTTTCAAAAAGGCTCGATCCCTTTCAAAAAGACTCGATCCCTTTCAAAAAGGCTCGATCCCTTTTAAAAAAAGCTCCATCCTCTTTTAAAAAAGCTCGATCCCTTTTTAAAAAAGCTCGCTCTTTTTTAAAAAAGGCTCGATCCCTTTTCAAAAAAGCTCGATCCCTTTCAAATAGGCTCGATCCAATTCAAAAACAGCTCGAACCTATTCAAAAAAGCTCGATTATTTTTTAAAATGGCTCGATGCCTTTTAACAAAGGCTCGATCCCTTTTCAAAAACGCTCGATCTCTTTCAAATAAGCTCGATCCAATTCAAAAACAGCTCGAACCTATTCAAAAAAGCTTGAAACATATTCAAAAAAACTCGATTCCTTTTCAAAAACGCTCTATCCCTTTCAAAAAGGCTCGATCCCTTAAAAAAAAGCTTGATTCCTTTTCAAAAAGGCTCGATACCTTTAAAAAAAGCTCGATCATTTTTAAAAAAGCTCGATCCTTTTTAAAAAAAGCTCGACCCCTTTTAAAAAAGGCTCGATCCCTTTTTAAAAAAGTTCGATCCCTTTCAAATACGCTCGATCTAATTCTAAATCAGTTCGAACCTATTAAAAAAAGCTCGAAACCTATTCAAAAAAGCTCGATCCTTTTCAAAATGGCTCGATTCTTTTTTAAAAAAGCTTGATTCTTTTTTAAAAAAGCTTGATTCTTTTTTAAAAAAGCTCGATTCCTTTTCCAAAAACCTCGATCTACCAAAACCTATTTTTCACGACAAAAATAGCTCGACAAATCAAATAAGCTTGATTTTCTTGAAAAAAGTCTCAAAAACCCAGATTTCATCTTCCTTAACTGATATTCAACCAAATTACAAACCCTAACCTAAACCACAACCATTCTCACATCTCTATTTTAACCGGTTTCTACAATTTCTATCAACAAAACTCAATTCTAACATGTAATGCAAGTTAACAACAACAAAAACGAGGAAAAATAACCAATCTTACCTTTGTCAATCGCAGCTCTTCCGGTCACTTCACCGTCGATTAGTTTCCCGTCGGTTTGACTGTTGCTTCTCTCTGACTTTGAAAACAACAACTTCCTCACTGTTAAAATATTTCGGGGTATTTTTGTCTCAAACGCTTTTTTGATGCCTTTTAAACATACATTAGTAAAGTGGTGATATTTGCACAACATACCCCTCAAATAGTGCCAATAATTTTTTGACCCCTATATATATATATACACGGCTACATTGATTTCTAAAGCTGAGATTGTTTTTACTTGAGGAATAAGTACCTATCTCTCAAGTTTTTAGCAAACAAGTGTTTGGTAAACTTTCCAAAAGCAGTTTATTTTACAAATTGCTCCTTTAATAAGCAACTTTTGAGAATTTGGCTGAAAGTTGCAAACTAGCTTATTTCTATGCAATGTCAATAATACCCTCACTATTTGAATAGAAAGACAATAACGAGTTGACTCAGGTTTTTGAGTGAGTTGACTCAGTGATTGAATTTCAAAAAGAGACTAAGTTGACTTGAGTTTTTGAGCGAGTTGACTCGGTCATAATTTGTTTTTTTTTTCTATTTAAAATTATTATATATTTCTTTTTATATGCTTTATATTTATATTGTTAATGATGTCTATTTTAGTAATTTTATTTAATATATTTTTCATCCTTTCAAAAAGTAAGCACTTACAAACTTTAGTTTACCAAACACTTACTAATTTTTTTCTAAAGTTGATTATTTGTTAAATTAAACTTTAAGCATATTTTTTTCAAAACAAATCAATCCCAAACATAACCTTACTACTAATACTACTTTATATCTCTGTATATATTTTCTGGTGATTTAATATTAACTGTTCTATTTCTAAATTGTCAAACGCCATGTTCAATTTTTTACTATCATTGTTAAAAATTTTGTTTAATTTGTGATGAAAATTGAATGAAAGAAGCTTCGACAATTGAAAATACTGAGAATTGCTATCTTAGAGCTTTGTAATATGTATGCTTGTGTGACATGAATTCGATTTTTATATAAATGATTAAGTGTTTACCAGTAGGCAGTAACATACATTTTGAAATTTCAGTTCACCATTTGTACAAGTATAGAATCTTATAAAATATACGAGTATACATTTTGACATAGTGGATGAAGTTGCTGAAGATATTTTGACTCTCGAGAACAGTCCAAGGCATCTATCTAAAGTGCCACATCTCAATTTGGTGATTAGTGGTAAAATCATATACACTAGTTTGTTAAAAGTATTTTTTTTTATTTCTTAAAACTTCCAAGTTATTATCTAATGTATTACATTTATCTTGCAGATTTATGAACAACAATTCAGCAAGAAGTTTAACATCAAGTGATCAAAGCATCAAGAAGAGTTAACTGTTATGTTTGTTAACATGTTTTGGTTTTTGAATATTTGATGTCTTTTATTTTATTTTGAACTTGTGGATTTGCATTTGTGGACTTAAATATGGATTTGTATTTCAGAAATTTCGTTTTGAGGATTTATTTGATTAATATTATAACTCTTGTTTGTATTCACTTGATTATCATTTGTATTTAGTGGTATTGGTTTGTGAATTGATTTTATTTGATTGCTTATTTTATTTTTAATGTATTTTAATGAAATTAATATTAACATGTTAAATGGGTCGTGTAAACAGGTCAGTTAAATGGGTCATTTGACACGACCCGTCGAACCCATTAATAAACATGTTATTTGTGTCGTGTTGACCCATTTTTATTCGTGTCTTGTTTGGATCAATGGAGTCTAACCCGTTTAATAAATGTGTCATGTTCGGGTTGACCTAAAAATAATTGTGTCGTGTCCGGGTTGGTCCTAACACAACACACCAACCCGCATTGACACCCCTAATCAGACATGCTTGGATACATCATCATATAATAACGAATACGTACTGACATCTCTGACCACATCAACGCGTATGTGGGGACATGCTTGCAAACATTATCACTTGGTTAGGGATGGAAAAATGGATTGGGTCCATTGGACCTTTTCCAAATCCATGTGTTTTGGATTGGGTATATATCGAACCCATGTCAATTATGGATCCAAATGGATTTTGTACGATCAAACCCAAAATAACTGCGGGTCAGTTATGGATCTTGATCGAATATAATTTGGACTCGTAAAAAAACCACCAATATCTGGTTTTATATATATATATATATATATATATATATAAAGTTAGGGTTTCATGTCTTCTTTCAACGCCTCCTTTCATAATTTCACTCTCATCCCACTCTCGCCACAGTCTCCATCCATGTTTCCATCCCACTCTCGCCGTCGTCAACACATCACTAGCGAAGCATATCGGTTAGTCGTCTCTCTTAGACGACTATTTTCAAACCTCTTTGCTTCTTCAATAGGTACGACTAGTTTCAAATCTTTATTTTTTTTTATTTTGTATTGATTCGTTTATGATGGGTTTTGTGATTTTCATCTGAATCTGTTTTTGTTTTTGTGATTTTTGTGATTTTTGGATGATGGGTTTGGTTTGGTTAGGTTAATTGAAAACATTACATTGTTCATAGGCCATTCTTTTTACTTTTTCTTTTTTTTTTTTCACCAAACACTTCTGAAAGAATACAGGAAAGCTCCATGTTTATACTGTTTCGGGTTTTTGCTAAATTAGTAATATCGATTCGTAAAATCTGTAAAATTTCATCTTAGAGTGTTGTGAATTAAATTAAATATGTGAAGTTCAATGCGTTGTTTTGTGCAGTAATGAATATATGAAGTTTATCAAATATATTATTTATTACTTAAATATATTATTGTGTGCTACTCATCATTTTTTTTTATTTGATTGTTTTTTTAGAGGCCATTCCAGATGAGGAACTATATTCTATAATAGATGAGGAAGAACCTTTAACATTACTGTGATTTATTATTATTATTTTAATTGGATATGGGTTGTAAAAATTTAATAGTTAGAGATGTGTTACTGATAGATTTATTGAACTAATATATGAGTTTATTGTTTTTATTGGATATGGGTTATAAAACATTAGAATTTTGTGGACTTGTAAAATTTATCAACCTTTTAATTGAATTGGATATTAATATTTAATTGATTTTGTAAGAAAAAAAAATCACGGCCCAAAAAAAAATTATGACCCAAAACAATCAGGTTAAAAATACATGTAAAAAATAGTCCGAATCAAAATCGGGTCAAAGTAATCCATGACAAAATAAACATAAAACGGATAATGGACGGGATGAGAAAAACCCAAAAGATAAACAGATCGGATCCAGATCTGAACCATATATTTATTTAGTGGATACAAATCGAGTCTAAACCCATTCATTTTATATAAGTATTTTATGGATCTGATCTAGGTTGGATCTTGATCCATATTTTTCCTACACATAACACATGGTTACCGAGAGTAAGGTGCTCAGCACATGATCGAATATGTGGGCACGTGGCTAGCACGTCAACAAATTGTACCTGAATATGTAGTGACGTGTTCACTCACGTCATTAAAGAATGTTTGACTTTGACCAAAAACGTCATCATATTGTTTCGTCATTAAAGAATGAAGAAGGAAGATGGATCCCAAACTCAAAACGACATGTCATATCATTCTCTATCTGGGTTAGGCTGCTAACAGAGACCGACCGCAGCCGAGCTTCAATTTTTTTTTTCCGATAATAGAGGCAGGCAAGAAAACCTTCAAAAACACCCTAACAATGGCTAATCGAGTGAGTTCTGCTGGGTACACTAGCAAATTGTATGTCTTTTTATGCTCTACTTTGACACCCTGTTTTGTATTTATAGCTGTAAATGAACCTAAATTAGAATAAACTAGCTGCTGATTTTGAGTATTTATACTTCAAGTTATGATTTTTCTGCTGGTTTCTTTGTTGTTGATGGCGTGTCTGTGTAATGTGTACGGAACCTGCATGTGAAATGTGAATGATGAATTTTAAGTTACATTGGCTTTTTTTGATTCTTTTACAGTTGTGATGAGATTGTAGTAAATGCAAAAGTGAAAAGAAAAATGCTTGGAGAAACTGAGTTTTGATTGTGTGGTGTGGTGTGGTGTGTGCACATGATTGCAATGAAAATCAAATCATAGTTTCTTTAATTTGCTGAAAAGAGTTGATGAGACCCAACTGTGTTGTTTAGCTCTTGCTTCTTCTCCTCCATTGAATTGCAAATAAAAGTTGTATGGAGAAATTCAGATGGCTCATGTGATGTAGTTATATAACTTAAAACAAGTTTGCAATCTCTCAATCGGTCTCAGTGACTATGAATTATAATTATACTCGGTCTTGCCAACACCAGAAAATCAACTTTGAACATAATGATTATAACCTAATAAGGTTAATAAAATAGGAGAACTTTAAAAGTAACAAAAAAATTAGTGGCGTTTATTGTTTTTACCAAAGATTAGTAAATGTATTGTTTTTACCAATCTTTCCACATTTGGGACAAAATTGCCCTTCAGTGATAATGAATTGAAAAAACAAAAAATAAGTTGAAAATGAATTAGTACAGAATTGAAATAAAAAAACAAATACAAAACACAATCCCCAAAACCGAGAGTTGAGAGAGACTTGTGAGAGACTCCGTTACCAAACCGACGAGTTGCGAGAAACCACACCGGACGACTACGACCACCATGACTCGACGACGACGAGGAGGCGAGCCGAACATGCAGACGGCGAGGACGAAGATGAGAGATACCAGGGCTGACGACGAAATGCGAGAGATGAGTGGCGACGAGAGCCGATGACTTAGCGAGACCTGCTTCGTTTCCGACGACCACCACGAGGAGCCACCGACGACGATGTGGAGACGACGCCATCCAGTCACCAATAGTAAGCACCTCCCCTTGACAATTGATTTTAGGGTTTCAACAGAAGATTGAGTCATTAGTTGATTGATTTCGAAATTGATTTTCATTTAAACATTATCAAATTGATTTTGTTAAGTTGTTAACAAATCGATTTTGTTCACTTGTAATATATTTCGAAATTTGAGGAGGGATTTTAAGAAATTTATTTTTGTTCACATGTGATTGATTTTGAAATTGTTTTGAACTTGTGATTTTCATAGATAAATTGAAATTTTTTGAAGCTTTAGAGTGTTTTTTATATATGGTATTTAGCGTGATTTGCATGTTTAAATTTTTAGCATGATTTGTGGGTATTTAGCTTCAACATACGTTTCAACATATGTTAGAGAAAATAAAAAATAGCTTGAAAGTTGATTGACACTCACAGTAATGTCTTGAAAGATGGTGTGTTGAATTGATGTGTGTAATTGTTATGAACCGGTGTGTTTAATTGGGTATTACCGGGTGTGTTTAATTGGGTATGACCGGTGTGTTTAATTTGGTATGACTGTTGTGTTTAATTTGGTATGACCGGTGTGTTTAATTGGAATATGTGAGTTTACTTAATTGAACCCAAGTTATTTGTATTTTGCAGATGGAAAACATGGATTATGATCAATTTCTATAGATGCAAAGGAACAAATGGAATCAAGAATCTTTAATCAACGTTGGTTGTAGGTTGTAGGTTGAAGAACATAGATACTATAGAGGATATATTATGCAAGGAAGGGAA
Source organism: Dipteronia dyeriana (assembly GCA_032871835.1). Classification (NCBI taxonomy): domain Eukaryota; kingdom Viridiplantae; phylum Streptophyta; class Magnoliopsida; order Sapindales; family Sapindaceae; genus Dipteronia; species Dipteronia dyeriana. The sequence goes on along the minus strand of CM065300.1, from coordinate 26,458,201 downwards.
GCACGGTGAATTCATGACGAGTTGTTTCAAGTAATTCAGTAATTTCCCTACAAACCGGTTGTTCTCAGCTTAGATTGCAAATATAAATGATGGTTTGATTTTGATTTTTATATATTTTGATTCCATATTTTGTTATGGTGTTTGTTTTTCATTCTACTGCGCCTTCATTTTTGTTCTTATTTTGGTCTCTTTTTTTTTTTGCTTTGCTGCTGTTCAACTTCGTAATTACTTTTTGTTTTGTTGTGCTTCTGATTTGGCTGGTTGCATTGTGCCTCATTTGCTTGGTCTTCTAGGCAGGGTGTTTTTCCCCTGATAGTTTTGCTATGTTTTAGTCTTGCTTTGTTTAGTATTCATTAAATGAAAACTCTTGTTAGGTAACATGCCAAGATGAGAATTAAGACATTAGCTTAGAGGCAATGTTCAAGCTAAATTGAATAGTGAACTGAAAACAGAAGATAAATGTGAGACAATAACTGAAACTCACTTTAAATTCCATCATCCAAACTGATTTTCTTAGTTATTCTGTTTTCTCTTTTGAAATGTTGTATTCAATTGTTATGAACTGTTAATTTCTTCTATACCGTTTAAATTAATTTCTTCAAATTTCCAAACGGATTTTATTTTAAGTCGGGCTGAGAAATCTAATTATTTTTATATACAACTTCAGGTGCCATTGAAGGGAAGAAAGTTAGAGAAGGTTAGGAGAAAGAGGAACAACAGGGGATTTAAAGTTTAAATTAAATTTAGTACTTAATTGTGCGGCCGATGGACGCCCTTTTTTGAGACACGGTTTTATTACCTCCAATGTTATGAATGAATTAGTGTTTTATTTTAAGTATTTTTATGGTGATAAAGATTTTTTCAAAGAGTAAATGTTGTGTTATAGTTAAACTTTTTGAATCGAGTCATTTTTATTTTTATGAGAATGAACGAAACCTAATATAAAAATCTTGTATGAGAAATGAATGAGTCCCAAAATCCGCTCTTGAGAGTGGTATATTTGCCCAAAATTTGAATGTAAAAAATATTATGTTGTGGTAACTATAGATTCAAGAATTCCTTGTTCAAAATATTCCGTATGTACCAATTGGAAAACCTATTTCCTTTCTACGGAGCGTCATGTTATTTTACTCAAATTTTACTGACAGTGTACTCTGTATTTATTTTCTTTGAAAAAAGAAAAAGAATATATTATGTTGGTTTAAAAATGCTTATTTAAAGAATACATAAATTTGCAAGCTCTTATTATGTGACAAAAAATAATTACCAAATATATGTTAGGTTTTGGCTTGTATTCTCAAGTGAACCCAATGTTAACCAAACAAGACTCAATTGATGTGGAGCTTCCTGGAGACGTGGGATAACGTTTGGAAGTTGAAGATAGTGTTTGAGGGAGGTTTGAAGACAAAGAAGAACTGAAGAAATGAAGTCTGGTAGGTACCGCGGCCTGGACCGCGGTACGGACAGGTGCACAGGGATCGGTCGAACTCCTGTGGATTTACGCGGCGTGGACCGCGGCGGAGGGAATGCACCAACTGCGGTACTCAGAGCGGTGGTCCACAGTTTTGGTCCGTGGTGTTGGGCGCGGGTGGCCAACCGTGGCAATAACGGATCTTGCCCAAATTAGGAATATTGCACGAAAATAGGAAAGATGTTTTCTTCTGAAAGTTCATGTGCTAATCAGAAAAGGAAAGAGTTTATCTTCATGAAGAATAGGAAAGTCTTGTACTTGAAGGAAAATGATTTCTCATTAACAAGAAAACTTGTCATAAATAGGAAATAATATTTATGTGGAACAAGTAAGTCTTGTACGTTTAGGAGTAGGATTTCCTTTTTTGTTAAACTCCCTGTAACTAGTATAAATAGACCTTGTATCTAGGTTTTTTTGTGTGGAGCAAAACGAACAGCATGTAACATCAGAGAGTAGTGGAGAGATCCGGGTGAGAGACCCGTGGGAATATCCGGGGAGAGATCAAAGGGAATGTCAGTGGATCAAGTTAGAGATCCGTGAGTGATATTCAGGGGAGACCTAAGGGATATTGTGGGGTTCTTGGTGAGGATCTTGTGAGCATGGTTTGGGGCTTGAGTGTTAGAGAGAATCTTGGAATATATGGTTGTAACAATTTATCATATAGTGGAATTTTCTCTGTCGTTCTGACGACCCGTGGTTTTTTACCCGATTTGGGTTTTCCACGTAAATCTTGTGTTGTGATTGGTTTAATTTCTCTCATCTATTTTTTCTGTTATTGACGTTATTAATTGCTATGAGTTATGACCTTATATTGGGCACGACGATTCCGTGTTCATCGGTTCCGAAAATTCTCCAACAATGTATTGGAAAAATATGTGAAAACTTGGATGAGTCACAACCCTGATATCAATTAGGAAACATTGTCCTAAAAACACTTCTTTTTGACATTTAGTTAGGCATCTCATATTACATGATAGTAATTTACAAAATCAATTTCATGGCATCACCATAATTTACATCATCCAAAACATTCAAAGTTTGTTTGGATAGAACTTTGACAATGTTTGATTCACCACCCTCATAAACATTCTCCATCCTTTTCCCACCAGAAGTGATTATCAATTTTGTTAGGTCCACTTCTATATGTCAATAAAAAAAAAATCTCACAATTAGATTGCAATGTATTAAACCCGCCATACATTAAACACGGTGTGTGTATTAAAACTGGTGTGTTTAATTAATGAGGTAGATAAATAACTAGTGTGTTTAATCTCCGAGATTAAACAAACTAGTCAGAGATTAAACCAGCCACACATTAACAAGTGCAACCAAATTAAACACACTAATACAATCCAATTAAACACATCAGACTAACCCAATTAAATACACTATGGAAAATCAACTAAACATAATGGCAACCCAAATTAACCACAACAGGGCAACCCAATTTAAACACCATAGAAAATCAATTAAACACACTTGGACAACCCTATTAGAAAAATCTGAGCAACCCAATTGATTTACACTAGGGCAACACCATGTGTAAATCAATTAAACACTCAATCGAAAATCAATTAAATATACTGGGGCAATGCAATTAAACACACAATGGTAACCAAAATTAACAAAGCAGGTGTAACCCAATTAAACATACCAGGACAAACAAATTAAACACACTAGAGCAAATCAATTAAACACATCAAGACAGTCCAGTTAAACACACCAGGTGTAATCCAATTTAACACACCATGTGTAACCCAATTAAACACACTAGCTCAACACCAGGTGTAAATCAATTAAACACACCGGCGCAACACCAGGTGTAAATCAATTAAACACACCATGGAAAACCATTTAAATACACTAGTACAACCTAATTAAAGACATTGCTTCATCAATTAAACATAAACCTATTTCGAACCCAATAAAACACATCAATTCAACCCAATTAAATACAAACCTATTTCGAAGACAATTAAACACACCGGTCCATGTGGATGTGGTTTGGATAAGAAATTAAACACAATATGTGGCATCAACAACTAAACTCACCAGTTCAAACAATTAAACTCACCATGTGGCAGCAATTAAACACAATGGATGGCTGCAATGAAACATACCATGTGGCACCAACAATTAAACACACTAGTTCCAAATAAACACACCAATTCAACCCAATTAAACACACCTATTTCGAACTCAATTAAACACACACATACTTCCAACCCAATTAAACACACTAGTACTATCAAATTAAGCACACACCTATTTCATACCCAATTAAACACATATTTCCAACCTAATTAAACATATCAGTAGTCCAATACAACCTAATTAAACACAAACTTATCTCCAACTCAATTAAACAATGCATGAAAGTCAAACAAATACAAAGCAGTCACAGATGGACAATATTAATGAAATAGTCATAATGTATACAAAAAAGAGTAACATCAATAAAAAAACAAAATAGTAAAAAAAATTATACAAAACAAAAAGAAACTCAATCAAACAATGCATGAAAGCCCATAAATATAAAGCAGCCATATATGGACAAACACTTGATGAATTAACGTAATCAATAATATGCACTTAGAAAACGTTTATTAAACTCTGAAAATCATCAACCTCTGATCAACATTGAATAAATATCAGGTTGTACAATAATCGATCTCATAAAAACGTGCAAGGATCACCCATCAGATAACAACTCTAATAAACTCTATATATGTGTAAAGTACCAAATCCCAACAGTTCACAACTATAACTTCAGACAAAACTGAGACATCTATCCATAACAAAAATAATAAAGAAACCCTTTAATCAATAATATGATTATAATAACAACAAAAATAATAAAACCCTAACCCAATCTCTATATCCATTATTAATCTCAGTTCATGATTTAAAAAACATGTAAACCAAATCAACCCCATCTCTAATGATTCAAACAAAACAAAAACAAAAACAAAATAACAAAAACACAAAAGCATTGATCATAAATGGAAGTTGAGATCAACATTCATAAATGGAGGCTTATATCAACATTCATTAAGACATTGATTATAATAGGTACGAATTTGAAGAATTCTAACCCTAACACTTAAAAACCGCAAATCAGAGGGTTTGTAGAGGGATTTCATTCAAAATAAATATATATCTCTGTTAAGAACACATGCAATCTTCAATTCGAATCAACAAAATCCATTTCGCCCAAAAATCCAAACCTAACCTTAACACTAGCCGATTTTTGGTCTAAAAGAGAGAAAATGAGAGATTTTGTAACAAATTAAAGCATAAAAATGGATTGAAATAAGATTACACACCTTATACAGTTTATTCTTGAAGATTTACGAGAGAATCAAGTTTTTGTTATGTGAGAAACCAATTTGTTTCGGTCTTTGGCGGGAGATAAAGGAGAGAGAAGAGAGAGTTCAGACTTTAGAGAAATAAGAGAGAGAACAGAGAAACAATAGTGTTAGCGTGAGAAATGAGGGGAAAAAGTAAAACAGTAAAAGCAAAATAGAGGAATGAGGGGCAATTTTGTCTCTACAGTGTATTTTATGGGTAAAAACAATAAATTTACAAAATCTGGATAAAAACAATAAACCTTCTAAATTTTTGATTAAAAAGAGGTATTTCCTATATATATATATATGTATTAACGCATGATAACAATGACAGAACATATATATTTTTTATTAAAAGAAAAAAAAATACAAAGTGATTTCTCTGTGTTAAAATAGGGTGCGTGAGTAATAATATATATATATATATACTGTTTTTTTTAAAGATACTGAACCACATTTGTCAATAAATTTTTGTATGAGATGCAATTCATGTGTGCATGAAATCAATACACCAAATTGAGAAGAAAGAGTTTCTTCAAGTATTTCTCTATATCCTCCATTCAAGTTCCTGAGACCGTGACGCCCCCACACGCAGTTACCAGTCCCGGGAGATAGCGAGGAAGATCGAGTGATTCAGACAGGAGCACATCGAATAGTGAAGGAGCTTACAAACGTTGGTAAGATTGATTCAGACAGGAGCATATCGAAAAGTGAAGGAGCTTCCAAACGTTAGTAAGATTTTCTTCTTGATTATATCGATTTCAATTTCCTGTGCTTACATATTGTATGTATTAGTTTCGAAAAATAATTACGATCCCAAGTTCACTGGTCCCAGATACAGATTATGATATGTATAAAAATTTTAAAACCTAGTTCCTCTACGTAACCGGTGAACGGGGTTCCAACACTTTGACCACCTTATTATTTGTTATCTTTGTTATTTGGGATTCAATAAAACATCATCAAATATATTGCCAACATATTATCTTCCTTGTATCTCCTGTATCTATCCTCTGTTCTATCTGAAATACTTCTCCTAAATTCTTCTATGTAAATTCCAGGATCGGAAATATACATACTATCCTAAATTCTCAATATGTATTTTTCAGGATCAGAAAAATACATAACAATGGTATCAGAGCCGTTCGGTTCCTTGGAATCCGAGTTCTATAACAATGTTTACAAAACTTTGGCCCGTCACGAATCATTTTTCGACCAAATCGTTATTGAAATACAAGCCTTACAATTGCAACAAACCCAGTCTATTATATCTCTCAAAAACACCACCCAAATTTAGCAAACCCATCACCAAATTCCAACAAGCTTTCACAACTCCTACCAAACTACCACAAAAAAAACCTAGTTCCACCCCATTCCTCCACCAACCCAAATTTTGACCACCGCCCATATCACCCCACACCACACAAATAATGACCGGAAAATTGTTAATAAAACTGTTCAACTTCAAGTCTTACATTTGGCCACCCGTGACATGGATCAGTTCCAACACCAATTCCTATCTACTCCTACACGCATCACCGCTTCCACCGCCTTCAAGCTACTCCACACTATCCATTGTATTTCATCGACAACTGTTACAACACACACCACGTTGTTGCCTGACAGAGATAGTCTTTGAACAAGACCAGAGATACCGCTTCTAGACTCAACGATGGCCAATCGTGCTCTGAAAATGACCCAAAACCAAAGGTGTGTCGTGGTTCCGTTGTCGATATTCGATCCGGGAGGAAGTGGATTAAAGAAGTAGGAGCGATAGGTTACAATTTGGGTGGCGTTTCTCTCGGACATATCAAAATTTTAGCCTTGAGGACTAGAAACTTCTAATGGGGGGGATGGTACGAACCGAGTAGAGCATGGCATGCATGCAGGGCATGAGAAGTCATGTGTTGCACGTGATGCCACCGGAGGAAGACTAAGTCTGGGTAATTTAGTTTTTATTATCTGATTTAGTCAAATAATTAGATGTGGGATAAGTGGATGCTTGAATCTCTCCACGTCTTCAACACACTTTAACCACCTTATTATTTGTTATCTTTGTTATTTGGGATTCAATAAAACATCATCGAATATATTACCAACAAGTTATCTTCCTTGTATCTCCTGTATCTATTCTCTGTTTTGTCTGAAATACTTCTCCTAAATTCTTCTATATAAATTTCCAGGATCGGAAATATACATACTATCCTAAATTCTCATTATGTATTTTTCAAGATCAGAAAAATACATAACAACGATTTCTACCACCAACAATGAAGGAAGAGATGGTCAATTGTCTCCTTTTTGGAACTACAAAAGGGGCATTCTGATTCATGAGCTGGCCCATACCACTTCTAATCAGAACATCCTTAACTAACACTTTTCCTTTCCACGGCTACCATACGAATATCTTTATTTTAATAAGGCAAATCCCCCTCCAAATGAATTTAGGGATCGTAACCATGATATTCGAAGATTCTACAAATTCTCTTCTAAAGGATCCAACAAAGAATAAACCGTTCAGATTCAATAACCAAGCTATAGCATCTGGAAGGTTTCTTCGAATGGGAATACACTCTAGAACAGCTAAGAGGCATCTCCATTGGTCTTTTTCCCAATCAAACAAGGGTTTTCTCGTGTCAATTTTCCATACCAAATTCGCATCAACCCAATTACCAAAATCCTGCACCACACCTATCTTTCTAACAGCTATAGCAAAACACCTCAGAAAGGATTCTTTCTGTTGGTATATTTGGGTATGGGTTGGAGACCCATTATACACCCAAGTGGACCAAACCCAAGCCCATGTCATATATGCAAAGCCCAATACATGCAAAGCCCATGTACCAAATTGTTATAATTGCATGAGCAGTTTTTATGGTATAAGTATCAGTTAAGAAATTTATATACTAAAAAAGATACACAATACGTTATTGAAAAGGTATGCATGGAATGTTATGTATGTGCATGGGAAATACAAAGCATGTGTGTGTGCTGTGCAAAACAATGCATGTATACAAGTTCATCAGAGAACAAAATACAAAGAGTATACAAGTTAGAGATGTGGAGAAAATCTGTAGAATTTTCTCCCATCTATAATCAAAGTGTGGGTAACATGCATTGTGATCAGAGGGGACTTTCCAATGATGCGATCGTTCTCCAACCGGTGATTCAGTTCCAGGTGTTCGATCCCACTTCCGCTGGAATTTGGATTTCCGTATGGTGAACGGTAATTATCCGAATTCTTTTTGTTTATATCTAATTTTATTTACATTGGTATCAGAGCATGATTGGGACTGTATTCTGGTAGAAATGCCATGCTTAGGAATTGTCTTTCACGTTTTGATTGCTTCACAATTCAATAATGGCATAACATCACACACTTGTTATATTTCATTTTAGATGGCATGATTGTATACATATATATATATGTGATTATATGTTATGGAGATCCTTGCCATGATTTAACTTCAAAATTAAGAGAATTTTGAAGAATTAAAAACGAAACCCGTGACTGCTATGGGGTTCGAATTTTATTGTCATTTTTTTGTTTCTCTACGATTGTGGTACCATTAGATAGAGTCTTTTTCCAACGATAGGTCATTTGCATAATTTGGTTAAGAAACGAGGGAGAAAAACGATTATGAAATTTCATGTAGTGGATTAAATTCTGGAAAATTGTTTTTCTTGAATATGGGTGAAGAACATGTAGAACATGAAGAACATGTTCCACTCTCCTATGATCGGAGAGTGTGTTTCACCCCTAATCCAAACGTCATAATTAAGGGCATAAATGGAATTAAAATTAAATTTAGAGACGGATGGTGGTGGTCCTATGATCGGAAACGTATGGAAAGACGGCGAGTGCATCTCACTCTCTTCCGGAGTGACTTGCGTTGGAATACCATGCATAAGTGGTTCAGGTGTTGACGCGTGGACTCACCAGAAGATGACATGTGGCGGTTCTTTTGTCTTTTATGGCAAGTGGCCCATTCTCACTTTGACACGTGGCATCGATGTGTTTGAAAGAAACCGTTGACGGTTTCTGGCCACCAGGGAAGTTTCCGGTGATGGTTTCAGACTTTCGAAATAGTTACCGGTGCTATGTCATCACCGACCGGACCGGTTCCGGTACTTTGACCATCATGTTTTTCGGTGGCCGGTGAATAGTTCTGATGACCAATAAACGGTTTTTCGAAACTATGACAGTTTTCCGGTGATCATAAGTGGTATTTCGGCTACTGATGGCTGTTTTCCAGTGAATATATATATATATATATATATATATATATATATATATATATATTTTAAAATTTTCAATTTTTTTTTATTTATTAATTCCATCGATGTGTTTCACTCGAATGGGAGCTGAATTAATGCCTTATAAATTCTGAATGAGATTTTTAATAAGACGGATTCAGGCACGAATTCAAGTGACAATTTTTGTTGTGGATTCCACCGACAGTTTCAAGCATGATTTTCGGTGATGGTTTCTGGTTAAGGTTTCTGGCACTGTTTCTGATGACAGTCTCCGGTGCGGTTTCCGGTAACAGTTTCCGATGCGGATGTCAAAGATGGTTTCCGGTTGCATTTTCGGCTACTGTGGATTTTTTCCAGTAGGACTTTTAGCACTGTTTTCTAACGGTCGTGGAATTTTCCTGTGAAAAATTTGGCCACTGAAATTTAGCTTCAGTGGGAGCTATGTATATTGAAAGGCCTTCGTTTAAAATTCTCCATTTAATTAATTATGTAATCGGGAAAAAGAAGTTTGATTAGAATAAACACTGGAAATGTATAAGGTTATTAAAAGATTTTTTTTTCTAAATGAGTTAGAATTTTTTTAAAATAAATCTGCATTATCTCGTATGTCTTAATAGAGAAGATTTCATGAATCTTATTAATAACATATAGCCGCAATCAATGACTCGTGCTTTTATGTGGAGAGATGCAGTAGATAGTCTTTTAATGAAATTTCCCGAAGAGTTAATAGATCTATAAGGTTGGAAATGCTAGAGTAAGGTACTACGATATATTTTTGTCATATAATGTGTGAACTAGAAATTGTAGAGGCGCATTACATTCTTGGGAATGTGAGACGATCTACTACATCCACAGTGAATATTCATAGTGCTAGGCACATGAGTTATTGCACACGCGGAAGATGACAAAAATTCTTGAGAAAATGACAATTAAATGAGTTGTGAAGACTTAGATAGTCTTTCTCAGTGATGATCGATATAAATATGAAATGTTAAAATGAATAGCATGCAAAGTCACGTATTTTGAAAAAATACTGTGGTTTTAATAAACCGTTCTATAGTAAATAATTTTGGTTTATTTACTTTATAGTAAAAATGGTTTGATCTATAAAATATTATGTTGGGATTTGTGCATTGTATTATTCTGTTATTTATATGATCACTTGTTTTGGGAATTCTAAATTGTTGAGTACAATATTAGAATTAGAATTTTGCTCAAAGTACTAAATTAATGATGATTAAATTTTTGAAAACGGATGGTAATTAGACGCTTTGACAATTTTTTCGACTCTGTTCCTTAAATTGCTTCATCATTTGTTCGGTCAACGTTTGCAGCAAAATTAAATGTGTGTATTTTTTAAAATTAATATGCTTGCATAGTAGATTGTATGTCTCTACATAGATTAGCATAACATATATATTATATATCTATAATATTGTGGCCAATTTGATTGTGATAAACTAAGTATTGTAATCTAGGGAATTTATACGAAAAGATTTAGTGTATTTTAAGAGTATGAAACTCTTGAGACTATAACATGAATCATGATTGAACTTCGGCATAGTACTTATTGCTCGACATACAAGATGTGAAGGCTTATCAAGCCATAAGTTAAATTACTCGCATCAAGTTGAGGAGTAATTTAAATAGTAATATCACATGTATGTTTTGCAAGTACAATATGATTTAAGTAAAGTTGTTACCTTTCAGTTTTGTCTTGAAGGAAATTTTTAGTAGTATTTTGAGTACTAAAATTTAGTATGTATGATATCAAATTTTAGAGTACTTATAAGAAGCGCCAAAATTAGTGGCAGCCCCCAATAAGAATATAAAACATGATACACCGACTAAATGATCTGATCTCTTTTGATAGTTGGAAAATATAAAATTAATATGACACGTTTCGATCGCGTCATTTTGGTAGTAGAAGATGAGCGCCTAAAGACGGCTTAGACTTCTAGCCAATTTTATATGAAAGATTCCAACTTGTACAAAACTTTTAAGTTTTGGGCATTTTAGTGGAAATAGTTATTTCCAAAAGGAGAAGATAATAAAGTCACAACCACTTAATCCTAGATCGGAATATGCAAGAAGTTTAGGGATAATGAATTGAGGAAGGACAAAACTAAAATAGCTTGTTGACGTTGTGACAAGCTGGGTCTTTTTCACTCATAAATACGTTGAGTCAAAAAAAGTAAAACCTAAAACTTAAGAATTTGTTAAGTTATGCTTAAGTTTCTAGTTAGGTATTTTCTTTTGAATCTCGTCCTTTATGGACAATAGATAAGTAAAGATATACCATCTAACATGAAGCTATAAATCACATTTTGAGTAAAGTTAGATTATTAGAGACAAGATGTATGTGTTAGAACATTTTTTTTTTTGGAGTTTAGTACCAACAAACCGGGTTTGCATGGTAGCCTAAATTTAGACTCCATGATGTTCTAATATACACTTGAGATCTAACTGGTTTTAATGTCCGTGGTTATCCTCATTGATTCGGGTTATCATATGATCATGATGGTTATATGAATATTTTTTTTGCAAATTATATTCATATGGTACTTGATAGTTTAATGGTTTTATGGAATTATACGTCAGTGGAGATGGTTATAATTTTGTTTGTTTTTCAATCATTACAATGGCAATGGTGCTGATATTTTAGCATGCTAGATTAAGTCATGTTGGACTAGATAAAATGAGTATATTAGTCAGAGAGGACTAATTGAACTTATTAATCTTAAAGGTCATGCAAATTATCTAACAAGAAAAACAATTAGAAAACCATTTAATAAGGAACTAGATCAGGAATTCCATTGCAACTAATTCATAATTACATTTGTGATTGAATGAGTGTAAAGACTAGGTTGAAATTTCATATCTAGTTACATTCATTAATATCTTTAGATGTCTTGATCATATCTATTTAATCTCTCGTAAATCGAAAGCATTGGATTGCATTCAGATTGTTTGGTTGAGGATCATATTAGATGATAAAATTTTTGAGTTTTAAAGAATAAACCGAGTACGTAAATATCTTTCTGAACAGTTCAAGGAATTGTTTAGTAAGAAAGATATAAAAAGATATTTATTCATTCCAAGGATTTCACAACAAATTGTGTAGCGGAAATAAGGAATTAAATACTGTTGGAAATGGTTAAGTCTGTGATGGTGCATGTGAATTATTTAGTATCTTACTAGAAGATATGATAATTGCTACCGACTTTCTTAATCATGTTCCATTTAATCAAACACTTCTACACCATATGAATTTTGGACAGGTAGGTAGCGTAGTCTGACTAATCTACAGCCCTAGGGGTATGTAGATTATGTTTATAATCCATCTTATAGAAATGAGAAATTGGATGCAAGAAGAGAATTTGTATCTTTATTTGATACTCTGTGCATTCCAAAGGATTAAATAAACGATGATGTATAATTAGATAGAAGTGTGACTGAATTTGAATCACAAAATGTCATTATTAGAGAATGAGTTTCTTAGTAGAAATGAATTTAATGTAGATATCTAATTTTTAGAATTAGATGATCTGTGTTAGTATGCGAGTGGCGGTAAATTAAAATTTAACTTGATCCTCCATCCCTAGTGGGAGTGGAATTCTAAATGATCTTTCATCCCTAGTGGGAGTGAAAGTGGAAATCTACACCCTAATAGGAGTAGAAATCCACATGGATCTTACATCCTTAGTGGGAGTGAAATAGCTGTTAAATCAGCCACTGTAATAATTTACCAACTCGTGGACATAATCACCAAATTATCCCATTTCATCTTTCGGAGATTGAAAGGGAATTTTTTGATGATTGCTTCACTTGACAGTGATGAGCCAAAGATTTTAGAATTGAGCTATCACTTATATCTACTAAGTGAATATATGAATGAAAGCAATGGAATGGAAGATGGAATGTAGAAAAGTGATCATGTCCGGAACTTGATTCATTTACCGCATGGTCATTAGACCGTTATGAACGTATGGATTCCATATATATCATATGTAAGGCAAAAAGTACTAATGAGAGGTATAAGGCGTGATTAATTGCAATTGAAGAAACTTATTCTTTGGAAGTAAAGTTTTCTTCTATACCCTTTATTTTAGCACTAGTCACATATTTGAACCTGAAATTACATCAGATGGATGTAATGATTGTACTTCTCGTTAGAGAACTAGAGGAAAAGATTTATATGGGGTTGCCTGTAAATTTTTCATTTCAAAAGATCAAGAGCGCATAAGTGTGTTTGCTTGATTAATGTATGGTTTGAAACAATCTTCTAGAAAGTGGTATCTTTTATTTCATCAAGCTGTAATGTCTTACAGATTATTGACGACTAAAGATAGCCATGGTAAGTACACTAAACAGGTTAAGGATAATTTTTATATTATCTATATATGTGGACTATATGTCTTGGCTAGAAATAATAAAGAGTTTGTAAAACCATAATGAAATGGTAATTCTCAAATTTCTTTGAGATTTTATATGAGCAATGTGGCTTATATATATTAAAAGTAATAGTTGATTCAAAATGAGCAATTATAGGCTCATAGATACTCCTATTGTGAAATTACAAACTCTTATCCTCAATGTGTATATTGAAACTCCATAAGATCAAGTTATTGATTACAAGTTCCTCATGTTAGTACCATACAGAGTCTCATGTACATTGTTATATGTACAAAGTCTATCATTAGTTACGTCGTAAGATTGGTGAATGGACACCAATATAATCCTTGATTACAGCATTGAGATGTTGTCAAGAGGATTATAACATACCTTGAAAGTACGACTAACTAATAAGTGTACATTGTGATATGTACAAGGCCCGATAGAAATTATGCTACAAGATTGGTAAATGTATATCAATATAATCCTAGATTGAGAGGATTATGATATAACTTTAATAGTAAGAGAATTTACCGTTAATGCTAGCATATTTGCACACATAATGTAATAGAAATATGTCGTCAGGTTGAGACCAGCATTCTTACACGTGAGGTCGCCTCAGTTGCTGAGATAGCAAGCTAAGATGAGACACATATATATTAGAGAATATGTAGGTTATATTCTCGCGGAGCTAGTATATATGAATATGTCACCTTGAATTTGTCAAGATGAGGTTCACAATAAATATACTAATATATTTTAGAACCGATCATGATAGACCCTACTATCATTGATACGTGATTCAAGCCAGATATGAGATCTTAATGTGGCGTCAGAGAGAGGCGAGCTTTTAAGAACTCAGGTTAGTCACAAGAGTTGTGGCTAGACTAAGATCTGTACAATGAATAATATAAAGACATATGCATTCTTATTTAGAATGAAATTCATTGTAACACGTGTTTCATACCACGTGTGCAATTTATGACCGATGTGGAAAATGAGAAAATTAATCCCTGCTTCCTCTTAATTGTGTTAGTTCCAATGAAGTTTTACGTTAACTTCAAACAGTGTCCTTATGACCATTCACTTTATCTTGAAGTGACAGGATAATGTTAGCACCTTTAGCATGTTATTTCTATGGCTATGATAATTCAGCCTATGGGGCACGTCTAGGGTAACAGTTTTTCTGGAGAAGGGGAGATAGAAATGAAATGGGAAGATTTAATGAATTTTTTATCTGACTTATGTATTCACCGATCGACCAATTGTATTTGTTACAATTGTGAATACATGAAATGTGATAAGGTCAATCATAGCTTTTGAGGGATCAAGTATGCTTTAGACTGATAAAAATTATAAATTAAATCTATGATACAATAATGAACAAAATTATCTCTTGTAAATAGAGAATTTACATTTGAGATTGTTAGCTCCCTTTTATATGTATATTGATTGTTTATAGGTCACACGATGCATTTACCCTTATGAACACTTTTGATAATGATGATAATACTTGTGTTTAAATGTTTTAAAGGCTCCTCTGTATATATCACATCTTACGCCATTTGGGAAGTGGCATATGTTGATTAATAAGGTTGCACCTATGATGGGCTTGTGGTAACTTAACTATATTGGCTCCACTTGTGCGAGTGTGAGATGTTGGTATATTTGGGTATGGGTTGGAGACCCATTATACACCCAAGTGGACCAAACCCAAGCCCATGGCATATATGCAAAGCCCAATACATGCAAAGCCCATGTACCAAATTGTTATAACTGCATGAGCAGTTTTTGTGGTATAAGTATCAGTTAAGAAACTGATATACTAAAAATGATACACAATACGTTATTGAAAAAGTATGCATGGAATGTTATGTATGTGCATGGGAAATACAAAGCATGTGTGTGTGCTGTGCAAAACAATGCATGTATGCAAGTTCATCAGAGAACAAAATACAGAGAATATACAAGTTAGAGATGTGGAGAAAATCTGTTGAATTTTCTCCCATCTATAATCAAAGTGTGGGTAACATGCATTGTGATCAGAGGGGACTTTTCGATGATGTGATCGTCCTCCGACCGGTAATTCAGTTTCAGGTGTTCGATCCCTCTTCCGCTGGAATTCGGATTTCTGTATGGTGAACAGTAATTATCCGAATTCGTTTTGTTTATATCGAATTTTATTTACACTTTCAAAGGCCTGCCTTCTATGTAAATGTCTGACCATAACTCTGTTCGATCCCCACAGCCCTTGCTTGGCTTAGTTTCTAGACATTGAATTTCAATCCAATGGTCTACAAAATTCAAAGATTTGAAAATTAAAACTAAAAGATTTGAAAATTAAAACTAAAAGAAATTAACTGTCTCTCACATAACTACCCAACAACTATACGGGTCATGTATAATAGCTAAATCATTTCCATACTGTTTACAATTATAATAGAGAGAGAGAGGGTTCTACCGTAATCTGAGCATTGAACTCGTTTGTTGACAACAGAAACTTACTTGCACCATCTTTCAAGGTGATGAAAACATCAAGCAAATCTTCAATTTCCTTCTTGAATCCAATCCTCTATTGTCGAATCCTTTCTTCGATTATGGGTTTGTGATACTTGTCTGTGATTTCAACAACCTTCTTTATAGCCTTTTCATGACCATCCAAATCAAACTTCCATCTCAAACTTTCTTAAAAGCTTCAATAATGCAATGTTTTGATTGTTGTTGAATTTAGTTTAAATGAGAACCATATATGTGATTCATTTGACTATTAACAGAGAATTTGGTACAAAATAATTACTTCTAATATGAAATTAAGTAAATGTTTGTATGTAAAAGGAATGAACTGAATAATTGAATTTCACATTTAATGACCATGCATGTGATTCTTATTTATTTGTACCTAATAACAAGTTGTCGGCATATATTGGCACATTAATTATATGTTCAAGTTCCAAACTAATCAAATAGAGTACTTCAATCAAAGCTGATCAATCAAATGGAGTACTCCACCAGCTTCCATGGTATCTTTTTACCTACAATTCTTCTCGTAGCAATTGGTTTTCTTTACATCCAATTTTTCAAACCCAAGAAATATCCACTACCTCCAGGACTAAAACCTTTGGCCAATTGTTGGAAACCTCTTTCAAATGCTCAAAAACAAGCCCAACTTTCGGATGGATACATGAGCTCATGAAAAAAGATAATTAAGAATTCTGAAAATTGCATACACATGCTCTTTTTCAGTTCTTCCTCCAAACTAGGCCCTCCATCCTCCGATCCGTTCCCCAGAAAACCTCTTATTGAACACCATTTTCCTTATCAAATTCCCACAATAACGTTGAACAGCCACTTTCAGATTCACTAACCCACCAAGTATGATTTGATTATACACGTAATGAACCAGATGATCAACCTCTTCAGTCCTTTTTGAATAAAACCACTGGTGTTCCGCCGAAGAAACCACCTCTGTAGTGAGCATTCACCTCATTTTCTTCCATTGTTCTTTAACGGGTATAAGGCGGTGGTGGCTCAAAGGTATTTGTGGCCTTAAGCAAAAAAATTAAAATGAGGCTTTGAAAGTATTATGTAAAAAAAAATAGTTAAATACATTATTTAAAATTTATTCTTATTTATAAAATGCAAAAATGTTGATTAAGTTTTTGTATTTTAATTTATTTTTTGTGTTCACGGTATATTAATTCTTATTTATAAATTAAACATGTAAATTGGGTCGGGTATACGGCATGACAGCCTGATAAATATTGTTGGATCATGTCAAAATATAACCCACTTCATTTAGCGTACTAAACCGAGTGTTTGATTAATATTAAAAAAAAAATTGTAAAATTGTTTTGAACCTTAATTTTGGCTAGGGCTAGGGCCTTAGCCAGCCACCTAAGTAGCCTAAGACACCAACCGCCCCTCGTACAAGGGTAGTTGTTTTTTTTAAGGCAAATTTATTGAAGCAACTGAGGTCAATGAAAAGAACAAGCAAGAGAGAACCACACCTACAGGCCCAGCCCCAAAGCACACCAAAACCAGATAGCCACAAAACAAGCAGAAAATAACAAACAAAGGAACAACACTGCCAAAAAAAAAACCAAAAGGAAACGAAAAAAAACACCGAAACAAGTAACCTCTTTTAGTCATCTACGTGGACATGCTCATCCGTCTCGCAGAAAAACTAGCGTTTAGTTTTCTCAAGATCTCTCTGCTATTTTTGGGACAAGTTACCGCCAAAATAATGAAGAATTCTAAAAATTGCATACACATGCTCTTCTTCATGTCTTCCTCCAAACCAGACCCTCCATCCTTCGATCCGTTCTTGAAAAACCACTTGTTGAACACCATTTTCCTTATCAAATTCCCATAATAATGTTGAGCAGCCACTCTCACATTCACCAGCCCACCAAGTAAGATTTGATTATACACATAATGAACCAGATGATTAGCCTCTTCAGTCTTTTTCGCATAAAACCATTGGTGTTTCGCCGGTGAAACCACCTTTGTAGTGAGAATTCTCCTCTTTTTCTTCCATTGTTCTCAAAAAGGTACAAGGCAGTGGTCGGTCAAGGGTATTTGGGGCTTTAAGCAAAAATTTAAAATGAGGTATAATGTAAAAAAAAAAATTAATAGTCAAAATACTTTACATTTAAAACTTAATCTTCTTTATAAAATGTAAAAATGTTGATTAAGTTTTTGTATTTAATTTTTTTTTTTTATGTTTTTGGTATTCAAAATCATATTTATTAATTAAACATGTAAATTGGGTCGGGTATATGGCATGACACGACACCGTACAGCTTGACCTAATAAATATTGTTGGATCTTACCAAAATATGACCCACTTCATTTAGCGTACTAAACCGAGTGTTTAAATAGTATTTAAAAAAATTATTTGTAAAATTGTTTTGAGGCCATAATTTTAGCTAAGGCCTTAGGCAACTGCCTAAGTTGTCAAAGGCCCCAACCGCCCCTGGTACAAAGGTAGTTTTTAAAAAAACTAAAAAATTATTGAGGCAAAAGAGGCAAAAGCATAAAGGGGACATGAGAGAAGGCAAGCACACCTACAAACCCAGCTCCAGAGCACACCAAAACCAACTAGCCTAACAACACGTAGAAAACAACTAAGAGAGAAAAATAGCACAAAAAAGAAAACCCACAGGAAACAGTAAAAGAACACCAGAACAAGTAACCTCGTGTAGTCATCTACATGGACATGCTCATCGGTCTCGAAGTGAAAATAGCGTCCTATTTTTTCAAGATATCTCAGCTAATTTCGAGTCAAGTTACCGTAAAAAAAAAAGAATTCTGAAAATTGCATACACATGCTCTTCTTCAGTTCTTTTACTGAACCAGGCCCTTTATCCTTCGATCCGTCCTAAAAAAGCCTCTTATTGAACACCATTTTCCTTATCAAATTACTACAATACTGTTGTGCAGCCACTCACATTCAACAACCCACCAAGTATGATTAGATTATACACATAATGAACCAGATGATCAGCCTCTTCGATCTTTTTTACATAAAACCACCAATGTTTTGCCGGAGAAACAACCTCTGTAGTGAGAATTTTCCTCATTTTCTTCTATTGTTCTCCTCAAGGTACAAGGCAGTGGTGGCCCAATGGGTATTTGGGGTCTTAAGCAAAAATTTAAAATGAGGATTTGGAGGTATAATGTATATAAAAAAATAGTTAAAATACAATATTTAAAATTTATTCTTATTTATAAAATGTTAAAATGTTGATTAAGTTTGTGTATTTTGATTTTTTTTTTGTTCTTGGTATTCTAATTCATATTTATTAATTAAACCTGTAAATTGGGTCGGGTATACGGCATGACACGGCACGGCTTGATAAATACTATTGGATCACATCAAAATATGACCCACTTCATTTAGCTTACTAAACCGAGTGTTTGAATAGTATTTTTTTTTTATGTGTAAAATTTTTTGGGGTCTTAATTTTAACTAGGGCATTAGACAACCGCCTAAGTTGCCTATGCCACCTGCAGTTGGTACAAGGGTTTTTTTCTTTTATTTTGAAGGGAAAATTTATTGGGGCAACAGAGGTCGGCAAGAGAGAAGGCAGGCACACCTAAAAACCTAGCCCCAGAGCACACCAAAACCAGCTAGCCTTAAAACATATAGAAAACAACCAACAAAGGCACATTACAACACAAAAAAAACCCACAAAAATCTAAAAAAACACTGGAACAAGTAACCTCTCGTAGTCATTTATGTGGACATGCTCAACGGTCTAGAAGCAAAAAAAGTGTCATGATTTCTCAAGATCGCTCTGTTGATTTCAGGACAAGTTAACTGTTGAAAATTAAACTTTGACTTCCTACCACCCATCTAGAAACCGGCTATCACTTGGCTCCAACCACCATCCAAAATTTTCAACAAACCAACCCCCAACTACCATCAACCAACTATTTCGCTTTTATTGTTTTTTGTTTTTTTATCATCTCATTTTCCTATATAAAGGGATGAAGTTTGTGTTGTAAATGTGTGGAGTGGTGTAAGAAATCTAGAGAGATAAATAGAAAAGTTTCTCCTTTCATTGTGTTTGTGCTCGAAATTCTCTCTCAATGTGCACCACAAGTTACCTCAACAATACTATTCCACCAACAGTGGTATCAGAGCTCAGGAGAACCAGAAACTCGAATAACAGAGGCCAAAGTTGATTTGGCCCAGAATTCAAAGTGATCAAAATCCATTTTTGATCACGCCAAAGTGTTCGACTCATTGTCTGGAGTTCAACGTTGAAAACACCACTCAAATCGGAGCACCAGATAAGCCGCACAAGCTGCCAGAAGTTGGAGCGTGAACCTACGCTCAACCCCGTGCCCCGCCACCCACAAGTGCCTATCATCTTCCTCGCCCGTTTACAGGATCTAACCCGAATTCCGATTCGTCAACCCTATGCCAGACCCGATCCGAAGTCCGACCGCCTGACCCAACCCAGAATCTGACACGAAGACCCGTTACTGTTCACTGTGCTGACGTCACTAACGTCGTTATAACGATTGGAATATTCCGTTAGTCAAGGGAATATTTTGTTATCTTTGGTTGACTTTTCTAACAAGTTTGATTGCTCGTTTTGGATGCTTCTGAACTTGGTTTTTGACAAACTCGGACTGGTTTCCAAGGGTTTGGACCATTCCGGACTCAATCGTGCACTCTTATTTTACAAATTCAAACTCCAGATTAGCGATCTAAGAACTTCTAGTCTCAATGGCCAATGATAACGCACATGTTGTCATCCCGAAGCTCACCAGAGACAACTATGAAAATTTGTGCATACAAATGAGAGCTCTACTAGGCTCTCAAGATGTTATGGATATTGTGGAAGATGGATATACATAAGTCGAATCCAAAGAAGCTGAAGGAACCATGACAGAAGCTCAAATATCGACTCTCAAAGCCGATCGAAAGAGGGATTGTAAAGCAAAGTCCATAATCTATCAAGGGCTATACGAAGCAACGTTCGAGATCATATCATCCGCTTAGTCGTCAAAAGTTGTATGGGACACCCTTCTCAAAACCTACAAAGGTGCTGACAAAGTGAAAAGGATCCGTCTTCAAACTCTACGAGGTGAGTTCGAATCCTTACGAATGAAATCTAGTGAATCCAGTGTTGAGTTTTATACATGAGTTATAGTCGTTATGAATCAGCTAAGAAGAAATGGAGAAACTCTCACAGACATGAGAATTTTAGAGAAAATTTTACGATCATTAGGTCCAAAGTTTGACTTCATAGTTGTGGCTCTGAAAGAGACAAAAGATCTGGAGACGATGTCTGTCGAAGAACTTGTGGCATAGTTGCAAGCCCGTGAGCAGAAAGTCATAAGAACAAGTGATGACAGAGTATTGGAGCAAGCTCTCCAGTCAAAGCTCTCCCTCAATGAAAAAAGATATGAGCAAGGGGGACCTCATTACAAGGAAGAGAACGAGGTAGAGGATCTCATGGAAGAGGTTTAGGAAATGCTGAAACCTGGAGTAAAGGCAGATGAGGAAGAGACGCAACAGAGGAGGACGTGGACAACAGAACTATGTACCACGAGGAAGAGGACGAGAAAGAAGAGGCGTGTACAACAACAGCTCGAACATTGACAAAAGAAATGTTCAATGCTATAACTGCCACAAATATGGCCACTATAGCAATGAGTGCAGAAGCCCGCCAAATGAGGAAAATAAAAATTATAACTTTGCCGAGAAAGAGCAAGTTAAAGGAGAATCGTTGATGTTGATGGCACACAACTCAACATATCAAAACCAAAATGTTTGGTTTCTTAATTCTGCAGCCAGCAACCATATGACTGGTAGAAAAGACTTATTCACTGAACTTGATGAGAAAGTTCACGGATAAATCTCATTTGGGGACCTCTCTAAAATCCCTCTCTAAGGAAGAGGAGATGCCATGATCAAGCAGAAGAATGAAGATCATGATTTCATCTCAAATGTCTATTATGTTCCAGACATGAAGACAAACATCCTAAGTCTCGGACAACTTTTAAAGAAAGGCTAACACATTAGCCTTCAAAATATGCAACTCACCATCACAGATGCTCGAGGAAAGCTGGTTATCCGAGTCTAGATGACGAAGAACAGGATGTTCCCTCTCACAATTCATCATGATACGCCAAGATATTTTACAGCCATCTTCGATGACAAAGATTGGTTATGGCATCTAAGGAATGGACATCTCAATTTTGAAAGTTTAAAGTAACTGGGAAGTAAGAAGATGGTGAAAGGATTGCCAAAAATCCATCCACCAAATAAGATGTGTGAAAGCTGTGTTCTGAGTAAACAACATAGAAATAGCTTTGGAAATGAGGCAAATTGGAAAGCAACCATGCCACTTGGGCTCGTTCACACAGATGTGTGTGATCCATTGATGCCAGTATCAAATGGACAGAATCAATACTTTCTCACCTTAATTGATGACTACGGCAG
Organism: Dipteronia dyeriana; assembly: GCA_032871835.1. Lineage (NCBI taxonomy): Eukaryota > Viridiplantae > Streptophyta > Magnoliopsida > Sapindales > Sapindaceae > Dipteronia > Dipteronia dyeriana. The sequence goes on along the minus strand of CM065300.1, from coordinate 26,435,766 downwards.
AAAGACTTGGGTTTATTTCTGAACAGGAAGTCTGAAGTATTTGATTACTTTAAAGAGTTCAAAACTTTTATGGAGAAGCAAAGTGGCTACTACATCAAAACACTGAGATCAGATCAAGGTGGAGAATACACTGCAGGTGCTTTCCAGGAATTCCTTAAGCAATAAGGAATCATACACCAGTTTACACCAGCTTATACTCCTCAGTTAAACGGTGTAGCAGAAAGGAAGAATCGAACAATCCTTAACATGGTCAGAAGCATGTTAAAGGATAAACACATGCCTAAGAGTTTTTGGGCTAAAGCAGTCTTGTGTGCGGTATATCTACAAAACAGATGTCCTACGAAGAGTCTTGATAAAAGACACTGCAAGAAGCAAGGAGCACTCACAAACCAAGTGTGAGTCACCTTAGAGTTTTTGGCTCCATTGCCTACATCAAGGTCCCATAAGCAAGAAGAACGCTTGAAGATAAAGGAGAAAAGTGTATCCTGGTTGGATACAGTGATAGAACTATGGGTTACCGGCTATACAACCCCATCACCAAGAAAGTGATCTTCAGTAGGGATGTGATTTTTAAAGAAAATGAATCCTGGAATTGGGATCAGAACAAAGCTTCCAAAAGTGCAGAGTTGATATCTGAAGAAAAGAGAAGAGAAATGGCTACAGAGCCACAAATACCCAGAAATCAGTAGACTCATCAACGTGGTTCCCCTTCACCACGAAGGTATGATTCTCCATCATCAATTGAATGTGATTTTTCAGATATGATGCCTAGAGGGACACGTACCCTAGAAGATATGTATTAAAATACATAACAGGTAGAAGAAGACATTACTTTGTATTGTCTGTTGATGACAAGTGATCCAGTTAGTTTTAAAGAGGCTAATCAAGAAGAAAAATGGAGAAGTGCAATGGATGAAGAGATTCGATCCATTGAAAAGAACAAGACACAGGAGTTGATTAATCTCCCAAAAGGCCGAAAACCCATCGGAGTAAAATGAGTCTACAAGGCCAAAAGGAATGCGAAAGGAGAAGTCCAGAGATACAACACAAGACTTGTAGCCAAAGGCTACAAACAGAAAGAATGAGTTGATTACGGAGAAGTTTACCCCGGTTGCTAGACTAGAGACCATCAGATTGCTAATATCATTAGTAGCCTAGAAGAGTTGGAAAATTTACCAACTTGACGTAAAGTCAGCATTTCTGAATGGCTTTCTTAAAGAAGAAATCTATATGGAACATCCACCCGGATATGTGCAGAAAGGCAATGAAGATAAAGTATGCAGACCGAAGAAAGCTTTATACAGTTTGAAGCAAGCACCTCATGCATGAAACATGAAAATTGATGATTACTTCCAAAAGAACGGATTTGAGAAATATCCGTATGAGCATGCACTTTATTTGAAGAAGGAGACTGATGGAAGCCTGTTATATGCATGCCTATATGCTGATGACTTGATCTTCACCGGTAACAATCCATCTATGTTTGAAGATTTCAAACGGAGAATGGTGAAAGAATTTGAAATGACTGACATTGTTCTAATGGCTCATTTTCTTGGTATTGAAGTTGTGCAAAGCGAAAAAGGTATCTTCATCTCCTAGAGTATCTATGCAAAAGAAATTTTAAAGAGATTTGGTATGGAAAAATGAATCCTGTCACAACTCCAGTAGAAACAGGATTGGAGTTAAGAAAGAATGAAAGAGGAGATGTTGATCCAATCTATTTCAAGAGCTTGGTTGGAAGCCTGAGATACTTGACGTGTACCAGGCCAGATATACTTTATATAGTTGGACTAGTTAGCAGATACATAGAGACTCCTGACCAGTCTCCCTAAATGATGTCAGGAGGATACTTCGCTACATAAAAGGTACAATTGATGATGGTATATTTTATACCAAATGTGAAGATTACAGGTTGATTGGCTATTCAGACAGTGATTGGGGAAGAGATCTGGATGAATGTAAAAGCACGACAGGCTTTACGTTTTTTATGGGAGATACATCATTCACATGGCCATCCAAAAATCAAGCCATTGTGACACTATCATCATGTAAAGTTGAGTACGTTGCTACCTGCTCAGCTGTTTGTCATGGTATCTGGATCAGGAATGTGTTGCAGTACTTTGGATTTCCACAAGATAATCCCACAGAGGTCTACATCGACAATCGATCAGTGATTGCGCTAGCAAAAAATCCAGTATTCCTTGAAAGAAGCAATCATATTGATATGCGGTATCATTTCATTAAAGAGCATATGAAGAATAAGGAGGTGGAACTAGTCTCTTGCAAGACATATGATCAAGTTACTATATTTTCACTAAGCCACTCAAACATGATGTGTTTTCAAGATTAAAGACAATGCTTGGTATGACGAAGCACGAAAATTCAAGTTTAAGGGGGGATGTTGAAAATTAAACTTTGACTTCCCACCACCCTTCTAGAAACCAGCCATCATATGGCTCTAACCACCATCCAAAATTTTCAACAAACCAACCCCCAACTACCATCAACCAGCTGTTTTGCTTTTATTGTTTTTTTTTATCATCTTATTTTCCTATATAAAGGGATGAAGTTTGTGTTGTAAATGTGTGGAGTGGTGTAAGAAATCTAGAGAGACAAATAGAAAAGCTTCTCCTTTCATTGTGTTTGTGCTCGGAATTCTCTCTCAAAGGTGCACCAAAAGTGACCTCAACAATACCATTCCACCAACAAATGCCAAAATAATGAAAAATTCTGAAAATTCCATACACATGCTCTTCTTCAGTTCTTGCTTCAAACCAAACCTTCCATCCTTCCATCCATCCCTGAAAAACCTCTTGTTGAACACCATTTTCCTTATCAAATTCCCACATTAATGTTGAGCAGCCACTCTCACATTCACCAACCCACCAAGTATGATTTGATTATACACATAATGAACCAGATGATCAGCCTCTTCGGTATTTTTCGCATAAAACCACCGGTGTTTCGCCGGTGAAACCACCTCTGTAGTGAGAATTCTTCTCATTTTCTTCAATTATTCTCCAAAAGGTACAAGACAGTGGTAGGTCAAGGGTATTTAGAGCCTTAATCAAAAATTTAAAATGAGGCTTTGGAGGAGTAATGTAAAAAAAAAAAAAAGTTAAAACACTTTATTTAAAATTTATTCTTCTTTATAAAATGTAAGAATGTTGATTATGTTTTCGTATTTTTTTTTAATTATTGGTATTCTAATTCATATTTATTAATTTCACATGTAAATTGGATCGAGTGTACGACACGGTACAGTATAATAAATATTGTTGGATCGTGTCAAAATATGACCCACTTCATTTAGCGTATTAAATTGAGTGTTTAAATAGTATTTAAAATTTTCTATTTATAAAATTGTTTTGGGGCCTTAACTTTAGCAAGGGTCTTAGGCAACAACCTAAGTTACGTAAGGCACCAGCCGCTCTAGATACAAGGACAATTTTTTTTTTTAAAAGGAAAATTTATTTAGACAATAGAGGTCAAAGCAAAAGAGTTGGTAAGAGAGAAGGCCGACACACCAAAACCAGCTAGCATTAGAACATGCAGAAAACAACCAAAAAGGCAAAGTACAACACAAAATAACCCATGGGAAACTGGAAAAAACACCAAAACAAGTAACCTCTAGTAGTGATCTATTTGGACATGCTCATCGGTCTTGAAGCAAAATTAGCTTTTTGTTTTCTTAAGATCTCTCTACTGATTTCGGGACAGGTTACCGCCAAAATTAGCATTTTATTTTCTCAAGATCTCTCAAGACATCGTATGTCTCTAACCTTATTTATCCCCCCAAACTCAACATCCTCAAAAAATGTTGCAGTCCCCGTTTCAAAAATTGACCTAAGTGTGGGATCATAAAACTTATAGCCCCTTGATCGCTACGAGAAGCCAATGAAGTAGCTGCTCATAGTTTTGGAGTCCAATTTCTTTTCATGTGGCCTGTAAGGCCTTGCCTCAGCCCAAATGTGAAAATGCTTTAGACTAGGCTTTATGCTTGTCCAAAGCTTATAAGCTGTTTAGCAAATTCATTATTCTCTCTCCTTTTGCCCTTATCCTAAGAGGTGCTAGCCAAATGAGCAATTTTGGTCATATCTTGCTTCAGCCTCTCTTCCTCTTACACATAATAAGAAATGAGCTCATTAAGAGTCAATTTATCCCTTTGACAGTTGTAACTGACCTTAAACTGACTGTATTGTGCAGGAAGTTATATTATTACCAAATGGACGAGCAAGTTGTCAGACAGCTCGAGCTTCAGTGCCTTAAGCTTAGAAGCAATATGAGACATTTTCATAATGTACTTCCTAATGTTCCCTTTGCCTTTATACTTCATAGAAATAAAGTTTTGTAAATACAGTGCTTGTTTCTGCCTTATCGTTTTTCGTAAAACGCTTTTTAATTTCAGTTAGGAACTCTTTGGCTTTTGTTATCTTTTCAGATACAGCACCCCTAAATGCCTCTGGAATGCCGCGCTTGATGATCTTATATGCGATTTGAGCAATCCCAGTTCTCAAAGTTCTTCCTATTTTCAGGAGAACTTGCATTCGTAAGAGAAGCGGGTTGCTCAACCCAAAATGCAAGGTCCAGATCCATGCATCCGAGAACAATGAGTATGTTCTTGTTCTCCTTCCAAATCCTTAAAGTTGACCCCATTAAGCATGGGTTTAGAGTTGGTATCAGCAGATATAGTAAAACATTAGCTTGAAATAGAACAAAACAAACACACAAACATGCTCACATTAATAACCAAATACAATAATCAACAAATTCAAATAATGGTAAGTCTCATCTCAAGATACCTAGCACAACATTAATATCAAGTCTTTGGACAGTAATAATAATTGTAAGTGGTACTCTTGTTGTAGTGATCAAATATTGACAGTAATTAATGTCAAATAATAAATCTATCTTTGGATTGACTTATTATTCACATGTAAAATTTTATAATCGTCACATATTTATCACCATAGGTTTGTGTGCAATTCGGCCAAGTCTTAACCTTCCTTTGGGCCGACTAATACTCGCATGAATTTACACACAAACAAACATCCAACATCCCTCACGAATAATCTACACAAGAGAGGTCACTTTGGCGACATCTTGCTTCAATTAGCCCATTTAGAATGATAGGCCACTTTATTCAACTATAAAAGATATACCAAATAATGGTCGATCCCATCTTAAGATACCTAGTACAACATTAAAATCAAGTCTTTGGACAATAATATTAATTGTAAGTGGTACTCTTGTTGTAGTGATCAAACATTGACAATAATTTATGTTAAATAATAAATCTATCTTTGGATCGACTTATTATTCACATGTAAAACCTTATAATCATCACATGTTTACCACCACAGATATGTGTACAATTCAGCCAAGTATTAACCTTTCTTTGGGCCGACTTATACCCACATGAATTAATATACACACACGTGGTACTCTTTTAGTAATGGTCAAACATTGACAATAATTTATGTTAAATAATAAATCTATCTTTGGATCGACTTATTATTCACATGTAAAACCTTATAATCGTCACATGTTTACCACCACATATATGTGTGCAATTCGGATAAGTATTAAACTTCCATTGGGCCGAAAAATACCCATATGAATTTACACACACACGAACATCCAACATCCCTTACAAACAATCTACACATGAGAGGTCACTTTGGTGACATCTTGTTTCAATTAGCCCATTTAGAATGATAGACTACTTTATTTAACCATAAAAGGTATACCACAAAATATTTGAATTTGAGTTGATCTTTAAAATAAAATAAAATTTTATTTTATTTTATCAAAATTACAAACTGACCTTGAATTTGTAAAATTACAGAATGACCCTTTCAGTTTCTGTAATTACAAATCGACCCCTATATTTTATCAAAATCATAAACTGGCCTAGTAATTGGTAATAATTAAAATTTAGCCCGAAACTTTTAAAAAATTTAGACTGGCCCGTAACCATATGGTAATTATAAATTCACCCCAAAATTACTTTGTAATTACAAATTGGCCCTGTAAGTTTTGTCAGTTATAAATTGGACCCAAAACTTTATCAAAATCAGACAATTGCCCAAAATAATTACAAAATAGTCCTTAAAGAATATAAAATTCTCCAAAAGTAGCCCAAAGCAATACCAAGCCAAGAAACCCTAGGTTTCTCGCCGCCGCTACCGCCGCCTGAAACCTCCACGTCGTCACAACAAGGCAATGATGAACGGAGGCCATGCAACAGACCACTCGCAAACCTCGATCACAAGCCAAGACCGGCGATCGATGTCCAAATCGATCGAGCGAACTGGCGGTTGATCTGTGCTCGATCTGGACCAGATCATAGTGGAGGACCGACGATCGTCCTCATCGCCGTAAAATGCACGGGTTCTTATCGGAAACCAGGCGTTGACCATGAAGAAGAAAAAACTGGTCTAAGTGATCTCCTTTGACCCGATTCAGACAACGGGCATGATGGAAAACCCACCAACCCAAGAGACAAACAAAATCCAAAATTTGATGAGTATGGAATTCTGGATCCAGATTTTTTTTATTAAATCAACGTACCAAAAAACAAAAAACTCAGTTTTTTTAATTAAAAAAAAAAAGCATACCCATATTGATCATCAAACAATAATTGAATCCAAATTAAAAACATCGAAACTTAAGCAAATTTCACACAAGAAGATCAAAACCCTATTTATTTTTTATTTCTTAAAACAAAAATCCAAATTTCAATTCTCAAGAATCGATCATGGGTGGCTCTGATACCACTTATATTGGTTTCGATTAATACAAAACTAAAATGCATAGGCACATAATTAATCCAAATAACCTAAACATGTTTCTGTATCATGCTTAATAAAACCCTAAACATATAATATTAACACATGTCAATTCAAGAGAAAGTAGTATAAAATCGATAGCGGAGTGTACCTGAATCCATTGCCGGAGGTTGGTGGACGGGTTGTGATCTTCCAAATTAACATGACCTTTCTTGAACCTTACAGTTTTATTTTGCTCTGTTGATGGGGATACAGACAAAACAAAACAAAACATCGTGTAATTTGGGGACCATAACCCTAAATATATATAATAATCAAATTATTATTTATTGGCTATTTCTAATTCGGCCCCTCAACAAATCAGAAATAGCAATCTGATGTCTACACATTAATTCCATGACAATTACATCCTTAAGCCTTAATACTTTAAATCTTAATTAGATCACTTTAATTTAGGCTTAACCAAAATATAGCACAACACATTTAATATTCACATGTGTGGCCCCATATGATGGAATTTTCCAATAGTTTTTACCTTTGAAGGACTCTCCGATGCTCAAGCCAGTGTTTGTTCGATATCGTTGTACAATTGAAACTAGAAAGAAAACAAACCGGTTTGCTCAATATCAATTGTCGTGCAATTTTTCGATATGTCTTGTTCGACTTGAATGATTGATCATTTTGGTCGATATCGTCTCTATTCGGGCCCACTTGGTTGATGCTTGGTTTGGATCTTTGTTGCTCGACTTTGGGGATCACCGTTAATATAGTCGATTGAGGATTTTCAAGGTGAATGGTCGACCTTGCTATGCTCTTCCCTGTTTGGTTTTTTCTTTTCTTTCTTCAGTTTGGCTCTGGTTTTTGCCGTGTTGTTTGTTTTGCTAAGTTGGTCGTGGTGTTTGCTCAGGGTTTTTTCATTCCCAGTTTGTTCTTCATTGCTTTGGTTGAATAAAGTTTGCTTTTCAAAAAAAAAAACTTGATGGAGTTGGAGACTTGTAGTTGGAGTTAGAATTGGAGTGGGGTTCAATTTCTTTCAGCTTAGTTACTTCGGCAACCTCCTAAGAAAGAAAGCAAGGTTTTGTTTGGGTCCCCTACCCCTAGTAAAAAAAATAGCCCACCATTTATGAATGAATTCCAATATTGCTCATTACAAGCTTAATTAACCATGACATTGGTTAAAAGTAATTTTTGGCACTACTTAAAACAAGCTTTCTCCGTATCATCGGCTTTCAATATTGATTTATTGATTCATAACAAGCCTTGTGTACTGAAAAACAACCAAGTTCAATTATTGTCATTTTTGTTTTTGAATAGCAATTTATTCAAAGATGGCCAAGGAAATAAAAGACCACAACAAGAAAATGCTTGCTAACCACACAACAACCTGAGAAAAATAGCCCAAACAAAGAAAAGGAACAACAAAGAAAGAAACAAATAAACAAGAAGCAAAACAGAGGCTCCTAAAACCAAACAAAAAACTGAGCAAAGGCACCACCTCGAACCTTTATCGCACACAAATTAATTTGCATTAACTGACAGAGATCTCCATTAGGGCATCTCCAACCCGAATAATTCTTTTGGTGCAATTTACACTATTTCACCATTTCATCTCAAACTCACTACACTAAATTTTACACTAAAAAGAATAATCTTTTTAATATTCCTTTTCTTTCCTTTTTTTTAATATTTCTCTACAATTAACATTTCATCCCATAATTAACATAATATTGTAATATGATAAGAAATTATGAAATTAATACATTAAAAGAAATTAAATTAATTAGGTAAAATATTGCATTTATTATTAAAATAACTTAAACATTACATTTCATAAAATAAAAAAGAAAAAGCATAAAAATAAAAATACATATTTATTATCATCTAATTATCTGAATTAATATATTTATCTCACAAATGATCTATTAAGGCATTTCAGAGTTCAATGTGAGCCTCTTTATCCCTGATTTTTCTATGTCGTCTTAGGAATTCTTGAAATCGGGTATTTTCATCTAACACCATCTCAACTTCTGGAGTTAATGCTTCCATATGATCCTCAATTGCTGCATCAGCATCACGCTCATCCTCGATTATCATATTGTGCATAATAATACACGTAATCATTATATCATGTAAAACATGTATACGTCAAAAATGTGTTGGCCTTGCGACAATTGTAAACCATGGTTGGAGAACTCCAAATCCACGTTCTATATCTTTTCTACATCCTTCTTGTTTCTTTGCAAATAATTTTTTTTTCAACCACGTAGATCGTGAATAGTTTGTACAAGCGTAGACCATTTTAGATATATACTATCAGTTAAATAATAACTCATATTATATTTTTTTTCCTTGAATGACATAATGAGCTGGAGGTGCAATAACTTGAGCGAGGTTGGCAAAAATATAGGATGCCTCCAACACATTAATCTCATTGTTCGTACCCAGCAAACCAAAATATGCATGCCATATCCACATATCATAATCAGTTAAAGTATCTAAAAAAATAGTTAAGGATTCACTGCGACCTGTATATTGTCATGCCTAAGCCGTTGGACAATTTTTTCACTTCCAGTGCATACAATCTAGACTACCCAACATTCTTAGAAAACCACGATCTTTACCTATACAGAGTAGTCTGGCAACGTCAGTAGCGTTAGCTGATATTAGATACTCATCTGTAAATTCATCCACAACAGTATGACAAAGTCTCTTCCAACTTTCATTCTTATATTTTAATATACTCATCAGTATCACCTGCTAGTAGACCATATGCCAAATCTGAAATACTGTTGTTATTTTTTGTAGAGCAGACAAACACAGTCTACTCACACTATCTCTTTGTTGCACAAAGTAGTTGTAACGAGCTTCAGCTTTTTCAACATTATGAAAGAATAAACTTCTACCCATTCGAAAGCTTTGACGGAACATTTGTTCGTTATATCGTGGGTTATCGACAAAATAGTCGTAGAACAAATGACGATTAGCACTTTCCTGATCTCGATTGATCACTATATGTCCAATAATTGAGTCTCCGCGGGTCACTGGGTTGTTTTGTTGATTGAGATATTGAGCGATGGCCCGTTGGATGTTACCATGTTGGGCAATTATCGCTTCTTGTTTTGCAACAATCGCTTCAAGATCTGCCATAAGTTGCACTTCCTCATCATCGGAAGATGAAGATGAGAAATTAGATGGACCTTCGATATTGAAATTCATTTTTGCTTGGAGTTGAATTGAATAAGTTAGCAAACTTTGGTGTAGGATATTTATAATTGTGAAATATACATTCTTGATAAGAATATCTTATCTTTTCTATATGGACCGATTGTCAAGTTTTGACCCGGGTAGTGTATTTACCAAAACAGGGTTGAAAGAATCCCCAATTCGATCGAAGAACATGAGCAGTGACAAATATAAACAAGTTCAAAATTAAGATTAAAAAGAGGTAATTACACAAAAGTGACCAATGACTCATCTAATTCGCATGCTCAATTGCATATTCCAACACTTAACTCGATCGAGTAGCTCCATCTCATACAAATTCCTAATTCGATCGAACAAGATGAGCAGTAAATCATAATAACCAGGATATATTTTTCACTTTAAAATAGTGATTGCATTACACATGCTTCTAGAAGAGCGAGTGGATGATAGCTGTATCCAGCTGGTTACATCTCATAACGTGGCACACAATAGCTATAAGCCTACGTGAAAAAAGGAGATACAGATAAAAACACCTTAATTCAAAAAACTTCAATGCCTGAACCTAGACATCCAGTATGCGTAGTAGGGCCCACTCACTCACTGACAAACCATTGGATGGGTTTCCAGAGCATCTGAATTGTAGGATACCTTTCTGCAATAATATCTCAACTTTTTCATAAATCTGATTTTCACTTTTCCAAAAATATAAAGATAAGATATCTGAGCTATAAAATGTCAACCATTGGATGGATTACATCACCATATGAACCGTAGGAGTAAATCTCGAAAATAATATATATACTTCTCTAGAATTCTTATCTTCACCTTTCCCAAAATTTGATGAAAGGAATATGATTTCAAATGCCAACCAATGGATGGATTTCCTCACTATCTGAACCGTATGTTGAAATCTGAAAAGAGTACCTCCTAGTTTCTATAAATATCAACCCAAACTAAATTGAACATATCCCTTCAAATCTCTTATCCCTTCGAATCACTTATCTCTTCAAACCACTTTTCTTTCCAAACCATTTTTTTTCAAAAAATTGTCTTAAAAAAGAAGTTCTTTATACACACATGCAGAAGTCACATCTTTGTCACGTATAACTTGATGTTTCATAAAACCTGATCATAAGTATTTACAAATCGAAAGATATGTTCTGGTCTCAAGTTGAGAGTGATTACAACAACAACAACAAACAACAAACCAGAATTTATCATTGAACTTCGTTTCAAAAGAAGTTTGCAGTGTCGAATGCAGACTATCCTTACCGCAATTGAGAAATTACAAGGATGCCTACGACAGATCGAAAGTCATAATCCTAGTGGTGCCTCTGAAGTTGATATTATTAGTAATTGTTAAAATTAAAGTTGTAGAAAAATTATATTTAATATTTAATTTTAACATATATATATATTTTTATCATTTTGCTGATAAACCGGGCAAAATTCTTATTAGCACAAGAAAACAAATACAAAATGGATTCATGTTTGACCATGTGTGGCACATCCTCAAAGATATGTAAAAATTTACAGATAATGATACTGCAACATTAGCCTTTCGAAGGCAAAGTGAACATTTTGTTTCATCACAAGAAGACTCTCCAATTCTAAAGTCTCCCACACCGGTATCTTCCGGACTATCTTCATTTTCTTTGAATATAACTAGTGATGACATTGGGGGTAGTTCTTCTCAACATCTCATTGGGGTTAAGAAAGCAAAATTGAAAAAGAGGGTTGAAGAACATATTCAACAATTTGTGACACTTTGAAAGAAGGACAACCATAACTCATGGAAGTTTATAAAAAAAAACGTTGATGAGAGGCAAAGAACTACAATATTATAGAGAGAAGATTGGAGTTGCGGGAAACCAAAATTGTGATGATGGATTTGAATACCATAACTGATCCAATAAAGTGCGAGTTTGTGAATCGACAACAATTAAAAATTATATGTTTATGAGGTTTCTGTTCAGATGCAATCGGAGGTTGATTCGTGGTCCGATCGAGTAAAACTTTCACAGGCGTGCTCATCATATAAGGGTCTACATTCTGGATGGTGGAATTATCAATCGGAGCTCCATGTTGTGAGTTTTATAGTTCTGAATAGGGCTGGATAGAAAACGGGAGAGGTATTGTGCAAGTTTCTTCAAAGAGAGATATCTCTTTGATATGTATTCCGATTGAGCTGAAATTTGGATAGAATCTTCTTCGCTCGTGGTTCTACGATCTGTTGGTTGGATAGTTGGTTGGAAATTTCTGCAGAGGGTTACACATCCAAAACAAAGGATTTGAGTTTGTGCAATCCTATCTTTCTTGTTTTACTTTTTAATATTGCATGTGTTGCCAAGATTAGTTTATCTTGAGATTGATGTGTTACATGCCTCTAGTTTAGCTAGAGAGAACTATGTATATTCCTGTTAAATTTTGAATATTTTGATAGTGAAGACTTTGGAGGACCTATGGCTTTTACTCTTCAATTTGGGGATGTTTTCCACATAAAATTGCTTGGTGTTCTTGTATTTGTGATTGAGCTTGTGGTTGTGTTAATTGTTGTTCTATTTAATTGCTTCATATTAGGTTCACACAATAGAGGATGAATACTGTTTGTTGTTATTAGTTGTGCGTTTCATACTATCACAAATGGCTTGTTAATCTTCACAGCAGAGATTCTGATTTTGGCTTGGAGCTTTTTCATGACTCTAAGATTCTTCATCAACTCTGTCATTGCCCACAAAAGGGTATCGAAAGTCATGTCTATTGCTTCGAGAAATAGATCTTGAAATATTGCAAACCGATTTATCAAAAGTTTTAAGTAACACCGTATATAATTTTTTTAAAAAAAAATTGCACCGTATATAATGTTATTGTACAAAATATGTATAACTACATGAATAGAAATTAAACTCTTGTTAACAAAAACACTTTCAAACACACCCTTAAAAAGTTTTCAATGTTATGTGATGTTATTAAAAAATATAAACATAAGTTGTGTAATATATTCTAAGAGTAATGTTTTTTTTTTTTTTGAATCGGCAAGAATTTATTAAGAGGCCAAAGGCCAACCATAAAGAGACAAGAAACAAAACAGCTGAGGTCCTACCAAACAACAAGAAAACGCCAAAACAAAAGAGGCAGAACAGGAGCAAGAAAGCACAACAAAAGAAAAGAGCAGCCAAGACCTACACAAAAGAAAAGAAACAGAAGCCCAAGAAACAACACACAAGCACCAAACCCTCACACAAGAAAAACGCGAAAGAAACAAAACAAAGACAAATGTCACCCCACTCCAGACTATCTGTAGGCCTTTCGAAGTGAGTAGGATGAAACGAAATTCAACCACCAAGATCGAACGAAATAGGCTGCCGAAACAGCAACCTTGGAGACAATGATATAGGCCATGAAGCGAAAAAGGGGGAGCATTGATGAAGATAAAAGAAAATAGCCCTACATGAAAACCATCACTCACTCCAGCATAACACATCCTTACAACCAGCAGAACCCTTCTTAGCAAGGTTATCTGCAAAATAGTTAGAAGTCCAAGGGTAGTAAACCACCGAAGTCTGTCCCAAACTAACTAAGTTGCTCTCGATGTGTAAAATAATCTGCTCATGATTATTCCCTTCAAGATCCCTACTTGTCACCCACTCCACTGCAAGTTTAGAATCACAAGCAATTGTGAGATTCCATCTCAACAATTCTGGTCTAGATCCAAATAAATCACAGGCTCTTGCAATGGCAAGCAATTCTGCTGAAATGACATCCTGAATCCCAACAAAAGACGAAAAACAAAACACAAAACCTTGCCAAGGTGATTCCTGAGCACACCACCTATACCAACGTAACTAGGAGACCCCCTCACTGATCCGTCAATATTGAACTTTAAGTCGTTAGTCGTAGGGGGGATACACTTCTCAAATCTAGAATAATTAGTTTTTGAGGCTTCCGAACAATAATCAACAATGTTCAACAGAATAAGAGTTATAGGAATCGAAGAACCTTTTCCAAAGTGTTTAAACCACCACCGACTCTTAATCTCACCATATCCTCCACCCGAATGAAGTCCACCAGAATATCCTTGAAAATAATTTGATTACGAGCTTCCCATATAGACCACACTACTGCAAGAAACATAGACTTCCAAGCTTTACTCGAATTTGTCTTAGTACAAAGATTGTGCCACCCCTTCCAACAATCTATTAAAGTTGGAGAAATACAATAAGAAAACCACCACCAGCTAATACAATTCTGCCACAGTCTCCAAGTCCTCTTACACCGTAAAAAAAGGTGGTCAATTGACTCAACATTGTTTTGGCAAAAAGGACATTCCAAATTCACACCTATATGAACCCCACATTTAGAAAGTAACTCCCTAACTAAAACTCTACCATTGAGTAATTGCTAGAAGAAAAGCTCAATCTTGGGAGGACAAATACCCAACCAAACCTCCTTGAAGATCGTCTCCACCTGATCATGCCTATTCTCCAAACATCTTCGAAAAGATTTAACCGAAAACTTGCCAGATGAATCATGAACCCAACTCATTGAATCATGAACTGTATCCATAACTTTAGTGTTCATTAAACAGTCTAAGAAACACCTCTATTGGTTAATCTCCCAATCAAACAAATTTCTTCTTAAAGATATATCTCACTCCCATTCCGACCCCTCCCTATGCCCATAATTGCTGATACAACCTAATTTATCCATAGCAAGAGCATAAATCCTTGGGAAAACCTCTTTAAGAGAAGACCCTTCCACCATAATGTCTGACCAAAGACTGGCTCTATCCTCCTTTCCTACTAACACCCTCACTTCCTCCTTCAAAATCTGAGCTGAGATCGACCCATTTTTTAGAAACTTGGCAATTGATTTTGTAAAGACCGAACTATTAGCCCCACAAGCCCAGTCCCACCGTAAAATGTCCTTTTGGATCCCATATTTAGCACAAATAGCTCGCTTCCATAAAGGAGAACTCTCCACACCGAACCTCCACACCCATTTGGCCAATAAACCCTTATGCAAGTTTAAAACTGAACAAACACCTAAGCCCCCTTCCTTTTTGCTTTGGCAAAGAGTTACCCACTTAATAGAATGAATTTTCCTCTTTTGAATCCCATAACCCAAAAAAAAATCCCTTTTCAATCTTTCAATTGTTTGAGTAATGCTAATCGGCATAGTGAAAACAGACATGAAATAGGTTGGTAAGTTGGTCAGCACCGATTTAATAAGCACTAGCCGACCTCCCTTGTTTAGAAATATTTTTTTCCAAGGCGCAAGGCGACGTTCCACAAGTCTAACCAAATCTGACCAAAAGATCTTTGAACCGGGATGACCTCCAAGAGTCAGCCCCAAATACGAGATAGGCAAAGCTGCCCTCACACACCTAAAAATACCAACCCAATCCCTTGACTGATCGCACACCTTACCCACGTCAACAATGGACATTTTATGAAAATTCAAACGCAAACCCGAAACCAGCTCATAACATCTTAGAATTCTCCTAGCATTCTGAAGATATTGTTCCTTAGGTTGTAGAAAAACTAAAGTATCATCAGCAAACTGTAAATGGGAAATATGCTCCTCCTCCAAGCCAAGAACAACTCCTTTTATCATATTCAGCTCTATCGCTTTTCAGAACAAAGCATTCAACCCTTTTGCCACCACAATAAATAAAAACGGAGAGAGAGGATCTTATTGGCGAAGACCCCTCTCCAAGCCAAATTCTCTTGAAGGTTTCCCATTTACCAAAACAGAAAGTTTGGGAGAAGATATGCAATTCCTCACCCAATTTCTCCATCACGAACCAAACCCCATTTGTTTCAACAATTCCTCAAGAAAGGAATGATCCACTGTGTCATAAGCCTTTTCAAAGTCCAGTTTCACCAATAACCCCCCCTCTTTGCTCGACCTCCAGTGGTGGATTATCTCCTCTGCAAGCACAAAACTATCCAAAAATTTCCTATTCTTAACAAAAGCCATTTGTGACTCCCCAATCACCACATTCACAACTCTCTTCATTCGGTTGGCTAAAGTTTTAAAGAATTTTATATAAACACCCCACTAAATTAATAAGTTGGAAACCTGCCATAAACTCCAGTTTATCACATCTGGGAATCAAAGTAATAAACGTTTTATTCAAGTCTTTCACAACCGCACCATATCTATTAAACTCCTCAATAAACTTCATAAAATCCCTTTCAATGACATCCCAATTAGCCTTAACAAAGCCTAAATTAAACCCATCTGGACCCAGAGCTGTATTTCCGTCACAATTAGCCAAAGCTTCCTTCACCTCTTCCAAGTTGAACCTTTCTTCCAACCAAGCACTGTCCATAACTGAAAGTTTATTAAAAGATAGACCAGTAGCCATTGGACACTTCCACTTTTCTTTCCTATAATGATTCTCAAAATAATCTCTATTAGAACCCCGTTCACCGGTCAAGCAGCGGAATTAGGTTTTAAAATTTTTATATAGATCATAATCTGTATCTGGGATCAGTGAACTTGGGATCGTAATTATTTTTTGAAAATAATACATAAAATATGTAAACACAAGAAAATTGAAATCGATATAATCAGAAGAAAATCATAACAACATTTGGAGGCTCCTTCACTTTATGATATACTCCTGTCTGAACCACTCGATCTTCCTCGCTATCTCCCGGAACTGGTACCTGCGTGTGGGCGCGTCACGTACTCTGGAACTTGAATGAAGGATACAGAGAGAATGAAGAAGTAACTATTTCTTCCTCTTGAAAAACCCACTAGAACAATTCTAGTTTTCAAAATAAAATATATATTTTCTTTTTCTTTTTCATGTCACTGTGCACGACCACATGCAAAAACAAATAGTCTCCTTTTTTAAAATAAAAACAAAATCAGGAGACCTAATGCACTTTTTTTTTTGTTTTATAAAAAGTCAATACCTTTTTTTCAAAAGAAAATAATATATATAAGCTTTGCTGTGCGTTATTCTTTTTGGCTTCACACACCCAAGTTACAACATATGCAAACCAAACCTTGTGTCTCACGTACCTAAACAAATCGCTTTTGCACTTGTTCACACAAGCAAATTGCCTTTTATGCCAACACTGATTCGTGTGTTGAATTTAAAGAATGTATTTATATATATATATATATATATGTTTGTATTTATCATATGTAAATTTTATCAGATGTACACGTCATTGACAAAGAGGATAAAATTGTACGTCATTGACAAAGAGGATAAAATTGTCAGGTGCATATCCGAATAGGCGTTCAGAAAATATCCCGCAACATATCTCTAAAGAATAGGAACCCGAGTAGGTATAAAAATAAGTATTGAGCAAAACCTATTCGGGATCAGCTGACGTCATGTTCTACTTGGGATCAGTTGACGTCATTGGGGATCAGCTGACGTCATGTTCTACTCTGGATCAGTTGACATCATTCGGGAGCAGCTGACGTCGTGTTCTACTCGGAACAAATATGAAGACATTAGAATAAAGAAGTCTAGTACTTAACTCGCGTACGAATCAAGATTCATATTAGAATACGCAAAGATATCCACGTCGAAGAAGAATTCCAAGAAGAATAGAATACCAAAACAGGAAAAAGGTTCCATGTTAGACAACAACTTTATTTCTTCAAAAAGACTACGCATTTGTAAGGAAATAAGTCCTAAACAAACTATATTACCAGAGTCCCATTCGATCTCTATACAAATCTCCGAAATAGGAAAGAAGACAAACTCCAACAAGTAACCAATCATAATTAAATACAAAAATATTTTATTACTTGTACAAAAAGGATTAGGGTTCTATGCACATATAAATAGACCCATAATCTCGTCATAAAGATATATATATATATATATATAGAAGAATACAAAGAGAAAAAAGAGAGATCGAGAGTTGTAAATCTTTATTTCAATAGTGGATTTTGGCTCGGTTGTTTGCTCAACCACCCGTGGACGTTTCTCCGGTCATCGAAGTTTTACCACGTAAAAATTGTATCTAATTACTTTCTTCTTCTCTTTCTCTTTGAGATCACAACTAAAATCCAATCTTTTTGACTTTCTCACACATCAAGAAATCGACGTCAACAATTGGCGCTAGAAGAAGAGGTTGAACCTCCGATTTGATTAAAGGTAATGGCGGGAAGTGGAAGTAGAAACAGTTTTGGGGATATCCAAAAATCTCCAGATGATGTTCATATTGGCAATAGTTCACGAGATCTCGCCACAACCGAGAACCAACCAATATCTCTGGTGGGGATCCAACAAATCCCTCCGACCAGTGAAGACCTAACACGACATTTTCGTGAGGCACAACAACAGTTGGTAGCGGATGCGGCAAAGGAAGGAGTTGAAATACTAGCTGCAGAAGAGAATAAACCTCATAATCCTCCACTTACAAGGCTTCATTCGGTTATAGTTGGATCAGAACCAGATGTACCAGAAGTGGGAAGGAACTCTGTTCCAATTAATTAGGTTGAACGTGAAACACCCGAAGAGGAGCAACCACGCCAAAGGCAGAGCCACGATTAGATGCCACATAATAGACACCGCAAGCATGACCGACACATTGATCGGTTGTCATCAGAAGATAGTGATCGGCACCATCACAAGCGCTGTCACAGAACCATACGCTTGCAAGGATCAACCCGTGAGACTCTGCAACAAAGCGAAGAGGAGCTTGAAAAAGGCATGACATCATGGAGATCCGGTGGGAGATAGAGACGTTGTAATTCAGAGCCTGACCCGAGAAGTTGAAAACAATAGGCGTCAAATGGACGCACTGGTTAGACGTTATAGGTACAATGACTAGTCTGACGACGATTCTGATAGTCAATTCACTAGGGACATCCTGCGAATCCCATTCCCATAAAGATTCAGGATACTGCACGTGAAACAGTTCAAGAAGGATACATATCCTAAAGAACACGTCAGACGGTATAAAAGTGCTATGGCTCAGTATGCCCACAGCGACCCCTTATTATGTCTCAACTTTCCACAGACTCTAGGAGACACGGGCTCAAGATGGTTTGGAAGATTGCCCCCAACAAGCATCGGAAGTTTTGGTAAATTACGCAGAAGTTTCTCAAGATAATTTTTAGGTAACGTTCACATGAAAAAATCAGTGGCTTACCTTTCTCAGCTGAAACAAGGGAAAGATGAGTCATTAAAAAAACACCTGGGGAGATTTGGCCAGGCGGTATCGTAAATCGACAGTGCAAATGACGAAGCAATAATTGTTGTATTCATAAACAATTTACAGAATGGACAACTATCTTTTGACTTAATAAGAGCCTGTCTAACCAGATATACAGATATGATGGACATGGCGGGAGGATATGCACTAGCCGAAGAAGATGAGTTAGCCACGGGAAGATGCTACATGCACGGAGGAAATCCCGAACAAAAGGATGTCGAGACAAAGGTACAGAACCAAAAGGGAAAACAAAAAGGAAACGACAAAGAAAGAAGCAAAGACGGAGGAAAAGGGTGTAATGCCGACCAGACCACAGAGAAATTCTAAGGAAAATACGCAAACTACACCCCTCCCCGAAAAAAGTAGAAAGAAATCCTGGCCATACTGGAAGAAAAGAATATGGTAAAAGATTCACGCCGACAGTCTCAGTTTGCCTGACGAGATACAACTTAATACTGTAGATTTCACAAGGAAACCGGTCATGAGACTTCCAAGTGTTACCAGCTCAGAGATTACATAGAGACCCTCATTCAGGAAGGACACTTACAGGATATAATCTTAAAAAGAGATGAGAGGCTAGAAATAAAGAAAGAGACTAGGGTCGATCACAGCTCCGGTCTAAACCAATGGGCCAGCCTAGAGGCCAATGAAGTAATACAAACAATCTTTGGAGGACCATCAACTGGAAGAAGTAATCGAGAGCGAACACAGGAAATTAGAGAAGCGGTGGAGGCCAGATAGAATTTTGATGTGAACTGGGGCGAACCAGACCCGAAAAGGGTAAAGAAAGGATGGGACCCAATAATATTCACAGAAGCTGACTCACATGGGGTTGATGTTCGACCAAATGATGCCCTGGTCATAAGTGCCCGAATTGGACATAGGGAAGTCAGGAGAATTTTAATAGACAATGGTAGTTCAGCAGATATTCTCAATGTAGTTGTTTACAATCAACTCAGATTGGACCGAAAGGATTTATAGCTTTTTCAAACCCCATTTAAAGGGTTTGGGGGAATTGAGGTCAGGTCACTCAGGACGACAAAGTTGCCCGTAAAAATTAGAGTAGCACATTGCCTTAGATAATTGGCCTTATAATGCATTGTCAGGTCGGCCATTCATGAATAAAACTAAGGTCGTAACAGCTACTTACGCCTTAATGATCAAATTTCTGACCGAACAGGGGGTCAGAGTAGTCAAGGGGTCCCAAGAGATGGTCCGAAGAGCTAATCTGTCAGTTTACAAAGATAGAGACAATGGTGGACAAATATGCACTATAACACAGCTAAATCAGAATAAAGAGTCACTATCGTTCGAATTTGACCCAAAGGAAGAATCTAAAGAGTCCAAAAATGAACCGGTCGAAGAAATAATCTTGAAAGAAGATGAACCCGATAAGAAGATCAAGATCGGGGCCAATTTAGAAGGAAAAGTTAAACAAAGCCTCGCTGATCTGCTCAAAGAGTACAAGGATGTGTTCGCCTAGAGTCATAAAGACATGGTCGGGATAGATTCTCGAATAATATCTCACCATCTCATGGTAGACTCGAATGTAAAACCAGTAATACAAAAGAGAAAGACATTCAATCTCGAAAGAAGCCAGGCAATAAAGCAGGAAGTGGAGAAGTTACTCGTTGTAGGGTCAATTAGAGAGATCAGCTACCCTCAATGGGTAGCTAATGTGGTCCTCATCCAAAAGAAAAATGGTCAGTGGAGAATGTGTATAGATTTCATAGATTTAAATAAGGCATGCCCAAAAGACAGTTTTCCACTACCAAGGATAAATCAACTGCTTGATGCTACATCAGACCACGAGTTACTCAGTTTCATGGACGTCTACTCAGGATATAACCAAATCTGGATGAATAAGGCAGACGAAAAAAAACAGCGTTCACAATCGATCAGAGCTTATATTGTTACACAGTAATGTCCTTCATGCTAAAAAATACAGGCAACATACCAAAGGCTGGTCAACAGAATCTTCACATGCAAAATAGGAAGAAACATGGAAGTTTACATAGATGACATGTTGACCAAGAGCATCTCGACAGACAGACATACCTCAGACCTACGAGAGACATTCGACGTCTTGAGGAGATATCAAATGAAGCAGAACCCAAATAAATGCCTATTTAGCGTTCCTTCAGGAAGGTTCCTGGATTTCCAAGTTCACCATAGGGGAATCAAAGTAAACCATGAAAAGATCCAAGCTCTACAAAAAATGACCTCACCAAGGACGCAAAAAGACGTGCAACGCTTAACAGGATGCTTGGCTTCCTTAGGTAAATTTATATCAAAGGCCACAGACAAATGTGCTCCCTTTTTTAAAGTAATTAAAAAAGGAAAAGGACTCGAATGGAACGAAGAATGCGAGCAGGCGTTCTTAAAAATCAAAGTGTACCTAGGGCAAGCTCCCATCCTTTCGAAACCAAAAATGGGAGAGATACTCCACTTGTACTTATCAATTACAAAATTAGCAGCAGGTTCAGTTCTAGTCAGAACAGAGGATGGAGTACAAAGGCCAGTGTACTATACCAGTAAGACACTTCTTCCAGCTGAAACCTGGTATTCACAGGTAGAAAAAATGGCCATAGTATTGGTTTCGGCAGCAAGGAAGCTAAGGCCATACTTTTAGACTCATGCAATCCAGATCCTCACCGATTGCCCACTTAAGTAAATTTTACAGAAGCCAGAAATTTCAGGAAGAATAACCAAATGGGCAATCGAGATAAGTGAATTCGATATCTAGTACGTCCTCAGGACATCTCTCAAAGGCCAAGTAGTGACAGATTTTATAGCAGAGTTCATAGAACCAAACCTGGAAGAAAAAAAAATGTTGGGCAAAAATTTCTCATGGAAATTATATGCCGATGGCTCTTCTGACACTCACGGCAGCGGGGCAAGGATCATAGTATGCATGCCGAAAGGAGATGATGTCGAGTGTGCCATGAGATTCGACTTTAAAGCAATGAAAAATCAAGCCAAGTATGAGGCGCTACTAGCTGGACTCAAAGTCTACATAGCCCTCGGAGCAGATGAGGTCGAGATATTCAGTGACTCACAGGTAGTCGTTAACCAAGTCCTGGATGAATACCAAGCCAAAGATGAAGGTATGATAGCTTATCATGACTTAACAAAACAGCTCCTTTAGAAATTCAAAGAATATAAGATTGCCCAGATCCCTATGGAGGAGAATGAAAAGGCATATGCTTTGTCCAAGCTAGCATCAGCAACGACCACAATTAGACCAAAAACTATTCCGGTCGCACATCTCCTCTAACCGAGCACAGCTGAGCCAAAAAAACTTTGAAATCTTAGAAACCCGAACACCGTCAGACAGTTAGATGACTCAGCTAAAAAGGTTCCTGAAAGAAGGTGTACTTCCAGAAGATCCCCTACAAGCCAAACGTATCAGGTATCGGTCAGCAAGATACACTTTAATCGGAGGAGAACTGTACAGAATAGGGTTTTCTCGAACACTCCAAAGATGTATATCAGAGGAATATGTATATCAAATACTACATGAAATCCACGGTGGAATATACGGAAACCATACTGGGGGAAAAAGTTTAGCACACAAGGTACTTAGGCAAGGTTATTATTGATCCACTTTATTCTCGGATGCACAGCTATGTTCAGAAAGCTGCAATACATGCCAAAGGATTGCTAACAATATCCGACAACCCCCCGAAAAACTTAGAAACCTTACATCCCCATGGCCATTTTCCATGTAGGGCTTGGATTTAATTTGCCCAATGCCAGCAGGGACAGGGGGTGGAGCGAATCATGCAATAGTAGCCATTGACTATTTCACGAAGTTGAAGCCTTGGTGCATATCACATAAGCAAATACCATAAATTTCGTGAAGAAAAATATACTCTACAGGTTTGGAGTCCCAAACACTATCATCACTGACAACGGTACCCAGTTCGATAATGTAAAATTCAAACAGCTGTGTAAAGAGTATCAAATTGCCAATTACTACGCTACATCTGCCCACCCTCAAACAAATGGACTAGCTGAAGTAGTAAACAAAATCATCAAGTATACACTCAAAGCAAAGCTAGATGACAAGAAAGGAAGTTGGGTCGAAAACTCCCCGAGGTGTTATGGGCATATCAGACGACAATAAGAACTTCACCAGGAGAGACCACATTCACTTTAGCATTTGGAACAAAAGCTGTTATCCCCATAGAAACATCATATGTATCACCCATGGTCAGGCTATATAATGAAGACTAGAATGTTGATATGCTGTTACAAAGTCTAGATGAACTAGAAGAGAAAAGGGAGAAGTCCCAAATACGAAATATGGCATATCAACAAAGAGTTAGGAAATTCTCATGTTCGAGTTAGAAAATTCCAACTAGGAGACCTGGTACTCAGAAAGATGTCGCTGAATACAAAAAACAAAGATGAAGGTTCATTGGCTGACAAGTGGGAATGCCCATACAAGATTGAATGAGTAGCTGGCCATGGAGCATATTAGATTGCACGACCAGATGGAGGGGGTCTTACCCCGACCATGCAACATCTAATTTTTGAAGATTTTATATCCTTAAAATTTAGTTTCCTTTTTAGTCAGGATAATTTTAGTCAGGTCAATTATTAGCTTTGAAATTTAAATCATTGTTGGTTTTACAGTTATAAATAAAAATCAAACTCAGGATTTCCGAAATATAAAGCATATGATAATAATAACATATGAAAGAAGAGCATGATAATAAGAACATGCAAATAGAATACTCGGGACCATTAATTCCCGAATGGATGGAGAAGCTAGAATGAGCACGCCAACCGAGCAAGGTCAGTCTACCTTAGCAAAAAAGTAAACCTGATGCCCCAGATTCTGGAAAACAGCTCGGGGTGCTATCAAGAAAAAATCTAGGTAAAATGTGCAGCTGTGTTAAACGGTTCAAAAAGCTTAACGATTCGGCAAACCCTTGCACAGACAAAACTGGGGAGACTTCATTGGTAACTTGTGCGAGGACTCGAACGTATGATCATGGTGAGCCTTGATGTAATGTTTGGGTAATAACCGAGTATGAAATATGAGTAAATCTACTCACTTGTTTCAAGATGGCTTGGTTAATATAAAGTCAGTTTAATAAGATACATGGCGTTAAAAGGAACTCCGGATAACAAAACCAGGTTTAATAAGATACTCGGAGAAGTTACTCGGACATAATTAGTTAGTTTAATAAGATACTTGGCACAAAAAGATTACATTAGCCAGTTTAGCAAGATTTGGCAGAGATTGCATTAGCCAGTTCAATAAGATACTCAGCGTTAGAAGCAACTCAAAATAATAAAACCAAGTTAGATAAGATATTCGGTACTCGGTACTCTGTACTTGGTGAAATTTCTTGAGTAATGAGTCAGATTAAACCACCTGGTTCTCTGGAATTAAATAGTTCACATGACTTTCATTGATAAAAATCTTTAAAAAGGTGAATATTTACAAAAATAACTAAGGCTGGGAAGAAGATTTGGAACTCTTGCCGATGCTCGGGTCAGGCACCATTTCATACTCACGGAGAAGACTTTCATTTGAAGGCCAAGCAATTGTGTCGACCGAATCATCCATCCACTAGCTGTAATCTACTCCAGGGATCGGGCCAACATCAGGCTTCGAACCTTCTATGCCGGATTCTTGACTAGCATAGAAGGTCGAAAGAGAATGCTCTGATGGAACCTCCAGATGCATAGGATGGGGCTCTTTACCTCTGCTATGGCAATAAGCTCTCCACTCTTTCATCTGAGTACGAAGAGATTCCAGGGATCGGTCCACGTGATTCTTCATCGACAGCTCCTAGTTGGTTCAGGCTTTTTCAGTTGCCCAATTCTTGACCTTAAAAATTTCGTCAGCTGAAACTAACTCTCACTAAAATTCCTGAAAGAGAAGGGCATCATAAGCTGGGGATCTTTTAAAACGATCGACCCCCTGGACTTCAAGTTCCAGCCTGGCCTCCTTGGATAGGGACTCGACCATCAAAGTTTGGTGTTCCAAGTCTTCAATCTTCTACTCATAGGAAGACTTGGACTGATCCGATTCTTGTTCTGCTTTAAGCAACGATTCCTGGGCAAAAGACAATAAGTTTTGAAGCGACATAGCCTTCACCTCTACCAAATAAGCTCTTTCCTCAGCCTCCACTTGCTTGT
Source organism: Dipteronia dyeriana (assembly GCA_032871835.1). Taxonomy (NCBI): domain Eukaryota; kingdom Viridiplantae; phylum Streptophyta; class Magnoliopsida; order Sapindales; family Sapindaceae; genus Dipteronia; species Dipteronia dyeriana. Next base: position 26,410,415 of record CM065300.1, on the reverse strand, counting down.
CCAAACAATGGTCGGTAAACATCTGGGCAGAGCCCACCTCCTTTTGATAAGCCGATTCGACCCGAGCACGGCTATCCTCACTCTCCTTCAGCTGAGCTTAAAGATGCCTTATTCGATCGGTTTGATGTTATTGCTTCTGAACCAGCTCAGTAAACTCGGCCACCATCTACAAGGAAGATTAATTAAAAATCTAGAAAGCAAAAGACTTAAAAAAAGTTGGGAATAAAGCTTACATAAGATGCGTCGTTGAAAATATTCTAAAGACGGCTCGTTAAAGAAGCATCCCTGAAATGGCTCCAGTGATCATCCCCGATGAAAGCCCAACTAGATGAAATCGCCCTCAATATATCCTGTGGAGAAAGACAGGAAGAACCTCTCAAAAGTTCAGCCCTTACATCCCGAGTACGATGGAAGCTAAGATCAGCCGAAGGGTCTTCTTGATCGTCATCTCGAAATGATCCAAAAAAGTCAGGATCAAGGTTTGCTTGTCCATCTGAGGTTTTATCTCTATCCCCGATATCCATCCGCTCAATAGAAACCTCAACCGGGGAGCTCGACTCACTGGGCCCCTCACCAAGACCATCACTTTGCCTCCCCCCATCTTCAGGCAATTTTTGAGTGTGATCAGTTGGGCCGCTTAGACCACTAGATTCCCCTATGGTAGACTGGATGACTTCCTAGAGGACGTACTCAGGGATCCCTGCTTCAGCCTCTTTAGTTTTCTCATCCGACTCAGGCGGGGTAATACATTTCTTGCTTTGACGAGAAGCTTCTTTTTGGCTCGCCAGAAGGATTGATTTCACCTGGCGAGCTTGGACGTCGCAGACGATGTCCAAGTCATACACTTCAAAGTGATAAAGAGAATCAAGTCAGAATATATAAAAAGCAGAATAAAGAAAAAAGTGGGTGGAAAGACCACTTATGTTGACGGTGATAGCCTGAAATCTGGCTAAAGAAACCAAGTTCTACTATCTTCTTCTCGTTGAAAAGATAAGATCTGCTCTTTTTTTCCAAAATGCGAATTACAGCCCGAGCAAGTCTGGTCAGCCCAGTATTGCAGAATTCAAGTTTTTCTTGTTCTATATATCAGGGGAACAGAAAAAAATGGGGAACCCTTAGCACCGTCCGATTATCCCCGGTCGAAAGAGTAGCTTGAAGCCCAAGGTTACCTCCGGTAAAATACTAACTGTTCTTCCAGTACTTGTTGGACGAAGGGAATCCCCATACAAAGCCCCTCTTTTTGGCATCGTCGGAGGTGTTAACTCCCCGATTCACTTTTGTTCCATCAATGACCCAGCAATCTGGTGGATTAGACATGAGAAAATAACTCCCTGTCCGACCAGATTGCCTTAGTGTGTAGAAGTGCCTGATTTCACTTGGGGAAGGCGGTGAGAAGTTTATCTGGCTCCACATATGCCACATGCACATCAAGATCTTGTAGTTGTTTGGGGCCAGTTGGGCTGGAGTGATCCCTGCTTCAGCCAGAAACCATGTAATAAACGGCTGAAGAGGAAGAGTGACGCCGTAACAAAGTTTGGACCCATAAATTGCCACCATGCCTGGGGAGGGTTCCATACGGCTCCATCACCGGCAGGAGACAGTGTATCTGAGTCATCCAAGTCTAATCGAGCACGATACTTCCAGATCACATCTTCCCCGACCACATTCGGCTCGGCGTCATACCCACTCGGGCGATCGACAGAAAAAGAGAGACGAGATTTTCTAAACTCCTCTTCAAAATCCTTCTAATCAATAATTTGATCCCTGATTCGAACATTGCCTGAGCTATGCTTGTGTACTTCACTTTTACTTTGATGTTTCCCCTTCCTCGATCGAAAAGGTACCATGTGATCAGAAACGATAGATTCATAACTAGATGATTCAAAACTAGATTCGGAACTAAAACAGGCATCAAGGTAAACCCCGAAAACTTCAACATCTAAAAAAAGAGGTTCATCATGAGGGATTTCAACCAATAATCTATGAGCGTAAGAAACCAGTTAAAAATCTCCACGATCAAGAGCTTCAAGAGCTATAGTAAAAAGACAACGAAGGAAAGATGGATCCATTAAAACTAACCTTTTGGGTAAAGAAATCTGTTGTAGAAACTTCAACGGAGACTAAAGGATCTCTGCGTAAAGAAATCGGGGTTGGAAATTTCTAGTTTGAATTTGTGAGAATAAACCAGAGCAACCCCATTCAATGGAGCATTTAAAGAGACAATGACAAGAAACCCTAGGGTCTCAAGAAGCGGGAAAAATTAAAGACAGATTTGATGATGTAGGCGGCGCACTAGCAGACGCGTAGGTCGTTTCTCATAAATGATATCGAGAAATGAAGCGGTGGTAGACATGTGTTAAGAGAAGAACTGACCAGGACCGTTAGGTCTCCAAAACGTCGCAATCATTGAGATCTCTCGTGAGGGGGCAAATTAAATTTACATGGTCACCATTAAGACACATCATTATGACAAGACATTTACTCTGACGTTAAAGAGACGTAAAATATTGAAGGGTTGATTAAAATACTTTTGCCTGGAACGAATCCCTATTTGGTAAAAATATTTTAAGGGGGTGTTATCGTATGTAAATTTTATTAGATGTACAAGTCATTGAAAAAGAGGGTAAAATTGCCAGGTAGATATCCGAATAGACGTTCAGAAAATATCCCGTAACATATCTCCAAAGAATAGGAACCCGAGTAGGTATAAAAATAAGTATTGAGCAAAACCTATTCGGGATCAGCTAACGTCATGTTCTACTCGGGATCAGTTGACGTCATTGGGGATCAGCTGACGTCATGTTCTACTCTGGATCAGCTGACGTCATTCGGGATCAGCTGACGTTGTATTCTACTCGGAAAAAATATGAAGTATCCAAATAAAGAAGTCCATCACTTAACTCGCGTACGAACCAAGAGTCATATTAGAATACGCAAAGATATCCACGTCAAAAAAGAATTCCAAGAAGAATAGAATACAAAAACAGGAAAAAGGTTCCAAGTCAGGCAACAACTTTATTTCTTCAAAAAGACTACGCATTTGTAAGGAAATAAGTCCTAAACGGACTATATCACCAGAGTCTCATTCAATCTCTATACGAATCTCTGAAATAGGAAAGAATACGAACTCCAACAAGTAACCAATCATAATTAAATACAAAAATAGACTCATAATCTTGTCATAAAGATATATATATATATATATATATATATATATATATATATAAGAATATAGAGAAAAAAAAAAGAGATCGAGAGTTGGAAATCTTTATTTCAATAGTGGATTTTGGCTTGGTTGTTTGCTCAACCACCCGTGGACGTTTCTCCGATCATCGGAGTTTTACCACGTAAAACTTGTGTCTAATTACATTCTCCTTCTCTTTCTCTTTGAGATCACAGCTAAAATCCAATCTTGTTGACTTTCTCACACATCAAAAAATCGACGTCAACAGTATCATATACAAAAACTTATATATGTATACACACCAATTTGCATCCAATGCAATCTCTTGTGTTATAATTGATATATATCTTTTAATTATCCTTTTCAAATATATCTAATTTATTAAAAGTGATAATAAGTATTTTAAATTTAAACTTAAATTCAAATACTTAGATAAATGATTTAGTAAAATTAAATAATCCTATTATTTTATCTTCACCTAAATACATATATCAACTAACACCCTCCAATTAATAGTTAATTAATAATTCATAATTATCAATATTATTAAATAATCCAATTATTTAATTAATTTAACTATTAACATTCATTTATTAAATAATCTCATTATTCAATTAATTCCCGAATATATACGTGTCACTTTTGTAACACAATTAATTGGACAATCCAATTAATTAATTGTGACCCTTGTTACCTAAATCGATTGGGCTAGCGAGGGGACCTAATGGACCCATAATATTTTGAGCTTCAATAATCCTTGGAATCATTAATTAAAGTCTTTAATTAATATTCCTTGATTATTAACTCCGGTATTATTCCATTAAAAACCCGAAGCTGCATTCTCTCAATTGCAGACGCTTTTACACAAACCAATACAACTCGGTGTCCATCGATATCTCTATCACACATGGTATGATCCTCCACAGTAGTTCATAGTTAGAACTGGGTTATAATGTCCATTATACCCCTCTAATTACATATTTCTTTTAAGTACCGTTGATTCTCTAATGGACAATAAATCTTATTTCCTTACAGAATTAGGAGAGCGCTCATATTGTCCAAGCCCCAAATCAACCCTTTAGGGAACTACCATCTACTTCTTACAAGAAGGAGTGGATTCCACTATTGTGTACAAACATTTCCAACCACAAGCCAAACCTCAATCCCAACATACGGAGTATATTGATCGAGAATTGCATCTGATCTCACCCATGGTATATCAAAGACCACGATCTAACCTAAAAGAGTCTATAAGACACTCGGGATCTAGATCACCCACATATAGCCATCATTTATTGATATATATGAATCTCATCTGTAAACGGATCTTAGTGAAAGATTCATATAAATCATGGTCCAATCCTATATGATCACATCATACAAGGTGCCTCCATTCTCATATCTCCATATGAATAATTCAGGATAGAATCACCGTACATTACAGAATGAACCGCAGCTATAGATTAACCACAAATAAAGTACCAAGCTTTATTTGCTATCTATGGACTCTTTAGATTGCACGCCTCTTACTATATTCATATGTATATGACACTCATATACACAGTTTGAGATTACATCTGACAATCTTGGATGTTAAATATAGACACAAGTTATAAAATAAACAACACAACAAGAATGAATTGAACTTTTCGTTTTATTTATTTCATAAATCCATTTACAAATTACTACTTTATGGCATAAACCCCAACTATCTCCCACTTGCACTAAAGCATGTGAGGCTTGTCTCGTAACCCTAGACCATCTAGGTGACCTAAAAACACTTTAGCATGTAAGGTCTTTATAAATGGGTCAACATGATTGTCTTATGAGGCTATTTTTGTGACGATCACATCTCCTCTCTACATCATCTCTCTAATGAGTTAATACTTTCTCTCTATATGTTTCCCTCTCTTGTGGCTTCTTGGGTCTTTGGAATTAGCCACTTCACCATTGTTATCACAATAAAGTGTGATGGGCATATCCAGGTCTGGAACAACTTCCAGATCACTCAAGAACATACGGAGCCAAACAACTTCTTTAGCAGTTTCACAAGCGGCTACATATTCGGCTTCCATGGTTGAGTCAGAAATGCAAGATTGTTTTATATTTTTCCATATAATGGCTCCACCACCCAGGGTGAATACTGATCCAGACGTGGATTTTCTATAATCCCTGTCTGATTGAAAATCTGAATCCGTGTATCCCAACGGGATCAAATCCTATCCGCAATACACTAGCATATAGTATCTCGTTCTCCGAAGATACTTGAGAAATGTCTTGACAGCAACCCAATGATCCAATCCTAGGTTGGACTGGTATCTGCTGACTACTCTCACTGCATAGCAGATAACCGGTCTCGTGTATAACATAGCATACATGAGACTACCTACTGCCGATGCACAGGGTACACGTCTCATATCCTTAACTTCTTGAGGTCTCTTAGGACATTGTTCCTTAGACAAGTGAACTCCATGCCTAGAAGGTAAATTACCTTTCTTGGAGTTTTGCATCTAAAATTGCATAAGTATCTTGTCGATATATGATGCCTGAGACAATGATATGAGTTTGTTCTTACAATCCCTTATAAGTTGGATCCCTAGAACATAACTCGCCTCTCCCAAATCTTTCATTTGGAATTGGCTAGCCAGTCAGCCCTTTACATCAGACAACACTCACACATCATTCCCAATGAGTAGGATATCATCTACGTATAGGACAAGAAAACTATTTTCTTATCAATGATGCGCTTGTAGACACAAGGCTTATCGACATTCTGCTTGAAGCCATAGGTTTTGATCATATCATCAAACCTAATGTTCCAAGATCTAGATGATTGCTTAAGTCTATAGATGGACCTTTATAGCTTGCAAACCTCTTGCTCTTGATCTTGAGACACGAATCCCTACGGTTGCATCATATAGATGCTTTCATCAAGATTGTCATTCAATAATGCAGTATTGACGTCCATTTGTCAAATTTCGTAATCAAAATAGGCAGCAATGGATAAGAGAATCCTAATAGACTTAAACATGGCTACTAGCGAGAATGTCTCTTCATAATCGACACCTTTTTTCTAGGTATAACCCTTGGCCACTAGCCTTGCCTTAAAAGTCTCTATCTTCTTGTCTACTCCTATCTTTCTCTTATAGATCTACTTACACCCTATAGGTTTTACCCCATCCGGTAAGTCTATAAGATCCCAAACTGAGTTAGAGTACATGGGCTCTATCTCGATATTCATGGCTTTATGTCATTCCTCTTTATCAGGATCTTCTATTGCATTCTTAAATGTAAATGGATCATCCATACTATCAGAAGAGACAACACATTGTCCCTCACCTACACCTAATTAGCATCCAGGTTGTCTCACAACCCTCTCACTACGTCTAGGTGGTAGTATATCCTGATCAGGAACCATCTGACTCTCAGATGTATATGGATCAACAACTTTTGTTGATGAAACACTAGTCTCACTAGGCTTCAAATCGTTTAATACAATCTTGGAATGAGGTTTATGGTCACTAATGTAATTGTCCTCAAGAAACGTTGCATTTGTCGATATAAATACTTTGTTGTCTTCAGGACTATAGAAGTGTCCAACTCTGGTCTCCTAGGAGTATCCTACAAACAGGCAGACAACAGACTTGGAGTCTAGCTTTCCAGTTCTGTATTTCAGCATGTGTGATGGACACCCCCATATACAGAAATATCACAAACTAGCTTTACGACCATTCCACAACTCTAGAGAAATCTTAGTAACATATTTGGATGGCAATACATTCAAAATGTATGCCATTGTTTGTAACGCTTATCCCTAAAAGGAATTGGTAATGATGAGAAACTAATCATAGATCTCACCATTTCTATTATGGTTCTATTTCTCCTCTCCGCTACACCAATTTGTTAAGGTGTACCGGGAGCTGTGAGTTGGGAAACTATCCCATGCTCAACCATAAGTCTTCAAACTCTTGGTCAAAGTACTCACCTCCACAATCTGATCGTAGTGACTTGATAGTCCTTCCTAATTGATTCTCAACTTCAGCTCGGAATTCTTTAAACTTTTCAAATATTTTCGACTTTCGTTGCATCAGGTAGACGTATTCGTATTTTGAGTAGTCATCTATAAAGGTGACATAATACTCATAACCACCCCTAGCTTTAACATTCATCGGTCCACAGACGTCTGTATGTATAACCTTTAGCAGTTCTTTAGCTCTAGCAGTTCTTTAGCTCTAAGCCCTTTTCCAATAAAAGGTCTCTTAGTCATCTTACCTTCCAGACAAGATTCATAGACAGGTAAGGTGTCAACCTTTAACTCACTTAAAGGTCCGCTTTTTACTAGTCTATCTATCCGGTCAAGGTTGATATGACCAAGCCTTAGATGCCAGAGATACGTGTCATTATCTGGAGAAATCTTATATCGTTTAGTTTTTGGTTTTTCAACCTTAAACATTTCGGTGTTGAGCAGTGTAGTATGTATTAACGGTCTTAACATATACAAATTGTTTTCATTAACTCTTGAACAAATATTCAGACCATTCTTTCCAATAATATCAGACTTATTATTAAAAGAAACGGAAATCAAATTTCGTGTAAATCCAGGAATATAAAATACATTGTCCAACAATATATAATTATTATAAAAACGTAATCTAATTATGCCCACCGCTCGTGCCGACACGATATCCCTTGACCCCACATGCAATGAAAATGATTGCTTCTCTAGCTATGTCCAAGAATCAGTCCATTGAAGAATCATCTATCCAGGGTGAAGAATCATCTTCCACTAAACACGATTCAAGAACAAGTAAATCATATTTACTTTTTTTGGACTTTTTCTTGCTTTGGACTTTCTTGGGTTTGGGCTTACCCTTCGCTTTCCCAGTAAACCTCTTCCTCTTCCTCTTCTTATTATTAGAGGAAGATGGTTCAACAATATTTGCCTTACCGGTCTTACCCTTGTTGTCCTTAGTCAAGGACTCAAAGGTAGTAAGCTCATTGAGCAACCGTGTGAGATTGAACCTTAACTTGTTTATCTCGTAGTTACTTTTAACCTGGTCGAAACTCTTTGAAAGAGTCATCAGTATGATGCTCATTAGACTGGGTTCGTTAATGGCCTCGCCATTCACTTCTGCCTTGTTGAAGTAGGACATCATGCTCAGAACATGTTCCCGAACTGACGTACCTTTCTTCATGCGAGTGAGCATAGCGGAACGAATGACTTCGTGTCGCTTTTGCTTGGAGGGCTGCCCGAACATAGCTTGCAATGACTCTATGATTTCGAATGCTGAAGTCATTGCTTCGTGCTTTATGACAAGCATGTCTATCATAGAAGCCAACAGATATGTTCGGGCCTTCTCATCAGATGAGACCCATCGCTTGTATGCCTTACGAACAGTTCGTGATTCATTGGCAGCAGGCGATGGAGGACATTCCTCCGTAAACACAAACTTCAGGTCTTTGGTGACCAATATTGTATTAATGTTAAGTTTCCACTTAGTGTTGTTATCACCAATTAATTTGTCGTTTACGAGAATTTTATGTAATACAGAAGACATTATTGCTGAAATAAATAAAACATTCATTCAGTCATTTATTTAAAACAAGTGTGAGTGCTTTGGTATAAATTTAAACATGATGCATGTACATGTTTAACGAACTAGAACTACCCTAAAACTAGTTGCTATACCACGACAATTCAACATACCACAAAAAATGTCATCTTAGGGTCGGTCAAGTCTTTGCACGTTGGACCGAGACATTCTCAATCAAATGATATTCTACAATAACTCTTATTCCATATCACTCCACCATCGTTCATTCAGTCAGGTTTTAATTAACAAACTTAATCAAAATCTTCGTGAGTATAATCCACCATTTCAGATCTCACGAGCTTAACTCGAGAATTGTCGTCTTAGGGTCGGTCAATCCCGAAATACCCTCAGAAATCCTATTCGTTAGGAAGTCAACCTTGGTATTGACCATTGTGAAAACCCTCTTTAGGGAGGACGAAAGCAAAGCCGTCACACGGCCCCACTCGGATCTCACTGTGTTGAACTAATGATGGAGACCGCGGGATGTATATGTCATAAATCCCTCTCCCACTCACTATTTTAAAATTAGGGTTTTCTATTAATCGTTAATGCACCTAGACTATACAGTATTAAACAACTAACTTTAATCAAGTTATCTAGCGCATTAATTAATTAGAACCAAATTCTTATTAACTAATAAATTATTAATGATTTTAAACTATTAAAAATCTAATCTGTTAGTGAATAATCTAAACTTTTTGTAAACTATTTACTAAAGTCAAATTATTATGATAGTGTTTACCAAGTTTTAACAATTAGAACTCTAACACTTTATTCGGTTCATTTATTATTCGGTAATTAATCATATTAATCCTAATTACAATAAATGACCCTATTAATCTAACTTATTAAACTCTTTAATAACTAGATTAATATTAATGAGAATTACCAAGTTTTTTAACCATAAAAAAAAACTTATCACATTTTCATAGCCATTTATGTATTTACTCATTTTAATCAAATTAAAAAAAAAACACATAAGGTATCAGGCTATTATGCATGTATGACATATCAAATATATTTGTGTAGGCACATCTAATCTAAATGGCATACGTATGTATGACAATACTTTATCATCACATAATATAAAGCATACATGAATTGACCGAGTATTGTGGATTATTTAACCTAAAAAAATTGGAATCTAAAATTAAAAAAATACCCCCAAGGCAATCATGGTCTTCTTGTAATTTCTGAGTCTTCTAGTCTCTTCAGGTCACTCTGATTCATCTCATGAATCCTTTTTTGCGATTTTTTCAGGTCTTCAATATGGGTTACATTTTTTTTTATAATACAATAACAGTAAAAAAGAAAAAATAATAATAATAATAATAATAATACAACCCATAAACCCTAAATCCACAGTACCATATAATTAACGATCAATCATGATTTTGTAAATTAAACAAAAAAAGAAAAATATATATACAAAAACAACATACAGTCAAATTAAATCGTGCCTACACAATCATACATACAGGAGCATCGAAAACAATTTCCTTAGCTCTGATACCAATTGTTGGAATCCCGTTCACCGGTCATACAGCGGAACTAGGTTTTTAAATTTTTATAGAAATCATAATCTGTATCTGGGACCAGTGAACTTGGGATTGTAATTATTTTTCAAAACTAATACATACAATATGTAAACACAGGAAATTGAAATCGATATAATCAAGAAAATCATACCAACGTTTGGAGGCTCCTTCACTTTATAATATGCTCATGTTCGAACAACTCGATCTTCCTCGCTATCTCCCGGGACTGGTAACTGCATGTGGACACGTCACGTACTCAGAAACTTGAATGGAGGATACAGAGAAAATGAAGAAAAAACTATTTCTTCCTCTTGAAAATCCACTAGAACAATTCTAGTTTTCAAAATAAAATCTATATTTTCTTTTTCTTTTTCATGTCATTATGCACGACTACATGCAAAAACAAATAATCTCCTTTTTTTAAAATAAAAAGAAAACAAGAGACTTGATGCACTTTTTTTTTGTTTTACAAAAAGTCAATACCTTTTTTTCAAAATAAAATAAATAAATATATATATATATATACACCCAATTTGCATCATATGCAAACCAAACCTTGTATCTCACGTACCTAAACAAATCGCTTTTGCACTTGTTCACAGAAGCAAATTGCCTTTTATGCCAACACTGATTCGTGTGTTGAATTTAAAGAATATATATTTTTTTGTTTGTATCATATACAACAACTTATATACGTATGCACACCAATTTACATCCAATGCAATCTCTTATGTTATAATTGATATATATATCCTTTTCAAATATATCTAATATATTAATAGTGATAATAAGTATTTTAAATTTAAACTTAAATTCAAATACTTAGATAAATGATTTAGTAAAAATAAAATATTCATATTATTTTATCTTCATCTAAATCCATATATCAACTAACACTCTCCAATTAATAGTTAATTAATAATTCTTAATTATCAATATAATTAAATAATCCAATTATTTAATTAATTTAACTATTAACATTTATTAATTAAATAATCTCATTATTCAATTAATTCCTGAATATATACGTGTCACTTTTATAACACAATTAATTGGACAATCCAATTAATTAACCGTGACGCTTGTTACCTAAATCGATCGGGCTAACAAGGGGACCTAATGGACCCACAGTATTTTGAGCTCCAATAATCCACAGAATCATTAATTAAACTATTTAATTAATATTCATTGATTATTAACTCCGGTATTATTCCACTAAAAACTCGAAGCTGCACTCTCTCAACTGCAGACGCTTTTATACAGACCGATACAACTCGGTGTCCATTGATACAGCCATTACACATGGTGTGATCCTCCACAGTAATTCATAATTAGAACTAGGTCATAATGTCCGTTATACCCTTATAATTACATATATCCTTTAAGTACCGTTGATTCTCTAATGGACAATAAATCTTATTTCCTCACGGAATTAGGAGAGCGCTCATATTTTCCAAGCCTTGAATCAACCTTTAAGGGAACTACCATCTACTTCTCACAAGAAGGAGTAGATTCCACTATTGTGTACAAACCTTCCTAGCCACAAGCCAAACCGCAATCCCAACATACAGAGCATATTGATCGGGAATTGCATCCGACCTCACCAATGGTATATCAAAGACCACGATCTAACCTGAAGGAGTCGATAAGATACTCAGGATTAAGATCACCTATATATAGCCATCATTTGTTGACATATATGAAGCGCATCTGTAAATGGATCTTGGTGAAAGATTCATATAGATCATGACCCAATCATATATGATCACATCATACAATGTGCCTCCATTCTCATATCTCCATATGAATGATTTATGATAGAATCACCATACATTACAGAATGGACCGCAGCTATTAATTAACCACAAATAAAGTACCCAACTTTATTTGTTATCTATGGACTCTTTAGATTGCACGTCTCTTACTGTATCCATCTGTATATGACACTCATATACACAGTTCGCGATTACATCCTGCAATCTTGGATGTTAAATATATGCACAAGTTATAAAATAAACAACACAACAAGAATGAATTGAACTTTTTCTTTTATTTATTTCATAAATCCATTTACAAATTACATCTTTAGGGCATAAACCCCAAAAATCTCCTCATTAACTGAAACCCACACACCATCAAAATTAGTATTCTCAATAAAGTTTCTGCGACTCCTACCACAAGCCACCGAATGGAAAAACTTAGTGTTCCTATCCCCTTCCAGCAGCCATTTGACCCTAGACTTTTGTTTCCAATCTTGTTCCTCCAAATGGATTGCCTTCCAAAAAGCTGACATTATCTTCATTCTTTCATTCCTTAAAAAAATTGTCCATCCATCTGAAGCCGTAGTGGCATCAATCCTAGACAATTGGTCTTCAAGACTCTTCGTAGTAGACTTTCTTATATTACACCTCCCAGCCCATCTCTTGGTACAGAACTTAGAACCTCTCATTTTTGTTTGCAAAATAAAACTGCTAGACCTCTAGGTTTGCAACCAGCCCATCCTTTCTTCACCTCATTCATTAGACTCTTATCCACTAGCCAATTGTTCTGAAACATAAAAGGGCACGGGCCCCAATTGTCCTCCGAAACACCTAGAGTGTGGCACTTTGATCAGAAATCGATCTTGGGAGCTCTCTCTGAACCATCGTCGGAAACCAAGATAGAATAAGAGGGGACACCAAAAAGTGATCAAGCCTAGCTCATACCCCCTTTATCCTATTGTTGGACCAAGTAAAATTTAATTCCTCTCAAAGGTAAATCCACCACCTTATCTTGGAGAGAAAAATGGTTAAAGTTTCTTACTGCCATTTATCAAAAACTCCATATTTTCTCTCGGAAGCTACGAGGACTGTGTTGAAATCACCCCCTATACACCAAGGCGAAGAGAACACCTGCTATATATTTAAAAGAAAACCCCAAAGTCTTTTCCTATCCACCTCAACATTCAAAGCATAAATGTTACACAGAATAACTTCTTTTTCCAATTTGGACAACATCCCAACTAAAACAATACACTATTTATTCGAAATACAATATGTGGCGGTAAACAGATCCTTCCGTTTCTACACCGACACCTCTTGTGAGAAGGACCCCTCCTAGACTTCTAATAAGACTACCATAAAAAACAACCAATTTCATTTCTTGAAGGAACAACACATTAGGTTTCTACGATAACACAACACTCTTAACTTTCCTTCTCTTCATCATCTTCCCCAAACCTCTTACGTTCCATGACATAGCTAACATCAAAAACAAAAAAAACCCCAAAAGCAACCAACCAAACAGGAAAGACTTACGAATTAAATCTAACCTCATCCTCACGTTCCATGGAGCTTACTGCTTCAGCAATTTCCTTCTCGTCTCGTTAAAATCAATGCCCAACATCGCTCCCGTCTCTATAACTCTAGTCACATCCTCCTCCAAATCCCAATCACTGTCTCCTCTGTTGCTTGCCTCTACTCCTTTTTCAATCACCTTAGTTATCTCCTCATCAAGATTCCAAGTGACCCTCTTTGTATTTCTCTGACACCCATTAGGTTAATCATGTCTAGAATCACCTATGGTTTGTCTCGTTATCATGGAGTGAATCTTGATAATGGATTCACTTCCTCTACCCTTGTGTTTTTTCCCAACCAGCATAGCAATACTTGAAACATTTTCTATCGACGAGTCCCTCTCATTCTCCACATGCATTTCATTCCCGAAAGTGTGCCCAAACTCTTGACCCCTCAAATTGATACACAAATCAATCCCCTCCGAACTTTGTGTTGCTGTTAATTGCTCCTTGTCATTATCTAAAATCTCCACCTGCCATTCCTCTATAAAGGTGATCGGAGTGATTTACATACCTTTTGAGATCCTTATTTTCTAGATTTTATTCTTTTTTTTAGTATATTTTGGTATTTGATGTGGTTTTGAGCCTTGTGTAGGTACATGTTTTCTATGGAAGGTATTTGAGCTTAATTGAAGAGTTTTTGAGGTTAAAGGGAAGAATTTGGAATAGCTTGTGCAGACACTCCAACTTCAAAATATAGTATCTCTCTCCTCCGATTGAACTAAATCAGCCATAACCATTTTTCAGAAATCCTCGGAGGTCTTCTTTCCAACGCACTTTACAGATCGCAATTCCGAGGTTTTTGAAGAAAGTTATGACCGTTTTCGTAATGGTACGCAGAGAAGTGCGATACGAAACCATGCTAGACCAAGTTGTGTACCGCGTAGAAGAGCAGCAAGCTCCAAAAAGTGATGTGTTGTTTGCTGTGTTTATATGTACAGCACATCGTACCGTACATCTGAGAAAAAATGTATTTTTCAGCCATTTTCAAAGGGGTATTCTTGTCTTTTCACCCAAAAGTCTTGCCCAAACCTCCCACACTATAAATACCCCATTTCCTCCTCATTCTTCAGACCTCTCTTCCCCTCTTTCCCCCTTCTCACGTCTCTTCTCTTCTTCTTCCATTTTCTTTCACCTTTTGCTCCAATGGAGGTAAATCCTCCATAGAGCTCACCATACACCTCCACCTCACCACTATACACTTCATGCATCCATCTTAGAGTAGATTACAAAGGAATTAGGAGCCAAATTCGAGCTAGGAAGGCTAGAAGCATCTTTAGAGTACTTGTCTTCAAGGGTTTGCTCTTATTTACTCATTTCTTTGTATTTCTTGTTTTCTTTGATGTATTCTACCAATTTGGGGATATTGTAAACCTACACTTGTGTAATAAATATATTGATTGTACTTAAATTCATTTGGGTTTTGTTTTGCTCTTTGATATATGTGTTTTTATGCTCTTAATATGATATGTATGTGTATGAATTGTTAGACATCAATATGTGTCCATGATTGGGTTTAGAACTAGTTGTAATTTATAGTAGAAATTAGATACCCATAATTGTTGAGTGATTGATGGATGACTTGAAATTCCATGTATTGAGTAATTTGAGTAATAAGGATTTTGGCCCCAAAGAGTAGAAAAGGTTTTAGCTCAGGATTTTAGTTGCTAAATTGACCTTGGATCATATCCTTGTTCTTATTGGGTATTTGTATTAAGACACGATTATCCATCCACGTGACAGGCTTGGGTGATGAATTGATTGTGAAAAAATTCCCTAATCAAGAGGATAAACCTTTAACCTAAATTGAATGTTCTTAATGATATAACAATCACATTGTTGCATGTAGTTGTTAGGTAAACTTGTTTCCAACATTTAGCCATCCTAGGGAGTTGACTAAACCGAATCTTTGACTTAGAAGTAATGACCACTGACATTTCTTTTGTGCTTGTATAGTTATATGGATGTTTTGAATGCTTAAAGCTTTTGCTTAATTGATCACTTTGTAATTGATCCATGGTTAAATGATATGTACCGAGAGGAGATGCGTTTGACAATGCTTAGATAAACATTCATTATGCTTGACTAGAAAGTGCTAGAACCACTAGGCTAGCGTATAGGGTTCGATTTGTATTCCTCGTGCTTAATGGGTTCATATATATTGTCTGAATTGCTCGAGAGAGATTTCAGATATATATGGATACTATCTCTAAGACATCGAGAGAGATTAGAGATTAATTAAGGGGATACGAACCTATGATATACTTGCACATTTGAGGATTAGGTGAGTCTAGAACATAATTAGGAGGATTTTCACGGTTGAGTCGCTTCTCTACTGTAACCACATTTCATGCATATCTCCATTCCATCTACATTGTATATATTATTTATATAAGTTATTTAGTTATATTATTATTCCCTTTTACACACACGCAACACACGAGTCCGCTCGGAGTGTTGTAATAATAGCTAGAACTAGAGATGGTCGATGAATCCCACCTCCATGTGGATCGATCCCTTGCTTGCCGTTGTGCTAGTCTCTGTGACTTGCGCTCTTCTGAAGCCGAACTTAAATGTTCATATTTGACGACACTGCAACAACGTGTCCCGATCAAATTGGCACTGCTGCCGGGGAGGTAGTGCATTCATTGATTGTTGATAGTTTTAGCTTCCATTTTATTGATTTTTATTGTTTTATAGAATAGATTGTTATGTTAAAAATAAGCATCTCTTTTACTCATGTCTTTCATTGTGTGCACGACAATGTTTAGGCTGGGTTATGGAGTTGTTAGTCGTGTTTTGTTATTTTATTTATAGCATGTGCATTTGATTGCTTTTTGAGTTGTGCTTATGCAAGGAATTGAAACTATCAGGGTGGAAAGATCAAATTACTCTTGAGAGCTAGGTGTGTGTCTATCGCACCGCAACAACTCTCCAAGTGAAACGGCAATGCCACAAAGGCCATGTGGTTGCAGCCACAAGAGGTTGCCTCTAAATTTTAAGCTTTAATTTGAGTGTTTGTAGAGTAGTTGTCGACTTGGGCGGGAACCGCCCATGCGTTTAATGTTAGGAATGCTATGCTTATTTTATTTTATTTTTATTTATGTTTAGATCTAAGAGTGGATTTGTGTTGTGTTTAGATCTTAAGGTGTTTGTTTTAGACAATTTTTAAATCTTTGAAAAAAGTACCCTATTTTGAATATTCTTGAGGCAAATGTTTCTTTAAAACTGTACTGATTGGTGAAAAAATTAATTTTTCAGCCCACGTTGTGTTTTTCAATTTTTCGTTACGATTCTGAATATATAAAGAACCCAAAATTCTAGGCGGTGGTTTAAAAGTTATGATCATTTCTTCGATCAAAGGTCAAGGGCGATGCCATGTTTTTTGAAACTGCACATACACTGTTTTCATTGTCCATTTTCACACTTTTCTAATTCAAATTTTGAAATATTTTCTAAATGAAAAGTGTGTATTTATATGTCTAATAGATGGTGTTAAAATTTTGTCAAATGATATTAAGTTATTTTAAAGATACACACCAAAGAGTGGACAATAGACGAACTTGAATTTTGACAGTTTTTGAAATTATTGGCCTCCATGTTGAGTTGCTTTCTTTTGTGTGCCGGTAGAGATATGCATAGTATGCTTTTAGCTCCGTGCATCATTTAAATTTGCTTGTACAGTGCCAATTTTTTGATGTTGAGATGGATAGAACTCTTTGCTTGCTACTCTTTAAACACTTTCCGATTTCATTCTTAAATGTTATCTCATTGTAATTCAAATTTTCATTGATTGCCATAGAACTTTATCATGTGGATTCCTTGTTAAGATTTGTATTCCCTTGTTAGATGGACTTTTAGAAATGATTTAGGACTTGAGTGTTTTCTTAAACTCCACAAATATAACCCAAACACTCTCATGTCCCTATGTATGTTTTCATTACAAAAATTGAGCCCAAACACTAAACCTCCATACACCAACATAACTCAAACACAAGTCATACCCTAGTTATTGATCATGTTAAGGTGTATAGCTTTAGAAAAGTTATATTTTCTCTAAATTTTGTAAATGTGTACTTAGGCAATTATGTGTAAATATGCAAAAGCAAGGGCTAAAAGAAAAAAGAAAAAAAAAGTGTGAATTATAAACACTTCAACCTTCAAGTTCTTCAAATAAAAAGTTACTCACCATGAGTACAAGTGTAGCACAAATGTGCATTGTAAAGTTTAGTGTCTAGTCACTTGTGATGTAATGTGTTTTAGAGCTAACTAAAGTATTATAATATGTATAAACACTTTGGCATGATTAGTAACTGTATCCTTCTCACTATTACCACATCTTCCATCCCATACACCACCACAAATCACCCTGGCCCCAATACAAGTGAGGGAAAGTCCATTTGATCTCTTAGAAAGTCTATATTGTGAATATGACTCATTGCATGCTCTTTCCACGTTCATGACATTTCAATTATTTCCATGAGATCTATCACTAAAAAATGTGCTTCATTGAATATACTCATATGCGATATATTAGATTCCATGAGCATAACTTCCAAATCGTATGTGTTTGCTAGAGAGTGATTGCCTATGTTCTGAGTGAAAAAATTAGACTGAAATCAAGTGAGGATTAGAGTCGAGACGAATTTTATCTTGAGCATTTGAGCGTTTTTGTTTTGTAAACCGAAAGCATCCTAGGTATTGGCATACTTGTATTGTGTGAAGCGTTGTTATTGATTGGTATATTTGAGATACTAGCATGCATGTATTCTTTATTTGGTATGTTTGGATTGCATCTCAACTTTCTTACAGAGTAATACGTTTGTGGGTGTTCGTATCTGTAAGCCCTCAGAAGACAAAACTTCTCCATCGAGGGAACGCCTAGTGGTTGAAAGGCTTGTGGCACGTATTAAGTGTCATCGTGTTTCCTATGAAAATGGACTAGACTAGCTTAGTTTTTAATTACATTTATTTTGTTTGACTGTTTTTCGTTCTAGTTTGGCTCGAGGACGAGCAAAAGATAAGTTTGAGGGTATTGATCGGAGCGATTTATATACCTTTTGAGGTCCCCATTTTCTAGCTTTTGTTCTTGTTTTCAAGTATATTTTGGTATTTGATGTGTTTGTGAACCTTGTGTAGGTACATGTTCCCTACGGAAGGTATTTGAGTTTAATTGAAGAGTTTTGGAGGTTAAATGGCAGAATTTGGAATAGCTTATGCAGACACCCCAACTTCGAAAGGTCATATCTCTCTCCTCCAATCTAACTACATCGCCCATAACCACTTTTCAGAAATCCCCAGAGGTCTTCTTTCCAACTCACGTTACAGATCGTAATTCTGAGGTTTCTGAGGAATGTTATGACCATTTTCGTAATGGTGTGCAGAGAAGTACGGAACGAAACTGCGCGGGACCAAGTTACGTACCGCGTTTTGTACCGCTGCCGGGGACAAATTTGATGGTGACACATCATTGCAGTGTCGTCAAATATGAATATTTAAGTTCGGCCTTGCAAGGGCGTAAGTCACAGAGACTAGCACAACGGCAAGCAAGGGATCGATCCACTGGGAGGTGAGATTCATTGACCATCTCTAGTTCTAGCTATTATTACAACACTCCGAGCGGACTCGTGTATTGCGTGTGCATAAAAGTGAATAATAATATAACCAAATAACTTATACAAATAATATATACAATGATAGATGGAATGGAGATATGCATGAAATGTGGTTACAGTAGAGAAACGACTCAACTGTGACAATCCTCCTAATTACGTTCTAGACTCACCTAATCCTCAAATGTGCAAGTATATTATAAGCTCGTATCCCCTTAATTAATCTCTAATCTCTCTCGATGTCTTAGATATAGTATCCATATATACCCGAAATCTCTTTCGAGCAATCTGGACAATATATATGAACCCATTAAGCACGTGTAATACAAATCAAACCCTATACACTAGCCTAGTGGTTCTAGCACTTTATAGTCAAGCATAGTGAATTTTTATCTAAGCATTGTTAAACGCATCTCCTCTCGGTACATAGCATCTAACTATGGATCAATTACAAAGTGATCAATTAAGCAAAAGCTTTAAGCATTCAAAACATCCATATAACTACACAAGCACAAAAGAAATGTCGGTGGTCATTACTTCTAGGTCAAATATTCGGTGTAGTCAACTCCCTAGGATGGATAAACATGAGAAATAAGTTTACCTAACAACTACATGCAACAATGTGATTGTTATATCATTAAGAACATTCAATTTAGGTTAAAGGTTCATCCTCTTGATTAGGAAATTTTTCCACAATCAATTCATCACCCAATCCTGTCACGTGGATGGATAATCGTGTCTTAATACAAATACCCATTAAGAATAAGGATATGATCCAAGGTCAATTTAGCAACTAAAATCCTGAGCTGAAACCTTTTCTACTCCTTGGGGCTAAAATCCTTATTACTCAAATTACTCAATACATGGAATTTCAAGTCATCCACCAATCACTCAACAATTATGGGTATCTAATTTCTACTCTAAATTACAACTAGTTCTAAACCCAATCATGGACACATATTGATGTCTAACAATTCATACACATATATCAAAGAGCAAAACAAAACCCAAATGAATTTAAGTACAATCAATATATTTATTATACAAGTGTAGGTTTACAATATCCCCAAATTGGTAGAATACATCAAAGAAAACAAGAAATACAAAGAAATGAGTAAATAAGAGCAAACCCTTGAAGACAAGTACTCTAAAGATGCTCCTAGCCTTCCTAGCTCGAATTTGGCTCCTAATTCCTTTGTAATCTACTCTAAGATGGATGCAGAAAGTGCATAATGGTGAGGTGGAGGTGTATGGTGAGCTCCCATGGAGAATTTACCTCCATGGGAGCAAAAGGTGAAAGAAAATGGAAGAAGAGAAGAGACGTGAGAAGGGGGAAAGAGGGGAAGAGAGGTCTAAATAATGAGGAGAAAAGGGGGTATTTATAGTGTGGGAGATTATGGCAAGACTTTTGGGTGAAAAGATAAGGATACCCCTCTAAAAATGGCTGAAAAATGTATTTCTACCTAGATGTGTGGTACAATATGCTGTACGCATCAATACAGAGAATCACACATCACTTTTTGGAGCTTACTGCCCTTCTACGCGGTACAAAACGTGGTACGCAACTTGGTCTTGCGCAGTTTCGTACAGTACTTCTCTGCGCATTATTACAAAAATGGTCATAACTTTCTCCAGAAATATCGGAATCACAATCTGTAAAGTGCATTGAAAAGAAGACCTCCGGGACTTTCCGAAAAGTGGTTATAAGAGATATATTTCGATCGGAGGAGAGAGATATGATTTTTCGACATTGGGGTGTCTGCACAAGTTATTCCAAATTCTGTCCTTTAACCTTTTAAAAATTTTCAATTAAGCTCAAATACCTTCCGTAGGGAACATGTACCTACTCAAGGCTCACAAACACATCAAATACCAAAAATACTCGAAAACAAGAATAAAAACTAGAAAATGGGGACCTCAAAAGGTATATAAATCGCTCCGATCAAAAGGCTTCACTATCGGCTTGATTACATGCTCTGAGGTTATCAAGACTAGGCAAGTCCTCTAATAAGGCTTCATCATGTCTATTAATATTCTTTTAAGGCCCATCATCCTTAAGCCCATTGTAAGTTGGGCCAAAAGGATCTTTGCAACTACCCCTAGAGCACTCCCCATTAAACAAAAATGGGGTGTTCCTTATTTCCTCGTTAGTATTTTGATGTTTCCCACCTTTCTTATCAGTCCCAATTTGCACATCACTCTTAGCCATAGGAAACCATAAAGTTTTCGGTTTCAATTTTTAAATCCTTTTACATTTCCCTTTATCCACCATCCCTCTCTCCTTACCAGTTTTCCTGAGGATAGTTGACCTAGTATGTGGCACAAAATCAGACCTCACATTTTCCCCTGATGTTTCGACTCTGAAAGGATGGATATCCAAATGTAAAGATCTATTTTTACGCTTTCCTCTGACATTGACAAGATCGTCCACCCTCCCCCAAACTTTGTCAACCTGAGTCTGGCTCCTTACTGACAGACCCCACTATTCTCCTTCCTTTTCCCTAGGGAAGTGAACTTCCGTTTCAGGGACACTCTCCATTTTCTAGAGAGGTTGCAAACCCAGAAAAAGGTTTACCCAATCAATGGAAACTTGAACAGGGGACTCCTCCATCCTCACCGTGAAAATGTTATGAATCCCTTTAATATTTATCTCAAAAGAAATCTTTTTGTTACAAGGAACCATAATCAAAATTCTACCTTTGTCTAGTCTGACTCTTTTTTCAGTCTCCTCCTCTAGCCACATCGTCTCCCCCACTTGACCTCCAAGTTTCTTAAAAAATTCATTACACCAACAATCCAATGGAACCCCATATACATCTACCCATATGAGCCTTGACACACCTAGCATTGTATCCTTCCAACAAGACATCGAAGAGAAGCACTCTCTTCAAAAGAAACCATTTTTGATGAATCCATCTCTTTCGCACCCTGATTCGAATGTCTATACAATTCTCTTGCCACCTAGAAATGCAGAAGTGAAATTAAAACCTTTGATTTTCAGTTTTTCACTAACCTCATTTACACTTTTAAACTCCTTTAGCTCTTCCACTGAACTTCTATATAGACATTCATCATCCTCTTTGGTCCCAAACCATTCCATGGAAAAAGAGTTTTCACTATAAGTCACCCTATTAACGGGATTCCATACCAAATCCTTTTTCACTGCATCTACGAATGAGTAGTTGTCCTGACTCTCTCCTTGAGCATCTCCCCTTTCCACCTTATCATTCCTGAATCCAGTGGGTGAATACCATCCCCTACCGAAAGAATTTTCTGCTTTGCTTCATCTTTCCACAGTGGTTCGACGCTTGTTCCATCCAAACTCTACCAGTTTTGCCATTATTGGCCAACCATATATGTGCATTCCATTAAACCTTTGAGCTACCTTTCTTGCTTCCTCTATTGTCCCAAAGCGTATGAATGCGTATAGACTTCTTCTGGATTCCTTCTTTAGATGAGAGGAAAACATCCCTCACCTTCCCGAAAGGCTTAAACATTCCCCACAAACCTGTATAATCCACAGTCGGATTAAGATTACCAATGAAGATCGAAAACAAGTTCTCTCGAAAATCCTTGCCCTCTCTCTGTCCATGAAGAATATGGGAGTTCCTCTCTCTAAAATTCTCTCCATCATGTTTTAAAAGTGTTGTAAAAAAAAATGGTTCCTCTGTAATTGTTACAGGAGCTCTTACAAATTTAGTTGTTTTTTCTTATGAGTAATCCTCATCTGAAGAGAAATATTGAGCACATATATGTCATGGGTGACGGCGTGAGGTCTAAAAATCCTACGGGTTGTTGCCCAATTTTTTTTAGCAAACCTTGCCATCCTCGACAATGTGGTTACCCTGGCAATCTGTTCACACTCTTACTTGTACACTAGTATATTCTAAGAGTAATGTTAAGCTTTCCAAAAAAAATTCCAAATAATATTGGCACATGTAGTGTCAACATCATATCATTCACCACAAAATCTTATGATTTACAAGATGTTGACACCTCACGTGCCAAATTTGAAAAACCTAGCATTACTCATTCAGAAATATGGTAAACACATTTATCAAATATTATAATTATCACCGTATACGATGTTACATTATAAAATATGAATTATTCTACTAACAGAAATTAAACCCTTGTATTTCAAAAAATAATAATAATAATAATAATAAACCCTCATTAGAAAAACACGTTCAAACACACCCTTAAAAAGAAATCAATGGTATATGATGTTACTGTACAACATCTATATAGTTGCACGGTTAGAAACTAAACCCAAACTAAACCCTTAAAATGAAATTAATCAATGTTTTGAGTCTTACCATGAGGATGGCCTTGACATGATCATGGGTAAAACTTCTTTCATCACTTTGATTCTTCAACAATCTAAGCAAAGAATCAACAGTGTCTTCATTTTCTAGAGCCGGATTGTAAGGATTAAGATGTTCATTAATCACCATCTGATAAAACTCATCAAATTCATGGAAAGACTTCTCCCTTTTAGCATAAATTATAGAAAAATAATCTAAAATCCACCCCACATAAGGGGAAAAAATCAGCTGCTGAAAAACTCATTAACAAAGCCATTGCTTTTTTTAAATACTAAATATTATATCATCAAAAAACATAGGGACAAAGAAGCAAGACAGGGCAAATAAGTCACCAAACAATGATACAAAAGAACAACTAGGGCAACAACGACCCCAGAAAACAGGAAACTAAGAATTCCCCCAAACAAAAATATCCCTTCCCACATTCAAATTAAACCCTTTTTTGCTAGTGTATCCGTAAAAGAATTCGAAGCTCTAGAATTGTGAAAGTGACCACCGTATTACCAAGGTAGTTCAGGTTTTGCCGAATATCGTAAATCAAGTTGACATGGTTGATGCTTCCAAACCTCTCGTCGTTAACCCAAAAGACCGCCGTCTTGGATTCACTTACGATAATTATTTATCTATCAATGAAATTAGGGTTAAAGGCGTAGATTTCTGTGGCCCAATGAATTGCCCGAAGCTCCACCATATTGGAGTCTTGGATCCCCAAATGTATGGAAAAAATGCTTAACACTCTCCTGCTAGAATTTCTCAACACACCCCCTCAACCCGGCTAGCCTCGGAGAACCTCTAGCCAAACCATCCACATTAAATTTCAACACATCAATAGTTTGGGTATCCAAGATTCCAATCCACTCTTTTTGCACCGGTTTGGATTCAATGTAACACTCTTTAATGTTGAGAAGAATTGAAGTAACTAATTCAGCCAACCCTTTTCCCGAAGTGCTTAAACCACCAAGCAATTCTGAACTTCACTATGTCGAAGGCCAACCCAAAATCTATCGTTTTGCCTCTAAAGGCCAGCTCATCTATAACTTCCCAAACGGTCCACACTATCACACAAAAAAAATGAACACCACGCTCTGCCATATATTGCTTTCGGGCACAACCCCATCCATCCTCTCACCCAGTCCTTCACCATCTTAGAAGGTGGTGCAGTATTTTATCTATACTCAATTTAAAGAAAGTTCATTCACTAAGATCGGTGATTTTATTAGTTGAACACTAATTAACCTAAGTAAAATCTACTCTAGTGCATAAAAATTAAATTGCATAATGCTTGGTTTGACTAAACAATTGATTAAACTAAATTGGAATATGTAAATAAACTAAACTAAACTAAACAACACACAAGGAAGGATATACGGGAGAAAACACTAGGGAATCGATGCAATCTTAATCAGACCACTCAATACAATCTCTTAGTCTCGTTAAGCATGTTAATCCAATTTTATGGCTTATTTAAGATAAATCCATTAAGTTCTTAGTCTTTTCCACTACTCACATATGGTCATGTAACAAGCAATGGTCAAAACCACTATTTAACATAAACTCTAAGCCAAGTTAATATTGTATAGTCATGCATACACCAACTTTCTCAATTACTAAGCTTATGGTCTAGGCTCAAATGGAATAGTCATCCACATATAAGCCTCAACTTCTTACATAAACTAACTCACACGTCCATATCCCTTGAGGTCACAATAAAACATGAGTGATAGAGTTGAGCAAATAAAACATTAATTGAGACTAACATTGAATTGAATTAAGAAAACTAGACTAATTAATTACAAAGAGTAATCCAATATGGTACATTAATCCCCTGGCTAAAGGTTTATTTACACATCAATGGAGAAAATAAAGGCAAGGGAAAGTTGTAGAGAAAACCCATATTGGTCATGTGAGCTCCCTAGTCTTGATGTTATTCTTCTTCTTGCCTCCCAATTCTTCCAAGGATGGATTGTAGACGAAGTAAGAAGGAAATATGTGAAAGGGATTATGAAAAAGTGTAAGAAAGGTTGTTGGGTATGAAATCCTCGTGTGGGTGGTTGCTTAGGTCATAAAAGAAAGAGAGGTTTTTATATGCATTTCAAAAAAGGACAAAAATCTTCATAAAAATTCGAACTGACAACGCTTGATCTTCATTTTCGGACAACAAATCAACGATAGCAGCAACAACACTTTAGACGTGAGAGTTCCTAACGCTAGGTATGTCACGGTCGTCCAAGATGACACTTCGACTGTGACATTTCTTCCTTCAATTTGTCACGTATTTGCCTCCTTACAAAATCTGACACTTCAACCGCGAGAGTTGTTGTCACCAAGTTGTTGCGGTGCACCAAGACGGCACTTTAACCGCAACAAACCTTCTTCAAGAGTCCGACTCCCCAATTTTGTGCTTTAAGCCCTAATTTATTCTCTCTTTCACCAAAAATGCCCATGCTAACTAATAAACCTACAAATATCTCATGTGAGCTATTTACCACTCGATTTTTCCCAAGAATTGAGCAAGACACTTAGAAAAAGGGGACCAAAATCTAGTATTGACATGGCTTGATCAACACCCCCAAACCTAGACTTTTGCTCGTCCTCAAGCAAAACCGAGAAAAAACAAAAACTCTAACCAAAACAAAAATGACTCGATAAAAAAGAAAATTTTCAGGACTCAAATAAACAAACAAACAAATCAAAAGTCGCACTTTCAACTAGTTGTGAGATACAATGGAGTGTGAATGAGAAGAGTATACACATGGAAAAATGTTTTAAAGCAACTCGAAAGCACTCACGGGAACTCGCACAATCACTAATCTCACACCTAAGAGTGGTCTCATATTGGGAACTACTCACTCTCACACCTCAAGCGTAATTCACTTTGACTCTAAGCCTTCCATGTATACTCTCTTTTCTTTCTGTTCGGAGTCCTAAGTTCACACTCATGCAAAGTATGCAAAGATAGAAGTTATGCATAGGAATTGAATGCTTTGCATACAATATGAAAATGAAAACGTTATAATCTTGGTGAACTAGCCTAGGAAATAAATCAAATGTCATGGACGTGGAAGATCATGCATTAACAAACATTTCCAATCTAGATTTCATCGTATATCAATTAGGTCTTCCATTTTGATTGTAATAAGGCCATTGGGTGAGATGAGGTGAACAAAGATTAGGAAATGGAATTCAAAAGTCACCAATCATGCTAAGACATCTACATGACACACCTAAAATTTAGCTCTACATGCAATCACACTTGAACACCAATGTTTAGGCTTAACTTTCAACACATATGTGCTACACTTTACTGTATTTTTGTGAGTACTTTAACAACAAATATTCTATATGCATTTCTTTTCTCTTTGCTCTTTTTTTTTCTTTTTTTTTTGCACATTTTACATTTCTACCATTTGACCTCATAAATGCATATTTTTTGCACTTTTACATTGTGAGTCATTTGTCTTGCACATTTACAATAATAGCCTAAATACACTATATCTTTACCTATTAGAGTTTTTCACCTTTCAACCACTAAATGACACATCTTAACAAGATTGGAAACACTTGTAGGCATGTGTTTAGGGTTTGGCTATATGGTTATGATGTGTTTCCAAAGAAGGGTAAGTGTTTGGCCTCAAATTTGGCTTTGGAGTATAGAACAGGGATATAGAATGTGTTAAGGCTAATTGAGAAGTTAAAGGCACGCATATTGCCTAAAATCATTTCAACAATTCCATCTATCAAGGGAATGTAAGCATCCATCAAGCAATCCACAAGTATAATGCAATGTAATGTCCTATGGCAAATGATGCACGTGACGAGAAAAGTGTTAAGATAGAAAAATGATAACACTTAAAATGCGCTTTTTAAGGTTAGTGTTTGTGAACTCACTAGGTAGTCTCCACGATTAGAACAAGGTACTTGAGCACTGAGTCCCCTCATCTTGAACATAAAAAAGATATGACTAGCCCATGAAGTGCAAGTGAGACCCTAGAGTGACAACAAGTTACTCAATTAAGCACACCACGCATAAATAAACTCTCCACAAGCACAAGCTTAAGGCATCACACTCAAGCTAATTAAAGCTCAAAATTTTTGTTTTTTTTTTAATTTAGGTGGAGATCCAAATTGGAGCTCCATATATTAAATTTATTTTTTATTATATATATATATATTCATTTTTATTTGTGTGTTGACACATGGTATATAATTATTTTAAGACACAAATACCTTTAGAACCGTTTAATTTCACTAACGGTTGACTCACAGAATGACGAAATTTAGTGGCTTTTGTAAACATAGGGATCAATATAATGAAAAATGAATAAGTGAGTAAAAAAACAGATAATTCAAAAAAAATATGTACTCAAATGATAATATCCCTTAATAATAAGAAAAGAAGAAGAAGAGATCAAATAAATAATAAAAACAGTCGTGCTGATAACGTATTATGAATCAAAGTATAAAAGTATAGAAAGTAATATTAACCGAAAAGAGAAAGAATGAGAGCAAACCAATTCTATTAGTTTATTTCTGTCTTTTGAATGCTCACACAATAAGCTTATATATAGGTATAGAGAGAATTAAATTTACAATGAAATATGAAATAAGGTTAAAAAAGGTAATTACGATATAATGAAATAGGAAAAGAAATAAAGAGAATCAATAACGAATTATCCTCTATGTGGTGAAAGCCAAGAAGACATTTTTATTTCATTTTTAATCATTTCTCCTAGATAAGTTTTAATTATTTTTTATTTTCACAATATTGTTTATAGCAAATGATCATTTTTATTTTCTATAACGATTTATAAAACGCTATTTAAAAAATAAAACCAAACATATTATGTGACCCAATTTCAATGCTTAATTTATTAGTTTTCTTTAAAAAAAAAATCATCCTAATTGTCAAAATAAAAAATATATATTATCTTAAATTTAATAAAACCTAAAAAAAATGATTATATGAGCAGTAAAATTCATTTGAATCAGTAATTTATAAGTCAAAATCAAAGACAAATTAAAATGAAAATTGTATGAGTTAAAAAATAAATAAATAAAATTACACGACAGAATTTGAATGAAATTTATTAAAGTCCTGAAATTATGCGGCAACCACAAATTCTTCATACGTAAATTACGAAAAGATGAAGGTCCAAAAGGATATTCCACTTTATTAATTAATTAACCCTGAGTTGGGCACGTCATCACATAATAACGAAGAAATACTGACGTGATCTGCATGTGATTGAATAAGTGGGCACGTGGCAAGGCACATCAGTAAATGGTACCTGAATATGTAGTGACGTGACCATACACGTTATTAAATAACGTTTGACTTTGACCATACACGTCATCGTCGTCTGAAATGTCTTTGTTTCTCTTGACTATCTCTCCCTCAAAAATTGGTGCAGCGACGAATAATGAAGAAGGAAGATGGATCCCAAAGTCTAAACGACGTGTCGTATTATTCTCTATCTGGGTTCGGATGCTAACCGACCGCAGTCGAGCTTTAATGTTAGATATGAATCATATGTGTGCGGTTGCATGGGTTGCATGGGTGGTACACGTAGACAAGATCAAGTCAGAATGTTGTTGTAGTGTGATAGTGTTTTATTGCACTGAAGTCGGTCATTTAAATAAACAGTTGTTTAGATCGGAGGTGCTCCAGATCTTCAGCATCCACTAGTTAGGATTTCCTGTTTTAATTTTCTTGCTTACCAGTTGTAACCATTGCTAGCCTATTTAGGCAGCAATGGAATTAAATAAAGGATAGCAGACAAAATACAAAATACTTTCCCAACCTCACTCTTCTCCTTCTCTGCTCTTCCCCAAATTCTATTCTTACTAGTGGTATCAGAGCTATTCTGATTCATGGATACACACTCTAAATCAAATGCCGAATTTCGTACTGAAGTTAATGAAATCTTAACCCGTCACGAGTCCAGCTTTGACGAGACGAAACACGATATGAACGAGATAAAACACGACTTAACCGAAATGAAACAGAACTTTTCACAGGTCACCTCTACCTTGCAAAGAGTCATGGCCGAACTCCAAGCACTTTGTCTCAGCCGACAAGACCTTCCACTAGAAAGAGAAGTCAATCCATTTGAACATGGAGAAGCATCAGGAAACAGCCCTACCACCATTATACGGACAGGTAGTGATAGAAATTTGAGTGGTTTTGACAAGATTCAAAGACACACATTGGACAGAGTTCAGAATCAATAGAATCCGACTCAATTGAAACTAAATTTCCCAACATACGGTGGTCCTGAAGACCCCACCGGGTGGATATTTAAGGCAGAGCAATACTTTGATTTCAAAGGAATTGCACCCGCTCAACAAGTACAGTTGGTGTCGTTCCATTTAGAAAAAGTCGCTTTACAATGGTATCGTTGGTTCACGAAGGATGGAGGGCCACTGCATTGGGGTGAATTCACCAAGGCTCTTCTCAGCCGTTTTGGCCCCATGGACTACGATGGTCCGTCAGAGGCCCTGGCCAGGCTTAAACAAACCACCACCGTTATTGCTTATCAATAAATCTTTGAAGGCTATCTCATAAGGTAGATGGTTTACCTGAAAATTTCCTGGTGGGATGTTTTATAGCAGGTTTGAAGGATGATATTCGAATCGATGTCCCAGTCAAACAACTGAAGACACTATCTGAGACCACCAGTGTAGCCTAACTCATTGAGGAACAAAATCTGCTCCAGTAGAAATCAGGTGCCAATTTTTGTTCAATAGTCCCAAACTACCTAAACAGAACACAACCAAACTCGACAATGGGGTGCATGGGGCTGCAGCTGCCGCCGCTATCTATGAACCAATCTGCTGGGACAAAATTCCAACCCCCTGTCCGCCGCATCACTAGTCAAGAAGCCAAGGAAAGACATGAGAGGGGTTTATGCTTCTATTGATATGAGAGGTTTACGCCAGGCCACAGGTGCACTCAACCGCAATTGTTCATGATTGGGGACATGTAAGACGAAGGTGGTACAGCCTATGTCAACATGGAAATTGAGACTGCATTGGAAGAGGCCATACCAGAAATTTCTTACCATGCCTTGGCTGGAACGACTCATCCGTAGACCTTTCGGGTGATTAGAAGGGTAAGAGATAAGGATTTGACAGTCCTAATCGATGGGGGCAGTACCCATAATTTCATCGATCAAACAGTGGTAACGAAACTTAGGTTACCAGTTAAGCGCGACAAGGAGTTTCGGGTAACAGTTGGCAACAAAGAAATTATCGAATGTACGGGACGGTGTTTGGGGCTGTCACTCTCTATACAGGGGCTTACGATTCAATCCAACTTTATGTGCTGCCCGTCGCTATGTGTCAAGCAGTCTTGGGTGTACAAATGGCTGGAAACATTGGGTCCTATTGAGACAGATTATAAGCGACTAAGCATGACCTTCAGCCAGGCAAGAAGATCGCACACCTTATGGGGTTTGCAACGAATAGAGCTAGCTTCTATAAGTGATAAGGAGCTGCTACATCTCTCAGGTATTGGATTCTTCCTTCATATGATGTCCACAGCAAGCCATCCAATTCCACAAACTGATATCCCAACCGACCTGCACGACCTCTTGACAGAATTTAGTCATGTATTTAGGGAGCCATCCGGGTTACCACCGATACGCAGCCTTGATCACCATATTCCTTTGCTTTCGAATCAGCCACCGGTCAATACGAGACCCTATAGATATCCACATTATAAAAAAAAAAAGATAGAAAGGCCGGTTAATGAGTTCCTCTAATCCGGCATAATTTGCCCGAGCCGAAGCCCATTTTCCTCGCCTGTCTTATTGATTGAAAAATTCGATGGCTCATGGCGATTTTATGTTGATTATCGTGCTCTCAACGACATCACGGTTAAAGATAAATTTCCAATTCCAGTTATTGACGAGTTATTGGATGAATTACAAGGTGCGAAATATTTTTCAAAGCTAGATTTACGGTCTGGCTACCACCAAATAAGGGTCTGTGATAGCGACATCCCGAAGACTGTCTTCCTCACTCATGACGGCCATTACGAGTTCCTTGTGATACCGTTCGGATTGACGAACGCCCCTGCTACCTTTCAAAACTTAATGAACGACATCTTTCGTCCTCATTTACGAAGGTTTGTTTTGTTTTTTTTATGACATTTTAGTGTATAACAGAACTTGGGATGATCATATGCGGCATCTAAGATTGGTGCTCCAACTTCTGTCCAATAATCAATTGTTTGTTAAAGAAACCAAATGCCAATTTGGGGTGTTAATGGTTGATTATCTGGGGCATCGCATTTCACTGGAAGGGGTTGCCGTGGATCCTAACAAAATTGAGTCCGTACAAAATTGGCCAGTGCCTACATCAGCCAAGGGGGTTCGCGGGTTCCTTGGCCTTGCGGGATACTACCATAAATTAGTTCGTGCTTTTGGAATGATAGTTGCACCTTTGACACAACTCTTAACAAAAGATGGTTTTCGATGGACATCGGAAGCTCAAGAGGCTTTTGAAAAATTGAAGGCAGCTCTTGTTACTCCACTAGTCCTTTGCTTACCAGATTTTACACAACCGTTTGTCATCGAGTTAGATGCGAGTGGGTCTGGACTGGGAGCAATCTTGTCACAACATAACCAACCAATTGCATTTTTCAACGAAGCCTTGAAAGGGTCTGTGAGAGCACTGTCTACCTACGATAAGGAAATGTTAGTGGTTATGAAGGCGGTGCGGAAGTGGCAACCGTATTTGTTGGGCAAACCGTTTGTGATCAAAACCGACCACCAAAGTTTGAAATACTTACTTGAGAAACACATTTCCACTCCCTCCCAAGCTAGATGGCTACCCAAAATTATGGGCTATGACTACACCATACAGTACAAACCTGGTAGAGATAACCAAGGTCCCGACGCTCTTTCTCGCGTCACCATGTTACAATTTCAGGCCATCACTCGGTCTACTGCAGACTGATGGTCTTCTTTACAACAATATGTAATTCACAACCCCTATTATGCCACCTTGAGCAAAGTTACTTCTCCTAATTGCTTCCAACGTGATGGGGTATGGATGGAAAATGGAAAAATCCACCTAAGTCCCAACTCTTTCTTACTGCCATCAGTATTATTGGATGCACACTCTTCGCCGACAGGTGGTCATTTTGGGTACCTAAAGACCCTCAGTCGAGTTAGCTCAAGCTTTGTATTGCCGGGATTCCGTACCACTGTGAAGGAATTCATCTGTGATTGCCCGGTATGTCAACGGTGCAAGTATGATACCCTTAAACCGGTAGGGTTGCTCCAGCCACTACCCATTCCGGAGCAAATTTGGACTGAAATTTCAATGGATTTCGTCGAAGGATTGTCGGCCTCTCAATGTCACGATGTGATTATGGTTGTAGTAGACCAACTATCTTAATATGCTCATTTTGTTCCTCTTAAACACCCTTTCACTGCCTTGACAGTTGCTAAGGTCTTCATTTCTAATATCGTGAGATTGCATGGGATGCCCCTCTCCATTGCTAGTGATCCTGACAGAATTTTCCTCAGTAATTCTTGGCTGACTCTTTTTCAATTACTGGGTACTTATCTCTGTTACAGCTCCAGTTATCACCCTCAATCTGATGGTCAGACTGAAGTCATCAATCGTATCCTCGAACAGTACCTTCGTTGCTATACATATGATCATCCAAAAAACTGGATTGAGTGGCTTCCATGGTCTGAATTTGGATACAACATGTTAGTCCATGCCTCAACCAAGATGACTCCATTTGAAGCTGTATATGGGGTGCCCCCGCCTTCCATGATTTTTTATATTCCGGGTACTGCCAAGGTCCAGGCAGTAGAAGATATGTTGCGCTCAAGAGACGGCGTTCTACGTGATCTTCAGAGGAATTTAGTTGCTGCTCAAGATCGCGTGAAGTGTCAGGTTGATCATCACCATAGAGAGGTTTTCTTTGACGTGGGAGACTGCGTTTATCTACGTCTACAGCCGTATCGTCAGAAGTCGGTAGCCTTTCGAAGTTTCTTAAAGTTGTCTCCTCGTTTCTTCGGGCCCTTCAAA
Source organism: Dipteronia dyeriana (assembly GCA_032871835.1). Classification (NCBI taxonomy): domain Eukaryota; kingdom Viridiplantae; phylum Streptophyta; class Magnoliopsida; order Sapindales; family Sapindaceae; genus Dipteronia; species Dipteronia dyeriana. Next base: position 26,376,775 of record CM065300.1, on the reverse strand, counting down.
ATACTTTCCCGAATTGGGACAGTCGCATATAAGCTGGACTTACCTGCAGGGTCGCAAATTAACAACGTTTTCCATGTTAGTATGCTAAAAAAACATTGGGGTCCGCTTGAGTTAGCCATAGTGTCCTTACCTCTTGTATCAGCTGACATGAATGTGCTGCCGGAACCAGAATTCGTGTTGGATCGGAGGGTTGTTCAGAAAGGAAAATATAGGCCAAAGACGGAGGTTTTGGTTCAATGGAAGGGCACTGCCCGTGAGGATGCGACGTGAGAAAACTTATGGCATCTCTCCAAGACCTATCTAGAATTTCGCCTTGAGGACAAGGTCGCTTTAAAGGAGGGGGACTGATATGAATCATGTGTCTGGTTGCATGGGTTGCATGGGTGGTACATGTAGGCAAGACCAAGTCAGAATGTTGTTGCAGTGTGATAGTGTTTTATTACACTGAAGTCGGTCATTTAAATAAACAGTTGTTTGAGGTGCTTCAGATCTTCAGCACCCACTAGTTAGGATTTCATGTTTTGTTGCTAATTTCTTGCTTACTAGTTGTAACCAGTGTTGGCCTATTTAGGCAGCAATGGAATTGAATAAAGGATAGCAGACAAAATACAAAATACTTCCCCAACCACCACTCTTCTCCTTCTCTGCTCTTCCCCAAATTCTATTCTTATAAATGTTTTTTGTTTCCCGATATGAGAGGCAACAAAACCTTCAAAACCCTGACAATGACTAATCGAGTGAGTTCTGATGGGTAAATCATAAATGTTTGTCTTTTTATGCTCTACTGATACTCTCTGTTTTTTTTTTGTAGCTGTATATGAACCTAAATTAGAATCAAATAGCTGCTAATTAAGCCGAGTTTCACTGTTTTTTCTCGATCTCAAAAGCAACAAAACCTTCAAACACCCTAACAATGGCTGTAAAAGTTGTCCCAAATTGATCTTACTCATATTTGAAGACTTCCCACATTCAAGGTAGCAAAAATTACAGAAGCTAATTGATTGATATTTGATGGGTACATTTGCAAAATGTTTGACTTTTTATGCTCAACTGGGACACCCTGTTTTGTATTTGTAGCTCTGTAAATGGACCAAAAATAGAATCAAGTAGCTGCTAATTTTGAGTATTTGTACTTCAAGTATTGATTTTTCTGCTGGTTTCTTTGTTGCTGATGGCGCCTCTGTGTAATGTCTATGGAACCTGCACTCTCAATGATTGAAATATGAATGATGAATTTTAAGTTACACTGGCATTGTTTGATTTTTATACAGGTGTGATGGGAGTGTAGTAAAAGCAAGAGTTTTTATTTTTTTTAAAGATGCTTGGAGAAAATGTTTTTCGGTTCAAGCCAAACCGAACTTGATTGTTATATATTTTTGTAAGCCACTTGAAGAAGTGAAGAACAGATTTCAACTTATTGTGTTGTTTACAGAGTTCGGACTTTTTTTCTGAAATGTTATGCAAAGTTAGTTGTTTCTCTTCCATTGAATTGCGTGTCAGAAAAATCCAAAACTCAAAACAGCACCCATGAATTATACTCTGTTTCAATATACTCTGTTTTGCCAAGAGCAGAAAACACAATCTTCAACTTTTTTGAATTACAGGTTTCGGAGTTTCATGATCTATTCTCATCATGATTATAATCTAATAATCTTAATAACATTGTTATAAATATACATATTTTAAAAGAATTCCATGATTATTTTTAATTTGATTAACCTATTATTAATATATTACATGTGCACAAAAAGAAAGAAAAATAAAAGTGGGTTCCGTGGTTTCGATTGTTTCGGTCAAGTCCTACGGATTATACTTGATAGGCACAAGGCAAAGAGGTATCTTCTTATGGACAGTGAGGCCAAGTTCCTCTTCCATGCTCAAATCCTGTGTCTCCATTCCATTAGGTAACTTCCAATCAAAGTGATAGAGAAGATTTCCAAGCACAAGCTCGAAAGAAGCAGTCGCCATCGTTATTCCAGGACACACTCTCCTTCGGGAACCAAATGGAAGCAACTCAAAATTCTGTCCTAAGAAATCAATGCCAATGGCCTCGTTTTCGAACCTTTCTGGGTAGAATTCTTGAGGGTTCTTCCAGGTTTCTGGATCTCGTCCAATCGCGAAGACATTTACTTGGATTCTCGTGTTGGGATAAACATCATAACCACCAATCTTAATGTGTTGTTGAGCCAGATGAGGGATCATTAGCACTGATGGTGGATGTAACCTGAGAGTTTCTTTGAATACCATTTTCAAGTATTTCAGGTTTTCACAAACTGTTCCTTCAACAAGCTGTGGCTTGTTAATCTCCCCAACAGAGCTTCTGATTTCAGCTTGGAGCTTTTTCATCACTCTAGGATTCTTCATTAGCTCTGTCATTGCCCACACAAGCGTAACAGAAGTTGTGTCTATTGATCCGAGAAATACATTCTGAAATATGTCAAGTCCGTTTATCAAAATTTAGAATTAGCACAGTATTGTATAATTAAACTAATAAAAATTAACCCTTGCTAGAAAAGCACTTTCAAACACACTCTTAAAAGGAAATCAATTTTATTTGATATTCCACGATTCTCTCATTAGGAAAACACTTTCAAACGCAACCTTAATTAAAAAGAATTGAAATCAATGTTTTGAGTCTTACCATGAGGATTGCCTTGATATGATCTTGAGTTAAACTTCCTCCATCACTTTGATTCTTCAACAGTCTAATCAAAAAATCAACAGTATCTTCATTTTCTGGAACCGGCCTATGAGGATCAAGATGTTCATCAATCACCATCTGATAAAACTCATCAAATTCATGGAAAGACTTTTCCCTTCTATCATGAAGTCCAGTAAAAACATCTACAATCCACCCCACATAAGGGAAAAAATCAGCTGCCGAAAAACTCCCTAACATGGCCATTGCTTCTTGAATAACTTTCTCATGCTTTGAGTTTGATCCATTCTGAAACTGCTTTCCCTGGTAACTTCTTCCACAAACAATCTTACAAATGATACTATCTAATAAGTAGAACATTTTTTCACTAAGATTTACAGGGATATTAGGGCTTGTTTGGGAGATTAAATCAATGAGAGAAGCAGCTGATTCTTCTCTAACAGAAGCAAAAGACTTGACTCTCCTGGAGCTAAAAAGCTCCAGGACACAAATTTTTTTTAGCTCCAGGACACAAATTTTTCTCATCTCTTTCCAATAATCATTGTAGGGAGAAAAAGCAATATCCAAGAAATTGTAGGATAGTCTTCTAGGGCCTTGAGTGAGAGGTCTACTACAACATTCAAGATCATGTGTTTTCAGCACTTGTTTGGCCATTTCTGGAGAGGAAATTACAAGAGTTGGGACTTTACCTAGTTGTAACAGCATGATTGGACCATAGTTTTGAGATAGTTTTTGAAGAGAACGATGTGGCAATTTTCCAAGTTGGTGGAGATTTCCTATGATTGGAAGCTTTGGTGGGCTTGGAGGCTGATTAGGGTTTTTCTTTTTGAGATTGAAAATGAAGAACAATGAAAGTAGTACAAGAAGAAGAAGCAAGAAGATGGAGAAGAAAGCCATGGCCTTTTCTTGTGGTTTTTTTTTTTAATAATAATTCGATGTCTTTTAAATTTGTAATGAAGACAAGTGTTGAAATTGGCTATTTTAAGATACATGTGATGTGGACCCCACAAGACACGTATGGGCCTATGACTCTATGAGTGGATATTGAATTCAGACATGATTTGATGTTGGAGATTTCAATCACGCGGTATGAACGTGTTGAGATAAAATATCTCCATGTGGGGGCTTGCTATGGTTTGAGCGACCTCCGTATATTGTACCGTACAATATATAAATAAAGGGAATTAAAAAATAATAATGGATTTAATAGATTAATATCCAAATAAACAAAAGAAATAAAATCTCTTCCCTCTCATGCTTCATTTTTATTTTTTACGTTCAGTATCTCTATCATTCTTTCTGTTCTCAATCACTATTGATCTCTTAAGAACTATCTTTCAACGGCGGTTTGTACCTCTTCTGCATCTCCATCTCTTTTGTTGCCACTGTCGACGTCTCTTCTCCAGCTGTGTTGGTGGTGCTGTTGAGACCTCTTCTTCAAGTGAGTTATTCTTGTTCTGGTGCCTTTTCTCTTGTGTTTGCAGCATCTGAATCATCTCTAAAATTGGTTCGGTGGGTCAAGTCATAGGTAAGGTACTTTTGTTTGAAGATTAGGGTTTGTATCATGTGTATATTTAGATTTGTGATTGCAAAGGTTAGGTACATTGTAAAGATTAAATTTGGGTTTATTAATGGCCTCTCTAATAATTTCTCTTTCTATGATGTCCTCAATAAGTTTAAACAATTTTAGTTTGGGAGTTATATAAATAGTTTGTTTACAATTTAGAAAATGTGTATTAGAATTTTGTTCCTAGAATGTGATATAAACATGTGAAGCTTTAGAATGTATATAAATATTTCAGGATTTGATGTTATATATATATATATATATATGTTTGTAAAAATTTGAAACTAGAGTTAGGATTATAAGTTGAATAGTTTGTATGGGTAGGAATTTGGGTTTGATGTTAGGGTTGTTTATGGTTATAAAGCATATAATTTGAAATATCAATTCAACCAAAGTTGTTTTTATTTTTTGTTGATATAAGTTGAACTATCATAGAATTGACAACATGAGCTTTGTTCGATGGTAAGGAATTTACAACCACATCTATAATTATGTGGAATAGTTTTCTGTAAATAGGAAGTATAAGGTTATTTATCTAAGGTTAATTGTATATTTTCATTTATTTTTGTTAAATCCATATGCAGGAGGGGATTTGTAAATACTGTGGCAATTCTGAAACTCTTGTTTTTTTTTTTAACAAATATAGGTTATTTCGGTGGCAGTGTTGGAGGTGTGCTTCCAAAAAACTATCGTGATAAAGTATTGTTCCTAAGCGTTTGTAGTTATTGTGTTATTATTGGTTCCAGATTAAGGAGTTATTGTAGTTAGGTTTTTGTGTTCTGAATTTATTTATGCCGAATGGTGGAGTATGATCTGGCTTATTCTGTATTGGACCAACTAGTCTTTTGTGTGATTGGGTTATGGTGCAACTATGGATATTTGGTCATTAGCATTTTTCTTTGTAAGCAATTGTTTTCTTTTGTCCAAATTTTGTGTGACTTATATTTAGGTGTAATTCCTATTGTTGCATATCTTAATATTTTAACAATGTTCAGAATAAATTATGTTAAAAGCTTTAATTAAGTGAATAGATACTTATTTAACATTGTATATCCACAATTGATAAATGGTTTGTTGGATATGATGTATAAGCCATAGTTATTAGAAATTCTATAAGCAACACACATGTTACATTGTTAATAGGGTAGAGATTACCAATTGTATTAGTAATAAAACTTGTAATATATGGTGGAAAAGGCACAAAGCAGGAGTTATGTTGGCAACCCAAACGGTTGGTACAATAGTTATGTGCAGTTCACTTAATCATAAAACTTTCTATCAGTCACCTTTGATATTAATATAATTCCCATAGATGTCAAATAATCTTCTAACTGTTGTTAGGTGGCTAGTAATGCAATAGGTTATTGTTTTATTATGCTCCAAAACCTTGCGAATTTAATAAAGTGGTACAGTTTACATCTTCAGTTATGAAGTTATGAGGGTTTTAGTGTTTACACGAACATTAAGTCGTCTGATGAAGCTATGTTATTAAATTTAATTATGTTTTTTTTTTCACAAAGTTCATCGGTTGGAATACCGAGATTTACTCATACCTGGAATGGTACCGGTATAGTACACTTGTGAGTCAACGTCGTTTAATGAGTGTGTACTTGTTCCATTTATGCTATTCATTCTTCTTAATATATTGTCTGGTACATTATTCCCTATATATTGTCCTTTTCTATTATACTATATGTATTAGAGATACTGTTGGTCCCCATATTTTAAAAGTTATTTGAATCTTAAGTTATATTATTGTTGTATATTCTATAATGGTCAGACAGCATATCGGCTAGAATACTCCTACTTACTCATACCCGAAATGGTACCGGTAGAGTACACATGTGAGACAATGCCATGTACTGACTGTCTATTTGTTTGTTTTATGGTTTTCAATATTCTGAAAATGTTGTCCTGTACATTCTACTTTATATTTTAGAGCTATCTCTTGGTAGCCGCATTTTGTAAGTGTATATTATATATTGGTGACACAGTCATGAATACTCAGGCTTACTTATACCCAGAATGGTGCCGGTAGAGTACAGTTGTGAGACAACGCCACGTTCTGAATTTATCTTTCTTCGTTTTATGCTTTTCAACTTTCTAGATTTGTTATCCTGTATATTATACTGTATACCAATATTACAGCTACCACTTGGTAGCTGCATCTTGGATGTAATGCATATTGGAATGTGGGTATTTGAGTTTAAGCAGATAAACGGACCTAGTTCGTGGAGAAAATTCAAGATAGTGGTATAGAAGAAGATGAACCTTCGATCCTAGGTACTTTACATTACATCACATGGCATAATAGTAAAAGTTTGAGTCCTACTCTGTTTTGCATGATATGAAGCATAACCTTACGTTGTAAGACAAACAAAATGTTATTTCGTTGAAGAATGCATTATATATTATCCACCATGAACTATATATAGTAATCAATTTATATATAAAATCATTTCCTTATCCATATGTTTAATTCAACATATTTGAATATATATGTAGAGACTGAAAATGGTTAAAAGAAGGAAACGGGAGTAGAACAATGGTGGGGGTCATAAAATAACGATGACAACCACCATCTCAAAACCAAAGATTGGGAACATGGGAGGGATTAATTATCATATGGAGCACTTTTGTGTTGTATCTACTTATTTTGGGCATGTAAACTAAACAACAGGCTTTTATTTTTACAGTAAATTGGAATGCAAAAGGAAAGATGCTAATGGAAAGACAAAGGTTAGATTCTTTTGCAACAAATAAAATCACTTTGTTTCCATTTTAATATGATGACCATCATTCAAATAATCAGTGATGTTATGTTTGTGCAGTCACGGGTTGAAATTGGAAATACGTGGCGTTTGTTACCACCAAAAGAGAAGATCTAATATGGTTTACATCATGTTGTTGACACCGATAGCCAAAATGTGACAACTGAGGAAGCTCAGCACCGTGACATTCTAGACAAGTCCAACTTGCCTCCACCAGATGAAGAAATACCTGCCATAAGGTATTTCTGAAGAGCAATAAGAGGTTGTTCAGGCACTGAAGAAACCATAGGCACAAGGTGTACTCCCTCCCGGTGGACAGGGATTGCGAAGAAACTTTCTGAAGAGCAATAAGAGGTTGTTCGGGCACTGGGCTTTGAAAATTTCTTGCCTTAATTGTGGACGTTTACGCCTTAGGATCTATCGGTGGCTTGTTGATAACTTTGACACAACAACTTGTTCAATTCACATCCACGACCGGAAATTTGCAATGAACTCTAATCTCTTTAGTTGAGTTTTGGGGATTTCCGACCAAGGAGATCAGATCTCTATATCTGGAGATGTCCCTGACAAAGTTTTTTAGGAATCAAATATTTCCATTACATCTCGTGGCATCTTTTTAAAAGACATAGAACATAGGATGAAAGAGGTGACCACTGCTGAGGATGAATTTGAGGTGGCATTGTGTTTATTTTTGTTGGCACCATATTGTCTCCTTCAGCAACCGATTATATGCAGGTGGGCTACTTGATCTCGTTGACGGATGTTGGAAGTATCTCTACAAAAAAATGGTCTAGTTGGTGCTTTACCTCACTATATGAAGGGATTCAGAAGTTTCATATGAACCTACATCGAATGTAGACATCTTGCATTTCCGGTTGTGTGTTGTTTCTTCAGGTAACCAATTTTTTTTTTTTGTTATTACTATCTTTTAGTATGAAATATGACAGTATAATGTAATATTAAACTTATTCTTAACAATGTTTCTTGGATGTAATTGTTTTGCTTAAACTCACTATGATGGGAGCCTCCCCTAGTGGATAAAGCACTAATATCTGTCGTTTGTTGGACAAACATGAAGATCAAGAAGTGCTTAATCCAGTTGCACAACGAATGAGTGTTGGAAGTAACCAGGTCAATATTCTGTAATTTAATTACCCATGTTATATGTAATTTAATTCACATTATCGTGCAATCATTAACGTTTATTCCAATACAATGATGCAGATCTCGGTTGAGGATATTTACAACCAACCATCGCACCAAGAGGTCAATATGATGCTATTACACATGGACGTACCTGTCATGAAAATCTAGATCCTGGTACAAGCAATAATGGGCATATTAAAGGTATTTATGGTATGTTACGGGTGGTGAAAGAAATGCATGCTACATAGAAGAGTGAACTTAATGAGATCCGAACGAAGTTCGACACATTATATGCCAAATTCAGTTCAGGGGAGGACAACAACCTGGATTCTCGCTTGCATAACACACCAAGCCAATAGAGTTCCATGAAAGACACAGATCAAAATCCTTCTCCTCGTTATCCACCCCAGCCCCACCACAGCCTTTTTCTACTCATAAAAGCAGCATCCAGCTGTTGAGCTTTCCTCAAATAACACCCAAACATTACCCGAATATGAACAGACCATTTCCAAATCCACCCCGAGTTGGATGAATGCACCTAGTGACCCACCATTACAAGATGAGAACTCACTTGATCTTTATGATGTACCTCCAGTCTTTATGGGTCCTTCATTATTAGATGAGGTTAGATCATGTTTCTTCAATATATTTTCCATGTCTACATTCCTATAAATACATTTTTTTTAAAAGAGGAAATAAACAACAATTCCATTTTACTACAAACTATTTTTAGTATAGCTTGAATGATGATACCAGCCAACATGAGTCGCAATCTTCTAACAAGCGAAGATTAATTAATACAAGATCAATCGTAAAATGGAAGCCGAGCTGGTATAAAATTTCATTGTACATTACGGGACCTGGTAATGCATCCACAAAGTACAAAAATGGTCCTTTCCGAATAGGCTTTCCACTGAATACATACGATGGACAATTGATCACGTACATTTTTTCCAAAAAACTACCGGCATTATAAGCATTGATTATGTTTTTTTTTGTACTCGTAAATTTACAATGTTGCACAATTTTATGTTATTTCTATACACTCTACGATTTGTAACATTTTTCAATTCTTGTTCTTTTCATATTTGCAGTGAGGTTGCCGTGGCCATTTACATGTAACCCAAAAAAGTTTCAGAACATCAGAACTTTCCAAATTTGTTAATAGTGAGGTGACTTTGCCAATAACCTCACTCAACGCATACCCCATTACTTTTATACAGTAATAGCTTGTACACTAGGATTGTTTGATGTTTACTTACAATGACTCACTGTTAATGATAATTTTTATAGATTATTAATCTTATTCTCGAGTACAAAACTATAATTTCAAAGTCCAAAAGGTTACAACTTTGCCGGTTCCTGCCTATGAACTATGCGGTAAACTTGTGCTCATTGCTGAACTCATATGCCATGTTTTTTTGACTTGTTAACAATTTGGCACATCTAATCTAAACTTTTTGTATTTTACGGATGTAGTATACTGTTATGACTTGTACAGATGGGAATCGATTATCATTGAAAAAATCTCTTTCAAGATTGCGAGAATCCTACATGTATGATCTTTGTAGGTGTAAAAAGGTGACACATGACTACCTTTTGTTCCTATTATGTATACCTTTGTTTGATGTTGTGAATACTGTGTATTTGATGATGTATAATTGTAGTGAGGTTTTCTTGAACGTCTTAGATTTACATTCTCATCCATGACCTACGGAATCATTGGTATTTGGCGTTAGTAGATGTCAAAAAACAAGATTGTCAAATTTGGAAATCGAACCCACCTCGAAAGAAGGACGATTTGACCCGGTTTAACCAAGTTTGAAAATTGGTATGTCCATAACATTTGTTCCTTTACTCCCTGCTCATCCACATTTTCTAAGTTTAATGACAATATTCTCTAATGTACATTTTGTTTTCCAATTAGATGGAGTCCCTCGACATTTTTCTTGGTGATGACATTCTTGTTGCCTTTCCAACAGCCTTCTCATTCGCATCATTCAATATCTCATCTGCCAAAGCACCCAGTCAGCTGAATGGCTTCGATTGTGGTCTTCTAATTTGCATGTACATGGATGACAACTTCCCAACACCACTTCAAATGAAATCAGTATGTTAATTGTTCAATAACTCTATTTACTGCACAATTATCAGGTTGACATATCTATGACATTTGTCATTTGTTTTACAGTTTCAGTCATAGTGTCAACGCTTGTTGTTAGCAAGTCTCTTAGCCCTCTTCCCGAGTAACAACAATTTCATGTCTTTGAAGAAGAGTACCCAAGACCACTATGACAGATTAATCTCCAATAATGACGTTTTGCCCCCAATCAAGTTTAGACCGCCACCCTTCCACAACTTGCAAGGTAAAGTCATGGTACTTCTGGATTGAATGTTCTTGTTTGGGTTGTATGTGATGGTTTTAAAGGTTATTTTTCTATATGCCATATTACTGTTACTGTGTATGGTTTCATCTCTTCAAACCTTTTTTTTATAGTTACTTCTTTTTGTAACTGGGCTAGTAGGTAGGAGATCTTCTAAAAGGGTGGGATAGGTCTTCCTGTATTCCAGTGACAATGTATTATAAGTGACAGTGCATTATAAGCATAAACTTATTTGTTCATGGCAGTTGGCAGGTATATATGGAAGTGCACAGTTGATGAATTCTTACATGTTACCAATATTTATGATAATGTTTATGGTTTTAATGTATCGCTTTGTCCCGAAGTCGTTAATTAACTCGGTGATCATGACATATATATTTGACCCATTACATCTGAAGGTACTCATGATATTATTCCAACACAACCTACAAATGTAATTAGTTGTTGGTTAAATCATACAAACAGAACACAAATGTAATGTGTTTATGGAAAATAAAAGATTTCAAATATATAATACGTATAGTGATAAGGTTGTAAAACGGACCTCTAATGGCTCCCATCAATGTACAAAATTCGATTGTAAGCGTAAAAACACTGACCAATTACTAACACAACCTATGTAATTACATGTCTTGAGTATAAATGGTTAAATATCACATGAATGGATTACATGGAGTTATGCGACCTTTACCATTGGTTTTGTTGCATGTATATAGCTTGTGTTGAGCTTGTTATGGAATAATCATCGGCATTCAATTGGTTCATAAAATGAGACCTTGGAACATCAGTATTTGGAAAAGCAAAAGGTTGAAAATCACTATCACTGTTGACATTATATGGAGAGTCCCAAGACTGGACTAAATCTGCATATGCAGTTAGCTATCATGTAGACCCCGTTCTGGCATCTCCATTGCTTGCCATTGCACTGATGTTATTGTTCACATGGGCACAACAAGTCTTGGTTATGTGCCTCAGCTACCCACATTTCCCATATTTATGTGTCTTCCCACTGGACTTTTTATTCTGTTTAGTCGACCCTTTTGTTGCTGTTATGACCGGATCTTTAACTTGAACAAGGGATGGTGTTCTTTTACCATATGCATTTTCTTCCCTTGTTGTAGTCGATGCTGGCAATAGTCTCTTCATATGAATTGTTAACTTACCAATCGCCATGTTTGCTGCTTTAACTTATCAATAGTCCATTCATCTTCTTTAATTCTTCTTTGTTTTATTTCTTTTCCTTGATGTGTAACTATTCTCTAAGTTAGAGGATTAACGTAACCGGTTGAACAACTCTTATAATCCTAAAGTCTAATAGTTTTTAATTAAATTCCTTGGTAGATGCATTTATTGAAATACTCACTCTAATTCCTTTACTTATATTCAAATGAGATCTCAATGAATGTTTTTGTTAGGATTAGTTTATATATGATGTAGAGGGTTAGATGTGGGTGAGCATCCCATTGAATCCTCAACTACAAGCTTAATAATATAGAAATTTTCCAAATGCATGACATGCTATGTGTGATTTGGTTTAGAGTTTTAATTAAAAATTAATTCTAACCATTGCTCATTACATGACCGTGTGTGAGTAATAGGAATGATTAAGTGCTTCATGAAACAAACCCTATCAATTGGAATTAAGTGCTTAAATGAGACTTATGGATTACATTGAGTAGTTTAATTGTATTGCATTGATTCCCTAGCGTTTCCCTTATATTCATATTTTTGTGTGAGCTTGTGTGTCATTAAGTTTATTGTATTTTTGCATATTAGTGAATTAAAATACCAATTCACGATAAGCATTATGCCATCTACTTTTATTGCACTTAGTAGGGTTAATCGAGTTAATTAGTTTCAACTACCTTGAGTCGCCGATCCCAGTGAACGAACAAATATTTAAATTGAGTAAGATTAAAAATATTGTATCAATTTTGGTGCCGCTGTCGGGGATCGACGTAGATTTAGGTAGTGTGTGTTATTTTATTTTATTTTGTTAGTTAGTTTTATTTTCACTTTTATTTTCTTTTTACTTCATTGGTATTTTTGTTTTTGGTGTTTCAAGGTTGCAGGTGTATGCACGGTCACCATTCTCTTAGAAGAAATTTGTTTCCGGTCATCAACAACATAAACCGAGTAGGTCAGCTTGCTAGACAATTTGAGTGTATAGACATCTTTGTCGATCTAGAGGGAACATCGATTCCAAAAATGGAAGACCAAGAGCGGAATGTGAACGTGGACCCACCAATGGCACCTACACATGAGGAAAACGAGGGTGTTATATCAATAAGGGAATCCAACCAACCTATGATGGAGCATTAACTATCACCTATAGTGTTGAGAGCGGCAGCTAGAAGCTATAAGCTCAAGAGACTTCATATTGCCATGCTTCTGTCCTTCAATGGCCACCCGACTGAAGATTGTTTGCAGTTCATGAAGGATTATCATTCCATTTTGGAGACCTTCCCGATACACTGACTCACCGAAGAACAATTAAAGATGAGATGTTTTAGGTATTGCCTAAAAGATATAGCCAATGTGTGGTTTAGTTCTTTGATGGTGGGATCTTTAACTATATGGGATGAGGTGTGCCAAGCCTTTTTCAACAGGTTCTTTCTGGCAGTGAAGATAAAGGAAATCCGGATCCAAATTGTAAGCTTCATCGAGGAAGACGATGAGCCTATTCATGAAGCTTAGGGAAGATATAGGCAACTTTTGGAACAAATCCCTCCTCATATGGTAACCGATGAGTACAAGGTCCGCACATTCTATGATGGGTTGACAACCTTCACACAAGCTTCGATGGACAATGCATGTGGGGATTTGATCACCAATAAATCGGCGGTTGAGATTTTTGAAATTTTTGTGACGTTGGCTCTTAATTCCTAACATATAAACTCAAGTTCAATAAGTGGAGGGACATGGCAATCCACATGGCAAGGCTAACCAAGCAAGTGGAATTGATGGCAAGAAATATGGGTTAATAACAAAGTGGGGCAAACTTGTTGTGTGATGGAGACCATCACGTAGAGAGATGGTGTTATATGAGACGCAGCAGATTCAAGCCATAAACTACCAAAGAGGAAGAAATGACCCATACTCGAACTCTTACAAACCGGGGTGGCGTAACCATCCCAACTACTCATGGTCTGACCCAAACAACACGTTGAATAACCAAGCTCAAAACAACCAAGGAGGAAACCAAGGGAATTACAATAAAGGAAAATACCAAGGCCAAGGGTCTAGTGGGCAACAATGGAGTAATTCAAGAAATAGAGACATGGTTTCAGTTTAGCCCCATAAGTCTTATTTGGAGGACATTGTGACTACCCTTGCTTAGAGTTCACAACGGACAGACCAAAACTTGAAAATTTTCATTCAAGTTTATGGGCAGAGGTTCACCAACTTAGAGGCATCGATGAAGAAGTTGGAGACACAATTAGGGCGAGTGGCCGACACAATGCACAAGAATGAGCTGGATAGGTTTCATAGTCAGCCAGAGCAAGCAAAGGCAGTGACAATTTTGAAGAGTGCTCGAGTGTTAGAGACCGGAGATTCTAGTGGAGAGCCTAAAAGGAAAAAGGCTAAGGATTCAGAGGAAGAAACTGGGGGGAGTGGGGGTTGGGAGAACATTAGCAAAAGAAGAGGAAGTAGTAGTAGAGAATGTTCCTAAGATGACTTCCCTTTTACATAAGTCGCTGGATCCCTACATTCCACCGATTCCATTTCCTGGAAGGTTAAAGAAATACTCAAGGTCAGTTGATTGTCTTGTTGTGAGTACACTTCAGTCAAGATTATTCTAGGAATCCAATTGAGTATTTAAATGAAATCCTAGCATTCTTTGAGGACAAGGGTGAAGAAGACATTCATGTAAACGAAACTTGTCATGAAGATACATCCTTAGAGGCCAATGGGCTTAAGAGTGAACATGAGTATTTAATGAAGGAAGTGGAAACTCTTAGGAAAGAAAGGGATGAAGCAATAAAAATGGCAGAAGATCTTGCTAGGCTAGTAGAAGAGCAAGAAGAAAACTTTGCCCGAAGCACTCGATAGTTGCAATGGAAAATTAAACAAAAGAATAAGGAAATCAATGTCGTAAAGGAGGAGATGAGCAAAAAAGAAATTGCTTTAAAGGTAGCAATGGGTGAAGGAATGTGACTGCTTAGTGAAGCTTGAAATAGTCGAACGAACAAATGAAACCTTGACTAAGGACGACGCATAGATGAAGAAACTTTGTAACTACAAATCATCGAGAGAGATGCAAACCATCCAAGGGAAAGAATTAAGTAGACCAATGGTAGTTCATCATATTTTCCTTTCAAATGTCGTATTTGCCACACTAAGGGTCATAAAAAGGCCTAATGTGTTGAATTCACGAAGTGTACAAAAAGAGACGAAGCATGCCTAAAGGAAGGGGAAGGAAGATTCGATAAGTTTGGGTTTAAAAAGAAGAACTTCACAAAGCACAAGACACTATCGTTGATAGGAAGATTGTTGGGTTAGAAGAGATAGAGCTTCAAGAGTCGTAGTGCTCTCAAACGTCTTGCCTAGACGTTAAATAGTGCGCTTGGTAGGAGACAACCCACCTAAATATCTTTATTTTCAATAAATTTTTATTTTCAATAATAAATGTGAACGGTAGTGATTCTACTTCACTCTCAAGTCTAAGTTGATCCACACTTTAATTGTGGAGACAAATTGTGATTATAGTGCAAGGTGTGGATAAATATATGTTTAGAGGTGATTTTCATTTTACATACAAGTCTAGTAGCTAAAGTTCAAGCTTTCCCGACTCAATTGTTCAAGCAAATGCCCTTGATATGTTTATTGTTGAGTATATGTGCAAATTAGGCACTTAGGACCATTGAAAGGCCTTGAAGAGAATTTTTTCTAGGTATGTCACGGTCATGATGTCGTCATGAACGGCCAAGACAATACCACGTGACAACAAAGAGAAGTTGATTTCGCCTAGCGTGTCGCTTGTGCATCGCTTGATATGTCAAATGCAATAATTTAACGAGGAAGCCAGCGGTGTGTCACAGTCATGATTTCCATCATCGATGATCGTAACATTACGACCGCGACAAGCACATAATATAAAAGAGACCGTTCGTGTTAGGCAGCCTCTCACCAAAAATTCAAACCTCAATCGCGACAATTTTCCCTCCACATGACATCGAAAACTTCCAACCCACGTAATCGGTAATTCCTTCTTCTTTTCACTCACTTTAGGCCCTTGATAATCCTAATTCCTATTCCACCTTCATTTACACATTCTAGGGTTGATTTGGGGAATTTTCAGAATCTTTGGGGGTGAAGTAATTTTATGCATACTTGTGTGAATTGAATGGTGGGTTTTCGTTTGTGATGTTTATTGAAGCATCTACTGTAGTGATTTTGTGTTTTTGAAGGATTTATGGGTGAAACTGGTTGAGTTAGCGGAATTATGGCACATTTGAGGGTAAATGTCGGGATTATTGGTAATTGATGTTTGGTAGTGTTTTATTGCATATATTGTGATTGTGGCGGTGGTTTGTGGTATCCGTGGTGTATCGGATTACCGGAATTGTGTGAGTTGTGCTAGAGTGCTGCCCGATTGTGTGATCCAAATTGAAGCGACATATTTTTTCTGGGTGTTATAATGGCTAGGACCAATCAGACAACTAGGGTAGATTCCAAGCGAATGAGATAGGGGATCCCAGCTGTAAAGAGAGGCCGAGAAGGGGCCAAGAAAAAGGAAAGAAGTGGACTCCACCTTGTACCGAAAACCTCGATTTTTTAACTAGGATAGCAAAATTCAGTGGTAAAAAGTTCATAACTGAGAGGGGGATCAACCTGACCGAGTTGCATGAGACTCCGATTCCTAAAATGGTTCGGGCCCGAGGTTGGGACACTTTTGTTCATACGCTTCTCAAATATTGCCGTCAGGTTGTAAAGGAATTTTATGCATGGGTAATCGAGCATAATTACAATTTAGGGAGTCCGGTGTTGGTTCGTGGTAAAGCAGTACGCATCAACTCATGAGACATTAATAGGCACTTCAGGACCATACTTCCGGACGATACAGTTTCCATGTTCAAGGGGGTCCCTCAGCTAAACATTTTCACTAGGATGAACATTGACCTAGCCAATAGCCTGGTTATTCGGTCAATAGAGTTCTAAAATTCGAGATCCAAATTGATCAAGCAGAAGAATTTATTGATAGAGCTTGCTTTCTGGCACATCTTCATTTCGCACTCTTTGACACCGTACGGATATTGCACTACAATGGCCTACGATGTGGGCACCTTGATCTACTGCCTTTAGCATGGACATCCTTTTAATATGGGGGTGATTGTGAAAATAGAGATTTACAAGACAGTGATAGATAAGACAAGGAAGGAAGCAATGGTGTTCCCCTATATAATAACCTTTTTCTGCCAGGATGCGGGAGCTGACATGTGGACCGATGAGTTTGTAGAGACCGGACCTGACTTTGGGATCCGTACATGGTATTCACTACTTTATGGATGAGGTATGATAAGACCCAATAGAGGAGAGGTCGGCCGACCCAAGAATAAGAGGGCCAGAGTATGCCAGGATGAGTTAGGTAAGGAGGACATAGGATCCGACCAGGGTGAGTAGACAAAGGATTATTCGGATGAGGATCCGTACTACAATATAGGGAATGATGAGAACCTCCCTAGTGAGACCCGTGACTCAATGCTGCAACATATGCAGTGGATGGAGCAGAGGTTTATGGCCAAGATAGATTTGGCTGATGTAGGGTTCCGGCATGATATTATGGAGTTGAGACAGGAGCTCAACTTTCAATCATATGAGAGAGAGATGAAGCCGGTTACATATCCATGGCACCCATACCCAGCCCAGGTTACCAGCCCACACCTCCAGTATCAGATGTCTAACCTCTTTATCAATGGTTCCAGAGTGCAGCTTCAGGATCAGGGTCCAGATACCCATATCTAGTTCCAGAATACCAGCCTCCATTTCCAATTCACTAGATCGAAGGACCACGAGTTTCAGAGGAGGACACTATTGTCTGTAAGATTATGGAGATATCAAGAAAAGAGGCAGAGGCAGAGGACAGAGCAGCAGCCGAGGCCGGTTGGAAAGGGAAAGATCCGATGCCCGGAACCTCATGGTCACCGCTACCTCTTTATTAGTTGTTAACTCCATGTTGATGATCTTGTTTTAGACTTGTTTATTGTTTTCCAATACTTTTATTTCAGTTTTCGTACCTTGCATATTTTATCTTTATAGTTTATTTTATCTATATTACTGTTGTATGGTTTAGAAATAAGGGTATGCGCTGTATTTTGACATGGTTGATGTCTAATTGCCTTTGGGAGCTTTTACATGCCATTTTGATAGAGCTTTTGCGTGTTTTCTTTTTAGTTATGTGTTGTATTTGTTTGTGATGCAAATGCCTTTTCGCCAGGCTCTCATTGTCAACATTGAGGACAATGTTGAGTTAGGTTTGAGGGTGTCGACACCGGTTTCGATCGTTTTGGTTTTATTGAGTCCTAAATTTTATTTTTAAGTAAAAAAATTTATTTCATTTTGAGTCCAAATTTTTAGTTTAAGTCAAAATTGTCAAAAAGAGTCGTATGACCAAAATTTTTTAGCTTCATATAGATTGGGTGTGATGCTTTAAGTGTGTGTTTGTGAGAGATTATTTATGCATAATGTGCTCGATTGAGCATCTTGTTGTCGATCTAGGGTCTCACTTGCACTTTATAGGCTTGTTCCATCCTTTTGTGTTCAAGTTGAGGGAACGTGGTGCTCAAACACCCTGTTTTAATAGTGGAGAAAGGGATATCAGTAGATCGGGATCAGATGGATTTTGTAAAATCCAAACTCTCACCCGTGAAATATTTTCTTACCCACATCCGTCCGTGAACCCGCTTACTAGAACTTGCGTAGGTAAGCGGATTCACGGACGAGTTTGATCTCACGGGCTATAGCTGTACCCATACCCTCACACGTGAACCCGCGAAACAATACGGGTTCATGGGTGGATGTTTCACCCGTGAGATACCTACAAACCCACAACCAACGAACCCACGATTTTTCATTTGTAAATTTCCACATGTAATCACCTATTTGATACTTAATTGAATTAAATTTCCATTTCTAATTCCTTACTTGATACATTACAAACAATAATAACCATAAAAATTAAACGACCAAAAATAATTCAAATGTCTATGTATGTTTATATACAAGTATTTTATTTATGCAGGTTTACGGGTACAACCCCCGGGTTCATTTTTCCAACCCGTATCAGTCCGTGAAGCCACCGAGTTTTTCATTAAACGGGTTCATGGGTCTATGGATCATAAATTAACCATCTACACCCGACCCTATAGGGTCGAGTTCGGGCAGGTGCCCACGAGTGCGGGTCAAATTGTCATCCCTAAGTGGAGACCACCTAGTGAGTTCACAAACATAAGCTTTAAAAAGTACATTTGAGTGTTATCGTTGTTTCATCTTAAACTTGAAAACACTTATCTCGTCACATTGCATTTGAGTGTCACATGCATTATTTTCCATAGGACATCACATTGCATTATATTTATGGATTGCTTGATGGATACTTATATTCCCTTGATAGATGAAATGATGGAAATGATTGAAATGATTTTAGGCAATATGTGTGCTTAACTACTCAAATTAGCCTAAACACATTCCATGTCCCTATTTGTGTGCTCCCAAGCCATTTTTGAGGTCAAACACTTATCTTTCTTTTGGAACCACATTACACCATTTAGCCTAGGGTAAATATCATTTTCGTATATTATCCATTTTGATCTTCGTCGTTTCAGTATTGGCCATGCAGGTCTCTGTGGTTTTAATTAATCTCTATTTTGATTCCTACCGTCCAAATCTGCTAGAGTTTCTTAGAATTCCGACAGGTCAACGAGGGTAAGATGGTAATTCAACTTTAGAGTTTCTAAAAGCATGTTTTGATGAAAGGGCATAATGGTAATTAATTAAAAAAATATTAATTGATTAAAATAAAATAAAATAAAACAATTAAAAATGATTTACTACCCATCACCTACCACTCTATCAGTCTACCACCGGTCCACCACCATTATTCACACTCTCTCACCGTCCATCTCTCTCCCCCCCCCCCCCCCCCCCTTCGATTTCTTCTTTCTTCACAAATCAGTCTCTTTAACTCACTCACTCAAATCTAATCTCTCAAACATTTAATCATCTTTTCCCCAAAATCATCTCCACCCAAAACTTTAGCCACACAAACCCAAACAATCAACCTGAATCAATCCCCCATACAATCACCACTGTCGATCTCTTCGTCGGCGACTGAGCGAAGATTGGTGTTCGATCTTCTCCGAGCCACCGGCGAGGAGATCGATTTCCACAACTGCTAAAAAAGAATAACAGAGATATCTGGGTTTGATTCGTTTTTTTTTCTTTTTAAGATGGGTTTAATGTTTTATGCTGGTGGTGGTAGTGGGTGTATAGGGGTGGTGGTGGTTTTATGGGGGTGGAGGTGATGGTGGTGGGCGGACTTCAAGGATGGTGGTGGGTGGATTTCGATGTGTGTTTAATTTTCTTAAAAAATCTGATATGTTTTGGGTTTTTTTTATTTGATTTGTTTTTTTAAAATTTTTTCTTTTTAATAGATTTTCTGGTGGTGGTGGTGGTGGTGGTGGTGGTTGTTTGGGGGTGGGGGTGGTGATGGTGATGGTGATGGTGGTGGCTGGATTTCGGGGATGGTGGTGGCTGGATTTTGATGTGTTCAATTTTTTTTTTCAAATCTGGTATGTTTATGGGTTTATTTTTTCTTCATGGGTTCGATTTGTTTTTTTTATTATTTTTTTTCCTTTTAAGATGGTTTTTAAGTTTTCTGGTGGTAGTGGTGGCTGTGTGGTGGTGATGGTAATGGTGGTGGCTGGATTTTGATGTGTGTTCAATTTTTTTTTAAAATCTGGGGTGTTTATGGGTTTTTTTTTCCTTGATTTGGTTTTCTGATTTTTTTTTTCCTTTTTAAGAAGGGTTTTAGGTTTTCCGGTGGTGATGGTGGTGACTAGATTTGTTGTTGACGGTGATGAACATCATACAATTAGGTGGGGGTAAAATTGTCTTTGCAAGCCCTTTGAACATTTTAAGGGTATAACGGTAATTTAACCATCTGACCAGGTCAGATGGTCTGATTTTAACAAAAAATGTTATGGAAGGATTAAACGGGCCAATACTGAAACGACGAGGACCGAAATGGATAATATGGTAAACCGTAGGGACGAAAATGATATTTACCCTATAGCCTAAACCTAAACACATGCCTACCCTCGTTGCCAATCTTGTTAGGATGTGTTGTGTTGTGATTGAAATGTGGAAAAGATCTAAATATAAAGAGTTGGTGTGTACTTAGGCTGTATTAATAAATGTGCAAGGTAAAAGGGTCAAAAATGTAAAAGAGCGAAAATGTGCACTTATGAGCTTAAAATGTCAAATAGAGTAAAAAAAACAAAAAAAAAGGTGCAAGAGTCTTGTGTGTAATTGTAAAGTACTCACTAGTAGAGTACTCACTAGTAGAGTACTCAGGTATAGCACAAGTGTAATGAAAAGTTAAGCCTAGTCACTAGTGTCAAGTGATGCAATTAGAGCTAAATTATTGTGTGTATCATGTAGAGTCTTAGCATGATTTGTGACTTTTGAATTCCATTTCCTATTCTTTGTTTACCATATTTCACCCAATGTCCCCATTACAACCAAAGGGAAGACCTAAATGATCTACTATGAAAATCTAGATTGAGAATGTTTGTTGAAGCACGATCTTCCACGTCCATGGCATTTGATTCATTTCCTAGGCTAACTCACCAAAATAATAGCGTTTCATTTCTTATTGTATGCAAGTATTTGATTCTCATGCATAACTTTATCCTTGGATAATTTGCATGAGTGTGAACTTAGGACTTCGAGAGGAAAAAAAATGTCCACATGAGGTTTAGAGTCAAAGTGAATTACATTCGAGGCGTAAGAGTGAGTAGTACATGAGAGCACTATAGGTGTGGGATTCGTGCTTTTAGAGTGTCTCGTGAGTGCCTTCGAGTTGCTTAAGAATGTTTTGCATGAATCTACTCTCTTTATCCACACCTCTTTGCATCTCATCACTAGTTGAAAATACAGCTTTTGAGTTATTGTTGTTTAAATTTCTTTTGTTTTTATCGAGCCTTTGTGTTGTTTTATTGTCTGTATTTGTTTGTCTTGATTTTGCTTGAGGACGAGCAAAAGGCTAGGTTTGGGGGTATTGATCGAACCATGATAACACTAGATTTTGAGTCCCTCTTCCTATGTTTATTACCCAAGTTTTGGTTAAAATCAAGTGTTTAATGACTCGATTAAGTGTTTTTATAGGATTTTGTATTAAGGGCATCATATGGGAGATATGAGTGAAGTTGGGACCCAAAAGAGCTTGAAATTGGAAACTTAGACAAAAAGACTCGAGATGTCATGGTTATGGTGCGTCGTCATGGAAGGACACGACATAACAAGCAACAGAAACATGTTTTATGTGTCGCCTAAAATGACGCTTAAAGAACACACATGAAAAAGAAGGAAGCGATATGTCACGGCCAAATTGTCGTCATGGGAGACCGTGACACATCAGGCGATAGCGAATTTTCTAACCAGTGTCGCTCGAAGTATCGTTTGGGAAGAAGATGCAGAAAGGAAGAAGCGAGGTGTCACGGTCGTGATGTCGTCATGGACGACCGTGACTTATAGGGAGGCGACAGTCTACTAGCACGTGTTTCTAGGTTCATTCTTGACCTATTTTTGGACCCATATAAAACTTAGATTTTGGTGATGTAACATTAGCCACACGAACTTGTGTGAGTAATAGGAAGGATTAAGTGCTTCATGAAACAAACCTTATCAACTGGATTTAAGTGCTTAAATGAGACTTGTGGATTACATTGAGTAGTTTAATTAGATTGCATTGATTCCCTAGCGTTTCCCTCATTTTCATATTTTCATGTGAGCTTGTATGTCATTAAGTTTATTGCATTTTTGTATATTAGTGAATTAAAATATCAATCCATGACAAGCATTATGCCATATAATTTTATTGCATTTAGTATGGTTAATCGAGTTAATTAGTTTCAACTACCTTGAATCGCCGATCCCAGTGAACAAACAAATATTTTAAATTGAGTAAGATTAAAAATACTGCATCATCCATCTTTGGCATTCATTGTTCACCGATGCATTATGAGTGTCTCATATATATGCTATTGGTTAGTGGCTTCCATGACACTAAAAGCATGGCAACAATGAATTCCTAATGTCTCAAACATTGTACAAGAGCATTTTAAAATGTTTGTAGATGGTATGTATCTCACATTCCAGGTTTTATCACCACCAGCAAACTTCTTGAAAGTATACACCACACTTTCCATATCATCAATGCAATTCACTATACTAAGTTTTGCCTCTGATTTTATTTCATCTCGCACCCACTGAAATGTGTTTCGGTTAAAAACTTCGACATAATGTTTTTCCAGTTGTAAAAGATGGGTAATTAGTACCGGATGCCCGTTAATGCTATCAAAATCATTTTTTTATTTCATTGTTTCGTAGGCGCGACATTGCTCTATCGATATGACTCATGAATTCATACAATTTGAGCCTACTGTGCAAGAACCGATTAACGAAAGAGTTAATACTCTCAGACCATTGTGTGCTCCGTAAACCACCAAAGAAAAATTTTCTTAGGAAGGTTTCTGCCTACAGTATTCATTTACCATATAGCAATTTCACCCATTCATTATGTTGCAAACCAAACATCTTAGTGGCCTTAAACCAATGTGTATTGAATCTATTTCCGTCATGTAGGTGAATATGTAATGGGTAAAAGCTTTTGTAAAACCCCGGTGTCACCTTCATTCGTCTGTACATTCCGCTCAAGGTGCCAAGAACATAGGCGGTGTACGGCAAAACTCATTACTAACATTAGGGCCTTACTCATAGCTCTATCACCATCGGTAACGATCGAAATTGGATATTTTCCATGCATAGCTTATAAAAAAATGCTGTAATATCCAAGTGTAAGTATCAATTGTCTCATCCACCAACAACCCAAATCCAAAAACTATGGTTTTTGTATGATTATTCACACCAACGAAAATCACTAGCGGCCGGTTATAAGAATTAGTTCGGTATGTTGAGTTGAATGACATTACATCTCTAAAATATCTATAGTCACATCGCGACATTGCATAGGACCAAAATAAGTTACCAATGCTACCAGTGGATCCATTTCCTATTTTGCTGTCATGTCAGATATAATTGAATCAACATCTAAATTACAGGAAGCTGACCTACGTAAGGAGTCGAACCGACTCTGTAAGTCTTTTCTGGTGTGTCCCACAGTGGCATAACTTTTTGACTGAACCAAAAGATGGTCCATCGCTTGTGTTGTTTTTACGCCAATTGATCTCTACGATTGCACTTGTGCTAAATCACAATCTTGAACATGTCGATGAGACTGCAGAAATTGGTTGTGATTACCAGATAATAACTTATAACAATGGTCATTCACAAACTCCGTAACAACCCATAACATCTTCTCCCTCACAAAATTAATTTTGAATGCTGCCCAACAACCTTCTTGAGTCTGCCCTCTAGGTCCACGCACCATATCGGTCTTTTCGACATTTTTCTTTGATCTATATCTTTTTTTTCAACAAACCCACCTACGAATTGTAATTAGTCCATGTGTATCTCGACACAGCCGATCCTTACGCATGTTGAACCCCGTTCCATATGAAAATTTCTTGTAAAGCTCCTCAGCATCACTAACAGATTTCCCTATAATATCTTTGCCTTCTGGATTTATAAGGTCAATATCTATTATATCATTGGCTGGTTGCCCTAAATTATCACAATTCATACTTGGGTGTGTGGAAACATTACCAGGTGAAAAAGTCACATGAAATGGCCATTCATTCTTGTTGCTCGTGTCAGTCGGTTTCAAGTCCTCATCCAATGTCTAGGTTATGTCTGCCTCATGCCACCTTGATGGTACTTCATTGTTAAAACCATGATGTCCAGCAAGATTCCTAAACATTACAGAATATTTTCCAATGTTACTACCTACATGGATGAACCTGCAATTGTTTTAGTGGAAAAACTATCAGATTTACAGGATGTAAAAGGTTAACATACAAGTTTTTAAACATGTAAGAATTCAGTAACTGATGCTAAACCACACAATACTTACTTACGAAGTTGTTTTGCTTGGATGAGTAAACTAGTGTGATTAAATGGTCCCTAGATCGTAATCATCTCTTGCAGGTCGAAGGTTTCAAACATTTTTGGGAAAATTCTATACAAAAATAAAGAACAAAGATTTAGTTTGAGTTTTTAGCGTATGTAGGAGAAATGAGAGACTTTTATAATAGGATACATTTTTTATGAAGTGTTTAAGCTGAGTACAATGTTGGTGGAGGGGTTGGTTCACCTCATTTATATGGTGAGGAGTTATTGTAATTGTAAAATTGGTTGGTTAAATGAAATCGGTGGCATTATTTTGACTTTTCTATAACTCTGACAGTATAGCAACCTTGGGACGACCAGGTATTCGTCACCGTAAGGTCGCTTTGGTCATAAACGACATCCATTCCTAAAAATCGATATCAAAGCGACCCCAAGGCGACGTGGTCTAGAGTTTCCCTAGGGTCGCTGATCTCATGTTTATAATGAAAGCAAAACCGAGAGCATAGCGACATGAAGGTGCCCATAAGCGTTGTTGCCTAATGGTCGTTATGATCTCGGTTTTGATTTCATTATAAACACGAGACCATAGCGACCCCAGGGTGACCTTTACCGTCTTCGCTTTGGGTAGCATTAGTCTCGGTTTTTGTAATTGACAGCCATGAGCCTTCCAACCAAAGGGCGACGATCACTATAGAAGCCCTTTGTTTGCTCAAAAGAATATAATAATGTTATTTTATGGTTGAAAAACCGAGATCATTGCGACTTTTGGCTTGGTCGTTCTGTTGTTGCTACGCTATCAGTTTAATGAGGTTAAAAAACCAGAACCATAGCGACCAATATATGACCATTGGGTTGGTCGCCCTAACGTCGCTATGTTGACGGGTTTTTTTCACATTAAACCAAGTACATAGTGACCAAAGGGAGACCAAGACAATGGTTTCCTATTGGTCGTAATGTTCTCGGTTTTTTAGTAGTGATGTTAGATTCTTGAAAAACACTGTACACCTTGCAATATCCATCTTGTTTTGGTCACATTTTGTTTTGTATGGTGATATTACAGTGACATACCATTTCATTGGAAATTGGCATCCAATTGTATACTACAATACATAGCTATTTTATTTTGATAAAACATTACCCGAACACAAAAAAAAAAAGCTTGTTCAAAAAAATTAAATTTTATATTGCTAGAAATTTAAGGTTTCGACACAGAAAATAACTCGAACCTTGCAAAAAGTTGTCAATACATCATTACCACTAAAATGAAAAACATAGTTTTAAAGGCAACAAATAAAATAGGTTGCATGTATGTATGAGTGGGCAATGCTATATGGGTCTTGTAGAGGCATGGTGGGGGTCGGAGGTGCCTGTTCAAATGACCCTTCCGAGCCGCTGGCTGAACGATCAGTAGGTCTCGAACCCATAACAGCATGCATCACCCAAACCTCTTTCGAAACCATCCATCCTATCATGGATGTACGTGAACTAATTCACATAGGTTCAGTGGTTGACCTCAATCATGAGGCTCATATCCTGGATAGCTCGTAACAACCGATCCATCATTGGCCCCTCATCATCTTCGACCGTATCAATATCTGCCTCAGCATTGTAGCCCAAATCATTTGGGTCATCCTCCAACTCATCCTCGTTTCCCTGATCTCAAAGCAATCTAGCTCTTCTATGCTTGGTAAGATCATTGTAAACCTGTTTCCCCATATCAGTCATAGAAGGAAACATAGTCCATCCTCCCCCGTGAACGTTAATCCCGGCTA
Organism: Dipteronia dyeriana; assembly: GCA_032871835.1. Classification (NCBI taxonomy): domain Eukaryota; kingdom Viridiplantae; phylum Streptophyta; class Magnoliopsida; order Sapindales; family Sapindaceae; genus Dipteronia; species Dipteronia dyeriana. The sequence goes on along the minus strand of CM065300.1, from coordinate 26,350,226 downwards.
CCTTACAAAAGTGAGTGATGAGGTAGGGGAAGGGCAAAGGGCCTTTGGATGAGTGGCCACCCTGAAGATCTGTTTTATGATGATTTGACCTATGTCCATACGTAGGCCATTTCGTGCACATTATAGAAAGCATATGGCATTGTTCCCCAATATGCGCAGTGGGTTCTCGGTGATAAGGAGAATGAATAGAACACGTACCAAAACCCCGTATCTAACTTCAGTTGGTTGTACAAAAGGGGATGTCGATGGTCGTTCTAAGCCAGATCACCATCCAGTCTCAAGTCTGCTGCTAACTCCGAATTCCAAGGTTCAAAGTGTTCATTTTTGGGTAGACCATCAACCAGGTGAGATAGATCTGTAGGAGTGTCCAACCACTAATTAATTCCGTCAGTAGTGATTTGGATCGGTCTTTCTTAAACTATCATATGGACCCCTTAAAGAAACTGATACGAGACCATGGCATAGTAAAATTCCCTAACCAATTCTAGTGCCACCATGTTAGGGTCTTCACATATCTATTCCATTCCATTCTAATTACTGTTTTCAAGATGAATGTGTTCCTGAATACTCTCATCTTGATCCCTCTTTCTGGCCAAATCCTCCTACTACCGAATAATGCCCATCTCTCCAGATCCTACGGCTTTAGGAATTTTGTTATCGATTCTCCTTTTCCTTTCCCCCTGACTGGCAACATTACCGGAGCCTGTCTTCTCTTCTTCGATGGCCTACCCCCAACCGTACCAACTTGTTTCCCTTTTCTACCCTCATCCATTATCAATTTCTGTCTAATTCAAATTCCCACAACACACCTTGAGCACAAAATAGAACAACCACCCTTAATACTACCAAAACTAAAACAACAACGTAAAACCACCCTTAGTTCTAGCAATAACAAATCAACAAGGTTCAACACACTTCCAACTACACACTTCCAACTACACACTATCCAACGACCGATCAACAAAAAGAACCACAACAGTAAACAAATTAAACCCAATCAACTTACATTTATCCTCTCAATTCTATCAAACTAATAAAGTTGAGGTATCTATGCCCTAACCAGCAACATGAAGATAAGAATGTAGTAGATTCGGATGGGCTTACCTTTGGAGATGAAGAACGACCGTTGAGGACTGTTGCAGACGGTTTTTGGTGGGAATATTTTATCTTTGAAACTTTTTTTAGCGTCCTAGGGTTTATATCGTAAAAATCACATTATTACGACATCAAGGCGACATGTAGGTCGTTTTAGCAGAAAACGGCGCGGTGTCATTAACTATTCAAGCTCAAGGCGACATGGAGGTCTCCTTCTGTCATGAACAAGGGGTCTCTTAAATGTCGCTATTGTCCCGGGTTTTGTAATCGAAAACCCAAGATTATAGCAATTTCCAAGTGACCAACTCCAACGTTGCCTCGTGGTCGCTATCATCTCGGCATTACAAATACAAAACCGACGCAATAGCGACTATGGGGCGACCTTAGCATAAGTCGCCTCATGGTCGCATATGACCTAGCCATTCATTATGCTACCTGTCTGTCCTCAATTGGCCAACCAAGTTCTGAGGAATATGAAACTTGTTAAACATAAAAACTATTTTACCGAACTCACCCCTAGATATGTTGTTCAAAGAACCAAATGTGTCGGGTATAGACTGAGAAGTTTGGCTAGTTATATTACAACAGTACGTTCATGGAAATTTTGGTTCACTTGTTCATTAGGTTTATATAAATGTTAAACCTTACCGAACATGTTTTAGGTTAAACATGTACAATCTACGTTCAACTATAAGACCTATAATTGAAACGTTGACTTGTCCAATTATAGGTCTTATACATTTATGAATCACTAATCATGTTTACAAATAAGCATGATCGGGAGAAATTATTGGGATTCTTGATTAAAAATTTCATTTATTTTTCTCAACTATAATTAAATTTTTATGATTTTTATTGAAGATACATAACCGAACTAAATTGTAAAAATTAAGGGTCTATGAATAGATTTGTAGATTACAAACAACCTAATTTGTGTATGAATTTATTTATTACAAAGCATTACAATTACTGTAACACGTAATTTCCTTATAATTAATTCTTTTACCAAATATTAAAGCAAAAATCTGACCTACATTGAACTTGTTCATGAAGGTTAACGTTAAGTTGTTTACAGAACTAGTTTAATGTCGAGATGAACGTTAAACTCATTCAACCTATGTTGAACTTATTCATGAAGGTTTACATAAACTTGTTCACTGAATAAGTTTAACATTGAGATGAATTTTAAACATGTACCACCGACGTTGAACTTGTTTGTGAAGGTTTATGTTAACTTGTTCACTGAACAAGTTTTACGTTTAGATGAACTTTAAACTCGTTCAACCTACGTTGAACTTGTTCATGAAGGTTTATGTAAACTTGTTCACCGAACAAGTTTTACGTTGAGATGAACGTTAAACTCGTTCAACCTATGTTGAACTGTTCACGAAACCTTAACTTGTTCACCATACGTTAACTTGTTCACCAAACAAGTGTAACGTTAAGATGAACGTTAAACTTGTTCGTGAAGGTTTACATTAACTTGTACACCGAACGAGTTTAACGTTATAAACTCGTTCAACCTATGTTGAACTTGTTCGTGAAGGTTTATGTTAACTTGTTCATCGAACAAGTTTTATGTTGAGATGAACTTTAAACTCGTTCAACCTACATTGAGCTTGTTCATGAAAGTTTACGTTAACTTGTTCACCCAACAAGTTTAACGTTGAGATGAACGTTAAACTTGTTCATAAAGGTTTACGTTAACTTATTCACTAAACAAGTTTAACGTTGAGATGAACGTTAAACTCATTCAACCTACGTTGATCTTGTTCGTGAAGGTTTACATCAACTTGTTCACTGAATAAATTTAACGTTGTGATGAATGATTAACACTGAAAAGTGTATATTTACTAAGGGATAATATCATCATTTTACACTTCCAATATGATTAATTCCTCAATTTAGACATAATTTCGTTCGCTCGCTTAAATAAATGTGTTGTGTAGTAATCAATGTATTTTTCTTTGTATTTCAGAGGTAACTCAATCAATTCAGAATTATGGAGAAGTCAGATGGCAAAACAAACATCATTTTCAAGTTTAGAACGTCAAAAACCTTAGGAAGGCCACGAAGGGCATTTTTGTAATTTTGATTATTCACTGTTCACAGTTGACTTCACTGTTCACAGTTGACTTTAACTGTTCACAGTTGACTTTCACTGTTCACAGTTGACTTTCACTGTTCCTGATGACGTGGCACATTCCTATTGGCTCAAACTGCGAGTGCACCATACACACGGCTGCAGAGAATAATATTCTAGAAGCCGGTGCACTGTTCACTATTCACTTTCACATATGTGTGTACTGTTCACTGTTCACTGTCATTGTTCACTATTCACTGATGACGTGGTGAAATCTGGACTCTCCATTCTAAATTCATCCGATGGTCAATTTTTATCCGTATTTTGTATAAATATGGGGCCTCCCCCCCCCTTCCCCCCCCCTAATTTTGATATTTTGAATTCAAATCTGATATTATATTTGTGAAATTCTCTATCTTGTAATCATTAATCACATTTTTGCATTTTAGTCATTCAACTTTTTATTTGCATTTTATCTTAGATCTAATTTACATTTGCATATAGGTCATTTTATTTTTTATTTTTTTGCATATCAGTCGCTGTAATTATCATATTTTCACTTTAGTCCCTATATTTATAATTATTTGCACTTTTCCCCAACACCTGTACATATTTTCATTTACACCCCTAGAATTTTGCATCTTGTTATTTTTATCACCTTTTCTTTTATTTTCTTTATTTTTGTGTATTTCACCTCCATGAACCCTCATTAAATTTGCATGAGACGTTGGTCTCGAACATCTAGTGGTAGATTAATTAGGAAATCACAATCACCCACATTCACCAACATGACTGAAAACCCACTTAGATATCCAGCAGGAAACCATGCTGAGAACCTTTTAGACAACCTTGACAACATATCTCAACACAGCAACCATCCGCCTTATGTTGACCATGACCAACACATTAACCCAAATCCACCTAGAACTCTTAGAGACTACATGAACCCCACATATACTGGAGCACATTCATGCATAGTTTTCCCACCAAATGCAACACACTTTAATTTTAAACCGGGAATCATTCAACTTTTACCCAATTTTCATGATCTTGAATCTGAAAACCCATATTTGCATCTTAGGGAGTTTGAGGAAGTCTGTAACACTTGCACTGACCAAAATGTTAGCATGGATATAATCAGGCTTAAGTTTTTCCCTTTTTCCTTAAAAGATAAAGCTAAAACTTGGCTACAAAACCTTAGGTCAAGATCAATCCAAACTTGGAATGACATGCAACAAAAGTTCTTAAAGAAATTTTTTCCACCTCATAGAACAAACTCTCTTAAGAGGCAAATCACTTCATTTACCAAAATACCTGGGAAACACTTTATCAATGTTGGGATAGGTTCAAAGAGTTGTTAAATGTTTGTCCATATCACGGTTTTGAAACATGGAGGATAGTGTCACATTTCTATGAGGGACTCACACCCCAAAGTAGACAAGTCATTGAAATGGTGTGTAATGGGGAGTTCAGTGACAAAAATCCCAAAGAAGCATTTGACTATCTTAACCACTTCGCTGAAAATGCTCAAAATTGGGACACCATTGGTTCCTATGAGTCCATGAGCAAACCACAACCATCTTCATCTAGTGGAGGCATTTACAATGTTAGGGAAGATCATGACCTTCAAGCTAGATTTGCATCCATAGCTAGGAAAGTTGAAGCTTTCGAAACTAAAAAGAGTGAATATGTAAAATCTGTACAAGAAATTGCATGCCATGTATGTGATTCTGATGATCATATCACTCATAGTTGCCCAACTTTACCAGCTTTAAAAGATTGTCTTCATGAACAAGCCAATATTTTTCACACTTTCAACAAGCCAAAGTCCAACCCATACTCACAAACCTACAATCCTGGTTGGAGAAATCATCCAAACTTTGGTTGGAGAAATCATCCAAACTTTAGTTGGAGGAACAACAATCAAGCCCAGTCTTCACAACCACCAGGTCCATCACATCCACTAACACACCAGAATTTCCAAAACCCTCAAGGTTATGCGCCTTATGTCCCACCATCTAGGAAAAACCTTGAAGACACTTTGCACTCATTCATTGAGAAGTAAGAATCCATTAACAGTCAAACTGCACAAACCTTGACAGATGTTAAAGATACTTTATGTAAAGATTGCTTCTACACTCACCACACACGAAAAAGGTAAGTTTCCATCTCAACTACAACCAAATCCCAAGAGTCAGTCAAGTTTCTACGATAATAACCAACGCCCAGATCAAGTCAAATCAATTATCACTCTTCATAGTGGTAAGGTCATCGAAAAACCTATTCTTGAATCTGGTAAAAATGATAATGAGTCATTTTCAAAGGGTAAGGAAGGGGTTGATGAAACCACTATTGATGAAGAAATAATTGAATCCCCACCTACACTCTCATATCCTCAGGCTCTTAAAACTTCACAGAAATTGAAGAATCCCCTAGAGATTTTTGAAATTTTCAAACAGGTAAAGATCAATATCCCTTTGTTGGACGCAATCAAACAGGTACCTTCCTATGCCAAATTTTTGAAGGATCTGCGCACTGTGAAAAGGAAGCATCAGGTAAGAAAGAAAACCTTTATGGTTGAACAGGTCAATTCCATTCTTTTCAATAAAAATGTTTTGAATTATAAAGATCTTGGTTGTCCCACTATTTCCTGCACAATTGGTAACTGTAAAATTGAGCATACTTTACTTGACCTAGGTGCTAGTGTAAATTTGCTCCCATACTCATTTTATTAGCGACTTAAACTTGGTGAGTTAAAGCCGACTTCAACAACACTTTGTTTTACTGATAGGTCAATTAAAATACCAAAAAGAATAGTGGAAGATGTGTTAGTACAAGTCGATAAATTTATCTACCCAGTAGATTTTATTGTCTTGGAAACACAACATGTTGTTAATAAGCACAAATCAATTCCTGTTATATTGGGCCGACCATTTTTAGCTACTCCTAATGCATTGATTAATTGCAGGAATGGAATAATGAGCATGTCTTTTGGAAATATGAAAATTAAGCTTAATATTTTCAACATGTCTAAAGAATGATGGTTTCTCTTTTAGTTGGTCTATCTATTTAGAAATATTTATTTATTTATCAGTTAGTAAAATTTTATCAGGTATCAAGGTCTAGAAAATTTTATTCTAGCCCACCCTGTTATTCAATCCTAGTTACGCCACTGTAGAGATTGCGCTACTTTACTGGTTTTGATTGTTATTTTTTTAATCCCTCCTATTTTTATAATTTACACTTTAAACAACAATGTTTCATTCTTTTGCAATTTGATCCCTCATTTTATAAGGTTAGTTAATTACAGTTTTTCCCTATTAAATATAATTTATTACAATTATATCCTTATATTAATATTGATAATAAAATAAAATAAGTTATATACAATAATTACTAAATGTCATTAATAAGAAGAAGAAGAAAATATAAAACAAAACAATTCAAGCAACATTAATATTAATAAAAACATTAAAACATTAATGACAAATACAATAAAAATGATAACAACAATTTAGTAATTTGGGAGATCATTTGTGGATCCTCTAAGATCATTTAAATATTGGGTAAAAGAAGGAAAGGTATTTTGAGATCCTTGGCCTTGTTGAGCCTTTTTTGCTAGAATTCTTGTTCGTTCAGTTTGATAATACTCACGTACGGCTGGATCAAGTTCGGAACTCAAATCTTTTTGGAAAATCTTTTGCTCCTCCCGTAATTCTTTCACGGCCCATTTTGTTTGCCTCAATTTGAGCCGCTATCATCTGGAGTTCAAAAATTTTTCTCCTATCCTCGGTGGATTTTTTTAAAAATCCCTTTAATTTCTTCACTATTTTGTTTTATACTTTCAAGCACATTTAAATGTTGTTCCTCTTCTACCCTTTTTAATTTTATTTTTTTCACCCCAACCGGCCTTTGAGATAAACTAACAAGAATATCTTTATTAGTTAGATGAAGAGAAAATGTAGATGAAGCAAGATTGGGTGATGTATGAGACTCTGTACTTAGGGGGTCCGATTGTGATGGACAAATATCAACCCTCCACTTTTAAGTTGTTGTAATCACTTTCAACTCAAGACAAAAATTGATCTCTGGATTGGTTTGTACCTATGATCGGATTTTGGGAAATATCAAGATATACATGACAAAGGTGTATATCAACTATAAGAAAATTGGGCTATAGGAACAAAATTTATTAGGACGAATTTTATTCGACACAATAGGACGCAATAACATATTCGTCCCTAAAATTTTAAAATCTAAAGAAACTTTTAGGGTCGAAAAGTTTAAAATCTAACGACTATTGGGACGAAGCAAATTATTTATCCCTAAAAATGACAAACTCGAAAAGACTTTTAGAGACGAAAAATATTTGTCCCAATAAAATGTCTACCGGGAAGAAAAAAATTATTCGTCCCTAAAAAGTACAAAAATATCGAGGCTTTTAGGAATGAAAATAATTTGTCCCAATAGGATGTGTATTGGGACGGAATTAATCATTCGTCCTAGAAGGTTTATTGGGACGAAAATTATTCGTCCCTAAAAAGTTTAACATTTTTTTTTTTGAAAGAAAAGGGGAAAAAAAAATTTAGAGGTTGTTTTATTAAGACAAAAATAATATTTATTCTGGTAATGATTTATCGACATTATATTTTTTATTTTTTGTCTTTATTTTTAAAAGTTTTTCTATGAGACAAAGATCATAATTAAATTTGCTTCAATTTTTTATATTAATTACTATAAATTGATTCAAAAATTACGAAAAGTTATATATGTATTTTCATAAATATAATAAATACAAAACTAAAATTCAAAACTACTTTTTTAAAAGTTGTTATACATTTATCATTCCCTTTGTTATAGGAATTCAAATATTACATTTTTTGATTAAATTAAAAAATGTAAAGAAAGTCTTTCTAATCCGTATACGATTAACGATAGACCATTTCATTTGACAATATATGATTTGAAAAAAAAATAGTGAATTAAATACTACAATAAACATTTTTTAACAAGAAAAGAAATTATTGGAATTAATCTACAATAAAAATGTAATAACATATAGAGATTATATATAAATAGTGTGTTTTAATTAATCATTGAAATACAAATTTTGATCGGTGGAAAAAAATTTAAATTTATCAAACAATTGTTTTTTCCAATGAGAGTGTGATTTACAATCATCAATAAAAATTTAACTACCAGAATATGTTATATCTAATAATTGTGCAACTATTTAACAAATTTAATGCGTTTGGTCCGGCGGTCAAGGCTATCATTTGTGTTGGGTCTTGGATTAAAAACCCACCAAACATTATGATAAAAGCTGGATGGGCCGTGCTAGTGTGTGGTAGTGTGTCGGGTTGTTGTTGTGTGTGTGTGATGATGTGTCATGAGATCATGGTGTTATATTTTTTTTTCTCTCTATAGGGTGCGTTTCATCCCAACAGATATTCTATTGAGACAAATTTATTTCGTCCCAACAGATATGTTATTGGGATAATTTATTTCGTCTCAATAGATGTACTATCAGAACGACTTATTTCGTCCCTATAGTATATCTATTGGGACGAAATCTAAATTTCGTCCCAAAATAACAATTTTTTTAATATATTTTTGTTTCGTCCCAATAGTTACTCTTTAGGGACGAATTTAAATTTTCATCATAAAGAGGCTCTTGCAACTAGGGATGCACATTTATCCCAAGAACCCCAAATCCCCGTACCCACATTCCCATTTGGGGATTTTTTTTTTGGGAAAATGGGGAAATGGGGGGGGGGGGGGATGATTGTCATCCCCAAATTAAAATGGGGATGAGGATGGGGATGGGGATGGGGATGGGGATGGGGGGGACCCCTCCCCATCCTCATTTTCCCATTTCCTCCACAATTAAATTGAAATGGGGATAGGGATAGAGATCCTCATTTCCCCGTTTCCTCCAAAAGTATATAATATAATTATAATATGTATTTGAATTATTTGAAACATTTTATGTTAAATTTGTAATGCATTGATATTTTTTATTTGTAATGAAAGGTTTGTTTTTTTCTAAATTTAATTTATAATTTTTAGTTAAATAGGAAAATAGAAAAATAGAAAAATGAGGGACCGGAGGATACAAGAAAACAGGGAAAAACGGGGAAAATGGGGAATTGGGGATGGGGGGACCTCCCCCCCAAACATCTTCATCCCCATTTTCCCCAAATGGGGAAATTAGGGGGGGGGGGGGGGGGGGGGGGGGGGGGGGGGTGGGGATGGGGGGGATGTTGATAGGGAGGCCTATATCCATCCTCAATCCCCAAACGTGCATCCCTAATTGCAACCCACTTGAGGCGACGAATTTTTGGATGAATTTTTTTCGTCCCAATAGGTCTATAAGGACGAATTTCCAACTATTGAGACGAAAAAAATCGTCCCAATAGCCCGTTTTTTTTTGTAGTGATCTTCTTCATTTGTGTATACATAACTTCGATGACCTGAAGACATTTTCAGAGGAAAGTGATTTCAAGAGATATGTTTACTTCAAGTGTGCTATGGTATTTATATACAACATTATATCATTAATATCATCCACCTTATTAAATTTCATCCACCTTTTTAAATTTCACCCATCACAATATCACTAATATCACCCACCTTATTAAATTTCACTCACCTATTTAAATTTCACCCATCACAATATGACCAATATCACCCATCTTTTTAAATTTCATCCATCACAATATCACTATTATCACCCACCTTGTTATTAAATTTCTTTCACCCACCTATTTAAATTTCACTCATCACGATATCACAAATATCACTCATCTTATTAAATTTTACCCATCTCAGTATCACCTCACCTTATTAAATTTCACCCACCTATTAAAATATCACCCATCACAATATCAACAATATCACCCACCCTATTATTTAAAAGCGCACTTTATTTCACAACATCACCCACCTGAGGGGTGGAATGATATTTATTTTATGGAATGTAATGTTTTTAGTTAATTATCGTCATTTTAGTTAATTTAATTTAATTTAATTTCGGAAATTATTAAATGTAATATTAAATACAATATTTTAGTTAATTTGTTAAATATTAAATATAATATTTTAGTTAATTCGAAAAATATTAAGTAATTTATGAATGTATCGTAATATTATGTTAACTGAGGGGTGTAATGTTAATTGTTGATGATCAATGAAAAAGAGAATATTTAGGGAATATTCTTTTTAGAGTAAAATTTGCTATAATTGATTAGAGATTGTGGAGTGAAAATTACTGTATTTTACTGTAAAGTTATAAAAAAAAATAGTGTCAATAGAGATGACCTAAATCACCTAAATTTCTTATGTAGTTACTGATTCTAGGGCCGGCATGTGGGCAGTATTTGTTTGGGCTCCCAACTGATCCAATCAAAATTTTCTTTGTTTTTTTTTTTTTTTTTTGAAATTAAAGTCCAATCTTTTTAAGTTTAAAAGGGACCCAGTCACCCAATATTTCTCTTTTATTTGTTTTTTTTTTTAAAAAAAAAAAAAATCTCTTTCAAAGCGAGACTCAGTTGAATAATTCAATTCAATAAAAACAAAATACCCATTCAATTTTAGATTATGGCCCAATTGAATTATCAAAGTATGAAACTGTCGTATCTGATATAGCAACAACTAAACATGGGAATAATTATGGAATTGATAATATCTATTTTTATTACAACAAAAACAAAGCAAATATTTTTTATTTTAATTTAAGTGGATTATTATTTAATTTTTTTATATTAATGATAATATTTTTTATACGCACCGATTTTATTAAGATCATCAAATAGATCGGTCCTGAAATGTTTAAAGACGGCCCTATGTGTAGATAATGAAAATTGTACGGATATTTAAGAATTTTGTCAGTCTTACTAGATTTAACTTGTACATTGTATCATATATAAATGTTTTAATATATTTTAACTAAAAACTCACATTGTATACCCGTCATACAGACTATGAGGAAGTTGTGGGGTCGATTCATGTTCCTTCTCTAAATTCTAAATTATTGTATAATATTTCAAAAATAAAAATAAACGGAGAACATGGGGATGGGGTTGGGGAAGAGTATGGGAAGTGGAAACCTATATCCATCCTCATTTCTCCAATATGCAACCCTACTCCGCTCCCACACATATTTACAAATGTGCATGGTGGGACACTACAAAAAAATGGTATTTTCCGACGGTATTTAAATACCGTCGGAAAAACGCATTTCCGAAGGAAAAGAAGATTTTCCGTCGGATATACTTTTTTCCGATGGGAAAAGGCCGTCGGAGACCGTCAAAAATACGTTCGTAGCAAATAACAATTTACCGGCGAACTGTCACAAATATGACCATTTCCAACGGTCAAGGCCGTCGGAAAAAGTTTAATGAAAAAAAAAACCGATGCGCACCACGTCACTCCGTCGCCCGGCGAGCTAATTCTATACACTACATGTGGCTTGAACCCGTGACCTCAATGATAGATAGTAAAGGTTACTCTTACCGTTTTGCTATAACTTTATATCTGATATTTTTTACATACTATTTATATGCAAGCTATTGATATGTTAATTAAATATATATTTTGTACAATATTTAAATATAACTTTTGATATTATTTTATAAATAATATTTTTAATAAAATATTTCCCTTATCTAATAGGAAATTACATTTTAATACTTTATCTTGAAATAGGATACGTATATTATATTCTTGTTGATTTTATTTTTTATAATCAACATTTTACTAAAAAAATTAATAATTTAAATTTATTTCAGTAAAATTTATAATTACTTTGTATGATAAACAAATAGATATTAAATAAAATTATTAGAGTTTTTTTACAAAAAAATATGATATAGTAGCGTCATTAAACATAATTATAAATAACTAAATATTTTTATAATTACTAATAATTTTATTATATTTTATATTTATTTAATTTAATTAGATATAAACATAAAGTAGACTTCTTATTAGTCCCATTGTTTTGTTCCTAAAGTCTGATCCCTATTGTCTTATTTTCTTACAGTGATCGCTATAAATTTTATTTTATTTTTTTACATTATATATGACATATTATTTGAAAAATTCAAAATTAAATCAAAAATTTGACGAAAAATTTGACATAGTGATTTCACTAAAAAAATAGTGATAAATAAAAAATAACATATATAGTGATACATTTAAATTACTGATCTACAAGTCACATTTTTTTTTATAGTGGATAAATTATCAAATACATTTCATTATAATTTATTAATTAATATTATAATAATAAATTAATTATTTTTTTCAATGAAAATGCCATAACAAATAATATATAAAATAGTACTACATTTTTGATAGCGTAATTGTTCTTAAAATTAATTTGAATTAAATTTTATCATTTCTGACGGCACAAAAAAATACCGTCGGAAATGTGGGCTATTTCCTACGGCCTCATGGCCGTCGGAAATATTGTATTACTTCTTCCATATTTTTGAAGAAATGAAGACTATTTTCAACGGTCATTCGACCGTCGGAACTGTGATATTAAATTTTGACTCATTTCCAACAGCTCTAGTATGACCGTCGGAAAATGTACTATTTCCGACAGCAATTAGTGTCATCAGAAATAGTTCGTCACTAATAGACATTTTTTTTATAGTGAGATTAGAATCTCTCACCATTTATATGGAAAAGATATACATTACCAGCTCTGCTAAGATTTGATGTGCATTTTTTTTTATAATACTTAATCAATTATTATATGTCATGTTCAATTGATAATCAATAAAACATGGTTTTTATGTTAAAATGATGTAATTTTGGTGGTGTTAATGACTCGAACTTAAAAAATTGTGAAATTAAGTGAGTGTTAAGTCATATTAAATGTCGGTATACATAATTTGATTAATTATCCATTTATATGGCATAATATTATCGAGGTGGTGTTTATAAGTCTGATTAATTATCAATACATATATATGGCGTAATATTATCGGGGTATTACAATTCATATATACATGCGATTAATTATAAGCTGGTCAGATATTCAGATTCATCCACATTTGGTTGATTATTTAGGTATATAAAGTAATATTATCGGATAAAATGTACAAACAAAACTGTAGTCAAAATTTTCTAGAATGCACAATTATTTCAACCTTTGCAGATAAGCATAGACCATTTTTTTATTTTCTTAAGAAGACAAGTATGGATTTTCAATCTTTTCATTAGAGAATATTCAACGCATCTAACCACTATAATTATGCCCAGTGTAAAAATACATTTGCACATGATATGATAGGATTAATTGTATAGGGTATGTATTGCAAATTTGTTCGGTCTATGTAAGAAAAAAGTCTTCAATATACCGTGTCCATAGCTAATAAATTAATACCATAGTAATTATTGAGATTTAATTACTATATAAGATCTGCATACTTGTAGAATTAGTTATAAAGTTATAGTATTATTTTTATTAAAATACAACTACTGTCGTGATCTAGTAAGATTAGTTAGACTTTATAAGTACGGTTCAGAATATTACTCGTACTATTGGGGAGAGGTTACACATGGATTAACACTCTTACAATGGGAGAGATGGCTATTCCCATAAATCAGAAAAAAAAACTCTCCATCCATAATTATAAGATACGTATGGTGGGACTCGAACCACTGACTACTATATATATATATAAAAGGAAGTATAAAGCTACAGTAACTTATGAGTTCCTTTTTTTCTCCCCCTTAAAATAGGGTAAGCATCATCCTCTCATCATACGTGTTAATTTATTAATTATTAATTTATCTGTTGCCCTTTATGATAATTCATTTTGTCAATCAACTCTTATTTTATTGTAAAAAAAATAACAAAAAAAAAAAGAAGACAAATGTTATAAAATTCCAACCATGGGTGCTAGAATCTAGATTACAAAATCCCTTCAAGTACCGTAATCAAGTTTCAGATTCATTGAATGATGTTTATAACACTTTTTCTTTTATTATATCTGATAAGTATAAAGAACTTTCTTCTCCATCAATTCGCTCGTGCACTATAAGCTATGTGCTAAATCACCTAAATTTCTTGTATAGTTACTGATTCTAGGGCCGGCCCCGTGGGCTCCCAAATGATCCAAGCAAATTTTTATTTGTTTTTTCTCTTTTAGAAAATCAATGTGCAATCTTTTTAAACCAATATTTCTCTTTTCTTTTATTATTAATTTTTTTTTTCAAAGTCAGACTCAGTTAAATAATTCAATTCAACCAAAACAAACTACCCATTCAATTTTAGGTTATGGCCCAACTGAATTACGAAAGTATGAAACTGCTTTATCTACTACAACAAAAACAGCTAAACATAGAAATAACTATGGAAGTGATATTATCCATTTTTATTACAACAAAAACAACGTAAATATCTTTTAAAAAACTTATGTGGATTATTATTTAATTTTTTCACACTAATGATAATATTTTTTGTGGATCTGATTTTTATCAATATCATTAAATAGATCGGTCCTAAAATATCTAAGGACAACCCTATATATAAATAATGAAAATTTTATAGATATATAAGAATTGTGTCGGTCTTGCTACATTTAACATATACATTGTAATATATATAAGTTTTTATATATTTTAACTAAAAACTCACATTGTATATCCGTCACATGTAGGAGAAAATCTTCCATGATCTATTTTATAACTGAGGTTGAATAGACAGATCCAATCAAAGAGTGACATCTGTTATAATTATGAAAAACTTAAATTTATTTTTTCTTTCACCAATGACACAGTGACAAGTGGAAAGTAATTAAATCAAAATTTTTACTTTTCCTCTTCCCACTTACATGTCTTTTTACCGAATCAAAATCCTTTCTTTGACTTCCTCAAAGTCCCAAATTTTCCCTTTTATTTTTCCAAACAGTTTGTCTTATCAGACATTCATTTCTCAAACTCTTTTAAACTAACCTTTCATCTTATTTTTCTCTTTAATTACAAATAATATATGCTTTGATTTTTTCTTATTTTCTCTTCGTTTCTTCCCTCCCAACACACGCCTCTAGTCCACAACATCTCTTTCCCAAATCTTTTTTTTTTCCAGTTTTTAATAATCATTTTTCTTCTTAAATTCTTGTCCAAGTTATTATATTTACGGTTTGTTTTTTATTTTTTGTTTTTTGTTTTTCCTCTTGCTCTTACATCTCAACTTCATGTCTTCATGAAAAAAAGAAAAAAAAAATATTGAAAAATTCCATCATATGGGGCCACACATGTAATTATTAAATGTGTTAAACTATCTTTTGGTTAAACCTAAATTAAAGTGATCTAATTAAAATTTAAAACATTAAAACTTAAGGGTATAATTGTCATGGAATTAATGTGTAGATACCAGAGTGCTATTTCTAATTTGATGAGGGACTCAATTAGAAATAGCAATAACAAAAAATATAATAATCTGATTATTATATATATTTAGGGTTATGGTCTCCAAATTACACGATACTTTTGTTTTGTCTGTATCCCCATCAACAGAGCAAACAGAACACTGTAGGGTTCAAAAAAAGGCCATGATAATTTAAAAGATCACAACCCGTCCACCAACCTCCAGTAATGGATTCAGGTACGCTTCCGCTATTGATTATCTCCACTTTTCTCTTAAATTAATATGGGTTAGTAATATGTTTATTAGGGTTTGATTAATCATGATATAGAAATATGTTTAGGTTATTCGGATTAATTATGTGTCTATGCATGTTGATTTGTATTAATCGAATTCCTTAAAAGTCGTATCAGAGCCACCCATGATCGATTATTGAGAATTGAGTTTTGGACTTTAGGTTTTAAGAAATTTCTGAAAATTTTAGGGCTTGGATCAACGGCGTTCTTTTGGAATATTATTTAGGTGTTGATCTTCCGTGTTTTAGTTTTGTGTAATTTCTTTTTTAAAAAAAAAAAATTGGGTTGAGGAATCAGATCACGTTTGATCTGTTGAAGGTTTAGGGATCAAATGAAACCCGGTATGGGTTTGCTCTTGGGTTGATGGGTTTTCAACCCAGACCCAACTCAGTCAATGCCACGATCTGATTCAAGCCCCATCGTTTTCTTCTCGGGTCAGCGCGGTTTTTTGGTGAGATTTCGTACGGAACTCGGGCGTTTTACGGCGAGGAGATCGACGACAATTAGACGTCCTCAATCTGGCACAGATCGGGTGACTCAAGCCCACCTCTAGCCGCCGATCCTCGATCGGTTCTGGATCACGTTTGTGGGTCGTCGACTGGTCGCTCCACCGCTCGTCGGTACCTTCTGGCGACGGTGTGGAGGTTTAGGCAGCAGGGAAAGAGAACTAGGTTTTACAGAGCTTGGTTTTGCTCAGGCTCTTCTCTTATAAATTCGTAATTCTTGAGGGGTTTGTTTTGTAATTATTATAGGCCATTATATGATTTTGATAAAGTTTCAAGGCCAATTTATAATTACCAAATGTTATTGGGTCTGTTTGCAATTATAAAAAAGTTTTGGGCTAGATTTATAATTGCTGAAAAGTTATAAGGTCACTTTATAATTTTCAAAAGTTTTGGCCTAAATTTTAATTAATAAAACTTAAGGGGTCATTCTGTAATTTTATAAAATTAAGGGTAGTTTTGTATTTTTGATAAAATAAAATAAAATTTTATTTTATTTTATTTTATTTTATTTTAAGGATCAACTCAAATTCAAATATTTTTGTGGTATACCTTTTATGGTTAAATAAAATGGTTTATTATTCTAAATGAACTAATTGAAATAAGATATCGCCAAAGTGACCTCTCCTGTGTAGATTGTTCATGAGGGATGTTGGCTATTTGTGTGTGGTAAACATGTGACGATTATAAGGTTTTATATGTGAATAATAAATCGATCCAAAGATAGATTTATTATTTAACATAAATTATTGTCAATGTTT
Organism: Dipteronia dyeriana; assembly: GCA_032871835.1. NCBI lineage: Eukaryota > Viridiplantae > Streptophyta > Magnoliopsida > Sapindales > Sapindaceae > Dipteronia > Dipteronia dyeriana. Next base: position 26,333,106 of record CM065300.1, on the reverse strand, counting down.
GATCACTACAAGAAGAGTACCACGTGTGTGTATTAATTCATACAGGTATTAGCCGGCCCAAAGAAAGGTTAATACTTGGCCGAATTGCATAAACATCTGTGGTGATAAACATGTGATGATTCTAAGGTTTTACATGTGAATAATAAGTCGATCCAAAGATAGATTTATTATTTAACATAAATTATTGTTAATGTTTGATCACTACAACAAGAGTACTACTTACAATTAATATTATTGTCCAAAGACTTGATATTAATGTTGTGCTAGGTATCTTGAAATGAGATTTACTATTATTTGAATTTGTTGATTATTGTATTTGGCTATTAATGTGAGCATGTTTGTGTGTTCGATTTGTTCTATTTCAAGCTAATTTTTTACTGTATCTGCTAATACCAACTATATACCCATGCTTAATGGGACCAATTTTAAGGATTTGAAAGAGAACATACTTATTATTCTCGGCTGCATGGATTTGGACCTTGTACTTCAGATTGAGCAACCCTCTTCTCTTACGGATGCAAGTTCTCCTGATGATAGGAAGAACTTTTAGAAGTGGGATCTCTCAAATTGCATGAGTCTTATGATCATCAAGTGTGGGATTCCGGGGGTATTTAGGGGTGCGGTATTTGAAAAGATATCCAAAGCCAAAGAGTTCCTAGCCGAAACTAAAAATAGTTTTGCGAAAAAACGATAAGGCAGAAACAAGCACGCATTTGTAAAACTTGATTTCTATGAAGTACGAAGGCAAAGGGAACATTAGGGAGCATTATGGAAATATCTTATATTGCTTCTAAGATTAAGGCACTGAAGCTCGAGCTGTGTGATGACTTGCTCGTGAATTTGATATTAATATCACTTCCTGCACAATACAACCAATTTAAGGTCAGTTACAACTGTCAATAGGAGAAATGGACTCTTAATGAGCTCATTCCTTAATGTGTGCAGCAGGAAGAGAGATTGAAGTAAGATGAGATTGAATGTGCTCATTTGACTAGCACATCTAAGGATAAGGGCAAATAGAGGAAGAATAATGAAGCTTCAAAACACCTAATGAGCTTTGTATAGAAAGAAAGCCTAGTCACATCTGGAGATGTCTAACTGAGACAACGCCTTACAAGCAACATGAAAAGAAATTGGACTCCAAAATTGTGATCAATTACTTCATTGGCTACTCTGAGTGATCAAGAAGCTATAAATTTTATGATCCCATACTTAGGTCAATTTTTTAAATGGGAACTGCAATATTTTTTTAGGATGTTTAGTTTTGGGGGAGAAATAAGGTTAGAGACATTGTCTTTGAGGAAGAATCTGTTACGATTCCCATTATCGCTTTTGACAATGTGCAGGTTTCTAACCTGTCATTGATCAAGAAATGAATCTGGATCCTCAACCAGACAATGTTGAACAACCCCCCATTAAAGATGAGGTAATTGTTCTTGAAGATTAAACTCAACAACCTCAAGAACCAGTGTTATTAAGGCGATCCACTAGAGAAAGAAGAAATGCTATTCCGGACGATTTTTACGTTTTTCTCCAGGAACGTTAGAAAGGCATTGGAATGATGGAAAATGATCCAATCACCTTCCATAAAGCCATGCAGGGTTCCAACTCTCAAAAGTGGATTGATACCGTGAATGAGGAGTATAAGTCTATGCAAGACAATAAGGTTTGGGAACTTGTCCCATTATCAGAATGTGTGAAACCCATTGATTGTAAATAGATATTTAAAAGCAAAAGGGATTCGAAAGGTAGTGTGGAGAGGTATAAGGCTCATCTTGTAGCTAAAGGCTTTACCTAAAAGGAAGGGATTGTCTTTAAAGAGACTTTCTCTCCGGTTTTAAAGAAAGACCCTTTTAGGATAATTATGGCACTTGTTGCACATTTTAACCTTGAGCTTCATCAAATGGATGTCAAGACGGCGTTTATCAATGGTGACATTGAAGAAACTATTTATATGGTGTAGCCAGAAAACTTTGAGTCAGGAGACCCAAAGAATATGGTTTGCAAATTGATAAAATCCATCTATGGACTCAAGCAAGCTTCCCGTCAGTGATACCATAAGTTTTATCAAGTGATTATCTCGTTTGGTTTTGAGATAAACGCTATTGATAATTGTGTGTATCACAAATTCAGTGGGAGTAAGCACATATTCCTGATTTTATATGTCGATAACATACTGCTTAACACAAATGATATAGGCATGTTACATGAAACCAACAGATTTCTATCAAAGAATTTTGAGATGAAAGATCTTGATGACACATCCTTTGTATAAGGGATCCAGATATAACGAGATCGCTCTCGGGGTATTCTTGGATTATCACAAAGGAGTTATATCGATATAATTCTCAAAAGGTTTGGCATGTAAGACAACAAACCAGGTGACACCTCTGTCGCTAAGGGAGACAAGTTCAGTCTCAATCAGTGCCCTAAAAGTAACCTGGAAGTTAAGGAAATGTAAAAAATTCCCTATGCATCAACTGTAGGGAGTCTAATGTATGCTCAAGTGTGTATGCATCCGGATATTGTTTACATTGTTGATGTGTTAGGCATATATTTAAGTAACCCCAGGATGGATCACTGGAAAACAGTCAATCACGTTATAAGGTATTTGAAGAGAATAAAAGATTACATGCTCACATATAGGAGATCAGATCAATTGGAGATCATAGGGTATTCCGACTCCGATTTTACTAGATGCCAAGATAGTAGGAGATCCATATAAGGCTACATATACTTGTTGGTTAGTGGAGCTATTTCTTGGAGGAGTGCCAAACAGACACTCATAGCTTGTTCCACCATGGCAGCAGAGTTTGTAGCATGCTATGAGGCATCTAACCATGAAATATGGTTACAGAATTTTGTCACCGAGCTACGCATTCTAGAGGGTGTTGAAAGACCACTTAAACTATATTGTGACAATAGGTCAGCAGTGTTTTATTCCAACAACTAGGTCAAAGCATATTGACATTAAGTTCCTAGTTGTGAAGGAAATAGTGCAGAGTTGACATATATCCATAGAGCACATTGGGACAAACTCCATGATAGCGGATCCGCTTACAAAGGGATTACCACCCAAGGTCTTTCATGAGCACACTGCTCATATGGTTGTTATTTTTATAAGGATATCACATTATAGTGGGAGTTTGTATAATCTTGTATTTTATTGCTCTATGTTTGATTTTGGATATGCTTATGCATTTGGATATTTTTCTGATCAGAAATAAAGTATTCGGTTAATTACACTCTGTTACATTGGGTTAAGTATTGATCTCACTAAGGAATAAAGTAGGACCAGTTGGAATAGACATGTATAGATCACATTGCATGTAATTTTCATGCTACGCATTCATGATCGATCTATGTTATTTGGTTATGTTGGTATTCGTGACCATTGATGGGTTTAGTCACACTAAATTTGACCAAAACCGCTTTGATCCTATATCGACATATTCAATGGATGAGATTGTTTGGATATACCCTAAAATTGTAATAGAAAAATTTTGTAACCCATAAAGTTATACACATTTGTAAAGTTATATATGTGGCACAGTGGGAGATTGTTGGAAAATTCCATCAAATGGGGCCACACATGTAAATATTAAATATGGTGTACTATCTTTTTGTTAAGCCTTTATTAAAGTGATCTAATTAAGATTTAAAACATTAAGGTTTAAGGGTATAATTGTCATGGAATTAATATGTCGATACCAGAGTGCTATTTCTAATTTGATGAGAGGTCGAATTAGAAATAGCAAAACATATAATAATTTGATTATAATATATATTTAGGGTTATAATCCTAAAATTACACGATACTTTTATTTTGTCTGTATCCCCATCAACAGGGCAAAATAGAACACTGTAGGGTTCAAAAAAGGTTGTGATAATTTGGAAGATCACAACTCATTCACCAACCTCTAGCAAAGGATTCAGGTACGCTTCCGCTATCGATTATCTCCACTTTTCTCTTGAATTGATTTGGGTTAGTAATATGTTCATTAGGGTTTGATTAATCATGATATATACACATGTTTTGGTTATTCGGATTAATTATATATCTATGCATGTTGATTTGTATTAATAGAATTCTTTACACAAAAAACATATAATTATTTTTTATTTTTTAAAATGAAATAAAAGAATATGAATTAGTAATAAATTGTTCGTGTTTGTGAACTAAAAATTTGGTGTTTGGTGACCTCTGCATTGAAAAGATATATCTTTAAAATAAAAAGATATAAATCTTTCACTAAAAGAGAAAAAAAAATGGAAGTGAAGCTACGGTTCAAATCTTTTTAATCTTAAGGATTGAGAAGAAGAAAGAGAAGTTAATTGAATATGCTGATGAGTATCTGATGAGGGAGAATAACCTTGAGGAACAGAAACATATAGATTTATTTTTGAAAAATTAAATAAGTAATAGCAAAAAATTTACATCTATTTCGTTTTTCTTTTGTACCATGTGATAAAATACAATTGGTCAGTCCCACAGATTAGACAAATAAAGTTTTGTTTTAATAATTTGCTATAGGTCAAACTTTCATTGGTCTGTCTCAACACATTAGATATGAGACGAACCCATATATAGAAGATTTTCTTCACACACAGACTATGATGAATTTGTGGGTTCGATTCATGTTCCTTCACTAAATCCCAAATTATTGTAATAATATTTCAAAAAATAATAATAATAAAACTCACAAGTCACAAGTATCGCATACAAAAATACTCAACGAGATCCTCTGAATCCTTATATATAGATTAAGATGTTAATTTTTTGTGCTGATGATCTTTGTCGTGAACTTTAATTTTAAAATGCACAATACAGATAATTTCTTACAAAGACATGGGGTGATTGAGCTTCTTCTCCTCCATGGAATTGTAAATAAAGGTTGTATAGAGAAATTCAGATGGCTCATCGCTCATGTGGTTAAATAGCATAGAACAGTTTCGAATCTCAATTAGTCTGTCAACTATGATTATGAATTTTAATTTGAAGACGCTTTGTTTTTCCAACACCAGAAAATCATAATCTTCAACTTTGAATTGCAGGTTTTTAGAGCTCCATGATCATCTTCTCATCATATGATTATAACTTATAAGCTAATAAGCTAAATAAAATTGTTACAAATTAAATTTACCTATGATGGATTCTAATAGGATTCCATGAATATTTTTACTATGATCAAGCTGGTTATTACAGAAGATCTTGGGTGCAGTGAGATAAATAGTGCATCCACCACTGTTATGTTGCGACGTAAGTAAACTATAAACCTATTAAAGTTAATGAATTTTCCAAGGTATATTTAGTGTCCTCGTTTTTCTAAATGTGTGCATTGGTTGATTCCATGTATCTATGTATCAGAACCATGAGTTGTGTGTTCCAAAAAGGTCAAGTGCTATATATGTGTGTGTACGAAGGAAGTGCTTAGTTATGTACACTATAGAATAATCTATGGACTAGTATAAATAGCTAGGTGATGTACTAGTTTTTTCATCATGCAAAAATTAGAGATAATACAACAAAAGAGATACGTACTCCAAGTTGTTAAGAAATTCTCTTGTTGTTCTTGTTCAAAATATACACTCTTATACCCAACAAGTGGTATCAGAGTTCGATCTTATTGGGGCGTTAGCACTCAAGCATTAGTAGACGACAATCAATATGGCGGGTCTTAGTGCTTCTCAAACTATTCCCATCTTTGCTGGTGAGAACTATGATTACCGAAGTATCAAGATGAAGACCTTTTTTCTATCACAAGACCTTTTGGATGTGGTAGAAAAAGTGGTGACAACTCCTGTAGAAGGAAGTTTTGAAGCAGTTGTTGACAAAAATGAGAAACAAGAGGATGCAAAGGCATTATTTGTGCTTCAACAAGCAGTAAGTGATGCAATTTTTCCTAGGCTGATGAGGGCCACATCTTCCAAGGAGGCATGGGACATTTTACAGCTGGAATTCCAAGGGAACTCAAAGTTCAAGACCATCAAACTTCAAAGCTTGAGAAGAGAGATGGAGAATCTCAAGATGAAGGACTTTGAGAATGATACAGAGTATAGCACCAAAGTGATTGATCTTATGAATCCGATGAGGGCATATGGAGAAGATATTACTGAACAAAGGATTGTTAAGAAGTTATTGATTAGCCTCATTAAAAAATATGATCATGTGGTGGCGGTCATTGAAGAATCTAAGGACTTATCTGCTCTAACCATTATAGAACTTATGGGATCCTTACAGGCACATGAGCAGAGATTGAGCAGAAGGAATGGAGAGTCTCTGGAGAATGCCTTCCAATCCAAAGTCAACCTGAAGAATTCAAAATCAGGTGACGACAAAAAGAAGAATAAAGGTCAGTTCATGGGTGAAACTTCTCAAAAGAGAGACAAAGAGAAGGCTAAATAAAATAAATATCCACCGTGTGGTACTTACAAAAAGACCAATCATTTGGAGAAAGATTGCTTTCATAAAGGGAAGCCCATGTGTACAAACTGTAAGAAGTTTGGCCATAAATAAAAAGAATACCGATACAAGGAGAAAAAGCATCAGACAAACTATTCTAAAGAAGATCAAGAACATTTGTTCTTTGCTTGCCAAGCTACAGTGGAAGAAATCAATGATATTTGGTTCATTGATAGTGGTTGTAGCAATCATATGGCAGCTAAGGAGAGCATTTTCACTGACTTGGATCTTTCTATCAAGACAATGGTAAAAATGGGGAATGGTGATCTAGTGGAGTCCAAAGGCAAAGGCACTATGGATGTTTAAACAAAGAAAGGTACTAGATTCTTTAAAGATGTTCTTCTAGTTCCTTCTTTAGACCAAAATCTGTTAAGTGTTGGTCAGAAGATGCAACATGGGTATTCTTTGCACTTTGAGGGAAACTTGTGTAAAATCTTTGATAAGAAACACGATATGGAGATTAGCGAGGTGAACATGGTAAGCAACATAAACTTTCCTATTATTTGGAATTTTCCTAAAGTTATGGCGACTACAGTTAATGATTCCACACTTTGGCATCAAAGATTTGGGCATTACAACTTCAATGCCTTGAGGCTTCTTCAACAGAAAGGTATGATCAGTAACTTACCTCTAATAGAAGCTAATAATGTTGTTTATGAAGGATGTATGCTAGGCAAACAACATAGACAATCTTTTCCTTCTGGTAGTGCATGGAGAGCCAGAAAACCTCTTGAGTTTGTGCATACTGATGTGTGTGTTCCTATGAGGACACCTTCTCAAAATGGAAATAGGTATTTCATGTTGTTTATAGATGATTATACCAGAATGACATGGGTGTATTTCTTGAAAAAAAAATCTAAAGTTTTTGGTCTCTTCAAGAAGTTCAAACAGTTTGTAGAAACTCAAAGTGGTCATAAGCTTAAAACTCTTCGAAGTGATAGATGGACTGAGTATAAATCCCATCACTTTGACCAATTCTGTGAAGAAGACGGAGTATAATGATAGCTGACAGTGGCTTATACTCCACAACAGAATGAAGTTTTTGAGAGGAAGAACAGAACTATAATGGAGATGGCAAGATCTATGCTTCATGAGAAAAACTTACTAAAAATGTTCTGGGGATAAGCAGTTAACACTGCGGTATACTTGCTGAACAGGTGTCCCACCAAAGCTGTGCCTAATCAAACTTCAATTGAAGCTTGGAGTGGTAGACAACCTTCAGCAGGATATCTAAAAGTCTTTGGTTGTGTGTGCTACATTCTTGTGCCATCTCAGAAGAGAACCAAGCTGGAGGAGAAAGCAGAAAAGAGAATCTTTCTAGGCTATAACACTTTTTCCAAAGGGTACAAAATTTATAATCTTGAAACAAAGAGGCTTATTATAAGCAAGGATGTTGTCTTTGATGAGCATGCAGTCTGGAATTGGGAAGGAGAGCAGATTACATGACCGAGCATCGATTCTGGAAGAAAATTCTATAGACAACCATAATGTTGCAGAAGAAAGAATTCCTCAACTGATTGAAGAAAAAGAGCTTTCCTCACCATAAACAACACCTAGGAGGATGAGACATCTGAGTAAGATTTATGAAAGTTGTAATTTCTCTTCTATTGAGCCTAACAATTTTACAAAAGCTTCTAAGGAGGCTGTGTGGATTAAAGCTATGGAATAGGAGATGAAGATGATCAAAAAGTATAATACTTGGGAGTTAGTGAATCGCCCTACTGACAAAGATGTAATTGGGTTGAAATGGATCTTCAAAACCAAGTTGAATCCTGACAAATCCATTAAAAAACACAAGGCAAGACTTGTAGCCAAAGGCTATGCTCAATAACATGGAGTGGACTACAATAAAACGTTTGCTCCAGTTGCTCGGTTAGAAACCATTCAGACTCTTATGGCACTTACAGCTCATAAAAGCTGGAAAATTTACCAGCTTGATGTCAAATCAGCATTCCTCAATGGAGAACTTGAAGATGAGGTCTATGCTGATCAACCTGAAGGTTTCGTGGAGGAAGAAAGAAAGGTGTTGAGGCTAAGAAAAGCCTTGTATGGACTCAAACAAGCTTCTAGAGCTTGGTATGGGAAAATTGATGGCTACTTTATACAACAAGGGTTTATCAAGAGTAAAAGTGAACCTACACTTTACATGAAAACCCAAGAAACTGATCTTATTGTTTTCTTGTATGTGGATGATCTATTTTTTATAGGAAACAATTCAACCATGATCAGAAGATTCAAGAATGACATGCATTACTTTCTTAGAATGGAGGTTTGTCAAGAAAAAGAAGACATCTTCATTTCACATAAGAAATGCATAGAAGATATGCTATCAAAGTTCAGAATGTTTGGATGCAAGTCAGTTGCAACTCCATTGGTTCCAAGTGAGAAGTTTAAAAAGGAAAATGGAGTCAAGAAGGCAAATGCTGGAATTTACAGGAGTTTAGTTGGAAGTTTGCTCTACTTAACTGCCACTAGACCTGACATTATGTTTGCCACATGTTTGTTATCCAGATTTATGCAGAGTCCAAGTCAAGTCCATTTTGGAACTGCTAAGAGGGTCTTCAGATACTTTCAAGGAACAACTGACTTTGGCATTTGGTACAAGGCTTTCTATTGCAAATTTAGTTGGTTATACTGATAGTGACTGGGCAAGGTCTTTGGATGATATGAGGAGCACCTCAGGATACTGTTTTAGCCTTGGCTCAGGAATACTTTCGTGCATTTCGAAGAAGCAAACTAGTGTATCACAGTCTATTGCAGAAGCTGAGTATATGGCAGCGGTAGGGGCGACAAATCAAGCAATTTGGCTGAAGAGAATTTTGGACGATATGGGAGAAAAGAAGCAAAGTTCGGTTGAATTATACTGTGATAACAAGTCAGCTATAACAATCACTAAAAATCCAGTGTACCACAATCGAACTAAACACATTGCCATCAGATATCACTATTTACGTGAAGTAGAAGCAAGTGGTGAAATTCAACTCAAGTTTTGTAGCTCAGAAGAACAGTTGGCAGACATTTTCACAAATGCCATCCAAAGGGACAAATTTCAGTTTCTCAGATATATGATTAAAGTTACTGGAAAACACATTAGGGAGGAGTATTAAAGTTAATGAATTTTCCACAGTATATTTAGTGCCTTAGTTTTTCTAAATGCATACATTGGTTGATTCCATGTATCTATGTATAGGAACCATGAGTTGTGTGTTCCAAAAAGACCAAGTGCTATGTATGTGTGTGTACTAAGGAAGTGCTTAGTTATGTGCACTCTCTAGAATAGTCTATAGACTAGTATAAATAGCTAGGTGATGTAATAGTTTTTTTATCAAGCAAAAATAACAAATAATACAACAAAGGAGATCCGTACTCCAAGTTGTATAGAAATTCTTTTGTTTTTCTTGTTCAAAATATACACTCTTATACCCAACAAAACCCAAGGCTTTTATTACATGTGCACAAAAGAAAAATGGTTTTGGTTTCGATTGTTTAGGTTGCGTTCTGCCAATTATATATGCTTGACAGGTACAAGGCAAAGAGGTATCTTCTTATTGACAATGAGACCGAGTTCCTCTTCCATGCTCAAATCCTCAATATGCATCCCATCAGGTAGCTTCCAATCAAAGTGATAGAGAAGATTTCCAAGCACAAACTCAAAAGTTGCAGTTTCTATTGTCATTCCAGGACAAACCCTTCTACCGGAGCCAAATGGAAGCAAATCAAAATCCTGTCCTCCGAAATCAATGCCAACGACCTTATTTTCGAACCTCTCTGGGCAAAATTCTTCAGGGTTCTTCTAGTTTTCAGGATCTCTTCCAATCGAAAAGACATTTACTTGGATTCTCGTGTTGGGATAAACATCATAACCACCAATCTTAATGTGCTTTTGAGATAGATGAGGGATCGATAGCACTAATGGTGGATGTAACCTGAGAGTTTCTTTGAATACCATTCTCAAGTATTTTAGATTTTCACACACTGTTTCTTCAACAAGTGGCTTGTTAATCTTCCCAACAGAGCTTCTAATTTCAGCTTGGAGCTTTTTCATGACTCTAGGATTTTTCATTAGCTCCGTCATTGCTGATCGTGTCTAACTAGACTTGTTGACTTTCGCAATAGCACGAGGTCAAAAAGATAGTATAATTACAATTTAGGGATCGTTCCCACAGGGATTAAGGTTATGATTACTGGAATTCAAAGGCTTGCAAACTATTTAAACAATCTAAAACATGAGTTTCCAAGAGTTGCAATAAAGTAAATTAACTCAAACACAAACTAAATTATCTAACACAACACTTATAGAAATGTATGGAAAACGTGTTAGAACTCGAATCCGCTTCAACTCTCCTAATAGCACACTTGACTCCTTTGCCTCCTAATTCATGCGTATACATGCTATAGATTCGTATTCCCTAAAAAAATCTCTAACCTCTGTCGATGAATTTAGTGATAGTATCTATATATTCCCGAAATCTTTCTCAAGCAATCCGAACAATATATATATATATATATATACCCGTTAAGCAATTGGAATACAAATTGAACCCTATATGCTAGCCTAGTGGTTATAACAATTTATAGCCAAACATAGCAAACATTTATCTAAGCATTGTCAAATACATCTCCTCTCGGTACTTAGCATCCAACCATAGATCGATTACAAAATGATCAATTAAGCAAAAGCCTTAAGCATTCAAAACATCCATATAGCTTCACAAGCACAAAAATAGGGAAATTAAAGAGTCTATCATAAATGAATCAAGGGTTAATCATCATCTTGTTCTAACATAAGAATAAATAGCTCATACTATACAAATAGAAGCCATAGATGTGCTAACATCAATACAAATCATGAATCAATATAAAAAAACAAGAGAAGAGAAGAGAAGAGTTGAAGAGATAAAACTAAGTTGTAGATTCAATCTCTTGTAGCTTGAGCTTCCCTAGCTTCCTTGGATCAACCAAACCTTGCCCTAACTGATCCAATCTTGAAGAACTCTGTCCAGAGTTGAAGAGAGAACCTCCAAAATGTGAAGGAGCAACACTGGTCTGGTGTCTTGATGATTTCTAGATCCCCTTTCTCTCTTTTCTATCTCTTTCCTTTATAGGCAACAAGAAACCTCCCCACTTGTGTCCCTCCATGCCAAATCAGAGATAAGAGAGCGGGTCCCACAATAAAGCACATACTCTGTTCGCTAAACAGAGTATTCATAATCTGCCATAAAGTGTGGTTCGATGTGCGGTTCATTTCGACACATCGTACCACACATGAGTTTGATTTAAGAGGATGCATTCCTACGCGGTACGACGTGCGATACTCGTTTCCTTCTGGTACGGTACGCGTACCACACTTGAAGCTTTCTACAATTTCACCTGCCATCCCATGAGGTACGAAGTGTGGTTCACTTCAACACAGTGTACCATACTGATTTCTGCTGCTCTTCTATGCGGTACGAAGTGCTGTTCACTTCGACAAGGTGTATCACACTTACTTCTAAAATTTCTGCTGCCCTTCTGCACGGTACGAAGTGCGGTTCGTACCTCCTTCTAGTGCGGTACGCGTACCGCACTTCTCGTTCCATACCGAGCTCAAACCTTTTTTTTTTCACTCCGAAAGCTCCCGGTTCCACACAAGGATAACTCCTGGCTAGAGATGACATATTTAAGCATTAAGAACATCAAAAGATGGAGTTTGCAAAGTAGCAAAACTATACAAAATGACGGGTACGTAAAGCATGAAAAACGAGCTTATCAATTGTCCACACAATGGTAACAGAAGAGTTTCTATTGCTCCGAGAAATACATTCTGAAACATGGCAAACCCTTTTATCAAAACTTTTTAATTAGCATCGTGTATGATGTTACTGTATAATTAATAAACATTAGAAAGATTAATTTAAAAATCATAAGAATAGAAATTAAAAAGGTATTTTTAGTATAGTATATATACCCAAAAACACACTTTAAAAACGGTGGCAGACCAGAAATTTTAATCAGGTAGAGCACTTGAATAAATTAAAATCGCAATTATATGAAAAAGTATTGAAAAATTACGATCATAGTAAAATAGTTTTTTTAGTTAAAATAAAATAAATATAACACTTACTCGGATGAATTAAATAATTTTACATTAAAAAAGGAATAAAAACAAGAAAAAATATTTTAAAATAAATAATACAAGAAAAACAACATAAATAATGAAAAAAATTAAAAGAATAATTTACAATCTAATTTGATAATAAGAAATTTTGTTTTGTATTTATAATGAATTCAATTTAAATTTATATAAAAATAATTTATTAATAATTACTAGACCTTTTCAATTTTTTTTATTCTTTAAATTATTAGTAAATTAATGATATTTTATTCTATATAAATTTAAACTATAAATTAAAGAAAAATATTAAGGATAAAATAAAATGAATCATAGTAACCGATTGACTATTTTAATCAAAAAAGTAAATTATGAGATTTTAGGGTTTATTGATTGTGCTTGTGAGGTAAAAACTATTATAGATAATAAAAATCCTTAATAATAATGTATAATTTAATATAAAATAAAATTGAGTTAAGAAAACACAAATTAATTGTAGTTAAGAATTTGAAGCCAACGGATTAGAAAAAATGAATCGAAAAAAGATGGTAAAATAAATAAGATATAAAAAATTAAAAGATCAAATTGAATTAAAAAAGGTATATTAAAATTGAATTAAAGAAATACTTTAACGGGACTTGAACAAAGAATTCTATATCTAGAAAGGAAAATCTACTACCAGCGGTAATAAAACCAATATATTGAAATAATGCTTAATAAATATGTATATATACAATAAACATAAAAAAAAAATACTGAGGTAGGACCCTCCAGATGGGTCCACCCCTGTTTAAAAGAATCATGCACCCGGTCAATGAATAGCTTGTATCACCATTTGTAAACATCATTTCAGTGGTTGGGTGTACCATTTGAGTGACTGAGTGGTAACGTAAAGATTTTCCTGTTTAACAAAATTCTAGAGAAAAAAAAAACCCTAAAAGATCGAATGCAATGTTTTGATTCTTACCATGAGGATTGCCTTGATATGATCTTGGGTTAAAATTCCTCCATCACTTTGGTTCTTCAACAATCTAAGCATAGAATCAACAATGTCTTCAGTTTCAGGGACCGGCCTATGAGGATCAAGATTTTTATCAATCACCATCTGATACAACTCATCAAATTCATGGAAACACTTCTCTCTCCTAGTATGAAGTCCAGTAAAAAATCAGTTGCTGAGAAACTCCCTAACATGGCCATTGCTTCTTGAATAACTTCTTCATGCTTTGATCCATTTGAAACTGCTTTCCCTGGTAACTTCTCCCACAAACTATCTTGCAAATGATACTATCTAACAAGTAGAACATGTTCTCACTAAGATTTATAGAGTTAGGGCTTGTTTGGGAGATGTGATCAATGAGAGAAGCAACTGATTCTTCTCTAACAGAAGCAAAAGACTTGACTCTTTTGGAGTTTAAAAGCTCCATGACACAAAATTTTCTCATCTCTTTCCAATAATCAGTTTAGGGAGAAAAAACAATATCCAAGAAATTATAGGAGAGTCTTCTAGGGCCTTGAGTGAGAGGTCTGCTGCAACATTCAAGATCATGTGTTTTGAGGACTTGTTTGGCAATTTCTGGAGAGGAATTTACAAGAGTTGGGACTTTGCATAGTTGTAAAAACATGATTGGACCATATTTTTGAGTCAGTTTTTGAAGGAAACAGTGTGACAATTTTCCAAGTTGGTGGATATTTCTTATGATTGGAAGCTTTGCTGGCCTTGGAGGCTGAAAGCTTTGGTGGGCTTTGAGGCTGATTTGGGTTTTTATTTTTGAGATTGAAAATAAAGAAAAATGAAAGTAGTAGTAGTAGAAGAAGAAGCAGCAAGGAGATCAAGGAGATCAAGAAGAAGAAATCCATAGCCTTTTCTGAAGGTTATATATATATATATAGATACTTTTGAAGTGTTTAGTTAATTAGATCTTCCTTATATAGTGGCGGATTCAAATCATTTGTCCAAAAATGATATCTCAATTGTGTATAACCAATCAAATTGGACCATGTCAACCTGCACTATCATTTACTTTTAATTATGCTTTAAAAAAATATGTAAACATCACTTGAATTTGGTTGGTTTGACACAAACTAGTACATTATTTTTGAATAGGTAATTTGAATCCATAGTGGATACTTTCGTACTATGTGGCAGCTGGATGGTAATATCTTATCAGGTTCGAGAGGTCGACACCACATTGTCCACATGTATATTTTTAAAAAATGTGGACATTTCATGATAGAGATTATTTATCACGAGGTACATTCATGTCGAGATTATATTGATTTGTGATTATTGTCAACCTCCTGTACAATTATATCATATCATGTGCATGACATACCTAATTAAAACGTGCCTTTTTTTTTTTAATACCAAACGATATATTTTAATTTATTTTTAATTGTTTCAATAAATTCAAGGTTTAAGAAGTGGAAACTCAAATCCACATCCTCTAAGTGTAAAGAGATATCACCGGATCAATCTCAAAACATTTGTCAAATGATATTATTTTAGTTGTCGAGTGCATACACATATTGATTAGTTATATGGGAGGGGTCATTAGACCAGCACCAATGGGTCTTTAAAAACCCAAGATGGAGATTGTGTGAGCTCCAATGGGTCTTCAATTCCTACCAAAAAAAAAATTGAGACTTCATTTTGTTTCTCCAAATTTAGGGACTTAAAGAGCAAATCTCCAATTCGCTACTTATTTTTTTTTATTCTCATTTTACCCTTAATTTTTTTTTTTTACATTTTTAACAAAAATTAAATAATCTATTAAAACTCTTTATTCGTAGATCTAATTACTATAAAAATTATACCATTGAAAATATTTTGTTAAGATATTTCAACTGAATATAATATTGATTATATTTTAATAATTTAATAATTTTTTATTTATTACACCTTTTATTATTAATGTTAATCAATAAACCATAAGTATTTTAATTTAAAACAAATGTTTTCAAATCATCAATTTTTATATGTAATTAACAAATATCATA
This sequence comes from Dipteronia dyeriana, assembly GCA_032871835.1. Taxonomy (NCBI): domain Eukaryota; kingdom Viridiplantae; phylum Streptophyta; class Magnoliopsida; order Sapindales; family Sapindaceae; genus Dipteronia; species Dipteronia dyeriana. The sequence goes on along the minus strand of CM065300.1, from coordinate 26,317,552 downwards.
ATAATTAACTTTAAATAATGGGAAAATCGTAATTTAGTCCATGTAATTTGCCTTAATCTGCGTTTAGTCCACGGTTTTTTGGACTTGTAACTTTTAGTCCATACGTATTCTGACAATCTGGATTGTAGTCCCTACTGTCCAATTCCGTTAGGGTTTCATTGAAATCCGTTAAGTCAACGAGGGTAAATAGGTAAAATCACGATTCACCATCTAGAAACTTTATATTCTTAAGGGTAAATTTGACATTTTCGATGCTAAATAATTATATAAAAAAGTAACACATGGGTGTTGTTATGCCACGTCAGGTTCCCACTATACACAAGCGAAATACAAAGAAGACAGTGGTCCCTTTTCTAGAACATTCTTTGTCGTTGAAACAACTAAAACTTCAACTCTCTTCATCCGCTGAAGCTTCGTTCGCGCCATAACAAACCCAGAACCCCTTTTTCCTTCGTTTTCGTATTCTTTGTAAACTCTGTCAACCCCAAACATCTCGTTCCTCTTTTTTGTTGAAGTCGTTGTGAAGGTTGTTGTGCAGAGAAGTTTCTGTTCAACTTTTTAAAACCAAAGTGTGTCAAATGTACGTTTTATTTCTGTACAGACGTTTTGTGTTGATTACTATTGATTATGTGTTGCATTGTGTGTATTCAATGGTTTTTCACGAGTTGCAAAATGATTTCGAGGGTTTCAGAGATAAAAAAATTGGGTATTTTTGATTTAAAGTCATTCAAGTGTAATTTTTAGTTATTCATCCAAGAATTGGAGTGTAATTCACAAAGAAGTTGCATGGAGTGGGAAAAGTTGTGTTTGATACATGTATTTCATTACATTAGGGGGGTTTTCTATTTGAAATGACATTTAAATGTAATTGACTGTTTTTTGAACCTATTTAACTTGTTTGGTTGATTAATAAGTTGCATGAACTGTGTTTAGTTGTTTCTCATTCGTGTATGTTGTCATATTAGGGTTTTAGTATTTCGAAATTGGGGTTTTTTTAACTACAAAGACATTAACAAGCAATTGCAAGTTTGTTGAACCTATTTCAAGGTGTAATTGCTTATACTTGCATGTAACAGCATGTAATTGCTTATGCATGAACTTCCATGCAACTACATGTAATTGCTTATGCTTGAAATTTCATGTAATTGCATGAAATTGCTTATGCATGTAATTGTGTTTTATTATTATTGCAATTTGCTGATGGATAACATCTTTAACATCACTGTTTTGCATGGGACCAATGTAATTGACTTAGGTCAGTGTGATGCTGATCACATAAGTTTGATTACTTTAGTCAATGCACTGAGTGAGCAACTAACTGGAAGCTCAAATATACTAGCAGAAGAATACTCTGTCTGGGTACAATTACCATGGTGTAGTGATATAGTAGAGGTTTTCACGGATATGGATTTAATAGATGTATTTAAGGAGTTTGGGGTATGTGGGTTTGACACTATATATTTCCGGGTAGAACAGACATGTTATAAACCTTTACCTTCTACACAAGGAAGTCCTAACTCACCTATAGAAGAGCCTGAGGTTGTTGAACAAATAGGATGGTGTGATGACGAGGCTAGTAAATTTGATTATGTAGCTGCCAGTGATGGAGAGAGTACATAATCTGGTTCTGATGAGGAGAATGATGATAATAGGGATGGTGTAGGTTTAGGTGGTGACAATGGGGATGGTGTAGGTTTAGGTGGTGATGATGGGGATGGGGATGGTAATGTTTAGGTGGTGACAATGGGGATGGTGAATGTTTAGGTGCTGACAATGGGGATGGTGAAGGTTTAGATGGTGAAGGTTTAGGTGGTAATGATAGGGATGGTGAATGTTTAGGTGCAGACAATGAGGATGGTGAAGGTTTAGATGGTGACAATGAGGATGATGAAGGTTTAAGTGGTGATAATGGGGACAGTGTATTTGTGAGTCAGTTTGAAAATGTAGTTGGGAATGATGACATTACCAAGCAATGTATGAATTTATTTGAGGGGTATGAGTCTAGGTTAGATGATGAGTTCTCTTTTGACTCAGACACTAACAAATCCCAAGTGAAGGTGGATAAGTTGTTGAGAGGTGTGTCTTTCGAGAGAGAGGGCAATGAAATAAAATTTTCTGTTGGTCAAACCTTTACAACCAAAGAGGTAATGATAGATATTTTTAGGGAGTATGCAGTGCATGAAGGTGTAGTTCTAGATAGAATTAAGAATGACAAACAGAGACAGACCTACCAGTGTAATGCTGCAGGCTGTCCTTGGAGAGCTCATACTTCATGGATAGTAGACAAAACCACTTTGATGATCAAAATATTAGTTGACCAACATGAATGTCATAGGGTTTGTAACAACAAAGAGGTAAAAGTTAAGTGGATAACCTCTAAGCTTGAGTCCATAGTGAAGAGTAATCCTTCAATCAATGTGAAAGTGTTAGCTGATTTGTTGTTTGATAAGTTCAATGTGTCAGTTGATTTGAAAAGGCTTTACAATGTAATATCCTGAAACAGTTACAGAGTGAACATGTACAGAGTTTTAAGTACCTTAGGCAATATGCCTACACTTTAAACCAAACCAACCTTGAGACAACAATCCATATAAGGGTCCAAAGATCATTGTCAACTTTCTATAGATTGTTTTTAAGTTTTGAAGCACAAAGGTTAGGGTTCCTAGAGGGGTGTAGACCTTTAATTGGGCTTGAGGGATGTCACTTGAAGGGTCCTTGTAGAGGAATCCTCTTGTCTGTAGTGGTATTAGATGCTAACAGTGGCATGTTCCCACTTGCTATGTGTATATGTGAGAATGAGATAAAGTTAAGTTGGACGTGATTTCTCAATCACTTGAAGATGTATCTGTAATATCCTTCTGACAGACATCTATGTTTCATGTCTGATATACAGAAAGGATTGATCAAGGCTTTGGCAAAGCATTTTCTTACTGCTAGCAAAAGGTTTGTGATCAAGGCTTTGTCTAATTTTTCCTTTCCTAATCGTTTTTCATAACTTTCTAATTGGCTAATTCAATTTCTAATTTTATCCTTTTTAATGTGGGGCAGGTTTTGTGCAAGGCACATATACGCTAACTTTAGAGGAAGTTACTGTGGTGCTAGCTTTAAGAAGTTGTTTTGGAGGGCTAGTAGGAGTACCAATATCTATGAGTTCAATGTTGCATTGAAGGATATTGGTGAGATTAAGTTTGGTGCCAATGAGTAGTTAGCTAAGATAGAGCCACAGTCTAGGTTTGTCTTTGACAAAGTCATTAGATGTGATCATGTTACTAACAACATGACAGAGGCATTCAATAGCCTATTAGGTACCCACAGAGCACAGACTTATATGCACCAGCTAGAGTTTATTAGGAGAATGGTCATGAGAAAGTTTCAAGAGAGGAAGGAAGAGTGTGATGCATGATGAACAGTACTACCCATAAAAGTACATGTAAAGATACTGAAGCATAGTAAAGCAAGTAGGCAGATGACCATAATATTAGCAAGGGAACAAGAATATGAGATTATAGGTCCTGATGGGAATTTTCCAGTGAAATTAAGTGAGTACAATTGCGGATGTGGCAGCTGGCAGATCAGTGGCATTCCTTGCTCTTATGTCATGGCTTCCATAAGCCACAATTGTGGTACAAAAACATTGAGGGATAGGGTACCTATGTATGTCCACCAATGCCTCACCAAGAATGCATACATGCAGACCTACAGGGGCATGATCCATCCACTGCCAGACAAGAAGATGTGGCCTAAAATTGAAACTGGTAAGGTGCTTCCACCACCATTTGTAGTCCAATCCTGGCAGACCCAAAATACAAAGGAAGAGAGAATCTGATGAGAAGGCCGACATAACAAAAGGACATGCAAGAAAGCGAAAAAGTAAACAAATGTATAATTTTCCTGCAATGTACTTTTCTTTATTTTCAAAATTTGTGATGTAATTCAATTTATATCTCTTCAACAGAGATCACCATCAATAACTAAAGCTTCAAGTTCACAGGCAGCTGATGTCAATCCAACAAGAAAGAAGAAGATCAAGGTAATATACAATTTCATTGTAATTAGAAATTATGGTTTAACAATTACTTGACTAATTTTTTATACTTCTGTTGACAGAAACAACATCCATCACAAGGAGGAGGTTCTCATAATCCATCTCAATCTCAACCACACTCACAGCTCACTCAAACACACTAGAATGGACAATCTGACTTGAAGTAGGACTTTTGCAGGAAGTATCTTGTTTGATGTAGGACTTATTCTACGTATTCATTTTTTGTTTCCTAGCTAGCATGTTTTCTTGCATGTTAACATGCTCAATGTTAGGAATTAGCTGTTGTCTGTTAACTGGATTGATGAATATATAAGCAGTTGTTTCATGCTTTAGTTCCATGCTTTTGTAATTTTCATGCTGCTAAACAGTGGAATATATAAGTAGTGCTTTTATTACATGCAATGTCTGATTCTAGTACAGTTACATAACTAGGTTTACTCATACTTGTAGGTAGTACCATTGCCATGAATACTACTTAAGTAGAAGCATTGCAATTATTATACACTGTAAAACTAGGTTAACTCCCACAATTAGCTTTGACCCTCCTTACATAGACTCTAGTTGTTGAATTCTTCCATGGAAGCTTTCTAAGTACTGCAGCTTTTCCCACAACATCTCCAGCCTCTACACCCTTCCATTTAGAATTGTCATTTCCTGTTCAACCATTGCATTACCTCTACCATCATTCCTTTGTGATACACTATCACTAAGTTGTCCTATGTTAAATTCTTCATTATCTGGAGACCAAAAATTGTAGAATTTGCATTTTCCTTTCTCACGTACAAAATACAACTTGTGTGGGTTGTTTTGGGATTCAGAAATCTTCACAACCGCTTTAACACGACATAAGCATTTTCTATTTTTGAACTTTATGAACACACCATTGATGTTGTTTGTTGAGCTTGATGTAACCTCCATTGTGTATGCCACAGTTTAATGTGTATGGTTTATGAATGGATTGATGAAGGAATGTGTATGTGAATGTGGGAGTTGTGGTTTGTGTGTATGGATTAAGAGTGTATGTGAATGTTGAATGTGATTGTTGAATGTTGTAGGGAAAATCAGTCTTTTTATAAGGAAAAAAAAAATCTCGTTGGCCAAAAAGGGAAAAATAGTCATTTTCTCTTCTTTTTTTAAGCCGTTGAAAACAGTGTCCTTCTTTCAGTTTTCAATTTTAGATAGTAGGGGTAAAGTGGTAATTTTACCTAAACATTGAATTTAAAATACTTCAATTTTAGAAAAAGACAAAAAAAGGTAAAATCGTATTTTCAAATTGGTCAACAACTGTCAAGGGTATTACAGTCATTTCTCACGCCTGACATGGCAGAAATGGTACTGTTCACAGATTCTGTTACAGAAGAATTAAAAGTTACAATTCTAAAAAACCGTAGACTAAACGCAGATTAAGGCAAATTACAGAGGCTAAAATACGATTTACCCTTAAATAATTTAGTAAAACAAAATAATAACATTAATATTTTCAAATTAAAATATTACCACAAAAAATTAACAAAAAAATACATTGAAAATTATAAGTATGGTGTCCATGGTTCGGTTCAGTTCCAGTTCCTTTTAGAGAATCTAAACTTGAACCGGAATCGGAATCGCAGGATATCGGTTTCGATTCCGATTTCGGTTTCTATAGTTTGATTCTTTTTTTAAAATTAAATTATAAATTATAAATTAAAAAAATTAGAAAAATAAAAAGATATGTAAGTTTATTGGAATATAGGCTCTAACGATTAAAAAAAAAATAGGGAACCTGTCTGGAATAACCGGTATGGTTCGGTTCCCCACCCCCTGATTCCGATTCGAACCGTGGTCACCACTAAATAAATGTGAGTAAATTATTATCTTAAATAATTAAAAGAAAAACAATTTTATCAAAGAAAGTTTGAAATATTAATTATAAATAAAATAATAATATTTTATTATTTAGATATTGTAAAATGGAGAATAATTGGAGTTGTAAATTTATGGAGATGGAATATTCTTGAAATATTCCATTTTGAATCTCCAAAATGGAGAAATATTTACAGAACCATTGGAAATAACCTTAATGTTGTCTCAAAAGAAGGTGGAGGAGTTGATGTCCCAAAGAAATCTCAATTAATTAAGGAGAAAGGTCATCAAAACAAATGCAAGAGTCCTAAGGTTTTAGGGAAGAGTAGGTGTGAGTATGGATCGGTTCGGTTCGGTTTTGACCAAAACCGTATTGAACCGACATATATTTGGTTTTTAAAAATGTATATCTGTTTGAACCATTTTGAACCAGATAACCGAATTGAACCGAACACCTTTATCTCGGTTCTGTTCAATTCGGTTTTTGGTCTATTGTGCTTTGAAGGTTCTTTTTATATGTTGTTAAATTTTTTGAGCATTTAAGTTACTTTTTTCGCATTTTGGCTTAAACTTTTTTTTAAAAAAAACATAATATGTAAAAAAGAAATTACACAAAATTTAACCCAATTTTCATTCCAAATGTAAAATTTCAATCATATTCGGTCTACATACTCAATCAAAATATAAAATCATCATAACTTCTAAAAAATAGAAGTAAAAAAATATAGTACATGATGTATTCCAAAATAAAATATCATCAACAAACAGTCCTTAAAAATTAAACTTTACAAAATAATTCATTAAGACAATTCGGTTTATTCGGTTCGGTTTGATTTTGTATATTCAAAATCGAGAACGAATCGAATTCAATTCGGTTTTCAAATTTCAAATCGGTTTGAACCGAATAAAAGTTATGAACCGAATCAAATACCCTTTTTCGGTTCGGTTCGGTTCAATTTAGTTTCGGTTTTTGTGTCCATCCTTAGGGAAGAGTGTAGATAAAGTCAAGCTCTTCGAACTTAAGAGCATCTCTAATATAAATATGTATTTTTGAGTTCCTAAACAGTATCGCATCAACATTTCTAATCATTATGGGCCCACTTTTGAAAAAAAAAATAGAAAAATATATATTCACATCTCCAATACAGTTATCTAAAATCAAATATACATCCATTTTATGACCAATCTTAATAAAATAATTATTTCACTCTCTCATCTCTTTTATTATACAATTAAATGAGTTTTAATATTATTGGCGGAAATAGTTAGAAAATCTAGCAGCATTTCTTGGAGAGTTTCTAGAATTTGAAACTCAACTCCGTATTCTCTAACTTTTATCTTGACACATCATCTCCATATTGAAGTTAGATAATTACATTAGAGATAATTTTTCTAACTTTTTAAGTATATATCATATGTGACAGTCAATTTTCTCCAAATGGTTATACCAGAATAATCCTTATTTTTTCTTTTCTTTAAACCACTTGTCTAAATCCTTATATAAATTTTCACCTATTTTTCCTGGTAACTTATTTACAAACTTCATTAAAAGATTCTTATCACAGAGTCTTCCTATCTGGCTCCAATATTTATAGAATAAATCTACATAATAGTCAAAATAATGTAAATCACGTATCTTTAATTGTTCTAAACTTCTTATTGCTCTTACTTGCTTCTGTGTGTCTTCTACTTCTTTCATTGATGCTCTTAATATACATTTCCTTATTCCGTCTATAAAACTTAGGACTATAATATTTATTTCAAATTCTTCTAGCTCTAGTTTTCTTTCTTCATTTGTTTCATAAACTCTTTCCATCCTAAATAAGTTTGTTTTTCATTTTATCCTAAAGTACTTTCTAAGTATACTAACTTATACTTATAATCTACTATACTACTAAATGCTTCCATTGAATGTCTAATCAGATTTCCTTCCCATATATTAAAAATATGCTTCCAGTCATTATGCTTATGTCCTTGTAAACTTAAAATTAATATATCTTTAGCTTCTGGTGACTTTCTCCAATTTTCTAATTTTGTTTTTACTTTATAAATCCTTTATTTATCTTTAAAATCTATATATTCTTCTTTTGAATCATGTATACCTCTTTTTTCTAGATAATCTTCTATTCTGGAGGTAGTTGGAAAACCTTCTACATCTGGTATTCTGGGTCCACTACCTTCTCATTCTTCTATTTTAGCTTTATCTTCTCCTACATATACCTCGTCTTTTACATAATAAATGCTTATAGTATCTTCTGGTTTTAGCTGTTCATAATTCATATTTTCTACAAGAATCTTGTCTATTTCCTTATCATCTAAATTTATGTTATTACAAATTTCTTCAAATATTTCTTCTGGTAAGTATACTACTGGTTTATTAAATATTAATTCTATAATAAGGTTTATATTTTTTTTATCAAGGTTTCTTCTTTATTAATAGCTTGTTCCATTATTAGCATATTAATCTTCAAATTCTTCTTCTGTTATTTCTATGTTGTTGTGATTCTTATAATTTTTAAATCTTCGGAAAGTTTGGTTCTTTTTATCAATGTATATACTATTATCTTCAGGAATTTCTATACTTTGGGTTTCTAATTCGGGTAATTTCCATTCTAATCCTTTTATCTCACTTTTATTTAATTTCTTAGGTACTTGCATTTTTACATAGTCACTATGAAAATATTCTACTATACTTTTATTTATGAACCTAAACTTTTTATGGTATTTATTGTAACATCTACCTAATACAAATATCTTTATTCTAAGATTTTTATATTCCGCATTCATATTACAACCTTTAGTTTGTATAATCAGTTTTACTTTACTACACAATTCACTAATGTCTATATCTATATCTGGGAGACATCCTACTACTGCTACTTTATTTCTAAGATCTACTTTAGTTGTTGCTAACTAAGCTTGCTCATAATCACTAAATCTACTATCATATAAATATAAATGTGCTTTTGTATCTAATCCTGCTCTAGTTTGGCTAAGTACTCCTATTATAACTACTCCTAGATGGATCGAGGAGAATCCATTATTCTTAATTTCTTTAGCGCTTCGAGGGCTTAGTAATGTAATTTCTTCTCTATTATTGACCACTGCTATTGTAAACTCATCCTTGTAAACATATAGACTACTTTTTAGACTATCTAGTATACCTTCATTATAAAGATTCTTTTTCTGAACTTGCTTAAATCCTACTTCTAACATTTTATTCACATCTTCTTCTTGAATTAAGTCTTCTATTTTTTCTATTATTTCTTTACCTTTATTACTATAATTTAGTATATTTCTTACTCTATTGACTGTGGATTGTTTTACACTAGAAGTTCTAGCTAACCCTATCTTTTTTATCTTTAGATCTTAAGTTTACTTTTGGTCCTAATATATTTCTTATATCTACTCTAGGTTTTGCTATAGAAAGATTATTAGATTCTACTTTAAATTCGCTATCTCTATTCTTTTTACTAACCATGCTAAATACTCTGAATTTATACTATTACGATCTAATTCCTTTATCCTTTCTTCTAACTTATCAATTCTTTTAAGGACTTCTAAGAGTAATTTTATTATAGTATTATTTTGTCCTTGAATAATAGTATTGCTATTCTGATTGAACTTTTCGTCACTTATTCCTATCGGTGAGTTGTTTTTGGTTTTTAAGGTTAGTTATTCAAATATTCTGTTTAGTGTACTACTCATTCAACTACTATCTTTGTTATGATTTTAAGCTGTTCTTTTAATTCCTTTTGGGTTTCTTTTACACTTTCTACTTCTATATGAAGTTTCTCAACTATCTTTTTAATTTCTAATTCTACTGGTTTAGGGTCTTTTAACTCAATTATTCTATTTGATTCCGCTATTTCTGCTGTGCTTGGGGACCTTTTGACTTGACTACTGAATTCTTTTAACAATTGTCTTATGTAATCTAAGTTTGATTGTAATGTTTTAACTTTGCTATTTTAGAAAAACTTTGCTAATTCTATAATATTATTATTAGTTTTATCAATATTAAGCTCTAAACTTCTTCCTAAATTTATTAGCAAATCTACCATAAAGTTTTGTTGACCATTACTAGTGTGGAGAGTATATTTATATTGATTTTCTAGGTGTTCAATGTTACAGCTAATCTTTGTATTATTCTGTAAACTAATCTTCGTTTTCTTAAAATTTGTAATTTCTAAATCTAAATATTCTAATCTTTTGAAATTCATGTATGTTCTAGGTTTAAATATTCTAATCTTCTTAGTGCTTTAGAATGTTCTTCTATTAAGTTAAAGAAATAAATCCTTGCTATATATAACTTTTCTAAAATTAATGGTTCTCTAATAAGAAATCTACTCTTAATAATTAACAGACCAAAAACAATTTCTGTTTCAAATATATCTAAACTTTGTAATATTATTATAAATTCATCTATTGGTCTTGTAAAACAAATATTAAGAAAACAATTGAATATATTATAATTGCTATCAAATATACTACTATAAAACATACTATTATGAAAACTATTCATTTTATTTCTTCAAACTTACGAACTTTCTTTTTCTAGTTATTATTCTAAGATTCTCTTTCCATTTTTTCGTGGCTAACATTATCCCACTTAGTCTAGCTCTTAATCTAAATGATTCTCCTTGTGATAGACAACTATTTTCTAATTATATATTAATCTCTGCTATCTTTATTCCACACTCTTCTATCCTAGATTCTATATGTTCTATTTTACTCTGGCTCATTTAAAGAACTAGTTGAGACTTTAGAGGATGAATCTTTCTATTGATACTTATCTTTACAATATTCTTTTAACAACCTATCTAACTCTTTTACTTTATTTTCACTACTAGTCTTCATATTTTCTAGGTCAAGTAAATCTTTTTCAAAATAAGGGCATATATGTCTAGTATGAAGATATAAATCATCGTAAACTTTATACTTTTTTCTAAGTGCTTCATTAATTCTTTCTATCATACCAGTATGATGTTGCTTTAGGGATTCTAAACTTTCAGGGTCATTTAGAGCTAATTCTATTAACTTAGCATCTATAGCACTTATAATTTCAATAATACTCATATTAATAATTTAAAGACTTTATAGACCAGACAAATGACTGAAATTATCATACCTATATGAATTATAAGAATAATAATAAACAAATAATAAACCGTACTCATTCAAACTTCTCTGTTAATAGGTTTATAATAAGTAATATTAATAATATTTGAACAACTATCATGGTTATTAACAGAAAGATTAACACATTAGAGCATCTAATATTACAACGTTTTATAAAGATGTAAATCATAAACAGATTTGTTGTTGAGGATTTCAGAAATTGTAAATAGAAGTCTGTCTTTCTGTAACTACTCACTAGACTAAATTATTAAATTTAAATGTAATTAGGCTCTGATACCAATATTAAGAGAAGAAGTCTGATTACACAGGTCTTCCATGTTCCCATGGTTTTTATAGATTCAAAATGAATTTTCAAACCTCTCAAAGCCTTCAGTTGCCTTTCATCAACAGGGCTTACATAAGGCCACCAGAGAGTTTTTCACAGAAAACTATAAATTTTGTTTCAAATAAAAACAGAAACTCTACTAGACACTATTATAGTATAATCAGCACATAGATTAGGGTAATGCTCCCCATAAAAAAAAAGTTGTTGATAATAGGGAAAGGTTTTTGGAAAGCAAGATATTTTAGACCATAGTTCAGTTCTTAGAGATATGTGAAATTTTTGAATCTTTCTATACAGGTTTTTTTTATTCTAATTATAAATTTTTTGAATCTTTAAAAAAGTGAACATTTCAATGCATCAACCACTAAAATGGGGACATTTGCAAATTTATAAAGATGATGATAGATGGTAAGTGCATAAACCACATCATCATTTACGTGTGGCTGCTTTAGTTTAAAATTATGCTACTGCATTATTTTTGTGTGGAAATTGTGAGATTGGTCACCCTTTTATTTTCTTTTGTGATGATGTCACCAGTTTAATAACTTAAGTTTAAAAGACACCTATTATGGTGAACTACCGAAGTTGCCCTTAAACTTTTATTTGTAAAAAGCAACTTTCTGAAATCCTCTGTATCTCCTCAAAAAAGTTGTCTGAAAACTTGTATCTATCTCTCTCCAAAAAAGAAAGTTGTCTCATTCCAGAATTTGTACAAGAAGTAACTAATATTTATGATCTCGTGTATTATCTTTTCTGTTTTCATGCATTTTCGATATTTTGCATGCATTTCTGTGTTGTAAGAACATGTATGAACATGTAATAGATTCGAGTATTTTTCATGTGTGATCGAGAATATGTAAAGAAGAATCGAGCATATTTTTGGACCGAGATTTTATATATTTTGAAAAAAGCTCGATGATGTGGAAAAAATGCCCGATTAGTTCGAAAAAATGCTCAATAATTTGAAGAATATTCTCGATCCCTTGAAAAAGTTCTCGATCCGTTAAAAAAGTTTTCGATCCATTTGGAAAAATCTCAATCCCTTACAATAAGTTCTCGATCCGTTTCCAATAAGCTTGATCCCTTTGATAATGTTGTCGATCCCTTACATTTAATACTTTAAGAAGTTCTCGATCCATTTTGAAAAAGTTCTCGATCCCTTGAAAAAGTTCTGGATCCCTTGAAAAAGTTCTCGATCCCCTTGAAAAAGTTCTCGATCCCCTTGAAAAAGTTCTCGATCTGTTTGGAAAAAGCTTAATCCCTTACAATAAGTTCTCGATCCGTTTCCAAAAAGCTCGATCCCTTTGATAATGTTGTCGATCCCTTACACTTAATAAATTTTTTAAATTGTTAATAATTGTAAACTTAATTTAATTTTTAACTTGTTAATAATGGTTTGTGATGATGATTTTCACAAGACAATGGATCGGGTGAGAATAGTCATATCTTACAACGGTCGATGGGAGCAATTACCTGATGGAAGTCAGAAGTTTTTCGGTTCCGATAACCAAGGAATGTATGTGTCAAAGAATATGACTTACGAAGAGCTGGTGTTGATCGTGCAAACTGTTGTGAAGTACGATGTCAACAAATACATTGTTGATCTACAATCTATATCAATTGTTCCCGAGAAAACATATCGCCCATTTATAAGAAACGACGATGATGTTTTGTTTATGCTAGGGGAAGATATGGTGATCCCTTAAGTATGTGTTAGTCTAATTGAGAGGGCAACAACAAATGTGATAGCTGAAGATACCACTGGTTGAGGAAACACCCAACAATTTCAATCGTCAGGCGAAAGCAACCAATTGTTCACAGAACGAAATGGAAACGAAGAGCAACAAAACATGCGTGGTGTCCCTCCGGAAGTAGCCGACCATGGTTAAATACCTAGACCTCAATTGGACGTGTTCTTTGGTTGTCAAATTGAAATGAATGTTGGGCAGTACAACCACCAATACAATGAGATGTACAATGACATGAATAATGAGCAGAACAATGAACCGAATTTTGGGCCAATTCATGAAGTGGATAATGAGATAAATTTGCATCTGGTAAATAATGTAGCGAACAATGAGGAAGATGAAAAACTTATCCACACAGAAAGACGTGCAAGACGTGTACACAGATGTAGTTATAGTGCAGTAGAAATAGCTGGGACCTCTGAGGTCCGGCCTAATGTAACTGAAGCTGATTCTGACAATGTAATAACGTGGGTAATTCTAGGAGCAGAATCGTACTCTTTTGTTATGGGTGTAAGCAGGATCTTGGTAGAAGATGAACCAACAAGCATGATATATAAAGGGTAATTTTTTCTTAGTAAAAAGGATTTGAAAAGATTGGTTGGGCATTTTGCATTGCGGCACAATTTCGAGTGGAAGGTGAAAAGGTCGAACAAGACAACGTTACATCTGGTTTGTTTGATGGACAACTATACGTGGAAGTTAAGAGCGGTGAGTAGAGATGAAGCGACATACTTCCAAGTAAGAAGTTTTGTCAACGAACACACTTGTCCGTTAGAGGAGATTCACCGCTGTCATCGACAAGCTAGTGTAGTCATAATTGGAGAAGTGGTTGCAACTAGATTGCAACAACAGGATAGTCGACTAATACGTCCTAAGGACATAATCGCCGACATGAAAACAATGTATGGCATTCAAATCATGTACAGTAAGGCATATCAAGCTCTCAATTATGCGTTGTCACTCACCTACGCATGAGGAAACCTTCCAACTACTGTCATCATTCGGTTACGTGTTAGTGATATTTGCACAATACACCCCTCAAATGGTGCCAATAATTTATTGACCCCTTATTTTTACATTATTTTTTGTAGTTTAATAGTGAAAGAAATTCATTTAACTTAATAAAATGGTAGCTTATCTTTAAATTAAACTGTTCTAATCTACTTCAAATACATGTAAATCATACAACCGGACAATAAATATGTATCAATATATTTTGATTATTTAAACTAGATTAATTTTGATATAACTATAAATTAATTATATAATATATGATAAGTTTGTTTTGCAAAAGCATTGGAGCAGGATCACCTACAATTTTTCAAGAAACTTAAAATAAAAAATAAAATAAAAAAATATTATCCCGTCGTTTTATAAAGAGCAAATTGCAATAAGGTACCTAATTTTAGGTGAAATTGTAGATAAAATGACTTTTATCAAAATTATGTTTCAGTGCCCTTAACCTGTTAACAGTTCAGTAGTTCACTAGCCAAACTCTATAAAATATCAAAACTTCTTTTAAGTTATCTATTTTATCAATTATTCTTAAAATTAAGTGAAGAATTTTTAAGAAATAAAAAAATAATACGTTATTTTTTTTATAAAAAAAGCGATATTAACAGTCAAAAATTAAAAGCATATCACCTCTTAACAGAGTTGATAGTACTAGTAGTGAGTGGTTCAAATTCTATCATGCACATTTTACAAGTATGTGTGGAAAGTTTTCTTTCCCGGTTATAGGAGTAGTTATTTCTTATTATAGGAGTAGCTATTTAAACCGTACATGAATTGTTTAATCTCGATAGGTTTCGACAGTCCTATTGTAATAGTTCTTCTAATACTTGGAAAAAAATACTCAAAAATTAAAAAATAATCAAATAACAACAACAACAAAATAATTAAACATTAGAGAATAACAGTACAACATTTTTAAATAAATCAGATAATAAAAAAAATATTAAAAATTAAAAATATTAAAAAAAAACAAAAAAATAAATAAATCAGCATGTATTCTTCTTCTTAATCATCATCATCACAACATCTTCTTCTCCTTCTCAATCATCACTATCAATAACATCTTCTTCTCCATCTCTTCTCTTCCATCTTCTTCATCATCACAACATCAACTAGAATGGAGATTTGCAGCATCTCCTCAAAGGAGGTAGTTAAGGAAATCGAACAAGTTATCTAATGCAGATTTGATCAAGGATCACACTTACATAAAAAAAATCTCTAACATTTATATGGTGCATCTCCTTTATTTTATTTTTATAAAATGTTTTTATTGTTTTCTACAAAAAAAGACCATCATACCCATTTTATTAACAATATAGTTAAATTTAATGATCAACCCTGATGTCAAGGGTAATGAACAATAGTACATGTACAAAATATTCATTCTATAATCTATATGCTATTTTATTGCACAACAAACAAAAAAAAATTAAGAAAAGACAAATGCCATCATTTCAATTTCAACCTTTTTTTTTTTTAACAGCCGTCTTATTGAGGACAGAGGCAAAAGCCAGAGAAACACAAGCACAAATTAAACAGAAGCCACACGACGCAATTACAAGGAGGCCAAAAACAAGCAAAACCAGCCACCCGGCCAAAAGACCAGAGCACACCAAAGCAGACCCAAAAAAACACAACAGGAAAAGCAAAACAATACAGAACATCAACCATGTATGCTAGGTTTTAGCGAGATCAGCTATTACAAAAATCCTTTCAAGTACTGTAATCAAAGTTTAGATTCCATTAAAGATTTCGGTAACACATGCACAGCCAACCTTGGCTTTGCAACAGCAATCAGTGGTATAGCCAGAGCCAAGCTATCTTCAGCTTCAGAGAGGTCAATTTTCGTCTCATTTGGTGGTGCAGTCCAAGTAAGCATCACAGTCATTATTGAAGTTCCAAGCATAACTCCCAAGCAGGGGCAGACCCACCTTAAGGTCAGGTGAGCCGGTGCCATACCTTAATTTTTTTTTTTTTAAATGATTAATATTTGTTGCAAATATCAACTCTTAACACAGCCGGTGCCTGGTAGTGTCTCCCAATTCTATACTGACGGTGAAGGTTCTACTCCTACAATTTGGAAGCTGCTGGAGTACTCCATTTGATTGATCAGCTTTGATTGAAGCACTCTATTTGATTAGTTTGGAACTTGAACATATAATTAATGTGCCAATATATATGCCGACAACTTGTTATTAGGTACAAATAAATAAGAATCACATGCATGGTCATTAAATGTGAAATTCAGTAATTCAATTCTTTTTTTTTTATGGGTTATACTACCTTACCGGTCCAATAACGTTATTGGACATAATAACAACCATTCGATTTGATAAAAACAAATCCAATGGATGTTATTAAAATCTATAATTATTGTTGTTTATTACAGTAAAAACTTGAAACATTTTTAACCAGTTTCTTTTTTCTTTTCTTTTTATAAAAATAATAATTGCAAGAGATAAGAAAGTATACAACTAATAATAGAATATTAAAAAAAAAGAATTAAAACGGTTATTAAATTAACATCACGATAAAGAAAAAAAACCATGAAATTAATCAAACCCTAAACCACGTTACCTTCCCAATTCTTTCATCTTCGTCATTTGTTTTTTAATTCTAAAAGAACCCTAAACCAAATTTGCTTTCATTCATCTTCACCTACTCTAGAATCCTAAAAAGAGTCTTGAAGATAGTGTTTGCTCATTGATTTTTTAGAGAGTATTCATTGTTTTTCTGTCTGACATCCTGTGGCTTCAAAAAGGGGTATTTTGTACATCTCTTAATGAAAATCATGTGATGGTTTTTTTAACTTCTAGTTTTGTATTGTTTAATTTATTTATTTTGTTATTTTATTGTATTCCATGTATTTTTTTGGAGCAATATTCAATGCTATTTGATATGAGGTTTAGGGTTATTTTTTTCTAGCCTTGGTAGTTTCAAAATTATGAAAAAATATATAATAATAGAGAAAAAAACTGATGTATTGTATTTAAGAAAAACTAATATATATCAAAACCTTAAACAGTTCGAATTTGAATTGTTTAATTTATTAATTTTGTTGTTTTACTGTATTCCATGTAATTTTTTTTAGAGCAGTATTCAATATGATTTGATGTAATGTTTAGGGTTTTTTTAGCAGTATTCAATGTGATTTAATGTGAGATTTATGGTTTTTTCGTCTTCTACTTTTGGTTGTTTGAAAAATAAGAAAAAATACACAATAAAAAATTTGATATATTTTACTTAAAAAAACAGATGTATATCAAAACCTCAAATATTCTAAATTTAGAATGTATAATTTATTTATTTTGTTGTTTTACTGTATTCCATGTATTTTTTTTATCAGAATACAATGTGATTTGATGAGACGTTTAGGGTTTTCTTCTTCTTCAGGTCATGGTAGATTAAAAACTAAGAAAAATTATATAATAATAGGGACATAAACTGATGTATTATACATAAAACAAATTATGTATATAAAAATTTTAAATAGTCTGAACCTGTATTTTTTTAATTTATTTATTTTGTTGTTTTAATGTATTCCATGTAATTTTTTGAAGAAGTATTCAATGTGATTTGATGTGCGGTTTAGGCTTTTTTCTTCTTCTGGTCTTGGTTGTTTCAAAACTACGAAAATAAATACAATAAAAGGAAAAAAATACAACAAAGGGAAAACAATGATGCATAGTACTTTAAAAAAATAATGTATATCAAAATCTTAAATAGTCCGAATTTACAATGTTTAACTTATTTATTTTGTTAGTTTACTGTATTCCATGTATTTTTTTTAAGCAAAATTCAATGTGATTTGATGTGGGGTTTAGAGTTTTTTCTTCGTCTGGTCTTGGTTGTTTCAAAACTAAGAAAAAAAAATCAATAATAGGGTAAAAAAGTGATGTATTGTATTTAAAAAACAACCAATGTATATCAAAACTTTAATCGATCCGAATTTGTATTGTTTAATTAATTTATTTTCTTGTTTTAATGTATTCCATTTATATATAAAGGCATCTAAAAAATAGACGAAATATAAGAAATTCAAGAAAAATAGTTTTAGTGCTTGAAAAATTCTCAAATTTTATTCATATGTAGATTTCAATGAACTTATTATCCACACAAAAAACTCAGGTCAAAATTCATTCAAATCGATATGATTTTAGGGTGGTCCTTGCCGAAATGAAGATTATATATCCCTTATGAGAGTCACACTGACAGGACCCACTCCGACTTCTCTCTTGAGTACGAGGGAGGTCCTGTGAGCTGTACTTTTTACTAACATGATAAAAGAATTTCGACTAAAGTTCCATAGAAAATACTTACTTTTAAACATAAAAATAATATAAGGAAAATATTGGAGAGTACAAAATGTACATAACTGCAAGTCCATTATTGTCATTTTCGTTCATTACAAAAAGTCGGTCAAAATCTCGACCAGACAAAATCCAACCACTTTTTTTTTCTAAGTAAAACGACCAGAAAACCAAGTAGGCTAAGTAGGAAATCCGAGTAAGCTGACTAAGCAAAACCGAACATGGCCGAGTAAGAAATCCGACCAGGTTCCGACCATGTTCCGGCCATGTTCCGACCATGCCGACCATGCCGACCATACATCTCAAAATATGTACATGAAAATTAAAATGCATGACTCTTATGTTTCATGATGTCATCGAGTGGCCCACCTCAAAACTGAAGAGTCCGCACAACCGATCAGTTACCTGGAAAAAATATTTTTAAAGTAAAAGGATGAGCGCTAACGCCCAGTGAGTGAATGAAAACTTTTAAAAACATAAGTTTTCATCTGAATAATCTTTTCAATATGCATCAGATTTAACAAACTAGATATTACTGTATCTTGTCAAATAATCCCATAAACATAACATAATTGAGTAGTTGAAGATAATATATCTACAATTACATTTAATAAATTGATGCACGATTCTTTTCTGATCAAGAACAATATATTTTATAAAATCTCAATCTGCACCAAATTAGTACCCAGGGATATCTTCAATATGTAAGCCGAATTACTTCGTGCATACGCATAGTCGGAAATAACTTCTGTCATACATGTGCAGAGCGACTTAATACTCTTTAATATCGGTCATACACGTGCAGAGCGACTCATCTGACATACACAAGTGTAGAACGGCCCCAAAAGCCAACAATAATCATAACTGGTGAAGGGTACAGACATGTTGCTTTTATGAAATCAATCATAATTTCTTCTCAATATTTATAAAAGTAATATAACTAGTATTCTGAGTGCTAATATATTGTATAAAAATATACTCCCAATTCTCTATATAATCACAATAAATCATAAGAAGAAATAAAACGCTTAAATGATTTCCACACAATTAATTTAAAATACAAAACTGGAAATTTTTTCACTCACAACTTAGACGTCAAGATTAATTCGGACCAAGTATGCTAGGTTCCTCTACTTCGTCTTCTTTCCCTAACAATCATACAAAATCTAAATTAGAATATGTTGAATTCAAGAAGTAATCAACCAAAAATCTATCACATGATACTCCACTGACTTTTTTTCCCTTGTTTTCCTTCTCTTTCCTTTCTTCTACTCGATTTCACTGTTTTCTAACTGATATCATGGTTATCCTTCAATATATATAGGTATGGATAGTGATTGCATTATTTTTTATCTTAATCAATTTAAAAGAAAGTTCGTTCACTAGGATCGGTGATTCCACTAGTCGAACACTAATTAGTCTAATTTAATCCTATTCTAAGTGCATGAAAACTAAATGCATAATGCCTGTCTTGAGTTGGTATTTTAATTCACTAATTTGTAAAAATGCAATAAACTAAATAACGCAAAAGCTCACACAAAAACATGCATATGAAATAATGCTAGGGAATCAATGCAACCTAATTAAACTTCTCAACGTAATCCACAAGTCTCAATTAAACATTTAAATCCAATTGATAGGGTTTGTTTCATGAAGCACCTAATCTTCCCAATTACTCACACACGGTCATGTAATGAGCAATGGTTAGAATTAGTTTTTAATTAAAAACTTTAAACCAAATAACACATAGCATGGTCATGCATATGGAAATTTTCTCAATTACTAAGCTCGTAGTTAAAGACTAAATGGGATGGTCACCCACATTTAGCCCTCAACATCATAGATAAACTAATCCTAACACAAACATTTATTGAGGTCTCATTTGAATATAAGTGAAGGAATTAGAGCATATATTCCAATAAAAGAGACTACCAAAGTATTTAATTAAAAACCATTAGACTAGGATTACAAAGAGTTGCTCAATAGGTTTACATTAATCCCCTAACATAGAAATTAGTTACACATCAAGGAAAGGAAATTAAACAAAGAAGAGTGAAAGGAGAAACCAAAGTTAGCCATTGAGGTTCCTTGACTTGTAAGCTTCCTTTTCTTGCTTCCCAAGTTCCAAGATGGATAGATGGATTCAAGTGTCTAAGGATGGTGATGGAAGGGTGGAAGTAGTCCAAAAGTTTGTGTGGCTCCTCACTCTTCCCAAAAACTCATGAGGGTATTATATGGGTCCAAAAATAGGTCAAGAATCAACATAGGGACGCGTGCCTCGTACTGTCTCACCGTTGAATGTCGTGGTTGTCCATGATGGAAACCCAACCGCGACATCTCACTTCTTTGTTCCAAGTCTTTTCTTCAGGCGACACCTCGAGCGACATTGTCCAAGGAAGATCTCTGTCGCCCAGTTTGTCGCGGTCTTCCATGACGGAACTTAGACCGCGACATGTCGCTACTTTGGTAGATTGCGCGCGATCTCCAAGCGACTTCTGAAAATAAATTGTTGTCACTCGTGATGTCACGTCTGTCCATGACGACCTTCCACGACCGCGACAGCTCGCCTATTTGCTTAAGTTTTCTGATTTCCAGCACTCTTGAGTCCCAACTTCACTTAAATCACCCAATTGATACCTTTAATCATGGAATCCTGTAAAAACACTTAATCGAGCCATTAAATACTTGATTTTACTCGAGAATTGAGCAATATGCATAGGAAGAGGAACTCGAAATCTAGTGTTATCATGGCTCGATCAACACCCCTAAACCTAGCCTTTTGCTCGTCCTCGAGCAAAATCAAGAGAAAACACCAACAAAAACAAACAAGCAAACAACACAAAGACTCGATAAAAACAAAAGAAATAAACACAACAATAACTTAAAAGCCTCATTTTCAACTGATGATGAGATGCAAAAAGGTGTGTAAAAGAAGAGTAGACACATGCAAAACATTCTCAAGCAACTCGAAGGCACTCACGGGACACTCGAACAACATGAATCCCACACCTAAAGTGCTCTCATGTCGGGAACTACTCACTCGCACACCTCGAGCATAATTCGTTTTAACTCTAACCTCACGTGGACATTCTCCTTTCTTTCCTCTCGGAGTCCTAAGTTCACACTCATGCAACGTATGCAAGGATAGAGTTATGTATGGGAATCAAATACTTGCATACAATAATAAATGAAACGTTATTATTTTGGTGAACTAGCCTAGGAAATGAAATGCCATGGATGTGGACGATCATGCTTTAACAAACATTCCCAATCTAGATTTCATAGTAGATCATTTAGGTCTTCCCTTTGGTTATATTGGGGCCATTGGGTGAAATATGGTGAACAAAGAATAGGAAATGGAATTCAAAAGTCACCAATCTTGCTAAGACACTACACAATACACCTAATACTTAAGCTCTATTCAAATCACTCATGGCACTAGTGGGTAGGCTTGACTTTTCATTACACTTGTGTTATACATGAGTACTCTACTAGTAAGTACTTTACAATTACATACAAGGCTCTTATTCTCTTCTTCTTTTTCCATAAATTTGGCACTTTATCTCGTAAGTGCACATTTCCGTACTTTTACATTTTTGAGCATGTTGCCTTGCACATTTACAAATATAGCCTAAATACATGCTAACTTTTCATATTTAGAGCTTTTCCACCTTTCACACAACACAACACATCCTAACAAGATTGGTAACAAGGGTAGGCATGTGTTTAGGTTTAACTATATGGTATAATGTGGTTGCAAAAGAAAGGTAAGTGTTTGGCCTAAAAATTGGCTTGAGAGCACAAATATAGGGAAAAGGAATCTGTTTAGGCTAATATGAGTAGTTAAGCACACACATTGCCTAAAATAATTTCAACCATTTCATCTATCAAGGGAATGTAAGTATCCATAAAGAAATCCATAAATATAATGCAATTTGATGTTCTATGGCAAATGATGTGCATGACGAGATAAGTGTTTAAGATGAAACAATGATAACACTCAAATGCGCTTTTTACGGCTTGTGTTTATGAACTCACTAGGTGGTCTCCACTATTAGAACAAGGTGATTGAGCACTGAGTCCCCTCAACTTGAACACAAAAGGATGGGACAAGCCCATGAAGTGCAAGTTAGACCCTAGAGTGACAACAAGATGCTCAACCGAGCACATTAGGCATAAATAAACTCTCACACAAACACACACTCAAAGCATCACACACAAGCTACTTGAAGCTCGAATTTTTTTGGCCATGCGACTATTTTTGAAAAGTTTAACTCAACATTAAATCAAAAATTTGAGTTAAAAATAAATTTTAGGACCCAATAAAACCAAAACGATCGAAAACGGTATCGACACCCCCAAACCTAAACTCAACATTGTCCCCAATGTTGTCAATGAGAGCCCGGCGAGAAAGGCGCCTATACCACAACCAACACAGCACAATTCAACAATATAGAATAAAATAAAATAAAATAAAATAAAATGCACAAAGGCTCGATCAAGATGACATAAAAAGCTCTTAATGACAATTAAACATCAACCACAACACAATACAACGCACACCCTTAGTCTAATCGCAAATAAAACAAACAAAAGAAAAGATGCAAAAGTACCACTACGATAGAAATCAAATAACTAGAGTAATTAAAACAAGTACGAAATATAACTGAAAGCAGTAAAACCAACAAAACAAGTCTAGCTACACAAGAACAACTCAAAGCAAATAATGAGGTGGTGGTGGTGGTGGCCAAATGTGCCCCAATTTTCATTATTTTCAATCAATCTCACCCACAAATCCTCTAAAAACACAGAATCACTATAAAAATGTTTCGATAAACTTCACAACCAAAACCAACCTTTCTATTCACACAAATATGCACAAATTTTCTTTAACCTCAAAGATTCCAGTAATTTCCCAAATCAACCCTAGAATGTGTAAATGTAAGTAGAACTAGGATTTGGGACTAACAGGGTCTAAAGTAAGTGAAAAGAAGAAGGAATTACCGATTGCGTGGGTTGGAAGTCTTCGACGTCGCGTGGAGGGAGAATTTTAGTGATTGAGGTTTGAATTTTTGATGAGAGGATGCCCTACCATGAGCTGATGTTCTATACCAGGTGTCTATCGCGGTAGTCTATGACGGAATCCATGACCGCGACACACCGCTTCTTCGTTTTGGTCTTGAAATTCTGGTGTTGCGGTTGTGCAACTACGCGATAGTTGGGGCGACATGACGAGCGACAGCAACCCCAAGAATTTTTTCATGTGGCTGTATCGCGGTCTTCCATGATGGAAACTTAGAACGTGACATTCCGCTTCCTTGCTAGTTTCATTGTCGCTTCTGTCCATCAGCGACACCTTAGGCGACCTTAACTCCTTGATTTTGTCGCGTGGAAAGGTTGCGGTCGTCCATGACGACATCATGACCGCGACATACCTGGAAAATTCTTCCTTATTGCATTTAAGTGTTCCAAAATGCCTAATCTGCACATATACTAAACAACAAAGATATCAAAGGCATTTGCTTAAAAAAATTGAATTTGGTAATCACTAGACTTGCAAATAAAATGAAAATGAAAATCACCCCCACAAGATAAGCACGCCGCCCGCCTGCTGGCCGGGCGAATCGAAGTTCTCTTACGGTCAACTGTCCACCCATGCTTTTCCACACCTTCCACTATTAATTAAGGTGTGGATCAACTTAGACTTGGAAGTGAAGTAGAATCACTACCATTCACAATTATTGAAACAAAAAATATGGTGTGTAATATTAATCTAGAGAGGGGGGTGAATAGATTTTAATTAACTTTTACACAATTTTCGTTAAGAGTCAAGTTGACGAAAATACCTCTATCTTGCTACAAAGATACCACAAGTGTAACAAATACGGAAATAGTAAAAACACTTGAGATATACGTTGAAACCCCCTCCAATGGGAAAAACAACGGGCTGATGAGTGCGCCACACTAGAACCTCGAATCTACTAATGATAAAGGAATTACAACCTAATCCCGGTTTAATCCTCCACCACTACCTAATCCCGGTATAGGTGAACCTAGTTCAATATGCTTGTTCTTTAAGCTACCTACTCCCGGAAGCAACACAAGTCTTACTTCTCAATGAAGAGATAAAATATCCTAAGTGAATATATGATGATATTCAATGAACAAACAAGGCTAGGAAACCCTATATGGTTATCTAGGATAATGAGATGACAATTAATACAATCCTAGAAATCAAAAGGTAAATGACATGTTCAAGAAGCTTAACTAAACACAGATCAAACAATCCTATGAAACTATCACAATACAACACTCAATCATGGCATCACAACAATCTATAATTTGTATCTAAGAATTTTCTAAGAGCTTACAAATAATTAAAGAGAAGGTTTAATAAGCAAAACACTTAACTTGTAAGAAGATAGTGAAGAACTTACCAAACTAGATGTGATGAAGCAACCCTATCCATATATGCACTCTAAATGAACTTAGATGATGCAAGATGAAGATTTAATGCTCATGGGAATGCTTTGAGTGATTAAAAATGAGTTCTTGGAAGTGTTTTTCCTTTGAAATGTGTTCTAAGGAAGAAATGTGATATTCTGAACTCATACACGACCTTAAGGCATTGAGATATATATATATATATATATATATATATATATAAGATCCAAACAAAGTGAGGTCATTTTGAAAAAAACGTTCCAGCTTCCTCTTTGTGCGCTTGTGACGTGCACTGGTTGTGTAGCACACCACCAGCGCACAACCTATTTTTAAAACAGGTGCTGTACGAGTGGCGCATCCTAGTAACGCAACATAAGCGCAAATTCTCTCGGAAGTTTGCGCTGGTGAGGTGCGCAGGACGAGTAGCGTACCACCAGCGCACGCCCACGTTTTTCAACTACACGCGGGTGCAGCAGCGCAGCTTAGTAGCGCAACACTAGCAACAGTCCACTGTGAAAGTTACACTGGTGACGTGCGCTGGTCGAGTAGCGCACCACCAGCGCAATGCCTATTTTTTCAACACTCAAATGCACAAAACAATAAGTTCAAGAGTGATGAAATTGCATTCTATTTTAATTCCTAGCATGACATACAACTTTCATAGCAAGATGCAAATAGGTCAACAAGAGTCATTTAAACTAAAATGCACACAACAAAACACTCAACATATAAGATCAAGAGTTATGCATGAAAATGTGAGTGTGTGCAACTATCTCTTCAAAGTAAGTAAGCAAAAGAATTTTACCTTTGATGCTTCTCCTCTTGAGGTCTTGAGAGCCTAAGCTACCCTTACATGAACCCCATCAATGTGGTTGTTCACGAAATAAACCAATCAACAAATGACGACTTTTCAATCTCCCCCTTTGGCTATTTCGTGACAAAACCACCACTCACATGGATCCTCACAAAACAAAACAAAAAAACATCTGGAAGATATTCTACATTACAAAGAGATAAACATAAAAAAAAACTTCAAATCTTCAATCTCTTGTAGAACTATCAACCGTACACACAAAGTAAGCACAAATACACTTTCCAACCAAGTGCATGTGAGATGATCAAGTGAATATAAAACAAAAGCAATTGCATTCAATAATATGAGTATGACATCGATAAATGCTCATGCAATGCTCCCCCTCAACGGGTTACTCCCCCTACATGTAATCTCCCCCTCAAAGCCAACACATGTTACTCCCCTAACATCATAATGCTAGGTCAATAGGTCAATGCTACTCCCTCTTTTTGTCATGAGATAGGCAAATGAGAAGTTCCCAACCGGGTCACTCAAGGCAAAAAAAGAAAAGAGCATGCAAGATTGTTGCATAATTATGTAAGCCACATTTATGCAATCTCAATTGATAGGAGAGACACAAGGAGATCTATTTGAAGACAATGTGTGAATCAAAAAAATGCTCTGCATACAAGACATGTTACATTCAAGTCCAAAAACAATGGTATTTGGCAAAGCAAATGACAAAGGTTTCCAATGTAATTCAAACCAATTTCACCATTTGTCATGAGAGAAGCAAGGATATAGAGTTCTTATAAATATCAAGTTTTAAAGGCGCTATATCCAACTTTAAAAGCTAAACAAGGCATGAGCAACTTTGCACCCTATTTGATTTTTCCTGGAAGATACCCATATGATAATAGCCATGTTCAACTAAAAAAGAAAGAGAGACATTGAATAAACATTTTAGTCTCACTAGTATGTTTCACACAATGTGCTGCATTTAACAATTGCAATCAACAAATCATGCTTTATCTTTTGTCATTAGAATGACATTTAAGAATCAAAATGTCATGGAGATAATTATAGGTCATTTAACAAATACACTTTCCAAACCAAGTGCATGTGAGATGATCAAGTGGATAGAAAACAAAAGCATTTGCATATAAGAGTATGAGTAATGCACCACATCATGCAATGCTCCCCCTAAAAGGGTTACTCCCCATAAATGTAATCTCCCCAAAAACAAGTACTACTCCCCTTTAAGCCAACATATGCACCACATGCTACTCCTTTAACACCACAATGCTAGGTCAATGCTACTCCCCCTTTTTGTCATGATATAGGTAAAGGAGAAGTCCCCAACCGGGTCACTCAAGACAAAGAAAGAAAGGATCATACAAGATTGTTGCATAATTATATAAACCACATTTATGCAACCCAATTAATAGGAGAGAAACAAGGAGATTTATTTGAAGAAAATGTGTGAATCAAAAATGCTTTTCATACAAGACATGTTGCATTCAAGTCCAAAAACAATGGTATTTGGCAAAGCAAATGACAAAGGTTTCCAATATAATTCAAACCAATTTCACCATTTGTCATGAGAGAAGCAAGGATATAGAGTTTTTTATAGGTATCAAATTTTAAAGGCACTATATTTAACTTTATAGGCTAAACATGGCATGAGCAACTTTTCACCCTATTTGATTTTTCCGGGAGGATACCCGTATGATAGTAGCCATGTTCAACTAATAAAGAAAGAGAGACATTGATGCAACATTTTAGTCTTACTAGCTTCTTTTCACATAATATTTTGCATTCAACAATTGCAATCATCAATTCATGCTTTATCATTTTTCATTAGCATGTCATTTAAAGAATCATCATGTCATGGAGATAATTATAGGTCATTTAACATGTACTTCCAATGTATATCTCATAGTCCAAAAATGCATGTTTGAACATAAATATGACATGGATTGTAGTCAAAGCAAAGTTCACACTTATTTAAGAAAACACAATATACCATAAGTGCAACCAAGCTACTCAAGAAATCAATAAAAAGGCATAAACATATTTTTAAGAAAAAAATTGCATGCAACAAGTATATAATAGCTCTCTTTGCTTGAGTTCCCCATATGGGGTCAAAGACCACAACACATCACTCCATTAAACAAATCCCAATAGATCTACTAAAAGTCTTGAATCTAGTAGCATCTAAGGGTTTAGTAAATAGATCCGATAGTTGATCATTGGTACCTACATGCTCAAGTACAATGCATTTGCTCTCAACTAGTTCTCTAATGAAATGATGACGGATGTCAATATGCTTAGTCCTAGAATGCTGAACCAGATTCTTTGAAATATTAATGGCACTCATGTTATCACAAAATAGAGTAAGAGTACCTTGATTGAATTCATAGTCGATTAGCATTTGCTTCATCCAAAGGAGTTGTGTGCATCCACTCCCAGCAGCAATGTATTCGGCCTCAGCCGTGGATAAGGAAATTGAATTTTGCTTCTTGCAAAACCAAGAGACAAGGTTGTTCCTAAGCAAAAAGCAACCGCCCAATGTACTTTTCCTATCATCACAATTTCCTGCCCAATCTGCATCACTAAAGCCTACAAGACTAGCATTAGTGTCAAAAGAGTACCAAATCCCATAGTTGGATGTCTCATTCACATATCGAATGATTCTCTTAACAAAAGAGAGATGGGACTCCTTAGAATCCGCTTGGTACCTAGCACACACACCCACACTAAAGGAGATATCAGGCCTACTTGCGGTCAAATAGAGCAAGCTTCCATTCATGCCACGATATAAAGTTTGGTCCACACTTTTACCACTAGCATCCTTGCTTAGCTTCAAAGTGGTACTCATGGGTGTATCACAATGTTTGGCATCTTCAAGGCCAAATTTCTTCACTAGGTTTTTGGCATACTTAGCTTGAGATATGAAATCACATCATCCATTTGCTTAATTTGTAAACCTAGAAAGTAACTCAACTCACCAACTAGACTCATTTCAAACTCATGAGACATCACATCAACAAATTGTTGGACTTTGGTATCATTTGTGGAACCAAAGACTATATCATCAACATAGATTTAAGCTATAAAGAGCTTATCTTTGTCTTTCTTGATAAATAGAGTCTTGTCAACACTACCCTTAGTGTAGCCACTATCTATGAGAAATTGAGTGAGATGCTCATACCAAGCCCTAGGTGTTTGTTTCAACCCATACAAACTTTCTTGAGGTGATAGACATGATTAGGGTGGTGAGGATCCACAAACCCTTTGGGTTGCTCAACAAACACTTCCTCTTGCAAGAAACCATTGAGGAAGGCACTCTTAACATCTATTTGATATAATTTGAACTTGTGGAAACAAGAAATGGATAAAAGAAGCCTAATGGACTCAATCCTAGCAACGGGAGCAAATTTCTCCTCAAAGTCAACACCCTCAATTTGAGAGTATCCTTGTGCTACAAGCCTAGCATTGTTTCTCACAATGTTGCCATCCTCATCGGATTTGTTCCTATATACCCACTTGATGCCTATCACATTGTTGTTCTTAGTCCTAGGAACTAAAGTCCAAACCTCATTCCTTTCAAATTGGTTAAGCTCTTCTTGCATAGCAAGAACCCAAAATTCATCTTTTAAGGCTTCATCAATTTTCTTGGGTTCTATTTGAGAGGTGTAACATGTGTAGCTAATTAGATTAGCCATTTGATGCCTAGTCCTAACACCCTCACTAACCTCACCAATAATGTCATATTTGTCATGAAGTTTTTTTAACCCATGGAGCAGGTTCTTTTGAGTCCAAGTGAGGAATCCTTTCACTAAGTTGTGCTATGTCATCATCAAGATTAGCCTTTTCAACATTAGAGATATCAACTACTTTCTCCAAAGAGGAGTCAACAACTAAATCTACCTCCTTCTCATGGTCATTAGTTTTGAGCCTAACATCATCAATTACAACATTAGATGATTCCATTACGATCCTAGTTCTTAGATTAAAAACTCTATAGGCTCTACTATTCAAGGCATAGCCAATGAAGATACCCTCATCACTCTTAGCATCAAATTTGCCAAGTTGATCACGGTCATCCAAAATGTAGCATTTGCTTCCAAAAGTGTGGAAGTAGCTAACATTTGGCTTCCTACCTTTCCATAACTCATAAGAGGTTTGTCGAGTGTGGGGCCTAAGGAAGACTATATTTCATATGTAGCATGCCGTATTGACGGCTTCGACCTAAAGATTCCTTGGAACATTGTTGCTAAGCAATATCACATAGGCCATTTCTTGAAGAACCCTATTTTCTCTCTCAACAACTCCATTTTGTTGAGGTGTCATACGAGCCAAAAACTCATGAGAAATGCCTAGACTATTGCAAAAGTTTTCAAAGTGGGCATTCTCAAATTCCTTCCCATTGTCACTCCTAATTCTCTTAATGCTTTTAATGTAGGAGTTCATTTCATTTTGAATTTTAGAACAAAGCATTTTAAACTTGTCAAAAGTTTCAGATTTTTCTCTAAGGAAATAAGTCCATGTGTACCTAGAGAAGTCATCTACACACACAAAAACGTATCTCTTTCCACCTAAACTCTCTGTTTGCATAGGACCCATAAGATCCATGTGGAGAAGCTCTAGAGGTTCCTTGGTGGTAATATATTTTCCCTTTTTGTGCATACTCGTGGTTTGCTTCCCTTGTTGGCAAGGTCCACAAACACCATTAACCTTTTTCCCAAGCTTGGGAAGGCCTCGCACAACATTGAACTTATCTAAGATTTTTAGATCCCTAAAGTTCATGTGACCAAGTCTTTCATGCCACAACTCTATTTGTTCATCCTTGGACACATTACAAGACACACTTTTAGCCTCAAGACAATAGCAATTGTCACTAGACCTCATACCTTTTAACAAGGTTTGTCCATTAGGCAATATGTTAAAACAATCATTTTTCTTAAACAAGACGGAGAGTCCATCATCACTAAGATGTGAAATGCTTATCAAATTGGCTCTTAGACCATCAACATATAAAGCATTGGACAAGAAAGGTAATCCGGGAATGGAAATGGTTCCCTTTCCTTTGACCTTCTTTTTGGATCCATCACCAAAGGTGACATTTCCTCCCTCCTCCATCACAAGAGTCTCAAAGAAACTCTTATCTCCAGTCATGTGCCTAGAGCACCCACTATCCAAATACCAAAAATCACAAGAATGAGCTTTCAAAGCAATTTGTGCAACATGACAAATATGTTCATCCTTTCTAATCCACCTAGATGCAGTATTTTTCTTCCTAGTGGTCAATGGTACATGGGCTCTAAATGTCCTAGGATCATGCAAAGGTGTTCCACTTTTCTTAGTGACATGCATCATGGCTCTAGGTGTCCTAGGATCATGCATCAAGGCTATAGATGTCCTAGGAACATGCATCATGGCTCTAGCCTTTTTCTTCTCTGTCATGCTTTCAATCCTACACGATTTGATATACCTAAATCAATTTGGTATAATGTGACCATAAATACCACAAAAATGACATGTAGGTAAAAAGTTAAGAATTATACCATATCCTTGAGGATGCATTGAAGCCTTCTCAAGTCTTTGTGGTTGTCTTACTTGTTGTTGAGGAGTTTTCCTTCTTTGTTGTTGAGCAAGACTTGATTGCTTCCTTGGTTGAGCTTGCATGATAGGTGTCTTCCCTTTGTGAGCATTTGGTTGAGGGAAGTTAACTTGAGGAGCCCTTATAGGATGAGCTTGAGGTAGGCTTCTTGGTGCCACCTTCACTTGAGCACTACTTGAACACTCTCCTAAATCAAGCTTCTTCCTAAGAGTTTGATGAGAAAATGACCTATTGAAGTTCATGCTTTTTACAAAAATGGTCTTGCTTGGAGTGGAGGACATCTTGTCATCTTAAAACCCAAGCCCCTTCTTGTCACTTGGCCTCTTTCCAACATCTGACATGTGGTTAAGTTTCTTGGTGCTAGAGTTCATCTTGGCCAACAACTCTCTAGCATCTTCAAGCTCTTTCTTCAACCCTTCTTCACTCCTATTAGATCTTTCCAACTCTTCATTTGGTTGGTCAACTTGAGTTGAGAGGTCTAGGTTTTCTTCTTTTAATCTCTTAATCTCATTCTTGTTCTTTAGTCTTGAGCTCTCAAACTTAGCCATGTAGTCATTGAGATCCATCCTATCCACACTTCCATTTGTGGATTGTGATGAAGATCCATCATCACTTGAGTAGTCTTCCTCTTGACTATCATTCTCTTCTTCACTAGCATCTTTGCTCCTAAGAGAGGATGTAAATGCTATAAAGTTAGCCATGAGTTCTTCATCATCCGAAGACTCATCTCCTTCATTAGAGTTATCACTTTCACTCCATGTGGCAACCATTACTTTTCCCTTCTTCTTGTTCTTGTGATTTGCACATTCCGGGGTAAAGTGACATATTCTACCACATTCATAGCATTGGACTCCTTTCTTCTCGTTCTTCTCTTGCCTAGGCTCAAACTTCTTGAAAGGAGCCTTCTTCTTCAAGTATTAACCTTTGGATTCAAAACCTTTCTTCTCGGAGTTGTGGAATTTCTTGAACTTCCACATTAGCAAGACCATCTCTTCATCCGAGTCATCATCTTCCTCCTTCTCAACTTTAGAGGCTTTCAAAGCAATATCTTTTTACTTTTTCGATGGTGTGGGGTTAGGACATTTCCTAGATTCATAGGCTAAAAGCCTCCCAATCACTTCACTTGGCTTCATGTCCTTGTAACCACTATTTTCTTCCAAAGCCGTCACCTTAGACTCAAATCTATCGGGTAGAGATCTCATAATCTTTTGCTTGATCTTCTTATCCGAATAAAGATCACCAAGTTGATGACTTTGGTTCACAATGTCAATCAACCTCACTTCGAAGTCATTGAAGCACTCGTTCTCATCCATTTTGAGCAATTCGAATTGTGTTTGGAGAACTTGAAGTTTTGATTCTTTAACCACGTCGGTTCCCTCATGTGCAACTTCTAGGATATCCCATGCCTCCTTAGCTATCCTAGTGTTCTAAACCAACTTGTATTGGTTATCATCCATTGCACATAGGATGGCATGCATTGCCTTCCTATTCCACTTTGAAGCCTCAAACTCTTATGCATTCCACTGAGCCTTTGGTTTGAGTACATCATCTCTTCCATCTGCAGGAGTCATCAAGGGTGGAGTGTAGCCATCTTCAACTGCCATCCATGCCCTGTCATGAATTTGGCATATGTATGACTCCATCTTGCCTTTCCAATAGGCATAATTCAATCCGATGAGGAATAGAGGTCTAGTGCTGGAAGGTCCCTCATTGCCACTGTTTCCACTCATTGTGTTTAATGAATGAATGATATGAATGCAAATGTATGAATGATCAATACACACACAAAATGCAACACACACACAAAATGCAACACACACCGAAAAAAGCTAGGATCACCTATGTATGTCTAGGAACCTGTTCTGATACCAATTGAAACAAATAATATGGTGTGTAATATTAATCTAGAGGGGGGGTGAATAGATTTTAATTAACTTTTACCCAATTTTCGTTAAGAGTCAAGTTGACGAAAATACCCCTATCTAGCTACAAAGATACCACAACTGTAATAAATGCAGAAATAGTAAAAACACTTAAGATATACGTGGAAACCCTCCAAATGGGAAAAACCACGGGCTGATGAGTGCGCCACACTAGAACCTCGAATCCACTAATGATAAAGGAATTACAACCTAATCCCGGTTTAATCCTCCACCACTACCTAATCCCGGTATAAGTGAACCTAGTTCATCATGCTTGTGCTTTAAACTACCTACTCCTGGAAGCAACACAAGTCTTACTTTTCAATGAAGAGATAAAATGTCCTAAGTGAATATATGATGATATTCAATGAACAAACAAGGCTAGGAAACCCTATATGCTTATCTAGGATAATGAGATGACAATTAATACAATCATAGATATCAAAAGTTAAATGACATGTTCAAGAAACTTAGCTAAACATAGATCAAACAATCCTATGAAGCTATCACAATACAACACTCAATCATGGCATCACTATAATCTCTAATTTGTATATAAGAATTTTCTAAGAGCATACAAATAATTAAAGAGAAGGTTTAATAAGTAAAACACTTAACTTATAAGAAGATAGTGAAGAACTTACCAAACTAGATGTGATGAAGCAACCCTATCCATAGATGCACTCTAGATAAACTTAGATCATGCAAGATGAAGATTTAATGCTCATGGGAAAGCTTTGAGTGATTAAAAATGAGTTCTTGGAAGTGTTTTTCCTTTTAAATGTGTTCTAAGGAAGAAATGTGATATTCTAAACTCATACACGACCTTAAGGCATTGATATATATATATATATATATAAGATCCAAACAAAGTGAGGTCGTTTTGAAAAAAACGTTCCAGCATCCTCTGTGTGCGCTGGTGACAAGGGCTGGTCGAGTAGCGCACCACCAGCGCATAACCTATTTTTAAAACAGGTGTTGGATGAGTGGCACATCCTAGTAGCGCAACACAAGCACAGATTCTTTGGGAAGTTTTACGCTGGTGAGATGCGCTGGACGAGTAGCGCACCACCAGCGCACGCCTACATTTTCAACTACGCGCGGGTGCAGTAGCGCAGCTCAGTGGCGCAACACTAGCGACAGTCCACTGTGAAAGTTGCATTGGTGAGGTGCGCTGGTCGAGTAGCACACCACCATCTCAATGCCTATTTTTTCAACACTCAGATGCACAAAACAATAAGTTCAAGAGTGATGAAATTGCATCCTATTTTAATGCCTAGCATGACATACAACTTTCATAGCAAGATGCAAATAGGCCAACAAGAGTCATTTAAACAAAAATGCACACAAGAAAACACTCAACATATAAGATCAAGAGTTATGCATGAAAATGTGAGTGTGTGCAACTATCTCTTCAAAGTAAGTAAGCACAAGAATTTTACATTTGATGCTTCTCATCTTGAGGTCTTGAGAGCCTAAGCTACCCTTACATGAACCCCATCAATGTGATTGTTCACGAAATAAGCCAATCAACAAATGATGACTTTTCAATTATTATGCAAAATTTAAAGGTTTATTGAAAGGAAAGATACCTAGGTGGGTTACCTCTCACCAAGCGCACTATTTAACATCTAGGCAAGACGTGGTAACCCACCTAGGCTCTTGAAGCTCTATCTCTTACAACCAAGCAATCTTCACATCAACGAGAGTGTCTCTTGCTTTGTGAAGTTTGTCTTTCCAGATCTAAACTTGTCAAAACTTCCTTGGCCTTCCTTTAGTCATATTCGGTCTCTTTTTGCACACTTCTATAAATTCAATACATTGGGCCTTTTTAGGACCCCTAGAGTGGCAAAAATGATTTTTGTAAGGAAAATATGATAAACTACATTCGGTCTTCTTAATTCTTGCTCTCGGATGATTGGTATCTCTCTCAATGGTGTGGAGTTGTGGAGTTGTGGAGTTGTGGAGTTGTGGAGTTGTGGAGTTTCTTCGTCTATGCTTCGATCTTTGGTCAAGGTTTCAATTGTTCGTTCGGCTATGTCAAGCTCCACTAAGCAGTCACATTCCTTAACTTTTGCTACCTTTAAAGCAATTTCTTTTCTGCTCAACTCCTCCTTGCCGGCATTGATTTCCTTGTCCGCTTGCTCCACTTGCCATTGCAACTTCTTAGTGCCTCGGGTAAAATTTTCTTCTTGCTCTTCTACCAACTTTGCAAGATCTTCCGCCCTATTGATTGTTTCATCCCTTTCCTTTTATAGGATTTCTATCCTCTTCATCAAGTCGGTGTTTTTGCTCACAAGCTCATTAATGTCCAACATTGCTTGTTTGTCACATGGATCACCAATTTGACCACTTTCCTTACCTTTATCCTCAAAAAGTGCTAGGATTTCATTTAAGTATTCAATTGGACTCATAGAATAGTCTTCTGCCCGAAGTGTACCCACAACAGGGTAATCAATTGAGCTAGTGGTTTTTTCAACCTTCCAGGAAATGGAACCGGTGGGATGTAGGGATCGGGTGACTTGTGTAATAGGGATGTCTTCTCAAGCACATTCTCCACCACTACTTCCTTTTCTTCTACCAAAGTCTCACCCTCGATTTCCTCTTCTGATTCTTTATCCTTTTTCTCCTTAGGCTCTCCATTTGTATCTACGGTGTCTAACACTTGGTCATTCCTCAGAACTGTCACTACCTTAGCTTGTTCATTCATGTGAATTGTGTCAGCTATCTGCCCTAATTGTGTCACCAACTTCTTCACTGATGTCTCTAAGTTAGTGAACCTTTGCTCTGTTGCTTGAAGGAAATTATTCAAGTTTTGATCTTTCTGTTGTGAACTCTGAGCAAGGGTAGTCACAATGTCCTCTAAAAGACTCTTCTTATGATGATATGAAGTCACATCTCAATTACTCGAGTTGTTCCATTACTGCACATTTAACCCTTGGCCTTGGTAGTTCTGAGCTTGGTTATTGAAAGTCTTGTTTGGGTATGACCATGAGAAGTTGGGATGGTTGCACCACCCCGGATTGTAAGAGTTAGAATATAGATCATTTCTTCCTCTTTGAAAATTTTGGGCTTGGACATCTTTCGTCTCATAAAAAACAATCTCTCTACCTTGACTGTCTGCTTCATACACCATGTTTGCCCTTAAACAACAAAAACAAAATACCAACGAAGTAAAAAAAAACTAAAATAAATGAAAATAAAACTAACTAACAAAATAAAATAAAATAAAATAAAATGACACACACTACCTAAATCAAACTAATTAGGCACAACTAATGAATATACGCCGATCTCCGGCAGCAGTGCCAAAATTGATTGCAGTATTTTTGATCTTAATCAATTTAAAAGAAAGTTCGTTCACTGGGATCGGTGATTCCACTAGTCGAACACTAATTAGTCTAATTTAATCCTATTCTAAGTGCATGAAAACTAAATGCATAATGCTTGTCTTGAGTTCGTATTTTAATTCACTAATTTGTAAAAATGCAATAAACTTAATAACACAAAAGCTCACACTAAAACATGCATATGAAAGAATGCCAGGGAATCAATGCAACCTAATTAAACTTCTCAACGTAATCCACAAATCTCAATTAAGCATTTAAATCCAATTGATAGGGTTTATTTCATGAAGCACCTAATCTTCCCAATTACTTACACACGGTCATGTAATGAGCAATGGTTAGAATTAGTTTTTAATTAAGAACTCTAAACCAAATAACACATAGCATGGTCATGCATATGGAAATTTTCTAAATTACTAAGCTTGTAGTTAAAGACTAAATGGGATGGTCACCCACATTTAACCCTCAACATCATAGATAAACTAATCCTAACACAAACATTCATTGAGGTCTCATTTGAATAGAAGTGAAGGAATTAGAGCATATATTCCAATAAAAGAGACTACCAAAGTATTTAATTAAAAACCATTAGACTAGGATTACAAAGAGTTGCTCAATAGGTTTATATTAATCCCCTAACATAGAAATTAGTTACACATCAAGGAAAGGAAATTAAACAAAGAAGAGTGAAAGGAGAAACCAAAGTTAGCCATTGAGGTTCCTTGACTTGTAAGCTTCCTTTTCTTGCTTCCCAAGGTCCAAGATGGATGGATGGATTCAAGTGTCTAAGGATGGTGATGGAAGGGTGGAAGTAGTCCAAAAGTTTGTGTGGCTCCTCACTCTTCCCAAAAACTCATGAGGGTACTTATATGGGTCTAAAAATAGGTCAAGAATTAACCTAGGGACGCGTGCCTCATACTGTCAAGCCGTTGAATGTCCCGGTTGTCCATGACGGAAACCCAACCGCAACATCTCGCTTATTTGCTCAGTGTCTTTTCTTCAGGCGACACCTCGAGCGATAATGTCCAAGGAAGATCTATGTCGCATGGTTTGTCGCGGTCTTCCATGACGGAACTTAGACCTCGACATGTCGCTACTTTGGTAGATTCCGCGCGATGTCTAAGCGATAATTCGGGCGACTTCTGAAAACAAATTGATGTCGCTCGTGATATTGTATCTATCCATGACGACCTTCCACGACCGCGACAGCTCGCCTATTTGCCCAAGTTTTCTGATTTCTAGCACTCTTGAGTCCCAACTTCACTTAAATCACCCAATTGATACCCTTAACCATGGAATCCTGTAAAAACACTTAATCGAGCCATTAAATACTTGATTTTACTCGAGAATTGAGCAATAAGCATAGGAAGCGGAACTCGAAATCTAGTGTTATCATGGCTCAATCAGATAGACACCACTAAAGTTGTGAGCTAGTTAACTAAGCTCACAACTGTCTGTCAACAAAACAAACTATGGTGACTTACTCACCTGATGACTTTTCATTCATGTTTATCTTTTTTTCCCTCTCAAGTTGGGCCTTTTGTTGGGCCTGAATGGTTTGGGTGTTACACACACTATACATACATATATATATATATATATATATATATATATATATATATATATATATTGAAACTTAAAATATTATATTAATGTATAGATTAGAATAAAGAATTTTAGTGATACTTTATGAAAAACAATACCGCAATATGCAAGTTCATCTCATACAATAAGTTATATAGATATTAAAAATATAATAATGAACAAATAAAGAATTCATAAATACAATGAAAGTATTTTCATTAACTAATTATAATTTACGGTTAA
This sequence comes from Dipteronia dyeriana, assembly GCA_032871835.1. NCBI lineage: Eukaryota > Viridiplantae > Streptophyta > Magnoliopsida > Sapindales > Sapindaceae > Dipteronia > Dipteronia dyeriana. The sequence goes on along the minus strand of CM065300.1, from coordinate 26,279,170 downwards.
TTCATAGTTAGACTCTGATGTCACTGTAATAATGATATTGATAATAAAAATTTCTATTGGAGTGATACAATCATTCTTCTATTATAAGGAATTACATTAAATAAATATAATTTATGTTTAATTCATAGTTAAACACTAATGTTACAGTAATAATGATATTAATAATAACAATATTATTAAACCACCGGACCAACCCCGTCTTGTCTTATCAAATCATTTTTTGTTAGATACCGTTGTCACAATATTATTAAAGTATAATTCATTAAATTATTCATAGTTTGACAATATTGTCACATTTACTATGATGTTAATAATAACAATTTCAATTGCAATTAGAAAATTATACATCTATTATAATAAATTATATTACATAAGTATGAATTATAATTAATTCATAACTAAGCATTGCTGATATTAATAATTACAATTGCAGTGATACAATCATCCCTCCAATACAGGAAATAAATATCATACCATAAGTGTAAATAATGTGTATCGGAAATTTTAATAAAGAAATAAGATGTTATACTATATGAGGTAATAATGTGTATCAACAATTTCAATATAAGAAGTAAGAAATCATACTATATGTGGAAATTATGTGTATTAGCAATTTATGTTAGAGATGTTTGATTCAAACTTTATAAGAAGCAATCCCACCGGACTAACCTCATCTCGTCTATACTAAGCTTAATTAGAGAGACATATTGTTCATTAAATGAATATATCTTATAGCCGCACCACGAGGTTGTGGATTTGAGTCGTCTCCCTTTCCGAAAAACCACAATTTATGTAATAGTGCAATATTTCAAAAAAAAAAACTAACATATACATATGAACTTATTAAACGTCATGATAGACTTAGACATTGAGGCTTTATCCTTTGAGGTTTGGGCTAGTCTGACCTCAATTAAATTTTATAATTTTGTTAAAATTATTTTAAATGCAAACCATAAAAATACATGAATGAATAAGTAATAAAGAATTAATTAGTAGAATGATATAATTTACAATGAATAATTATAATTTATAGTTTTTTATGACTAGACGATAAAATCATGTCTATTACAAGAAATTGTATTAAATTATCTTAATTTATAGTAAGTTCATAGTTAGTCACTGATATCACACTAAAAATAATAATTTCAGTGGAAATAATGTAAAAATAATATATTAAAGTTTAGGAAGTCCTACATTAACAAAAGTATTAATAGTAATAATTTCAATTGTAATTAACTAAACATTTACCTAACACAAAATAAGATATATCGTTTGTGAAAATAATCTATAACTACAATTTCATCCAAATGACATAGTAAAAATAGAATAATATATGAATTTAAATAAAAATTTATTAATAATTTCTAAAAACAATAATGTGATATACAAATTCACGACATACAATAAGTAATATACATATTAAAAATATAATATTGAAAAAATAATAAAGAATTAATGACTATAATGAAAAAAATTATATTAATTAATTATAATTTATTTATTTCATAGATATGCATTACTAACAATAGCATTGATAATAACAATAGCATTGATAATAACAATTTCATTGGGCTATTAACCTCATATATTTGTAGAAATGTGAAACTATTTAATTGAAATGAGTTCAATATATATATATATATATATATATATATATATATATATATATATGTATATAATTATTTAATTTGACAAAGTAAATAAATAATTTTATTATAAATGTTTTATTAAAGAAAATTACATTATAAATTTATAATATTAATCAGAACCTATAAATATTATTGTTTTACTTTTATTTAAATAAAAACATAATAGTAGTGTTTTATACAACGTGAAATTGTTACCATAAAAAACATATTTACAATTATACAGAAAACATGTTGCATAGTATGAATATATTTTTTTAAAAATAAAATAAGTTGTTAACATTCTACCGCAAAGTTGTTACATTTATATTTTAATAATTACATTTCACAACATATTTATTATAGCGTTAAATCGTTACTACATACATCTTAATTACAATTTTTTTATGTAAAACTTGTTACATAATACGAATATTTTGATATCCATATAAAATGGATTGTGGTGCAAATTCCTTTGCGGTTGACTTATGCAATGGCTCAGGGAGAATGTTCTGACCGATTTTCTTTTCCCTGTTTTGTTTGCAATAATTGCTCTGTTATATTCAGTGTTGTAGTATGCGTGGTGCTTGATTTTTCTTAGATATTATTTTTTGTATAGCTTTGGCTCTTGGATCCTGTTTTGGTTCTCAGTCTTCTTAGCTTTTCTTAATAAATTTATTGTTTAAAAAAAATGTTATTACAGCCTATAACTTTATCGTTACATAACAAACCAGCGTAAAATTGTTACCACAAATATTTTGACTAGAACTTTATACACGAAACTTGTTACAAAACACATATATTTTGTTACCCATATAAATCGAGCTATTACTTGCTACGTCAAAGTTGTTACGAGCTTCGAATTTAATGTTACACATCATGTTAGGTTTGTTATAGTATTAAATCGTTACCACGTACATCTTAATTAAAATTTTGTATGTAAAACTTGTTACATGGTATGAATATTTTGTTACCCATATAAAATGAGTTGTTACATGATACGACAACGTTGTTACAACTTATAATTTTTTCGTTACACATCAAACCAACATGAAATTGTTACCACAAATATTTTGACTACAACTTTCTACGTGAAACTTGTTACAAAACACATATATTTTGTTGCCCATATAAATCGAGTTGTTACATTCTACGTCAAAGTTGTTACAAGCTATGAATTTATTGTTACACATCATGATAGGTTTATTACAACATTAAATCGTTACCACGCACATCATAATTAAAATTTTATATGTAAAACTTGTTACATAGTATGAATATTTTGTTACCCATATAAAATGAGTTGTTACATGATACGATAACATTGATACGACAACATTGTTACAACTTAAAACAAATTCGTTACACATCAAACCAATGTGAAATTGTTGCCACAAATATTTTTACTACAACTTTCTACACGAAACTTGTTACAAAACACATATTTTGTTACCCATATAAATTGAGTTATTACTTGCTACGTCAAAGTTATTACGAGCTTCGAATTTATTGTTACACATCATGTTAGGTTTGTTACAATATTAAATCATTACCACGTACATCTTAATTAAAATTTTGTATGTAAAACTTGTTACATGGTATGAATATTTTGTTACCCATATAAAATGAGTTGTTACATGATACGACAATGTTGTTACAACTTACAGTTTCTTCGTTACACATCAAATCAATGTGAATTGTTACCACAAATATTTTGACTACAACTTTCTACGCGAAACTTGTTACAAAGCTTATATATTTTTTTACCCATATAAATCGAGCTGTTACATTCTACGTCAAAGTTGTTACAAGTTATGAATTTATTGTTACACATCATGATAGATTTGTTACAACATTAAATCGTTATCACGTACATCTTAATTAAAATTTTGTATGTAAAACTTGTTACATAGTACGAATATTTTGTTACCCATATAAAATGAGTTGTTATATGATACGACAATGTTGTTACAACTTATAATTTTTTCGTTACACATCGAATCAACGTGAAATTGTTACCATAAATATTTTTACCACAACTTTCTATGTGAAACTTGTTACAAAACAATATATTTTGTTACCCATATAAATCGATTTATTACTTGCAGCGTCAAAGTTGTTACGAGCTTTGAATTTATTATTACATGTTATGTTAGGTTTGTTATAACATTTAATCGTTACCACATACATCTTAATTAAAATTTTGTATGTAAAACTTGTTACATAGTACGATTATTTTGTCACGTATATAAAATGAGTTACTATATGATACGATAGCGTAGTTACAACTTACAACTTTATCGTTATATATCAAACCAACATGAAATTGTTAACATAAACATTTTAACTACAACTTTCTATGTGAAACTTGTTATAAAATACATATATGTTGTTACCCATGTAAACAGAGTTGTTACATACTTCGTTAAAGTTTTTACATACTACGATAAAGTTGTTACGAGTTACAAGTTTATTGTTGCATATCACTTAAAATTTGTTATAAAATTGAAATTATTACCACGTACATCTTAATTATAACTTTCTATCCAAATTTTGTTACATTGTACAAAAATTATGTTACACGTAATTTGTTTTATAAAAAATAATAAAAATAATTATAAATTTTTAAAATGAAATTTTAATTCAAAAATTATTATGTTACAAATATTTTATAAAATTAAATCAAATAAATATTAATTTAAAAATATAGTATATCAAAAATATTTTAAAAATTAAAAAATATTTATTTATTTTCTAAAAATATTAATAGTTTAAAAAATATAAAAAATCTATTTTGACTATTTTAAATCTGTTATAATATAAATTTTATAATAAATTAAATACGAATTCAAACGGTAAAAATTATCACATATTTATTTAAATACTAGAAGATTATTGTGAGGATATTCATAATCCTTATCCAATTATCATTTAAAATTATTTAATACAATTATTTAAATTAAATTAGATTAAATTATTACCTTTTATAATAAAATAATTTGATAGTAACCGGTTAACTGGTTAACTGGTTATAATTGGTTACTTCATTTTTTATAAAGTGTTTTGTTGCCACATGTCAATCAAGTATTGGCAGAATTTTGTAATAACATCCCAATAATGTTATTGGGATTTAATTCTCCCAACAATGTAGCCATACCCTTCTTTTACATACAAACATTTAATTAATTTCATATTAGAAGTAATTATTTTGTATCAAATTCTCTGTTAATAGAAAACGCACATGGTTCTCATTTAAACTAAATTCAACTACAATCAAAACATTGCATTATTGAAGCTATTAGCTAGGTCTCAAATAATTCAGTACTGTTTGAAGTACTAAAAAAATGTTTGGTGGACAAGCAGTATTACTGTTAATGGCAACCAAAAATCGTTCATCTCCAATTCTAAATAATGAATTCAAGTAGTTGTACTATTAATTTGTATGTTTGAATTCCGATTTAAACCAACAACGATAAGAGGAACAATACCCTTTACTACTGGAATGAGCTTATTTCTGAATTGCAAGGAATGGATACTCGTGTTATCCATCAATACCGAGAAGGGAATCAAGCAGTTGATTTTTTGGCTAAACAAGATGAGTTAGGAAGTAATGTTGTTTATGAAGATCTCCAGCACTTACCGAGGTTCGTAAAGGGTGTTAGTCGGTTAGATAAGGTAGGGCAGCATTCTCTACATACCGAAGTTCCGTTTTGTTTGTTTGTCTTTTGGCTAGTTTTGATGGTTTCTTTTCTAGGTTTGTTTAGTTGTTTGTTTCCTTTGTTGATGTCTATTTTGTTTGATGTTTAGTATCCGTGAGTTAATATTAAGGGTATTTTTTTTTAAATACCCTTGAGCCTTGATAAGGAAAAAAAATGGATGCTTGCAAAATGTGTATGGTAGGATTTGAACTTTTTACTACTTATGTGAAAGAGATATTCACTACGAGCTCTGTCAAGAGGTGATATACGATATTTAAATAGAGTTATCTTTGTAAAAAACAACAGAAATATAAAGCTTTTTTTTTTTCAAAAATAAGCAATAAGTTTAAAACAGTGGATATCCTTTATATTTCTATAAATCATAACAGTGGATCATTTATTTTTCTCTAAATTATTGATATTAAGATAATAAGAAAATTGAGTTTTATTTAGTAAATCTTATGTGTTATGAGATTTTACATTTAAATTTAGGAAGTTTTAACTGAATAATTCACAAATCACAATTTATTAGAGTCCAAGGCAAGAATGTTTTGTAGTAAAATAAAGATAATTTTACAATTATTTTTCACAAAAACATTTACTTGAAATAATGTTTTAGTTTTTTTTTTCAAGAACTAGGCAGGCTATATGCATGCCATGCTTACACTAAAATATTGTTGGTATTTCTAATGAGTACACATGCTTACAATAAAATATTGTTGGTATTTCTAGTGAATGCTTAATTACGTCCTTAGAAGATTGACATACACCTCCATTAAAGGATTGTCGTATTTATTTTATAGTGGAAATTGTGAGATATATTACCTTTTTTTTAATGATGTCACCGCTTTAATAATTTAAGTTTAAAAAACACTTATTATAGTGAACTACCCAAATTACCCTAAAGTAATCTATTTTTTATTCTAATTATGTTTTCATCTACATTTTGAAAACGATAACTCCTCTCTCTCTCCAAAAAACTTATCTCTCTCACGATTCTGCACAAGAAAATAACATATATTTGTGATCTTCGTTTATATATTTTCATATATTTCTGTGTGGTTTAACAATGTATATATTCGTTATGATTTGTTGTCCGGTCTTTGTATGAACATATATGAACATTTTATTTTCAAAGGGTCGAGCATTTTATTTTTGAAAATAGAGTTTAATTAAATCGAGTATATTTGTAGGCAAATCGAGACTTTTTTTAATATCATCGAGCTTATTTTTGAAAGAATCGAGCATATTTTTGAAAGATTTGAAAAAATCGAGCATTTGTCAAAGGACCGATAATTTTTTTCAAATGATCGAGATTTGTTTCAAAGGATCGAGAATATTTTTCATAGGATCGATAATATTTTTCAAAGGATTGAGAATATTTTTCAAAGGATTGAGAATATTTTTCAAATGATCGAGTTTTTTTTTTAGAAAAATAGATTTAGTTAAAGCGAGTATATTTCTAGCAAAAATCGAACATATATTAGAAAGAATCGAGGATTTTTTTTGAAATAATCGAGCCTATTTTTCAAAGGATCGAAAATATTTTTTTAGGAATGACCAGAAAAAAAAACTCAGAGGCCGCTGCCCCCTGCCTCCCCACAAGTCGACCAGACAGCTTGACCCCTGAATGCGTCTGCGCAGTGCCACTCCATCTTTGTTCGAGTGATTTTCTGGGTTTCAACAAGATTTTCTCTCTCTACTTCACAACTCTATCACTGTAAAATGAATGAAAGAAATTGATAACATCTCAAATTACATCTTTTGAGGTCCTTATTTCCTATCATTTGCTTTCGTTTTCAAGCATATTTTGTTATTTAATATGTTTTATGAGTCTTTTGTAGGTTATATCTCCTAAAATAAGGAGTTGCGCTAGATTGAAGAGTTTTGGAGTTAGAAGGGCTGAAATTGGAATTGTTCGAACAGTATAATAAATTTTATAAGGTTATATCTTTCTCCTCTGACCGAACTATGTTGGCTATTACTACATTTTGGAAAGCCCCGAATGTCTACTTTGTAACACTTTTTACAGATTGCAATTTTGAGGTCTATAGAGCAAGTTATGGCAAATTTCGTAACGGTGCGCAAAGTTGAGAATTGCTTCCGCAGAAAGATATGCGCCCTTCAGCCGCGAAAGTGGTAGCAAAATTTGAGGCAACCATTTCCTCGAGAAATGTCTTCGCTCCCTCCTCGAGTGAATTCTGGGGTGAAAAATACCCTGTTTTCAACCAATTTCAGCCACTATTTGAGGGGCATTCTTGTCCTTTCACACCCTAACTTCCATACTCTATATACACCCCATTTTGTCCCATTTTTCTATCATTCTTAGCCTACCCCCTCTCCACTTTCCACCAATCACATTCATCCTTTGAATCCTCCCACCAATCATCACACATGCATTTTCCCTCACCCCACCACAATCATTTTCTCTACATATCCCACTCATTTTCATTCATTAAAAACACAATTTATTTTCCTCACACACTACACAATCGAATCCTCTCTTCTCTCTTCCAACTTCTTTTCCTCTCCATCATCTTCATTCAAATAAGTGAGAGTTCCAAGCTCCCATGGAGGATTTTCCTCCATGGGAGGTAACCATACACCTCCACCACTCTATTTACACTTCATCCACCCATCTTAGAGTAGTTTACAAGAGGAAAGAAGAGGTCTTTGGACCAAAAATGAGCTAGGAAATCAAGAAGAGTCTGGAGGAGTTGTCTTCAAAGGTTGTCTCCTTTAAACTCATTTCTTTTTGTATAACTTGTTTTCTTTGATGTGTATCACCAATTTGGGAATTTTGTAAACCTGCACTTATGTAATATATGTATGATTATTCTTAAATTCGTTTTGGTTTTGTTCTACTCTTTGATTATGCTTGATTAAATCTCTTGTTGTGAAATTCATGTATGTTGAGGGCCAAAATTGACATGCATGCATGATTGGGATTAGGAGTAGAGTAATTTAGAGTAGGAGTAGTGTAATTTAGCATCTCATGTTAGTTTATATGTTGGTTGATGAGCCAAAATACCATGTTTTGAATGACTTGAGTGCTAGAGATTCATCTCTAAAGAGTTGGAAAGGTTTAGTTGATGCATTTATATGCTAGATTAAGCTTGGTTCAATATTCTTATACTTAATGGGTCTTTGTATTAAGACACAATTACTCTCATATGGCTTGGGTTGAGTGATGAATTGATTTTGGTAAATTTCTTAATTAAGAGAATGAACCATTGACTAAAATTGAATGGTCTTAATGAATAATAATCAACTTTGTTGCATATTGTTGTTTGGTGAACTTGTATCCATTTTGTGCCATCCTATGAAGTTTGATAAAACCAAATCCTTGACTTAGAAGTAAAAATGAACTGAATTACTCTTGTGCTTGTGTTGTAATATGGATATTTAGTGTGCTTAATGCTTTCACTTGGTTAGCCACCTTGTGAATGACATTTAGGTTGTGTGTTATATATCGCGTGGTTCACATTTACATGCTCAGTGTGATATTCTCTACATTTGACTAGAAAGATGAGAGATCACTAGGCTGGCGTGTAGAGCTTGTGTGTGTGTCCTATAGTCCTTAATGGATTCATGTTTATGCATGGATACAATCTCTAACATATCGAGAGATATTAGAGATTAATTAAGGGGACACAAGCATATAACATACGTGTTGTATGGGTATCTCGTATTCTTAATGCTTTCACTTGGTTGTCATCCCGTATTTGGTTAGCCTTGTGGATGAATTATTGGTTGTAGAATGGCCCACGCGGTAGTGCATTACATGCCCATCTAAACGTCATGTGTATATGATCAGAAAGTGAGAGATCACTAGGCTGGCATACATGGCTTTTTGTGTATTCCATGGCATTTAATGAATCCATAATTTGTGTGGATGTGATCTCTAAGGCATCGAGAGTGATTAGAGATTAATTAAGGGAACACAAGCCTATGATATACTTGCATATTTGAAGGACTAGGTGTGTCTAGTGCTTAATTAGGAGGATTGTCACGGTTGAGTCATTTCCCTAGCGTATTCACATTTTATGCATCTCTCTATTCCATCCTATCTTTGTACATATTATTTATTTATGTAGTTTGCTAGTTAGTTTAGCATTTACTTTTCGCACATTCTTTTTACATACGCAACACACGAGTCCGCTCTGCGTATTGTAATAATAGCTAGAACTAGAGATGGTCGATGAATCCCACCTCCCTGTGGAATGATACCCTCGCTTACCGCTTTACTAGTCTTTTGCTAGTTTAGAGCACAGTGCGTAGGAACTTTTTATAAATATCTTTTTGGCATCCGCAATTCCATAACGACAGAATCAGCGGGTATCAGAAATCTGATGTGGAACAACTATTGATGATATTTTTATCCGTTCACCATAATAGGTGTCTTTTAAACATAAGTTATTAAAGTGACAATGTTAAAATGTAACCTCCAAAAAGTGTCATTTATTTTTTGAACCCTAATTTGTATCGACACTTGATAGATAGCTCCATTAATTCCTCCCTTTTTTGCTTGCTCGACTATCTCTCTCTCTCTCTTGTTCGAAGGGAAGTGAATTGGTGTTTCTATACAAGGCATATGTGAGTAATTTCATATTTATGAATTGGTGTGACAACTTTGAAGTTTACCGACTCTTTTTTGGACTCAATTAAGCATTGACAGATACCTCCATTAAATGATTGACATATTAATTCACAGATACCTCCATTAATTTCCCCATCTTTTGTTTGCTCGACTATCTCTCCCTCTTGTTCGAAGAGAAGTGAATTAGTGTTTCTATACAATGTATATATGAGTAATTTCATATTTATGAATTGGTGTGACAGTTTACCAACTCTTTTTTGGACGTAATTAAGCATTGACATATTAATTAATTAATTAAGCTTGACAGATACCTCAATTAAGGATTGACAAATTAATGTGCATCAACACTCGACAGATACCTCCATTAATTCCCCCTTCTTTTGCTTGCTCGACTGTCTCTCCCTCTTGTTCGAAGGAAAGTGAATTGGTATTTCTATACAGGGCGTATATGAGTAATTTCATATTTATGAATTGGTGTGACAACTTTGAAGTTTACTAACTCTTTTTTGGTTCTACTTAATACTACCAACTTTGAAGTTTACAACCTCATGTAAGAGACATCAGCCTCTATATTTCACCACAATGACAATGTCCAATGACCAATATATTCTCAACCTATAAGTTATTCTTATTAAAAGAGAAAATATAGCAATATAGAAAAAATGAGAAGAAAATTTGGATCCAGCTTATTGAAAATTTGGCAAATCCCCATAACGTCACTTTAAAGGTTTTTAAATCTAAAGAAGAAGGTTTTTAAATCCGCGAATGGCAGTTTTACAGTTGGTTCTTTTCGTAGGCAGCTGAAGGATTTTGCTAGTGTGGTTTCTCCGGTTTGCTTGTATGGGTTGGTGGGGAGTAAGGTCATCTGCCAACAACTCAATTTCGAATTGGTTTGTGTGCTAGGTGATCTTTGCCCTTCGAAGACAAGCAGCAGCGTGTTGAGCACTCTGTTCATGGCGGTAGTGTGGTCCATTTGGGAGTCTTGGAATCAGATTTTATTTAAAGGTGGGGATTTGGAGATGGATCACTGTTTAGACATGGTTAAGTTCAGGGTGAATGGTGGTTCAAACACCATGGTAAAAGATCTATGGTGCCGATAACCTCCATTCTCCTAAATATTGCGACGCGTTGCAAGGAGAGATACAAGGTGAGATCTCTTAAGGAAGAAGAGTGGATTCTGCTTGCCCTTAATGCTCTGAAATTTAATGTAGATGGGTTTGCGAGAGGTTGTCTTGGGGCCGCTGGTATCAGTGGGGTTTTGAAGAATTCTAATGGCAGAGTGTTTTGCCTCTTTTCGTGTTCTATGGGTTTTCAAACTTCAAATTCTGCTGAAATCTTAGAGATTCAAAAGGCGTGTAGTTTGTGTGACTCTAGGGAGGAACTAGCTGGTAAAGAGATTATGATAGTCAGGCGCTGTTTATTTTTGGGTAAATCGTATTTTAATCAACGCACTTTGCCTTAATCTACGTTTAGTCAACAGTTTTTTGGAATTATAATTTTTAGTCTATACTTATTCTGACAATCTGGATTGTAGTCCCCACCGTCCAATTCCGTTAGGGTTTCATTGAAATCTGTTAAGTCAATAAGGGTAAATAGGTAAAATCACGATCCACCTTCTAGAAACTTTATTTTTTGAAGGGAAAAATTATCATTTCAGGCGCTAAATAATTTAAATAATTTAAATAATAAATAAATAAAAAACACATGTGGGTGTTATTGTGCCACGTCAGGCTCCCACTATACACAAACGAAATACAAAGAAGGCAGTGGTCCCTTTTGTAGAACATTCTTGTCATTGAAACAACTGAAGCTTCAACTCTCTCTATCTGTTGATGCTTCGTTCACACCATAACTAAACCCAGAACCCTTTTTTCCTTCGTTTTCGTCTTCTTTTTAAATTTTGTCAACCCCAAACATCTTGTTCCTCTTTTTTGTTGAAGTCTTTGTGAAGGTTGTTGTGCACAGGAGTTTCTGTTTGAGTTTTTGGAAGCAAAGTGTGTCAAAATTACGTTTCATTTCTGTAGAGACGTTTTGTGTTGATTATTGTTGATTTTGTGTTGCATTGTGTGTATTCAATGGTTTTTCATGAGTTGCAAAATGATTTCTAGGGTTTCAGAGATAAAAAATTTGTCATTCAAGTGTAATTTTTAGGTTATTCATCCAACTATTGTTGTGTAATTCACAAAGAAGTTGCATGGAGTGGGAGAAGTTGTGTTTGATAATGTATCTCATTACATTAGGGTTTCAGTGACTTGAAAATTGAGGTTTTCTATTTGAAACGACATTTAAATGTAATTGACTGTTTTTTTAACCTATTTAACTTGTTTGGTTGATTAATAAGTTGCATGAACTATGTTTAGTTGTTTGTCATTCATGTATGTTGTCATATTAGAGCTTCAGTATTTCGAAATTAGAGGTTTTTTTAACTACAAAAACATTAACAAGCAATTGTGAGTTTGTTGAACCTATTTCATGGTGCAATTGCTTATAATGCCATGTAACTGCATGTAATTGCTTATGCATGAACTTCAATGCAATTGCATGTAATTGCTTATACTTGAACTTCCATGTAATAGTGTTTTATTATTATTGTAGTTTGTTGATAGATAACATCTTTGACATAACTGTTTAGCATGGGACCAATGTAATTGACTTACGTTGGTGCGATACTTATCACATAAGTTTGATTACGTTGGTTCATGCACTGAGTGATCAACTCACTGGAAGCTCAAATGTACCAGCAGAAGAATACTCTGTCTGGGTATAATTACCATGGTGTAGTGATATAGTAGAGGTTTTCATTGATAGGGATTTACTAGATGTATTTAGGGAGTTTGGGGTACGTGGGTTTGACAATATATGTTTCCCTGGTAGAACAGACATGTTATAAACCTTGTCCTCCTGCACAAGGAAGTTCTAACCCACCTATAGAAGAGCCTAAGGTTGTTGAACAAATAGGATGGTGTGATGATGAGGCTAGTAAGTTTGATTATGTAGCTGCCAGTGATAGGGAGAGTACAAAATCTGGTTCTGATGAGGAGAATGATGATAATGGGGATGTGTAGGTTTAGGTGGTGACAATATGGATAGTGTGTTACCGATAAGGATAGTGTAGGTTTAGGTGGTGACAATTGGGACGGTGAAGGTTTAGATGCTGACAATGGGGATGGTGAAGGTTTAGGTGGTGATGATAGGGATGGTGAAGGTTTATATGGCGATAATAGGGATGATATGTTTGGAAGGCAATTTGAAAATGTAGTTGGGAATGATGAAATTCTCAAGGAATGTATGATTTATTTGTAAGGTATGAGTCCAGGTCAGATGATGAGTTCTCTCCTGACTCAGACACTGACAAATCCCAAGTGATGGTGGATAAACTGTTGAAATGTGTACCTTTTGAGAGAGGGAGGAATGAAATAAATTTTCTATTGGTCAAACCTTTGCAAAAAGAGAGGTAATGAGAGATAATTTTAGGGAATATATAGTGTAGGAAGGTGTAGTTCTAGATAGAATTAAGAATGACAAATAGAGACAGACCTACCAGTGCAATGTTGCATGCTGTCCTTTGAGAGCTTATGCTTCATGGATGGTAGACAAAACCACCTTCATGATCAAAAAATTAGTTGACCAACACGAATGTCACAGGGTTTGTAACAGCAAAGTGGTAAAAGTTAAGTGGATAACCTCTAAGTTTGAGTCCACAGTGAAGAGTAATCCTTCAATCAATATGAAAGTGTGAGCTGATTTGTTGTTGGATAAGTTCAATATGTCAGTTGATTTGAAAAGGCTTTACAGTGTAAAACATAGAGTCCTGAAACAGTTAAGGAGTGAGCATATACAGAGTTTTAAGTACCTTAGGCAATATGCCTACACTTTGAACCAAACCAACTATGGGACAACAATCCATATAAGGGTCCAAAGGCCATTGTCAACTTTCCACAAATTGTTTTTAAGTTTTGAAGCACTAAGGTTAGAGTTTCTTAAAGAAGTGTAGACCTTTTATTGGGCTTGATGGATGTCACTTGAAGAGTCCTTGTGGAGGAATCCTCTTGTCTGCAGTTGCATTAGATGCTAACAGTGGCCTTTTCCCACTTGTTGTGTGTATATGTGAAAAGGAGACAAAGTTAAGTTGGATGTAGTTTCTCAACAACTTGAAGATGTATCTGCAGTATCCTTCTGACAGACATCTATGTTTCATGTCTGATAGATAAAGGATTGATCAAGGCTTTGGCAAAACATTTCCCTACTGCTAGCAAAAGGTTTGTGATCAAGGCTGTGTCTAAATTTTCCTTTTCTAATCATGTTTCATAACTTTCTAATTGGCAATTCAATTTCTAATTTTATCCTTTTTAATGTGGGTAGGTTTTGTGCAAGGCACATATATGCTAACTTTATAGGAAGTTACTCTGGTGATAGCTTTAAGAAGTTGTTTTGGAGGGCTTATAGGAGTACTAATATCTATGAGTTCAATGTTGAAATGAAAAATATTAGTGAGATTAAGGTTGGTGTCAATAAGTGGTTAGCTATAATAGAGCCACATCTATGGTCTAGGTTTTCCTTTGACAAAGTCATTAGATGTGATCATGTTACTAAAAATATGACAGAGGCATTCAACAACCTGTTAGATACCCACAGAGCACAAACTTACCTGTAAATGCTGTAGTTTACTAGAAGAATAGTCATGAGAAAGTTTCAAGAGAGGAATGAAGAGTGTGATGCATGGAGGACAATACTACCTCCAAAAGTACAAGCAAAGATATTGAAGCATAGTAAAACAAGTAGGCAGATGACCATAATATCAACAGGGGAACAAGAATATGAGATTATGGGTCCTGATAGGACTTTTCCAGTGAAACTGATGGAGTACAATTGTGGATGTGGCAACTGGCAGATCAGTGGCATCCCTTACTCTCATGCCATTGCTGCCATAAGCCATAATTATGGTTGAAAAGCATTGAGGAATAGGGTACCTATGTATGTCCACCAATGCCTCACCAAGAGTGCATACATGCAGACCTACAGGGGCACGATCCATCCACTGTCAGACTAAAAGATGTTGCCTGGAATTGAAGTTGATGAGGTGTTTCCACCACAATTTAAAGTCCAACCTAGCAGACCTAAAATGCAAAGGAAGAGAGAATCTGGTGAGATGGCCAAAGGAGGCAGAACATGGACTATTGTCTGTACGAAGCATAGTAAAATAAGTAGGCAGATGACCATAATATCAATAGGGGAACAAGAATATGAGATTATGGGTCCTAATAAGACTTTTCCAGTGAAACTGATGGAGTATAATTGTGGATGTGGCACTGGCAGATCAGTGGCATCCCTTACTCTCATGCCATTGCTGCCATAAGCCACAATTATGGTTGAGAAGCATTGAGGAATAGGGTACCTATGTATGTCCACCAATGCCTCACCAAGAGTGCATACATGCAGACCTACAGGGGCACGATCCATCCACTGTCAGACTAAAAGATGTTGCCTGGAATTGAAGTTGATGAGGTGTTTCCACCACAATTTAAAGTCCAACCTAGCAGACCCAAAATGCAAAGGAAGAGAGAATCTGGTGAGATGGCCAAAAGAGGCAGAACATGGACTATTATCTGTACATACGTAAGATGCCCAGGTATAACTAAAGGACATGCAAGAAAACAAAAAAAAACAAAGATATATTTTTTCCTGCAATGTACTTTTCTTTATTTTCAAAATTTGTGATGTAATTCAATTTATATCTCTTCAACAGAGATCACCATATACAACTGAAGCTTTAAGTTCATTGGCAGCTGATGCCAATCCATTAAGAAAAAAGAAGATCAAGGTAATGTACAAGTTCATTGTATTTGAAAATTATGGTTTGGCAATTATTTGTCTAATTTTTTATAGTTCTTTTGACAGAAACAACATCCATCAGAATGAGGAGGTTCTCATAATCCATCTCAATCTCAACCACACTCACAGCTCACTCAAACACACTAGAATGGACAATCTGGCTTGAAGTAAGACTTTTACAGGAAGTATCTGGTTTGATGTAGGACTTATTCTACCTATTTCTTTTTTGTTTCCTAGCTAGCATGTTTTCTAGCATGTTTTCTTGCATGTTAACATGCTCAATGTTAGGAATTAGTTTTTATCTGTTAACTGGATAGATGAATATATAAATAGTTGTTTCATGCTTCAGTTTCATGCAATTGTAATTTTCATGTTGTTAAACAGTGGAATATATAAGTAGTTCTTTTATTACATGCAATGTATGCTTCTAGTGCAATTACATAACTAGGTTTACTCATACTTATAGGTAGTATCATTGCCATGAATACTACTTAAGTAAAAGCATTGCAATTATTATACCAAGTAAAACTAGGTTAACTCCCACAGTTAGCTTTGACCCTCCTTGCATAGACTCTAGTTGTTGAATTCTTTCATGGAATCTTCCTACTTACTGCAGCCTTTCCCACAACATCTCCAGCCTCTGCATTAACCATTGCATTACCTCTACCACCATTCCTTTGTGATACACTGTCACTAAGTTGTCATAAGTTGAATTCTTCATTATCTAGAGACTAAAAATTATAGAATTTTCATTTCCCTTTCTCAAATACAAAATACAACTTGTGTGGGTTGTTTTAGGATTCAGAAATCTTCCCAGCCGCTTTAAGACCATATAAGCATCTTCTGTTTTTGAACTTTATAAACACACCATTGATGTTGTTTGTTGAGTTTGATGTAGCCTCCATTGTGTATGCCACAGTTTTTTGTGTCTGGATTGATGAAGGAATGTTGAATGTGTATGGTTTATGAATGGATTGATGGAGGAATGTGTATGTGAATGTGGGAGTTGTGGTTTGTGTGTGTGGATTAAGAGTGTATGTGAATGTTGAATGTGATTGTGTGATTGTCTCAGCCTTTTTATAGGTACAAAATTTTCCATTGGCAAAAAGGGGTAAAATAATCATTTTACCATTTTTTTAAGTCGTTAACAACAGTTTCCTTCATTCAATTTTTCCATTTCATAAAGCAGGGGTAAAATGGTAATTTTATATAACATTTGAATTTAAAATACTTCAATTATATAAAAAGACAAAAAAGGGTAAAATCATCTTTTCAAATTGGTCTGCAACTGTCAAGGGTATTACGGTCATTTCTCATGCCTGACATGGCAGAAATGGTACTTTTCATGGATTATGTTACAGAATGACTAAAAGTTACAATTTTAAAAAACCGTGGACTAAACGCAGATTAAGGCAAACTATAGGGACTAAAATACGATTTACCCTTATTTTTTTCAATATAAAACTTATTGCCACTTATATTTTAATTATGATAAACCAGTTTGTTTGTTTTTCTAACTTATATCTTATTTTAAGATATATATGTTTTTACAAAAGTAAATTTTTTTACTTTTATCCTATTATAAAAGTGTTACAGTAGAGTTATATTATAAAATTTCACAAATATCCTATAACAAATCATATATTTACAATTTTATCGGTACATCAGAAAACCCTAAAAATTCAATTCTCCAAACATTTCTGATTTTGAAGATATCCTAACACAACCTAATCAATTTTACATTTGTAATAAGTCATCCAAAATGAAAAAGATAAAGATATCATAGTATTTTAATTTGTAAGATTTATCAATATGTCTAGTAAATTAAGGTCTTGTAAGACTTTAAGAGAAAAAAAAAAAAAAAAAAAAACAGCCCCATAGTGATTCAAAAGTGGTTATGTCGTGGGTGCACAGCAAGAACATCTGCAATTTAGGATTATTAAATTATGGAAGAAAATTTATCTATAATTTAAGTATATTACTAATACCACACTACAATAAGATTAGCAAAAATGGTCAAACATACTTTACCGGTGAAGATGTAAAATTAATTCAGAAAATAAAAGAACTAGTAAAAACATTAAGTTTCATAACACTTCTAATAGATATGTATTATAAGATAGTACAAACAAATGTTAATAGTAAAGGATGGGCATGAATATTAATTCAAAAACCTACCAATGGAAGTTAAAAACAAAAAATTAACTAAAGAAATAGCCATGTATACTAATGAAAAGTTTTCAGAAGCTAAAAGTAGAAGATCAATCACTAAATTAGAAATTATAAGCATTATAAATTCTTTAATCAACTTCATATATATATATATATATATATATATATATATATATATAATGAGACTTTTATAGTTAGAACTGATTGTAATAATGTTGTAGAATTCTATAAAAAAAAATACAGAAGAAAAATTTTGAAAAGAAAAAATTAGTAAAAGATGGTTAATTGTTAAAAGTGTATTTAAAAATAAATTTGGGTTTAAAAAAATTGCATAACAGTTTTCAACTGTTATAAATTTTATTATGTGTTTAAATGAGTGTAAATATTATGTTTGAATGTTGTTAAATATATCAACATATAAAACGTTTTTTTAAAATATTAGTTTTTGTACATAAGTTTTTATTTTATTTTATTGGTTGGTTTTAATTTTGTTTTTTATTTATAATTTTCTAATCCTATAAATAGAGGTTTTGCCTCATTCACAATAGATAACATTTTTTGAGAAACAAAAAACTATCAGATACAACATTAAAAAATTCTTGAGTGTTATTTGTTAGTATTCCTAGCAATATTTGAAAGAGTTTGAGTATTCTGGTTCTTCTTCGTGCAAAGAAGTTCTAAGACAGAGGTCTGAGCTGTTTTATCCTGGGGACGGCGTGGCCACTTTGGAACTACTTGCACAATTAGGGCAGAGCAGCAAAACGTCTTAAAGAGAGCGACAATGTCCCCGACTCAGCCACTTTCCAGGTTTTTCTATTCTAATTATATTTAGTACTATTTGAAACTTTTTTTTTTTGCAACAAAATTGTTTTCAGCAACAAAGATTATTTTTGAAATAATTTCCAACAACTATTTGTATTGAAGAATTTTACAGTAACAATTTTAAGACGTTTCATAGTCTATTTTAATCAAAGATATGTATGTATGTGTATATATATATATGTTAATGGATTCTAAGCCATCTGATCTTAATTGACCCTCCCATTTTGATGGTGTTCAATTTAATGTTGGACGTTGATTTCTTTGAAAATAAATTTCCCTTAAAATTATGAAATAGTGGGGGTTCTAGTGGGGGGTTTAGATGGCATGAGAAGTTTGATAGTCTAGTCATCTTGAATGGTTTTAGAATGAATGAAAGTGATAGGTTCATTTATTATAAATCTGATAATGATGTTTGCACAGTTATTTGTTTATATATGGATGGCTTGCTTATTTTTGCTCAAATATTCATGTTATGAATGCTGCTAAATGTTTATTGCATGCTAACTTTACAATGAGAGATTTATGTGAAGCTAGTGTAATCTTGGTATAAAAATAACTAGGTCAAAAGATGGAATTTCTTTAAATCAATCTCATTATATTGAGAAAATTCTAAGGAATTATAATTATTTGGACTGTAAACCTACATGTACTCCATATGATCCTAGTGTAAAGTTGTTCAAGAACACTGGTAACAGTGTTAGACAAAATAAGTATGCGAGCATCATTAGTAGTCTTCGTTATACTACTGATTGCACTAGGCCCAATATAGCTTATGTTGTAGGAGTACTTTGTAGGTTTACTAGTAGACCTGGTAATGAGCATTGGCATGCTCTTGAGAGAGTAATGCCTTATCTCAATAGAACAATGGATTACATTATACAAAGTTTCCCGATGTACTTGAAGGTTATAGCGATGCTGATTGGAATACTCTTTCTAATGATTCCAAGGCCACTAGTGGATGCATTTTTAGTATCGCTGGAGGTGCAATATCATGAAAGTCTAAGAAACAGACTATTTTGGCTCAATCCGCGATGGAGTCAGAAATGATATCACTAGCTACTACTGCTAGTGAGGAAGCAGATTGGTTGAGAAGTCTGTTAACAGATACCTCATTATAGGAGATACCGATACCAAACGTCCTTATCCACTACAATACTGCGGCTATTGCAAAGGTCCAAAACCGTTACTATAATGATAAAAAGTGACAAATACGTTGCAAGTGCAGTACAGTTAGAGATTCTCTCTCAACTGGAACTGTAATAGTGGATCATGTATGGTATGAGGAGAACTTGGCTGATTCTTTAACGAAAGGATTAGCACGAGAAAAGGTTACGAAAACCTTGAAAGGGATGGGACTAATGCCCATTGATAGTTGAGTCACTTGTGATGGGAACCCAACCTATAGACTGGAGATCCCAAGAAGTAGGTTTAAAGGGTAATAACAACTCATGAAGTGATATGTGGAATCATGCTATTGTGATACGAGGTTAACACTCCAAGTCCATCCCTATGGAGCATGACATCCTGAAGCGATTTAAGGTTGAGTTTGATATAACTCTTAATGAGCGCTATACTTTATGTGGAGTTGGGTACCTAACTACACGAGTATTTGTGATAGGCTCATCTATGTGTATGTGGAAGAGAGGTCGCTTCCTATGAAATTATGGATAAAATTTCTAGAGCGTTCACTATACCGGGATATAAGCACATGGCTGTAACGTGCTGGTTTTTGAACTTAAATCTAGTATGGTTGTGTGTGTGATGTTGTCTATGATAGAGTTCAAAACTACAAGTTACTCTAGTATATACAGACGCATCGTCACTATGTAAATGTTCAAGTCACACTACACCTTTACTTATGCACAATCATATAATGTATTGCTCGATGAACTTATTATTTTTAAATACAAGTGGGGGATTGTTAAAAGTGTATTGAAAAATAAATTTGGGTTCAAAAAAATAGCATAACAGTTTTTAAGTGTTATAAATTTTATTATGTGTTTAAATGAGTGTAAATATTGTGTTTCAATGTTGTTAAATATATCAACATATAAAGCGTTTTTTTTAATATTAGTTACTATTACGTAATTTTTTATTTTATTTTATTGGTTGGTATTAATTTTGTTTTTCAGTTTTAATTTTCTAATCCTGTAAATAGAGGCTTTGCCTCATTCACAATAGATAACATTTTTTTAGAAACAAAAAACTCTCAGATACAACATTAAAAAATTCTTGAGTGTTATTTGTTAGTATTCCGAGCAGTATTTGAAAGAGTTTGAGTTCTCCGGTTCTTCTTCGTGTAAAGAAGTTTCGAGAAAAAGGTGATCCTGGGGACGGCGTGGCCACTTTGGAACTGTTTGCACAATCAGGGCAGAGCCACAAAACGTCTTAAAGAGAGCAACATTGTTCGTGACTCAGCCACTTTCTAGGTTTTTCTATTTCAATTATATTTAGTACTATTTGAAACATTTTTTTTACAATAAAATTGTTTTGAATACTTTCCAGCAACTATTTGTATTGAAGAATTTTGTAGCAAGAATAAGTTTTTTAGAAACATTAACCGGTAGAGGATATAAAGCAGAATTTGAACATATAAGTGGAAAGATAATACAGTAGCAGATATCTTGTCAAGACTAATAGATTGCTAAATTATTTGCAGATATGGCAGAAAGCTCAAAAAATGCTCAGAAAAGCTTTAGTTCCTCAGCACAAAGCAATAGTGGTAAAAACGCTTACTATAAGGTCTTATATTATTAACTATAGCCCAGGAGTTCCTTTCCAACCCCTAAATCACTTGAAAGTAAATATTACTGAACCTCAGCAAGCTTTACTTAATAACATCTGGTGTTTTAGAAATGATAACAAAGGTTTTCTAAATTCGTTGAATATTTTAAGCCAGTATTTTTCAGAAATTAATAAGTTTTCCTACTATGTAGTTTACAGAAGAAGAAAAGTTGGAATATATTCAACTTGATTGGAAACTGCTAACTATGTTAAATATTTTCCTAATCCTCATTTTAGAGGATTTTTCTCTTTAGATGAAGCTCATAAATCATAAAACCTGTTTTTACAAAATTAAGATGGTTTCAAATCAATTTTAGAATTTAATGGAATTACTTATGATTGAAACCAAGTAAAAAAAAATTATGAATCATTTCAACAATATTAATGAAGCAAGAAATAAAATTTCTGAAGAATTGGAGAGCTGCAAAAAAGCAATAAGTGAGCTCTCAGATAAAATGTAAGCTGAAAATACAGTTCTAAAGCAAAAGCTAGAGATGATTGAACAGCTAACTGATCAGCTTCAAAAAATGGATATAAAGCAAAAAAACATTCAAAAGCCAGAAAAGCAAAAGAATAAAGAAAAAACGATAGTTGGCAATAAAGAGTTCATGGAAACATACTCTGAAAGGCCACTTGATCTTATAAATATTACCCTAATGAGGGATCAAGCAAAACATATATATATATATATATATATATATATATATATATATATATATATAAAGCGCTAGAAAAACTACCTAATGATATAAAACACAACATTTTTTGTCATGTCAGAGATGATAATCTGAAGCGTTTTCTAAAAATCCAAAAGTTCCTTTCTTTGGGCGTAGGATTACCTACGAGTATGATTACGTTTTTTTCATAAAAGAAATATAAATCAAAATATTTTATACAAATTTATTACAATCCAAATAAATCTGGATGTTTTTCCAATGAATTTTGACATTCCAGACTTTGGGCAAGTTGGTATTGAAGAACTTTTCAGTTACGGGATCACCAACGACATTGTTGCAACCAACATCTTAAAGATCTCTTTTCTCCTTGAAAAACTCTAGCAATCAATTCGAATGTTTGGAGGAAAGATATGTGTTTTCCTAGACATTGACTCAATACCATGTGAATGGATAATAAATCAGCCCTACAATATGACAAACTACCTCCCAATTTATCACTATATAGTGATAGTTCCTCATGAAGTCCCTCCAAGTTATGCATGAAGAAAGTCCTCTTATAGATTGTCAAGACTTATGTCTTGAATATCTACAGAGGCATAGATAACAAAAATACTTTCTTTGTATAAACGCTAGCAGGCCTAAGCTGATCAGACAAACTCCTCACATGTCAATTTTCATCAGAACTTAAGATGACTTGTCTAAATATCTTATTCCATGGATTTTTCTCAGTCCAGAAATAAATGATTTTCTTAGAGAAATCCAAGACGAAGAAGAAATCAGACTAAGAGATCCCTTTCTAAAAGATGAAGCAGAATTTGACGATTTTGATGAAGAAGCTTATCATAATCTAGATATGTAAGCTATTATCAAGAATAGTGTCGGTAGAAAAAAGATAAAAAGCAACACAACAGTAATAACGGTATAAAGTTGTAGTGTCAGCATGAAAAGACGAAAGTGTCAGCAAATAAAAACAAGCTACAAAATTGTCGGCAACCTTTACTATTTCCCTTTTGACTTTGTAAAAATGTTGGTTCCATAGGTCAGCCATTGTTTTAGGCCTTGCTTTTCTTGTATAAATAGCGGCTTACTTCTTATATGTAAAACATGCACAACACACGCAATCTTACAACCATCATCCACCACACAATCTTTTGTAAACAACCTTCTTTTCTATTTTCATGTACTGCTTTAGCAATCAATAAAAAGCGTAAGCTTTCTTGTATTTCTTCTCTAATCTTTCGTTTATTTGCTAACCACTAAAGAGTCTTGCCATGTTAACGAAAACATGAGAAAATTATTAAATTTTTAAAGTAACGAGGTCCTAGTATTTTCTACAAGATCTTTTATGCAATCTATTATGTAAAGGTGTCTAGTAGAGTCCCGTTTTTATTTGAAACAAGATTTTATAGTTTTATAGAAAAAACTATTTGGTGGTCCTATGTAAGTCCTGCTGATAGGCAATTATGAACTTAAAGAGAATTGAAAACTCGTTTTGAATCAGTAAAAACCATGGGATCTTGAAAGACCCGTTTATTTTGTAATACCACTTGGAATTGGTATCAGAGCCTATTTACCTTTTAATTTAATAGCTTGCTCATGTGAGTAGCTATAGAAAGAAAGACTTCTAATTACAATATCTGAAAATCTCTTAGTTTTAAAACATATGATATATATCTTGTTGAATTTTATATTGAATATTATCATGTTAACGTTAATTTTATTTAAAACTTTTTAAAGTATGAATGTTATAAATCTTATGAACTCTATAGTTGAAGCTTTATAGAATTAGCAAGAATGATCCAACAAGTTTAGAATCATTAAGAAACTATCAAATAGATTTTATAATAAGAGTTGATAAAAAGTTAGCAGAAAATTATGAAGCTTTTGATAAAGTTTATCTTAGTATTAGAGAAAGCTACCCAAATTTTGAAAAAGATTATTAGATTTAGAAACTCTAAAAATAAATAGTGAAAACAAAGTAAAAGAAATAGATATACTACTGAAAGAATATAGTAAAGCTTTATCATCAACATCCAAAGCATCCACTTCATTAAATGAACTACAATAATACCGAAAAAGATTATATTTTACAAAAGATAAGTTTTTGTAACGATAAAATAGATCAGATTAATAGATTATTAGAAGAAGCTCAGTTAAAAAAAGAAAGTTATAATTTAAGAGCTATATTAAATGGATTAAAACTAGGAAAAAGGAGTTAGGAAGAAAGATTGCAAGCTATAGAAAAGAAAGCGTGAAGATTAAAGATTATTTTTCATTTATTAATATCTCGAAAGACCATATGAGTTATTGCTATTTTAGACCCGTAAGACCATATTAGTGATAGTAGGACCATATTAGTGATAGCTTTAATTGTTTTTAGAAAAGTAGACCTCTTTTAATTTTTTTTATATATATTTGTATAAGTCAACTGTTTTTAGTTATGAGAAAGTGTGTGAGGAATGAGTGATATTTTTAATTGTTTTATTAATATTTGTTTTGTAGGACCATTAGATGAATTTAGTGAATTACTACAAAGATTAAACTTTTTCAAAACTTAATGGATTTTTAATTTGTTGATCATTAGAAATAGACTAATTGTTAGAGAACCTTTAGTTCCCAAAAAATTAAGAATAACACAAAGACATTTTTTAAACCTAATTGATGAAAGAATATTAGACTTAAGAAGAATTTTGCCAAATATATGAATTTTAAAATATTAGAATATTTAGATCTCGAAATCTCAGTTTTTAAAAAGACAAAGCTTAGTTTAAAAATATCATAAAAATTAATTGTAATATAGAACATCTATAAAACATATATATATATATATATATATATATATATATATATATATATAAGAAGATTTCACATACAAGCAATAGTCAATAAAATTTTATTGTTGATTTATTAATTAATTTAGGACAGAGCTTAGAAGAAAATATAGATAAAACCAATAAGAATATTACAGATCTAGTTAAGTTTTTTGAAAAAAGTAAAGTCAAAGCTCTACAAAAAAAATTTGATTATATAAGAGAATCATTAACAAACTTTAATAGTCAAATTAAAAGATTTTCTAGTAAGACTGAAATAGCATAATTAAACAATTTAATTGAACTAAATAATCTTAAACCTGTCGAAATAGAAATAAGAGAATTAGTGAAAAGCATTCATTTAGAAGTAGAAAATTATTATGATTATGCTCAACAGCAAGAGTGTAATAATGTTTTTGACAATCTTTTCGTATTAATAAAAGTGATTTCTAGTTTAACAAATCTTATAGCATTTATAGTTTAATTATTATAATTGTCAAAAGTAAATAATCATAAGGTCAAAAGACTATGAGAAATGAAGAATTGTTCGTACTTCTGGATATATGAGGTAGACACAATTCTTTAGTTAGTCTTGAATAATATTCACAAGTTAAGATAAAGCTTGGGCACCTTTATCTTGTCAAAGTTGTAGATTCTTTTGCTAGCATTTAAGTGGGATCAAATGTGTTCTGATGAGTCTAAAATCATTAAAGTGTGGTATCTTTGAGCAAAATAATCTAGTGCACTGGGTGTATTGAATAGGATCATAGTAAAATACTTTATCTAGAACCGTCAATGGATAAAAGTTATCACTTGAAGATAATCGGAGAGTCTATCTCAATCTTGAGATAAATGATGAACTTATGGTTGCAAGTGTTGTCATTTGAGCTATCAATGAGTACGATTATATAGCATAGTCTATCTTCGATAGTTTGGTGGTATTTATTTGTTAATCAATAGAGGACTTCATTTATAGATATGGACATCGTGGTTCCATTTATTAAATGAGAGTAGAATATCATCATATGGATGTTTTGAGGTATTGGATATTAAATCTTAACGTTAAGTTTTCAATAGTGTCTATTTAAATATGGCTTCTGGACAAGTCAAAATATCCAAGTTCAAAATGTGTTTATATGAGTAAATATGGTAACTTGGAGAGCTATAGGCAGTCTATGAGCTCGGTGATTACTGATATTCTTCATGAGAATACACTTTCTCTATTAAGATTATCTAGGGTATGAATGAGTAATATTAACTTATTTTATCTTTATTTAAGAGTTCAATTTTAGTTCTTTAGTGTAATGAACTAAAATTAATCGATCGGATCTAAGTGAATCATTTGTTGATTGTGATTAGGTTATGTCTATTGGAGCTTAAATTTAGATAGTCCGTCAAGATCCCCAATCCACATGAACTTGCATGGATCACTTGATCTATTCTACCGGACATATTTAGGAGTTCATCTAGAATTGTATTAAGGCATGTGGACTTGTTTCTTTTAGTAAGAATGTGTCTAGTTCACATGTGGACTTTTTATAAAAGTCCAATGGATTTAATAAAATAGGAAAAACAATATTCGGCTAATGTATAAGGTGTTGGGCGGCTAGGCTATTTAAAATAGCTTATTATATTGTTTTTTGTTTTATTATTTAATTAAATGGAAATTAATTAATTTGGTAATTAATTATTTATTTAATTAAAAATCAAAATCTTTTTCCTTATAGGAGAATGTCTCATAATATTATACTATTGTGGTAGTATAATTAATATTAAAGACTATATTTGATCATTAGATAGATAAAATGAATTATTTATCTAGTCAAATTAGGAAGTCTTTAATATGGTCATAAATACACTAATGAGTTGGATTAGGAGTCTTGGTGTAGAGTAGAATTCTTCTTTGAAAAATTATTCTTGTTCACCAAGTAAATCCACCTAATGAAAGGATTCTTGTACACCAAGTAAATCATCTTTAGAAAAGGATTTGAAATCCTATATATATCTCTTGTTGACTTTCGGCCAATATTAGTCAAAAACAAGAGAGGAATTCGGCCAAGCACAATTTACAAGAAGTAAATTTCGGCAAAGGGAAATTTTGAGTAAAGAAGATTCGGTTCTTGCTCTAGATAAATCTGGCCAACTCTAAAGACAAGTGTGTGAGAATTCGGCCAAGAGAAAAGGAAGAAAGAACGTTTT
The DNA here is from genome assembly GCA_032871835.1 of Dipteronia dyeriana. NCBI lineage: Eukaryota > Viridiplantae > Streptophyta > Magnoliopsida > Sapindales > Sapindaceae > Dipteronia > Dipteronia dyeriana. The sequence goes on along the minus strand of CM065300.1, from coordinate 26,251,951 downwards.
GTTTTCGATAGTGCACAAGTAGCCTTTACATCAAAAGGTTTTGTGTACAACATCGGATCTAGGTTCACGCGAGTTTCAATCAAATTGATTGATAATTCACAAGTGACTAAGCGTTCTTGGGTATTCTCTTGGAAGATTATTGTGACTAACAAAGAAGAAGATTTTGTTTGTTTCCATCCTCATGTATACAATTAAAATAAAGGGAGTCCACACTCCTAAGTGATTCACGTTCGTGATTGGATTGGAAGATCTTGGGGATTCAATTCGATGCTAGTTCAATAGTCATGAGAAATAGGTACGATACTTTTAATATACATCAATTAATCTAGGGTTAAGGTTCTTTCTTTTAACGGGAAAAAATTTAAATATATCAAACCTTAATTTCATGCTTCTGCCACGTTTTTGAACTTATTTTTCCCTACAATTGATATCAGAGCCTGGTTGTACCCTTGATTAATTGATGTATGTGTACGTGAATCTTTTTCCTTTTTTATATATATGCATGTTTTAGAAAGAGATGACACTCTAAGTATTCGCATATATATTTACATTGGAATGTATGGATATATATATATATATATATATATATATATATATATATATATATGTTTTTTATGTGGTTTGTTATTGCTCAATTTTGGTCCTAGAATTTCAATGTATTTTTATTTTGGGATTGTAATAAGAAGGGTGACCTATCATTGCCATAATTTTCTTCTTGGTAGTTGCTAAATTTTTTTATTTTTTTGTTGTAATAAAAAAACTACTTTATATTGTATTAAAAATACTGCAGTATTTTATTATTTAAGTTCTTCTGTAATACATTCAAGTATTAAAGACTCGAAGTTTTGAAGAATTGGAAGTAACCGGAATAAGTTTGGGACCGTACACGCCATAGCAACAATCGTGCGTGAGAATGAGCGCACGGACACGATTGTTGTGGCAAGGGCTGTGCACGGCAGCCCCATGGATGCCATGGGCTGCACACGGTAACCCTATGGATCCCATGGGATGTGTACAGTAGCTCTTCAAGGAGCCAAGGGTGCGCACGCCCATGGGAGGCAGCCGAGGGGTGTCCAAATGGACGATGGTCACGTGAAGACTTGTTCACCAGGAAAGGAGTTTTTTGTATTCCAAGATATATGTAATTTACTTACTTTTCTAGGATGGACCAAACTTGTAGCTATTTATATTTTCGTAAATATTGCAATGTTTGCATTATTAGACAATATGTCATATAGAATAGGAGTGCCACTCATATATCTCTTTTGGTATGAACATGTATTGAATGGTTTAGGTATATAATTGGCATCTAGATAACTTGGTAAATCATTCTATGGAATTCGATCACACGCTTTAAACAATTGAGTGGGAGAAGGTGTTTCGGATCACTTATGGCCTCCAAGTTTAGTTGAGCTTTATGTTTTGTGAAATAACCCCTCAAGGGGTATTCATGAATGGAATTTAGCAAGATACTTCCTTACAAGGATATACTAGACAATTAACCCAAACGATATCTACTCCCAAAGGAGGGATATTCGTGAGAGATTATATCGAAGGTGGATAATTTGGTAACACACTCAATGTGATTTTATTAATATCCTCCCAAGAGTTCTCTTTTAATAAAATTGCAAGGCTAAAATTGAAAACGTTGGTTGTTATGTTAACAATTAGGTGGGATCTAGTCCAACTCGTAAATGGTGCGAAATCCCAAAGGAGGCGTGACATTTATAGGTGTTGAATCTCCGTTGAATTTTACGATTGAATTATTTTATATAATTCAAGATAATATTCGAAAGTGTTTTATCATGATATTTTACTTATATAATTTTTGCTATTGTAAAGAAATCATGACCCCATCCCTAATCAATATCCTAAAAGATAATACTTTAACTGATGATAATTATGTCACATGAAAAAGGAAAATTGGATTGTTATTGCAAACTGAAAAACATAAATTCGTTTTGTTTATTCCTTAACCACCTACTCCTACTAATGAATCTACTCAGGAGCAAAAAGATGAGTATCAACAGTGGGTGTCTTCAGATGAGATGGCTAAATGTTACATTATAGCCACCATCTCCGACGTGTTGCAACAGCAACATGAAGGGATGGAGACTGCTACCGATATAATGATGTCTCTAGAGGAGATGTTTGCTATGAGGTCTAGGACGACTAAGAGAGAGGCAGTGACTGCTTTCATAAATCTTATAATGAAACCTGGACAGGTTGTGAAATATTACATGATGAAAGTCATAGCATGGTGTTGAAATAAATGGTGAGATGAAAATTGACATGATTGTCAACTCACTGTCGGATTCTTTTAATTAGTTCAAGTTTGACTACACCTTGAATAATAAGGAATACACCTTGTAAGGCTTGATGCAAGATGTTAAAAAGATTCTTGTGAAAGGCAAGGGTCAAGAGATTCATATTGTTGGTAAATTTGCTATTGTTAAGACCGTCATAAGGACAAGAAACAACAGAAGAAAAAGCAATTTGGGCCTATCTAGAAGGAGACCAAGATAGTAACCAAGATCAAAGGAAAGTGTTTCCATTGTAGTGAAAAGGGACAAAGGAATAGAATGAATGTGAATGAATTCAACTTGTGTTTAGGAAACGGAGTGTTGGTGTCTACTAGTGTAGTGGGAGATATTAGAATCAATTTAGATTCTTATAGGCATTTAGATTTAATAAACGTGTTTGTTCTGTACCACAATTCAAGAGGAATTTAATTTCGGTCTCTTGTCTAAATAAATTTGGCTATTCGGTTACTTTTAATAAAGGCTTTATTATTAGTAAGAATAAAAAATTTGTTTGCAAAGGTACATTGGAAAATGGTTTATTCTACTTGCATAGAAATATCTCTCACTTGTTAGACACGGAATCAATGTAAACTAATCATAAAAGAGTAAAATTATCAAAAGATGAAACCTACATATGGCATTTGTGCCTAGGTCATATTAACCTTAATAGGATCAAAAGATTGGTTAGTAATGGACCTTTAAGTGACTTAAAGGTTGACAATCTACCAACTTGTGAATCTTGTTTAGAATGTAAGATAACCAAAAGGTCATTCATGACCAAAGGCACAAGAGCCACTGAATGTTTAGGATTGATATACACTGATGTGTGTGGACCTATGAGCATTCAAGCTGGAGGTGGATACGAGTACTTCACCACTTTCACGGATGATTACTCAAGATTTGACTATTTGTATCTCATGAGATGTAAGTCGGATGCTTTTGACATGTTCAAAGCATTTAAAGCTGAAGTGGAAAATCAGCTTAAGAAACGCATAAAAATCTTGAGGTCTGATCGTGGTTTAGAATATCTATCTGGTGAGTTTCAACAATATCTTATTGATAATGGGATAATTTCTCAGTTTTTTACACTAGGTACACCTCAACAAAATGAGGTGGCAGAAAGGAGAAATATAACTCTTTTGGACAGGGTTAGGTCTATGTTGAGTTATTCAACGCTTCCTAATTCTTTTTAGGGATATGTTTTACAAGCTGCCATGTACATTCTAAACGATGTACCATCTAAGTTAGTTCCTAAAACACCGCATGAGTTGTGGACTGGGCGAAAGCCTAGTTTACAACATTTAAGGACATTTGAATGTCCTGCGCACGTGTTAAAAGGAAAGACAGGATATTACTTTTATAGTCCTTCAGATCTTAAAATATTTGTTTCGACAAATGCTAAATTTCTAGAAGAGGACTATATGAATAATTTTATGCCTAATAGTAGAATCGTCCTGAATGAGCTTTCAGGAGATATAATTCCACAAGAGGTTTCACAACCTAGCCCAATTGCAAGTTCTGTACTAACACAAGATCAACAATCTACCATACCTCGTCATAATGGGAGGCTTAGTAGATAACTCGAGAGATACATTGGTCTAGGATAATTTGTAGAGAATCTCCCGGATGACGATGATCCTTATACATACAAGGAAGCAATGGAAGATATTGATTGTCGCCATTGGCAAAAGGCAATACAATTCGAAATTGAATCGGTGTTTAAAAACAAAGTCTGGTCTCTTGTAGACTTACCCAAAGGGATAAAACCCATCGGGAGCAAGTGGATATACAAGAGGAAAAGAGGAATGGATGGAAAGGTGGAAACCTTTAAAGCTAGATTGGTAGCTAAAGGTTATACACAGAAAGAAGTTATCAATTACGAGGAAACCTTCTCTCATGTGGCCATACTTAAGTCCATTAGGATACTCTTATCCATTGCGGCATTTCTAGACCTAGAGATTTGGCAAATGGACTTCATGACAGCTTTCCTTAACGGAAGTCTTCACGAAAGCATCTATATGATGCAACCAGAAGGATTCGTTAAAAATGGCTAAGAGGAAAAGGTATACAAGTTGCAAAGATCCATATATGGATTGAAGCAAGCATCCAGATCCTGGAACATAAGGTTCAATCAAGCTATAAAGAGTTTTGGATTTACTCAAAACCTTGACAAACCTTGTGTATATAAAAGGATTAAAGGCGACAAGTTGGTTTTTCTAGTTCTATACGTTGATGACATACTACTCATCGAAAACGATGTAGGTGTATTGACATCAGTAAAAGAATGGTTAACAAAATAGATTGATATGAAGAACTTAGGAGAAGCAAGTTATACTCTTGGTATCCAAGTCATAAGGGATAGAAAGAATAGAATGATTGTATTATCCCAAGCTTTATACATAGATAAAATCTTGTCTAGGTTTTCCATATAAGATTCCAAGAAAGGTATGTTATCTTTTAGACATGGAATCAAATTCTTTAAAGAACAAGTTCCTAAGAATGAGCATGAAGAGCAATTCATGAGTAGGGTTCCATATGCCTCGGTAGTTAGAAGTCTTATGTATGCAATGCTCTGCACTAGACCGGATATTCATTTTGTTGTGGGCATAGTTAGTAGGTTTCAATCGAAACCTAGTCTTGATCATTGGACGACAGTCAAGCATATTTTCAAGTATCTCAGGAGAAGAAGAGATTATATGCTTGTATACTCTAGATGGGATTTAATTCCCATAAGGTATACAGATTCTGATTTTCAGTTAGATTTTGACTTCAGGAGATCAACATCAGGTATGTGTTTACTCTTGGAGGAGGGGCAGTAATATGAATGAGTATCAAACAATCTTGTATTGCTGATTTCACCATGAAAGCTGAGTATATTGCCGCATGCAAAGCTACTAAAAAGGTTGTATGGCTCAGCAAAATCTTGATTGACTTAGAAGTGGTTCCTGATGTGAATAAGCAGATCATTATCTATTTTGATAATAGTTGAGTAGTGGCTAATTTGAGAGAACCAAGAAGTTATAAGAGAGGGAAACACATTGAAAGAAAGTATCATCTTCTAAGGGAAATTATGCATAGGGGTGACGTGACGATTACCAAGATCGCGTTAGCAGAAAATTTAGCAGATCCCTTTACAAAGGCTCTTTCACAAAAGAGTTTTGATGGGAATCTAGAGAACATAGGGATGAGAGATATAACACACTTGCTATAGAGCAAGTAGGAGATTGTTAGGATTATGTTCAATAGCAAGAGTGTAATAATGTTTTTGGCAATCTTTTCATATTGATAAAAGTGATTTCTAGTTTAACAAATCTTATAGCATTTACAGTTTAATTATTATAATTGTCAAAAGTAAATAATCATAAAGTCAAAAGACTATGAGAAATGAAGAATTGTTCGTACTTTTGGATATGTATGAGGTAGACACAATTCTTTAGTTAGTCTTGAATAATATTTACAACATAAGATAAAGGTCGGGCGTCTTTATCTTGTCAAAGTTGTAGAATCTTTTGCTAGCATTTGAGTGGGATCAAATGTGTTCTGATGAGTCTAAAATCATCAAAGTGTGGTGTCTTTGGGCAAAAGAATCTAGAGCATTGGGTGCATTGAATATAATCATAGTGAAATACTTTATCTAGAACCGTCAATGGATAAAAGTTTTCACTTGAAGATAATTTGAAAGTCTATCTCATTCTTGAGATAAATGATGGACTTATGGTTGCAAGTGTTGTCATTTGAGCTATCAATAAGTACGATTATATAGCATAGTCTATCCTCGATAGTTTGGTGGTATTCATTTGTTAATCGATAGAGGACTTCACTTATAGATATGGACATCGTGGCTCCATTTATTAAATGAGAGCAGAATATCATCATATGGATGTTTTGAGGTATTGGATATTAAATCTTAACGTTAAGTTTTCAATAATGTCTATTGTAGTACGGCTTCTGGACAAGTCAAAATATCCAAGTTTAAAATGTGTTTATATGAATAAATATGGTAACTTAGAGAGCTATAGATGGTCTATGAGCTCGGCGATTACTGATATTCTTCATGAGGATACACTTTCTCCATTAAGATTATTTAGGATATGAATGAGCAATATTAACTTATTCTATCTTTATTTAAGAGTACAATTTTAGTTCTTTAGTTGAATGAACTAAAATTAATAGATCGGATCTGAGTGAATCATTTGTTGATTGTGATTAGGTTAATTTAGATAGCCCGCCAATATCCTCAATCCATATGAACTTGTATGGATCACTTGATATATTCTACCGGACCAATTTAGAGGTCCATCTAGAATTGTATTAAGGCATGTGAACTTGTTTCTTTTAGTAAGAATGTGTCTAGTTCACATGTGGACTTTTTATAAAAGTCCAGTAGATTTAATAAAATAGGAAAAATAATATTTGGCCCATGTATAAGGTGTTAGGCGGCAAGGCTATATAAAATAGCTTATTATATTGTTTTTTGTTTCATTATTTAATTAAATGGAAATTAATTAATTTTGTAATTAATTAATTATTTAATTAAAAGTCAAAATCTTTTTCCTAATAGGATAATGTCTCATAATATTATACTATTGTTGGTAGTATAATTAATATTAAAGACTATATTTGATAAGTAGATAAATAAAAGGAATTATTTATCTAGTCAAATTAGGAAGTCTTTAATATGGTCACAATTACACTAATGAGTTGGATTAGGATTCTTGGTGTAGAGTAGAATTCTTCTTTGAAAAGGATTCTTGTTCAACAAGTAAATCCACCTAATGAAAGGATTCTTGTACACCACGTAAATCCTCTTTAGGAAAGAATTAAAAACCTATATATATATATATATATATATATATATATATATATATATATACATACATATCTTGTTGAATTTCGACCAATACTAGCAAAAACAAGAGAGAAATTCGGCCAAGCACAATTTACAAGAAGTAAATTTCGGCCAAGGGGAATTTTGAGTAAAAAAGGTTTGATTCTTGCTCTAGATAAATCTGTCCAACTCTAAAGATAAGTGTGTGAGAATTCGGCTAGGAGTAAAGGAAGAAAGAATGTTTTGTTTTCGATAGTCCGCAAGTAGCCTTTACATCAAAAGGTTTTGTGTACAACATCGAATCTAGGTTCACGCGAGTTTCAATCAAATTGATTGATAATTCACAATTGATTGGACGTTCTTGGAGGATTATTGTGACTAATAAAGAAAAAGATTTTGTTTGTTTCCATCCCTAGGTATACAACTAAAAGATAGGGAGCTCACACTCTTAGGTGATTCACGTTCGTGATTAGATTGGAAGATCTTACGGATTCAAATCGATGCTAGTTCAATCGTCACAAGAAAAAGGTACGATACTTTTAATATACTTCAATTAATCTAGGGTTAAGGTTCTTTCTACTAAAGGGAAAAATTTTAAATATATCAAACTCTAATTTCACGCTTTCGCCGCGTTATTGAACCGATTTTTCCCTACATAAATATCAAAAATTCACAAAAAGAATTAAAAGACCAATTAAAAAATATTATAAAAATAGTAGTTGAAATAGTTTAGCCGAAATATTACACAAATTAACTTTAGAAACCCCTAATAACCCATCAGTACGTATAAGTGATGTAAAGTTTACTTAACAAATCAATACTATTACCCAAGGACAAAGTAATACCATTATAAAGTTACTTATAAAAGTTTTTTTAAAAAAAAATAAAAATTAGAACAACGGTTAGAGAAATTAAATCATAAAAAAATAGACTCGTAATACCTAGCTTGGTTAGTAAAAAAAATAGAATTAATAGAATTTAGTTCAAATTAGTAAACCCTAAAGTATAAGTAAAAGGCATTTTAGGACCAAATGAGACTTTAAGAATTAAACATGGAACTAGTAAGAACCTCTAGTGTAAAACAGTCTACAACAAATAGAGTAAGAAACTTACTTAACTATAGTAAAAAAGGAAAAGAAATAATACAAAAGATAGAAGATTTAATTCAAGAAGAAGTTAATAAAATCCTAGAAGTATGATTTAAGAATCTTCAAAGAAAATTTTTTATAGTGAAGGTATCATAAATATTCTTAAAAGCAGTTTATATGTTTACAGAGATGAATTTACTATAGCAGTAGTCAATAATAGTGAAGAATTTACATTAATTAGTCCTCAAAGTACAAAAGAAATTAGAAAGAATGGATATTCCACCATACATTTAAGAGTAGTGATTATAGGAGTACTTAGTCAAACAAAAGCTGGTCTAGATACTAAAGCACATTTGTATTTATATGATGGTAGATTTGGTGATCATGAACAAGCCCAACTAGCAACAGCTGAAGTAGATTTAACAAATAAAGTAGCAATAGTAGGATGTCTCCTTGATATAGACATAGATATAAGCGAATTTATTAGTAAAATAAAATTATGTAAACAAACAAAAGGTTTTAATATGAAAGCAGAATATAAAAATCTTAAAGTAAAAATATTTATGTTAGGAAGATGTTATAATAAATATCATAAATATTTTAGATTTATAAATAAAAGAATAGTAGAACATTTTTATTGTGATTATGTACAAATGCAAGTACCAAAGAAGCTAAACAAAAGTGAATTACAAGGCTTAGAATGGAAACTACCAAGCCTAGAGGTTCAAAATTTAGAATTACCAGAAAGTTGTTAAATATATATTGAAATTCCCTAAAAAGTGTGTGTCTATAAACCTAAAGGGGGGTGAATAGGTTTTAATTTGACTAATTGCCAATTTCGTGAATTAATCAATATTACCAAATCTACCCCATTCTACCAATTGTTCAAATAAATGACAATAAACATAAAGCAATAACAACATGCAACATATACATGGAAACCCTCCAAATGGGAAAAACCACGGGCTGTTCAGTGCTCCACACTTGATCCTCAAAATCCACTATTGAATAAAAGTTTACAACCTAGATTGACCTTTTGTCATACCCAATACGGTTACTAACCCTTTCACGCTACCCGATGGGCCTTTTATAGTGATTTTGGATCACTAACCTTGTGCACTAACCACTTAGCCACAAGCTTAATCAACAATGAAGAGATAATGGCAACCTAAGTGAATGTGCAAGAATATTCTATATGCAAAAATGCTAGATCAAAACATCCATGCTTATCTAGGATTAATAATGACAAGAAAAACAAATCCTAGATATCAATGTTCTAAATGCAAAGGCAAGAAGAATTAGCTAGAAGGGTAAAACTGTCCTAAATTCTAGCTATCACTAATCAATACTCTCAACCAACAATCAATACCACAAGCATGTCATAAAAGCTATTAAGCCAACAAGCATACATTTAATTTGCAATAAAATTTAAAACCTAGGTATACATGTCATAGTAATGAAACTATAAAGTCTATGTCAGGTTTTAGATTGTGTTGGCATTAATTCCATATCAAAATGATGTTTACTTGTAATGATTTTGTTGTTTAGATTCATGATGATTCAAGCTTCAAAGAAGAAGGAACAACTAGTCAAAGCAAGTTCAAAGTCTTCAAAGAGAAAGGATGTCATTTGGTTCTACAAAGGTATACTAAGACCTTATCTTTGTCTTATAAGGTTTAGGCACACACACACAATTCATACATTTGTGTCCCTGCATCGTTGTGCACCATTATAGGCACACACATACAATTCATTCATATGTATCCCTGCATCGTTGTGCACCATGTATAACACATTCACACACTTGAAGATGAATGCTCATGCATTGGTATGAAAATAATATGTTTTGAAAATGCATGATTGGAGACTATCTCTATGTAGTTTGCATTCTAGTGTGAATTGTGTTTGTATGTGTATATATTTGTATAACATGGATACTGAACTTGATTTTAGTCTTAAATCATTCTTGATTGAGTTCCGATCATTACGGTTACTCATACTATTGATTTCAAGTTCTAAGTCAAAAGATACTACATTTTCAACTCATGTTGCATACATTGTCTTCGTCTTCGTATATCGAGTCGAATTATTATTTTTTGGGTTGAGTATCTTATATGTCCATGTCCATGAGAGAGTTACGGTTTGTAATCTGTAAACAGAATCCAATTCTGAGTTCGGAGGCCGGAGAACGGTCGAAGAACACAAAGGAAGGTCAAGGGAAAAAGAAGACAGAAAAGCTCTTCTTTCCCAAGATGGCGCGTGGCCATCTCGGGGCAGAAGGCTTGCTGCCCCAAGATGCCCACCCGCCATCTCGGGCAGCAAGCAATCTTGGTTGCTTCTTGTCCCTTTTGGTCATTTCATATGCCCATTTTTCCTCTCCTTTATATATCCATTCCCTCTCACATTTCATTCTAAGAAGAAATTCAAAAAACTTGAGTGCATAATTTTTCCCTCCAAATTTTCTCACCTTCCAAACACCATAACTTCTTCATTTGAGCTCCGATTCGAGTGATTCAAAGTTGAGAGTATTTTTCTATTCATCCTCAATTTTTCTCTGAAGGTTTGAGTTAGTTTTATTTCTGTTTTTGGAGTCTAATCTCACAAAAATGGGACTGCACCAAAATCAACTAAGGTATTGATTTTTTCTCAAAGATTTCTTTTAAAACTTGGTCAATTGCCTTGGGTTTTCTTCTTCAACATATATATGTGTCTTGTGATTGTTTTTATTTGAGTTTTGAACTTATTTAAAGCTAGATTGAGTTTCAATTGAAATCTCACATGTTGAGTTAGGTTTAGATTTTGCCTATGTTTTCACATGTTTGGGATTGTATTGTGCTAGCTTTGATTCTAAGACTATTTGATGATCTTTGATTGATTGATTTTGTGAAAAATAGTTCCTCACATGTATTAGGCTCTCTTTGGCCAAAATCTCACAATGATACATATGTTTGTGTTCTTTTGAGTTATTCATGTGCTTTATTGAATCTATGAATAGAAAATATGCTCTAGAACTTTAGATTTAACCTAAATGACTTTGTCACATGATTTTAGCATGTTTTTTGTTTATGAGATTTAAACTTAATTATGTGTTAATTGAACATATCTTGAGATTCAAGTTTTAGATCTATGCATGTATCTAGGTTGTAATTAATGTTGAACATATCTTACATAATCTAGATGGATTAAACATGCATGATTGACTAGACTACATTTGTTTTGTGCATTCATGCTCATGTCTAGTATTTTCCATAGGATGTGTTGATCATAACATTCTATGTTGCGTGCTTCTTTACGTTTTGCATTCATGATCACCTAGATGCCTTGTGAGAATGAAGTCTTGACAATATGTGTGAGACCTATGTTGTTGAGCAAGAAAGCTTGGCAAGAGGTAGGAGACCTCGGATTGTCAAGCAAGGAAGTCTTGTCTAGGGTCATGAGGATCCGAAAGGGTGAGCGAGGAAGTCTTGACTAGAGTCAGGAAGACTCGGATAGTTGAGCAAGAAGTCTTGCCTAGGGTCGTGAGGATCCGGAAGGGTGAGGGAGAAAGTCTTTACTAGAGTCGGGAGGACTCGATTAGTTGAGCAAGAAGTCTTGCCTAGGGTAGTGAGGATCCAAAAGGGTGAGCGAGAAAGTCTTGACAAGAGTTGTGAGGCATCAGATTGTTGAGCAAGAGGGCGACATCTTCATGAGTAGGATAGGAGGGCAGTTTCTAGGTGAAGGGGTCACTTGAGAGATTGTACTTGTCGTATCTACTAGTGGATTTTGTTTGCCGATGGTTGCTAACCTGTGGATGTTTCCTCTTCGGAGGTTTACCATGTTATATCTTGTGTCAATTTTTCTCTATCCCTATCTCTCTTATATGTATATTTGTTATTTGAATACTATGGATAGAACACTATATGTAAGTTGACTTCCTTTCTATAATATAGATTGTGTATGTGTTATGATTAATTGTTTGTATCACACTTTACTTGTTTTATATATTGATTAAGTGTCTTTAATTGATATATATATATATATATATATATATATATATATATATATATATATATTGTGATACAAGCAATCTAGAGGGACAAACTTTTGTTTGTTTCTAAGGGAGTCGAAAAAGGTGCCTAACCTATTCCCCCCCCCCCCCCCCTCTTGGTTAGCCTTGAGTATTTAATCGTGTTTGTATTTTCAGTCTAGAGCATGTAGAGAATACCTAGTCATGAACAAATAAGAGACCCATGCTTAAAAGATGCTTGATGATGCTTGATGATGCTTGATGATTGTGATTTGAAGTTTGGTTGAGTAAAAGTAAGTTCTTGGAGCTCTTTCTCTCTCTAGGATTCAATTTCTCTCTTTTGGGGATTCAATTTCAGAGCTCTAGGTCTGATTTGGGAAAAAGATGATATATATAAGGTGTAAAAACGAGTTGCACAAGAAAAGACGTTTTTGCCCAAACATTTTTTTTGCTACTAGTTTTGCCCCTTGAAGGGGAGAAAAGTTTGGGAGCGAAAAGGGCTGCCACAATTTTCGCTACTGGTTTTTTACCTTGAGGGGGTGAAGAGTTTGTGAGTGGAAAGGCCTGCCATGATTTTTACTACTTGTCTTGCACCAGGAGGGGACGAAACGTTGAGCGAAATTTGCTCTCAGTACTCCACCTTGAAATTCAAACATATCAAAACATGACCAAACGACTTCGAAACCTTTAATATAATATACCGTTGGAAAGGTATGGAAGTATACTTTCTACTCCAATTAACAAAATGTGATTTGGATGACTATAGAAAAAGATATGGTCAAATGAGTGACCAAAAGTCAGAAACGGACAACAACGGAGATGCCCTATTTTTATGGCCACTTTGAAGATTTTAAAACCAATCCAAACGGTTATGAAATATTACAAATAATATATCCTTGGAAAGGTATGGATGTATAATTTGTATAAAAATTTTCAAAACTCATTTTGAAGTAATGTATAAAATGTTATGGTAACAAGACCATACAAATGTCAGTTTTGAAAAATACTTAGATCATTGAAAACCATTCTTTCGAAACTAGACACATTACTCAAAATATCCAAACCAAATCTAACTCAATGCACACAATAAGTAATCATATGATTAAAAGCAATGCATGATCATAGAAACATAAATGCAATCATAGATGCAATAAAAGAATACATGAAGTGCAAGTGTGATTGTGAAGGAATGCACACATGAGCAATGAAAAACAAGGAATAAATGCATGTCAATACAAATGCATGCAACTAAATCTCTTCAAAGAGTTAAAAAAGTGATATACCTTTGAAGCTTGAACTTGATCACGAGCAAAGCTGACCTAGACTACCCTTACATAATTATCTCCAAATGTAGTTTGTCAATCGAAATAAGCCAATCAAAAACCGAGGAACTAACATATATATATATATTGATAAAAAGAATCAAACTTTTCAGAAGTTTAAAGACTAAGAAATATGGTAATATAGATATAACAGAAGAAGATTTAGAAAATAAAATAAATGTTACATATAGAACCAAAAATTAACAAAGAAAAGACATTAACAAAAAATAGAGATTTAATAATAAAATCAATATTTAACAAACCAAATGATTATTTACCATAATATATATTGGAAGAACTTTATAATAACCTTAATTTAGATGATAATGAAGTAGATAAGTTAATTATAAAAAATATGAACTTTGAACAATTAAAAATTGATAGTTTCCAAAGTATTTATTATATAGATAATGAAATATATGCAGGAGAAGATAAAATGAAAATTGAATAAGGTGAAAGTAGCCAATCAAATTAAAGTTCCTGATACTAAAGATCTCCCTGCATAAGAATAGAAGATTACTTAGAAAAAAGAGGTATATATGATTCAAAAGAACAATATAAAGATTATAAAGATAAAGAAAGAATATATAAAGCTAAAACCAAATTAGAAAACTGGAGAAAGCCACATGAAGCTAAAAATATATTAATGTTAAGTCTACAAGGTCATAAACCTAGTAAATGAAAGTAAATATTTAATAAATGGGAAGGAAGCTTAATTAGACATTCTATGGAAGCATTGAATAATATAGTAGATTACAAATACAAGCTACTATACCTAGAAAGTATTTTAGGATATAATGAAAAACAAATTTATTTAGGATGAAGAGAATATATGAAAAACGATGATAAAAGAAAACTAGAATTAGAAGAATTTGAAATAAATATAACAGTATTAAATTTTATAGATGGAATTAGAAAATGTATATTAGGATTATCAATGGAAGAAGTAGATGATACACAAAAGTAAATAAGAGCCATAAGAAGATTAGAACAACTAAAAATATGTGATTTACAATATTTTGATCATTATGTTTATTATTTTATAAATAATATAGTCAAATAGGAAGACCTTATGATGAAAATATATTGATGAAGTTTGTAACAAAATTACCATGTAAAATAGGAGAAAAATTATATAAAGATTTAGAAAAATGGTTTTAAAAAAAATGAAGGATTGTTTTGGCAAGTTTCTCTAATACCTGCAGTAGAATTTGTTAGAAAAATAATTAGAGATCTATGTGATGAAGAAAAACTTAGAAGACAAGCACAACAACAATTTAGTAAAATGTGTACAGATTTATATGAAGTACCAACATTGGGTTGTGGTAAAATAAAAAATTATAAGCATAAATATAAGAAAGATAAAAGTTGTAAAAAGAAATATAGAAAAAAAAAACCTTATATTAGAAGTAAGAAACAGAAGTTTTTTAAATATAGTCACAACAAAGATAAAGTTAAGAAAGCCTTTAAAGAAAGAAGAAAGTTTACAGATGAAAAAACCATAAAAAAAATGTAAATGTTACTTATATAGAAAGATTGGACATATGAAACCAAATTGTCTTGAAGCCAAAATAAAACTAATTTAGTAGAATTACTAGAGATAAAAGACTTAGACAATCTAGAAGAAATCTATAATTTAGATGACATGTCATATAATGAAAGCATTTGCATAATAGAAGATAATAGTTTAGAAGAATCAAAATCTAATGAAGAAATAGATGAAGATGTTGATATTTATAATTCCGAATCTGATATAAATATAGTAGAATAAATTGTATCGGTTTTTAGAAAAAAATTGTCAAGATTGTAATAAAGAATTTAATAAAGGATATGGAAACAACAAACAATATGATTGTAAAGATTGTGTAAATAAGTTTTTTAAATGAAGATAAAATAAAAAGAGTCGGAGGTGAACTTATATTAATAGATGTAGAATTACTTTACAAATGAAAACCATTAAAAACTAAAGTCATGATAGATACTGGTGCAAATAAATGTATTATCCATGAAAATTTAGCTCCAGAATAATATAGAATCAAAGTAGGAGTTGGTATAGGTTTAAGAACATTTAGTGGAAGTTTAATACAAATAACTGAATATATAATAAATATTCCTATTAGAATAAAGGAGAAACCCATAATTTACCCCAAAATTCAGTCACAAAGCAACCAGGAAGTTATAAATTCATTTTATTATTAAATTTTATATTAGGAAATAATGGAAGTATGTTAATTACCCAAAATGGCATTAATTTCTTTAAAAAGTCTACTGTTGTTCAACCAAAGCTAGAAACTAGAAATCCCTCTTACATAAAGAAAGCAACTAATATAGAAGAACCAATTAGCATAGAGTACTTTGATTCGTTGTTAGAAAATTTAGATACATAATTAGAATTTAGAGAAGTTTTAAGCAATGAAGAATTAGATGAATATATTTGAAAAGAATGTTGTTTAAACACTAAAAATAAAAAAGATTACAAAACTGACCTATTGAAATAAAGCAGAAAATAAAATAATTAGAAGATCTAAATATTATAGGAAATAATCCCGTAAATAAAGATAGTGTAGAAACATACAAAATAGAAACAATAAACCTTGATATTATTATAATCACACAAGACTTACCTTATAGTTTACAAGATTGAAAAGAAAGCAAAATGCATATAAAAGATCTTTTAGAATTAAAAGTAATAAGAAAAAACACTAATAGACATAGAATCTCAGCATTTATTGTTTCTTTGCATAAACACTAACAGATCTATACTGATCGGGCAAACTCCTCACATGTCAATTTAATCATAACTCAAGATGTCTGGTCTAAATATCTTATTCTATGGATTTTTCTCAGTCCAGAAACAGATGATTTTCTTAGAGAAATCCAAGAGGAAGACAAAATCAAACTAAGAGATCCCCTTCTAGAAGATGAAGAAGTTGACAATTTTGATGAAGAAGTTTATTGACACGTCCTAAAAGAAGTATTCCTACTCTCAAGTATAAGAGTGTCAACGTAATAAATTAACCGGTAAGACCGGGTCGAACCACAGGGAGGTTGTTCACTTGTCCTTATAGAATTAATTTCTAGATTAATTACTAAGCTTGTATAAAAATGTAAATCAATTAAAATTAATATTGGGGCTAAGGGATCCACTGTTGGTAATTCGAATATGATCCAATTATAAATATTTAATCCAGATTAATGGGATGGTATTCCACTCCACTGACCACTCTCTAATAGATGTGGGTAAAAGTACTCACTGTGCTAGACAATATCTGTTTATCTACAGTGAGTCAAAAACCCCACAAAGATTAGAGGGGATAAATCACTCTCTGATAAATATGGGTAAAAGTACTCACTGTGCTAGACAATATCTGTCTATCTACAGTGAGTCAAAAGCTCCACAAAGATCAGAGGGGAGAAAGCATAAAAATAATAAACTTACCAAAATTGGATCATATTTTCCATACCAACAGTATCACCTTTGGCCTCAGCTATATAAAATTAGCCAGACATAATTTAACTAGAAAATAGCTATTTTATTTAAACTGAGAAATTGAGAACAAATGAGAGAGAATTTCACAAATCTAACATCAGATTTGGATTTAGAACATCAAAATTAGGGGTGAGAGACCCCCTATTTATACAAAATACGGATGAAAATTGACCATCGGATGAATTTAGAATGGAGTGTCCAGATTTCGTCACGTCATCAGTGAACAGTAACCCATCCAAGAGTGAACAATAACGCATCCAAGAATGAACAGTAACGCATCGTGACTGAACAGTGAAAGTCAACTATGAACAGTGAAAGTCAACTGTGAACAGTGGATATTTAAAATTACTAAAATGCCCTTCGTGGTTTTATTAAGGTTTTTTAACGTTCTAAACTTGAAAACGATGTTTGTTTTGCCATCTGACTTCTCCATGATTCTGAATTGATCGAATTACCTCTGAAATACAAAGAAAAATACACTGATTACTACGCAACACATTTATTTAAGCGAACGAACGAAATTATGTCTAAATTAGGGAATTAAACATATTGGTAGTGTAAAATGATGATATTATCCCTTAGTAAACATACACTTTTCAGTGTTAATCATACCCCCCAACCAGCTTATTGGTAGTCCCTAGCTATTAAAGCGAAAATAGTAAAAACTCAAATTCAAATCTCTAAACTACCAAATAGACAAACTCTCTCATACCTCTTTTCTCACCCTTTGACAACCAGACATCAATTGAGTTATCAATCAAACTTTTTTGTGCTCAATAAAGATCAACACAATAACTATGAGATTCAATTGAAATCAAACAACATTTTCATTCCGAAATCTCACCAGGGCTTTTTCCTTACGCAGCAGTTTTATTCTTTTCTTTTCTTTTTTTTAATACAACAAAATTGGAAACAAACATTTCATCTTTAATCCATATAGTGAGCTTTAGGTCAATGACTCCCAAACCAGTTGGCTTTAAGGCATTAAGTGTTAAAACACTCCTACGGGCTTAATTACTCGGATTGCAGATGTTTCTTTTTTTAGTACAATTCTCTTAAGCTTTCTCTTTAACCCGTGTAACGAGCTTTGGGTCAATGACTCCCAAACCAGTTGGTCTTAGGGCATTAGGTGTTAAAGCACCCCTCGAACTTAATTGCTCGAGTTAAAAAGGCTACAGAACTGCTCTTTATTCTTATCCAGACTCCACCGTTTTACATGAACACTCTATGCTTACTGAGGCATGAGGCCTGACTACTAAGTAAGAGTTTTGGTCACAACACACAAAATTATTATTATTATTATTACTATATAAATTTTTAAACAAGACCACTGCCTTCGGTTGTTACCCTTAAATGATGTTTCAGAACTCAATATCGTAAATTCTCAACTTACTGCACATAATCACGTGTCAATGTGCGTGTGTGTCTAGAATAGTTCAAAAAATTTCTCAAGATGACTTAATGAACAAAAGGATTAGTCAATGATATCACAATGGGGAGTTTATAAATTTGAATAGTCAGAAGAGAGGAAAAAAAACGCATCAGAACTACAAAGATACGTCTCAGAAGTATCTAAAAGATCTCCTTACTCGGCCATCTTTACAAAAAAAAAATTGGTCAAAAGTTAGTTTTTTTTTTTTGAAAAACAAAAGTTATTGAATCAACTATCCCCTCCCCCAACCAGAACGAGACATTGTCCCCAATGTCATTAGAAAGAGGTAAGGTTTAGAAGATATCACCTGAACAACTTGAAAGACAACAAAATCCTACAAAACAACAAAAGAAATACAAAATATAAGAAAATAAAATACAAAAAAAACCATGAGACAATCACAAACTGAGATTCATATCAATTCTGCATTACTTGTTCTCTTCAAAAATCAAAAGTAAACAACAATAATTACAAAAGATATTAAATACGGAAGGAAAAAGATAATAAAAAATATATTTACTGGTAGTTGTGATTGTGGCTCACATCTTCCTCTAGTTTTACGTCCAGAAACGGCTTCAACGCTCTCTATGGGTCAGGGATATACTTCCCATCCAATTTTCTTATAAATTGGCAAACAGGGTCTTTTAAAGTCAGATTCTCAAGACTATATTGTGTGTGTTCTTTTTAAAATTTTGGTCATAATCGGTCAATTGTCATTTGCACATATCCACTAGAATGTGCATCAAGAGTCGTTAGGATAATCCAATGACTCCCTATGCAAACCATGCTTAATGAATAAAATTTTATCTTCCCGATTATTAGACACCATTCTTAAAGAACGACAACGTGTGTTGCAAGTTGTACGTGCACATTTGTGACAAGTAACCCCTAACTTCTTAGCTCTTCGTTTTTTTGCAAGGTTAATTCTTCCAAAACCAGGTATGTAAGATATAAATGAATCAGCAGACTCACCTGCTAGACGTATATTAGCTTCGATCAACCAGTGAATTTCAATAGGAATGTTGTTTATCTTCAGTAAGCATAATCATTCGGAACGTGCTTTGTAAATCTTTTTCAGAGCATTTTGGGGCAACGATGGAAAATATTTTAGCAGGTTTGTGAAAATTTCATCCATGCCTTGTTTTGGGAATAAGTTATTTGGAAAACTGAATTAAACCGACTTGAATTGTCACGGAGTACCATTATCCGCCACTTAACCGGGGTTATATAGCAAAACACACCAAAGAAGCATTGAACCTAGAAATTAATCCTGTAAAAATTCAAAACATAAAAGCGAAGAAAAATAAAAATAATAATTGCAAACACAAATAAAGTCAAAAGCAAAAGATTTGTTTACTCACCTTTGTAACAAGGGTCAAAAAGGGCGGTAGAGTCTTTTTGAAAATCTGTATTTTCTAAGAATGGTTTCACACGTTGTCCATTTACTTTAAACACATTGCCATTCCTAGGATTCTCAATGTCAAGGGCACCATATGGATACACATGTTTCACAACAAATGGACCACTCCATTTCGATTTCAATTTACCAGGAAATAAATGAAGTCGAGAATTATAAAGCAAAACCTTTTGACCAATTTCAAATGATCTTCTTAAAATTCATTTGTCATGAAAGGTTTTAGATTTTTCTTTAAGAATTTTTGCATTTTCATATGCATCATTTCTTAATTCTTCAAGTTCATTTATTTGCAACTTGTGCAATTCACCAGCATCATTTAGGTTAGAATTGAAAGCTTTAATGGCCCAATATGCTATTTTCTCAAGTTCAACAGGTAAGTGGCAAGGTTTTCCATAAACTAAACGATAAGGAGACATACCCAAAGATGTTTTGAATGCAGTGCGGTAAACCCAAAGTGCATCATTTAGTCTGAGAGACCAATCTTTTCTATCAGGGTTAACCGTTTTTTGCAAGATATGTTTTATTTCCCTATTTGCTAACTCAACTTGACCACTTGTTTGAGGGTGGTATGGTGTGGCAATTTTGTGTGTGACTCCATATTTCTTCATTAAAAACTCAAAAGGTTTGTTACAAAAGTGTTTGCCTCCATCACTGATAATGGCTTGAGGGATTCCAAATCGACTCAAAAGATTTTCCTTTAAAAACTTAATCACTGTTTTGTGATCATTAATTGCCTCAACCCATTTTGACACAATCAACGGCAACTAAAATGTACAAAAATCCATATGACTATGGAAATGGACCCATAAAATCAATTCCCCAACAATCAAATATTTCAATGACAAGAATGGGGTTTAAAGGCATCATGTTTCGCTTGGAAATAGATCCTAACTTTTGACATTTTTCACAGGTTTTACAGAATGCATGTGTGTCTTTAAATAAGGTGGGCCAATAAAATCCACACTGCAGGATTTTTGTAGCCGTTTTTTTTGACGAAAAATGACCACCACATACTTCAGAATGATAAAATTCAATGACACTACTTACCTCATTGTCTGGAATACACCGTCGAACAATTTGATCAGGATAATACTTGAATAAGTACGGGTCATCCCAGTAAAAATGTTTTACCTCGGTCAAAAATTTATTTATGTCCTGTGCATTCCAATCGAGTGGCATCATTCATGTTGCAAGATAATTAACAATGTCAGCATACCAAGGCAAAGTTGTGATAGAGAATAAAAGATCATCTGGAAAAGAATCATTGATGGGTGATTTTTCTTCTGGCTCGTCATCTTTCTATTCCAATTCTTCAAAATCTAAAGTGTCTCTTTCTTTTTCGGCAACCTGCAAACAATTATCAAGATATGAATACGAGCTTGACTCAGGTGATTGATCAAACAAATTTCAGATGAGTTAAAAGAATCCTTTTGAACATGATCTTCAACAATGGTTTCAATAATGTCTACATCTTTATCTTCATTTTCATCATCAAATGGTTCATTAGACATGTTGAAAACATTAAGCTTAATTTTCATATTTTCAAAAGACATGTTCATTATTCCATTCCTGCATTTAATCAAGGCATTAGCAGTATCCAAAAATGGTCGGCCCAATATAACAGGAATTGATTTGTGCTCATTAACAACAGGTTGTGTTTCCAAGACAATAAAATCTACTGGGTAGATAAATTTATCAACTTGTACTAACACATCTTCCACTATTCCTTTTGGTATTTTAATTGACCTATCAGCAAGACAAAGTGTGGTTGAAGTCGGCTTTAACTCACCAAGTTTAAGTTGCTGCTAAAATGAGTATGAGAGCAAATTTACACTAGCACCTAGGTCAAGTAAAGCATGCTCAATTTTACAGTTACCAATTGTGCAGGAAATAGTGAGACAACCAGGATCTTTATATTTCAAAACATTTTTATTGGAAAGAATGGAACTTACCTGTTCAGCCATAAAGGCTTTCTTTCTTACCTGATACTTCCTTTTCACAGTGCATAGATCCTTCAAAAATTTGGCATAGGAAGGTACCTGTTTGATTGTGTTCAACAAAGGGATATTGATCTTTACTTATTTGAAAATTTCAAAAATCTCTGGGGAATGCTTCGATTTCTGTGAATTTTTAAGAGCCTGGGGATATGGGAGTGTAAGTGGGGATTCAATTATTTCTTAGTCAACAATGGTTTCATCAACCCCTTCTTTACCCTTAGAAAGTGACTCATCATCATTTTTACCAGATTCAAGAATAGGTTTTTCGATGACCTTACCACTACGAAGAGTGATAATTGATTTGACTTGATCTGGGCATTGGTTATTATCATAGAAACTTGACTGACTCTTGGGATTTGGTTGTGGTTGAGATTGAAACTTACTTTTTTCGTGTGTGGTGAGTATAGAAGCAATCTTTACCAAAGTATCTTTAACATCTATCAAAGTTTGTGCAGTTTGGCTGTTAATGAGTTCTTGCTTCTCAATGAACGAGTGTAAAGTGTCTTCAAGGTTTTTCGTAGATGGTGGGACATAAGGTGCATAACCTTGTGGGTTTTAGAAATTCTAGTGTATTTGTGGATGTGATGGACCTGGTGGTTGTGAAGACTGAGCTTGATTGTTGTTCCTCCAATTAAAGTTTGGATGATTTCTCCAACCAGGATTATAGATTTGTGAGTATGGGTTAGAATTTGGCTTGTTGAAAGTGTACAAAACATTGGCTTGTTCATGAAGGCAATCTTTTATGGCCGGTAAAGTTGGGCAACTATGAGTGAAATGATCATCAGAATCACATACATGGCATGCAATTTCTTGTACATATTTTATGTGTTCACTCTTTTTATTTTCTAAAACTTCAACTTTCCTAGCTAGGGATGCAAATCTAGCTTGAAGGTCATGGTCTTCCCTAAGATTGTAAATGCCTCCACTAGATGGAGATGGTTGTGGTTTGCTCATGGACTCATAGGAACCAATGGTGTCCCAATTTTGAGCACTTTCGGCGATATGGTCAAGGTATTCAAGTGCTTCTTCGGGATTTTTGTCACTGAACTCCCCATTACACATCATTTCAATTACTTGTCTACTTTGGGGTGTGAGTCCCTCATAGAAGTGTTACACTATCCTCCATGTTTCAAAACCGTGATGTGGACAGACATTTAACAACTCTTTGAACCTATCACAACATTGGTAAAGTGTTTCCCAGGTTTTTGGGCAAATGAAGTGATTTGCCTCTTAAGAGAGTTTGTTCTATGAGGTGGGAAAATTTTCTTTAAGAAATGTTGTTGCATATCATTCCAAGTTTGGATTGATCCTGACCTAAGGTTTTGTAACCAAGTTTTATCTTTATCTTTTAAGAAAAAAGGGAAAAACTTAAGCTTGATTATATCCATGCTAACATTTTGGTCAGTGCAAGTGTTACAGACTTTCTCAAACTCTCTAAGATACAAATATGGATTTTCATATTCAAGACCGTGAAAACTGGGTAAAAGTTGAATGATTCCCAGTTTAAAATTAAAGTGTGTTGCATTTGGTGGGAAATCTATGCATGAAGATGCTCCAATGCGTGTGGGGTTCATGTAGTCTCTAAGAGTTCTAGGTGGATTTGGGTTAATGTGTTGGTCATGGTCAACATAAGGCGGATGGTTGCTGTGTTGAGATATGTTGTCAAGGGTGTCTAAAACGTTTTCGGCTTGGTTTCCTACTGGATGTCTAAGTGGGTTTTCAACCATTTTGTTAGTGAATGTAGGTGATTGTAATCTCCTAATTAATCTACCACTAGATGTTCGAGACCAACGTCTCATGCAAATTTAATAAGGGTTAATAGAGATAAAATACACAAAAATTAAGAAAAAAAAAGAAAAAATGATAAAAATAACAAGATGCAAAATTCTAGGGGTGTAAATGCAAATATACACAAGTATTGGGGCAAAAGTGTAAATAATTATAAATATAGGGACTAAAGAGAATATATGATAATTACAGGGACTGATATGCAAAAATAAAAAATAAAATGACCTATATGAAAATACAAACTAGATCTAAGCTAAAATGCAAATAAAAAGTTAGAGCACTAAAATACAAAAATGTGATTAAAGATAACAAGTGCTTTTTTTTTTAATGGATGAAGTTTATGATTGAGATGAGTAATGCAAAATTAAATACAAAATAAGAACAAAAAAGATAGAAAAAAAACAGTAAAATTAAAATAAAACTAAAAAGAAATTATTACTACAAAGAAAAGGCGGACTTACCTCCCCGGCAGCGGCGCTAAAAACTTGACACGTTCTAAAGAAATGTTCTTACTCTCAAGTATAAGAGTGTCAAAGTAATAAATTAACCGGTAAGACCGGGTCGAACCACGGGGAGGTTATTCACTTATCCTTGTAGAATTAATTTCTAGACTAATTACTAAGCTTGTATAAAAATGTAAATCAATTAAAATTAATACTGAGGCTAAGGGATCCACTGTTGGTAATTCGAATATGATCCAATTATATATATTTAATCCAAATTAATGGGATGGTATTCCACTCCACTGACCACTCTCTAATAGATGTGGGTAAAAGTACTCACTGTGCTAGACAATATCTGTCTATCTACAGTGAGTCAAAAACTTCACAAAGATCAGAGGGGAGAAAGCATAAAAATAATAAACTTACCAAAATTGGATCATATTTTCCATACCAACAGTATCACTTTTGGCCCCAGCTATATAAAATTAGCCAGACATAATTTAACTAGAAAATAGTTATTTTATTTAAACTGAGAAATTGAGAACAAAGGAGAGAGAATTTCACAAATCTAACATCATATTTGGATTCAGAACATCAAAATTAGGGGGGAGAGGCCCCCTATTTATACAAAATACGGATGAAAATTGACCATCGGATGAATTTAGAATGGAGCGTCCGGATTTCACCACATCATCAGTGAACAGTGACAGTGAACAGTAACCCATCCATGAGTGAACAGTAACGTATCATGAGTGAACAGTGAAAGTCAATTGTGAACAGTGAATAGTCAAAATTATGAAAATGCCCTTCGTGGTCTTCTTAAGGTTTTTTGACGTTCTAAACTTGAAAACGATGTTTGTTTTTCCATCTGACTTCTCCATGATTCTGAATTGATCGAATTACCTCATAAATACAAAGAAAAATACAAAGAAAAATACACTGATTACTACACAACACATTTATTTAAGCGAACGAACGAAATTATGTCTAAATTGAGGAATTAATCATATTGGTAGTGTAAAATGATGATATTATCCCTTAGTAAACATACATTTTTCAGTGTTAATCATTTATCATAATCTAGATACGTAAGCTCTTATCAAGAATAGTTTCGGTAGAAAAAGATTAAAAAAAACAACACAGAATATCAACAGTATAAAGTTGTAGTGTCGGCAGGAAAAGACAAAAGCGTCTATAGACAAAAACAAGCTACAAAGTTGTCGGCAACCTTTACAGTTTCCCTTTTGACTTTGTAAAAATTTTGGTTCCATAGGTCGGCCATTGTTTTAGGCCTTGCTTTTCTTGTATAAATAGTGTCTTACCTCTTATATGTAAAACACACTCAACACACACAATCTTATAATCATCATCCACCACACAATCTTTTGTAAACAATCTTTTTTTCTATTTTCATGTACTGCTTTAGCAATAAAAAAAAAATTGTGAATATATCTAGATTTCGAGTAAGCTTTCTTGTATTTCTTCTCTAATTTTTCGTTTATTTGTTAACCACTAAGGAATCTTGTCAGATTAACGAAAACATAAGAAAATTATTAAATTTTTAGAGTAACGAGGTCCTAGTATTTTCTGCACGATCTTTTATGCAATATATTCTGTGAAAGTGTTTAGTAAAGTCCCGTATTAATTTGAAACAATATTTTTATAGTTTTCTGTGAAAAACTCTTTAGTGGTCCTATGTAAATCCTGTTTGAATCAAAAAAAAAGTATGGAATCTCGAAAGACCCGTTTATTTTGCATAACCGTTTGGAATTGGTATCAGAGCCTAATTACCTTTTGCTTTAATAGTTTGCTCATATGAGTAGTTACAGAAATGCAGACTTCTAATTACAACATATGAAAATCTCTTAGTTTTAAAACATACGATATATGTCTTGTTGAATTTTATATTGAACATTATCATGTTAATATTAATTTTCTATTTTGTACATTTAAATTTATAACTTTTTAAAGCATGAGTGTTATAAATCTTATTAATTCTGTAGATAAAGTTTTAATAGAATTAGCAAACAGATGCTATTAGTAAAGGATGAGCAGGAATATTAATTCAAAAACCTATAAAATGACGTTTAAAAAATACTGAAGAAATAGACATGTATACTAGTGGAAAGTTTTGAGAAGCTGAAATTAGAAGATCAAGCACTGAATTAGAAATTCTAGATATTATAAAATCTTTAAATCAATTTCATATATATATATATAATGAGACTTTTACGGTTAAAAAAGATTATAATAATGTTGTAGAATTATATATAAAAATATAGAAGAAAAATTCTTTTATTAATAAAAGATGGTTAAGTTTTTTAAAAACATTAATCGGTAGAGGATATAAAACAGAATTTGAACATATAAGTGGAAAAGATAATTAGTAAATATTTTATATAGGTTGCTAGGTTGTAGGTCATGCCAAATGTTTCTATAATTTTTATCCCGAGCGCTACAAATTCTTTCGTGGATAGTTTAGCCAAATGGGCGACCACAGCTGATTCGAATATGGAAGGTTGGTGCATTGATGGTTAAGCCTTCCTTTGGTGTTTTGGTTGTGTTTTGCCTGCTTTGGCCTCTGTTTCGGGCTCCTTTTTTTTTTTTTTTTTTTTTTTCTATGTTGGTCTCTGTTCCCCTGTCTTGGGCGGTTGTTTTTGCTATGTTCTTCGAGCAGAGGTAGTTTTTTGGCCTCTCCTTTAGGCATGCTTCATCTGTGTTCGTGTTTCCCCTGTTCTTGTGTACCTGGCCCATTTTGGTTTGCTGTTGTTGCTGGTTGCTTTCGCGGCGCCTTTTGAATAAATTTTAATTGTTTCAAAAATAAAATCTAAAGAAGACTTGTTTATGGAAACTATGTTGTGTTGAAAAACTTTGAAATGCATGCATGCCCGTAACCTGGTTTCGTGTGCTTCATTTTGTATGAATCAATTCATACAAGTCTCTGGCTTTCAACTTGTTTATAACATCATTTTTATAATTAAATTTCCATATTTCTTTCGATTTCTAAAATCATTTAATGCTTTTATTTACAACAATGTTTTTTTTTTTGGATATATCTATTTGCAACACCCCATATCCGTGACAAAATGTCCGATTTTTTTTAATAGTGGTTTCACATTTTTAAATTTACTAAATCAAATGGAAAATAAAATTCATTAAAATTGTAATCTCACGAATTTAGTTTGACATTGATTAAAACAAAAGGAGCTCTCTGAATCCTTAAATTTGGATTAAGTTCGTAAGAAGTATTGGGCATGATTAATTAAGGTTCCAAGATCGACCAACCCTTCGCTGATGGTCTTGTTAAAAAGGGTTGGGTTAGTCCAGTGGCGATTTTTTTTTCAGGTGGTACACCTGAATAAAGTTATAAAAATATTGAAAAAATTAAGACCAAAATAAAATTAGTATTATTATAATAAAAAAAAGACTGAAATAAATCTACTCCGGATCAGTAGGGAAATCGGCTAGATTGATTTCTGTATTTTTTTTTTAAGATGGTCTCATCTCAAGTGTTGATGGTCTTTTCAAATACTTCTCCATAACTGTTACATATTTTTTTTAAGAAAATCATCAATACCAATAGAAAAAATATTATAAATCTAAATAAAACAAAAAAAAATAATATTTATACATAGAGCATAATCACAATGTAATTTATAATAAAAAAAATTAAAATTATAAAATAAAAAAAATACTAGAGATCAAAATAATTGAATCATGCTATTAAATGAACAATTATAATATAATAAATTAAAATTTGAGGTTTTAGGATTTATTGATGGGATATATACCAAACTAAAACTATTTAAAATAAGAAAAACTCAAAAAAAAAAAAAAATATAAAATATAAATTGAATTAACTAACTAGAAATTGAATACGGATAAGATGTTGATAATGACTATAAAATATGAAATGAGAGAATGAATTGTTTTACTATATAAGAAAGTAAAAAATTGAAGTATATATAATAATCAATGAAAAAAAAATCTAAAGAATTTAGAATTAGAGTAGGAGATAATATTTTAATGAAATACTGATTGGAAAGGATTTATTCAGAAATAGGGGAAAAATATAATGAAAAAGTGAGTAATACTAAATTGAAAAGAATTTATTCTCATAGTTAATTATTTATTATAAAATGAGGGATAAAACTGTAATTATGATAAAAAATAATGGCAATAAAAGGAACCGAAAATGTCACTTTCCTCTTAGCACAAATAAGGATAGGTTGGACTTTGGAGAGAGCACATGGCTCAATAACCCACGTCAGTACGGGCCCTACCTAGATTAAGTGTGGGTCCACCCCCGTATCACTGATAACTTGGATAGGATTGCGTGGGGTTGATGTTTGATTCCTGTTTTGCTCTGCTCTCTGTTTTTTTTTTTTCTTGTTTGTCTTTGCTTGAAGCCTCATTTGACCTACTGCAATAGCATATGCTATGGCATTTGCGAGATAGAGCATTGAAGCACCTTTGGCAGTGGGTGACCGTTGACTACAGTAAATTTTCATGATCTTCCAAGTTAGCTAGGAAGCCACTGTGGTAAACTAGGCTTAGTCCTTTGAAGTAGAAGAGGCTTAAGAATTAAGAAAAAAACACATTAGCCTATGAATTATCTGAGGGCTTTGCTTACATAAAGCTTAATGGAAAAAGAGGACATATATGACGATATTCATGTCGCTAAACTGTTATAGAAGATTCGAACAAGACACATCAAATCCCATTTTGACTTTTGAGTATATCACTGTATAGCTTCTTGATGAAGTTGTAATAACATTTGCAGGATTCTGTGAAAGCAACAGACAGATACCATAACATTTGTTCTTGAAACATCAGTGAACAGAGTTGTTCATATATTCAAATTTTATAGTACGCTTTTTTCATGTTAAACACGCATTTATTTCTGCAGATAGCAACACCATACTGAGGCAGGCCGGCGTGCCGTGCCGGGCCTGCTTCTCCGGAAACAGGCCAAGCCGGACCGGCCCGCGACACCGTAGTATGCCACGCCCAGCCAGGCCTGTTTCCAGAAATGGCCGGGCCAGTCCATTTTTACACCACTGGGTTGATGTTTGATTCCTGTTTTGCTCTGCTCTCTGTTTTTTTTCTTGTTTTTCTTTGCTTTCTGTTTTGGTGTGTGGCTCTGGTTTGGGCGTGAGGTTTTTGGCTAGAGCTCCGCTGTGTTCTGGGTGACCTGTGGCTGTGGCCTTTTGGTTTGGCGTTGTTTCTTCCTTTTCTGGGAGCTTGTCTTGTGCTATTGTTGTTGCATTCTTGGTTCTTTGTTTGCCTTAATAAAATTGGCTGTTCAACAAAAAATTAAGGTTTGGAACCATACTAGTAAAATTTGTCAAAAACGTACCAGCAATTTCACCATATCAATTCATGTAAGTCTCTGGCTTTCAACTTGTTTATATATAAAAGGTCTACAGGCTGGAGACAAATCTGGAGTACATGGTATTGTGCTAATAACTAAGCGACAAATAAAAGTGTAAAACATGATAAAGCTTTGTTGTTAAAAAAAAAATGTAAAACATGATAAAATCCACAAACATATGGCAGCTAAATTAAAGCATTGTCATTCTCTAAAAGGAAAAGAAAAAAAGAAAGTTAAATTAAAAGTGCATGTATTTGGACAAGTACTATAATTGTACTGGGATGTGTCTACTTTATTCTTCCATTAATATTATTAGAACATGGTAGCTAGGATAAGAATCCTATCCACCCAGAAACAGTAATAGTTAATCAACTTGCTGTTGCTGTTGCTGTTGCTGGAGCTGGGTTCAAATTCCATCAGCTTAGTTAATTAGGCAACCTCCTAAGAAATAAAGCAAGGTTTTGTTTTGGTCCCCTGCCCCTCCTAAAAAAAAATAGCCCACCATTGATGAATGAATTCCAATACTGCTCAATACAAGCTTAATTAACCTTAATTAACCACGACATTGGTTAAAAATTGTTTTTGGTACTACTTAAAACGATAATTTCTTACAAAGACATGGGGTGCGCAGCTTGAGCTTCTTCTCCTCCATTGAATCGCAAATAAAGGTTGAATAGAGAAATTAATATGGCTCATGTGGTTAGATAGCATAGAACCGGTTTGCAATCTCAATTGGTCTGTCATCTATGACTATGTAGTTTACTCTGTTTTGCCAACACCAGAAAATCACAATCTTCACATGATCATAACTTATAAGCTAATAAGTTTAATAAAATTGCTATAAATTTACTTATGATGATGATGGATTCTAATAGAATTCCATGATTATTTTCAATATGATCAAGCTGGTTATTACGATAAGATCTTGGGTGCAGCTATGCATGATTACTTATGATGGATTCTAACAGTGCATCCCTACTGTTATGTTGCCACGTAAGCAAAGTATGCACCCAAGTTTTTGCCGGTTATTACATGTGCAAAAAAAAAAAAAAAAAAAAAATGTGGGTTTGGTGGTTTCGATTCTTTCGGTTAAGTCCTGCCAATTATATATGCTTGATAGGCACAAGGCAAAGAGGTATCTTCTTATTGACAGTGAGGCCAAGTTCCTCTTCCATGCTCAAATCCTCTGTCTCCATCCCATCAGGTAGCTTCCAATCAAAGTGATGGAGAAGATTTCCAAGAACATACTCGAATGCTGCAGTTGCCATTGTCATTCCAGGACACACTCTCCTTCCGGATCCAAATGGAAGCAACTCAAAATCCTGTCCTCCGAAATCAATGCCAACGGCCTCGTTTTCGAACCTCTCTGGGAAGAATTCTTCAGGGTTCTTCCAGGTTACGGGATCTCTTCCGATCGCGAAGACATTTACTTGGATTCTCGTGTTGGGATAAACATCATAACCACCAATCTTAATGTGCTTTTGTGCTAGATGAGGGATCGATAGCACTAATGGTGGATGTAACCTGAGAGTTTCTTTGAATACCATTTTCAAGTATTTCAGATTTTCACAAACTGTTTCTTCAACAAGTGACTTGTTAATCTTCCCAACAGAGCTTCTGATTTCAGCTTGGAGCTTTTTCATGACTCTAGGATTCTTTATTAGCTCTGTCATTGCCCACACAAGGGTAACAGAAGTGGTGTCTATTGCTCCGAGAAATACATTCTGAAATATGGCAAACCCGTTTATCAAAAAAAATTAGTTACCACCGTGTATGATGTTACTGTATAATTACAATAGCAGTTAATAGTCATTAGAAAGATTAATTTAAAAATAATAAGAATAGATATTAAAAAAGGATATTTAGTATAGTATATATACCTAAAAAAACACATTTTAAAAGAATCATGCATCAGACCAATGAAAAGCTGATAGGTACATCACCATTATTTGTAAACATCATTTCAGTGGTTGGGTGCAACCGTTGAATCACTAAGTGGTACCGTGAAGATTTTCATGTTTAACAATATTCTAAAGAAAAAAGCAATGTTTTGGTTCTTACCATGAGGATTGCCTTGATGTGATCTGGGGTTAAAATTCCTCCATCACTTTGATTCTTCAACAATCTAAGCATAGTATCAACAGTGTCTTCATTTTCAGGAACCGGCCTATGAGGATCAAGATGTTCATCAATCACCATCTGATAAAATTCATCAAATTCATGGAAACACTTCTCTCTCCTAGCATGAAGTCCAGTAAAAAAATCTACAATCCACCCCACATAAGGAAAAAAATCAGCAGCTGAGAAACTCCCTAACATGGCCATCGCTTCTTGAATAACTTCTTCATGCTTTGATCCATTTTGAAACTGCTTTCCCTTGTAACTTCTCCCACAAGCTATCTTGCAAATGATACTATCTAACAAGTAGAACATGTTCTCACTAAGATTTATAGGGTTAGGGCTTGTTTGGGAGATGTGATCAATGAGAGAAGCAACTGATTCTTCCCTAACAGAAGCAAAAGACTTGACTCTCTTGGAGTTTAAAAGCTCCATGACACAAAATTTTTTCATATCTTTCCAATAATCAGTGTAGGGAGAAAAAACAATATCCAAGAAATTATAGGAGAGTCTTCTAGGGCCTTGAGTGAGAGGTCTGCTGCAACATTCAAGATCATGTGTTTTGAGGACTTGTTTGGCAATTTCTGGAGAGGAAATTACAAGAGTTGGGACTTTGCCTAGTTGTAAGAGCATGATTGGACCATATTTTTGAGACAGTTTTTGAAGGGAACGGTGAGGCAATTTTCCAAGTTGGTGGAGATTTCCTATGATTGGAAGCTTTGGTGGGCTTGGAGGCTGATTTGGGTTTTTATTTTTGA
The DNA here is from genome assembly GCA_032871835.1 of Dipteronia dyeriana. NCBI lineage: Eukaryota > Viridiplantae > Streptophyta > Magnoliopsida > Sapindales > Sapindaceae > Dipteronia > Dipteronia dyeriana. Next base: position 26,219,587 of record CM065300.1, on the reverse strand, counting down.
GATTGAAAATAAAGAACAATGAAAGTAGTACAAGAAGAAGAAGAACCAGCAAGGAGATCATGGAGAAGAGATCCATCGCCCTTTCTGAGGGGTTTTTTTTTTTATACTTTGAAGTGTTTAATTAGATCTTCCTTATATAGTAGACGGATGCAAATCAACTATCCAAAATTGTATTCAAATTTGTGTCAACTAAACTAAATTGGGTCATTTCAACTGCTATCATTTATATTTAATTATGTTTTTTTAAAATGTATATGTATACCGTTCAATTTGGTTGGTTAGACACCAACTGAAACATCATTTTTGAACAGGTGATTTGAATCCATAATGAATACTACCACCCTATATGGCAACTGAATGGCAAGAGCACTCTTTCCATTTGGTAATATCTTATCAGATTTGAGTGGTCATGTCAACCACTAACATTTATATTTAATCATATTTTTTAAAAATATATATATAATCCAATTTAATTGATTAGATATAAATTGAAACGTCATTTTTAATATACGATTTGAATCCATAATAAACACCACCACCCTATATGGCAACCGAATGGTAAGAGCTTTACCACTCCTTTCATTTGGTAATATCTTATTAGGTTTGAATAACGGACACATGAATATCTATAAAGAGACGTGCAAATTTTACGTTCGAGATTATATATCACGTGGACACGTGGTACATTCATGTCGAGATTATATTGCTCTGTGTACATTCCACCTTGGATTCTTATGTTATTTTGTTTTTTCTTACATAGCAAATTATCTAAGATTTTACTTTATTGTCTTCCTCTTGTCCAATTATATCATATCATATATTGTGCATGAGATACCTAATGAAAACTGTTTTTTTTATCAAATGATATATTTTAAATTAAATCTTAACATCTTGTCAAATGATATTATTTTATTTGTCAGAGTGCATACAACATATTGATCAGTTATGACATAATATAATTGAACAAGATTCATGCATCAGAACTAGAAAAACCGGAAAAAAAAAACAAATCTTGTTCATAATTGTTCTCTAAAACATTTTTAAAAAGAAAAATAATTAAAGAATTTATTTATAATAGGGAGATCCGGACATTATCATCATCCATTAATGAATTAAAAAAAAATGAAACAGTTTTTTAAAAGTAAAAGAAATGATAGAATTTAAAAAAAATAATAATAATAATTTTTTTGGGGAGATCTGGGATCTCTATCATCATCAATTTAAGAAAAAAGAAAAAGAAAGAAAATAGTAAAATTTTGCACATCATCATCAAACATTCAAAAACTACACTTTTCTCCGCCGCTTGATTTGCATATATCACCACTTACAAACCACCTCATAAGGCTGCTGTTTTTATAAAAAAAAAAAAGATATAAAAAAAAAAGAAATAATAAAAAATGTTTTAGAGAACTAGATCTGGGTTTGAGAGTGGAGAGAGCGAGAAACCAAATAAAAGAGAAAATCTGATTTAAATGAATGAGGGTTGGCTAGGGTTTCAACATTAAGTTATATATCGATGTAAAATTTCAGTTATATCCCTATACAATTTAAAATTACAAATATATAATATCTGATAAATTGGTTAAACGGGTCACCTGCTAACCCGTTTAATGAAACGCGACACAACCCGTACCCGTTTATGACCCGAAACCGTTTATATATATATATATATACATACATACACACACATTAATTGGTGACAAAATCCAGTGATGATCTGTTATGATCTGTTACAGACCTAAATGTCTGTAATGAAAAGTTACAAAAAGACTAAATGGTACCTTTGCCCCATGAATCGTTCGTGAATAGATAATGTGCTCCCTAAATTTTTAAATAGTCAACAAGCCCCCTAAACTCTCTAAAATTGCCAACAAGTGACGGAAGGGAGATGGACAACTAGGACAATTGGACTTACATACCCTTATTATATACATAATTGTATTAAAACTGTAAAAATACAATAATAACACCACAAACTCGGTTGACTAATGTCCAGAAAAAAAATATAATAATTATTGTAATAAAAAAAACAATTGTTATTAATAAAATATGAAGAATGGTGAGTCAGTAAAACTATCCAAAAATACGGGAGTTAGAGATGTCACGTCGCCAAGAGTCAACCTTCCTGAACCTACCTAAGCCTGACCAAAGATGATTTCATAACACTCGGTCGGTACAAGACATATATTAATAACCAATTTCTTCAAGTATGAAAATTTCCAGATTAGAAGAGATTTGGAGAATTAAAAAAAAACAAAAAAAAATATGTATATATGTATATGAAATCACCTAAGCCTGACCAAAGATGATTTTTAATTCTCCAAATCTCCAAATCTCTTCCAGACAATATTCTTCGGTCTTTTTCATTAATGAAATATATATATATATAACATGTGCTCAACTATCTCCTAAAATTAAGAAACTAAACGCCTAAATAACTAAACCATTAAACCCAGTTAAGCATGGAGAGCTATTTCGTATCATATTTCGTATATGTGCTCAATTATCTTCTAAAATTAAGAAATTAACTTACCCATAACCCCTAAATAACTAAACCATTAAACCCACTGCTAGTCTACCGCAAACTAAATATTATTTATTAATTTAAAATAATAAAATAAAACAACAAAATAAATTATACAAATAAAAATAAAATAAATAAACTAAATATCTGAATAAAGCATGGAGAGAACTTCAGAGATGCAGTGACATAACACAGAATAAACTTAGTATGCTTGCTTGCTTGAATTCCAATGAATTGCTTGAAGATATATGTTGTGAAAGTAGATGAATTTTTGGCAAGTGTACTTTTTACACGAATGCAAGTATTGATGTTTACATGAAATGGATATATAAAATCTTTAATTATATATCACTATGATTAATTGATTATGCAACAAGAAAAAAAAATGGAGGTTGGTAGTGGTTTGACAAACAATTATACAAAAAATTTCATATAAATGTACACCGATGGAATTATATAAGGACATTGAATATGAGTCACTCATTTTACATACTTTGACTTGGCATGTATGCACTTGTCAAAACTCTTTTATAAATGAATACGTAGCTCACATTCAATGTCCTTATATAATCTCATCAGTGTGCAATGATAGGAAAATAATTGAATGAATATATAAATCTTTTAGGGTTAAAATTGAAACTAACAATATAATTAGTGGAGTTTTTATTTTTAAGTAGCATTAGTATTTTGATTATTTTTACCAAACTTTCCATTGATGAGACAAAAATACACTTAATGATTTCTCAATTAAACACATCGGTCTTCTTCAATCAAACACACAAGTCTTCTTCAATCAAACACAGTAAGTTTCTTCAATTAAATACACTACCTGTTTTCTGAAATTAAAAACACCATTTTTTTTCAATTAAACACACCACCACTCCGCCAGTTTTCATCAATTACACATTAAACACACTAGTTTTTTCCAATTAAATACACCACCAGTTTTCATCAATTAAACACACCAACAGTTTAACTTCTAGTGTGTTTAATCTGTGTATTTAATTCCCAGTGTGTTTAATTCCAAGGGTGTTTAATATGGTGCAGGGGTAAATTTGTCTCTTCAGAGAAAAGTTTGATAAAAACAATGAAACACTAATTCCAGATAAAAAGAGAATCCCCCTTAATTTTTCGGTTAAAAGTTTTATTTCCTCCATCTTCTTTAATATATTGTTAGTTTTGTTAAAATATCATATTTTTAGAAAATAAAAATAAAGACCAGAAGAATAGGTACTTATGGTCGATGTTCTAGAAATTGCTTAAGGCGGCTGACTAGACATTCGGTGGCACCCACCGCCGCGGCTGGTCCCTAATCGGCCTTCCTCGGCGGCTGGGCAACTAGTCGGCTACTAGCTCCGACTAGTCGGTCGCCTACGCTGATTTCTAGAGCCGATTAATCGACCAAATTGTTTGAAAAAAAAATGTTACTAAAGAGTCTTGAGAGTTGATTCAGTTGAACCAAACATCCCACTTTTCTAATTCTAACCAAACCTCCCAATCGAAACAGAGCCTCTCGTCGGCACCTCTCCACGTCTCGTCGTTGCAGCCGTCTTCGTCGTCCAGTTGACCTCGCCCATCGCTCGGGCAGCCGTATCGGGTTAGTTTTATTAGTTCAGACTTCAGAGAAATAAAAAATAAGAAGAAAAAAAAAGTCGAAAAAGAATTATGAAGATGAGCAATGAAGTTGCAGAGTAAATTTGGAGGATAGAGTTTGAAGAGAGAGATAAAGAGACCAATAGAGAGAGAGAGAGAGAGTTTGTTGATTAATCGAGAAGAGGGGTGAGTAGGAATGGCAATGGGTAGGGTTCAGGCGGGTTTGGAAAAAATCAAACCCAAACCCACGAAAGAAAATGACATCCAGACCTATCCATGAACCCATGAAATGTAGCGGGTTCGGGTTCGAGTTCAGGTTTCACCTGTGGATTTTAACAACATCCAAACATGCCCACGAACCCACGAACTCATGAGAATTCGTTGTTCCAAAATGACTCACTCCATGTGTGTAACTCGGTCCGAGTCAAACCCAGTTGTCGGCAGTCATCCACATTAATTTTCTTCTTTCAGACTTCAGAGAAAATGAAAAAAGGTAAAAGCAAAAAAGAGGCGTTAAAATGCCAGAGAAGAAGAATATATGAAGAAGACGAAGAAGAGTTTTAATTTTGAAGAGAAAAAAAATAAAAATAAGCTGCAGATAAAATAAATAGAAAAGTTGAGTTTTAATTTTGAAGAGTTTGGGGGTTAAAGATCGAGAAGAAAAGGAAATGATGGCTAAAGATAAAAGGAAAAAGAAAAATAATAATCGAAGATATTTTAAAATCTGAAAAGATAAATAATGGGGTCCAACTGTATGTGATATAAGACAACAACGAAATATAAAAGTAATTATTACAATATTATTTATTAAATAATTATTAAATCAAACGGGTTCGCGCGTTCGGATTTGGTTTTTTTTTTCCACACCCAAATCTTAACCCGTGACGGGTTAAGATTTCAAATCCAAACACACTTACGAGTTCTATTTTCACATACTAAACCTTCTTTAAATGGGGTTGGGTTTGGACGGATCCCATAGATTCAGGTTTAATTGTTATCCCTAGTTATGAGTGGAGGAGACAATGGTGTTGGTGAGATAAGAACAATATAAGTAAATAGAAAAAAAAAAAAAATTAAGTTCAGTCAATGGATTAGTGAGATGATTCACAAGATCTATTAATGATGGTGGGTGGCTCATTCGTTTTATAAAATGTATTGGGGTTCACAAAATGTATTAATGATGGTGGGTGGTTCATAGGCTCTTTGATGTATAGTACCAAAACCCACACACACACACGAAAAAGCTTTAGACGTCGGTTCATCATACTACTAGCGTCTAATATATATTTGAACGCTACTTATGGTTTGTCGGGAAAAAATATACGTGGCTCTGACACCGTACAACCTAATCGATCATCAACGAGAAACAAATGCTTGTACAGCTCAAAGAATTCAAATTACCTCTAGCTATAGCTGTTAAAACTTTCAGATCAATTCTTATAACAAAAACCACACAACAATAGATTGTAGAGACAATAAGAATTAATGATGATCATTTTCTCTTAGGATGTTTGACATACTAGCGTTTTGCTTGTGAAATGGACAAAAAAAAATTCTTAATGAATGTATTAAATCCTTAGTGGAAATTGTTAAAAATAACCACAACTATTATGGAAATTTTGTTTTTAATCACATACGAAAATTTATTCGTTAATAGCTACTTTTTTGAGAAATTACTTGAATGCCCTCATAAAAATCATCCTCAAACACTTTCTCTCTCTTTTCTTTTTTTTTCTCTCTCCCCGATCTCTCTCTCCTATCGGCGGTGTGCCAGCGAACCGTCGCCGGCGTCCCTGCGAAGGCCGACGAACCGTCGTCGGCCTCCTCTCTCTCACTGAACCCCTCGTTCTCTCTCCTTGCAGCTCTCTCTCTCTTTCACTCACCTTTCTTTCTCTCTCCTTTCCTTTCTCTCTCACATATCGTCGACGGTTTGCCGGAGTGCCGTCGCCTGGGATTCACGACCGCCCAGCAACGTCGTCGAGCTCCCCCTCCACCGGTGAGTAGATCTGCCGGAAAAAATGAAAGAAAACGAAATACCTAAAAACCCAGAGCATTTCAAGTTTCAACATTTCAATTTAGTCAAGATTTCAAGTTTCAATATTTCAATTTAGACAAGATTTCAAGTTTCAAAATTTGAAAACTAAAAACTTAAAAACTCAGAACATTTTAAGTTTCAACATTTCAATTTAGTTAAGATTTCAAGTTTCAACATTTCAATTTAAACAAGATTTCAAGTTTCAAAATTTCATGTTTTTAGACAAGATTTCAAGTTTCAGATTTCAAGTTTCAGATTTCAAGTTTCAAGTTTCAAGTTTCAAGTTTCCAGTTGTGATTTCAAGTTTGGTTTCAGATTTTAGTCATGATTTCAAGTTTGCTTTCAGTTTTAAAGAAAAAATCAAATCCAGTGATATTTTTGTAATTTATGGACATACACTGAAATTTTTTTAAAAAAGTGATTATTAGCAAATAAAATTTCAAAAGTGGTTACAAACAAAAGTTTAATGTTTCCCATGACTATTTTTGATTTTCTCTCTAAATCTTAATATAGAGAAATTTTATTAATAAAAACTAATAAATTTTTCTTTCAAGAAATCGATAAAAATTATCATTTCTTAAAAAAAACAAATAATATTATTTTTTGTGAACGATATTCATCCTTGTCATGGATCTAAGGCACACATTTATTGTATATCTTTTCAAATATGAAAATTTACCAATAGTTTAGTAAATAAATATTAACAATCACTGGGAGGTGTTAGAATTAGTTATTGTAATACAATTCTAAAAAATTATTAAGAATCTAACTATTTATTTCCTTTCAACTTAAAGTGACGATTATTACTGTAAATAATAATGTTATTTTGATGCTACCAATTAAATGAATGGAATACAGTGATATCATATTATTTGGACATAAGATTTAGATATTAAATTTGGACAAAGTAACGTTATTTTTCATTTATATTATATTAAATTTACATAATTTAAATTAATTGATTATAAAACAGACCAGATTTGATATCAAATTTTGAACAAAGTAAAGTTACTCTATTTCAAATGCATCTTCCTCACTTCTCTTTTGTGTAAGTAGTAGATCTTCCATTTAATGGGAAATGAATGGATTCTAGTCATAAGAATGGCAGATTCAAAAGCAACAACCATTGGATCAAAAGAAAATAGACGATTTAGATCCGAAAGCAACAACCATCGAAAGAGAAAAAAGATGATTTATATGTTGATGCAAGATGGGTTCTCTCTCTTATTGGACTATATTGATAAACATACCCAAACGTATTTGGGCCGTTGTTGACTAAAGTCACCCAATAGATGACCTACAGGTATATTATGTGGATCTCGATCGAAAAAAGATTGATCGAAATAACTTGGTCGTTAGAAAGCTGATTCAGAGTTTGTAAATGCCACCAAATAATTTTGACAATACTTAATTAGATACATGGCCTAGAAATTTTTGATTTTTTTTTTTTTATGGATAAATTCATTTGCATAACAAATTAAATGCCCCCTCTTATATTTTATAAAATGTAAATAGAAAAGGAAAACAAAATTAATCTCATTTTAAAGCTATCGTTGCTCTGGTGCCTTGAGAAGAAAATTTTCACAAAAGAGAATTTCAGTCTATATTGGGCTCCTGGTTTTGCACCCACCCCACAGATGCTAGGAACCCTTCATCTGACATAAGTCTCTCACTCTGTCCAGTTGCTTGTTCAAGCAAACAAGAACTCAAGCAAACAAGCCCCCCACCACCATTTGGTTGCATATAATTCTCCAATGGCATATTGGCTGCATCTACGAGGCTCATGATGCTCAATCCCGGATCCTCAATTTGCATATCCTCACGATTTGGATGACAATTCAGGTCTATCTGCCCATTACTGCTCTCAACCACCTCAGCTTGACTTCTTTTCTGGCTTGTTTCAATTTCAGAATGGTTCATATTCATCACTTCATTGTTTGTTGAACCATTCGTTTCTGATTTGCCCTTGTAGTGGTTGTCGTTATCGTCCTTCTGGAACTGGGCGATTTCAGCGATAGCAGCTTCACGTTCTGATAGGCGTCTCTTCTTTCGCAGCATGAGGGTTTTAAACCGGCGTTTCACTGTCAAGCAAACATTGCACACACATGTTGATTTGTGCTTCCCCTTACCACTTGGTGGTTGAATGCATACAATGCAAGTACAACCTGGGCGGTGCCTAGGATGTTTGGTAGTTGCTCCAACGGAAGTCTCACCTAAGTCTCCTGCATTGTCTCCAAGAACAGCAGCACTAGCCAGAGCATCTAAGCCAGAAGACTCGCATTCTGGGGCTCGCTTATGGCTATCTACAATTTTACGCTTCTTAAAATCTAACCAAAAACATAAAGAAAAATTAAGTCAAAAAGTAAGCTGAAATTTAGCGAGTAAACACTCTACATTGCATGTGATAGAGCAAAACTGTGATAATAACAACATCAGGCATAGCGAATCAAGGAGAATTCTACCAACTAAAATCATTAGATGTGCAGGCCTTGATCACTCTAATCCTCTTTCTAAAGTTTGTGCACAAGTATGAGTATTCAAAATGTAGAATCATACTTTCTATAGCCACCTTGATGGACAGATCATGATTCTTGCATGAAAATATCATATTCTAAAGCATGTAATTAGGCTACTTAGAATAATAAATGGACAAATTAAGGGATTTACACATATGCACAATGTTTGAGAAAAAAGAAAAACGAAAGAGAAAAATTATAACAATATTAGCAATACTTCTTTATAATTCTTAGCCATCCTCCAATCATGTGATGATTGATGGGCTGCAGAACTTCATTGAAACACGAAGAGACTTATTCTTAACTTATACCTTTACTCACTCTGAGAATGTTCTCCAATTCCTTTGGGCTCATCTCCTCTGGCACAGAACATGAACACCTAACACGACATCATAAAGAAATGAAGCATAAGTTAAAAAAAAAATTAAAAGACACACTTTGACAAAGCAGAAGCTACAGAAATGTGTCGCACCTGATTGAATCCCAAACATTATCTGAGCATGTCCACTTTGGAGGGAGAAGAACATCCGATGGCAATTTTCGCCAGTTGGAGCAATCATCACACTGAGCCCATTGTTCCTGTCCCCTGGATAAAATGATTAGCGAATTCAGCAATAAAAGAATAATTTTAGCATAAAACCGAGTCCAGGTTGTACTTCACTAGTTCACTATGAATGTGTGAGAAGTCGAATAGAATTTAAAGGTTGGCATTTCACATAATTAGAACATATTGTCCCCTCTGCAAACCGCATCATTCTTCGCGTGGCAATAAAACTCAGGAAATTAAAGATGATACATGTAACAGAAAAAGATAATAATGTTGGGAAGATGGACATGTAAGGGTCTGAAGCCACATGTATTACCTCTAATTTGTGTTAATATTTTACGGTTAAAGGAAAAATTATACGTAAAAAGAAGAGAAAATCAGGCTGCCCCACTAAGGGTTGTACAGCATCATACCATGCCTTTGCCTTTTGAATCCTGGTACTGTCTGAAAATGGACCTAGCCACAAATATACACTTCAGACAGTCGACTCGAAAAAATATCCTAAACATTTTTAATTAGAATTTCATACAAAGCTGGAACAACTTTGTCCCTAAGGTCAGAACTCATGAATCCTACAGTGAGATACGGTAATCATTATTTCTATCCTTGTTTTGCTAAGATTCTATATATGACATTGACAAATATAAAATAGTATGGTATTGAGTACTCACCCAGGTAGTCGGGCCATCAATATAGTCCTCTTTCCAAAAACTGGGGGTTCCTGAATACATAAACATCATTGATTAGTTATGAAGAAACAACACACACAAAATTCAAATTCAACACTATGAACCTATTGCAACATCAAATCTTACATCATACTCTTCAAATTCATGATCCTCAATAGTGACAATACTTGGTTTGACACTTGGTGGTGGTCGAAGCAAATCCTGTGCTTCTTCCCATGTAAGTCTGAGCTCCATAGCTTCATCACTATTCATTAACAACCTCTTACTTTTGGACCCAATGTTTCGAGTTCTCTTCTTCTCAGTCACTGGCACATATTGTTGCGGAGAAACCTCATTTGTCCTGCCTCCATTTGCAGATTTACTCCAACTAGTATCACCATTGGCTAAACTCAAATGTTCAGAGAGAGCATTTATGTGAGGTTCCTCGTGTCCTTTCTGTGTGAGGGAAAGACCAGAATAACCATTTACTGTAGAAAGATTCTGAGTAGTACCAGAAAGGGAACTTTCTCCGGAAGGAGTGCCATTTGGAAGAGGGGATGTTTGTGTATCCTGATCATACAACAAACAATCAGTGTATTATACATGACTTCTTAAAATAACACTAATGACATCCAAAATGTTAAAGATAACATGGTATATCATCATATGCCTCTGAAGCTTGACCTGAGTCTCGTCAGAGTTTGTTGCCTTCCGGAACCCCATTATAAGTTTGCCTCCAGGATCTAATCGACTAAATGTTACTACAATAAAAGAAAAAAAAAACAGAAAGTAAGAGAAATATATATATATATACAAACGTTTCTTACATAAAAAGAAAATAAATGTCACGACTAAAGAGCATTTGTCAAAGTATTATGCAAAAAAATTCTATCCAAACATTGTTAAGTAACTAGACCCAAAAGTTTAAGCTTATAGGCAATGGTCCAACAATAGAATTTAATCATTCAAACACCCCCACGTGTAAGACTGACGAGTTTTTCACTTGACCCAAGCTCAAACATGAAAACAAATTCAATATAAACACAAATAACAAATACAAATTTATTCATGTGGGAGTTAAAACCAAGCACTCATGATAAAACTAGCTTTGATGTCATGTTAACTGTTACATCCAAAAGTTTAAGCTTATAGGTAATGGTCCAACAATTGTATATAAACACACTAACAAAAATGAAGTAATGCAATATTTAAATCTATTGTCCAAACAATCTAAATAACTGCCACCAGCACATCAGCCTTTTTAAACTTCAGCGCCAACCAATCTAAGAAAATGGAATTTTCCTTAGTATTAACATATAACAGAATAATGTCCAAACAATCTTAAGAACTATTGCTCCAAATCCAATAATCTAAAATAGATGTGCATAAGCCTTTATGAGCCTCAGCACCAATGATTCCATGAATAACAATGCACTAAATATTGTCAAATAACCAACTGAATTATATAGACAAACCAGGTACAGTAAATCATCCTTAAGCATGAATAGAATGAAACGTACTGGTATCACCGGCTCGTAACTGCATAGACTGTATGCAAGGGGTTACACCCTCCAAAACATACATCCTGCTATTGTTGTTAGGCCAAAATCGGAACTGAAACATCCACTCTTTCCCTTTGACATCTTGAACCCTTAAAGGAATGCCTTCTGATTGCGAAATAGAAGGAAAATATGCCTGCAACAGCTTCTAGTTTAGATGACTGCAAAGCCGGAGAAATGGAAAGGAGGGAGAGGAAAGGTCGAGGCAAAAAAAGAAACCCGTGAAAGAAAATACACTTTGAAACTTACTTCAGCACATGCTTTAGGGAGAACCAAACGACCAATCCGACCAGCATCACTGGCACTTAGAATCTTCTCAAATAGTGGCACAATGCTAGAATTCAAACTAAAAGATAAACAAAGTTAAGGTACACAGTACAATTGCATCAACGGATAAACTGAAACAGAAATGTTATCACAAAAGCAGATGTCATTATAACAATTAACTTTATGACAAAAGATGAAACATTCAAGGATACTCTCCAGAAAGTTGTTGCAGCTCTTGGTCAGTAATCCTTGGCCAATATCGAGGAAGTAAATGATTTTTTCCCCGCCCATCAGCAGGGGGCCTAGCAATCCGTAATTGAGAAGTTGTACCTTTATTTGTCTCTGAACTCATGTTAAGGCCGTATTTAGGGGGTTTGGGCAAAATAGGGCGAGATCTTTGGCCTTGTTGGAAGGGAGGAGATGCTTTTCTTTGTTCCTTTCCATCAGTAGACCCATTAGAAAAGGGTACAACAAAATTTGAACCCCCTGATGGCACTCCCAAAGTCATATTCAAGGAAGGCTGAGCAGATTCATGTGTATCTCTAACGTCTAACATAGATCTACCACTATCTGGCTTGTTAAATTTAGGCGAGCCAACATATGGTTGAATTGCACCCGAACAGCCTGAGCCAACTTCACCATGTGGGCGTCTGACCTCTTCCTGTTTGTCTTGTCCAAGAGACGCACTTGTATCACTTCTCAGAGATTGATGTAGAAAGTTGGGTTCATTAGCCTCCATAACTCTGCACAACTGCGTTAGTTTTCCCTCATCAGCATCATCACCAACCACCCTATTTTCAACACTAGTGGATCGCAAATCATCAGCATCATTTATTTTAAGAGCACAAAATCCATTACGAATTTCATCCCTCTGGATCTACAAGGAGAAAATAACAAATGATGATTAAAAAGACTAAATGCATATGCCCAAACTACTTAATCTGTCTATTCACAGTTTTGAAAATATCGCTAGTTACATCATCGGCATAAGTATCGTCAAAACATAACCATGTACTCCAAAATAATTAGCATTAGCTCTTTCCTATTATCATTTAAATGACACCAATCAACAGTAATCGAACATGAGTTTCAATTTACAAAGACGTAACTGTAATAACACCAAAGCTAGAGATTGAATATTTCAACAATAACGTTTGAACTAGATAAAGTATTTGCACGTATTTGACGAAAATGCTGGCAAATGGAACATTAATGACACACTAAAGTTCTCAATACTATAATCCTTGTAACTATGTTCCAATAATCATATTCATATTAGAACAAAAGCAAAAACAAAAAAAAACAAAAATTAGATCCATGCCAGCTGTAGCTAAATAAAATTCAACATGGTTGTTTAACATTTCACAATGATATTATAAATTTATAATAATGAAACAAAATCATCAGAACTCATCTTACCGAATGCAGTCGAGAAGTCATTGCACATGCACTACACCCAACACCCCCATAATCCAAGAGTTCAAGCATAGATTTTGAAGCTATACATCCACAATGGAGACGCTGGCATACCAAATTCATTCAGACTTGAAATGTTCAAAAGAGTGAGAATACAAGTAAAATATGATTAAAGAGACTGTTAGCTTACCTTGCGACATAGATAGCATTCCCTCCAACCAGGTTCCTCCAAGTGGTATGTCTCACAAAAAACTAAATTCTCATATGCAGATCTAAAGCAAAATAGTTCCAGAGCGAGCAAAAGCAATGCAAGAAAAAGTAAAAATCAATACAAGAGAATATAAATGAAACAGAAACATGTTTTATCAATAACCTAAAACAGGAAAAATAAAAAAGAACATAATAATTCCCAATTGAAGGTAGACAAGTAACTGGTTATACATTTAAAAATGTCAACTATTCACAGACATTTTCCCCTACCTGTAACTAGTAACTGATTTTATATAAAATGGGTAGAAGCAAGGAAACAGATTTTATCAAACAAAACTGAAAAATAAGAAATAAAAAAATCTCTGCTTGAAGACTAGTATCAAACTTTAATCATTAGGCAAACGTCCAAAAATCTAAACAAAACTTTAACTTGTATATTTTCTCGAAGAACTTGGAAATGCCAAGATTACATGAGAATGCTTACATACTACATGCCGAAACAGACCATGTGAATTTTGAACTTGAATCGTCTGCTTATCACTATATCCTTACTTCAACCAAATGGCACGCCCCTTATAAGACTATATCTACAGGTTCTCAGTAGGCTGGCCCGAGCATTGCTAAATTCAGTAACTTACAAGTACTAAAATGCTGAAATTGGGTAAAACTGTGGGGGTCAAGTGGACAACCAGTAAATTTGATAGAGTTTACAATCGGTTGAAGGTGCTCACGAGCCATGGGCAGTGCACGGAGAAATAAACAGATAATTTACCACAATGTTATTAATATTTTCCATAATTATACAACACATGAAAGCTACACGCACCAATAGAACACAAGTATCCCATCAAAATATCAAAAATTCAAATTTCCAACCTCCAATTGGACCAAAAGACCAAGAACATAAATCTAAACCTCTGAGAAGCCCCTGATTAAAAAAAATTGAAGAACAAAAAGCCAGTAAAATCAAATTTCAACACAAAAGGCAGAGTATGGAGACAAAATACCCGCAATTGAAGCACAGATCAGCATATCCACCGGATCGCAGAGGCCACCCTTTTTTCCATTCACGGGTCGCACCAGTTCCACACAATGCATTCATGCAAATCCTCGTACCCATCATTAATTTTTCCCCAAAATAAAAATAAAAATCAAGTCTCTAACTACAACACACACAAAAAAAACAGAAATTAATCAGAATCACAAACAAAAACCCTAAAACCCCTTTTGACCGGACCACAATTTGCTCAAAGAAAAAAGTAAAAAAAAAAAAAAAAACACCCAAAATTGTACCTCACATCACATGCAACAAACATCAGTCCAAATCAACGAACCCAGATCTTGAAAAATGCAACACGAACCCAACCCACCACCATTACTTCTTCTTCTTCCTCCTCCGCTGTTTTTTTTCTGGACCTCCAACACTGAAATCAAAGCAATCAAACCCAACTCCAAAATCAAGCTCTTAAAATGGAGGCAGAAAATGGAGTCAACCCAGTTAAAAAAGTTGGTGACTTGATGGGGTTTTGGTCCTTTTCTAGTGAGTTGAAGATATAGCGAGATACATAAAGAGAGAGAGAGAGATACAGAGAATAATAACGGCGGCAGAGACCCCCAAAAAAAAGGGGTGGTGATTTAATTTGTGTATTGTAGAAAGAGAGAGAGAGTGCATGCAAAGTAACAGATGCATAAAATGCATGCACGACACTTGAAGACAACAACACACCGCTTAAACAACAACACAAGTCTCTCTTTTTCTCTCTCTCTCTCAAACTATCTATCTCTGTGTCTGTGTTGTGTTGGGTTTGGGTTGGGTTTGGTTTGGGGTTGTGAGGGCTTTTGGACAGTGACCCGGCGGTTTCGTTTTGATTGCTGTGTGACCTGTCAATGGAGGGTTTTTGTAAGAGATTTTGTAAGTTCAATGCACTCACTCACTAACCTATTACCTATGGTTGGATTGGTTGTGTGTGTGACTACGTTCATGGAATGACATGTATGCATGTCCGACAATAGTTAATGTGTGGATTGTGATTACATATATATTAATATTTGCATATATAGATATCCTCTTTCAACAAAAACAAAAAAACAAAAAAAAAAAAAAAAACATATATAGACATCCAAATCCAAACGGATAAGATCTAGTGACGTATCAGTATTATTAGTGTGGACATACACGATTTCGTAGGATTTAGATATTTATATATTGTTCCACAATAAATTTTATAAAATCGGATATGTACGTCTATTGGTTAACAATTTTTATAATGGCAATTCATATAACATGTTCATTCAATATAAAATTTTTATAATGGCAATTCATATAACATGTTTATTCAATATAAATTTAATGGCACCAGACGTGTATATCTATTGGTTAACCGTACTTCATATGATATATTCGTCATCTTATTAGGATAGTCGTATACGATGAATAAATGCTTTTTTTTTCGCCTTTCTCATATTTTTTTAGAATGTTTATAGAATAAAAAGGTGGATCATGTGAATTGGATACTCATTTTAGGGTTTACTACAAGCTAATACACAATTCATATCCCTAAAATTGAGCTTCTAATTTATGATATAAATCGCAATGTCCATTAAGTTGTGAGAAAAGATAATGCAGGGATTGTGTTTTTGAATAGATCTAATGACATGTCAACATTATTAGCGGACGTGTGATTTTTTAGGATTTAGATATCATTCCATAATAAATTTAGTGGGGTGGGATGCTTTCATCTATTGGTTAACCGCTTCTGTAACAGCACTTCATATGACATTCATTCAATGTAATTGGTTGAACTATATCATTTGATGTTCTTTTATTATGATAGGTGTAAACACTATTTCAATGTTTTTTTTTTACCTTTCTCATAATTTTTAGAAGATTTATAGAATAAAAAGTGGATTCATTTTATGGTTTAATACAATATAATACCCATTTTAAGTCAACGAAAATGAGCTCCTAATTTATGATACAGATTGTAATGTCCGTTGAATAAAAAGAATCAAAAAAATGGCACCAAAGTTGTAGCATATTGATGTTTATATTATCATTGACTTAGTTAGATTGATAATTATCATGTAATAGTTTAAATGAAGACATAATTTGTTATGTCTAATCATGTTCAAGTTTTTTCTAATAAATTCTATACATACCTGGAATCAAACAACACAGAGAATCTCATAGTTTTATAACGACCAAATGATGATGTTTGCACATGATTTATGCTCACAAATGAATTGGTTGTGTGCTATGTCTTTAAATTATATATATATATATATATCAAAGGAATATTATTATTATTTTTTGCTTTTGCAACACTAAAAAAAATTATAAAAATCCATGCTCATGAATGCCCCAAATAATTGATAGATTGGTTGCTATTTCATAATTATTAATTAAATTGAAGTGTGACAAAAGATGTTGAAATTTCATGTGGTCTTCTCATCTCACTATTATTTATTTTTTTAAAACCAATGATTGTCAAATACACAATTATATGATCCTTTTAGCTACCTATCATCCATTTGTTGATTTGTTGGCGAGGTCACATTGATATACATATATATATATATATATCTAAGAATGTTATATATAAAGTTGGCTCGTAATCTCTTGATTAGATATTGTTGAATACTTTTTTTTAGATGATCATAAACAGTTTTTATGTTAATTTTGTAGTGTTTGATTGAAAATTATTGTCCATGAGATTAATGGACACGGATGATTAAATAAGACCGAGAGTTATCATCTTCCCGATCTATGAAGGGTATTACTTTCTTCTTCTTGTTCAAGTAAATCCAGTTTTGTTTCTCAAAAATAATCCTTCACAACTTTCCTTCAATGATACATATCTAATACAATATTCATAAAATTGATAATTCTTCAAAACAATTCACAACATTCAAACCCACTCTTTTAACTTTTTAAGTAATTTAAAGAATATCGTGCACTATTTATACACACAAGAATGAAGAATCCAACATTTTGTCAAGAAATCTAGGGTCATGTCATTTAATTAGCTAGTTCTCTTGGGGGGAATTTCTTCAATGATTTTGAATTTGAGCTTATTCATTTCGACTGCACATACTTTACGATCAATATCATAAATATAATGGACAAAATTCTCTGAAACTTTATAAATCGATATCATGGGAAAAAAAAATCTAAAGTGAATATTCTTTTAACGGAATCGTCGAAGATCACTCTTTATATTTATACGTAAATGTAATAAAATAAAATTGTCTTTCAAAAATATATAAAAAAGAAAAAAAAAAGCATCCTTAATTTCACCTTATTTCAATTATTGAAGATTAATTTAATATATTTCAGCACATCGTGGATGGCAAGTTTCTTGCAAGATGAAAAATGTTGATAAAGTGATAAAACTGACCCTTTAATTATGATCCATGTTTTTTTGTCTTCAATATATTATTATGAATTTCCAAATGAACATAATCAACATAATTAGAAATCAAAATCTTATTAAATTTGGTGTGTAGTTGGATTTCAGAGACTTGGCTAGAGAATCTGAAATGAAATACTGAGCAGAGAAAAGAATGGTAGAGCCAAGTTGAATTATAGTTCATGCTTTGGAAACTGAAGTTGTTATCAAAACTCAAAAGTGCTTTTAAATAAGTAGAAAGAACCTTTTTCTTCTTCTTTTTTTTTTTCAATCAAGTACTTGATAAATACTTTTCTAAAAAGTGTTTTATAGATAAAAAGAAACGATTAAAGAATTTTTTATTAAATAATAAATACTTTACAAGTACAATTTTAGCAAGCACTTTTTATTGTTGTGTTAGGATCCCAAGACGAATTAAATATGGGATTAGTAGTGTTTTCATTGTTTAAAGTTGGGATCCCAAGATTAACTAAATATGAAAGATTTAGTTGGGTGACATCTCACATAGACTAAGTATAGGATTAGTCGAGGATTATTCTCTTTGTCGCCCTAACCCTAACCTTTCAAACCGGTTTTTGAGGATAAGTTTTACTACTTGGCATTAAGAGATATGCACAATGTCAAGTAGTAGATTCATCATGGACAAAGCAACCAAGAGCTTATAAATTCTTCGCTAATCCAATATTTAATCAATGTGGATCTTAACTATTCCGATAGTTATTGTGGATCCTAACAGGATACAGATACTAATCTCATACAACAATTAGATGTTAAGAAGATAAGATGTCATATAAAAGAATTCAACTATCATTGTAAAGAAATATGAAAATTTTCTCATGAAGAGTCAGAGAAGTAACAAAAGAGAGAAGAAAAAAAAACGGTGACATGAATGTTCACCAGAACAATACAAATGAATGCCAACATGTGAATGCAAGCAGTCTGTAAATTCATGAATTCAACAATACTTTCCATATCTATCGAACTCAAGAAAAGTGTTATGTACCTTCTTCACACGGAAGCAATAATCATGCCTTCTTCTGCACACAGAGAAGTTGAAGAACAAAGCTTTCAAGCATCACTACTGGGAGGGATGAGCCGACACAATTCCCGTGTCTTTTACTGACTATCTCTCTTTGTTCTGGCCTAGCATCATCATCATCTTTTCCTGCATTAACGTCTGATTGAAACAAATCAGTCCCAAAAGAAAAATGAAAAACCAAAACAAAATGCATTTTAACTTTCTAAGAGCCTGGTGAGGATTATACGAACCCAAAACAAATGATACCTTTGCTCTGATGATCATTTTGACAAGGTAGAGGAGCTTCCGTGTCTTCGTTGTATCTAAAAGAAGTAATTTGTAAACCTCTTAGTATCTATAATTGTACAGGTTAGTTACAAAGAAATAAGAACAAAAGGGAGGGATGATTTGATAGTTTGTGCTTTGTCCAACGTACTCTTCTTTATCTACATTTTTGCTGTGAAATTTGTCAGGGATCTTCACAGATGACGATGTCTCCTCACCAGGCTCAGGGGAGTATGTTGCTTTTAGACTCTCCTTCCGTTCTGGAGTTCCATCTTTTGCTTCCTTGCGTTCAAGCGTGTTGTGCTCCGTATTTGAAGCATCCATTGCATTCTTGTTCTCAGAGATGGAGCAATCATTCCCAGAACAACTTTGTTTCCCGAGCTCAAACTTGTTAAGGTTGTCTGGCTGCAATGTTGATTTATTTTCATCATCTTCGCTAACACTCTCCTGCAGTGACAAATCAGGAAATAGTCTCTCTCCATGAGAACCAGCTCCATGAAATAAACATGGTCGCATGCCTCCTGATTCAGAATCTAAGAATAAATCTGCCTTGCTCTGTCCAAAATCAACCTTAGTGAATGTATGGGAACCATCACGGTTCAAGCAACTAAATGGCTTGTTGAATTTGAAATCAGAACCAAAACTGCCAAAAGGTGAACATTCGACAAATTCACCATATTTGGATCCATCATAAGAAGACTTGGCATTGATATGTGATGCAGGAGCAGAAAATCCACCAAATGCATCTTCCATCAGAGGTTTGGATCCTGAGGATGGAAATTTTGTCTTTGGGGTTTGACAGAATGAACTGAACCCTGAATTCGTATTAGCTGAAGTATATCCTTCTTCGAACAACCAACTTTGTGGTGCATCAATTTTTTCTTGGAAAGGAGAATTCACATGATCAAACAGTTTTGGCTTTAATTGAGTAGGAGTGCTTGTGCCTTTTCCTGACCCACACTTGTAGCTTCCTTGTTGCATGTCAACCCCATTTTGGTACTGTGTATCTTTGACATAAATGTTCTTCGGATTGTACATATTTCCATCGCTTCCAAAGGTGTTCTTACTTCTTCTGCTATTTCGTCTTGCCGTTGAGATTGATGGTAATTCATTAGTTGCCTCACCCCTCACTAAGATCAATGGCGACAAAGGGTTGCTTTACTTGAAAAGTTTTTATAATGAAGTGTATATCAAATTAACTTTGAATGACTGAATCAGCATATCGACTATTATACAGTAAAACCTGCACTGGACGAGCATGACTCCTCACTGCCATTAAATTTATGAAAGTCAGTAAGTCGAATTAAAACAAAAAAATATCAACACTAGTAAAGCAAGTTACTAACACTACCTCAGTGAACTCAAATTATCCCTTGCATCTTCATAGTAAGACCAATCCGGCTGACTTACTACCTCTCTCAAACCAAAATTCCTTCCAACTGCAGGATACCTGCAATCATATGATAAATGTCCTATAGTACACTGTTAAGGTTGCCCATATGTTGCCGCATGAGAAGCTATGGGGTCAGCATACCTAGTCCTCTTAGATGTTAAGAAATCACCATCATGTTCTGATGTTTGGTGCTTTGGAGAAGGTGACCCTGATTGCCAAAAGAAAAAACATGTAAAATGTGAAAGCTAACAACAAAATACTGTACGTAGAATATGAAACTAGTAGCAAGGTGATTCTATCAGTAGAAATAAAGGATAAGCCAACCTCCTAATCCATAGGTAACCTTTAAAAGGGTAATGCAAGTTTAATGCAAGAAAAGTGTACTTTAAAACTTGAATATGTGAAGAACTCTGCTCACTGATGTTTCAAGAACAAAATTACAACAATGAGAATAGAAAAACCTAGGATATTGTATCTGTCTGTCGCTTTCACAGAATCCCTGCAAATGTTATTACAACTTCATCAAGAAGCTATACAGTGATATAATCAAAACGAGGGAAAATACATTAGTTTTAAAGAAGTACTTATTTCTCTGCATGTGGGGGATTTCAAATGCATAATCTGATATCTCATTGTCTCCATATCTGAAAAAATTAATTTCTTCGGTTTGACATGACCAGTTCTTCCCAGGTACATTCTGTTCCATCTCATTAAGAAAGTTGTTATCTTGGAAACTAGACCTAGCTGGTTGGCGCAAAAAAAAAAAAAAAACAAATAAATTAGATTCCATTAATCACACTCCATGATCTTAAACAGTAAGAAAATAACTAGATATGACACAGTAATTGAAAGAAAAGCTCCCTAAAATTCGGTTTCATCCCCAGGATCATTGATTTAAGACTAGAATATAATATGCATTTTCAAAAAATACACCAGCAAAACAATTCTTCTCTTTTTGTAACAAATTGGTCATGATTTAGAAGTTAATGAAAAAACAGAAGCAGAAAATACAAACAAGTTTCTTTTATAATAATATAGGGAAAACCATATAGCTAGATCGTATCCATTCAACTGGAAAGTCACTCAGATTCAAATGTTCATTAATATTGTAAACCAGATGCCAATAGCAGAATACGGACAGTAATACAACATCTATCATGTCTCGGAACCAACTAACAGTAATATAGGTTAAGATGCATCAACATTTTAGATATCAAAAAGGTTGTTCAAAGTGAGAAACAATCCATAACAATCATAAGAGTGAGTAAAACTAATCATAAGAAAATACAAATAAAACTTACCATCCCATAGATCATCAGCAACATTTCCAGTGACGAAGATGTCAGAGTCATCAAAAGAATTCTTTATTTTACTACCATGGCCATCAAATAGAGCATAATCTTTGACAGTGGAATATTTATGCTTCTCATTGCTACATGAATTCATTACTCCTGTTGAAAACTCCGAGTAGCTGCCCCTGAGAGGCGTATTCGTATCTTGCATCATCATATCCTGACTTATCACACCACACCACCAGATCCATATCTCCATTTAAATATACTGAAGGAACTGAAGTCTAAATCTTTCTCATAGCATATTCAGTTCAGTCAATAGAAACAAATATTGGAAATGATAAAACAAAACCGCAATAAAATATGACTCCACCACTAAGATTAGTGATATTATTAGCTGCATAAACCATATATACTATAGAAAATACTTGGAAGGCTGTAATTATGTAAATGGGATTTGATGTGTCTTGTTCCAATCTTCTATATCAGTTTAGTGACAAGAATATTGTCATATATGTCCTCTTTTTCCATTAAGCTTTATGCAAGAAAAGCCCTCAGATAATTCATAGGCTAATATGTTTTTTTTTCTTAATTATTAAGCCTCTTCTACTTCAAAGGACTAAGCCTAGTTTACCACAGTAGCTTCCTAGCTAACTTGGAAGATCATGAAGAATTACTGTAGTCAACAGTCACCCACAGCCAAAGGTGCTTCAATGCTCTATCTCGCAAATGCCATAGCATATGCTATTGCAGTAGGTCAAATGAGGCTTCAATCAAACTTTTAGTATATAAAAACTGCTACCCACAAACAAATAGAACCAATGCTTGTTGAATCTTGACCCCATCTTATAGGATGTTAGTGCCCCAGAAAACATGGACAAACTAAATGCAGTCAAATGTGTCTAACCATTATTTTAATCTAAAGTTAACTGCACTCTGTAGGGCTCTCACCACATCAAGTTCAAAGTCTTCCAACACATTACTAAATTTCTCTGACAAGTTAGGTCTCCTTGCAGCCTTCAGTGATGAAGAGCATCCATATTGAAACATCCTATACTCACACAAAGACATTAATCAGGTGTCACGGTAATCATGCTTTCGATACAAAGAATTCAGTTTGATAGAAAATATTAGCATAGCTATAAGACTCGGATGTAGAAAAGTTAAATTTGCAGCCAGTGCTAAGATATGCATCTCTTGATGAATGAAATTTGGTTTTACAAGTGAAAATGAATTTGAATCAGTTTTGATTTACAGAAAATATTTTGTTAGAACTACAGTCAGTAGCGGAATTATAAGTTGCCAAAACTTAGAGAATTTTTTTTTAAAGGAAATCTTAAATATAAATGAATTCCAGTTACCTTCTAGTTTGTTGGGGTGAATGGACAGGTGTCTGTGTCCCCACTGTACCCAAACCTGATGAGAAAAAAAGCAGGCATTAAACAAATTGAAGTAATCTAGCAATTCAAAGCCTTACACAAACACTGACAGATATCAATTTAAGAGATAGAAAAGTTCATTATATTAGCATCTAAAAATACTTCATTGAAAATTTCCACTATACTATGAATGGAAGCACTACACATATGAAAAATCCTGATGTAAGATTGTAGTGGTAGGATGCATGAGGAGGTGAAGCATACGAAAGATACACATTTGATATGAGAAATGAAAGACAAATAAGGAGAAGAGAGAGCTGCATCTACAAAAGGAGTTTAAATACTAATAATTGCTCAGACTAGCACCCTCCATTTATTTCTTGACTACTAAAAGTTTTTCCAGTTTTAGCTTATCAATTTTCCCTTCTACTTCAGGAGACAACCTTGTACTACAACTGATCTTTCTTAAAATAAAATAAAATACTTCAAAAAACATATCATGGATAGTGTTTATCTCGCATAACAAATCAACTGTCCATGAAATTGATTTAACTAATAATGTAGACAAAATTAAATATGTTCTCATATGTGTAAGTATGAATCCTGCTTCCGATTTTTAAACAAACAGTGTAATACCTTCAACTGAAAAAGCAACATGAGCTTCATGTACAGGACTTCGTTCCAAATTGCCACTTACCCCATCCTCAGCAAGCAAATCGAACACAGATATTTCTGGGAAATAAGGGTTAGATGAAAAGGAAAAGTTTAAGAAGGGTATAGAATTCTCATAATGTTTATAATAAGAAAAGATGACAAGAATAGCCACAATAAAAAGAGGGGTCCATCCATGGGGCTTCACTAATGAATGTACTCTAGAAATAAAATTTGCATGCCACAAGTCTAATTGGAGATGTCTAGAGAATTAGAAAGTTCAAAACTTGTATTATGTGGATATTTGATCCTTACGCTGCTCAGCAGTTGCATTCCAGAAATCCGGTTCACAATTGCTTCCATTGAAAGTGTTGTTATGATCATCAGGTGCTGTAAATGAAGCACTATGAGGCAATAGAATTAGCTCTTCACAAGAACAACACAAGACCTCGCAATATAATCAGATGCACGGGCATATTAAACATGTGTATAGACACAAAAAACTCACATCTTTGGGGATGCAGTCTCTACTTGGTAGCCTGATGAAATTCCTGTTTCAGCACAATAGCATTATCCATCAAACATCAAATATCCACTTAGCATATTACTACACGCAATTGGGCTGATAGAGAAAACACATGCCTGCTTGCTTAATTTCAACAGATTCTGCAGGAGTAGCTATGTTGGTAAAGATTTTTGGCGAACCCCTTGTGATATCATAATTCACAGTAGAAGCATTGAACCTGGGATCTTCTCTTTCTTCTGTGTTTGTATGTTTATAAAAAATAGGAACAAGCATGTAAGAAAAACAACTACAGATAATGCATCTTGCCCCATCAAACCAGAAATACTCTGAGTGACATCATAATGCCTAAATCATCATCTTCAAATTTGACAAAATGATTAAATCACAAAGAATTTCATCAAATATGTTTATTTTACTTAAATAACTAATGTTATTGCTCAGCATCATACCTCAATCTGATTTGATCAACTAGTTAAACTAGAAAAAACAGAATTCAAAGACCTGCTCCATAAGTTTGCAAAAAAGTTTCCAAAAAGTGTTTCGTAAAACGAAACCAACAACTTGAACTTCACATTACAGGATCCAAGTATGCCTTAGTAGCTACCCTAATTTGAAAACAATATTCTGAACCAGAAATGTTAATTATTAATCCAAGGCTCCAAGCATATTCAAATTGCTCAACATACCTATGTTGCAATGACTAGTTGTTTTATTCTACTTTAAAATCTATTTTTACACACAGACACACAACAGATTCTACATGCATGTACATTAAACATGAAGGGAAAAAAAACGAAATTTTCAATATACCACTAGAGCAAACAGACTTGTGCTCTTGAGCAGCTGTTGACAAGTTCAACAAACTGAGAACATCCAGTGATCTATGCTCTTTGTGATCACTATAGCTTTCTAACACAGCCGACTGCTGCTGTTGTCTTCTCTTTTGCTCAAAGTACTGCTTTTGCCTTCAATTTTTCACAATAAACGAATAAATTGATCGAATCCGAAAACAATTACAATATGAACAACCAAAATTTCAATTAATATTCAAGAATTTCACAATGTATACCTCTTCTGCGTTGACTTCCTTGTCTGAAATTTTTTTCCATACATTTCATGGAAAAAAAAATATTAAAATTTAATATGTCAATAAGAACACAATTACTAGTGCTTATCTCTGAAATTTCACATAAATCACGAAAACAAAGAACAAAATCCACAAAAATCAAATCACTTACAGTCGTCACTTTCCGTCTCGAACCTCCCATCCATTGAAGCATTTTTCTTGTTTTGCGGAAACCTAAATTAATCAAACCAAAACAAAACAAACAAAAAAATCAAACAAATCGATTGATTGATTCGATTAAACAACATGAAAATAGAAATTATAAATTCAAAATTTTGAATCTGGAAACTCGAAACAAACCGTTCGATGTCAGATGTTCAGAAATTTGAAAGGAAAAAAAGAAGTAATTACTAGGAACTACCTCAGGTTTAGTAATTGACACTCAAAAACAACTTTATCAACAATATACACTATCATCCCCTGCCATTAGTATCGACTGTTATATTTAACTATTGACTTTAAAAAAAGCTAAAAAGACGAAACTACCCTGAAACTTATAATTTAAAAAAAATGAAGAAAAAAATTAAATAGAACAAATGAAAAAAAAAAAAAAGTGGAGATACAAATGGATCTATGTACCTCGTTCGGGATATATTTGTCATCTTATTCAATCAAACTTAACCCTTTCATCAATCTTTGTCCTCAATCAAATTCTAGAAAAAAAAAAACCATATATCATTTATAAAAAAACTTAAATAAATAAAAGAGTTGTCGGATCTCCACCATTTTTTTTAATTAATAAAAATAGTCACCAAAGCTTCGAATCTCCATCTTCAAGAAAACCAAGTCATCGTCTTCAATGGAAGCAACAACAACAACAACGCATAAAACAAAGAAAACAGAGACACAAAATCATGAGAAAAAGCTCTTCTCCGTCAGCTTCAAGTTCGAACAAGAAGGCTCAACGACAAATATCTCTCAATGTTCAATAGAGTCTGCAGTTTGAGAAAAACACAACCACAACAACATAGTCGTGGTTGATTAAAAAAAACAATATAGTCATGGTCTCAGAGATGACAATGAGTCCGCACAATCATACAATTCTTCTTCGAAGCGATTTTCCAAGGACGTGATTCAAAAATACTTGAAGCTAATCAAGTCGTTGTACGTCAAAGTCTCGAATAGAATGAAGACAACAACAGGATGATAATATCGAGACTCTCCGGAGAGTTTTTGAAGGCGTCTCCAGCAGCAACTCCGGCTACTGCCCCGATAAAGTCTCTGCGACATCTGTGCAAGAGCAAATCGTCCTCATCGGCAGCGGCATCTGGGCAGCAACTCGTTACTGCAACCCGACGGGATCCAAAGCGCCATTCTCCATTGCAAAATAAAAAAAAAATCAATTCTTCCAGAGCTAAATTAATTAATTATTTCCATTAATCAATAACTAATTTTTGTTTAAGTATTTCATCTTTTCGGAAAAAAAAAATATTGAATTGAGAGATTGGGTTCTTGAATCAGATTCTTCTTCGCTTCAAGCACTTCTTCAAATCCATCTTCTTTCTATTTGTCCTTTTTCCTTTTTCTTAATTTATGATTTTATTAAAATAAAAGGAAATGATAAAAGACGATATTACCCTTTGAAATATTAAAGTTAACGGTCAAACTTTGTCAAACTTCAATAGTAGGGGAGGTTAGTGTCAATTGTTGATAAATTTGTTTTTGAGTGTCAATTGGCTAACCTTAGGTAGTTCCCAGTAATTGCTTCAAAAAAAAGAGCTTTTATTAGCTTGAAATTAGTGAAAGACGACAACGTTTTGCGTCGTTTCAAGTGTTGTTTCCCGCGATGTTTGTATTACTTTTGTTTTTTTAAGGTTGACCCTGAAGTTTTGGCATATTTGATTTGGAGGTACTGTATTTGAATGAAATTCCAATTATGCCACTTTTGCTTTTGCCAATATTTTGTATGCCAGACAAGTTAATTGAATATTTCTAAAATTATATGTATCTTTTAATTTTAATCATCTAAAGTACCTTTTAAATGGAATATTATAATACAATATTACAACGTTATTTTTTATCACATTATTACTTTTTTTTTCTTATTTTATATGGAAAATAAATTTGTATATATTTCATATGCACGTGAAATTATGAAGTTGAACGCTACATATACAAAATTTAATGAAAAATATGTGAGTGTGTGACCTAAACTCAAATAATATATGGGATGTGAGATAACGACAATCAATATGGAACCTCACATTATATGTTTGGATAGCAATTAAAATATAACAAGGACTATCTATATGACAGTAGTCTTTTCGTGAGTGATTCAAAACAAGACAACACTGAAACACCAATTTTGGTTTGGGTTTGAGTTATCTCCTTCACGTGGATGTATTTTTCCATGCAATAATATTGTAAGACTTGTCTTATCAGAACTTAGAAGAACCAAACAGTTCTGCCTTGAATCCAGACATGTCGTCGGTTCCGGTTTCGGTTCCGGTTCCGGTTCCGGTTCCGGTTCGATTTCGGTTTCGGTTTCGGTTTCGGTTTCGGTTTCAAAGGAATCTGAATCGGAACCAAAACCAGTTATGGTCGGTTCTGATTCCGGTTCCGGTCCGGTTCCGCGGTCCTTTTTTTTTCCTCCTCTAACGGTTCAGTTTAAAAAAAAAAATTGGTGGAACCATCTGGTTCGAACGTTCCACCAAAATTAGAATCGGAACCGCTACAGTGCACGGTTCCGGTCCGGTTCCGAACCTTACATGACGATTCGATTTCGATTTCGATTTCGATTTCGGTTTCGGTTTCGGTTTCTTAAGGTTCGGTTCCAGTTCCGCTGACATGTCTACTTGAATCTATACCCTCTTCAATATATAGTTTTGGTTTCCTTAATGCATATGTTAGAGAATGATTTATATCGAAATAAATATAGAAAAGAATACAAACTTAATAATTTCTACTTCGAAGAATTAAATCGTTACTATATCGATCAATTTATATCGGTATAAACCCGATAATGTAGTGCACAAGCATGCTAACATTTTTCATAAATACTAAAATCTTTATTGTTCCATCCACCAATTTATTAATTTGTTCGTCATTTGCTCAAACCAATCATTTGCCATTTTATTTCTCTCTATATTCTCTCAATCAGAAATGATTCAATAATGGAAATATATGGCGTATTAGTATATTTATCCAATAAAATCATGTCATATATATATATATATATATATATATATATATATATATATATTATTTACAAATTTAAATTGAAGATCTTCATCGTAATTTATAGAACACCCAAACATCTAACAGGGATGTCAATATGGAGCAATCGATTATGATAGTGTGATAAGACAGATGGAGAATGTCTAAATACGTCTTCATTTCCAATACTGGTGAATTGTGTGATTTTAATCATAAAATTTGTACAGGGTGTTAGGTTTTGACTCGTATTCTCAAGTGAACCTAATGTGAACCAAACAAGACTCAATTGATGTGGTACTTTCTGGAGACGTGGGATAACGTTTGGAAGTTGAAGATGGTGTTTAAGGGAGGTTTGAAGACGAAGAAGAACTGAAGAAACGAAGTCTGGTAGGTTCAGCGGCGTAGACCGCGGTGCAGACAGGCACCTAGACCGCGGCACGTAGAGCGGTCATGTCCAGGCGATCAAGCGCGGTGTGGACCACGACGAAGGTAAAGGCATGTACCGCGGCACAGAGAGCGGTGGTTGGCAGTGGCTTTTCGCGGTATAGGAAGCGGGGTGCACACCGCGACCTAGACCACGGGAACAACGTGTTTTGCTCAAATAGGAATGTCGCGTGGAAATAGGAAAGTGTTTTCTTCTAGAAGTTCTTGTGCTAATCATAAATAGGAAATAGTATTTATGAGGAACAAGTAATTATTGTACGTTTAGGAGTAGGATTTCCTCTTATGTTAAAACTCCTTGTAACTAGTATAAATAGACCTTGTATCTAGGTTATTTTGTGTGTGGAGAAAAAGAACACCATGTAACATCAGAGAGTAGTAGAGAGATCGGGGTGAGAGACCCGTGGGAATATCCGGGGAGGGATCTAAGGGAATATCAATGGATCAAGTAAGAGATCTGTGGGTGATATTCAGGGGAGACCTATGGGATATTGTGGGGTTCTTGGTAAGGATCTTGGGAGCGTGGTTTGGGGTTTGGGGTTTGGGTGTGAGAGAGAATCCTGGAATATATGGTTGTAACAATTTATCATATAGTGGAATTTTCTCTGTCGTCTTGACGGCCCGTGGTTTTTTACCCGATTTGGGTTTTCCACGTAAATATTGTGTTGTGATTGGTTTATTTTCTCTCATCTATTTTTCTGCTATTGACGTTATTAATTGCTATGAGTTATGGGCATATATTAAGCACGACGATTCCGCATTCATCGGTTCCGACAAAATATCTCCAACAATTGGTATCAGAGCCTTGGTTGACAATGGCGATTTCAAATCTTTACGGTATGTCGTATGGAGGACTTGGTGGTATTAGGATGATGATGATGGTTGCCTAGTATGGTTTAGCAAGAGAGATACGTCTTGAAAGCGGTTTCGAACTCGGTGGGTTTGATGAAAAGAAAAATTGAACGCTCGAAGCCTCTGGTAGTGTGTGGGGCTTATCCGGCAAAGCACTCCCCGTTCTAGTAGCAAGTCTTTCACCAAGTATGTGATGCAAGGACTGAAGATCTTTCACAGGATTGGGTGATGCAAGGACATGTTTATCCTTTTGGTAGTTTTCCCCACTGGCCATGGAAGAGGATATGATTGCTGCTAGTGGTCTATAATTGTGCACAAAGCATTGGTCAGAAAGTGATGCAAGGTATGTGGTGGACTAGGATGTCGATGGCTGACGAACTCCCTGGTAATCTGACGTGAGGAGTTGCACCACAATTTCAGCAAGTTATTTTCGACATGGTGCCGGAACAACGAACACAAAGCAAATGGAAGAAAGAAAAAAAAAATCTTAGGATGGTTCGTTCCTAAGTGGTTATACCTTGTGGTGGGGTATGTTGATTCTTGGTGATGAGAATCGTGGTTGTGGACAAATGTCTTGAGAATTCAAGCAAAATTGGAGAATTGTTAGGTTTTGACTCGTATTCTCAAGTGAACCCAATGTGAACCAAACAAGACTCAATTGATGTGGTACTTCCTGGAGACGTGGGATAACGTTTGGAAGTTGAAGATGGTGTTTGAGGGAGGTTTGAAGACGAAGAAGAGCTGAAGAAACGAAGTCTGGTGGGTTCCGCGGTGTAGACCGCGGTGCAGACAGGCACCTAGACTGCGGCACGTAGAGCGATCGTGTCCAGGCGATCAAGCGCGGTGTGGACTGCGACGGAGGCAAAGGCATGTACCGCAGCACAGAGAGCGGTGGTTGACAGTGGCTTTTTACGATATCGGAAGCGGGGTGCATGCCGCGACCTAGACCGCATGAACAACGTGTTTTACTCAAATAGGAATGTCGCATGGAAATAGGAAAGTGTTTTCTTCTGGAAGTTCTTGTGCTAATCAGAAAAGGAAAGAGTTTATCTTCATGAAGAATAGAAAAGTCCTGTAACAAGAAGGCTTGTCATAAATAGGAAATAGTATTTATGTGGAACAAGTAAGTCTTGTACGTTTAGGAATAGGATTTCCTTTTATGTTAAAACTCCTTGTAACTAGTATAAATAGACCTTGTATCTAGGTTATTTTACGGGTGGAGAAAAAGAACACCATGTAACATCAGAGAGTAGTAGAGAGATCGGGGTGAGCGACCCGTGGGAATATCCGGGGAGGGATCTAAGGGAATATCAGTGGATCAAGTAAGAGATCCGTGGGTGATATTCAGGGGAGATATAGGGAATATTATGGGGTTCTTGGTAAGGATCTTGGTAGCGTGGTTTGAGGTTTGGGTGTGAGAGAGAATCTTGGAATATATGGTTGTAACAATTTATCATGTAGTGAAATTTTCTCTGTCGTCCTGACGGCACGTGGTTTTTTACCCGATTTGGGTTTTACACGTAAATCTTATGTTGTGATTGGTTCATTTTCTCTCATCTATTTTTCTGCTATTGACGTTATTAATTGCTATGAGTTATGGGTATATATTAAGCACGACGATTCCGCATTTATCGGTTCCAACAAAATATCTCCAACACATGGCTGAGTCAACTCGTGACGTGCCTGGCACGTCACGAGCGAACTTGGGAGTTGGGTCATGACCAGCTGAACTCAACGTCAAATGGTGAGTGAAATTGGAGTTTCTAAGAGAGAACAGCGTCCCAGATATGTCAAGGCCATGCAGCAGAAGCCATCAAAATTCATATTCTTCAAGCTTGGAAGCTACGCTGACCTGCCAAAACACGTCAGCAAAAGCCCACTGACATGCCCACACACATGTTAGCATATACCATCAAGACTAATTTTTCGTTGAGTTGGGCTACTTTTAATTTACAGTGAAAGTTGGCTTAATAACATTTTTTTTACTTCATACGATGCGTTTTAAGAAAACGGCACCGTTTTCGATCCTCGTCTTCGTTTAGATTCGAATTGTTTGATAAATTATAAATGATGATAAATAATGATCTCCGATTGAGGAGCCCGCCCCAAACAACAAGAGACTCGTGAGTACACTGCTAAGGTTGCCCATATTTTGCCGCCTGAGAAGTTATGCCTTGTCCTCACCATCTTGATCTGATGTTTGGTGCTTTGGAGAATTGGAGAAGGCGACCCTGATTGCCAAAAGAAATGTGAAAGCTAACAACAAAATTCTCTACGTAGAATATGACACTCTCAATATGGTGTTGCTATCTGCAGAAATAAATGCGAGTTTAACATGAAAAAAGCGTACTATAAAATTTGAATATATGAACAACTCTGTTCACTGATGTTTCAAGAACAAATGTTATGGTATCTGTCTGTTGCTTTCACAGAATCCTGCAAATGTTATTACAACTTCATCAAGAAGCTATACAGTGATATACTCAAAAGTCAAAATGGGATTTGATGTGTCTTGTTCGAATCTTCTATAACAGTTTAGCGACATGAATATCGTCATATATGTCCTCTTTTTCCATTAAGCTTTATGTAAGCAAAGCCCTCAGATAATTCATAGGCTAATGTGTTTTTTTCTTAATTCGTAAGCCTCTTCTACTTCAAAGGACTAAGCCTAGTTTACCACAGTGGCTTCCTAGCTAACTTGGAAGATCATGAAAATTTACTGTAGTCAACGGTCACCCACTGCCAAAGGTGCTTCAATGCTCTATCTCGCAAATGCCATAGCATATGCTATTGCAGTAGGTCAAATGATGCTTCAAGCAAAGACAAACAAGAAAAAAAAAAAACAGAGTGCAGAGCAAAACAGGAATCAAACATCAACCCCACGCAATCCTATCCGAGTTATCAGTGACAAGGGGGTGGACCCACATTTAGTCTAGGTAGGGCCCGTATAGTACCTGATTTAAAAAAAAAAGAAGAGGAAAGTGATAGAGGGGTCAAAAATTAAATAACACTTTTTCGAGAGATATTTCAATATTGTCACTGATTTAATAACTTATGTTTAAAAGTCACCTATTGTAGTGAACAGATAAAAATACCCTCAATAGTTGTTCCATCAAAGTAATTCATTCATTTTTTACAGTGAGAGTTTTGAAACAGAGAGAGAAAGTTTCGTTGAAACTCAAGCGCTAAGCAGATGCATTCGGGAGTCGAGCTCCCGTCTAGCTTGTGGTGGTCGAGTTGCCCGGTCAGCTCTCGGGGGGGCAAGGGACAGCGCCCCCGGAGCTTTTTTTTCTTGTCAGTACTTAAAAGGCTCGAAACCTTTACTAAAAAACTTACTCGATTTAACTAAACCAATTTTTGATTTGTTGTGTGTTGATAAAAGCTCGAAATCTTCCCAAAAATCTTGGAAATAGTCAAAAAAATAAAAGCTTAAACCAATAGAAAAAAAACTAGAACTAATAGAAAAAAACTCGGACCGATACAAAAAAAACTCGAAATCTTTCCAAAAAAGCTTGGAAATAGTCAAAAAAATAAAAGCTCGAACCAATACAAAAAAACTCGAACTAATGAAAAAAAGTTCGGACCAATACAAAAAAAACTCGAACTAATGGAAAAAAAGCTCGGACCAATACAAAAAAGCTCGGACTAATACAAAAAAAACTTGAAATCTTTTCAAAAAAAGCTCGAAATCCTTCCAAAAAAGCTCGGAAATAGTCAAAAAAATAAAAGCTCGAACCAATATAAAAAAAGCTCGAACCAATACAAAAAAAAGCTCAAACAAATACAAAAAAAGCTCGAACCAATGGAAAAAAAAGGTCGGACCAATACAAAAAAAACTCGAAATCTTTCCAAAAACACTCAGAAATAGTCAAAAAAATAAAAGCTCGAATCAATACAAAAAAAACTCGAACCAATGGAAAAAAGGCTCAGACCAATACAAAAAAAGCTAGAACCAATGAAAAAAAAGATCGGACTAATACAAAAAAAGCTCGGACCAATAAAAAAAAGCTCGGACCAATAAAAAAAAGCTCTGACCAATACAAAAAAAGCTCGAACTAATGGAAAAAAAGCTCGGACCAATACAAAAAAAGCTCGAAATCTTTTCAAAAAAGCTCGAAAATAGTAAAAATAAATAAAAGCTCGAACCAATACAAAAAAAGCTCGAACTAATGGAAAAAAAGCTAGAACCAATACAAAAAAATGCTTGAACTATTAGAAAAAAAAAGCTTGAACCAATCGAAAAAAAGTTCACAAAAAAATGAAAAAAAATATCGGAAAAAAATAAAAATAAAATCATACAAATTCTGGAAACTACATGTTCATATACGGATTGAAACATTGTTAAACCAGTCACAAATACATGAAAGAAAATAAGGAGAATGATTTTCAGATAACGTTTTTAGAAAGAGAATATAACTTTTCTTTTTTAAAGTGTAGATAGAAGCACAAAAACAAATTTTAAGGACAATTTAGATTATTCACTGTAATAGGTGCTTTTTAAACATAATTTATTAAACTGGTAATATCATTACAACACCACAAAAAAAATTCCTCACCATTTTCATATGTGGATGTAATGGACAATGATGACGTGGGTTATTGAGCCATGTGCTCTCTCCAACCTATCCTTATTTGTGCTAAGAGGAAAGTGACATTTTCGGTTCCTTTTATTGCCATTATTTTTTATCATAATTACAGTTTTATCCCTCATTTTATAATAAATAATTAACTATGAGAATAAATTCTTTTCAATTTAGTATTACTCACTTTTTCATTATATTTTTCCCCTATTTCTGAATAAATCCTTTCCAATCAGTATTTCATTAAAATATTATCTCCTGCTCTAATTCTAAATTCTTTAGATATTTTTTTTATTGATTACTATAAATATTTCAATTTTTTGCTTTCTTATATAGTAAAACAATTCATTCTCTCATTTCATATTTTATAGTCATTATCAATATCTCATCCGTACTCAATTTCTAGTTAGTTAATTCAATTTATATTTTATATTAATTTTTTTTTTGAGTTTTTCTTATTTTAAATAGTTTTAGTTTGGTATACATCCCATCAATAAATCCTAAAACCTCAAATTTTAATTTATTATATCATAATTGTTCATTTAATGGCATGATTCAATTATTTTGATCTCTAGTATTTTTTTTATTTTATAATTTTAATTTTTTTTATTATAAATTACATTGTGATTATGCTCTATGTATAAATATTATTTTTTTTTGTTTTATTTAGATTTATAATATTTTTTCTATTGGTATTGATGATTTTCTTAAAAAAAATATGTAACAGTTATGGAGAAGTATTTGAAAAGACCATCAACACTTGAGATGAGACCATCTTAAAAAAAAAATACAGAAATCAATCTAGCCGATTTCCCTACTGATCCGGAGTAGATTTATTTCAGTCTTTTTTTTTATTATAATAATACTAATTTTATTTTGGTCTTAATTTTTTCAATATTTTTATAACTTTATTCAGGTGTACCACCTGAAAAAAAAATCGCCACTGGACTAACCCAACCCTTTTTAACAAGACCATCAGCGAAGGGTTGGTCGATCTTGGAACCTTAATTAATCATGCCCAATACTTCTTACGAACTTAATCCAAATTTAAGGATTCAGAGAGCTCCTTTTGTTTTAATCAATGTCAAACTAAATTCGTGAGATTACAATTTTAATGAATTTTATTTTCCATTTGATTTAGTAAATTTAAAAATGTGAAACCACTATTAAAAAAAATCGGACATTTTGTCACGGATATGGGGTGTTGCAAATAGATATATCCAAAAAAAAAACATTGTTGTAAATAAAAGCATTAAATGATTTTAGAAATCGAAAGAAATATGGAAATTTAATTATAAAAATGATGTTATAAACAAGTTGAAAGCCAGAGACTTGTATGAATTGATTCATACAAAATGAAGCACACGAAACCAGGTTACGGGCATGCATGCATTTCAAAGTTTTTCAACACAACATAGTTTCCATAAACAAGTCTTCTTTAGATTTTATTTTTGAAACAATTAAAATTTATTCAAAAGGCGCCGCGAAAGCAACCAGCAACAACAGCAAACCAAAATGGGCCAGGTACACAAGAACAGGGGAAACACGAACACAGATGAAGCATGCCTAAAGGAGAGGCCAAAAAACTACCTCTGCTCGAAGAACATAGCAAAAACAACCGCCCAAGACAGGGGAACAGAGACCAACATAGAAAAAAAAAAAAAAAAAAAAAAAGGAGCCCGAAACAGAGGCCAAAGCAGGCAAAACACAACCAAAACACCAAAGGAAGGCTTAACCATCAATGCACCAACCTTCCATATTCGAATCAGCTGTGGTCGCCCATTTGGCTAAACTATCCACGAAAGAATTTGTAGCGCTCGGGATAAAAATTATAGAAACATTTGGCATGACCTACAACCTAGCAACCTATATAAAATATTTACTAATTATCTTTTCCACTTATATGTTCAAATTCTGTTTTATATCCTCTACCGATTAATGTTTTTAAAAAACTTAACCATCTTTTATTAATAAAAGAATTTTTCTTCTATATTTTTATATATAATTCTACAACATTATTATAATCTTTTTTAACCGTAAAAGTCTCATTATATATATATATATATGAAATTGATTTAAAGATTTTATAATATCT
Organism: Dipteronia dyeriana; assembly: GCA_032871835.1. NCBI lineage: Eukaryota > Viridiplantae > Streptophyta > Magnoliopsida > Sapindales > Sapindaceae > Dipteronia > Dipteronia dyeriana. The sequence continues at coordinate 26,183,049 of CM065300.1, read as the reverse complement.
AGAATTTCTAATTCAGTGCTTGATCTTCTAATTTCAGCTTCTCAAAACTTTCCACTAGTATACATGTCTATTTCTTCAGTATTTTTTAAACGTCATTTTATAGGTTTTTGAATTAATATTCCTGCTCATCATTTACTAATAGCATCTGTTTGCTAATTCTATTAAAACTTTATCTACAGAATTAATAAGATTTATAACACTCATGCTTTAAAAAGTTATAAATTTAAATGTACAAAATAGAAAATTAATATCAACATGATAATGTTCAATATAAAATTCAACAAGACATATATCGTATGTTTTAAAACTAAGAGATTTTCATATGTTGTAATTAGAAGTCTGCATTTCTGTAACTACTTATATGAGCAAACTATTAAAGCAAAAGGTAATTAGGCTCTGATACCAATTCCAAGCGGTTATGCAAAATAAACGGGTCTTTCGAGATTCCATACTTTTTTTTGATTCAAACAGGATTTATATAGGACCACTAAAAAGTTTTTCACAGAAAACTATAAAAATATTGTTTCAAATTAATACGGGACTCTACTAGACACTTTCACAGAATAGATTGCATAAAAGATCGTGCAGAAAATACTAGGACCTCGTTACTCTAAAAAATTAATAATTTTCTTATGTTTTCGTTAACCTGACAAGATTCCTTAGTGGTTAACAAATAAACGAAAGATTAGAGAAGAAATACAAGAAAGCTTACTCGAAATCTAGAAATATGCACAATTTTTTTTTTATTGCTAAAGCATTACATGAAAATAGAAAAGAGGGTTGTTTACAAAAGATTGTGTGGTGGATGATGATTATAAGATTGTGTGTTGAGTGTGTTTTCTATATGAGAGGTAAGACACTAATTATACAAGAAAAGCAAAGCCTAAAACAATGGCCGACCTATGGAACCAAAATTTTTACAAAGTCAGGAGGGAAACTGTAAAGGTTGCCGACACTTTTGTAGTTTGTTTTTGTCTATAGACGCTTTCGTCTTTTCCTGTCGACATTACAGCTTTATACGGCTGATATTGTTGTGTTGTTTTTTTATCTTTTTCTACCGAAACTATTCTTGATAAGAGCTTACGTATTTAGATTATGATAAACTTCTTCATCAAAATTGTCAAATTCTTCTTTATCTTCTAGAAGGGGATCTCCTAGTCTGATTTTGTCTTCCTCTTTGATTTCTCTAAGAAAATCATCTGTTTCTGGACTGAGAAAAATCCATAGAATAAGATATTTAGACCAGACATCTTGAGTTATGATGAAATTGACATGTGAGGAGTTTGTCCGATCAGTATAGGCCTGTTAGTGTTTATGCAAAGAAACAATAAATGCTGAGCTTCTATGTCTACTGGTGCTTTTTCTTATTACTTTTAATTCTAAAAGATCTTTTATATGCATTTTGCTTTCTTTTCAATCTTGTAAACTATAATGTAAGTCTTGTGTGATTATAATAATATCAAGGTTTATTATTTCTATTTTGTATGTTTCAACACTATCTTTATTTATGGGATTATTTTCTATAATATTTAGATCTTCTAATTATTTCATTTTCTGCTTTATTTCAATAGGTCAGTTTTGTAATCTTTTTTATTTTTAGTGTTTAAACAACATTCTTTTCTAAGATATTCATCTAATTCTTCATTGCTTATGACTTCTCTAAATTCTAATTATGTATCTAAATTTTCTAACAACGAATCAAAGTACTCTATGCTAATTGGATCTTCTATATTAGTTGCTTTCTTTATATAAGAGATATTTCTAGTTTCTAGCTTTTGTTGAACAAAAGTAGATTTTTTAAAGAAATTAACGTCATTTTGGATAATTAATATACTTCCATTATTTTATAATATAATATTTAATAATAAAATGAATTTATAACTTCCTGTTGCTTTGTGACTAAATTTTAGGGTAAAATATTTTCTATAAATCAGTTTTGATTTATAGAAAATATTTTGTTAGAACTTAGAACTACAGTGAAGAGCAAAAAAGTTGTAAAGCAAAAATAAAAAGGAAATCTGAAATATAAATGAATTCCAGTTACCTTCCCGTTTGTTGGGTTGAATGGACAGGTGTCTCTGTTCCTACTTTACCCAAACCTGATGGGAAAAAAGCCAGGCATTGAAGAAATTGAGGTATTCTAGCAATTCAAAGCCTAACACAAACACTGACAGTTGACATATACCAATTTAACAGATAGAAAAGTTAATTATATTAGCATCTAAAAATGCTTCATTGAAAATTTCCACTATACTACGAAAGGAAGCACTACACATGAAAAATCGTGATGTAAGATTGTAGTGGTAGGATGCATGAAAGACAGATAAGGAGGAGGGCGAGCTGCATCTACAAAAGTAGTTTACATACTAATAATTGGTCAGACTATCAATTTTCCCTTCTACTTCTAGAGAGAACCTTGTACTACAACTGATCTTTCTTAAAATGAAATAAAAAACTTTAATAAACATATCATGGATAGTGTTTATCTCGCATAACAAATCAACTGTCCATGAAATTGATTTAACTAGTAATGTAGACTGAATTAAATATGTTCTCATACGTGTTGAAGTATGAATCCTGCTTCCGATTTTTAAACAAACAGTGTAATACCTTCAACTGAAAAAGCAACACGAGCTTCATGTACAGGACTTCGTTCCAAATCGCCACTCGCCCCATCCTCAGCAAGCAAATCGAACACAGATATTTCTGGGAAATAAATGTCAGATGAAAAGGAAAAGTTTAAGAAGGGTATAGAATTCTCATACATGTTTATAATAAGAAGTGATGACAAGAATAGCCCCAATAAAAAGATGGGTGGGTCCATCCAAGGGGCTTCACTAATGAAAGTATAACTGGAGATGTCTAGAAATAAAATTTGCAAGCTACAAGTCTAACCGGAGATGTCTAGAGAATTAGAGAGTTCAAAACTTGTATTAAGTGGATATTGGATCCTTACGCTGCACAGCAGTTGCATTCCAGAAATCCGGTTCATAATTGCTTCCATTGAAAGTGCTGCTATGATCATCAGGTGCTCTAAATGACGCACCTTGAGACAATAGCATTCTGTCACGGGGTGAGATTTCATCTAGGCACACCTGTGCGGCACTTAGGCAACTTCCGTGAGAATGTTGCTAAGTAAGCCTTGGAAGAGGGACACTCAGGCAAGTTCTTGGACGAACGTTGCTGAGTGTGAAGATGCGGAAGCGATTTAGAGTGGGGAGAGTCGAGAGAGGGTTGAAATGGGGAGCCCGGAGACAGAGGATCGGTGGGACTTACGAAAGAAGACCACGATGCTCTGGATCGCTAAAATGCTCACAAATACTCTCAAAGGAAGAGTTGTATTAATGAAAGAATTCTAGGATGGTTTACAAATGAGAGGTGTTGGCTATTTATAGGTGAGCCACCTCCTTAAGGAATATTGTAGACTAATCTAGACTAATCTAGCCTAATAGTGGAAATTAAGTCTCCAGAATATTCTACACCTATCTAGATAAGTACAAGAATTGTTTAAAGATGATTGAGTTGCTAGAGACTTCCAGAAGCTTGACCAATGTTGGAATTGTGGAGAGGTCTCTAGAATCTTCCAGGAGTTTGGCAGAGTGAGAGCCTTTGTTGGACTCCTGGGCTTGTAAGCTTGCGGCCCATGACATCCTCCCCCACCTAAGTTTGCAACGTCCTGGTTGCGTGGGCGCTGAGTATGTTGGAGTAGGCCGCAAGTTAGGTCATTCGTGCGAAAGGTCTTCGGCTTGGGAAGCCTCCCTTGAGGGATCGAATTTAAGTCTCACATCCTTAGCTCGATGCAAGTGGGCTGGCTAGGTTTCGAAGGCGATCCAGCATCTCAGGTGCCTTCTATCGCTTCCTATGGCTTGCGCACTTCTTGCTCCTTCGAACGCCTACGGTCAACTGGTTCTGTGGAGAAGTGGGAGAACTGGGTTACTCCTCAAGCTTTGCGGCGGGCTGCATCATTGGCTCGGTGCAAGTGAGCTTGCTTGGCTTTGAAGGTGATCCAGCATCTCGGGTGCCTTCGATCGCCTCCCATGGCTTGCACGCTTCCTGCTCTTTCGAACGTCCCTGGGCGTTAGTTTTGTGGAGAGGAGGGAGAGCTGGGTGTCTCCTCGAGTCGTGTTATGGATGGCATCCTGCATGGCTCGGGCAGGGATTCCGCCTGGATGGAGAGTGCATTGGACTTGCTTTGCTTGTTGTGGGAGCGTTGGTCGTCACGAACAAGCGTTTGGATTTCGAATCGAGCAACTTCGCTATCGGAGAGCGTGGCTCGTGTTAGCTGTGATTGCTCTATGGTGGTAACTTCGCTATCGGAGTGCATGACTCGTGCTAGCTGTGATTGCCTAGTAACGAGCTCCGAACCCTGCTGCTTGGAACCAACCTGCTCTGATACCACCTGTCACGGGGTGAGATTTCATCTAGGCACACCCGTGCGGCACTTAGGCAACTTCCGTGGGAATGTTGCTAAGTAAGCCTTGGAAGAGGGACACTCGGGCAAGTTCTTGGATGAACGTTGCCGAGTGTGAAGATGCGGAAGCGATTTAGAGTGGGGAGAGTCAGGAGAGGGTTGAAATGGGGAGCCCGGAGACAGAGGATCGGTGGGACTTACGAAGGAATATCACGATGCTCTGGATCGTTAGAATTGTCACAAATACTCTCAAAGGAAGAGTTGTATTAATGAAAGAATTCTATGATGGTTTACAAATGAGAGAGGTTGGCTATTTATAGGTGAGCCACCTCTTTAAGGAATATTCTAGACTAATCTAGCCTAATAGTGGAGATTAAGTCTCCAAAATATTCTACACCTATCTAGATAAGTACAAGAATGGTGTAAAGATGGTTGAGTTGCTAAAGACTTCCAGAAGCTTGACCAATGTTGGAATTGTGGAGAGGTCTTTAGAATCTTCCAAGAGTTGGGCAGAGTAAAGGCCTTTGTTGGACTCCTGGGCTTGTAAGCTTGCGGCCCGTGACAATTCGCTCGTCACAAGAACAACACAAACTCTTGCAATATAATCATATTCAAGGGCATATCAAGCATGTGTATATACACACAAAAATCACATCTTTGGGGATGCAGTCTCTACGTGGTAGCCTGGTTCCTGTTTCAGCACAAGAGCATTATGAACCAAACATCAAATATCCACTTAGTATATTAGTACACACACTTGGGCTGATAGATAAAACACATGCCTGCTAGCTTGATTTCAACAGAATCTGCAGGAGTAGCTATATATGTTGGTAAAGATATTTGCCAAACCCCTCGTGACATCATAATTCACAGTAGAAGCATTGAACCTCGGATCTTCTCTTTCTTCTGTTTTTGTATGTTTCTACAAAATAGGAACAGCGTGTAAGAAAAACAACTACAGACAATGCATCTTGCCCCATCAAACCAGAAATACTTTCTGAGTGACATCATAATGCCTAAATCATCATCTTCAAATTTGACAAAATTATTAAATCACAGAAAAATTTCTCATTAAAATTGTGTGTTTTACTTAAATGACCAATGTTATTGCTCTGCCCAACTCTTGGAAGATTCTAAAGACCTCTCCACAATTCCAACATTGGTCAAGCTTCTGGAAGTCTTTAGCAACTCAACCATCTTTACACCATTCTTGTACTTATCTAGATAGGTGTAGAATATTTTGGAGACTTAATCTCCACTATTAGGCTAGATTAGTCTAGAATATTCCTTAAAGAGGTGGCTCACCTATAAATAGCCAACCTCTCTCATTTGTAAACCATCATAGAATTCTTTCATTAATACAACTCTTCCTTTGAGAGTATTTGTGACAATTCTAACGATCCAGAGCATCGTGATATTCCTTTGTAAGTCCCACCGATCCTCTGTCTCCGGGCTCCCCATTTCAACCCTCTCCTGACTCTCCCCACTCTAAATCGCTTCCGCATCTTCACACTCGGCAACGTTCATCCAAGAACTTGCCCGAGTGTCCCTCTTCCAAGGCTTACTTAGCAACATTCCCACGGAAGTTGCCTAAACTTCCAGAAGTTTGCAAAAAAAATTCCAGAAAACTGTTTTGTTCAACGAAACGAAGAAATTGAACTTCACATTTCAGGTTCCAAGTATGCCTGAGCTACCCTAATCTGAAAACAATATTCTGAATCGGAAATGTTAATTATTAGTCCAAGCATATTCATATTGCTCAACAGATCAATAAGTAATCAAACCATACCCCACATTCTTAAAAACTTTTACACACAGACACACAACAGATTCAACATGTTTACATAATCGTGCATGTAAATTAAACAGGAAATAAATTTGACAAAATGATTAAATCACATAAAGAATTTTCATTAAAATTGTTTGTTTTACTTAAATGGCTAATGTTATTGCTCAGCATCATACCTCAATCCCATTTGATCAACTAGTTAAACTAGAAAGAACATAATTCAAAGACCTGCCCCATAAGTTTGCAAAAAAGTTTCCAAAAGGTGTTTCGTAAACGAAACCAAGAAATTGAACTTCACATTTCAGGATCCAAGTATGCCTTAAATATCCTAAATCCCTAGTCTGAAAACAATATTCTAAACCGGAAATGTGAATTATTAATCCAAGCATATTCAAATTGCTCAACAGACCTATTTGCATTTTCTAGTACCTTAAAATCTAGGGGTATTATTGATTTAGTCCCTAAGTTTTTTCGATTGTTTTTTTTTTTACTCACTTATTCAATTGTTCCTTCTGTAAGTCAAACGTTAGTCTGAGCTAACGGAAAGCGGGGTATTTTGGTTATTTCCAGATATTTATGTAATACTAATAAAATTAATATTATAAATACAAATTTAAATATGATAAATAAATAAAAAACATTTCATAAAGAAAAAAACCATTCATTCAAAAACTAAAAACAACCAAAACAAAATCAAATACATAATCAAATATAATCTTCCTAAGAATCATCATCCTAAGAACAATCATCAAACATCATCCAACTCACCAAATCTTTCTGAGAACCATTATCAATCATCTTCATTCTCTACAAACCAAATACATAATAAAAACACCACCACTAATCACCATCTCAACCACCAATCAATATCGGACCACCATCACCACTGGATCTACAGTTCTTCATCATCACCACCGGACCACCATTACTAGATAGACGATGCGGCTCCCAGATCGACAGTCTCCTCGATCGGCTCCCCAGATCGATCGACGATCTCCTCGGCTTCTAGATCGATCAATGGTGTGAATCAAACACCAATACCTGGGTTCGATTTGATGATGGGAGGAGCGGCTAGGTTCGCGGCGGTCGGCATTAGATGGAGAGAGAGAATCGAGAAGCTTCTTTTGGGTCTCATTTTTGTTGAATGGAGAGAGAGATCGAGAAAGAGACGGAGAGGTCGAGAAAGACAATGATAGTGAGAGAGAGCGAGAGAGAGAGAGAGAGAGCGAGATGGAGATCATCAATGGGTTTCATTTTTGGTGTTTGGATTTCATTGAGATCATCAGATGGAGATCATCACAGAGAGAGAGAGAGAGAGATACTGAATCAGTGGTTGGGTATCATTTTTGTTGAAGGTCGTGTTTGAATTTTAATGAATTTTTTTTTTTTTGGATCAACTGAAGATGATCTATGTTCTTTTAAGTTTTAATTTTTTTTCACTTGGTCAGGATCTTCACGTAATAAAAAAAAATCTTAAGTTTAATTGTATGATTTGTTGGGTTTGGGTTTGGGTTTTATGGGATGAAGTTGCGGTGTGGTGGTTTGCTAACGGTGGGTGATTTGTGTGATAATTTAATGTGGGTTTCATTTCCAGATTCAAATTTTTTTTAAACCATTTATGTAAATATTTATTATTTAATATTTTAATATTTAAAGTTAAATTATAAAACTTGACAAAGTTAAAGGGTGAAATGGTCATTTGATTTAACTTAAGGGTAAAATGGTCAAATTACTTTTTCTGAGACGGTTGATCGTCAAAATTCTTGTCAGAAGGATCAAAATGAGTGGTTTTGAAAAATATAGGATCCAATCCTGTGAAAATTGAATAAATGAGTAAAAAAAAAACAATTGAAAAAAATATAGGAACTAAATCAATAATACCCCTGAAATCTATTTTTACAGATAACACATTCAACATGTTTACATAATCGTGCATATACATTAAACAAGAAACAAAATAATCGAAAATTTCGAAATACCACTGGAGCAAGCAGACTTATGCTCTTGAGCAGCTGTTGACAAGTTCAACAAAGTTAGAACATCCAGTGATCTATGCTCTTTGTGATCACTATAGCTCTCTAAAACAGCCATCTGCTGCTGTTGTCTTCTCCTTTTCTCCAAGTACCTTCAATTTTTCCTCAAAAGCAAATAAATTAATTGAATAAGAAAACAATTACAATTTGAACAACCAAAATTACAACTAATATTCAAGAATTTCACAATGTATACCTCTTCTGAGTTGACTTCCTTGACTGTAATTTTTCTCCAAGACATTTCATGAAAAAAAAAAATAAACTTTAATATGTCAATACGAACACAATTACTAGGGTCCCGTCCAACAGATGTTTTTCAGTCCGTTTTCGTTTTTATTTTTCAAAATCGATTTCGAAAACGCGTTCGTTAACCGTTTTTTATTTTATTTTCGAATATATATATATATATATATATATGAAAGACAAAATCAGTGTTAAAAGTGAAAGATTTAAAAAACATAAAATACTTGTTTTTTGTTTTCGTTTTCGTTTTTCATTTTGTTTTTCACTTTTTTTTATATAAAAAAAAACTTTTTTTCTAAACTATTAATTGTACTGTTATGCGTTTGATATTACTAGGACAAGACGAGACAAGATTTTCAAATGACCAAAGTGCCCCTCTTATATATATATATATTATAATATTATATATTATAATATATAAACTATAATATATAATATTATCAATATTTATATATAAAGTATAAAATATTATAATATTTAGAATATTAATATATATAATTATTAAATATATATTATATATGTATACATAATATATCTAATATTATATATTTATATAGGATATAATGTAATATATTATGTATTATTATATATAAATAATATTATGTAATAATATATATAATATTATAATATAAATTATAATATATGTAATAATATTTTATATATATTTTATATATTATTGTTAAATTTTATATATTATAATTATTTATTTATAATTTAAGAGTTTAGTTTTGATTGATTCATTTTTTGATATGTGTTTTTGAATTAATTTTTTATGTTTTACTTTTGTTCAATTTAAAAATTATAACACAAAAGTTATATTAGTTAATTATTCAATCAATTTGTTTATAGTTGTAATAATATTAAATAAAATACCAAAATTGATATTTTAATTTTTGATAGTTTTTAGTTGACCTACCAAACGCGCTTTTTCCATTTTCATTTTCAAAATACAGCTATCAGTATATGCCACTAGATGCATTTTCAGAATTCGAAACTGAAACCAAAAACACTATTTTCATTTTCATTTTCATTTTTATTTTCGAAAAACAGTAACTGAAAAACACTTACAGGACGGACCTTAGAGCTTCTGAGTTCTCTATGAAATTTCACATAAATCACGAAAACATAAAACAAATCCACAAAAATCAAATCACTTGGTCGTCACTTTCCATCTCGAACCTCCCATCTATTGAAGCAAATTTCTTGTTTTGCATAAACCTTTCAGTCCGTTTTTGTTTTTGTTTTCTAAAAATAATTTCGAATTCTCGTTCATTTTTTTTTACCGTTTTTCATTTTTTTAAAAAAAAAAACCAAAAATAAAAAACAAAATCAGTGTTAACAATGTTAAAAACATGGCCCCGTCTTGTAGCTGTTTTTCAGTTCGTTTTCATTTTTGTGTTTCAAAAACGATTTCGAATTCGCGTTCTTTAACCGTTTTTCATTTTATTTTTAAAAACCGAAAATCAAAATGAAAAACTAAATCAGTATTAACAGTGAAAATTTTAAAAAACACAAAATATATGTTTTCTTTGTTTTTCATTTTTTTTTTAAATATTTTTATCTTCTTCTTCTTTTCTAATCCTCTTCTCTGATCCGTTTCTTCTTCTGCTCCTCCGAACATTTTTCTTCTCCGATCTTCTTTTTTCTTCTTCTCTGATCCTCTTTTTCTCCTTCTCCGATGCTTCTTCTTCTCCTATCCTTCTCCTTTTTCGATCCTCTTCTTCTTCGATCTTTTTTTTTTTTCTTTTCTTCTTCTTGACCGATTTGGTTTTCTTTCTTTTTCTTCTTTTTAAATTTTTTAAATTTTTTTGTATTACCGTTATTTATAATTATTAAAATAATACTTATTTATAATTTAAGAGTTTAGTTTTGATTAATTGATTAATTGATTTTTTTAGTAATTTGTGATGTATTACTTTTATTTAATTTAAAAATTACAATACAAAAATTATATTGCTTAATTATTTAATCAATTTGTTTATAATTGTAATTCTATTAAACAAAATGTAAAAATTGATATTTTAATTTTTGTCAATTTTTGATAGTTTTCACTTTTCAGTTAACCTACCAGACGCGTTTTTTCCGTTTTCATTTTTAAAATACAGCTTTCAGTATATGCTACCAGACACATTTTCAGAATTTGAAATTGAAACAAAAAACACTGTTTTCATTTTTATTTTTATTTTCGGAAAACAGGAACTAAAAAACGCTTACAGGACGCGGGGAATTGGAGGTACTGTATTTGAATGAAATTCCAATTTTGCTACTTTTGCTTTGGTCAATATTATGCATGTGAACGTGATTCGTTAACTTATGAAGTTCAATGCTACACATAAAATTTAACATAAAATATATGTAATTTGATGATAATCATGTGAAAGTAGAGATATTGTATTAAATTGAAATGACCATGCAAATGCAGCAAACCTCGAATGTATGACATAATAAATAAGTGGAAAATGTGAAAAACGTCAAAGTTGTCATAAATAAAATGAAATAACATATAAATAAAATATAAAAGGGATGAGAGTATCGTAAACATTATATATAAAAGATAATTAAATCTCGTATTGTACGCATAGGTATGAATAAACGTGTACCTGGAAGTACAACGGAAACAATTCAAATCGTAGAGACTTAATCCTAAATCTATAATAACGTGATAACCTGAAAAGAAAACAATATAGAGTCTTCTACTCTCTTTTCACATTCCTCAGATTACCTAATGGGGAGACAATTCTGAAAAATGTTATGTGAGTGAGAATAGGGACCCCCTATATATAGTATAACTTCCTAAAATTCTAACCCATAAAGAATTCTCAAAACCATAATAGGATGGCTAGTCCTAATAAGAATACTAGATCACACATATACAATAGCTCATACCATATCCTACATATATTTAATGTAGTTAAGGTGCACCAAGCTCTACAAATATTGATCACATTAATAACGGTCTTTATCCGCTCAAGCTAAAAGCTTGAGATTTCTTACCATAACCAACTATCTGTGTGCACACAATAACAAATATGGCAAATAACTTAACATGCATATACAATATATTCTCGAGAATATGAAACAAACATGCATAGAATAAATACAGTTAATATAATAAAAGACAACTCCTACTAACCAAATACATCAAAAAGTTCAATCCAAATGTAGGATACAAATTGCTCCATAAAACTTCTGGAGTCAAATATCTTGGTTAGTGTATCAACAGTTATTTTACATGTGGCTATAAGAAACTCACAACTCGTAAATCTGCTCTTACCACAATATCCATATGGTTAAACTTCTGAGATCTCTTATCATATTTAGAGAAAATAAATGCAATGAAATTATCACAATTTAGCTCAAAATATGATTTCACAATCAAAATTCTTTAGAGTTGCAATATATAAAGCCACATACTACTTTATTCATACATACATGTGAGCATGAAACAATTAACCTCTACAAATACGATGAAACCTCTTTTTTTTTAATTATTCAATAATACATGTCAAATTGGTTTGAAATCCACAAATTTTACTAATGTAATAATAGAATCAATACATATATATTAAGTCTACATCAAACTATCATTTACGGATACATATATGACATTTTCTTATGAGAACACTCCAATTTACTTGAGGAATTAAAAACTTATGTAAGTTTATCACTTTTACCAATAGGTACCTCAAACAAGTAAACTTGTAATCATATAAATCCTTTAAGTGCTCTATTAATCTATTTTCTCAATAGCATTATCAAAATAAGCTTGTTTGAGATTTTTCATCTCGAAATACTAGAGATAAAATTCTTAATGTCACATAAATGACAACACAGAGCACATGAAAAATAAACTTACTCCCACTGACTCTCAGTTATGTCTAAAGGCATAATAAAACTTTTAACAAAGTTATTAAGTGCCATTACTTTATTCAACTAAACACTATCGACTGGAAACTTGATTAACTATGCCAATGAAGTCTCAAGGTATGCAAACTTAATACTCGTTTTCCAAGTAAAACCTTCAAGCCATAAATCTGACCACAGGACTTTCAACCAATTAGTTTGCAACTATTTGACAACTAAATCAAAACACTAACACCAATGACATCCAAAATTACAATTCAACAAACATGACATTTATTTAATATAAATATCCCCCCCCCCCCTAAGAATGTATAATGCCTAGATACAATTATTCTCATAAATAAAACAGAACAAGTTTTATGAACTATTCTCAATAGTTTCTAATCTTTACAATCATATCCTTATATTTTATGAGATCACTTTTAATTCAATTAATCAAAAGACTTAAAAATGAGAATTTAAAATAATCAAAATGTCCTACAAATCAATTATCTCAATTATACCTTTGGTCATATGATTAAAAAGGTTATATCTAAACTACAAGAACAATCATAATCTAATTCTATAATCAAAAAGTAGAATTTATAATACGATAAGAGTTCGAAAACCCATAAAGATTATTATTTACAAACTCATCATATAATATCTATTATCTTAAATAAGCTTCAAGTTATTAATTTAAATTCTCAGTCATATTATGAAAATTGTACTATGGATTTCAGACCAAAATCGGAAATATCATCCAATAAAACGTTTAGAGGTTAAAGATAATTTAAATATTATCATGAATTCAATTGAATTCTAATAAAACCTCTAAACTACTTGGTCCATATTAAATATTGAGTTCCTTGGGGGTGCATCTGGTACGCGGGACGGGACGAGACATGACGGGACAATTTTCTCTTGTCCCACGTTTGGTGCGCTATTAGCATGGGACGGGACGAGATGGGACAAGGTGGGATAAAAACCACAAAATCTTGCCCCACCTCAGACCCTCGGCCAGGTTTGTCCCACCTCAGACCCTCGGCCAGGTTTGTCCCATGCACGGGATAAGCGTCAAAAAGACAATTTTGCCCTAAAAACTTCTAAAAATTGCAACTATATAAATTAAAACCCTAGATCTTTCGTCTCCCTCCTCTTTTCTCTCTTCTCTTCTATTCTCTTCTCTCTTCTCTCTGCTTTCCAACCAGATCACTGTTCTTAGCTCCAAACCGTCGCAACTCGTCACCGACTTGGTTTGCCGGTGCACTCGAACATCGCCGAATCATTGCTATCTTCGCCTCTCTCATGTTGTCATATCACTCAGTCTGGATCTGGTGGTCCAAATCCATGCTTGGGTCTTGGTGCAGTGTTTCTTGGCCTGCTGTTGGTGTTGATGATGGTGGTTTGGTGTTTCTTGGCTTGTCGTCGCTGCCGTTGTGATTGCCAGGCTCGCAATAGTTGAAGATGAAGATGAAGATGAAAAAGATGGTTGGCTTTTGGGTTGGATTAGTTGTATATGGTATTTGTTGAATGAATTTTTGTAGAATTAGAAGAAGATAAGAAGATGAAGACAAATTGAAGTGAAATTTTCAGTTTGTTAGGGCATTTTTTCCAGATCTTTTAGCATTTTTTCCAAATCTTGTGATCATTTTTGTTTATGTGGAGTGTTATAATTTTTTTCCAGATCTTGTGATCATTTTTTCCATATTTTTGTTTATATGGAGTGTGATCATTTTTCAGTGTTATAGTTTCCAGATCTTGTGTTTTAATTTCCAGATCTTGTGATTATATGTTGGAGTATGGTTTTTCAGATTTTATGAGTTAGTCTTCAAACTTAATAAATTTGTTTATAAACATTATGCATGACAATAAGGGTATTTAATTCATTTGAACCTCTTGTCCTATCATGTCCCAGTCGTACCAAACGTACAATAGTACAGTTAACAGTTCTGTCCCAGACGTTCCAAACATAATATGGAACAACTGTTCTGTCCAGTCCAGTCTCGTCCCGTCCAGTCTTGTCCCATCCTAGTACCAAACGTACCCTAGAAGAATTTATAATATAAAATGTATCACAACAAACAACCCACTAAGAGCTTAATTGATAATTAATCAAATAATTCAAAACGTAAATCAATGGGTACCTTTTCTTGCAATAACAAATTATTTTACGTCCTTAGTATTTCTTTGACTTGTTATGTTGAATTGTCAAAATTTTCAGACTATATCCTATGGTGTCTGTACCCTATCAACTTTATCAAAATGACAAACAAAATGCATGACTTTATAGAATAGATTATTCTCCATCTATCTATAATGCATTGAACCTTAACAAACTTTCGACAGTGGATTCACTAAACTTCATTTATCCTTTAATCCTCGCTAAGGTAAAAATCAATTGAAGCGTCTCATTTAATCCATCAAAAGGTCCATCAACCAATATCTTAATGGCATGTATTTAGAAATAGTATAGGTGTTTAAAAAGAATTAAATCACAGTATATTCATGCTCACATTGATTTCCGTAATTATTATTAATAATGATTTAACTTTCATGGCAATCCAACACAACATCATGATCTGTCTTTTGGACATAGATCACAACGCACGTGTTAAAACTTTCCTACATGTGATTAACCTCTTTGGGAGATAGGGCATCACTCTTTATTATTCAATGCTCACAAAACTCACATAAGTGATGACTCTCTTAGACAAATGATCAACACATGTATAGTTTTACCTCAATGCAGATCAAAACCTTAATTATTGATAATCCAACGAATATTATGGAATTTTAATAACTAGTTCACTACGTGAATGCATAGTCATCCAACTCCATAAATATTTCAAACACAATTGATTATATAATTTTAACAAAAAATTATTATAAAATCCTAATGGCCAGTCCACTACGTAGAAACATAACGATCAAACTTTATAATAATTTTGAATATAATCAATTAATGTCCTCAACGAAATAAACAAATCGTAATGAAATATTAATATTAGTCTACTACATGGAAACGTAACCATACAATTCCAAAATAATTTTATAGGTTATGCATTTGTAAACTATGAACTACAAATCCAATATTATTACATCCAACATAAATTTATATATTTCTCTTAATCAATCCGACACGGTCACACATAATTTTCTTTTAAAAAAAAATTTATGCAAAATTATGCAAAATAATGAGAAATATATAACCTCCTTAAATTTATGTTGATTATATATTATTTGTGAGCATATAGAATATGTAGGCATCATTAAGTGTTGGGAAATTTCATTCAATTAAATGAAAATATATTAAAGGCAACTTCCAAAATTTCTAATATTTATATAACATTATATAAATAAATGCCTCAAGATGATGAACCTCCTACGGAGAAGAACATCACCCATCACATGTGTTTAACATTCATAACATATTGTTTAAGTGAATACCTCGAGATAATGAACCTCATACGGAGAAGAACACTACTCATCACATGCATATAATTCCATCATTGCAGTTCTGCAGATGAATACCTAAAGATGATGAACCTCCTACAGAGAAGAACATCACATATCACATGTGATAACCCTCCTACGGAGATTATTAAAACATGCATTTTCATCTTTACAGTTCAAATTTAATAATTGATAACTAACGAACATATCATAATCTTAATGATAAGTCACTACATGAAACATTATAATCCAATTCACGAGAATATTCTATCAATTATTAAAACTTATCAAATTAATAATAGTTAGCCAACTAAATTCTCAAAATCGAAATGATTAGTCACTACGTGAATCATAATCACTCGATTCACGAGAATATTCAAAACAGATTATTAATTTTATCCTCATCAATATTCTATAACCGACGAATTTCTTAAAATCTTAATGATTAGTCACTGTGTGAAATATAATCATCTGATTTACGAGAAAATTCTATCAACTATTGAATCAAAATCATTAATAATCGATAACTGACGAATTTCTCAAAATCTTAATGACTAGTTCACTTTGTGAAAACATAGTCATCTGATTCATGAGAAAATTTTATCAATTATTAATTTTAAACAAACTAATAATTATTATGAAATCTTAATGATTAGTCACTACGTGAAATATAATCATCCGAAATCATAATAATTAGTTATGAACTGCAATTATTTTTCATAAAAAAATTTGGAAATTTTTAAAAATTCCCTCGGATTTTGGTAAATTTCAAATTGGCCCCCATATTTATCAAAATATTAAATTGGCCCCAAATATCTTTTGAAATTATAAATCAGCCCCAACATGTTAACAATTACACATAGATACCTCAGTGTTACAATTAGTTCAAACAGGCCACTGAAAAATTATAAAACAACTCATAATTATATCTAATTTCAAAAGAGCCTAGGAAAATTTTATAATAGTCCAAAACTATATCTAATTCTCAACAAGTGACCCAAACCAAAATCAACCTAAAAACCCTAGGTTTCTTGCATGTGTTATCGTCGTCGCCATAACCACCAGAACGTCACCGGAAGGCAACAAATGACTGCCAAGCTTCGCACAACCCGTAACGTAGATCAGCGAACGATGAAGTCGAAGAATCGCCCAAAACCAATCAAGCTACCGACGACTGGAGGTGAGCTTGGATCGCCCGATCTGAGCCAGATCGTAGACGACGACCGGCGATCGATCTCTTCATCATAAAAAACTTATTTACCGGTGATCGGGTTTGGGTTTGATACCAAGAAGGAAATCACGGATCTGGGTTGAAAATCCCATCGTCCCAAACGGCCAAACCATCGCCAGATCGAGAAAATAAACCCATACTTGGGTTGATTTTAATCTAAATTCTAAATAGGTGTTCTTCTAATGGTCGAATCTATCAACAAATTTCTACCTTGAAACCAACCATAATTAATACCACACAATGGTTTAACACAACTCTTTTTGTACACAAGAACACACACCATATACCAGATAAGTCTAACAACATAAAATAAAAGCATGTTTTACTATTATTGTTATTAATACAATAACATGCCACTATCGAATTTATTACCAGATAGCCATATCAAAACAACAAAAATTAAAATATAGACGAATCTTTAGTATACCACCATGCCATACACATCCTCGAAGTGAACATCGATTTATTATGATAGTAATAATTAATCTAATCTGGTGTGTAAAAATAAACACGGACACGATATCATAAAAACATTCGACCTATGTAACAATACGAGTGGTTCTGATACCACTGTAAGCATTATGTATAAAAGATAATTAAATATTGTATTGTATATATAAGTATGAATAAACGTGTACCTGGAAGCACAACGGAAACAATCCAATTCGTAGAGACTTAATCCCGAATCCATAATAACGTGATAACCTGAAAAGAAAACAATAGAGAGTCTTCTATTCTATTCTCACTTTCCTCGGATTGCCTAATGGGGAGACAATTCTGTAAAACGTTATGTGAGTGAGAATAGGGACCCCCTATATATAATACAACTTCATAGAATCCTAATGTTGGAACCCGGTTCACCGGTCACGCAGTGGAACTAGGTTTTGAATTTTGTATACATATCATATCTGTATCTGGGACCAGTGAACTTTTGATCTTAATTTTTTTTTCGGAACCAATACATACAATATGTAAACTCAGAAAATTGTAATCAATATAATCAGAAGAATATATACTTACCAACGTTTGGAGGCTCCTTCACTTTTCGATATGCTCCTGTCTGAACCAATCTTACCAACGTTTGGAAGCTCCTTTACTCTGCGATGTACTCTTGTTTGAACCACTCGATCTTCCTCGCTATCTCCCGAAACTGGTAACTGCTTGTGGGCGCGTCACAGCCTCAGGAACTTGAATGGAGGATGTAGAGAGAATTAAAGAAACTATTTCTTCTATGTGTTTCAAAAACATATAAAACATGAAACTATATATATCTCACTGCTGCTCACAAATATATATATATATATATATATATATATATATATATATATATATATATATATATCACTGTTGTTTTTGCTATATCACAGATATATATCAATCTCGCCTTGGTCTTTTTTTTAAAAAAAGGAGTTGTTGCTTATATGACCAATATCTCTCAATCACGCCTGCTGTTTGCTTTATATATATATAAATTAAGTATTTACATCCTATGTAAATTCTTCTTTTGACTATTGTTTCATATACACATCAATTTGCATCAAATGCAATCTCTTGTGTTATTAGTTGATATATATCTTTTAATTATCCTTTTCAAATATATCTAATATATTAAAAGTGATAATAAATATTTTAAATTTAAAATTAAATTCAAATACTTAGATAAATGATTTAGTAAAAATAAAATAATCATATTATTTTATCTTCACCTAAATCCATATATTAACTAACACCCTCAAATTAATAGTTAATTAATAATTCATAATTATCAATATAATTAAATAATCTAATTATTTAATTAATTTAACTATTAACATTCATTAATTAAATAATCTCATTATTCAATTTAATTCCCGAATATATACATGTCACTTTTGTAACACAATTAATTGGACAATCTAATTAATTAACCGTGACCCTTGTTACCTAAATCAATCGGGCTAGCAAGGGGACATAATGGACCCACGGTATTTTGAGCTCCAATAATCATCGGAATCATTAATTAAACCCTTTAATTAATATTCCTTGATTATTAACTCCGGTGTTATTCCACTAAAAACCCGAAGCTGTACTCTCTCAATTGTAGACGCTTTTACACAGACCGATACAACTCGGTGTCCATCGATATAGCTATTACATATGGTGTGATCCTCCACAGTAGTTCATAATTAGAGCTGGGTCATAATATCCGTTATACCCCTCTAATCACATATATCCATTAAGTACCATTGATTCTCTAATGGACAATAAATCATATTTCCTTACGGAATTAGAATAGCGCTCATATTGTCCAAGCCCTGAATCAACTCTTAAGGGAACTACCATCTACTTCTCACAAGAATGAGTGGATTCCACTATTGTGTACAAACCTTCACAGCCACAAGCCAAACTGCAATCCCAACATACAAAGTATATTGATCAGGAAATGCATCTGACCTCACCTATGGTATATCAAAGACCACGATATAACCTGAAGGAGTCGATAAGACACTCAGATTAAGATCACCCACATATAGCCATCTTTAGTTGATATATATGAATCTCATCGGTAAAAAGATCTTGGTGAGAGATTCATTTAGATCATGGCTCAGTCCTGTATGATCACATCATACAAGGTGCCTCCATTCCTATATCTCATATGAATGATTCAGGATAGTATCATCGTATATTACGGAATGGACCGCAACTATAGATTAACCACAAATAAAGTATCCAGCTTTATTTGCTATCTATGGACTCTTTAGATTGCACGTCTCTTACTGTATTCATCTGTATATGACACTCATGTGTACAGTTTGAGATTACATCCGACAATCTTGGATGTTAAATAAATGCACAAGTTATATAATAAACAACATAACAAGAATGAATTGAACTTTTCCTTTTATTTATTTAATAAATCCATTTACAAATTACATCTTTAGGGTATAAACCCCAACACCTAACCCATAAAGGATTCTCAAAACCATAATAGGATTGGCTAGTCCTAATAGGAATACTAGGTCACACATATACAATAGCCCATACCATATCCTACCTATATTTAATGTAGTTAAGGTGCACCAAGCCCAATAAATATTGATCACATTAATAACGGGCTTTATCCGGTCAACTCTCATTTACTTAAACACTCTAATCAATTTGTTTGTTCATAAACTCAAAATATAATGTCATATGTTGCTCACAATTTTTTATAAAAATCTTACAAGTATCATATAAAATTATAAAGAAAAGAGAGAGAAGAGAGAGAAGATTAACAATTGCATTTATATTGAACCTCAGCTAATTAACAACCTTACAAATGAGAGAGATAGTGATCAATTTAAGGGTAAATATCATTTTCATCCCTGTGGTTTACCATATTATCCATTTTGATCCTCGTCGTTTCCGTATTGGCCATGCAGGTCCCTATCGTTTCAATTAATCCCTATTTTGATCCCTATCGTCCAATTTCGTTAGGGTTTTTCAAAATTCCGTTAGATCAAAGAGGGTAAAACGATAATTCAACGTTAGAGTTCTAGAAGCTTGTATGATGAAAGGGCATAATAGTAGATGATCAGATAACAATATGACCATTATACCCTTTAAAATGTCTTTGGGGCATGCATTGACACTTTTGCCCTAACATGTAATTGGTTTAAAAAAAATGACCCTGATTTTTATTTTAAACTTTATTTTTTAATTGTATCATCATCTTCGAACCCAGTTCTGGGTTCAACATCAAACAACATAATCTTCAACCATAATCCCACAAAATACAAATAAATAATTAAAACAAACAAACAAATAATTAAAACAAAACTCCATTCTGGTGGACCAAATTAAATTTCTTGTATCTCCATCATCTCAGATATCCACCAACTGTCGTCGCCACCCCACCCACCCAGCAACCTCGTCGCCAAACCAAACCCCAATCCACCCATCACTAACCACAATTCCAGCCACCACCACATAACCCACACTGAACCAAAATCTAAATCGAAATCAATCCAATCATAGCCATAACCACCCTAAACTGAAGCAATTAACCATAACCACAACCACCACCACCACACTAAACCCAAACCTAAATCGAAATCAACCATAGCCACCATACTAAACTTAATCCAAACCTAAACCCACCACCGAACGCTCCTCCCAACACCCTAATCCAGAAACCCAAGCCATCAACAAACCCAGAAACCTATCAACCAACCGAGAAATCCATCAACCAAAGCATCGAACGCCCCTTCCAAAATCCAAACCCATCACCGAATGCCCATCAACCAAAACCACAAGAAGAGAGATACGGAGTGAAAAGAAGAAGAAGATAATTGGGGAGAGTGAAAGAGAAAGAATAAAATTGGTGTGGTGGTTTGATGGTGGTGTTGAGAGAGTGTGAGAAGAGAGTGAGAAGCGATGGAGAGAATGAGATGAATTGGGAGAGAGAGAGAGAGAGAGCAAAAATAGTGAAACGGTGAAAGAGGAAGAAGAGATGAAGAGATGAAATTAAATGTCAGGGTTTCAGTTAAAAACCCAACAAATCCTAACTGAAATCGATCCCAAACCGCAATCATTCAGCATCAACGCAAATCAAACCACCACCACCACCACCACCACCGAAATCATCATTATCTCCACTAGACCCAGACATCATCACCACCACAAACAGATCGCCGTAAACAGGAAGAAGAGAGAGAGAGTCTGTGAGTTGAAAACGAGTGTTTCTTAGTCTTTAATTTTAATTTTTTTTTAATTATTGTTATTATTTTATTTAAAGTATTATTAATTGTTTTTTGGATTTTTCACCACCACCACTTCATCATCTACATTTATTAGAATTTAAATTTAAAGGACAGTATGGACATTTTGGCCATTTGAGGGTAAAATTGTCTTTACAATCCCCTTAGATATTTAAAGGGGCAAAACGGTCATTTTATCTTCTGAACATGTCAGATGACATGTATTTAACTGAAAACGTAACAGAAGGATTAAATGGGTCAATACTGAAATGACGAGGATCGAAATGGATAATATGGTAAACCACATGGATGAAAATGATATTTACCCTCAATTTAATTATAGTGCTTTGAGAGCACTATTTACTCACTTGCATTTGAAATGATGATGAGGTTTAAGCAAGTGGATCAAGTAGAGGAAGAGTTTGGCAGTTAGGCAGCGGGACAAGTTAGAGAGGTAGGGTGGTGGAAAGTCATCCAATTACCACACTCCCCTATAGCTTTTCATCATTTATATTGTAATTTTTTTAGGAAAAATTCAATGAGACAAAACCTTAGCAAAATATATATAATGATCTTCTGGATCAAGTGGTGTTGATTGAGGCAAAATTAGGATTTTGGTTTTGGGGGGCTAAGGTAAAAACTAATATTAAATGAAACATGATAAAAACTAATGGGGAAAAATATATTAATATACTGAAACGTGATACCATTTAGTTTTTAAGGTAAAGATACATAATAATAATAATAATACTAATAATAATAATAATAATAATATATTGACAATAATTTTGAGAATCAAAATGAAGTCTGACTCTATTTTGTATCTCAATAGACATATACAATCAAATTTCTTTACGATATCCGTTTCAATATACATAATCAAAGAAATTTGGGTGAAAATGATCTTTCATCTTGTTGTATAGATGTAATATCTATTTCAGTAGTTCCTAATTAATAAATATAATTTTCATATAAAATCTTTAAAACAAGATCGATATTGTATAATAAAATAGTAACGAAAATCTTAATTTGTTCTGGTGAATATCTAATAAAAAAAATACATATATAGAAGGTTTTAACACTATAATTGCAGGGTAATTACGAGAGGTTGTTATTTCGTTTTAGTTTTAATTTCTTTTAAATTTTCAATTGATAGAAATTCAATAATTGAAAATTAACCCGTTAATGCAGTAGATGAACTCATATATAGGCTAGATTAGAAAATGATGTATGAAAAATTATAAGAAATGAAAATACTAAAAGAGATTGATTTTACCTTGGATAAAAAATAAATGGAATAGATTTATATTATTAATAAAATGGGGGACTACATTGAAATTACACATAAATTATTGTTCTCAAACTTTCATTGGTCGGGGGGTCATGGCTCCTATGGCACCCCTTGCATTCGCCTCTGTATATACTATATTAGAAAATAATGTATGAAAATATAATATATTTTAATACTAAAAGAGATTGATTTTATCTTGGATAAAAAATAAATGGAATAAATTTATATTATTAGTAAAATAGGAGACTAGGTTGCAATTACACGTATAAAATTGTTTTCTCAAACTTTCAATGGCTGGAGGCCATGGTCCTCGTAGGCCCCCCTTACATCCGCCTGTGTAAAGACTATATTAGGAAATAATATATGAAATTATAATAAATGAAAATACTAAAAAAGATTGATTTTATCTTGGATAAAAAAAAGGAATAAATTTATATTATTAATAAAATAGGGGACTAGGTTGCAATTACACATATAACATTCACCGCTGTGTTGGACATTCTTAAAACTGTCTTGTTACAAATTTTGTTAAGAAAACTTAGTGGTACAATGTTTGATTGAAGGTAAAAAGAGTATAATGCACATATATTCTGGATTAATGTTTTCTTCAAAACTTTACTCACATTTATACTTTACAAGGTAAAAAAACCCACTGGGATAAAAAGTATAGAAAAGATATTCATTGATTTGTCAGATCAAAGTAATATTTATGATGATCTTATGGATCAATGTAACATATATACGATGATTAACAAGATCAATGTAATATTTACAGTGACCCTTTTTATCAAGACAACATATATACGATGATCTACTGGATTAATGTAATGTTTACGATGATCTTTATGGATCAAAAGATATTTTGGATGTGCTTAGAGAATTGCATCATTAAAAACCTTATCAGAAAACCCAATGGGACGAAAACCTGATTGAAAAGGAAAAAAGTACAATGCACATATGCTTCAATATAATTAATATATTTTCTTTTATATGTTCTCTCTGATAAAAATTCTTTTGAAACAATCTTTTAAATTGCTAAATTGACTCATACGGATGTTTATTTCATGAAATGAAATAACATCATAACTGATTGGAGAAAGTATTAAGTAAAGACTTGTTTTATGAAATATTATTTAAATTGTTCCTGACCAAGTATATTTTCACAATTTTATATTGGTTGGAATGGATCTTTATTAGGATCAAGAGTTCTAACAACCATATGATAACTAATAGATAAGTAATATCCATATGGTATCTTTTCGGAATCGTTTCAACATATTCTAATCGATGGACAAACATTCAATTTGATCAATGCCCAATCTTCAAGTCAAGTTAGTATTTTCTTTCTTATATATATCATTTCAAATTTATTTATCAAATATTCGGCAGTTTTCAAGAGCTGTTTGTGAGCTCTAATTAAATTCATATTATCAACAAAAACTGTGAATACGGTAAATCCAGTTTCTGATTTCTTTATAAAGACACATGAGTATATAATATAATTATTATATCTTTATTTTATCATATATTCACTAAGACAGTTATAATACACCTACCCATAATGATTTTAATTCATATAAGAATTTTTATGGGTTCATCTCAATTTATATGTTTCTAGGATTTTAAATCCTT
Organism: Dipteronia dyeriana; assembly: GCA_032871835.1. Lineage (NCBI taxonomy): Eukaryota > Viridiplantae > Streptophyta > Magnoliopsida > Sapindales > Sapindaceae > Dipteronia > Dipteronia dyeriana. The sequence goes on along the minus strand of CM065300.1, from coordinate 26,158,402 downwards.
CAGAGATTATAAATATCTACATTGAGTGAACCATATAGATAAATGATTATTACGCTTACAAGACGCATTTTACGCCTTAAAGGCTTCCAAATTTATAAAAAAAAATCAGAACATAATCGTATTCATCACTATTGAAAACCAAGTTTATGTGAGAAACATTGTCCTACGAATCGTACCTCATATCCTATGATATCATTTTTCTCATTACGTTTCCGTATGAAGACCCTTTAGTATCTAACTAGTTTGACATCTCCATGTGTTTGGAGTACTATTGGTTTAAATATTTTATGTTTTGCTTATGAAGTCTAGTTCTCTTGAATTGCTTCTTTCCATTTAGGTTAATCATATCTTTTATCTACAATCATTGATATTATGAATATCATAGTTATCATTTATAATTTCAGTAGTTGTCGTGTATAAAAATATATCTTCAATGATTGTTTCTTGTGATTTCACATTTCTCTCCTATGATTCCAATTTTCTCTCCTTTTTTTTTTTTTTTTTTTTGAGAAAAGATTTAAAATTATAGCAACAAACAATGGATTATAAAATAGAGTTGAGTGCATGCATTTACAATTTGGTTAAACTCTCTGTAAATGAATCAGATTTAAAACATGAGGCTCAACAAATTCTAAAATGTCAGAGTAGTTGATTTAGTTAAATAGTAAGTTAATTTCTTTTTGCTGCACTGTGGTCTTCGAATCTAATTCCTTAAAAACTGGAAATAAACCTGTATGGAGGTAATGGAGCTAAGTTTAAATCATAAAACAATACCATAGCTTCTACAATATTTATAGGACAACAAAAGGAGAAGCATAAGCAACCATAACCTCTCCCTTACTATCTCAAATCACAAATATCAAATAGTAGAGATGTGGTTGGCTGCTAGATTTGAAAAGATGGAGGCGACTGCTACGTCTTCTACTAAAATGTTAAAGCAGAAGACGGCTGGTGTGGCTTCTGCCATATTTTTTGTTTAAATTTTTCCAAGATTAAAAAGAAGGGCATACTTGGTAATTTATAGGATGTGTTTACGGGATATAATCTTTTAAAAATATTTAATGGGGTGCATGTACAGAAAATGGTGTACATAGTGGATACTCTATTTTATATCGGTTCGAACTGACAATAGAAAGACTAATATATATATATATATATATATATAACACTTTCAAGTGTAAGATCCCGCACACATTTTTCATACGATTCACTAATTCAAATGTAAATATTTTTACATTAATTCTTGTTACCATATGAAATTCAGGCAATAGTAAATCAATAAATTTTATTGAGGTGAAGCACTTGATTAAAATAAAAATTATATAAAAAATTAATGAAAATTTAAAATCATAATAAAATGAGTTTTTTCATAGAAAAAAAATTGATGATATAATGAATTTTAAATAATAAAAAATAGAATACATACTCAAAATGAACCAAATAAACTTACATTCAAAAGAACTAAAAACAAGAAATACAATATTAAAAAAAAGTAACAAGAAAAACAATATGAACAATGAAAAATTATAATATTTATTCTTAAAAAAAATAGTTTTACAATAAAAAGTTTTGTTTTGTATTTATAATGAATTCACATTAAATTTATACAAAAATAATTGATTAAAAAATGAGTAGTGCTAGACAACCCAAAAATTTAACCCAAATTTCAACCCAAATGATGTGGTAAGTGAATTGTCATCGCCACACAAAACATGGGATGATGAGGTTAATGAAAAAATCACTTACCACATTATTTGGGTTGAAATTTAGATTAAATTTTTGGATCGATTAACATTAGTGTAAATATTACTAAAAATCTTTTTTGAATTTTTTATTCTTCTGATTATTGATTTTTAATAATTGATTAATTGATTAATAACTTTCAAGGGTGAGATCCTATTTAATTGATTAATAACTTTCAAATATTTTTACACTAATTCTTATTACCATACGAAATTCAGGAGCAACATCATGCACTTAAAAGTTATTATTATTATTATTATTATTATTATTATTATTATTATTATGTTGTGAAATAATTGATTCTCACCACCTAAGAAATAATTTATAATTAATTCTCTGGATCTCTTTTCTATTTCAATATAGGGCAATTACTTCTCTTGATCTTATTTCTTATTTTATTGTAGATTCAATTCTCCATATGTCTATATAAAGGCTTATTATGTAAACATTCGATATATATAGATAAATATATTCATAGAATTGATTTTCTCTCATTCTCATCTTCTAGTTTGTATTATTACTTTCTATATTTTTATGTTTTGATTTATAACATATTATTATTATTATTATTATTATTATTATTATTATTATTATTATTATATATATATATATATATATATATATATATCCATACAAGCCATAGATACGCAGGGCACTAGGGCATATGTTAACATTTTTTCAGTAACTAATTTTAAGTAAAACCTCAAATACTAAAATCTTAATTATTGTTCCATCCATCAATTTAATTTGTTCACATCATTTGCTGAAACCAATCATTTCCCACTTTACATTTCTCTTATGTTATCACAATGATAAATGATTCAGCAAAATAAACGTATCACATTATTCATATATTTATCTGATAAAATAATTATCGTATATTTATCCAATAAAATAATGTTACCCAGACATTTGGTTCAAATCCTACGTTTGCCCAATCCCTCTCATGCAAATAGTTGGAGCTGCATTCTGGATTATGCTTATAATGGTTGATCTCAATACGTATCGACTAGACATGATTGATCTCAATACGTATCGACTAGACATGTTGCCAGTTCGAACCGACTTCCTTCATTTTCCTGACTCCATCTCCAATTCTTATTTCTCTCTCAATTCTCCAACTCTCCAAGTTTCTAATTCTCTCTTAATTACTAAGTTAACACACACACACTCTTCCCTTCAATTTTCCCGACTCCATCTCCAATTCTCATTTCTCTCTAAATTCTCCAACTCTCCAAGTTTCCAATTCTCATGTAATGACTAAGTTATTAATATTTATTTTATTTGCACCCACTCCTCCTTTCATTTTTCCCCACTCCATCTCCAATTCTCATATCTCTCTCAATTCTCCAACTCTCCAAGTTTCCAATTCTCTCTCAATTACTAAGTTATTAATATTTATTTTATTTGCAATTTAATTTATTTGCAATTACTAATTTTCCAATTTATTTTATTTGTATTAATTTGTAATTACTAAGTTTTCAATTTCATTTTTTTACAATTTATTTTATTTCCAATTTAATTTGCAAATTACTAAGCTTCCAATTTCATTTATTTGTAATTTATTTTATTTGCAATTACTAACTACTAAGTTTCCAATTATCTACCATATTTATTTCCAACCATTTATTTCCGTCAATTTTTTAACATTTTTCGTTCAAAGAATTTTACAATTCAATTTTTTAAATGGCAAGTGGAAGTCATGACGATCCTAGGCGTTCAATTTCGATGAAAGGTAAGGGTCGTATGACAGATAATCTCGGTTTTGATGACAAAGTCTATCACGAGTATCTGCAATGCCAAGTCTATGCTGAAGACCTAAACCTAAACCCTCCTCAATCTCATACCCCTATAATAATTTCTAAACCCGAACCCGATGGACCCGATTCCACCCTCAATTTCATAAGTCAATAAAAAAATATGTCTGATCACCCTCCAGATTTTGAATTTCATCAACCTTCAGAAGAGAAGTTATCAAAAAAGGTCAAATATTATCTCTTCGCACTCCATATAAAGAAAGTTATGCAAGAAGATGAAACCATTATAGTGGTTTGCAATTACTATAAAAAAAAAAGTAATTAAGTGGCACAAATCTAGAAGATATGACATATATCGGAAACATACACTGAACAATCATCCAGAAGCACACAGGTACGCTACCCCTAACCAACAATTATTTAAATATAGTGATGAAAACAAAAGAGAAGAATTAGCTAGAATGATTGTAATTGAACACTTATCATTTAGTTTTGGTGAAAATATTGGTTTTATTAATTATTATTAACGAGCATTAAATCTCACTGCATGTCGTGTTCCATGAGCCACGCTCACAGGAATACTTGAAAAAATTTATGACAGAGAAAAAAGAAAGTTGGAAAAATATTTTGAAAGATATAATGGTCGTATTTCCATATATGTCGACATATATAGTGACCATTGGAGAATGCATTTTATACTTAGGTGTCACTTGCCATTATATGGATAATGCACGGGCTATCCAAAAAAAACTTCTTGCATTTAGAGTTTTTGACGAGACACACATTGCTGCTAATAATTTTAGACATCTTAGAATTATTTTTACAGAGTATAAAATTGAAAACAAAATTTTTGTAATTGGTGTTAATAATGCTTCTAACAATACATTGTTATTCATGCTTTAATTGAGTTATGTAAACCTTATCTTGGTGGTAAATTTACCGCTGCTATTCTTGCTTTAATTGAGTCATGCAAACCTTATCATGGTGGTAAATTTTTCATTAACGATGTGCATGTCATGTTTTAAATTTATGTGTTAAAAAAGAATTATAAACTCTTCAACAGTTTATTCAACCTATTAAAGATACCCTCTATTTGTGGAGACATCCTTCTGCAATGAAAGTATGGGCAACATATTATAAACAAAATGGTTGGTGTATCGTTAGATTTCCTCGCGCTGTTCTAATACGTTGGAATTCTACTTATAAATTGTTTGTTAGAAGTTATGATTATAAAGATTTATTAGTTAGTTTTATTCAATATCATGTTAGTCACATTAATTTTTGTCAAAGTCATTGGGAAGTTTGTAACAATGTTTGTGGTTTGTTAAAAGTCTTTAATACTGCAACTAACAATTCATTTGGTGTTTATTATTCTATAACTAATTTATTTATTATTGAGAATCTTAATCTTACTGGTGCCTTAGCTTATTGTGAAACCGACCCACAATTGTTAGAGTCTGTTACTGCTATGAAAGCTAAATGGTTAGAATATTATAAGGAGTTTCTAAATATTTATTTGATTGACATGTGTGTTGAGCCACATTATAGATTATAAAGCTTGTCTGATTATCTATCCGCTTATTATGAACAAGGTTTAAAAATAGAGTATAATGTTGATAAGTGTTGTGCTAGAATTAAGACATTATTGTATAAGTTATATGATGAATATCTTAGAGTTTATGATCCATCACTAAACATATATGTTCCACAAACTCAAAATGTATCTCATTCACCATCATCCTCTGGATCTATGAGTTTAAGGTATGATATGTTATCCAAAAAAATTACGAGGTTCTTATTCACCAAGCTCCGACACATATTTCGGGCTTGAATCTTATCTAGATACCTCTTTTGAGTTTATAGAAGACACTAAAGAAAAAAAAATTGATATCCTACACTGGTGAAATGAGCATGAAAGGTGCTTTCCAATCTTGGCTATGATAGCCAAACAAATTCTTTTAACATCAGTTTCTATAGTGGCGGTGAAACAACAGTTCAGCACCGGTGGGTATATTTTGGACTCCAGTCGTTCTCTTTTAAGTCTGAAAATAATTCAAATACAATCTTCTGTTGATGATTGGATGAAAGCGTTAAATAGACAAGAAGAAATCGATCAAGAGGAACCCTAAGATTTCTTCAAAGATGATCAACCTGACGCTGGAAGTGGAATAGATGATCATAACAATATTTAGTCCACAACTCCACATCATCACAAAACCTGCAATAAAAGGTAAGAGAACTATGTGGCATTTGATTCCTCTAAATTATAAACCTCAAAAGGATACGTAGGCAACTTAATCGTGGTAAAAATTAAGTGCAAGACCAATTTTACATTTTTTTTTAGTTTTAATTTAATTTAATTTAATTTTTTAATTTGTCATTTATTTTTGTTTTTTTTTTCAGGTGACCTGTTAAAATGAATTTACATTTTACAACTTTATATATCTAATTTTTTTTATTAAAACAAAAAAGGGAAAAAAATATAACCGAACCGTCGGAACCACCGAAACTTGAACCTTTGGTTCCGATTCCGATTTCGATTTTGATTCCCCCGAAATCGAAACCGAACCAGAACCAGAACGGACATCATGTCTAGTATCGACAGACTCCTAACTCAATTGGTATCCAGATACATCACAAGTCGACAGTTGACTCGATAAGTGACCGAGGAACCAAACATCTAATTGGTGAGTCAATACAGGTTATCAATTGAACATTTTGGGATGATACGAGAAAGACAAATATGCTGTCGTTTCCCAATCATACTGGTACTGGACTGAGTCAACTCGTGGCGTACCTCACATCACAAGTCAACTCGGAACTTGACCAGGGCCAGCCTCAACCAGGGCCGGCCTTGAGGTTGGACTAAAAAGGCGGCCGACCAGAGCCAATTACTTAAGAGATGCTTTTATTGGGCCCTTAAAAGTCCTTTATTTGCATGACACACATATACACTCACTACAAAAAAGTGTCTATTAGCGACCAACTATTTTCGACGGCTATAATTACCGTCGGTGATAGAGCCTTTTTCGACGGGCTTTTCAACACCGTCGAAAATAATGAAAAAATTAATACCACATTTTTTTACAGCAAAAAGCTGTCGAAAATAGTCAAAATAACCGTCGAAAATGACCCACATTTTCGACGGCACTATTTGGACCGTCGAAAATTATCCACATTTTCGACGGCACTATATGTACCGTGGAAAATGACACACATTTCCGACGGTAATAAATTTGCCTTCGAAAATGACCTACATTTCCAACGGCATAAATATCGTTGAAAATGATGAACGAATTAATATTAAAATTTGGTATTATTTTTAATATTATTTGGTATTATTTTTAATATTATTTGTTACGGTATTGTCATGAAAAATATAGTTAGTTAAATATTATAATATAAATTAGTAAATTATAATGGAATATATTTATGTATGTGATAACTTATATACTATATTAAAAAATGACTTATAAGTCAATATTTTAAATACATCAAAATAGTTACTAATTTTTTTGTCACTATATTTTATAGCGAAATCACTCTATGAATTTTTTTTAACAAGTATTTTAGTTCAATTTTGAAATATCAATTAATTTAAAAAAACACAATGACACATTGGGCTAAATTAATCAAGTATGAAATATATCAAAATTATTAGTAATTACAAGAACATTTGGTTATTTTTAATTATGTCTACTAAACTTGACTATATTAAAAAAAATTAAAAAAAGAATGCTCTAAAAAAAACTTTTTTTAATATCTATTTGTATATTTTAAAAAATAATTATAAATCTTTTTTAAAATTAATAAAAATTATTAATTTTTCATTAAAATATTGATTATAAAAAAAATACATATATAAAATACATTACCTATTAAAATATGTACTTGTAGCAAAATGGTAAAATCAAGTCATATTTTTCTATCAGATAAGAGAATATTTTAATAAAAATATTTAATTTGAAACACAATATCATAACATATTAAAAAGTATGCAAAATATAAATTCAATTGGATCATGTGTAAAATATATCAATAGTTTTGGTTATCCATTTGTTGAGCCACTTGCTTTTAAAGAGGTGTTCATTGTTTTCCATATATAACATATTGAATGAGTAGCATGTATTTTCTTTTCACATATCAATAAAAAAATCACATGGTAGTTATACAAACTTATCAAAATCAAGTCTCTCTTTTTACGAGGATCATGTAAGGAAAAGCTTGTGTATTTTGTTTATTTTATTTTTTTGGCATAGTTTGTGCAGTTTGTGATTATGGTAAATAGAATATAAAAAGTACAAACTGAATTGATATTGTGTAGCTCGAATGCCAATTGAATTTTTATATGAATAATAAAGGCTAAATGAAACAAACCAGATGCACCACCAAATAACAAATTCTAATTACGGATACAAGGTAAGAATAAAAGAAGCACTAGGCTTTGCATTTGAACTTTTATCGCAATGAAGAAGCATAAGGGCATACTTGTTGTCATTTATATTTGGAGGAAATGGTGAGATATATCACATTTTATAAGTGTGTTGTGATGATGTCACCCTTTTAATAACTTAAGTTTAAAAGGCACCTATTATGGTGAACTGTCCAAATTACCCCTAAACTTAAATTTTTTAAAAGCCCATTTCTGAACTCGTTAGTATCTCCCTAGAAAAGTTGTCTGAAAAACTTGAGTCTCGGCCCTCTCCAGATTCTACAGTAGAAGGTAACAAATATTTATGATTTTCACTTAAATTTTTTTTATTTCTTTTATGCATTTCAGATATTTTGCCTGCATTTCAGATATTTTGCCTTCATTTCTGTGTGGGTTTACAATGTATCCATTCCTCGATATCAATGTATCCATTTCAGATTATGCACTAGAATGGTTTTTTTCTTGTGTGACCGAGAAAATTTAAAGATGAATCGAGCTTATTTTATATTAGAACGAGCTCTTGTTTAGTTTGAAAAATCTCGATTATTTGAAAAAAATTCTCGACAAAAAATGCTCGATCCCTTAGGAAAAGTTCTCGAACCGTTATAAAAGTTCTCGATAATTTGACAAATAATCTCGATCCCTTAAAAACTTTCTCGATCCCCTAGAAAAAGTTCTCGGTCTTAGAAAAAGTTCTCGGCCCCTTCGAAAATGTTCTCGATCCCTTGAGAAAAGTTCTCGATCCCATGATAAAAGTTCTCGAAAATTTGAAAAATATTCTCGATCCGTTTAAAAAGATCTCGAACCACCCTTTAAAAAGATCTCGAACCGTTACAAATATTCTCGATCCCTTTAAAAAGTTCTCGAACCGTTTGAAATATTCTCGATCCCTTAGAAAAAGTTCTCGTTCCCTTGTTAAAAGTTCTCGATAATTTGACAAATATTCTCGATCCCTTTAAAAAGTTCTCGAACCGTTAGAAATGTTCTCGATCCCTTAGAAAAAGTTCCCCGTTGACTTGTTGAAAGTTGTCGATCCGTTGATAAAAGTTCTCGGTCCTTTTAACAAATATTCTCGATCCCTTTAAAAAGTTATCGAACCGTTTGAAATGTTCTCGATCCCTTACAAAAAGTTCTCGTTCCCTTGTTAAAAGTTCTCGAAGCGTTATAAAAAGTTCTCGATAGTTTGACAAATATTCTCGAAAAAAGTTCTCGAATCGAACCTTTTTATAAGTTCTCGATCCTTTGTAAATTATTCTCGAACCCTTGAAAAAGTTCTCGATCTCTTATATAAAGTACTCGATCCATTTGAAATTTTTGTAATTGTAAAAGTAATTTTTTTTATCTGTTAATAATTGATTGTGATAATGATTTTCACAGGGCAATGGATCGGGTTAGATTGATAATATCTTACAACGGTCGATGAGAGCAATTACCTGATAGAAGTCAGAGGTTTGTTGGTTCCGATAACCAAGGAATGTATGTGTCCAGAAATATGACTTACGAAGAGCTGGTGTCGATCGTACAAACCGTTGTGAAGTTCGATGTGAACAAATACATTGCTGATCTACAATCTATATCAATCGTTCCCCGGGACCACATGTCGCACGTTTATAAGAAATGACGACGATGTTTTGTTTATGCTAGGGGAAGATAGGGTAATCTCTCAAGTATGTGTCAGTTTAATTGAGAGGGCTGTATGAGGTGTCATCGGTGAAGAAATCCCTCCTCATGATAACACCCAACAATTTCGATCTTCACGCGGAAGCAACCAGTTGTTCACAGAAAGAAGTGGGATTGACGGTAGGGAAAACCTATGTGGTGTCCCATCGGAAGTAGCCGACCGTGGTGATATAGTTGGAGCTCAATTGGACGATGATTTTGGTTGTCAAATTGAATTGAACGCTGGGCAGTACAACCACTAATACAATGAGATGTACGATGACATGAACAATGAGCGGAACAATTTACCTCATAACCTACCAATCCATGAGGTGGCTAATGAGGCAAATTTGCATCTGATACATAATGTACCGAACAATGAGGAAGATGAAGAACGGTTCGAAACGGAAAGACGTAGAAGACGTGTCCACAGATGTAGTTCTACTGCAGTAGATATAGCTAGGACATCTGAGGTCAGGCCTGATGTAACTCCAGCTGATTCTGAGAATGCCAGAACATGGGTTATTCCAGGAGAAGAATCATACTAGTTTGGTATGGGTGGAAGCAGAAACTGGGTAGAAGATGAACCTACCAGCATGATATATAAAGGTCAATTTTTTCCTACTAAAAAGGATTTGAAGAGATTGGCTGGCCATTTTGCAATGCGGCACAACTTCGAGTGGAAGGTGAAAAAGTCGAATAAGACAACATTACATCTGGTTTGTTTGATAGAAAATTGTACATGGAAGTTAAGAGCGGTTAGGAGAGATGAAGCAACATACTTTCAAGTACGTAGTTTTATCAACGAACACACTTGTCCGTTAGAGGAGATTCACCGCCGCCATCGACAAGCTAGTGCAGTCATAATTAGAGAAGTGGTTGCACCTAGATTGCAGCAACATGATGGTCGATTAATGCGTCCGAATGACATAATCGCCGACATGAAAACAATGTATGGCATCCAAATAATGTACAGTAAGGCACATCAAGCCCTTGATTATGTTTTGTCACTCACCTATGGAACGCATGAGGAAAGCTTCCAACGGCTGCTATCATTCGGTTAAGTGTTGGAACAATAAAATCCCGGAACGATAACTGACTTTCAATGCGATGAAAATGGTAAATTCCTATACTTTTTCATGTCGCTGGGTGCCTCAGTCAGAGGATTCCAGAGGTGTATGCGTCTAGTTATTGCCGTTGATGGTACCCATTTAAAAGGTAGAGTCAGGGGTACAATGTTTGTTGCAACTGCACAAGATGGGAATGAACATGTTTATCCAATTGCTTTTGGGTACGGTGACTCAGAAAACAACCTATCATGGGAGTGGTTTTTTGGATTGCTTGAAAGGTGCCCTTGGCCATATAGATGATTTGGTTTTCATTTCTGATCGACATGCAAGCATTGAAGCTGGGATTTCTAAAGTGTTCCCTTATGCCACCCATACCATATATTGCTGGCACTTTTATGAAAATATTAAGAAGAGATATCATAGAAAGGATGTTGCCGCAATAATGGATAAAACAGCCCGAGCGTACACCGAGTTACAATATAACCGACACATGGAAGAGTTACGCAACTTGCACCCGAATGCATATGAATATGTAATTGATGCCGGTCCACAGAAGTGGTCCCGTGTTCACTGTCCCGACAGAAGGTATAGGGTCATGATAACAAATGCTGCAGAATGCATAAACTCGTGCCTTAAATTTGCACGGCAACTGCCTATGTTGACTATGGCAGAGTTTATTAGAAATATGCTACAACGTTAGTTTCACAATCGTCATAGGGCTGTACAATCCATGTGTCATCAGTTGACCGACGCAGCACATCTTGTGATCCTGAAATGTGTAGAAAAGTACAATTTTATGACCATTAATCCAGTTGACTGGAACATATTTTCTGTGAAACGGGCTGGAAAATAGTGGACCGTTGACTTAGCCCGGAAGACCTGCACATGTAACAAATTCCAAATGGACCTTCTTCCATGTTCTCACGCTCTCGCTGCCGCAAGGTACATCATACAATTTTGTGTACGATTAATATTACTTAAACATCATACAATTTTATCATCGTTTTCAATGTTTTTACAGGGACCGAAATATGGATTTCACATCCCTCTGTGCGGACTACTACAAGCGACAAACACTTATTGAAGCGTACTCGGTTCCTATTATGTCGGTTGGACATCCTTCCACTTGGATTGTGCCATCTGACATCGCTGAGAGAGTCATTTTGAATCCAAGCTCCAGAAGACAACCAGGCCGCCCGAGGGCTTCATGCCGTATCTCATCTTCGGAGAGAACATCCACACAGAATTGTAGGCGATGTCGACAACCAGGGCATAATTCGAGGAGATGTTCTAATCCAGCTTTTACTGATGAAGATCCGAGCAGAGTCATTCCTGAGGAATACAGACGCAAGTGTAGTATATGTCATATTGTTGGTCACAACAGACAGACGTGCCCTACTAGAGACGGTGGGACCGTGGAATGAATTTAGGCGTTATCATGATGACATTGTTATAATTTGAACTCGTATAACTTGTTAAGTAACTAAAATGCAATTGTATTTAAATATTCTCGGTATATATCAAAATGTAAAAAAAATTGTACAAAGGAATTTCTAAATATACAAAAGAATTGATAAACTGTCGTAAAACTATTGGTACATATACAAAAGAATTTGTAAATATACAAAGTAATTAGAACATATAAAACAGAATTGGTACGTATACACATGAATTACTACAGAAATCTATACGGGCCTGGAGTTTGCAAATATTTCAACCGTCATCTTCTCCTGAATGATCCCCATATCGTCTTTAGACCAATCGAAATCTTTTTTGTTCGCCAGTATGTACTCGATCAATCTCAACATGTGGGGACCACAACTACCCCTGAAGTTGGACACATTAACAAGCGTTAATAAAACATTAGGTTTACGGTCCCACAAACTTGATCATCAACATCCATGAAGTTGGTCTGCAATCGATGGAACCATGCAGCATCAACCGGCTCCAGCAAATCAACATCACGCCTGCATTAATGTTCCAACATCTACACTTTCATATAATGCATTACAAGAAATTTGGCCACCTAAATAACAATGAAATTTACTTACAGTTCCCCATTTATGTTCCTCTTGTAGGCTCGGTACGCCTTCAACTGGGTATCGTCCACCAGTTCCTGGGAATTAAATTTGTGGTCAGGTCCCTATACTATTACCCTCGTCCTCTTACGTCGACACGAATCTGTGTACGGGCTAACCAACTGCCAATCGCGCTTTAGTACACGCATCTGCTGTCGAACTCCCCCCGACGGGGTATGCTAAGATGAGGATGAGATAGGGGGAGCCTGTTGCTCGAGGGGAGGTCGAGAGGGAGCCTGCTGCTCTGTCGGAGGTGGAGGTAGATGTGGAGGGAGAGGGAGAGCCTGCTACTTGGACGTCGGTGGAGGGGGAGCCTGCTTCTAGCTAGGAGGTGGCGGGGGAGCCTGTGAATCGCTCTGAGAGGGAGGGGGAGCCTGCGAATCGCTCTGAGTGGGAGGGTGGTCGGCTGCTCGCTCAGAGGGGGAGGGGGAGGGGGAGGGGGAGGGGGAGAGGGAAGGGGATAGGGAGATTGAGCAAACTGGTGCTCCAGAAATGCCACTCCGGTATGTGGATCCTCTGTATGGGTCCTGAAGCCTTGAAGGCCCCCAATCAATGCAAGCAATACCTTATGTTGTTGTTGTCGACCCTCCTCTCTCTTCCGGAACATATCGAGCAAATCTTTGTGCTGTAGTTGTCGATCCTCCTCACTCTTCCGGAGGGCTTCACTCAAATCCATGTGCTGTTGTTGTCGATCCTCCTCACACTTCCTGGAGGGCTTCACTCAACTCCTTCAAGTTATGTTCTAAACGGGCCTAAAATCATGCAACTTTGTTAATACGAAAAAAATCAACAACTCTTGTTAATGAAAAGAAAACTACCATCTCAACTTACCTCCCCATTAATTTGAACGCCAGCACGGGAATCTCAGGTAGCGGAACCAGTTCCTCGGGTGGTAAACCAAACCTGTATCACTAGCAGAGGAGACAGCTCAGATTCGCCAGTGTCCATGCCTCTGAAATTTGGACCTGTAGGGTCTGAAGCCTCCGTCTCAGTACACCTCCCACCCTCACCCTCACCCTCCTCCTCGGGACGAACTGCACTTGTAGTCGACTCAGGGACAATAGGAAGGTGAACCCTGTCATCCTGCACATACGGGCTCCCCCCTCTCACTTAGGAGTGCAAAGTACGGGGCCACCGCCTCAGCTGCTGTAGGCACGATTTCCGTCCTCACCGACATCTAAAACTATAGTTAGATTAATTTCATTCTTACTTATCGTAAGTAATATAAATGACTTAACAAAAAAAAACTTACCCTAGCACTAAAAATCTTCTCCAGCTTCTTCCTTCTAGGTTGTTGGGTCAACTCCCACTTCAACAATCGAGGGGAAAGGTCTGTAACCCTCCGAGTCCCGAAAACCTCGCCCAGTTGGGGGATTACCTCAAAAGAAAATATCTGCATCAAAGATACGTACAGTTATAATCCAAAACAATTTTGGATTAAAAATTAAATGTACATGTTGGAATAAAAATTTCTTACCAAAAGGGCGTGTGATAGATCGTAGATGTTGTACCCCTCCACAGAATGTCCAACATCGCCCTGTGACTGTTGCCGTCTCTCCTCACAACGTCGCGGTAAGGCATACTTGAATGAAAATATAGAATGACTATAAACTTGGGCACCCCACGAGAACGCATCGAAGGCATTGAGGTCCTTAACCAACCAAAACTACCAAACTGGAATCTTCAATCTCTCGTCCACCCCCATCAGTATCTAGTTCAACATGTAAATGAGGCACAACTTCACAGCATCGTACGCCTTTTGAAACTCTCCCTGGGTAAGAACAACCCTCAAGTCATCCAATGATACCTCATCATGTGCAGGAAAGTACCGTTGATGTATGACATTCTCTACTGCAACATACATACTCGTATCCGGTATGACTCTAAAACGTAATCCGGTGATGAGACTAAATTCCACCTTCAAAAACCTCACCACATGGTTCCCTAACAAGAACCGCATCTCACCTGTCAGCCCGTCAAGGTCCAACTCCCGCAACAGCAACTGATGAATAACACCACGAGAAAACTTCAGCTCCCGGTGCATCGATATGAAATGCTCGAAACAAGAGGCCATGAACCGACACCGATCCTGAACAGCAAACTCTTCAGGGACCCGATTCAGTGCATCGTCTATACGGGCGAGGGCTTCAAAATGGTCGTGTCGGGTCAATTTTCCCTTGAACCAATCTCCCTCTGCAGTTTTAAGCAATTCCTTCATACTGCTCGTCATCTGCAATGTCACAGAAACAGTACATCAGTAAACTGTACAAAAATTAGAAAATATTTTCGATCGTTTGAAACAAATTCTCGATACTTTTAAAATATTCTCGATCCTTTGATAAAGTTCTCGATTTTTTTTAAAAGTTCTCGATCCTTTGCAAATAGGCTCGATCCTTTGAAATTAGTCTCGATCCTTTATAAAACCTCTCGATTCATTGAAAAAACTTCACGATCATTTAAAAAAGTTATTGATTTGTTTAAAAAGTTCTCGATCCTTTGCAAATAGGCTCGATCCTTTGAAATTAGTCTCGATCCTTTGAAATTAGTCTCGATCCTTTGTAAAACCTCTCAATTCATTGAAAAAACTTCACGATCATTTAAAAAAGTTCTCGATTTGTTTAAAAAGTTCTCGATCCTTTACAAATAGGCTCGATCATTTGAAATTAGTCTTGATCCTTTGTAAAACCTCTCGATTCATTGAAAAAACTTCACGATCATTTGAAAAGGTTATCGATTTGTTTCAAAAGTTCTCGATCCTTTGAAATTAGTCTCGATCCTTTGTAAAACCTCTCGATTCATTGAAAAAACTTCACGATCATTTGAAAAAGTTCTCGACCCTTTGAAAAACATTCTTGATCTTTAGAAAATATTCTCGATCCTTTTAAAAACCTCTCGATTCTTTGAAAAATCTTCTCGATCATTTTCTAAAAACTGGACCCTTTGAAAAACATTCTCGATCCTTTGAAAATATTCTCGATACTTTCACAAACCTCTCGATTCTTTGAAAAATCTTCTCAATTCGATCATTTTAAAAAATCTCTATCCTTTGAAAAACAATCTTGATCGTTATCATAATATTCTCTATCGTTTTAAAAAATTCTCGATCCTTTCATAATAGTCTCGATCCTTTGAAAAACATCTCGATTCTATGAAAAATATTCTCGATCATTTAACAAAAGCTCGATCACTTTGAAAAACCTCTCGAATCTTTCTAAAATATTTCCTCGATCTCGCTTGAAATATTCTAGATTTATTTTTGTTTCAAAACAAAAATTGCTCAATACCAGAATATTAAACCTCATTTCAAACCTAAATCATAACCACAACCAGTGTCAACCCTAATCTACAATTTCAATCAACATAACAAGTCTAAAATGCAATGATAAGTTATGAACAACAAATCGATAAATAAAACAAATTGAACTTACCTCTGTCATCGCTGCGAAATGTACTGTATTGCCGTTCCGGTCAATAAGCTGTCGATTTTCTCGCCGTCGATTTCGTTGTCATCGATTTCTTTCTCACTGTTGCTTTTCTCAGACTCACAAAACGAAAACTTTTCTCTCTTTTTCAATTTTGTGTGGGTATTATCGTATGTTTAGTTTAAATGGCGTCTTTAAACTTATATTACTAAACTGATGATATTTGCATAACACCCCTCTCAAATAATGTCATTTATTTATCGAACCCTTTCTACTTGCAATGCATTCTGTAGTGTATGGTGTTGGCCTTCCAAGGCTAAGACTGGTAGTTTTTACTTGCATTTGAACTTCTAAGGAATGACATATAAACACTTGAAGGGTGGTTCTAGTTTTTGGCATGACATGCAATTGTTCGGTTATCCCTATCTTAATTAAAGTTTCCACCCTTTAAGCATTTATGTTTACACCGGACAAGCCCTCATTGATAAATAATGAATTGAAGGGAGCATTATTACATAGAAAAATAATTTTATTACACAATTTTAAAATACGAAAAAAAAAGGTTCAACAATTCCTAATGAATTACTGGCCTTTGCTATTTAAAATATCATTTTTGAAATCTGTGGAAAAATTCTTATTATATTTAATCTTTCATTTTTTTCCATTAATTTGTGGGTTTGTGGGTTTATAGGTTTAGGTGCAGGTTTTTCTTTAAATTCGCATCCAAATCCGTCGTTGATTTAAAATATAAAAATAAATAAAAGATCTATTTACAAGATTTGCCCCGGGCCTTTGATATGTTAGGACTGGCCCTGAACACAACCCAAAATGGTAAGTGAAAATGGAATTTTTAATGGAAGATTTAGGGTTGTTGAGAAAGGGGCAGCGTCCCAGGTATGTCATGGCCATGCAGCAGAAGCCATCAAAATTCAAATAGTTGCCATTTTATTAAAATGTGGTGAGTCAACTCACTGGGCTGGGATTTTGAAGAAACAAGAGCTTCAAGCTCGTAGGCTACGCTTAAGTGCTAAGACACATCAGCAAAAGACACATCAGCAAAAACAACCGATGTGCTCACACATGTTAGCATTTTCCATCTAGACTAAGAGCATTTCAAATGTAAATATGTATTTAAAGAAAATTAACTGTTACATAGGATAGATATTTAAAAAATTAGAAAAACTTTCTCCAATACAATTATTTAATTTCAATATGGAGATGATGTGGCAAATAAAAAGTTAAAGAATATGGAGTTGAGTTTCTAATTCTAGAAACTCTCATAGAAATGCTGATTAGGATTTCTAATTTTTTCTATCAATAATATTAAAGCTAAAATAAAATAGGAAAAAAAATATAATAATTGTTTTAATACTAATGGTCATAAAATATATGTATATTTAACATTATATAATTATATTGGAGATGTGAATATGTATTTCTATAAATTTTTTTCTAAAAGTGGACCCATAATGATTAGAAATTATGATGTAATACTGTTTAGAAACTCAAAAATGTATATTTACATCGAAGATACTCTAATTTTACGTTGGGTTCGGCCATCTCCAATGATTCTCTAAATATTTCTCCATTTTGGAGATTCAAAATAGAAGATGGAATATTCCGAATATTCCATCTCCATAAATTTACAACTCTAATCGTTTTCTATTTTACAATCTCAAAATAATAAAATACTATTACTTTATTTTATAATTAATATTCCAAACTTTATTTAATAAAATTGTTTTCTTTTAATTATTTAAGATAATAATTTACTCACTTTTATTTAATGGTGATCACAGTTCAAACCGGAACCGGGGGTGGGGAACTGAACCATACCGGTTCCCTCATTTTTTATATATTATTTTAATATTCCAATAAACTTAGTTAACATATCTTTTTATTTTTCTAATATTTTTTTAATTTATAATTTTAAATTAATTTTTTTTTAAATCAAACCATAAAAACCGGAATCGAAATCGGAACCAGTCCCTTACGGTTCCGGTTCAAGTTTAGGTTCCCTAAAAAAAACTATAACCGAACCGAACCGAACCGAACCGTGAGCACCATACTTTTAATTTTCAATGTATTTTTTTTTTGTTATATTTTTGTGGTAATATTTTAATTTGAAGATATTAATGTTATTAATTTGTTTTATAGAATTATTTAAAGTTAATTATTATGATATATATTAATTATGTATAATAATCGATGATTTGGAAACAATTGTTTTAAATTAAAATACATATGACTTATTGATTAATATTAATAATAAAAATGTAATCAATAAAAAAATTATTAAAATATCGAAATATAGTCAATATTATATTTGATTGAAAGATCTCAATAATATATTTTCAATAGTATAATTTGTATAGTAATTAGATTTACGACTAAAGAGTTATAATAGATTATTTGATCTTTGTAAAAAATAAAAAAAAGAAATCGATGATAAAATGAGAATAAAAAAAAAAGAATAGTGAATTAGATATTTGCTTTTTGAATCTCTAAATTTGGAGAACCAAAATTGAGTTTCTATCTTTTTACATAGGGAAATGTGAACTAGAAACCTGTTGAAACTCTCATAATCTCCCTTTTGGGTTTTTAAAGATCCATGAAGATAGTCTTATGAGTTATTTGTTTTCTAAGTGGTCAAACAACTTAAAAATCCTAAAAAACAATTTAAAATAAAAAGTAAAAAATTATGACTTTTCACTTAATTGCAAATCACTAAATTGCATTAAATGCAATCCAAATTTTTTTCTTCTGATACTATCATCCATATATAACATGTTTCCAATTTCATTATAAATATTTTATTTTAATATATTACTTATTTTAAATAGCTTTAAAAATAAAAAAGAACCCTAATAACTTTTCTAGTGTTTTATATCAATACTTTATTTTGATATTAGGGTGATGTATATATATATATATATATTAGTATGTTTTGTGTGAGTTTTTACTGCTACCCCTTTCATTTTTTAAAAGAAAAGAAAAACATTTTTTTTTCTTAGTCAAAATGAAGTTTATTTGTAATCAAAGAGGAAGATCATGATCATATGTGTTTATATATAACTATTGTTTTTGAATAGTTTTTATTTTATATTATATGTATAATTGTTTAACATAGGTATAAATGTAATATCACTTATTTTTAGACAATTTTACTTTTAAAAAATAAATGCGTTTACAATACATTTAGATGTGGAAAAAAAAAACATGTCATTCATGTTCAGATTTCAGTCTCTATTCAGTATTCAGAAAACTTCAGAACTATTCGGTCTTCAGACAAAACAACAAACGAGACCTTAGGCTGCTTCAATGCTGTAATTGGGCCCAGCATTTTTTTTTACTTGATACGGTGCGTTTTAATATCATGAAGAAAACGGCACCGTTATCAATCGTCGTCTTCTTCGTTTGGATTATAATTCTTCTGGTTCGATCGTCGATGAATGATGATAAATGACGATCTCCGATTGAGATTGATATGTTAGAGAGTCTGGCCCAAACTAAAAGGAACTAAAATGTTCCGGGCACCGAGTCGACTCGTGAGTAGTGACGTGACCAGTTGAACCCAACGTCAACAACAGGGTTTTTTTTTTTGAATAAGAGATAAAACAGAGCACAGAGTTACCCAGATACGTGAATCGCCACGGAAGAGTTTTTTTTTTTTTTTTTTTTAAATCTCTCGAGTCAACTCATTGAACTGGGTGTTTGTATAAACAAGAGCTTCATGATTGCATGTGCACATTAACATAATTGTGTTGAATTATCGATTTATTAGTTTAAGTTGGCGTTCGTAAAAGCATAGTAGATAGTATAATTAAAATTTGAAAATGATGCGATAAATAAAAGATAATGATGACATAAAAGGTACGTGGAGGATTGTGGTCAATGAAAAGAGGGAGATTGGTAGTGGAGGAGCAGAGAGGTAGCTTAAACCATTACAAAATGGCAGTGGTAGGTAGAAGCACTTTTCCAAAAGTCGCTTTCTTTGGTAGTAGGTAAGTTAAGCCATTAATTTTCAACTTATATATTTTTGAAGTCTCAACCAATTCATTTTCATTTTTTCTTTTTTTTTCTTTTTTTCTTTTGTTTGTGCATTATTTCCTTATTCCTTTTTGTCTCTAACTATGCGAGACTGCGACCAGGTCAAAAGTTTACTGGGATTGCAATTTGTAAACACGATAAATAAGAGATTTTTACCAATGGGTGGTGCCTAATTTCTTTAAAGTGAAATTGTAATTTTTTTAAAATTAATTTTTAATTAATTTTGAAATGTGAGGTAATTAATAGTTTAATTCGATTCGGATTTTGATTTGGTTAGGAATTTATAAATTAAAGCTTAACTCAATCAAAGTCAAATGAATTGGAATGTAATTAAATCTAATTTTCGGTCATGTTTTTAAAATAATTTTAGAGGGAACGTATTTGATTAGAAGTGCTTTTGATTTAAATTACTAATTGCTAAATATTTTAAATGTATTCCTATGTTATACTTATTAAGTGTTTATTCCTGTAATTCTACAAGTAGTTTCATTTGAGCACATATAATGATATAAAATACCTATTAAAGGACTCAAAAAACACTTTAAATATTTTTACACATAAATAAATAAATATGTTATTTTAAAATCAAAGATGAATCAAATATAATAAGTGAGTTTATGAATATTATATTTAAGGATTCCAATTTATAAATTGAAAAAAAAAAACAATTGACAATGTCATATTAATTAGAATAATTTTTCATATGAAAATGATCAGATATACAAGTCAAATGAATAATTTTTTTTGATATATAAAATCAATATAATTCATTCCATTCTTAAAAAATATTAAAACTAAACAAATTTATTTATACAAACTATATTTTTTAAAAACATATAAATATTTTTGTGTAATATTGTAATACTGGTTGGTCACATGGCACGATAAATAAAGAATTATAACACGAAATAATTAATTATAATAATAAAATGATTTTTAACTTTTCCATTTGGATGGATCATATATTCATATATTAGTTGTTACAAATCATATATTAGTTGTATGAGCATGTATATGATTTGTTATTATCAATTTATTTTTGTTTATATAAAAAAAAATCGTTTTTTTTTTGTTAAAAAAACAAAAACAATAATAACAATGCAGTAGAAGGAGAAAATCTTTAACAGAATAATACCATCACCAGACTCTTACCTTTGAAAAAAAATACCACAAAATAATATATAATTGGTTAGAGATGTAACGTATTGGTTTTTGAATAAAAACTTTTATGGTAAGACCGCTTAACCGGAGACTTTCTTCAGTCGATAATCCGTATTCAACCATACAATAAAACTTTATAGTATATAATACTTAATCAATCAATTAGGTTATATTATATTATTAGTGCCCCGTAATATATTTCAAGGTTACCGGTCCCACTATCTATATAAAAAAAAGTTACTGGTCCCACTTCATTGAATTTCACATTAAACAACACAAGTTAACTAATTCATGATATAAAGATTCACATTTTAATTCCACACATCTTATGTTCAAAGATGCAAATTTAATTGGCCTCATTTAAATAAATTTTATTTTTAGAGTAATACAAGTTACAATAAGATTATCGGGACTTATCAAAATACATATATAGTTCGGATAATTATTCCTATAAATCAGAAGAAAAAAAAATCTCACACATACCTGTAAAATACGTATGGTGAGACTCGAACTCCTCACCACCACCATAGGAGGTAGGCGAGAGGTACACTATCATATCTACTAATAGGGACTATTCTTACAAACTGAGAGAAAACTTCTCATACATGCATATAAAATGCATATGGTGAGACTTGAACACCTCAGTATCACTGTGGGAGGGAGGTGCACGATCATTTCTGCTGAGAGGTGATGAGCAAAAAAAAATTCAAATTAAAGAATAATGATTCATTCGTGACTGGATACATGTATATTCAGGTTTAAACTGCTCAAATTTAACATTTGAAAATCCAAATGTAACGTGGATATTGATTCCATTGGAGGACCAGCGTTGATCCTGACTATTCTGAGGTCTCTGTATGAAATCTAAAAAAAGGGGCTTCATACCAACAAATTCATTCCCACTTCATCCCAAAATAAAAATCGAAAGAACAAAATCCATGATTTTTATGTCTCCAGTTGTCTTTTTTTTTAGTTGGTGGAAAAGAAACGAAGAATATATAGAGATAATAGTTGATAGGAAAATGTAAAACATTAAAAAAAAATTGGGTTTTGTACTGTAATAAAACGAATTGGGTCATGTTCTAAATTTTTTTTTATATTGTTTGATTTATTTATTTATTGAGTTTTTT
This sequence comes from Dipteronia dyeriana, assembly GCA_032871835.1. Classification (NCBI taxonomy): domain Eukaryota; kingdom Viridiplantae; phylum Streptophyta; class Magnoliopsida; order Sapindales; family Sapindaceae; genus Dipteronia; species Dipteronia dyeriana. Next base: position 26,135,900 of record CM065300.1, on the reverse strand, counting down.
TTTAAATATAAAACTCATAATAACAACTCACGTCATATGTTTGAAACCACCCGATATAATGGACCCAAGGCGGACACCCACCTTTGACTCGTCCAAACCACCCCGCCCCTAGGCAGGACCATAGCAAAACCCCGTTTTTTTTTTTTTTTTTCACTTATTAAAAATTGAAAATATAATATAAATTGGGGGAGCCAGGTGCAACTTGTAAGGTTGCAACTTTATGGTAGATATAACGTGTGCTCGTGGGAGAGCCAAAAAAAAGAGCATCAAATGGCTGAAGTCGCCAGTCAATTCAATTCATCTACGCCGTCAAATCTAACGGCGACTTGAGGCAAGCAAAGATTACATACGTTGACAATTTTTTTATTTTTATTTTATTTTTATTCTAAATAAATAATATCTACTTTCGATTATATTTAAACCAAGTTATTATAATTATATACAGCTATTTTCGATTGCCTAATGCCTAAGTATAAATTAAAATTTATATTATTTTATAATATTTAATCTTAACTTATCCAACTAAACTATGATCGAGTTTAAATAGTGATTTAATGGCCTAGGAGGGATAAATAATTTATATATATACATACACAACGGGCATTGAACCGTGATGATAGGGACTCCCAAGGGAGAGTCCACCACATTAGCAAGAGGCCCTATGCATAGTGATTTCAATATATATATATATATATATATAATTTATGGACACTTATTTCTTGACTGGTCAAAGGAGTATTTTTTGATATAATGACATCACAATTATTTTATTTAGATGTTTTGGGGACAAAGTAAAATATTATTTTGTTTATTATTCTAATTTTTTTTATTAATTATGGTAGTGGTTGACTTGAGTTAGAATATTTTGAGAATAAATATAATATTATTTTGACATATAATCAAAATGAAATTGCATATAGATAAATTGTTACGTGTTACTTATATTATTTCACCTAAAACTTGTTAAAAATGTAATTAATTATTGTTAAATTTTTATATATACATTTATCCTCAGAAACAAAATGTATAAGAATCATAGCTATTATACTAGTAGTTTTTTTTTTAAAAAAAATATTAAATTAAATTACATAATTCATAGTTCCAAAATCTAATTGTAAGAAAATATAAAAATTTTACAAGTACACAATTAAGAGTTAAAAAAGTGGCTATTGATAGTAAAATTTGAATTATAAAATCAATCAACTTACTCCTAATTCAATTAAGTATTAAATGGACAAAGATTATAAAGACAATTTTTACCCTCCTAATTCAATTAAGTTAAAATTTTACTCTATGATTATATTTATGACTAATAATTTAATAAGTAATTAAGTGTGTCACGTATCACATATGTACTTTCATTTTTTATAAGAATATATTCGTTCTATTTTTTTGAAAACCGGCACAACAACCAACTTTCACGAAAGTGCGTGCGGCCACAACTTCACCAACTTTGTAATAATTTCTTTCTGTAATTTTTTGTTTAGTTTTTTTATTTCAAATCTTAATCATTAAAATGCTTTTAATTCAATAGTTATAAATACATTCAAATCTTAAAATTCAGTAGTTATAAATGTATTCAAATCTTAATTATTGAATTAAGATTACATAAACAGTTGAGATGTTAAAATCAACAAATTAAGTCACAAATTTAAATTGATTTATATATATATATATGAAAGTATTAACAATGTGATTCATGATATAAAGATTCACATTTAAATTCCACACATCTTATGTTCGAAGATGCAAATTTAATTTGCCTCATTTTTATATATATATATATTTTAGAGTAATACAAGTTATAAAAAGATTATCGGGACCTACCAATATAAGATAATATATGTACAGTCCGGAAAACTATTCTTATAAACCGAAAAAAAAAACTTTCACACATACTTATAAAAATGTGTATGACGGGACTCAAACTCCTCACCATCACAGTGGAAGGAAGCCGAGATGTGCACTATCATTTTTGTTAAGAGGGACTATTCTCACGAACAGGAACAAATAAATTCTCATATATATTTATAAAATGTATAGGGTGAAACTTGAACCCCCCAACATTACCGTGGAAAGGAGAAAGGAGGTGTAATACCATCTCTGCTGATAAGTGATGAGTAAACAAATTTCAAATTAAACAACACTGATTTGCTCATGACAGCATACACGTATATTCAGGTTTAAAGTTCACAAATCTAACGTTTGAAAATCCAAATGTAACATAGATGCCGATTCGAGGGAAATACCGTAGCAAAACCCATATTTTTTTTTAAATTTATTAAAAAACTGAAAATATAATATAAATTGGGGGAATCAGGTGCAACTTGTAAGGTTGAAAAGAAAAAGGGAAGACAAGACTCAAGAGGGTGTTGGTAGAGATAAAATGGGCTCGTGGGAGAGCCAGAAAAAAAAATAAAAAAAAGCTTCAAGTGGCTGAAGCCAGTCAATTCAAATCATTCAATTCATCTACGCCGTCAAATCTAACGGCGACTTTAGGCAACCAAAGATTACATATGTGATATGTTGACAATTTTTTTTATTCTAAAAAAATAATATCTACTTTCTACTTCAAATATATATATATATATATATATATATATATATCTACTTTCGATTATATTTAAACCAAGTTATTAAAATTAATTTATACAGCTATTTTCGATCGTCTAGTTTCCACTCATATACTATTAATCAATTTATTTTAGTATTTTTTTTTATTGATTGAGTGGTTGTGTACTAATTCAAATCTCATATTGTTTGTAAAAAAAATAAGAATAAGTTAAAATTTATATTTTATCAATAATATTTTATCTTAACTTATCCAACTAAACTATGATCAAGTCAAGATGGTGATTTCAATATATATGTATAATTTGTCAGCAATAGTCAATGGAGTATGTTTTAAGATAATGATGTCACAGTTATTTTGTTTAGATGTCGTGGGGACAAAGTAAAATATTATTTTGTTTATAGTTCTAAGAAAAATATTAATTATAGAAGCGGTTGACATGATTGAATCAGAAGATTTTGAAAATAAATATAATATTATTTTGACATATATTCAAAATGTAATTGTAGAGGTAAATTGTTACGTGTTACTTGTATAATTATACCTAAAACATGTTAAAAATGTAATTAGTTATTTTGAAATTTTTATATTTACATTTATCCTTAGAATCAAAATTTATAAGAATCATAGCTATTATGCCATTATTTAAAAAAAAAACATTGAATTAAATTACATAATACATAGTGTTATAGAGATTTTTTGATAGTATGACAAGTCAGTATGATCATTTGAAACACACGGTGATTAGATATGTCACGTTACAAAAGTCATGAAAGATCAACCAAAGGTAATTAATAGATGATTTCAAGATCTAGTCAAGATTACCCAAAATGGTTGGGAAAACTAATCGATCATGTATAAATAACATGGTCGGAAAAACTTATCGATCGGGTAGAGACAACTTGGTCAGGACCATCCGATCGGGATAAAAGAATTTTGGTCGGAACTAGACAATTGTCAGTTGAACAACACGTGTGAGACATTATAGGAAATTGCGACTCAAATACGAAGAAGAATGATCTTACTCAAACCAGTAATCTATAACCACACTCCAATAAGGAAATATCTCTATTTCCTCACCGGTATCGGAGAATTCGATTCAGGAAAGAACTTAAAGCTTCAAGAAGGATAAACACCAATCAGGAAACGAGTCTATATCAAGCAATAATTCTGTTATTCTAGAAGATTGCACACCGATCAAGAAATAAGTCCTAAACGGACCATTCAACTAGAATCATACAAAGATTTTAATTTAATGTACAAGATATCTGAAACAAGAAAGAAGACAAAGACTACTTCAACAAGTAATCAGTTATAATTAAATACTACCATATTTCTTTATTTGTGCAATAAGAATTAGAGTTTTATGCATATATAAATATACTCATAATCGCATTGTCAAAAATATATAAGGGCATATGAGAACACATAGAAAATATACAAGAGAGAGAGATACGCCAAATAAGGAGAGATTGAGTGTGTAATTATTATATTATAGTGAATTTCTTCTCGTCATCACCGGCAACCATGGACGTTTCCCCGTCTTGGAGTTCAACAATTTACAAAAAATTGTTAGACGCGTGATCAATCCTATACGATCCAAAAGTCACCGTCAACAACTGGCGCTAGAAGAAGGGGCGGGGCGGTAGAACTCAACTTCAAGGAACCAACATAAACAGACGAAACATCGAGATACTCTAGAAAGCAGAAAAAAAAAGGGGTGCTAAGGGTGGATTATCTGTTCTACCAGTGTTAGAATATACACAAGTAAGCGAATTTGTAAACATAGTTCTAAAAAAAAAGAACTCGTGAAGTAGCAACTTGGCAAATGGTAGAGATGGAAGCCAGTCACCAAATAATGATGATACCCTACGTGCTGGTAACGATCCTGACCCGATAAACGCCAACATTGTAGGAGGAAACCTGCCCTCAATGACTTCAACTTCAACTGATCAAGCTGTAATAACCTCCATAAATGTTCCCCCAGTAATTTCCCCAGATGCATTCTAGCAAATCCAAGAGTCCCTGTAGAGAGTTATTGAAAACGCCGCTAGACAGGGAATCAATATAATAGCAACTACAAATCTGACATCGCCATATCAATTGTCCATACCTATGGTGGCTCGAGACCCTAGGGTATGTTCTAAAATGATGGATGTGACCCCAGACGCTCTCCATAAGTCTTGCAGAGAAAGACTGGACCACTATGGAAATGAGGAGCGACCTCAAAGGGGAGAAGAAATAATTATCGGACGGGGGAAGCAAGATCGAAATCAAACGAGTCATATGAAATCTTCAGAGCTGTTCAGAGGCGGGATTGATCTAGCTTGTCAGATGACAGCGACCAACCACCCTACAGAACACGCCGAAGGGGAAAGTCCCCGTTAAGATTCCAACATGGGCACATCAACCATCAACGATCTGGAATGGATAACGAGCAAGGAGATAAACGAGATATCCTGATACAGAAATTAACCCAAAATGTGGAAGCATTAGAACGTCACCAGAGGCTTAAAGATTTTTGGACGATGATTTTGAAAGCTCATTCATTAACAACATTCTCCAAACCCAATTCCCGGAAAGATTCAGAATGCCTCAGGTCGAGCAATTTAAAGCAAACATAGATATAAAAGAACATGTGAGACATTTTCGAAGTGTGATGGCACAGTACGCTTACAATGACCCATTGTTGTGAATGATGTTCCTACAAACGCTCGGGGACTTAGGGTATATGTGGTTTGGAAGGCTCCATCAGGGGACAATCAAGAATTTTTTGGAGTTAACCCAGTCATTTTCACAACAATTCTTTGGGAACATACAAAGAAGGAAGTCAATAGCTCACCTCGCCACCCTCAAACAGGGAAAGATCGAGTCACTAAAAGATTACCTGAAGAGGTTTTCTCAGGAAGTATCAAGGATCTATAACCCCAATGATGAGGCCTTCACCAACAATTTATAGAAGGGTCGATTTTCCTTAGATTTGATGAGAAAGTGCCCAGATACGTACACCGACATGATGGATGTGGCAGACAATTATACAATGGCTGAAGAATAGGAGCTAGCTCAGGGGGGGTAGTTATGTACATGGGGGTCACCCCGGGGAGAACGTCAAAACAAGTGATGGCTATATAAAGAACCAGAAGGGTGATCATCATGAGAGTGAATGAGCAATCGTAGAAAAAGTCGAAACACCTGAAAGTTCCATGGTCAGTATACTAACTATACCCCCTTTACTAAGAGACAAGAGGAAATCCTGACAATCATAGAAGACCAGAAGCTGGTCAAATATCCTCATAGATAGTCAGTCTATGCTCGAAGAGACACGACAAAATACTACAGGTTCTATAAAGAAAGTGGGCACGACACATCAAAGTGCTACCAACTGAGAGACCACATTGAGACACTCATCAGTGAGGGTCATCTCAAAGATTTAATCCAAGGACAAACGATCAGCAAAAGACCCCAACTGGGGCGATAAGCTAATGGAAAAGAAGCGAAACCCGAGCCGAGACAACAGCGAATGGACGGTCAACATTATCTTTTGAAGACCCTACACAAGCTCATGTAAGACGGAAATTAGCCTTAAAAACCTACTCTTTAGGGAGATAGCTTAGTTGCTTTCAGTTTTTTAAGATATTTTCAGTTTGCTTTTTATTTTTAGCTTTTCTAATTATTTTTTATGTTAATTTTCAGATCAATTAATAAAGAAGCTAAGAATGGTGTTCGAATTTTTTATTATAATCATCTTTGTTATCAAAGATAAACTCGCAGCGCCAACACTTATCATGGTGGGTGAGGGTGCCCGAAAGGCTGAGAAGTCGGTTGTTAAAGATCTGGCATGCCTGTCGAACTGACTGGGTGCATATAAAGCACTGTCAGCAATCTAGTCATCCAGAGATGCAGGTTTTACCGGAAAAAACACTCGGGTACGCTATCAGGGGAAATCTGGTGAAATGTGTCCGGCTGTGTTAGTATTTCACTAACGATTCGGCCAAACCCTTATAAACAGATAAAACCAGGAGACGTTTTTGGTGACTTGTTTACATGGGAAAAATGGGGCAAGGTTCCTAGAACACCTCTTGACTGAAGACTCAAAATTGTCTGAAATTATCCTGAGTGAAAAGCCAAGACACCAATCAAAGAACCGAAATGGTCGGGAATTATCATGAGCGAAAGGCCAGGACACCGACTAAATCAAGACAATCGGGAATTATCCTGAGCAAAGAGTCAGGACACCGACTAGTCAAAAAAAAACCGTCGAAAATTATCTTGAGCAAAAAGTCAGGACACAGACCAAAGAATTGAAACAATCTGGAATTATCTTAAGCGAAAGGCCAGGACACCAACCGAATCAAGAAAGTCTGGAATTATTATCAGTAAAGAGTCGGGACACCGGCTAGTCCAAAAAAAAAAGACGGCTGGGAATTATCTTAAGCAGAAAGTCAGGACACCAACTGGTCCAGCTACAAGGGAGCAAAAAAAAAAAGGTTCAAGATTGATCAGTTTAATAAGACACTTGATCAGTTTTATAAAGGTACTTGATCAGGTTAGAGCAATAAATTCAGAAACATCAAAAAATTTAAACTATTCAAATTCCTTTCGTTGAGCCGCCAAGAGTGTATCTCGTGGATTTGAGGGGGTATTGTTATAGGGATTTTTTGATAGCATGATCACCTGAAACACATGGTGATTAGATATGCCACATCATAAGAGTTAGGAAAGATCAACCAAAGACAATTAATAGATGATCTCAAGGCCTAGTTAAGATTATCCAAGATGGTCAGGAAAACTAATCGATCGTGTATAGACAACTTGGTCGAGACCATCCGATCGGGATAAAAGAAGTTTGGTCGGGACTAGACAATTGGTCAGTTGAACAATGTGTGGTAGACATTAAAGGCAAATACGACACAAATACAAAGAAGAATGATCTTACTCAAACCAGGAATCTTGAACCACACTCCAATAAGGAAATATCTCTATTTCCTCTCCAGTATCAGAGAATTCTATTCAGGAAAGAACTCAAAGCTTCAAGAAGGATAAACACCAAACAGGAAACGAATTTAAATCAAGCAATAACTCTCCTCTTCTAGAAGACTGCACACCGATCAGGAAATAAGTTCTAAACAGACCATTCAACTAGAATCCTACAACGATTTTAATTTAATGACAAGATATCCGAAACAGAAAATAAGACAAAGACTACTTCAACAAGTAACCAGTTATAATTAAATACTACCATATTTTTTTATTTGTGCAACAAGGATTAGGGTTCTATGTACATATAAATAAACTCATAATCTCATTGTAAAAAATATATGAGGACATATGAGAACACATAGAAAATATACAAAAGAGAGAGAGAGAGAGAGAGATACGCCAAAGAATGAGAGATCGAGTGTGTAATTATTATCTTATAGTGAATTTCTTCTCGCCGTCACCGGCAACCGTGGACGTTTTTCCTGCCTTGGGGTTTTACCACGTAAACTTATGGGTGCATGTTTTTCCTCTTTTTCTATTTTCTCCGTAACATCTTCAACAATTTTTAAAGACCTGTTAAACGTATGATCAATACTATACGATCCAAAAATCACCGTCAACACATAGTTTCAAAATCTAATTGTTAGAGATTATAAAAAATTTACAAGTACGCAATTAAAAGTTAGAAAATTGGCTATTGATTGTAAAATTTGAATTATAAATTCAATCAATTTACTCCTAATTCAATTAAATTATAAATGGACAATGATTATAAAGACCTTTTTACCCTCCTAATTCAATTAAGTTAAAATTTTACTCGTTGATTATATTTAGGGATATTATTATTTTTCACCCTCACTTATGAGGTATTAGACGCTTTTCACCCTCATGTTTTGGTATTAGTCATTTTCCACCTTACCATTAGTTCTGGATGGACAAGTGGCGTTTGACGTCTACAGATTGTGAAATGTTTCACTTAATTTTTTTTGAATTTTAAAGGGACCTTTTTACCCTTCAAATATCAAGTGATGTTTTTTTCCCTTGAAATCTTTTTTAATGGACAATTTTACCCTTTCAATGTGATTGAAAAAACAAAATAAAAAATAAAAAACCAAAATGATGAAAAAAATATATCAGGAAAATCATCGTCCATCTCCACAAACCCAGAAAAGCATCACCACCAAAAACCCAGAAAAATCCAACCACCTCAATACAACCACCCATTCTCTTCTCTCTTGAATACTCACACAGACAAAACCTCCCAAACACTTCCACCATCCAAACACTTCCAGAAATGGAAGAAAAATGATATCCAAATTCCAAACACCATCATCAAGAAAAATAAGAAAAAGAAATTTGAAACACAAATTGAAAATTGAGAAGAATATGGAAAACACAAACCAAAATACGAATCTTCAAAGATTAAATGAAAACCTAAATTCACCTCTTCATAATCATCATAACAAACCCTAACTCACAAATACAACCATTAATCTCAGTCACAAAACTCTTAAAACCCCAATCCAATAACCCAATGATGTCGCCAAACAAAACCCAAACCAAAACACAATCCCCACCATCAACCACCGCCGACAGCCAACAAAGCCCAAACCCAAACGCAACACCCACCATTCCCAAAATCAACAACCACTCTGAAAACCATCAACAGTCTCAAATTCAACCGACCATCATCGGTGCCGATCACCTCTAAACGGAGGAGATCGGTACTCGATCTCGTCGATGAATGGAAAAGAGAAGAGGGAAAGAGAGAGAGAGAGCGAGATGGAATGATGAAGAGAGAGAAGATGCGGTGGCAGAAAAGCTATGATGATTGATGTGAGAGAAGCGACAGTGAGAAAGAGAGAAGTGGTGGCGGCGTCTGGTGTGTGTTTGAAGAGAGTGAGACAAAGAGAGAGAAATGGTGAGGAGGAGATTATGAGAGAGAAAGTGCAAGGTTTTAATTTCTTTTTTATTAGTTTTATACAATTTTTATTTGTTAGAATAAAGTTACCTAGTTACCCTTTTGATTTCTTAAATGTGAAACGTTGGACTAATGATCATTAACGATATGGTGCATTTAGACTAATAAATGAAGTGTCAGGGTGGATATTGACCAATACCACAATAATGAGGTGCATAATGTCTAATCCCTCAAAGGTAGGGTAAAAAATAATAATATCCCTTATATTTATGACCAGTGCTTTGGTTGTTACTAATTTAGTAGATATTTTTTTTTACTCACTTATCCAGTTTTTACTGGATTGGACTCTATGTTTTTCAAAATCACTCATTTTGATTCTTTTAATCAGAATTTTAACGGTCAACCGTCACAGAAAATATAAAATGATAGTTTTACCCTTGAATTTAAACAAATTAAAACCTTTTATTTTCTTAATTTTATTTATAATTATATATTAATTTTATTTTTTTTTTAAAGGGGAAAAAATTTCTTTACATATTAATTTTGAAATTAAACAAAATCGATTTTCAAATTAGAACAATTATGTGAATCGAATCGAAATCAACCACCATACTAAACCTAAATTCTAACCCAACCACCATACCAAATCGAAATTTAACAAAATCTAATTCCAAATTAGAACAACATCTGTGAACTGAATCGAAACGAACCACCACACCAAACCTAAATTCTAACCCAGCCACCACCCCACCACCCCACCACTCAAACCAATCTCCAGCCACCAAACCACCATCATCAACCCTTCAAACCCATAAAACCTAATTCGATTCTTATCTTTGTATTTTCTCAACAAAAGCTCAGATGGCGAGAATAGTGATTGAATAGCTAAAATGGCTATAACCCCATCTCCATCAATAACTCAAACCCAGAATCCCACCACCACCACCATCAACCCTTCAAACCACCACCACAACCATCACCGAAACCAAACCTAACCCTCCACCTCCCAACACCAAAATCAAACCCATAAAACCCAACACAACCCCCAAACCCATGAAATAGGAAATATGTGTAACAAAAAAAGGAAATACGAAAAAAAATCAGAAAAAAAATGGAGAAGCGATCTGGATTCACGATCTTCTAACATGAGGAGATTTGTCGTTATCTTCGTCGGAGGAGATTGCTTTTCAAATGGCAGCGGTTGGTGATTTTGGTACGAACATAGTTCTGGTTTGAACCAGATCTTGGTTCGTTTCACGACGGCCAGGGTGAGATGGATTCGAGTAATTTCTTCTGGGTTTTCATGGAGAGCAGAGAGAGACCGAGAAAGAAGAGATAGATTGATAATGGAGAGAGAGATCGTTGGGTTTGCGAAAGAAATGGAGAGAGATGAGAGCATTTAGTAGAGAGAGAAAGCACTTTTACTTTTATGAGAGAGGGATATTTAATTAATTAATTAATTATTTTTGTTATTATTATTTTTAATTATTATTTTTTTTAAAATTTTAAAATTATTCCTTTATTTATAAATTATAAATTTATATTTATATATTAATTTAATTTTTATCATACATGTTTTTATTTTTTATGTGTTGACACGTGGTATGTTTTGGTTGAAAGACAAAACTACATTTAGAATTGTTTAATTTGATTAATAAAAAGAACAAAATGGATGATTTTTAAAAATACAGGATCAAATCCATTAAAAATGGAATAAAAAAGTAAGAAAAAAACAATTTAAAAAAACACAGTAACCGAATCAATCAACTTTCACAAAAGTGCGTGCGGCCGCAACTCCACCAACTTTGTAACAATTTCTTTCTTATGGAGAGAGAGAGAGAGAGAGTCAGTATTAACAATGGTAAAATTTCTACATATCCTTTTTGTATGTAAACAATCATTCTCAATTTATTATTTCACTTTTATTAATGATGTGGCTTAATGATAAAAATTATTTATTTCTATATTTATTCCGATAATATTTTAAATTTTAGTCATAATACCCTAAAGTGTTAAATATAAAAAATAAAATAAAAAAGAAACAAAAAAAAAACACTCCAAATTTAGGCAGTACAAAATCACATTAATCTTATATTTTAAAAATATCATGAAAAAAGATAAAGTAAAGAGGGATCAGTTTCAGGAAATTTTAGTTGCCCTTATAGAAAGCTAGATTGTACATATTGTACTACTCATAACTAGTTTACCAATTTTGATTTTTGACAAAACTTTTTTTTGGATCCTCTCCTGCCACCAACCCCCTGCCACCTACCCCCATCTCCAAAATCTACACTACTCCATTTTCGCCGTTATCTTTAACGGCGTCATCACCCACTCCTCCCCATCACCACACCCCTCACCTAACGCACGTTACCATCCAACCCCAACCCCAACACCCACCTCCTCTTCACTTATAAAAGCAAAGCAAAGCAAAGCAAACAAAAACCAGAGACGAGTCATACAACTTCACTGAAACTCTCTCCCGCTAAAAAAAGAAAAACACAACAAAACTTGTAATAACATTGTAATCCGTCGTCGTTTTGAAAAAAACTATGGATCTACTCCTTGTGGAGAAGACCCTTTTAGGTCTTTTCATCGCCGTCGTCGGTGCCATCTTCATTTCAAAGCTCCGTGGCAAGAAATTCAAGCTTCCTCCGGGACCCATTCCGGTACCGGTGTTTGGAAACTGGCTTCAGGTCGGAGATGATTTGAATCACCGTAATCTGACCGACATGGCTAAGAAGTTCGGCGACATGTTCCTCCTACGTATGGGGCAGAGAAACCTCGTCGTCGTCTCGTCGCCGGATTTGGCCAAAGATGTCCTCCACACACAGGGGGTCGAGTTCGGTTCCCGGACACGAAACGTTGTTTTTGATATTTTTACCGGGAAAGGACAGGATATGGTGTTTACCGTTTACGGCGAACATTGGAGGAAGATGAGGCGGATCATGACGGTGCCGTTTTTCACAAACAAAGTGGTGCAGCAATACAGGTAACGGAGGAAAACTTGCTTCCAGTCCTTGTATTTTGTTTAAATATTTTATATTAATTTATAGGTTGGCTCCTCAAACTTTATTAAAATTTGAAATTATGGCTTCGCCTTTGCAGGTATGGATGGGAGGATGAGGCTGCGCATGTGGTGGAAGACGTGAGGAAGAATCCGGAGGCGGCGACTAACGGGATTGTGCTACGGAGGAGATTGCAGCTGCTGATGTACAATAACATGTACAGGATCATGTTCGACAGGAGATTCGAGAGCGAAGAGGACCCATTATTCATCAAGTTGAAGGCATTGAACGGAGAGAGGAGCAGATTGGCACAGAGCTTTGAGTACAACTATGGAGATTTCATTCCCATTTTGAGGCCGTTTTTGAGGGGTTACTTGAAGATTTGCAAGCAAGTGAAGGAGAAAAGGTTGCAGCTTTTCAAGGACTATTTTGTCGAAGAGAGGAAGTAAGTCTTCATTTTTGCAATTTTTGTGTTTCTAGGGTATCGTTCTGCTAAAATAATTTTTTAATAGGGGTTTAAATGAAAAAAATAGAAAATTTGGTGTTAAAACATATAATTTTAGAGAAACATAATCTAAATTATTTTAGATAAGGTTGACCAATTCCATTCGTCACATACCCTAAAAATGTGACGTGACGTGAAGTCACTGGTTCGAACAAAATGAAGCAAAATGCAAACACTTCGAGGTGTTTCATAGCAATTTTGTTTCTATCTTATTGAAACTTAATTATTTTGTGGCATTACAATCTCAAAAAAAATAAAAAAAAATAAAAAAATATATTTTATGGTATTAAAAAAAGAATAATACTTGGGTACTGTCCGGTCAGTATCAAGATATTGACCATTTGTTTTTATTAGTGAAAAAAACTATTTACAGTGTTTGATATTAAATACATGAGATTGATTTTAGATTTTTTGACCGGTAAAAACAAAATAATCAGCACATTATCGGTATCCAAATATTTTCCTTTAAAAAAAACTGATTTATTTAATACACTCTGCAAAAGTTTATTTATTACAATTTACAAAGTTGGTCAGTTTTTACTTATTTATTAAAAGACATAATAACAGTCACAAGTTATAGACCACACTGGCACACTTCCCAAAAAAAAAGATTTAAATTTATTGACTTATAATTATCATGTATGTACACAGAGAGAAAATTAATTAATAACGATACCAAACGCATCTTAATTAATTATTTTATTTAATTGTGTTTTTAACTGGTGAAACAGGAAGCTTGCAAGCACAACAAAGAGCATGAACAATGAAGGCTTGAAATGTGCAATTGATCACATTTTGGATGCTCAACAGAAGGGAGAGATTAACGAGGACAATGTTCTTTACATTGTCGAGAACATCAATGTTGCTGGTAAGTTTACCATTTTACCCATTATGTTAACATTTAATTTTGTCACTATTTTGATTGATACATGGGTATTTTCGTCCATAGAAAAAAAAAGCATACGTGGATCATAGTTGGGATAGCTAGATAGATAGTAGATGATTTTTTTTTTTGAATTTATGAGCCAAACAAGTAGTTGTTAATTGTTATCATTCTAGTCCCAAAAAAATACAAATAATAAATAAAATAAAATAAGTTGGTGTCAGTCTTTGTCAGCCGTCTGATATATATATTCCTTAATTTTTAAATATTATTTGATTAATTTCCCATTTTTGTTTCTATTTGCAAAATTGATATTTTATCACTTTCTGATTTTATAAAATTTTCCATAATTTTTGCCTTGTCATGTCTCTTTTTATTGAATCCAATTTGAATATCTTATCATAGAAAAATAATTATTAGTAGTATAAATTATAGATTCAGAGATAATATAGAATTAGAGAGATGTTAAATAGCCATACAAGGGAGGAAAAAGTTTTATTTAGCTACTTTTGCTGGCAGTACTTATAATTTTGGTTAGGAAATTATTGCTTGATGTTTGATTTTTGCCATGAAATGTTGACAAATAGCTATCATAATTTAGTTAATTAATATATTTTCAAGTTGGTTTGATTATATCCCTGTCAAAAAAAAAAAATGGTATGATTACAATGGTGGATTGGGTTAGGTATTGAAATTTCATGAATTTATATATCCATTTGAGTATATAAGTTGGTTGGGTTGGCTAAATTTATCAGTTTTCATTACTTTTTAACAAAACCCCACCTAACTCACCTCTTTGATGTCTACATTCAACCCTAATTTTAATTGAAAATTGGTATTTAATCTCATACAAGAAAATTTGATATGCACACGGGATGTATATCCGGATATTATTTATCACATGATATGTATCTATTGGTTATGATATATATATACTTAAATTTTTCTTGAACTCGTATTGAATTTTTAAAAATCTCATAACACATCATTATTATTTATAGAATTACTGTATTAAATTGTATTTGGATAAAAATCCAACGCATAAGACATCCGATCTTTTTTAATTGAATCTTTATTCACAATTCTCACAGTGGAAGACACATGGATACACTTTTTGAAATGCTAACCTAATCTTTGTTTATATATGTTTATATTTAATTTGGCTTGGCATGTTGAAATGTACTTGTGAACTATATATTTTATTGGAAATCAACCTTATTTTGGATGTTTGGCCGGCCAACCAAACCATTATTTCATTGTTTTTATATACTTTTTAAAACTTTTCATGCATGTCTCATGAATGTTGTTGATCAACAATGACTGCTTTGGGTGTGACTTAAGAATATAAGTTGATTTTTTTTTAAAAATAGAATATAAGATGATTGGCATACCTAATCACAAATTTATGTTGCTTTGCAATGTCAACAGCATGCCTAATACCATTTGAATTAGTAAAATTAAACAATTAAAGAATTATTATTATTATTATTATTTGGACCCATAACATAGTAGGAACGATATAGAATAATTCCATTTAACATATAATTTTTTATAAATACGAGTTTTCATCATCTCATGATGTGACGTCAATTTTAACATGTGTGTTTGATGGTTAAATGTGCTTGTAAATAGTACCATATAATTTTGCAATGTGGAGCACTTGCACAACAATCTATTATTGATGTCCAAAATCTTTTTGAAATTGTGGCAGCTATTGAGACAACACTATGGTCAATTGAGTGGGGAATTGCAGAGCTAGTGAACCACCAAGAAATCCAGAACAAGCTGAGGCGTGAACTTGACACTGTGCTTGGCCATGGTGTTCAGGTCACCGAGCCGGATATTCAGAAACTTCCCTACCTCCAGGCAGTGGTCAAGGAGACTCTCCGGCTTAGGATGGCCATCCCTCTCCTCGTACCCCACATGAACCTCCATGAAGCCAAGCTAGGTGGTTTTGACATCCCCGCGGAAAGCAAGATCCTAGTGAATGCATGGTGGCTAGCTAACAACCCCTCGAACTGGAAGAACCCCGAGGAGTTTAGGCCCGAGAGGTTCCTGGAAGAGGAGGCCAAGGTCGAAGCGAACGGGAACGACTTCCGTTACCTCCCGTTCGGAGTCGGACGAAGAAGCTGCCCCGGAATCATCCTTGCATTGCCAATCCTTGGTATTACTATTGGACGATTGGTGCAGAATTTTGAGCTCTTGCCTCCACCGGGACAGTCTAAGATTGACACCACTGAAAAAGGTGGACAGTTTAGTTTGCATATTTTGAAGCACTCCACCATTGTTGCCAAGCCAAGATCACTTTAAGTGCACGATCAAATTTGAGCCTCTTTTCTTCTTTTCTTTTTTTGTGTTAATGGGTCCTTGATAAAAATTTGTGGGATTTTGATGAAAATTGGCTCATCAGGGTTATATATGATGATGTATGTGTAAAAAAATGTATGGAACTTCGAAGCTTCATATAAGATTGAAATAAGATTTTCATTTTATTAATCTGTTAATTTCTTCTCTATATGTTTAAAATATTAATAAATAACGATGCTTATGTATATCATGAGATCATTAGAATAACTATCGAAAGGAAATACCGAAATAACGAAAAACGACTAATTGTTATCCTTATGCCAAGTTTTTTGATGCCATAGATTATACATGATGAGCTTGTATTGATTAGCCAATAATTCATAAAATTTGATGAGAAATGGAGTTGAATATTAGTATTTAATTACATAGAGCTTGGAACGACATTGGAAAGTTAATAAAAGTGATTGAAGAACTTAATTACAATGATTTTCAATCACTTAAATCAATTTCGAAAGGATAGATAAGTTAGATTGAAGTTAGTTTCAACAAAAACATTAGTAACATCAGAAAAATTACGTTTAATCTATTTTGGTTAGTGTTGGTTAGCTTTGTGTCTATCAAACAAAATTTTGAAAAACTATTAAGGTCAAAAGTGCTTGCAATGACATTGGACAATTAATAAAAGTGATTGATGTACCTAATTACATTGATTTTCAACCAAAATTTACTAAAAACCCAGAAAAATTACAAATTTGAGCTGTTGTCGGCCGGTTAGAAGCTTTGTGTCTATCAAACAAATTTTGAAAAACTAGAGATAGAAATCTAATCCTATTAGAATATCTTCGAAACAAATATGTATTTGGAGAAAATTGATTGTCATATATGATGGATAGTTGAAAATTTAGAAAAACTCACTTAAATACAATTATCTAACTTCAATATAGGGATGATATGACAAAAAAAAAATTAAAAAATATAAAGTTGGATTTCTAATTCTATAAACTCTTCTAAAAATACTGACTAGGATTTCTAAGTCTTTCCATTAGTAATATTAAAGTTCATTTAATTGTAAAATAAAAAAGAAAATACGGTGTAATAATTGTTTTATTATGATTGATCATAAAATAGATACATATTTGATTACAAAGAAGATGTTAATATACATTTTGCTAAAAAAAATAATTCAAAAGTAAACCCCATAATAAACAAAAATGTTGATATGACACTATTTAGAAACTCAAAAATACATATTTATATTAACGATGCTCTTAAAAATCTGATTTATTAAAACAATAATTCTTTTGATTATTGTTTACCATATAATCAGTTGCTTCACATTTTTCAAGTTTCTACCATAAAAAAAGATTTCTTTTGAAGCTAAATTGAATCTCATACCAACACATCCACATTCTAAATCTCTAAATTTTCACAAGTATTCTAGTTCAAAATGCAAGTGGAAATCCCAACTGTAGAATCTTAGATGCCACGTCAGCTTGCCCAATTATATTCTAGCAGAAGAAGGTTATTTACATAATTTCACAATAAAATCCCCAATCTCTCAAGTCTTATCTATTCCCTTTGAGGAAAAACATTAAAAATGTCAGCAAATGTTTATAACATGTCCTAAAATATCACCTAAACACAAAATTGTCTTATTAAATGTACAGACACATCAAAGGACATCTCACCTTATAAGTGCTGCCGTGGCAGTGCACATCAAAGCCTTGATTAATAGCATTTAATGGGCCGAGTGAAGCCCATTATAATTAAGAGAAGTCCTGGTTTAAGTTAATCACAAAATCCAAGCTTATTAAATAATATAATATAGTTTTTAATCAAACCAATTCAAGCTTAATTGCAAGATTTTCAGGTCTAAATTTGTGAAAACAACCATTTCTCAATAATTTGCATGAGGGTATCGAAGAAAGAACCAGTAACTAAAATTTTCATTTCTCAATAATTTGCATGAAGGCATCATCAAGAAGCACTTTTTAAAATAGTCGAAACTTGAAACTTGAATGCCACAAACATTTTTCATTATCAATGACAAGCACTTACAAGAAGTTTTTTTCAAGTGCTTTTCCAAGAGGCATTTACGTGTACTTGCATAGAACGGCTTCTTACAAAACAGAAACAGACCCTCAAAACATGCATCAAAAACCAAAACAACCAAGCATTTAACTATAAAAAAAGAGCTTTTGACACGTGCTTATATCAGGAAAAAAACACTCGATTGAAGAGAAGTGTAGGTCCTAAACCAGGTCCCAAAATCAGTGAGAATTTTCATGAGGGGCAGACATGCAGACCCAATTTTGTAATTTTGATTTCTGTGGCACATAACCATGCTTCCTTCATTGTTTAAATATATATATCCAGAGCATCGGCTTATTGTGCACAAATCATTCTTTCTAATAACAAAAGTATTAAAAACTTAAAACTTCTCAAAATAAACACGATAAAAATACTAACTTTCTAATAACAAAAATATTAAAAACTTAAAACTTTTCAAAACAAACAAAATAAAATTACTAACTTGGAACAATATAAGAGAAACCCAGATGAAATATAAATAAAAAATCCAAACAAAATTGAAACTTTAAAAGCCCTTGAAAATCTATAAGAACAATTATGTAACTCTTCAGCTGTTGAACAGCAATCGCCACTACAAAACAGGAACACCCTCAAAACATGCATAATCATAAACCAAAACAATCAAGGCAACAAAAAGAGCTTTTGACAAGTGCTTTTACAAGAAATAAGCACTTAATTAGTGAAGAGAAGTGTAGGTTTACATAAACCAGGCCCCCAAATCATAGAAACTTTTAAAAGCACATACACACAAATATACAAGGCCTTTTAAAAGCACTTATAAGAAGATTTTTATGTTCTTTTCCAAGAAGCATTCAAGTGGTTCATACATCAAATCGCTTCCTACAAAACTGAAACTCCCTCAAAACATGCATAATAGTCATAAACCAAAACAACCAAGCATTGAACTGTTAAAAAAAAAGCTTTCGGTAAGTCCTTTTATCAAGGAAAAAGCACTTAACTGAAGTGAAGTGTAGGTCGTAAACCAGGCCCCAAAATCAGAGAGTTTTCATGAGGGGCAGACATGCAGACCCAATATTGGAATTTTGATTTCTGTGCACATAACCATGCTTCCTTCATTGATTTTTATATACATATATCCAGAGCATCGGCTTATTGTACACAGATGATTCTTTCTAATAACAAAAATATTATAAACATAAACTTTACAAAACAAACACAAAAAATACTAACTTTGAACAATAGTACAATACAAGAGAAACCCAGATGAAGTATAAATAAAAAAATCCAAGCAAAATTGAAACTTTAAAGGCCCTTGACAATCTATAAGAACACCAATGCAACTCTTGCGCTGTTGAATTGCAATCGCTTATTACAAAACACAAACACCCTCAAAACATGCATAATCATGAACCAAAACAATCAAGGTAACCAAAAAAAAAAGAGCTTTTGACAAGTGCTTTTACAAGAGAAGCAGTTAATTAGTGAAGAGAAGTGTAGGTCTACATAAACCAGGCCCCCGAATCATAGAGACTTTTCATTTGGGGTACACATGAGGACCCAATTCTGGAATTTTGATTTTCTGTGCTCACCCCAATGCTTCCTTCATGATTATTATTTTTTAACATATCAAGAGCATCGGTTAATTGTGAACAGATCATTCTTTCTAATAACAAAAAATTCAAAACATTAACTTTTCAAAACAAACACAAAAAAAAAAAAAAATACTTACTTTGAACAACAAAAGAGAAACACAGATGCAAACAAAAAAAATTACAAACAAAACTGAAACTTTAAAAGCACTTGACAACATAAAAGAACAGCAATGCAGCTCTGTGTCTCTGCAGCCGTTGAACAACTTAGCTCTAGATGTTTAGTACTTTAGTGTAGATAATCAAATAGGCCATTCTCTCGAAAGATGCTTTGTTACAACTATTCAATATCCAATCTTTCTTCCATTCACATATATATATATATATATATATATATACAAACACAAAAAAAAAAAATACTTACTTTGAACAACAAAAGAGAAACACAGATGCAAACAAAAAAAATTACAAACAAAACTGAAACTTTAAAAGCACTTGACAACATAAAAGAACAGCAATGCAGCTCTGTGTCTCTGCAGCCGTTGAACAACTTAGCTCTAGATGTTTAGTACTTTAGTGTAGATAATCAAATAGGCCATTCTCTCGAAAGATGCTTTGTTACAACTATTCAATATCCAATCTTTCTTCCATTCACAATATATATATATATATATATATATATATATATATATATATTGTGAATGGAAGAAAGATTGGATATTGAATAGTTGTAACAAAGCATCTTTCGAGAGAATGGCCTATTTGATTATCTAAAACAACCGTCGTTAAAGCATTATAAGATGGTGCCATGGTGGTCACAAAATACCTATAACCTAATATTATTTATACCCATCATACCTTCAATTGTATAAATACTTTATTAAACAAAATATGATAAATCCTAAAAAATCACTGATGCTTGCATTATAAGATGGTGTGGTCACAAATTTCATATACTAGTAATACTACTGATGCTAGCATTCTAAAGCATTAATAACTAAACAAGAAAAAAAAAAGGCCAACATTCAAATACCCAACTACTTCTATATATAGGCTAGAGACAGAGATCATACCTTTGATGAAATAATTCCAGAATGCTCTATTGATAGTTTCTAAAACTGCAGAAATAGTGCACCGATATTGTGAAAAGTTGAACCTCATGTAATTTTTTTTAATATAATAATAAAACAAATAAAAAAGTACTGCCTCAATTTGAAAAAGAAATTTGTATCTCAAATAATTTGACAACTTTTTTAAAATTGTAGTATCATTCATTTCCTCATCTCATTATAGACTGTTCTAAATCACTTGTTATGTTATTTGCAAATTGCTATGAAAATTTTATCAAAAAGTTTGGCAGCCAAATTATTATTTTGTAAATTGTATATAAAAAGAAATAACAACTATTAACATAAAGTTATGCTATAGCAAAAGGCAATCTATAAGAACACCAATGCAGCTCTGCAGAAACATTAAAAAGGACCAAAAAAAAAAAAACAGAAACTTTAAAAGCAATTGAAAACTTATAACACCTAGAGTATAACATAAGAGACAGGTACACGATCGACTTTGCGCGCTCCATCGTTGGGCCTTTGGGCTATCGGCTTTTTTGCAGGCAAGCTACCTTGAACCGTCTTTGGCTTGGCAGCTCCAACAAGGCCTAAACTGTTCCAAGAAAGCGCTGCTTTGCGTTTGATCCTATGTGCCCAGTGAATGCTATTAGCTGTCCACTTTTGGACCTCGCAAAGAGAGACGGTGTTTTTCTCTCCTCTGACTACTTTCTCCTCTTTCATTCGCGGAGCGAAAAAAGCAGGCTTTGCCCCAGCAACTGCTATCCTTGGGAAACCAGAAGAGCTGCCTAAAGAAAGGGATGCCTTTGGAGAGGACAATGCAGAGAAGAAGACGTCCTTCGGGCAAGCTACCTTTCTTTGCTGGGGCAGGGAAGAGAACGAAAAAAGGCCACGGATTGTGGTCGCGGTAGGTTCGACTTCGAGGATCTTACGCGGGGGAGAGAGCTCTTTCCTCTGGTGGGGGATCTTACACTGCACCCCTTCGATCCATCGTACTAGAGCGATCCGAGAAGAACGGTTAGGGTCATATTCTACCCTTTGTACAATGCCAATAGACGGAGTGCTTCGTTTCAGATCAATTCTTCGCTGCAATCGCTTCGATCCACCCCCTCTGTGAAATGACGTGATACGACCTGAGGAATTCCTACCAGCAGACTTCCCTGTACCCCAACTCAATTGTCTAAGTGCTCTCCCTTTTGCAAGCATCTTTTGTTAAAAGATTGAGTGAATATGACTGAATTGTCTAAGAAGCTGTTGAACAGAACACTCTTCTAGCTTGTGTATTTATATGAGGAAAAGAGAAAGGTCTTCTAGGGTTTGTGTCATTGATTTGTGGGCCTAAACTTCAATTAACTTATATTGGATTCAATGTGGAGTGTTACAAGAGCCCGATGCATAGATGTTTAGTGTAGATATAAACCAAATGGGCCTTTCTCTTCAAAAGATGCTTTGTGACATCTTACAAATTACAACTATCAACATCCCTTCTTTATTAGAAAACACAATCCCGTTAAATCGTAAATTATGTATAGGCCTCTCCCCTACGGTGGGATTTGTGTTTTGTAGCGGTTGAATTTTAAAATTTTGACATGTGTTATAAGATTTTTATATAAAATCGTGAGTAACATATGATATTATGTTTTAAGTTTATGAAAAACCGAGTTGATTGGAATGTTTAAGTAATTGAAAGTTGACCTGATAAAGCCCCGTTATTATTGTGATCAATATTTATTGGGCTCGATGTATCTTAACTACATTAAAGTACGTAGGATATGGTATGAACTATTGTATATGTGTGAGTCTAGTATTCTTTTTAAGACAAACCATCTTATTAGGGTTTTGAAAATCCTTTATGGGTTAGGATTCTAGGAAGTTATACTATTTATACATAATGTATATAACAAAATTGTCTCATCGTTAGACAATCAGAGGAAAGTGAGAAGAGAGTAGAAGACTCTCTATTGTTTTTATTATTTTCTTTGTTTTATTTTCAGGTTATTGCGTTATTATGAAGTCAGGATTAAGAATCTCCAAAACTTAGATTGTTTTCACTGCGTTTCCAGATACACGTATATTCATATTTATGTATGTAATACGAGATTTAATTATTTCTTTATATAATGCTTACAGTGGTATCAAACCGCTCGTATTGTTACATTTGAATGTTTTTATGATATCATATCCGTATTTACTTTTACACACTAGATTGGAGTAATTATTACTACCATAATAAATCTACGTTTACATTCTAGGATGTATATGTCATGTCTTTATACTAAATATCCGTCTCTTACATGTTAAATGGTTAACAACAATTAAAATATAAGTTTTATTTTGTGTTGTTTTGACATGTTTAACGGTAATGATTGTTAATAAAAACAAGAATTATTTTTTGTTTATGTCGTGTGTTGGCATGATTCTTGTGATGGATGAGGTTATCTGATTAGATCGAATTGTTGGATGGTACGTGTTATGGTGTGGGTAGAATTTTGTGTGAAAGAAAGATTAAAGACCTGATTGTTGTCGGATCAGACCTGGGTCACACCTGGGTTGACGGGTTTGGCGGGTAATTTGCACCAGATCCGATGTTAGAAGCGGGTCGTTCTTCTTGAATCCGCGCGCAGACGCGGATCGACTCAAACCCCCACACTTGTGCTAGTCTTTCCGACATCAGTTTGCTGCCGGAGGATCTCTGGTTGCGTCGCCGTTGCTCGTCACTTTCCAGGTGACAAGGTGTTTGATTTCGACGACGACATAGGTTGTAGATTCGCGGATGGTGGGTCGATTGGCTTCGGTCGATTTGGCGATGGGACCGCCAGAGCGACTTGCCGTCTAAGTCGCAGTTGGCCATCACCGGGATGTTGTCACCACTGTTCTGGTTACAACGGAGCACGAAGCACGGACCACAGGTAGTGCAAGAAAGATTGTTTTTTGGTTTGGGCCATTTTTTATAAATTAGACTAAGTTTTAGACTTTTTTGTTATTTTCCTGGGCCATTTTAGAATTAACAAAAATTGAGGTATCTATGTGTAATTATTCACTTGTTGGGGCAGGTTTATAATTTCGAAAGATATTTAGGGCCAATTTAGTATTTAAAAAAATATATGGGCCAATTTGAAATTTACTAAAATCATGAGGCAATTTTAAAATTTTCCAATTTTTTTTATGAAAAACTAATTGCAGTTCATAAATAATTATTATGATTTTGGATGATTATGTTTTACGTTGTGACTAATCATTAAGATTTTATAATAATTATTAGTTTGTTTAAAATTAATAATTGATAGAATTTTCTCATGAATCGGATGACTATGTTTTCATGTAGTGAACTAGTCATTAAGATTTTGAGAAATTCGTCGGTTATCAATTATTAATGATTTTGATTTAATAGTTGATAGAATTTTCTCGTGAATCGGATGATTATGTTTCACGTAGTGACTAATCATTAAGATTTTGAGAAATTCATCGGTTATCGATTATTGTTGAGGTTAAAATTAATAATAATTTTTAATATTCTCATGAATCGAGTGATTATGTTTCACGTACTGACTAGTCATTTCGTTTTTAAGAATAAAGTTGGCTAACAATTATTAATTTGGTAAGTTTTAATATTTGATATAATATTCTCGTGAATTGGATGATTATGTTTCACGTAGTCACAAATCATTAAGATTTTGAGATGTTCGTTGGTTATCAATTATTAAATTTGAACTGTAAAGATGAAAATGCATGTGTTAATCATCTCCGTAGGAGGGTTATCATATGTGATATGTGATGTTCTTTTCCGTAGAAGGTTTATCATTTTGAACTATTCATCTATAGAACTGTAATGATATAATTATATGCATGTGATGAGTAATGTTCTTCTCCGCATGAGGTTCATTATCTCGAGGTATTCACTTATACAATATGCTGTGAGTGTTAAACACATGTGATGGGTGATGGGTGATGGGTGATGTTCTTCTCCGTAGGAGGTTTGTCATCTTGAAGTATTCATCTATAGAACTGCAATGATATAATTATATGCATGTGATGAGTGATGTTCTTTTCCGTAGGAGGTTCATTATCTCGAGGTATTCACTTATACTATATGTTGTGAGTGTTAGACACATGTGATGGGTGATGTTCTTCTCCGTAGGATGCTCATCATCTTGAGGTATTCATTTATATAATGTAATATAAATATTATAAATTTTAGAAATTGCCTCTAATATATTTCATTTAATTGAATGAAAGCCCCCAATACTTAATAATTCCTACATATTCTATATGCTCACAGATAATATCCATTCAACATGAATTTAAGAAGGTTATATATTTATCATTATTTTGCATAATTTGAAAAAAATATATATATGTGTGATCGTGTTGGATTGATTAAGAGAAGTATATAAATTTATGTTGGATGTAATGATATTGGATTTGTAGTTCATGTTTTACAAATTTATAACATATGAAATTATTATGGAATTATATGGTTACTGTTGTATGTAAATTTTACCAAGCATACACGTCATTGACAGGAAGGAAAAAATAGCCAGGTGTATGCTTAGATGGATATTCGGGAAATATCCTACAAGGCATCATTAAAGAGGAGCAAGCCTGAGTAAGCATATACCGAATAAAGACTTACTCGGGACTGGCTAAAACAACGCATTCACTCGGGCTCAAACGACACTACTCGGGACCATCAGGTAACAGTCTTACTCGGGAGTAAGTACAACCCTAATAAGAACTTATCGTACGGGTTAAGTCATTAAATACACGAAGATATTCTTCATGAAGGAATCCCAAATAATGGACCTTTGAGTTAGAAGAGTCCCCCAATCAGGAAACAACCTGATTCCTTTTCGAAGACTACATTCTTATAAGGAAACAAGTCAAATTGAACTACGCTACTAGAATCCCACTCAATTTCCATAAAGAGACTCCGAAACCGGAAAGAAGACAAATCAACCTCAAACAAGTAACCAAATCATAATCAAATACAAATATCTTGTATTACTTGTACAAAGCAGATTAGGGTTCTATAAGCATATAAATAGACCCATAATCTGGCTCAAAAAGAGATATACAATATAGCATACAATAATCACAAATAATACAGAGAGAAAAAAGGAGATCGAGAGCCTGTAAAAACATCTTATTCTCTTAGTGGATTTTGGCTTGGTTGATCTTTCAACCACCCGTGGATGTTTCTCTGACCATCGGAGTTTTACCACGTAAACCTTATCTTTTTTACTCTCTCTGCATCTCTTTCTCTTTGAATCAATAGCCAGTCCCTGTTGGCTTTTCTAGCATAATCCAGAAATCGACGTCAACAGTTACGTTTCTACGTAGTAGACTAACTATTAAGATTTCATTATAATTTGTTTATTTCATTGAGAACATAATTGATTATATTAGAAATTATTATAAAGTTAGATGGTTGTGTTTTTAAGTAGTGGACTGACCATTAGGATTTTATAATGATTGATTGTTAAAATTATATAATCAATTGTGTTTGGAATATTTATGAAGTTGGATGACTATGTATTCACGTAGTGAACTAGTTGTTAAGATTCCATAATATCCAAATTATCAATGATTAAGGTTTTGAACTGCATTGAGGTAAAACTATACATGTGTTGATCATCTGCCTAAGAGAATCATAACTTGTGTAAGTTTTGTGAGCATTGAAGAAGAAAGAGTGATGGTCATCTCCCAAAGAGGTTGATCACTTGTAGGAAAGTTTTAAAACGTGCATTGTGGTCTTTGTGTAACACCGAATGTCTTTCAGGCTCAATTGAAAGGCCCATTTAAAAAAAAAAAGAAAAAAAGAAAAAAAAAAGGATAAACGTGAAGCAGAAAAGGCATCAGGTGAGTAAGCCAAGTGAAATGCATGGCTGACAGGCAGCTGTGAGCTTGGTTAATTAGCTCACAACTTCAGCTGTGTTCTTCCATAAGTATATATATACGAGGATAAACGTTGTGAGAGCTAGAAAGCTGTAGAATCCAGCGGAAGAAAGAAAAGAGAAGGAGAAGTCAGTGAAGCTCTCTCTCGTGATTATAGATTTCAGTTGATTATTCTTTGGTTCCAGTTTCTAATTGGATTTTGTGATTGCTAGGGAAAGAAGAAGAAGGGAACCTAGCATATTCAGTCTGAATTAAGCTTGACTTCTAAGTTGTGAGTGAATTAAGTTTCAGTTTTGTTTTTTTTTTTTAAACTCAAGTTTACAGTTTTATGCTTTAATTGCTGCAAATCATTTTAAGCTTTTTATTGCTTTTTATGATTGATGGTGAGTATACAAAGAACTGAAATTATATATTTTATGCTTAATTAGCATTCAGAATAAGTATATTATTTTTATGAATTATTAAGAAGAGATTATGATTTCTATAAAAGCACCATGTATGTACCTTCCCCAGTTATGATTATGGTTGGCTTTTGGGGCCGTTCTACACATGTGTATGCCATGAGTCGCTCTGCACGTGTATTGACCAGAGAAAGAGTAATTGAGTCGCTCTGCATGTGTATGACCAGAGAGTCGCTCTGCCTGAGTATTGACCAGAGAAAGAGTAATTGAGTCGCTCTGCACGGGTATGACCAGAAGTTATTCATGACTCTGTGTTTGCCCTAAGTATTTCGGCTTACGTATTAAGGATATCCCCGGTACGAATTTGGTGCAGATTAAGATTTTATAAAGTATTTATTCTTGTTCAGCAAAGAGAAGCATTCAGTTTATTTAGCACGAAAGTAGATATATTATCTTATACCATGTATTACTGAATGCTTATTGTAAAGTGGTTTAGAAAAGTGTTTTTAAAAGTTTTCATTCACTCACTGTCGTTAGCGCTCATCCTTTCACTCTTAAATATTTATCCAGGTATCTGCTCGGTTGTGCGGACTCAGAAGTTTTGAGGTGGGCCACTCGATGACATCATGAAGCATAAAAGTCATGCATTTTAAATTTTCATGTACATATTTAGAAATATGAGATCGGCATGGTCGGGACGGTAGTCATGGTCGGGACGGTAGGCATAGTCGGGACGGTAGGCATAGTCAGAACATGGTCGGATTTCTACTCGGCCAACATGGCCTATTCGGTCTACTCGGCTTACTCGGGTTTCTTACTCGGCGTGTTCGGTTTCCCACTCGGGATGGACTGATTACTTAGTTCTTAAAGTGGTCGGTTTTTAGTCCGATCGGTCATTTTTGATAAACTTTTTGTAACGAACAAAAATATGAAGAAATTGCAATTATGTATATTTTGTACTCTCCAATATTTTTCTCGCATTTATTTATATTTAAAAGCAAAGTATTTCCTATGGAAATTTTAGTTGAAAATCCTTTTATCATGATAGTAAAAGTTCAGCCCACAGGGCCTCCCTCGTACTCAAGAGAGAGGAGTCGGGGTGGGTCCTGTCAACTTGGTATCAGAGCCACGGTTTATAATTCTTTAGACCACAGTAATTGTTTGCATTTAGTTTCATGCATTTAAGCATAACGTTGATTTTGTGACAGCATCATGCGTCGAGTTGGCCGCCTACGCACAAGACCGGTAGCTGACCTTGGAGAGAGGAGTGGTAACCAAGGTGAAAACGAGATAGAATCACACCCTCAACCACCTATAGATCAACCTCATGTACCGGAACCTAGGGAAGAATCAATGGATAGAATTGCAGAACTGTTGACTGCGATGATCCAGTACCAAACGCGAGTGCTTGAAAGTTCAATTGAGCGTGTACGAAAGTTGGGAGCTACTAATTTTGATGGAACAGGAGATCCAGATAGTGCTAGTACGTGTATTTGAAGTTATAAGGTGCACCGATGAACAGAAGGTTTCTTTTGCTACGTTTTTGCTAAAGGAAAAAGCATATGATTGGTG
The DNA here is from genome assembly GCA_032871835.1 of Dipteronia dyeriana. Taxonomy (NCBI): domain Eukaryota; kingdom Viridiplantae; phylum Streptophyta; class Magnoliopsida; order Sapindales; family Sapindaceae; genus Dipteronia; species Dipteronia dyeriana. The sequence goes on along the minus strand of CM065300.1, from coordinate 26,107,145 downwards.
GGCCTCAGTTTAACGAAGAACTCCTGAAGGAATTACTTGGGAGGATTTTAAGAAACAGTTTAATGATCATTATTATCCCCGTTTCTATCAAGATTTGAAAAAAGCTGAATTTTTCAAACTAGTACAGGGATCTATGACAGTAGAAGAGTATAAGAAGAAATTTACAGAACTTTTGAGGTTGCTCTGTATGTAGTCGCTGATGAAGAAAATAAGTGTAGAAAATTCGAAGATGGACTTCGATCGGAAATTAAGGCAATAATGACTACTTCTGGACATGTTGAGTTTGGTAAGTTGTTTGAAGCTGCATTGAGAGTGGAGAGAGGCCTTAATGGCTCTCGTAGATTTGAACAACAGAAGCAAAAGCACAGTAACTGATCAGCAGGGGGCTCTTATGGCAAAATGCCTAAGGCAATAGGCAGTTTTTCAGGTCAGACTAGTAATTATCAATAGAGTCGTGGACCTGGTTCTAGCCAAGCCTTAGTCCAACAACCAATGGGTAGTCGGCAACCGAGTGTTAGTATGGGTAGAGGTTGGCGTCCACTATGTAAGACTTGTGGAAAACACCATGATTGTGAGTGTTATTTAGGGAGATCAGGTTGTTATCAATGTGGGCAGCCTGGACATTTAAAAAGAGATTGCCCCGAGTTAGTTCATGGAGGCAATGAAGAAAGAAATATAGGATTTCAACCAATGCAAAATGGTGCTGGTCAGATTCAAGGACAAAAGGGATCCCGAGTAGGAGGATCTACAACTACAGGGAAAACCCAAGTTAGTACAGTAGGGATTGGAGGCAACCAACAGAGAGGTCAGTCGGGTAGACCTCGTACTCAGGCAAGGGTTTTTGCTATGACTCAGCAAGATATCGAGACCACTCCAGATGTCGTTACAGGTATGTTAACAATATTTGGCCACGATGCTCATGTTCTCATTAATTATGGATCTACTCATTCATTTGTATCTCGATCTTTTATGGTGTATGCGGATGTAGAATTAAGACCATTAGATTCTAGTATGGTAGTGGCTACACCTACTGGTGAATCTTTATTGGCTGAGAATATATATAGAAACAGTAAGGTTATAGTCGGTAAGCTTGAGCTACATGTTGATTTGATCCCGCTTAATATACATGATTTTGATGTTATTTTGGGAATGGATTGGCTGGCTATACACCATGCTACTGTAGATTGTTTTCGAAAAGAGGTAAAATTTACACTTCAAGGAGATTCGGATGTTATTTTCTGTGGTGAACGTCAAATTCTTCCTTCTTGTGTTATTTCTGCTATCACTGTCCGACGGTTGCTCAGGAAACAATGTTCATCTTATTTGGCTTATGTAATTGATACTCGGGATAGTGAGGTAAGATTAGAAGATATATCGGTGGTAAGAAAATTTCTAGATGTATTTCCTGAAGATCTTCATGGATTACCACCAGATAGAGACATTGAGTTTGTGATAGATTTGGTCCCAGGCACAACTCCAATTTCTATTCCACCTTATAGAATGACTCCAACTGAATTGAAAGAGTTGAAGATTCAATTAGAAGAATTGGTGAACAAGAATTTTATTAAACCTAGTGTGTCACCATGGGGAGCGCCAGTTTTGTTTGTTAAGAAGAAAGATGTAACGTTACGTTTATGCATCGATTATCGACAATTGAATAAAGCAACGTTGCTTAATAAATACCCACTCCCACGTATTGATGACTTATTCGATCAGCTTCAGGGAGCAAAGGTATTCTATAAAATAGATTTGTGAGCAGGTTATCACCAATTGAGAATTAGAAACTGTGATATACCAAAGACGACTTTCAGAACTCGTTATGGGCATTATGAGTTTCTAGTTATGCCATTTGGATTAACAAATGCTCCAACAGCTTTTATGGATTTGATGAATAGGGTATTTCATCCTTATCTAGACAAATTTGTTATCGTGTATATTGATGATATTTTGATTTATTCTAAGGATGATGTGGAGCATACAGAGCATTTAGAGATTATTCTACAAGTCCTGAGAGAGAATCAACTTTAAGCCAAACTTAGCAAGTGTCAATTCTGGCTTGATATAGTTACATTTTTGGGCCATGTGATTTCTGGTGATGGTATTTATGTTGATCCTCAAAAGGTTAAAGCTATAGTGAATTGGGAACGACCAATCAGTGTGACAGAAATTAGAAGTTTCTTGGGTTTAGCAAGTTACTATCGAAGATTTGTAGAGGGATTTTCTAAAATAGTTTCACCATTAACAAGATTGACTCAAAAGGATGTGAAGTTTGAGTGGTCAGAAGCTTGTGAAAAGAGTTTTCAAAAACTCAAGGAGAGATTGACTTCTGCTACAATACGTGCTCTTCCAACCGGAAGTGATGGATTTATTGTTTACATTGATGCATCTAAACATGGTTTGGGTTGCGTTTTGATGCAACATGGGAAAGTGATAGCTTATGCATCAAGACAATTAAAGAAGCATGAAAAGAATTACCCAACCCATGATCTAGAGCTTGCTGCAGTGGTGATTGCACTGAAAATTTGGAGGCATTACATATATGGAGTTACTTGTCAGATTTATACAGATCATAAAAGCTTACAATATATTTTCACTCAAAAAGAATTGAATTTAAGACAAAGAAGATGGATTGAGTTGATTAAAGATTATGACTGTACGATTGAATATCATCCTGGTAAAGCAAATGTGGTGGCAGATGCACTCAGTAGAAAGTCTTCTAGTTTTATGGCTCATTTGAGGATGAATTGGAAGGTAAATCATCTTCAGCTTCCATTATTAGCTGAATTAAGAATGTTGAGAGTTAAGCTAGAAGCACGAGATTGTGGAGCATTACTAGCTATCTTTCAGGTTAGACCTATTTTGATTGATCGTATACGGGAATTACAAACTCAAGATTCTTATTTAGTTAAATTGAAGGGAGAAGTGCAGAAAAGTGTACGAGCTGATTTTGTAGTAAGAAGTGATGGTACATTAGTTCTAAGTAACAGACTGTGTGTACCAAACATTAAGGAACTCAATGATGAAATTTTAGAGGAAGCTCACTCTTCAGCTTATGCAATGCATCCAGGAAGTACTAAGATGTATCGTACTTTGAAAGAAAATTACTGGTGGCAAGGTATGAAACGAGAGATAGCAGAATTTGTCTCTAAATGTTTGATTTGTCAGCAAGTCAAGACAGAACATCAGAAACCAGCAGGACTATCACAACCACTTCCTATTCCCGAATGGAAATGGGAACATGTTACCATGGATTTTGTGATAGGACTCCCTCGTAGTCAGAGTGGTCACGACAGTGTATGGGTGATCGTTGATCGACTTATAAAGTCTGCACATTTTCTGCCAATCGGTATTACTTACTTTCTTGACAGATTAGCCAAAATTTATGTGGATGAAATAGTTCGTCTTCATGGCGCACCAGTATCCATAGTGTCAGATAGAGATCCTCGGTTTACATCTAGATTTTGGCCCATTTACAAGAAGCTTTGGGAACTAGATTGCATTTTAGTACTGCTTTTCACCCGCAGACCGACGGTCAATCGGAGCGTACTATTCAGACATTAGAGGATATGCTTCGAGCTTGTGTGATGGATTTCAAAAGTAGTTGGGATGTACATATACCTTTGATAGAATTTGCCTACAATAACAGTTATCAGGCTAACATCGAAATGACACCTTATGAAGCTCTGTATGGAAGAAAATGCAGAACACCGGTGTGTTGGGATGAAGTAGGCGAGAGAAAGTTGTTAGGTCCAGAACTTGTTCAAGTCACGATAGAAAAGATTAAAATAATCAGAGACAGACTAAAGGTTGCTCAAGATAGGCAGAAAAGCTATACAGATAAGCGGAGAAGGGAACTTTAATTTAAAGTAGGTGACTATGTATTCCTACGAATTTCGCATTGGAAAGGTATACTTCGATTTGGAAGACGTGGTAAGTTAAGTCCACGATACATTGGTCCATATGAGATCATTTCCCGAGTAGGAGTAGTGGCATACCGTTTAGCCTTGCCTTCAGAACTTTCAAGAATTCATGATGTATTTTATGTTTCTATGCTTCGAAAATATATAGTCGACCCTACGCATGTTTTAACCAAGAAACCAGTGAAGTTAAGAGAAGATTTAACTTATGAAGAGGAACCTATTGAGATTCTAGATAGAAGGGAACAAGCATTACGTACTAAGGTTATTCCTCTTGTAAAAGTGTTATGGAGAAATCATGCAGTGGAAGAGGCAACTTGGGAAAATGAAGATCAGATGCGGACTCAGTATCCCCATCTGTTTCGGTTAAGTAAGTAAATTTCGAGGATGAAATTCTTATATGGAGCGGTGAATTGTAACACCCAATGTCTTTCAGGCCCAATTGAAAGGCCCATTTTAAAAAAAAAAGGATAAGCGTGAAGCAGAAAAGGCATCAGGTGAGTAAGCCAAGTGAAATGCATGGCTGACAGGCAGCTGTGAGCTTGGTTAATTAGCTCACAACTTCAGCTGTGTCCTTCCAATAAGTATATATATATACGAGGATAAACGTTGTGAGAGCTAGAAAGCAGTAGAATCCAGCGGAAGAAAGAGAAGAGAAGGAGAAGTCAGTGAAGCTCTCTCTCGTGATTATAGATTTCAGTTGATTATTCTTTGGTTCCAGTTTCTAATTGGATCTTGTGATTGCTAGGGAAAGAAGACGAAGGAAACCTAGCATATTCAGTCTGAATTAAGCTTGACTTCTAAGTTGTGAGTGAATTAAGTTTCAGTTTTGTTTTTTTAACTCAAGTTTACAGTTTTATGCTTTAATTGCTGCAAATCATTTTAAGCTTTTTATTGTTTTTTATGATTGATGGTGAGTATACAGAGAACTGAAAGTATATATTTTATGCTTATATTAGCATTCGGAATCAGTATATTATTTTTATGAATTATCAAGAAGAGATTATGATTTCTATAAAAGCACCATGTATGTACCTTCCCCAGTTATGATTATGGTTGGCTTTTGGGGCCGTTCTACACATGTGTATGGCATGAGTCGCTCTGCACGTGTATTGACCAGAGAAAGAGTAATTGAGTCGCTCTGCACGTGTATGACCAGAGAGTCGCTCTGCCCGAGTATTGACCAGAGAAAGAGTAATTGAGTCGCTTTGTACGGTTATGACCAGAAGTTATTCATGACTCTGCATTTGCCCGAAGTATTTCGGCTTACGAGGATATCCCCAATACGAATTTGGTGCATATTAAGATTTTATAAAGTATTTATTCTTGTTCAACAAAGAGAAGCATTCAGTTTATTCAGCACGAAAGTAGATATATTATCTTATACCATGTATTACTGAATGCTTATTGTAAAGTGGTTTAGAAAATTGTTTTTAAAAGTTTTCATTCACTCACTGGCGTTATCGCTCATCCTTTCACTCTTAAATATTTATCCAGGTAGCTGTTCGGTTGTGCGGACTAAGAAGTTTTGAGGTGGGCCACTCGATGACATCATGAATCATAAAAGTCATGCATTTTAAATTTTCATGTACATATTTAGAAATATGAGGTCGGCATGGTCGGGACGGTAGTCATGGTCAGGACGGTAGGCATGGTCGGGACGGTAGGCATGGTCGGGACATGGTCTGATTTCTACTCGGCCCACATGGCCTATTCGGTCTACTCGGCCTACTCGGGTTTCTTACTTGGCCTACTCGGATTTCTTACTCGGCCTGTTCGGTTTCCCACTCGGGATGGACTGATTACTTATTTCTTAAAGTGGTCGGTTTTTGGTCCGATCGGTCATTTTTGACAAACTTTTTATAACGAACGAAAATATGAAGAAATTGCAATTATGTACATTTTTACTCTCCAATATTTTCCTCGCATTTATTTATATTTAAAAGCAAAGTATTTCCTATGAAAATTTTAGTAGAAAGTCCTTTTATCATGATAGTAAAAGTTTAGCCCACAGGGTCTCCCCCGTACTCAATAGAGAGGAGTCGGGGTGGGTCCTGTCACTTTGTCCAAAAGACAAATCATAATGTTGTGTTGGATTTTCATGAAGGTTAAATCATTATTTATAATTATTATGGAAATCGGTGTGAGCATGAATATACTGTGATTTAATTCCTTTTTTTTAAACACATCTACTATTTCTAAATACATACCATTAAGATATTGGTTGATGAACCTTTTTGATGGATTAGATGAGATGCTTTAATTGGTTTTTGCCTTAATAAGGAGTAAATGATAAATAAAGTTTAGTGAACTCACTGTCGAAAGTTTGTTAAGGTCTAGTGCCTTATAAATAGATGGAGATTAATCTACTATGAAGTTATGTTTTTTTTTTGATATTTTGATAAAGTTGATAGGGTACAAACACCATAGGAAGTAGTCTGAAAATTTTGACAATTCAACATAGCAAGTTAAAGAAAATACTGTGGAAATAAAATAATTTGCTGTCTCAAGAAAATGTATCCCTTGATTTATGTTTTGAATATTTGATTGATTATCCATTAAGCACTTAGTGGATTGTTTCTTGTGATACATTTTATATTATAAATTCTTCCAATGAACTCAGTATTTAATAGGGACCAAGCAATTTAGAGGTTTTAATAGAATTCAATTGAATTCATGATAATATTTAGATTATATTTAACCTCTAAATTTTTTATTGGAAGATATTTCCGATTTTGGTCCCGTAATGTATAGTACAATTTTCATAATAGGACTGAGAATTTAAATTAATACCTTTAAGTTTATTCAGGATAATAGATTCTTACTTATGATTTCACCTAGTGAGTTATATGGTGATTTTGCAAATAATAATCTTTATGGGTCTTTGAACTCTTCTCGTATTCTAAATTCTACTTTTAGGCTTTAGAATTAAATTGATGATTGTTCTTGTAGTTTAGATATAATCTTTTAAATCACATGACCAAAGATAGAATAGAGATAATTGATTCTTATGACATTTTGATTATTTTTAAAATTCTCGATTTTAAGTCTTTTGATTAATTGTATTAAAAGTAATATCATAAAATATAAGGATAGGTCTGCAAAGATTAGAAACTATTGGGAATAGTTCATAAAAACATGTTATGTTTTATTTATGAGAATAATTTTGTCTTGCATTATACATTCTTAAAGGGGGAGAGAGTGATGTTGCTAAAAATGTATAATTTCAAAGACTTGCGTTTAAGAAAGAAATATTGTGTTTGAGATATTTATGTTGAATAAATGTCATGTTTGTTGAATTGTAATTTTAGATGTTATTGGAGTTAGGGTTTTGACTTAGTTGTCAAATAGTTGCAAACTAAATGGTAGAAAGTCATGTGGTCAGATTTATGGCTAGAAGTTTTTACTTGAAAATTAATATTAAGTTTGCATACTTGAAAACTTCATTGACATATTTAATCAAGTTTTTAGACAATGATGTTTAGTTTAATAAAATATTGTCATTTTATAACTTTGTTAAAAGTTTTATTATGCCTTTAGACATAACCGAGGGTCAGTGGGAGTAAGTTTACTTGTTTGAGGTACCTATTGGTAAAAGTGATAAACTTACATAATTTTAATTCCTCAAAGTAAATTGAAGCGTTCTCATAAGAAAAATGTCATGTATGTATCCGCAAATGATAGTTTGATATAAGCTTAATATATACGTATTGATTATATTATTACATTAGTAGACTTTACGGATTTCAAACCAATTTGGCATGTATCAATAAATAGTGATAATAATAATAAAAAAGGGAGGTTTCATAGTATTTGTAGAGGTTAATTGTTTCATGCTCACATATATGTATGAATAAAGAAATACGTGGCTTTATATATTGCAACTCTAAAGAATTTTGATTGTGAAATCATATTTCGAGGTAGATTGTGATAATTTCATTGTATTTATCTTCTCTACAAAGAAGATTTAAGAGTTGTGAGTTTCTAATAACCATAAGTAAAATAACTCTTGATACATTAACCAATATATTTGACTCCAAATGTTTTGTGGAGTATGTTATATCATGTATTGGATGATTTTTTTGATGTGTTTGGTTAGTGGGAGTTGTCTTTAATTAGATTAACTGTATTTATTCATGTATGTTTGTTTCATATTCTCGAGAACATATTGTATATGTATGTTAAGATATTTTCCATATTAGTTATTGTGTGCACACAAATGATTGGTTATGGCAAGAAATCTCAAGCTTTTAGCTTGAAGGGGCAGTTCACTCATAAGGTATAAAGTTTCCACCGATGAGTGAACATTACTTAAGACATGAAGTTTTTGCCCGTCATTATGGAAGGTTTAACTCATGGTCAAAGTGTTTGGCCAATGAGTGTAAAATGCTTAAGACATTATGTTTGCTTCTCTTAAGTTGCTTCGTATAATGCGAAGTTGGACTTATATGGAAATAGGCATGATGATCACATTTGCATGTAATTTCCATACAACACACACACACACACACATACACACACACACACACACACACACACACACACACACACACACATATATATATATATATATATATATATATATATATCATTTTACCCAGGTAAGTAGAGCTAAGGGTATTTTGATTATATATGGTCTTATGTCGATCAAAGATGTAACGATCTATGTAGTTGGATACTTAAGGTTCTATTGGACTAAGGGAAAAGAAGGTGTTACTCTCTTAAACATTCTTTGTGGCCACATATAATTATTTGTCAATTCGGAGTATCATTTTCTAAAATGAATTTTCAAATCTAAAATAATAATGACTATGTAGCTCAAGTGGGAGAATGTAAGATTTTTATATAAAATTGTGAGCAATATATGACATTATATTTTGAGTTTATGAAAAATCGAATTGATTGAAGTGTTTAAATAAGTGAGAGTTGACCGGATAAAGCTCGTTATTAATGTGATCAATATTTATTGGGCTCGGTGCACCATAGCTACATTAAGTATATGTAGGATACGGCATGGGCTATTGCATATGTTTGGGCTTAGTCTTTCTTTTAGAACTAGCCATCCTATTAGGGTTTTGAGAATCCTTTATGGGTTAGGATTCTAGAAAGTTATACTATATATCGAGGGTCCCTACTCTCACTCACATAATGTATATAATAGAATTGTCTCCCTATTAGGCAATCTGAGGAAGATGAGAAGAGAGTAGAAGACTCTCTATTGTTTTCATTATTTTCTTTGTTTTATTTTCGGGTTATTACGTTATTATGGAGTCGGGATTAAGAATCTCCATAACTTGGATTGTTTCCGCTGTATTTCCAGGTACACGTCTATTCATACTTATGTATACAATACGAGATTTAATTATTTTTTTATATAATGCGTACATGCATGTCTCGATGGATCTCTAACACAATTAGTGTTGGATTCAAAAAAAAAAAGAAAAAGAAAAATTGGGGTACGATATTTGAAATCTTTATTGGTTTTGTGCAAGTAGACCTTTTTTTTATTTTTTATTTTTTATTTTGGATGTGTTTGAAATAACTTGAGCTAACATTTTTTTTAACCCATGAAGAAATCCTTTCTTAGGAGAATGGAGATCAGCAAACACAATGTACATTTAAGTACATCCAAAGCATATATTTTAATTAATTTTTATGAACCCTATCAATCTCTAATCAAGATTTTAGCCACCTTTCAACCCAGATATAATAATTTTTGAATCTCTCTCTCTCTTGGTTAGTTGGATTACACAATATCATCGATCTCTCCAAAAAAAAAAAAAGATCATGAAGAAGAAGAAACAATGTATAATCTCAAGTTTTGTGAAGTGGTGCCTGGTGCCTAGTGCCTAGGGATTTTTCATTAATTATATATAATTTGATATCTCCAACTAACTAATGTATATCAACCACAACTATATATATATTATACCCACAATATGGATCAGCTGCTACATGTCAATTATAGTAATAAAATCGATCTCATGCACAAGAACCTAGAAAATATCATCTCATCCCATATCGCAAAGTCGACCAGACCTTGTATTAGGCCGAAATCCGAAAGCTAGACCTATGTAGAAACTGAAGGGTCCGATCTGAACCGAAACCCAAGGGTCTGACCTGGGTCGAAACCAAAGGGTCCGACCTGGGCCGAAGCCCAAATACCAGGTCGGTGCCAAGAAACAAGACGATCCAAAGAATATCCACTTGATAGGCAGTCTCATCGAGAAACACATTTCTGACAAGCCATACAATGAAAGAGGATTGTGGTTCAGGTTTTGAAGGGCTAATATTTGGTCTGACAACATTCAACGTACCAAATGTGCTTATGTATCAGACAAACAACGGTACAACAATATCAAGACGAAAACGTGTAAGCCTGACATTTGACTAGAGGCGTAGCTGGAAAAAAATTTCGGGGTGGCTAATCTAATATATTTTTTTTCTTATTTAAAAATCCTAAATATTTTCTTTGTAATAATCAAATCAAAACGATACCGGGAGAAAATTCATATTTCATAATATAAAAAACATCAAGGATATACATAATGGTAACACACAATAAAAAATTTCAATGTATATTTTTCTTTTCAAATCCCTAAAAGTAAAATAAAACTTAGTTATTTCAAAAAGATAATAATAAATAAACCTTAATTTTCGTAAGATTTTTCTTCTCTTCCCTAACTTTGTTATCCCATAAGAAGACACATTAATATACAAAACCTAAATCTCAATAATAAAATACAATAATTAAATAACAATCATAAAATGCAAAACCTAAAATCAATTTCATTATAAGTAAATAATAAAAATAAATGATTAAAGCTAAGGGAATTTACTTTCAAATTGAGAGATTTAAGATAAGAGAGGACTTATAAAAGTTAGAGTTTGAGATTTAGGAAAGTGGAAAAAATATAAATGTAAGGGGTTTGGGAATCCATCGAATGATGATTCTTGAAATAATAAGAGTTTTTATTATTATTATTGTTTTTCATTTAAATCGATTTATTTTAACAAAGTTTTTGGACTAGTTGAACATATTTTATAAAATTTTGTTTATCAATCATTAATAAATTTAAAATATTTTTTTATAATTTTGTTTATTGGGCTTTAGTAAGTTTAACACTACATATCAAATTTTGATTAATAAAACAAACTTAAAATATTTTTTCAAAAAACTTGGGTGGGCTGCCAAGCCCTTGAAGGGCTCCGCCTCTGCATTCGACCAACCCAAAACGCACGTGTTAACTAGGCTTTCAATCGCACAACTAGGTTTCTGACATCAACCAAAACACTCAAGTATTGACACTCGGACACATCTCCTCCAATATAAATATGAGATTCAACCTCATGTCAGGGATATAATTCCTATCACATTTCAAGTCTCGCATTTTCTTTAGATTTGTATCTTCCAGATTTGGTATTGACTTAGGCGTCGGAGAGCCAAAGCCGATCACCCATCGACTCTTCGCTAACACCCTTGTTCCATTTTTGTTTCAGGCATAAGAGTCAGCCCGAAACTACCCGAACTGCCTGAACAATCCGAAATATACATCTAAGACTAAAACACACTTAAACTCAACTTGTCTTCAATTTTTTTAGTCGAATAGTTGATCAAACGACCTACTTGGCGATTTGACTATTGTTACCATTTTTATGTGTAAACAATTGACGCTAGAAGAAGTAGTTTATTACTTAACTCTGAGGATATCTTGAGAAACTAAGCCCATGAATCCACCAGTTCAAACAGATCTTACGGTTGGCCAGGCCGTCGAAACTAGGGGTGGGCACCAACCCGCCAACCCAACCCAACCCAACCAACCTGATCCAACCCGACTAGATTGGGTTGGGTTGCTTTTAAGATTGGGTTGGGTTGGGTTAACAAAATATAACCCAACCCAACCCGACAACCCGATATAAATAATAATAAATAAATTAAATAATTTTATTTACTATTAGATTTATTATGAAATCTTTTTTTTTAATAATTAAAAAGTTTACTCATGCACCATTTATAATATTTTAAATGACAAATATAAATACATAATTTTAAATATTGTATATCGTAATATATAATACATTTATTAAAAATATGCGATTATATTAATATATTATCTTCATCTTTTGTATTAAATGACACATCCTTGATTATACTTTAAAATGTTATTTTTTTCCTTAGGATTTGATTAAGAATTTAGTAGAAAAAGTCTAATAATTGTATATAAACTCAAACTATTATGTTGGTTAAAATAAATAATAGATTATCCAACCACGAGATATTTGACGAAGTGATTATAATTGTAAAATGAATGAGAGACTTAGATGGATACTTTCCAAATTGGATAAATTGCTATATTTTTTTTTAATTATGTAAAAGATATTTAAACAATTTATATTATATGTTATGATTTGATTTTGATGCTTTTAAGTAATATAAACTCAACGTGATATGATATTATGGTGAAAAATTATTTTAAATTTGAATTTTGATATAACAAAATTTGAATTTAAATATATTTTTTCTATTGGGCTTAAAAAACCTAACCCGATCAACCCAACCCAACCCAAGCCGACAAATATTGGGTTAGGTTGGGTTAGGTTAGGTTGGGTTGGGTTAAAATTTACATTGGGTTGGATTGGGTTGGATTGGTTTGACAATTTTTCAACCCAATCCAACCCAACCCGACCCGAAAACGCCCACCCCTAGTCGAAACCTCCCAAACATCTGGATTACAAAACCTTGATACCCCATAAGACATCCAAACTCCACATTAGCCCGAAATGCAAATGACCCTAGGCCTCTCAAAACGATCGTTACGGGAAGCATTCTATCATTTTCAGAAGCTTCTAGAGACCATGAGAGGAAATCTCCAATTCCCCTCCCCTATTTGTCGGACTCCACATAGTCAGATACTACTGGCTCCATACGACGTACAAGTTGACAACCCCTCATGGGAACCAAGGCCGATAAGGGAAAAGCGATCATGGGAGAGCCTACCAAACCACGCTCACATCGACAATACACTGAAGAAGTGAGGTCCTAGTTTACTCGGACAAAACAAATAATCCGAAGAACAACATAGGTCGGACACAGAAGAAGTTAGCTCCCAGTTTACTTGGACAAAATAAAAAATCTGAAGAACAACCCTTGGGTCAGACGCAGAAGAAGTGAGCTCTCAATCTACTCGAACAAAAAAAAAAGCTGAAGGACAACCATCGGGTCGGACGCGGATGAAGTGAGCTCCAAGTCTATTCCGAAAGACAACCCTCGGGTCAGACACATACGAAGTGAGCTTTCAGTCTAGTCGAAAAAAATGAAAAATTCTAAGGACAATTGTTGGGTTGAACGAGGATGAAAGCAACTCACAAGGGCCCCGTAAATGATGGCACTACCAAAGCTCCAGAAATGCGAAAACCCCTACTTGAAATGATAACTCCTTCCCTAAAAGGAAGAGAGCCTCAAAGAATAGAGAGAACCTCCTACGTGCCGATGCCTCGATTCCTTAAACCCTACAAAAAATGAAGGAGGAATCCTAGCAGAAATGAGAAAGATAAGAGACGACATGAAGAGAATGGAAAAAGATTTCCTGGATAACCAGGGGAGTAAGACATTTGCATGATTGTCATTTTAACCCATTCATAGAGAAAGTGCGAAGAAAGTCATTCGTGAGGAGTTTCAGAATGCCAAACGTTGAACAATACACGGAGGAACGAGACCTAGTAGAGCATGTTAGCCGTTTCATCACTCTAATGGCAACTCAAATTAGGGACGACCGCAACTTGTGTCAGGCGTTCCCAGTCACTTTCGGAGACCTAGCAGGGAGTTGGTTTAGACAACTACCTCGAAATAGTATTAAAAGTTTTAACCAACTCAGTCAAGCATTCACTCAACAATTTATGAGGAGCCTCAAACAGAAAAAATCGTTATCTCACTTGTCATCCCTGAAACAATGAGAGGGTGAAGCAATCCGTTACTACTTAGCTCGTTTTAATAAAGAGGTGGTCAGGGGGGTGGAAGACTTTAGTCACATCGCGACCATCAATGCTTTCACCAATGACCTCCAGAGTGGGTCATTCTCCTTCCAGTTAAGACGACATCGACCAAACACTTACCCATAGCTAGTAGATATAACGCCGAGTATGCTCGGGCTAAAGAGGAAGAAGTAGCTCAAGGAAGATTTTTAGTTCATTGCTTTCAACCTGAAAAGGGAGAAGAGTCGGGAGCCGAAACAATAGAAACAAAAAAAACCGACTAAAAAGATAAATGTCCCGAATGGGGCAGAGCAAAAGAACTTATACAGTGGTCAAAATAGCAAGGCCAATGGATAGAATCATAGCTCACCCATGGAACACCCAATATTTGAAGAACGATTACAAGTAGAAGAGAATTCTACATCTTTTGAGCCTGTTGGGCATTATCTTTCGTAAGTCCTCCAGACATTAACATCTTAGCTCTCGGTAATGTTATCCATTAACATTCATATCATCAATGAAGTTCTTATTCAGAATAAACTCGAACTCTCAATTGTCATAACAGTTTAAATGCCCGAAACAACCTAGATCTGACTTACGGTGATTAAAGGTTGATCGGACTAAAATCGAGAACTATAAAGTCATCAGAGTAGTCAGGGAAAAGATTAAGTTTCAACTTGGTCAAACAAATTTGACTTACGAAGGTTATAACTAAATTGGATCATAACCAAATGCCAAAAAACCATTAGAGTAGTTCAGGAAAAGACAGAGTATTAACTCAGTCGACCAGATACGACTTACAATGATTAAAGGTTGATCAGATTAAAAACCGAATACTATAAAATCGTCAGAGTAGTCGAGGAAAAGATTAAGTTTCAACTTGGTTGAACAAATTTGACTTACAAAGGCAATGGATGAATTAGAGCATAACCAAAAGCTAAAAAATTGAACAGTCAGATAAAAATCAACGAAATGTTAGTTTCGACCAAAAGTTATCTTCCCAACGAAAAGTTGATTCGGCCAAAAGGTTGTCTTTCTAATGAAAATTTTTATTTCAGTCAAAAGATGTCTTCTTAACAAAAAGTTGGTTTCGACCAAAATGGATCGGTCAAAGTGGGTCGGCTAAAAGGTGTCTTCCCAATGAAAAGTTGGTTTCGACTAGAAGTTATCTTCCCAACGAAAAGTTGGATTCGACCAAAAGGTGTCTCACCAATGAAAAGTTTGTTTTGGCTAGAAGTATCTTCCCAATGAAAAGTTGGTATCAGCCAAAGGGTGTCTTCCCAACAAAAAAATTTGATTTTGGCCAAAAGGTGTCTTCTTAACGAAAAGTTGGTTTCGGCTAGAAGATGTCTTCCCAACAAAAAGTTAGCTTCAACCAGAAGGTGCCTTCTTAACAAAAATTTGGATTCGGCTATAAGTTATATTCCCAACGAAATGTTGGATTCAGCCAAAAGATGTCTTCCCAATGAAAAGTTTGTTTATGCTAGAAGTTATTGTACCAGTGAAAAGTTTGTTTCTGCTAGAAGTTATCTTACCAATGAAAAATTGGTTTCGGCCAAAAGGTGTCTTCCCAACGAAAACTCAGTTTCGGATAAAATTTATCGATCCGATGAAAATTTGGTTTCCACCAAATCAGGTATATATTTGATGAGTTAGTTTCGGCCAAACCAAGTATCTACCAGGTGAAAAGTTAATTTCAGTCAAATACTTGGTCAGGTTGAAAACCCAAATACCAAGTTAGGTAGAAAAAATAGGTTTCCAAAGGAGATCCACATGATAAGTATGACCACCCGATGAAGAGGTGATGCTGGACGGAAAAGAACATATCGATCAATCAAGCGTCAAAAAATAAACGGTTGTCTTACGAAGAGCAAAACTTTGGGCAACCAGATGGTTGCCCAACAAAAAGCAAGCATAGATTAACCAAGAGGTCATCACGACAAACGTAAAGATTTCAGGTCTTATCGAGTCTTCCGAGATAAAACATTTTTGAAAAGATTATCTAACAAGACTGAGGGCTTATGTTATGCCCAAAATATGGGCCAGCTGCCACATGGCCATTATAGTAATAAAATAGGTCCTATGCACAAGAACCAAGAAGAGGCCATCTCATCCCATATCGCAAAGTCGACCAGACCTTGTATTGGGCCGAAATCCGAAAACCAGACCTGGGTAGAAACTGAAGGGTCCGACCTGGGCCGAAACCAAAGGGTCCGACCTAGGCCGAAGCCCAAATACCAGGTCGGTGCCAAGAAGCAAAACGGTCCAAAGAATATCCACTTGACAGACAGTCTCATCGAGAAACACATTTTCGACAAGTCATATAATGAATAAGGACTGTGGTTCAAGTTTTGAAAGGCCAATATTCGGTCTGACAATACTCAACCTACCAAGTGGGCTTACGTGTCAGCCAACCAACGGTACGACAACATCAAAACGAATACGTGTCATCCTGACATTCGACCAACCCAAAACGCAAGTGTTAACTAGGCTTTCGACCGCACAACTTGGTTTCTGACATCAACCGAAACACTCAAGTATAGACACTCGGGGACATCTCCTCCAGTATAAATATGAGATTCAACCTCATGTCGGGATATAATTCCTATCACATTTCAAGTCTCGCATTTTCTCTAGATTTGTAACTTCCAAATTTGGTATTGACTTAGCATCAGAGAGCCAAAGCCGATTGCCCGTCTGCTCTCCGCTAACTCCCTTGTTCCCTTTTTGTTTCAGACATAAGAGTCAGTCCGAAACCACCCGAACTGCCCCAGCAGTCCGAAACATATATCTAAGACCAAATCACACTTAAACCCAACTAGTCTTCAAATTTTTTAGTCGAATAGTTGATCAAACGACCTACGTGACGATTTGACTATTGTTACCAGTTTTACGTGTAAACAATATATATATATATGTACCCAAATTATTCTTATAATAAAATAATCTCATAAGTGGAAATGATGATATATGTCACTTTTTTTTTGTGTTCCAATGATGTCACCTTTTTAATAACTTATTATGGTGAACTACCCAAATTACCCTTAAATAATCTATTTTTTTTATTCTCATTGTGCTTCCATCTACACTTTGAAAACCATAACTCCCCCCTCTCTCTCTCTCTTCAAAATAGTTTTCTTTAAATCAATCTACAACTCATTTCTCTCTCCAAAAAACTTATCTCTCTCCAGATTCTGCACAAGAAGATAACATATATTTGTGATTTTCGTTTATATATTTTCATATATTTCTTTGTGGTTTATCAATGTATCTGTTCATTATAATTTGTTGTCCCAATATTTGTATGAACATGTATGAATATTTAGTCTCCAGATTCTGTCCGAGACTTTTTTGAAGTACTCTGAGTTTTTTTGATTAGTGTCCCAGCTTTTTTGATATGATTCGAGATTTTTTTATACTCCTCCGAGATTTTTTGATTTGTCTCCGACCTTTTTTGTTAAGTTAATGTCTGAGTTTTAAAAGTGTCCGAGCATTTATTAAATGTCTCCGAGCTTTTTTGATACGGTCCAAAAAAATTTCTAACCCTTGGCAAAAAAACTTGAATCCAGTAAAAAAAAGTTTGGGCACTTGGTAAAAAGTTCAAACCCAGTAAAAAAAGCTCGGACACTTGGCAAAAAAGCTAGAGCTTTTTTGGTAAGGGTTCGAGCTTTTTTACGAAGTGCCCGAGCTTTTTTTTAATGGGTTCGAGCTTTTTTACCAAAGTTTCGAGACTTCTACTAAAGGCTTCGAGCCTTTTGTAATTATATTTTGAGCCTTTTAAGTACTGATCAGAAAAAAAGCTCGACCCCCGAATGCGTCTGTGTAGCACCACTCCGTTGCCGTTCGAGTGATTGACTGGATTTCAACGAGACTTTCTCTCTCTACTGCACAACTTTGTCACTGTAAAATGAATGAAAGAAATATGATGTGGAACAACTATTGGAGGTATTTTTGTCCGTTCATCATAATATGTGTCTTGTAAACATAAGTTATTAAAGCAGTGACTGTGTTAAAATGCCACATTCAAAAAGTGTCATTTATTTTTTGAACCCTCCCCAATAATGTCATAAAATAACATACATGTACAAGTACATTACATAATGTATCAAATGATGTATTTATTTATCGTGCCAACTTTTTATTTCAAATAATAATTGAGGGGGTTTTTATAACAAATGGTTGGATGTTCTTTTTGCATGTGAACACAATTGAAAATAAACTCAAATTCGACCAATATATTAAATTAATCATTAAAATAGTAGGTGACCAGTAAGCATCACATATTGTAACAAGTAAAGTAACAACCCAAAAAAGAAACATGTTTGCAAGGAGCCAAGGACAAAGAAAGAGTGTCCATAAATGGAATTGTTTTGTATACAAAAAGAGTGATCTTCTATATATCTGTTGAGGAATCCTCTCTCAGGTGGGTGCTTGCATATTTTTTTTCTATCAAAATGTGATATTTGTAAAAGGAAACAACAAATGATTAGTTAATATCTTTTTATAAACATTTATATAAGACAATTACTAAAGACTGATCGGTTATATAAGAGATTGGTTACAATATTTTTAATCTTACTTTTGTTCAATTTAAAAGAAAAGTTCGTTCACTGGGATCAGTGATTCTACTAGTTGAACACTAATTAATCTAATTAAATCATAATCTAGGTGCATGAAAATTAAATGGCATAATGCTAGTCTTGGGTTGGTATTATAATTCACTAACATGTAAAAATCAAATAAACTAAATGACACAAAAGCTCACACGAAAATATGAATATTTGGGAATGCTAGGGAATCAATGTAACCTAGTTAAATTACTCAATGTAATCCACAAGTCTCATTAAAGCACTTAAAATCTAATTGATAGGGTTTGTTTCATGAAGCACTTAATCCTTCCCATTACTCATACACGGTCGTGTAACGAGCAATGGTTAGAATTATTTTTTAATTAAAACTCTAAATCAAATCACACATAGCATGGTCATGCATATGGAATTTTTCTCAATTATTAAGCTTGTAGTTAAGGATTATATGGGATGGTCACCCACATCTAATCCTCGACATCATAAATAAACTAATCCTAACACAAACATTCATTGAGGTCGCATTTGAATATAAGTGGAGGAATTAGAGCAAGTATTTCAATAAAAGAAACTACCAATGCATTTAATAAAAAACCATTAGTCTATAGGATTACAAGAGTTGTTCAACCGGTTACATTAATCCCCTAACTTAGAGATTAGCTACACATCAAAGAAAGGAAATAAAATAAAGAAGAGTTAAAGAAGAAACCCAAGTTGGTCATTTGAGGTTCCTTGATTTATAAGCTTCATCTTCATGCTTTCCAATGTTCTAAGATGGATGAAGGAATGAAGGAATGAAGGTGTCTAAAGATGGTGATGTAAGGGTAAAAATGTCTAAAAGTTCGTGTGGCTAATGTCACCTAACCAAAATCTAAGATGGGTATTTATACGGGCCCAAAAATAGGTCAGGAATCAACCTAGAAAGGCGGTGCTGGCGTACTGTCGCTTCCCTGTATGTTGTGGTTGTCCATGACGACATCATGAGCGACACTTTTAGAAAAGTTGATGTCTCTTGATGTGTCACGGTCTCCCATGACGACACCATGAGCGACATTGATTAGAAAAGTTGATGTCACCTAATGTGTCGCGGTCTCCCATGACGACACACCATGACCGCTGATCACTCCTAAATGAGCACCCGTAATAGTACGGAGCCGTGGGAGTAGTACAATGATAAATAAGATTCGTTCAACAAGGATTGATGAATTGATTACCACAATTGATTGATTAGACTACTATTTAGACAAGCAAATATTTGATGATTCAATTATACTACTAACACTAATTAACTATAAACTACTCATAGAAGGCAACTAATGAAACTTAACCAACAAGCAAACAAGACAAAGTCACACACAAACAAGTGTTTGTATTGCTATTAGGAACTTAGGCGAAGACCTTGAATCCACCTAACCAATCATCACCAATTTATAGACACACCATTATGAATAAATTATGTAAATGTGAATGTAGACTCGTGACACCCTCTATTAGTCTCTACTCTCTCTCAAGAATAGAGACACCACTTATATGCACCAATAACCTATCTCTCGATGGTCATCCGAAATACTCACAAGTTCATTAAGCTTAGTGGTTCACTAAGTGAGTCCAAGAGACTAACCTTGAGTATT
The DNA here is from genome assembly GCA_032871835.1 of Dipteronia dyeriana. NCBI lineage: Eukaryota > Viridiplantae > Streptophyta > Magnoliopsida > Sapindales > Sapindaceae > Dipteronia > Dipteronia dyeriana. Next base: position 26,087,039 of record CM065300.1, on the reverse strand, counting down.
TCTATCTTACTAGACCTCTATCATGCATTTCATTGAGAACGTTGTGTGCTTCTCCTCTCGGTACATCACACACCAACAAAACACACATCAAATGCTAGTTAGACACTCAATGTAAATTTAAGCATGAAATACATATACACATATATATATAAACACAAGCAATATGAGTAAAGTGGTGGTCTTTATTAGTAAATCATAGTAAAGGTTTCATCTTGGCCTTAGCCAAGATGAGTTTAGTTCATAATGTAAGAAATGGCTACAAAAGATGTGATTTTTATACAATCCATAAGCAAATATAAGTGCTAAAATGAAAGAGAGAAAGATTAAGAATAAACTAAGTGTATATGTCCTCTCTCTTGGTTGGTGGAATATGCTTGACTTGCTCCTTCTCTTGATGCTCCCCTCTATGCTCCAATGTTGGATTTTTATGGTGGGAAATGGTTGGAAGGTTGGGTATTTGATGTTTGGTAGAGTTGAATTGAAGTTTGGATGATGGATTAGAGGTTTGATGAAGTGATTTGGTGAAGGATTTGAGTGGAAGGTAAGGGATTTGGGTGAAAGGTAGTGTTTTTGGGGTTTTGGATTGTAAATGGAGGATTTGGAGCTTAGGGTCGTGCAAGAGGTCTCCAGAATAGCTCAAGAAGGGGTATTTATTTGTTTGGAAATGAGACACGAAACCCTAGAAGTTCTGCTGAGTTGGACTGCTGTGCTGGTGTTACGATGGTCGAGTGGCGCCTCACTAGCGCAACACCATTGATCTTGTGCGCTGGTGAGGGTTGCGTTGGTCGAGTGGCACCTCACCAGCGCAACACCACTATTCTTGTGCACTGGTGAGGGTGGCACCGATCAAGTGGCGCCTCACCAGTGCCAGCCTTGGCCTATGACTTTGGTTTTTCTGTTTGGGCCTTAACTTTTCTCAATTTCGCACTATTACCCTAGGATTGCTAAAGGAACCTGTACAAGCTTAATACACCATTAAATACTCATTTTTTACTCAGGAATGAGTGCAATTGACAGGATATGAAGGCTACACTGAGTGTAGAAATGGGAGTTATCAAATACCCCCAAACCTATCTTTTGCTCGTCCTCGAGCGAAACCAAAGTAAACAAAAAATGTTAAATTAACCTAATCTGATCTAAACTAATAGAATACCATTTTCATTTCAATTTCCACCGAGCCAACTAAAGATGAGATGCGACATTGGCCGACCCGTATTGTACTAAAGAGGGATGCCAAGACATGTAAACCAAGGTGCTACAACACTAGAGATTACAATTCCGGACTTCTTTATGGAGTTAGCTTCAAAAGCATCGAACACAAGAGTCATTAAATAACATTTCGCCTTGACTCTAAGCCTTTCAAAATTCCTCTCAATTTTTTTTTCACACTGAACCTAGGCTCGCTCATCAAACATATGTGAGTTGGAGTTTATGTACAAAAAAAAAATCAAATTTACACGCATATGGAAAATTTGTAGGGACGCTCATAGTTTCATACAAATAAACCTCATGAATGGAATCAAACATTAAGAAGTCCCTTGTTTTCAAGCTAGACCCTTCCTAAAGATCAATTAGGACTTCCTTTTATGTGCAAGTGAGGTTGATGATGGATGGTGATGGAGAGGTCGGGTGGGTATGGTTTTATTGGTGAGACAATGATCACATTAGAGTATTTTCCTTAATATCCTTTGCACATTCCCCCTTTTTAGTGTCTAGACAATTTATTGACTTTCAGAGCTCATACATTTTAGTGGTTGCTTTACATTTAAGCAACCCTTTTACAATGGATTTTCAAGGCTTTTTTTTGTGAATAAAGTGGTACAATTTACACAATGAGCCTAAGTACACGCTAATTGAATACATTTTGGTACATTACTCTTTGGGGCTTCCATCTTCCTTTCCTCACGACATGATCATTGTTATGGGAAGGTCAATAGTCTAAGTCTAGTGTTGTGTAGATGTAACATGGGGTGGATATGGTGATTGGGTTTAGTGTGTAGGTTCACATTCTTTGAACATTTAGGCACACACAAGGTTTAGGAACGTGTTTGGGTTAGGGGTGGGCAAGGTTCGGTTCAGTTCGGTTCGGGTAAAACCGAACTGAACAGAAAATATTTCGGTTCATCCAAAATTGAACCGGTTTAAACCGAATAAGAAATGGTAACCGAACTGAACTGATTTGATTTTAATCGGTTCGGTTCGGTTCGGTTCATTTCGGTTCATTTCGGTTTTGGACCTAATGGGCCTTATTGATTTGATGAGTTTAATGAGTTCTTTTTAATATGTTTTTAAATTTGATGGATTGTTGGATTCTAATTTTGGACCAAAGTTTTAATATTTTTAATAGCCCAAGCCCCAAGCCCAAAATAAAAAACAAATCAAACCTAACAAATAATAATGAAAGAAAAGCTAAAGAAGTTTGTTAGAGTTTTTTTAGTTATACTTATATAGGTGGTTTAATCGGTTCAAACCGGTTTTTAGGAAACCAAACCGATTTGAACCGATTTTTTTTCGGTTTTTAATTTTTTAAACTGGTTTAAACCGAATTCATTTGATGAACCGAACCAAACCGAACACCCTTTTTTTGGTTCAGTTCGGTTCAAATCGGTTCGGTTCGGAACTTAATGCTCACCCCTAGTTTGGGTAATTTTAAATGGTTAACACACATTGCCTACGTCATCTCTATAGGTACAAGTAAAGCAAGAAAACAAGGTAAATCATATGAGGCCAACTTTTGAAAATTTATTCTTTAATGTTCAATGCATGAGAAGAGGTTCTTTTTCTCATTCCTAATATCTACATGAAGAGTGTTTAGAGAGTAGAATTAAAATTCACTATTGTGGACGTAATATTTAGGCAACGAAGCTCACATGGGTACTCTCCACTAATGATCTAGACATCTCAGGCGTGCTACCTTATTCACTAATGCACAATGAGTCCAGTAAGATGTGTGTAAGCAATGTGGTGCAACTTTGGTCAACACAGCCCTAGAGTGATACATGACATACGAAAAATTTACTACAACGGCCCAGACCAAAAGCATCTCAACTGTTGCTCAAAATTCTTCCTCAAAATTGGTGGAAATTCGACCCAAAAACATACAAGCATGCAAAAATTAAAAAATTAAAGATAAAGCACACGAAACAATCAAACAAGACATACAAGAGCCAAAAGTTGGCTATCGAATGACTGCACCCCCAAACCTAAACGAAATATTGTCCCAATGTTTGCACAAACGAAATGAATGAACAATGTAAACTTAGAAGCGGGAAATAGGCCAAACGAAACACCACATAAAAAGCAACCATCATGAATACCTAAAAGCTAAGCACAATACAACTCTACAAATATAACTTAAACAAATAATAAACGAGAGACATAAAATAAATATGAATGAGATAAAGTATAATAAGTGAGAGAAATTCCAACTGAAATGCAATAATAAAGAAAATCCATCAAATAAACCTCCTAAAAAGATAAAAACAAAAGTGCTAAAACAGAAATGAAAGTAACACGATTGGTGCAAATGGTGGCATGAAACAGTCTTCTGGTCAATCCTTAAACATGGGGTCTTTGCCCTTCCGTCCCCTATCGAGGTCTTCAACTGACATGTAGTCGGGAATATAATCACCAACTGAAAACACCTGGTCATAGGAAGGTGGAGGGGGAGGTGGTTATGGTCGTCGACACCGTTCTCTCCTCTGATAAGTCCGGAGGCCCAACTGCTGCCTTATGTCGGCATTGTTTGTTCTGATATCCTCTATCTCGGCCTCCTGGTCTACTCAGAAATCATAAAACTGCTGGGAGAGGGTATCAATCTTGATTTTAATGCGAGTCTGGACAGTCTGGCTCTCCTCGACCGCCTTCACCAACCACTCTAACTTATCCATAGTTTGGCTATTTTGCTCAGGACCCTCTGTATTCTCATCATCACCGGAAAGACCATAGTCATAGTTTTCTTCATCTGGCCCCTCAGGTCTGGAGCCTCCTTCAAGAAGGGAAATTCCTCATGGTCTCGTCCGTCTACTAGCCATGGCTTTGCTTACTGAGTCTGTCCAAGAACGGGGGTTTATAGGTCCTCTACCCCCAGTGGTGATCTCATCATCACCATACTCTGGAACCCTTGCATCCCTGCATATTTTTGTAATTAAGCATGGGAAAGGAATAAGACTACTTGCAGTTTTTATTCTTTTTCCCTTTAATGTCAATATCCCCTGCATCATAAATATCTGCTTTAATGATCCTCTCAATGTCAACTGGGGCTAGGGTGATAAGACAAGCTAGCAACTCGGCCTTCTTCATTGGGATCGAACTGATATGGAGCACGGGCTTGAGAGATGCCGAGATAAACATGCTCAAGATGGCCAGATCCTTTGATAATTCTGTATGCTTCAAGAGATGCTTTCTGTCCCATCGAGTATCATCATTTCCTCTCAAAAGCCTCGCCAGCTCTGCTAGACCCGTCAAAGCTACGGTATCCCAGAGCTAAGGTGTCTTAGGGGACCGAATTTGTGTCAAAATGAGTGTTAATGGTGTCCTCACTGATTTGCACTGTAACCCCTCACACCAGGATCATACTGCTGGCAAAGAAAACTTTCTTTTTGGACCATCCTGGCATAAAAATCTCTCACTAAGGTCGTATTTGCTGCAACCGGATGCTGTACAAATGTTTCCCACCTTCTGTCTTGAATTAACCTAGGTAAAGAGGTGTCCATAAGGTCGGCCAATTGGATACCTCGTTCCATAATTACAGTTGTTTGTCGGAGTTTCTGAAGTCTTCTGTGGTAGTCTTTATTCTCAACAAGTGGCTCTGACTCTGTGGCTTGCCGTTTTCTGCCTCTAGAGATACCTGTGGGCACTTGAGGTAATCCCCTTGCAGGAGTTCTTGACTTACCCATATTTAAACCCACACAGACAGAATTTCTGCTGAAAACTCGATAAACCAACCCTTAAAACGACACACAAAACGGCACTAAGTGCAACCAGGCACCTCTACAAACACTTATATATCCACAAAATCAAACACCATACCCCAAATTCCACAGCCAATTAAACAATACCTAAGAACAATGCCAAATTCACCACAAAAAATAATCAGAGACCAATTTCATACCAACAAAGGCTCCAATGATGTGCAAAAATACAAATAGACAAAACCCAAACAAAAAATCATCCAATTTCGAGCAATGCAAGTGTCTCAACTAGAAATCCCCAAATTATAACCCCTAGCACATAAAAATCCCAATTCTATGCCCTAGATTGTGTAAAAAGGAATTTGCATGCAAGATTGGGAGGAAAGTGATGAAAAACAAGAGAGTTTGTGTGAGGACTTACCAATTTCATGCATGAGAGAGTGGAGAGGAAGAAGAGAGTGGTTTGGGTTGTATTTGAGAGAATGAACAACTGCTGCTCGTTGAGTGGATTTAATCCTCATGCACATGACATGTGTGCAGGTCGAGCAGCGTCGATGTGCGTATGTGCACCAGCGCATATGCGATTTATGCCAAAACGCTGTCATTCCACTAAATTGCTGGTCCAGCTTTTTGCTTGTGCGTTGGTGGACCAGAGCCATACCAGCGCACTCCACCAACGTAGCTCTCTAGGCGATTAGCGCTGGTGGTGCGCATGTTCTGTGCCGGTCGATTAGCGCCAAGCTTGTTTTCCTCTCAAATTGGTCTTCTGGTGACCATTTTGCCCATTTTGAGTTCTCTTTTAGCAAAAAAATTTCATGCACACTCATGAAACTCAACAAAGCACATCATTGCATTGGTTTAATATAATTCTAACTTTTTTTTAACCCCCAAACCTAAATTATGCATTGTCCATATTGCATCCAATCTTTTCAAAACAAGTTCACAATGCATGATTCATGCTTGGAAAAGGGAAAAACTCAACGTTGCAGTAATAACATACTTAAAATAAAAACTAAATTTACCAAAGAAAAATGACCTAACTACTATTTACAATATGGTACATCCCTTTTGATGATTCATCAAGTAGGTTCTTTAAGAAGAACCGTCTCCTTCGACTCCTCCAAAGCACTCCCTCTATAGAGTTTAAGTCTTTTCCCATTCACTTTGAACCTTTCCTTTGCTCCATTTTCAATTTTCACGGTTCCGGACGGAAACACTTGAGTGACGGTATAGGGATCTGTCCACCGACTTTTGAGCTTCCCGAGAAATAAACAGAGTCCTGAGTTGAAAAGGAGAACTTGATTCCCCACTTGAAAGTTTTTCTCCACAATTCTTCTATCATGCCACTTCTTGGTCTTCTCCTTGTATATCCGAGCATTCACATATGCTTTAAGCCGAATCTCATCAAGTTCATTTAGTTGGAGCAATCTCTTCTCTCCTACCGCTTGCATGTCAAAATTCAACTTTTTGATTGCCCAATATGCCTTGTGTTCAAGCTCAACCGGAAGGTGACATGCCTTACCATAGACAAGCTTATATGGAGACATGCCTAACGGGGTTTTGAATGCTGTCATATACGCCCATAGAGCATCATCAAGTTTCTTAGCCCAATCCTTTTGCCGGTTTCCCACTGTATTCTCTAGAATGCTCTTGATCTCCAGATTTGATACCTCTGCTTGACCATTTACTTATGGATGGTAAGGGGTAGTGATCTAATGCTTCACACCATATTTCTTCAATAAAGTTTCAAACAACTTGTTGCAAAAATGTGAGCCTCCATCACTTATGATCTCTCTTGGAGTACCAAATCTTGTGAAGATGTTCTTCTTTAGGAATTTAGTGACCACATTGGCATCATTCTTGGGTGTGGCTATGGCTTCCACCCATTTCGACACGTAGTCAACCGCCACTAAGATATATTGGTTACCATAAAAGCTTGGAAATGCTCTCATAAAAGCTTGGAAATGCTCCCATAAAATCAACACCACATACATCAAACAATTCCACTTCAAGCATTACATTAAGTGGCATCTCATTCCTCTTGCTAATATTGCCAGTTCTTTAGGGGACAAGCTTATATGGAGACATGCCAAACGGGGTTTTGAATGCTGTCATATACGACCATAGAGCATCATCAAGTTTCTTAGCCCAATCCTTTTGCCGGTTTCCCACCGTATTCTCTAGAATGCTCTTGATCTCCAGATTTGATACCACTGCTTGACCATTTACTTACGGATGGTAAAGGGTAGTGATCTGATGCTTCACACCATATTTCTTCAATAAAGTTTCAAACAACTTGTTGCAAAAATGTGAGCCTCCATCACTTATGATCGCTCTTGGAGTACCAAATCTTGTGAAGATGTTCTTCTTTAGGAATTTAGTGACCACATTGGCATCATTCTTGGGTGTGGCTATGGCTTCCACCCATTTCGACACGTAGTCAACCGCCACTAAGATATATTGGTTACCATAAGAGCTTGGAAATGCTCCCATGAAATCAACACCACATACATCAAACAATTCCACTTTAAGCATTACATTGAGTGGCATCTCATTCCTCTTGCTAATATTGCCAGTCCTTTGGCACCGGTCACATGCTTCCACAAAACTCCATACATCTCGAAATAATGTAGGCCAATAGAACCCCGATTGGAGGACCTTCCTTGTGGTTATAATTGCTCCAAAGTGACCCCCACACTCTTTAGAGTGACAATGCATGAGGATACCCCTTATCTCTTCCTCGGGTACACATATTCGAATGAGTCTATCACCACAAACCCGAAAAAGGAGTGGCTCATCCGATAAGTATGACTTTGCATCGGAAAGGAACTTCCTCATTTGGTGGAAAGTCATCTTCACCGGCATGACCTCACTTGCTAGATAATTCACAAAATCGGCAAACCAATGAGTCATTAATTCTTGGACCACTAGTAAATGCTCATCCGAGAAGTGGTCATTGATGGGGTTTGAGGTTTCTATTTCTTCTCCTCTCTCTAGTCTTGAAAGGTGATCCACCACCAAATTCTCCGATCCTTTTTTATCGCGGATCTCCAAGTCAAACTCTTGAAGTAAGAGCACTCACCTTAGAAGCCGTGGCTTGGAGTCTTTCTTTCCCATTAAATACTTGATTATCGCATGATCGGTGTTCACAATCACTTTAGAGCCCACTAGATAGGACCGAAATTTATCAAAGGCAAACACAATGGCCAAAATCCCATTTTCTGTGGTGGCATAGTTCACTTGAGCATCATTAAGAGTTTGGCTTGCATAGTAAATTACATGGAGCTTCGTATCTTTTCTTTGCTCTAAAACGGCTCCATCGCATGATCACTCGCATCACATATGAGTTTGAATGGAAGGGCTCAATTGGGGGCCGACATGATAGGGGTGGATGTAAGCTCCTTTTTCAATTTCTCAAATGCAAGGAGGCAATCTTCATCAAAATTAAAGGGGGTGTCTTTCATTAACAAATTGCAAAGAGGCTTTGTGATTTTTGAGAAATCCTTGATGAAGCGTCTATAGAACCCGGCATGTCCAAGAAAGCTTTTAATGCCCTTGATTGAGGTGGAAGGAGGTAGCTTCTCTATGACTTCTATTTTGGCTGTATCTACTTCAATCCCCTTAGATGAGATCCGATGGCCTAACACAATGCCCTCTTTAATCATGAAATGACACTTCTCATAATTTAGTACCAAATTGCTTTCTTTACACTGTTGTAAAACTAATCACAAGTTCTTCAAACAATTATCAAAAGAAGGATCCGAAAACAGAGAAGTTGTCCATGAACACTTCTTTAAACCTCTCCACCATGTCCGAGAATATTGCCATCATACATCGTTGAAAAGTGGCAGGTGCATTGCATAACCCAAATGACATTCTTCTATATGCAAATGTGCCATAGGGACAAGTAAAAGTGGTATTCTCTTGGTCTTCGGGGGGAATAGGGATTTGGTTGTAGCCGGAATACCCATCAAGGAAATAATAGTAGTCATGACCGATCAACCTCTCCAACATTTGATCTATCAACGGGAGTGGGAAATGGTCCTTTCGAGTGGCGTTGTTCAACTTTCGATAGTCTATACATACTCTCCACCTGGTGACGGTTCTTTGAGGAATCAATTCATTGTTGTCATTTGGAACCACCGTCATTCCTCCCTTCTTTGGGACTACTTGCACCGGACTAACCCATTTACTATCCGAAATTGGATAGATGATACCCACATCTAGTAGTTTCAAGACCTCTGCTCTAACTACTTCTTGCATGTTAGGATTTAGCCTCCTTTGATGCTCCACCGATGGCTTCTGATCTTCTTCCATTAGTATTTTATGCATGTATAAAGTCGGACTAATACCTTTTATATCCGAGATGGACCATCCAATTGCCCTCTTGTGATCTTTTAGGACTCTTAGCAACTTTTCTTCTTCAAGTCTTGTCAAAGAATCCGAAATGATAATCGGACGTGATGGTGATTCCCTTAAAAAGGCATACCTCAAGTGAGAGGGTAGTTGCTTCAACTCTAGTTGAGGCGGTTTCTCAATGGATGGGGGTAGCTTTGGCTTCCCAACTCCGAGTTCTTCAAAATGGTTTCTATTTCTCAAACTCTTCAAGGGTAGAAAGCTTAAGTGCAAGACACACTCCGCTATGTCCGCATCCGCATCATCTTCACTTGCACCGTGCATAATGCAAGCCTCTAGGGGCTCCTTAGGATTCTTCTTTTGTAAATACTCTCGAATTATGGGATCCACCACTTCAATTCTTGAACAACTCTCGGCCTCTCTAGGATTTTTCGTGGCTTTCCTCAAGTTAAATTCAACATTGTCTTCCCCAACCCGTAAAGTCATTTTATCATCCTTCAAATCAATCAAAGCACCCTCCATTTTTAAGAATGGTCTTCCCAAAAGCAACGGAATTTTAACATCTTCCTCCATCTCAAGGATAACAAAGTCTACGGGGAAGTACAAACTCTCCACTTTCACTAGCACATCTTCCAAGTCCCCTCTTGGATATTTGAGTGACCGATCCGCCAATTGAAGTGTCATGTGTGTTGGTTTCACCTCTTCAACATTTAACTTTTCAAACACCGAAAAGGGCATCAAATTGATACTTGCTCCAGAGTAGATCAATGCCTTTTCAAACTCCGATGTGCCTATGGTGCATGGAATGGTGAATTTCCCGGGATCTTGCAATTTTGGAGGCAACTTGTTTTGTAGTATTGCACTACACTCTTCATTTAGAGGCACCATTTCACAATCCTCCAATTTCTTCTTGTTTGCCAAAAGCTCCTTCAAAAACTTGGTATACTTGGGCATTTGTGCCAAGGCTTCAGTGAATGGGATATTGATGTGAAGCTTCTTGAAAATTTCCAAGAATTTAGCAAAATGTTGGGCATCTTTATGTTTTCTTAATCATTATGGGTAGGGAATGAGAGGTACATATGTCTTCACTTGCGGTGGTGGAGGTAAATCATGAGAAGTATTTGGGAGCACATTAACTTGGTTCTCCTCCACCAATGGGTCTTCAAACATCTCATCGTCTTCAACCACAGTTTCTTTTCCTTTCCCAAAGTCTTTAGGAAGCTCAACTTCCTTACCACTTCTCAAATTGATTGCCTTGCATTGCTCTTTGGGATTAATCACCGTGTCGCTTGGCAAAGTTCCTTGTTGGCGAACTTGAGACTCTCTAGCCAATTGACCAATTTATGCTTCAAGATTTTGAATTGCGAGTTGTGAATATTGTGCAATGTGATCAACTTTGGTATCGAGTTTCTTCAATGCCAAGTCTTGGGTGAGTCTTCAATTGTCGGGTTTCTCTCGGTTAGATGTTGGTGGGGTTGATTTTGGAAGTGGAGTTGTTGACTAGGAGGGGCTTGTTGTGGTATGGTAAATCCGAGTGGTTTGAAAGTTGGTTGGTGTTGTTGGGGTTGTAGGTTGTCTTTCCATGAGAAGTTAGAGTGATTTCTCCGTCCCGGATTGTAGGTGTTAGAATAAGGGTTATTGTTTGGGTGAGGGTTTTGGTTGTTGGAGTTGTGGTAGGGAAATTTTTGTTGTAGTTCACAAAGGAAACTTGTTATGTGGGTCCGTTTACGAATGGGTTTCCGGCTTGGTAATCTACACTTGCATGAGGCCCCGAACACCAATCACAATTCACCATATTCACTTGGGCCGTACTAGAGCTTGCCAACTTGCTAGCTTTGTTGGACAAAACCTCTATTTAAGCTTGCATTGCGGTCATTTGATCAATTGCCACCATGCCGAGTGCATTCCTTGGTACCTTTCGGCCTTCCCCCAAATAGCTATTTGCAATTGACATTTCTTCAATTAAGTCATAAGCTGCATCCATCGACTTGTTCATCAAAGAACCACCAGCCAAAGCATCCATAAATTTACGAGTGGATAAGTTCATACCCCGGTAGAATTTCTCTACAATTGACCATTTCGGTCTCCCATGACATGGACATTTTTTTAACAACTCCTTGTATCTCTCTCATGCTTCATACAAAGATTCTGATTCGAATTGGGAGAATTCATGAATTTCATTCATCAATTGTGCCACCTTTCCGGAAGGGAAGTACTTACTTAAGAATGCTTGGGGCAACTCATCCCAAGTAGTAATCGATCCTGGTGCCAATGAATTATACCAAGCCTTAGCTCCGTCCTTCAATAAGAAAGGGAAGATCCTCAACCGAATTGCATTGTCCGTAGCCTCGTTGATCTTGAAGGTTGAGCAAATTTAATCAAAATTCCTTAAATGCCCGTTGCTGTCTTCACTTGGTAAACCACCAAATTGTCCCATCATTGTTAACATTTGAAAGACATGGGATTTGATCTCAAAGTTGTTCGCGGCTATCATTGGGAGTTGAATTGGTGATACGTTTGAATCCACCATTGGGATCACATAATCTCTCATGGCCCTATCATCTTCTCCATTTTACTCATTTTGCCCCCCTTGGGCTGCTGCTAGTATGGGATCTTGATCCCCCACTCCGTCTTCCATTGCTAGCCTTCGAATCCTTCTATTTCTCTGGGCCGTTCCCTCAATATTCGGATCGAACCTCAAATCCTGTAAATTGTTACTCATTGTACTATGATGCATACAAGAGCAACCGCCTACAATCATAAGAAAATGAACACAAAGTAAAAAGTCTAAATTAGTTATGAATTAACTAGTAGTGATATCAATAAACCGTTCAATCCCCGGCAGCGGCGCCAAAAATGGATCACTCCTAAATGAGCACCCACAATAGTACAGAGCCATGGGAGTAGTACAATGATAAATAAGATTCGTTCCATGAGGATTGATGAATTGATTACCACAATTGATTGATTAGACTACTATTTAGACAAGCAAATATTTGACGATTCAATTATACTACTAACACTAATTAACTATAAAATACTCCTAGAATGCAACTAATGAAACTTAACCAACAAGCACACAAGACAAAGTCACACACAAGCAAGTGTTTGTATTGTTATTAGGAACTTAGGCTAAGACCTTGAATCCACCTAACCAATCATCACCAATTTATAGACACACCATTATGAATAAATTATGTAAATATGAATGTAGACTCGTGACACCCTCTATTAGTCTCTACTCTCTCTCGAGTAACAGAGACAACACTTATATGCACCAATAACCTATCTCTCGATGGTCATTCGAAATACACACAAATTCATTAAGCTTAGTGGTTCACTAAGCGAGTCCATGAAACTAGCCTTGAGTATTTCTACCTTACTAGGCCTCTATCATGCATTTCATCGAGCACGTTGTGTGCTTCTCCTCTCGGTACATCACACACCAACCAAACACAGATCAAATGCTAGCTAGACACTCAATGTAAATTTGAGCATGAAATACATATACATAAACACAAGCAATATGAGTAAAATGGTGGTCTTCATTAGTAAATCATAGTAAAGGTTTCATCTTGGCCTTAGCCAATATGAGTTTAGTTCATAATGTAATAAATGGCTACAAAATATGTGATTTTTATACAAGCCATAAGCAAATATAAGTGCTAAAATGAAAGAGAGAAAGATTAAGAATAAACTAAGTGTAGATGTCCTCTCTCTTGGGGTGGAATATGCTTGACTTGCTCCTTCTCTTAAGGCACCCCTTTATGCTCCAAGGTTGGATTTTTGTGGTGGGAAATGGTGGGAAGGTTGGGTATTTGATGTTTGGTAGAGTGGAATTGAAGTTTGGATGATGGATTAGAGGTTTGATGAAGTGATTTGGTGAAGGATTTGAGTGGAAGGTAAGGGATTTGGGTGAAAGGTAGTGTTTTGGGGGTTTTGGATTGTAAAGGGAGGATTTGGAGCTTAGGGTCGTGCAAGAGGTCTCCATAATAGCTCAAGAAGGGGTATTTATATGTTTAGAAATGAGGCACGGAACCCTAGAAGTTTTGCTGAGTTGGACTGCTGCGCTGGTGTTACGCTGGTCGAGTGGCGCCTCACCAGCGCAACACCACTGTTCTTGTGCACCGATGAGGGTGGTGCTGGTCGAGTGGCGCCTCACGAGCGCCAGCTTTGGCCTATGACTTCGGTTCATTCCGTTTGGGCCCCAACTTTTCTCAATTTCGTACTATTACCCTAGGATTGCTAAAGGAACCTGCACAAGCTTAATACACCATTAAATACTCGGTTTTACTCAGGATCGAGTGCAATTGACAGGATATGGAGGCTACACTGAGTGTAGAAATGGGAGTTATCAGCCGCAACATCTTGTGTCTTTTTGTCCAAGTTTCCCATTTCCAGTTCTTTTGGGTCCCAACTTCACTCATAACTCCCATATGATGCCCATAATACAAAATCTTGTAAATACACTTAATTGAGTCATTAAACACTTGATTTTCTTTGAGAATTGAGCAGTAAGTATAGGAAGGGGGACTCGAAATCTAGTGTTACCATGACTCGATCAAAGATGCATAGTACTACAGATGAATTTTGAATGGAAAATCATTATTATATTAATGGTAATTATAAAGTGAATGGCCCTTCCAGAATTGACAGTACTTAATGAATAATGCATTAAAAAAAGAGTGGAACTAGACAATCTGTAAATTTAGTTCAAATTTCAATTCAAATAATATAGTAAGTGAATTGTCATCACCACACAAAATATGGGATGATGTGGTTAATGAAAAAATCACTTGCCACATCATTTGAGTTGAAATTTGGACTAGATTTTTGAATTGACTAGCATTAGTGGAAAAAAAAGAGGAAATGAGAACAATGCAATGAAACAATTAATTTAGCTTTAATTTGAAGTCCTTTGGTGTTAAAGAGTCAAACAAAACAAAACAAAAATAATGGGTTCATAACATTATAAATAGAAGTTTTGTAGGTTTTCCAAAAACAACTACACATTTTGTATATATACATAAATATATATTAGTTGTCATGTTTATACAATTTTTAATGTTTATCAGAAAACTGAAAGATTTTAATCGAAAATTAATAATGGAAGTTGGGGCCCCATAATAAACCTTTTAAATCTATATTGACTTGATTATAAGTTCGATCAAGTCATGCTTTTGACCTCCTACAAGCTCCAACTTTTAAATTAGTAACACTCATATTCAGTGTTGTGTTATTATAATATATATATTGTAGTACAATTATACTAAAGTGGTGCTTATTTAATCAATAAAGATGACACTGATTGATGAAATTCTCCCTACATATAATAATCATTCTCCATGCTGCAATCTATATAATTTTTTTTTTTTTGGGTTTACACCGTTCAGTTTTCGAGTAGAACGGACTACCGGTGTAATCAATCCTGATCACACCTCCGATTAATTCGGACTCACACCGAATCGGTTCACTAAAAGGTAAAGTACTCCCAATATGTGTAACTCCATTTAAAAGGGATTAAACGCATAATCTTACTTAAGGAATGAGAGTATCGAATCACTCGTAACAACACATAACTGGTATATAAAGTTCTTTTCACTCAATAGGAAACCCAACTTTAACTAGTCAATAACAATTAGGTAAACAAGTGACGACTTCTTTTCAAATAACAACTAATTATTAACTTTTCAAACACATTCACTCAGTGACCCAGGTTTGAGTTGCTGTTACTCGATAGATATATGGTATATTAAAATAAATAACCTCTCAAAAAACACACACAAAAAAGACCTAAAAACAAATTAATAATTAATGATAGATATAACGTTCGAGAATGCAAAGCTCTTATACGTTTCCCTGGTCTTTTGAAGGTAGATATCGATGGACTACTTTGTGAAGAAAGCTGAAAGGAGGAGCATTCCAAATGAACTTAAAAATGTTATACCAAGCTCTTATAAACGAATGGAACAACGGGAAGTGTGTAAGGGCCAACACGCTTACGGGGACGAATGCAGCGCAGCATATGAGAGTCAGTGTCCATCGTCTACGCTGCTCCGAACGAATGATGAGTATAATCGTAGAAGTGAATGCGAGCATGGTTGTTGCCGCGGACATGAAGAGCAAGGCGAAGCCGAGTGTCAATCTTCGAGGGAGTGAGAAACGGAAATTGTTCAGGTCGAAAGGGGATGTGACTATGGAGAGAAACATAACAACAGCGGTCAAGGAACAAGACAAGGAAACAACATCCGTGACAGTGAAAAACAAGAAGAAAGGGGAGTTGAGGAGAATCGGAAGACCATTATCGTCTCTAGTACCACCAGGTACTGTGAAGGCAGCTGCAAACACCACGGTGGCGACTAGAACAGCAACTCCAGAGCATGACTGAGAAGTCTCTTTTATCCATTGTTGTGCCTCCTTAAGTTGATCTTTATGCTTCTCTCTGAAGAGCTGTTTGGCAGTCCTACCGCTTTTATCAAGGTGCTGAGTAAAATAGGATGGCATTATTTCCTCCACCATCTGCATGTAAATATATAACATTTATCTAATTGATTTAGTTTAATATTTATGATAACTTTTTAGATTATGAACGAATCATTAGTACGATCCAGCCTAAAATGTTTAAAATTTTTTGATTGTGAAATTGATGGGATGGCCATTTTGAAAATGTTTAATACTTTTGGTGCACCAAAGCTAATATCATTTAGTTTCCGCCATCTATCTATCAATCTATCTATACACCGATACACACACGTACCAGGAACCACTCTAACTCCGCTTGAAGTTGATAGCCAGGACCAGGGCGAGTACCTTCGGTGAAGTTCGAGTTGTCTGCAACATGGTGTAAAACAGTGTAGCCTTCTACGTCAATTCCCATAATCAACCTTCTTGTCGGTATCTTCATTTCTCCGACGTGTTTGAAGATCTCTCTTCGACGGTAGCTGGCCGCCACGTGTAATATGTTCTGCATCTTATGACTAACGTGCTCAACTGCTTGAGGATGCTTCTTGAGTATCTCCTTCACAAGCTTTATCACTCCTGTTCTTGTTGCAGCAAGCAGTGGAGTCTCCACATCATCATCATCACCAATTGATGAAGTTAGATGATTAGCTGACTCATTTTCTTTTGGTCCTTTGATATTTGGTTTATAATACTTGGTCGTGTCTTCAGTATAACTTATCTCCCACGAGTCATCGATCTTTATCAGTTCTTTTGCCAGCATAAAAGCAAATTTACGCTTTCTCTTTTCTTTCCAAATTTTTCTCACTATTGTTGGCCACATGCCATCTGCATGTATATAATTAATATAAGCTTTTATCATATAGATAGATGTACATACAAATTAAATATATAATAGAAGAAAAACTTTTCAAGTGATATATATGAATATATGATCATATTTGAAGACAGATCGAGAGAGCTAGCATACCTCCTATGAAATGTTTCCAGAATGATTTATTGAGAGTTTCTAAAGCTGCTGAAATAATAGTGCACAAATGTTGAAAGGTTGAAACTCCTGTAAAATTTCAATAATATGTATCTCAATTTGGGTATGAAATTTGTATCTCAAATATAATGCGACAACTGATTTAAAATTGTAATACCATTCTTCACTTCCTCATGATCTCATTATAAACAAACCATATATTATATCATTTATGATGGAAATTTTATCACAAAATTTGGTAATTATAATATTAAAAATTGCTAGTGCGAATCTATAAACTAATTTATGCACGAATGGATGTAGTTTTGACGTAGCGGGGTATGGTAAAAATAAGAATGATCACTTTATCGAACCTTGAGGCACACTCAGACGAGCCTTGTCGCAGCAACTGGTAGTTACCCAAGCATGAACTGCCATGCAGGGGCCATCATTCCCTAATCTTTGTTAGAAAATGGTATTCTTGAATCTTCAAAGAGCTTGTCGAATCCACGACAGATAAATGTTTCAAAAGAACGATTTTATTAAAATCAATCAAAGGTTAAAAAGTTACAATAATTAAAAATAATAAAACTATTTATGATAAACTAATTATAATATGACTCGAATACGACATTACTAAAAAGAATAAAATAGAAAAGATCAAAACTAATCGGAACTAATCAGAATCTTCTAAGATTCATGACTCCTAACTTGACTAGAAAACAAAGATCAAATCTTACCCAAAAGATAAGTTTGATTTATTTCCAAAACATAAATTTAATTCATAATCAAACTAAAATAAATAAACTTGCTAAACAAGAAAAGACACAAATTAACAAAATAAAGAAATTGTTCAACATGGACCGTTGTTCCTTCATCTTTGTTCTACATCAGTCACCCCTTCTTAAAAAAATACCAATCCTCGAGTTTGACAAGATTTTGTTTGGGTGGATGATACTTCAAATGTATCATCTTATCAATCACCAGCTTGAACGAATAATCTTCAGATGGCAACAACAATGTTGGATCTTCAAAATCCAATTGAAGAAAAACAATTTTCAAATTACCCCAATAAAAATTGTGTGGATTTTCTAATAAGTTGTCACCCTTGAAAACTTTATCAATGGAAATCGATTTAGTTTCCAGTTTTTCTCCAGCCATATCTAAAGTGCAATCAATATCAATGGTTGGATCGCAGTCTTCAACTTCTAAGATTAAAGGCTCGTCTTCAATGACTTTGACAATTTCAACTTCATACGAAATATCTTCAACTGTATCTTTTGCATAACAAAAATCTTCAAAATAATCATTTGGAAGATATTCCTACTGCATTACTTGTTTCATAACAGGCCATGATTGAATCATATCCATTCCAAATCTTTTTCGATCCTTTTGAAAGTCTTCCCACTAAATTAATACATCATTTTTCAAATAAATTTCTACTAATAAAACTTTCAAACTTTCTTCAGTTTTCTGATATGCAAAATATTCTTCAACTTCTTCCAACCAATTAATAAATTCTTCAGTTTTTATATACCTAGAAAAAAATCGAAGTATTGGTTGATAATCATTATAGCTCAAAAAATAATTATTGGAACCAAGACAACCGTTGAAACCCATTGAGAACCGAAATCAGAGTCCGAAAAAAAAACGTACCAAAATTTGAACCCTAAGAACTGGTTACGAAAAATAAATTCACTTGCGACCTAAGGTGTGTGACGAGTGCGACTTTAATGGGTGTGATGGTGGATGCAATCTGAAATATCTGGAACTCGTGAGACTAATCTGAGAGTTCTGACACTGTTGAGTCTGATCCACAATTTCTACTGTCTTTGAGGCTGATTGTTAATTATCGAAACTATCACACAAACACTCTCATTCTTTTTTTTTTTTTCAATTTGGTTTCTCTATTTTTTTTATGGAGGGTGAATATATGGTGTTTAGAAAGGTAGTTGGTTATGGTCCGTGGACGCTGAGCCTAGCACAGAGGTAGACTCGGTCACTCTGATACCAATTGACAAGGGTATTGTAAAAATAAGAATGATCACTTTATCGAACCCTGAGGCACACTCAGACGAACTTTGACGCAACAACCGGTAGTTACCCAAGTATGAAATGTCTTGCAGGGACCATCAAAGAGCTTGAATCTTCAAAGAGCTTGTCGAATCCACGACAGATAAATGTTCCAAATGAACGATTTTATTAAAATCAATAAAAGGTTAAAAAGTTACAATAATTGAAAATAATAAGACTATTTATAATAAACTAATTATAATACGACTCGACATTACTAAAAAAGACTAAAATAAGAAAAGATCAAAACTAATCAGAATCTTCTAAGATTCATGACTCCTAACTTGACTAGAAAACAAAGATCAAATCTTATCCAAAAGTAAGTTTGATTTACTTCTAAAACCTAAATTTAATTTCTAATCAAACTAAAATAAATAAACTTGCTAAACAAGAAAAGATAAAAATTAACAAAATAAAGAAATTGCTCGACCCGTGGTTCCTTCATCTTTATCCTACATCAAGTTTACATATATTAAAATCTATCATGTTTAATGTACAATTATAACTTTAATTATGAGTATTTTCAATACAATGTTAAATTATTGTGTTAATATTATCGATATAAATAAAACTATAATCCCAAACTGGGTATGAAATTTGTTTCTCAAATATAATAGGACAACTGATTTTAATATGTAATATCATTCACACCAAATATTATATCATTTGTAAACAAAATTTTTATCACAAAATTTGTTAATTATAATATTACAAAATTGCCAGTGCAATTCCCCAAACTAATTTATGCACGAACGTACATGTAATATGTTAAAACCTATCGTGTTTCTAACATAGACGTACAATCAAGACTCTGACTAAGGAAAATCTAGATTTCCATGTCAAAGTTATTTTAGCGATCTTATTGAATATTATATATAAAAAAGAAAACATTGCACAAACATCCATACGTTTAATCGATCTCATCTAATTTTTATCAAAATTATATATATTTTTTCTGATTTTTATCAAATAAATATTTAATTAACCTTAAAATTTAAAATAACTAAATTATTATCGAATTAATTATTTTATTATAATTATTATTATATTTAAGGATTTTATTATAATAAAATTAATTAACTAACCATTTTTTTTATTTAAATCGTTAAGGATTTTATTACAAATAGAACTTAATTAATTAACTAACCATTTTTTTATTTTAAAATATATATTTTTAAGAAAAATAAAAAAAAAATCGATAAAAATATTTTTTAAAATAAAAAACAGTTAGTTAATTAATTATGTTTTATTTGTAATAAAATCTCTAACCATTTAAAGAATTGTTACTTAATTAATTTTATTATAACAAAATTCTCAAATATAATAGTTATTATAATAAAATAATTAATTCAGAGGTAATTTAATCATTTTAAATTTTAAGGTTAGTTAAACAGTTAGTCAATAAATAGTAGGAAAAATATGTACAATTTTGATAAAAATTATATATGAGTATAATATTGATTAAACTAACAGGAAGTTTTTACAATTTACCCTATAAAAAAACATATAAATTTGGTCTGTTCGAACACACCTCTATTCGAGGTCGAACTTTCAAAGACGTCTCAAAAAAAAAAAAAAAAATCTAGGGAGTTTTGTTCGCATATACCTTGGTGGCTTGGTCTTTTCAAACATACCTATGTGCATGTTTCTATTATTATTATTATTATTATTATTATTATTGTCGTATGTAAATTTTACCAAGCATACACGTCATTGACAGGAAGGAGAAAATAGCCAGGTGGACGCCCAAATGAGCACTCAAAAAATATCCTACGAGACATCATTAAAGAGAAGAAAGCCCGAGTAAGCATATATTGAATGAAACCTACTCGGGATCAGTTAAAAATACTCGGAACTGGTTAAACAACGCTTCCACTCGGGTTCAAACGGCGTTACTTGGGACCATCAGGTATTGCTCTTACTCGGGAATAAATACGACTCGAGTAAGAACTTGGTGCTTATTTCACACGGACTAAGTCATTAAATACGCGAAGATATCCATCAGGAAGGAATCCTAAATAAAATGGAACATTAAGTTAAAAGAGTCCCCAATCAGGAAATAATTTGATTACTTTACGAAGACTACATTCTTATAAGGAAACAAGTCCAAATTGAACAGCACTACTAGAATCCCACTCGATTTCCATAAGAGACTCCGAAACAGGAAAGAAGACAAATCAACCTCAAGCAAGTAACCAAATCACAATTAAATACAAAGATCTTGTTTTACTTGTACAAAGCAGATTAGGGTTCTATAAGCATATAAATAGACTCATAATCTGGCTCAAAAAGAGAGAGGCAATATAGCATACAACAATCATAGCAAATACAAAGAGAAAAAAGAGAGATCAAGAGCTTGTAAACATCATATTTTCTTAGTGGATTTTGGCTTGGTTGATCCTTCAACCACCCGTGGACGTTTCTCCGGTCATCAGAGTTTTACCACGTAAAACTTGTCTTCGTTACTCTCTCTGAATCTCTTTCTCTTTGAATCAATAGCCGAAATCCAATCCTTGTTGGCTTTTCTGACATAATCCAGAAATCGACGTCAATAATTGGCACTATAAGGAGGGGTTTCGAACTTGTTAAAAGCAATGGCAGGAAGTAGAAGCAGTTCAGGGAATGGCCAAAAATCACCAGGTGATTTCCATGTTGGCAACACGTCACAAGATCCTACAGCAAACATAAAAAACCAGCCTGCACACCTGGTAGGGATCCAGCAAGTTCCTCCAACCAACAAAGATCTTACGCTACGTTTTCAAGAGGCCTTGCAGCAATTGGTGACAGACGCAGCGAGAGAAAGGATTGATTTACTGACTGCAGGAGCACATACTCCCAATTCTCCACCTGCAAGGCTCCGTTCGATGGTGGTTGGACCAGGAATAACTATGCCATATGCCAGAAACCAGAAGGAATTATTCCCCAATCAACCAGGCCGGACAGGAAACACTTGAAGAGGGACATTACCAGAGGCTGGACCACAATCAAACAGTACGCACTGGACATCTTAAAAACCACCGGCATAGGGATCGATCGTCATCAGAAGATAGCGATCGACCTCATCTCAAACGTCATTACGGAGTCATGCGAGAATCTCGGCATCAAAGTGAAAATCCAGAAAGAATGACAGTTACCCAACGGTTCAACCGTCGAGGAAGCCCGGTGGGGGACAGAGATGTTATGATCCAGAGCCTAACTCAAGAAGTAGAGAACAATAGGTGTCAGATGGATGCGTTGGTCAGACGTTATGGCTATAACGATTTATCTGACGACGACTCAGACAGCCCATTTACCAAGGAAATCTTACGGACCCCTTTCCCAGAAAGGTTCAGGATGCCACACGTGGAGCAATTTAAGAAAGAAACGGACCCGAAAGAACACGTAAGACGCTATAAAAGCGCCATGGCTCAGTATGCCCACAACGATCCCTTATTATGTCTCAATTTCCCACAAACTATGGGAGACATAGGGTCGAGGTGGCTTGGAAGGTTACCTTCAGCAAGCATCAAGAGTTTCAGTGAACTAAGCAGGAGCTTCTCAAGGCAATTCCTGAGTAACGTTCACAGAAAAAAGTCAGTGGCTCACCTTGCTCAAATAAAATAAGGGAAAGATGAGTCACTGAAGAAATATCTAGGGAGATTATGCCAAGGGGTATCAGAGATTGGCAATGCAAACGATGAAGCCATAATCGCTGCATTCATCAATAACTTGCAAAATGGACGACTATCCTTTGATTTGAGAAGAGCACGGCTGACTAGGTATGCTGACATGATGGATATGGCAAGAGGATACGCACTGGCCGAAGAAGAAGAATTAGCTACAGGAGGAAGCTATATGCACGGGGGAAAGCCTGAACAGAAGGATGCTGAATCCAAGAGGCGGAATCAAAAAGGAAAGCTAAAAGGGAACGAGAAGGAGAACAACAAGGATGGGGGTAATGGGTACAACGCCGAGCGGTCCACAGAGAAATACCGAGGCAAATATACCAATTACACCCTTCTTCGAAAGAAACAAGAAGAAATTTTAGCCATCTTGGAAGAGAAGAATATGGTGCAAGAGCCGCGGCGACAATCACAGTTCGCCCGGAGAGATACAACCAAGTATTGCAGGTTTCACAAGGAAACAGGGCATGAGACTTCAAAGTGTTTTCAGCTCAGAGATTACAAAGAGACTCTTATTCGGGAAGGGCACCTGCGGGATGTAATCTTAAAAAAAGATGAGAAATCAGAAACTAAGAAAGAAGTTAAGGCAGATCACTCTGGACGAAATCAATGGCCTAGTCCCGAAACCAATCAGGTAATACATACGATTTACGAAGGACCCTCTACCGGGAAAAGAAACCGAGAAAGAACTCAGGAAATCAGAGAAGCAATAGAAGCAAGGAATAACTTCGATGTAAACTCGGTTGAGCCAGACCCGAAAAGGGTGAAGGAAGGATGAGACCCGATAGTCTTTACAAAGGAAGATTCCCATGGCGTCGATGTTCGGCCTAATGATGCCTTGGTTATAAGTGCCCGGATTGGCCATCGGTAAGTCCGAAGAATTTTAATAGATAATGGGAGTTCAACAAACATCCTCAATGTGGCCGTCTATGACCAGCTAAGGCTAGAACGAAAAGATTTACAGCCTTTCCATACTC
Source organism: Dipteronia dyeriana (assembly GCA_032871835.1). NCBI lineage: Eukaryota > Viridiplantae > Streptophyta > Magnoliopsida > Sapindales > Sapindaceae > Dipteronia > Dipteronia dyeriana. The sequence goes on along the minus strand of CM065300.1, from coordinate 26,063,632 downwards.
CATTAAGGGGGTTTGGAGGGATAGAAGTCAGGTCACTCGGGACGGTGAAACTGCCCGTGAAGATTGGAACAGCACCTTGCCAGAGGACTGTCCAGCTCGACTTTGTGGTAGTTGACTTAGACAATTGGCCGTATAATGCATTATTGGGTCGGCCATTCCTGAATAAAACAAGGGCTGTAACAACCACTTATGCGTTGATCATCAAGTTCCCAACAGAACAAGGGGTTGGGATAGTCAATGGATCCCAAGAGATGGCCCGAAGAGCAAACCTATCAGTATACAAAGACAAGCATGATGCTAAACAAGTGTGCACCATAATGCAGCCAAATCAGTGTAAAGAGTCTTTGTCATTCGAATTGGATCCAAGGGAGAACTTGAATGAGCCCAAAACAGAATTGGTTGAAGTAGTACTTAAAAAAGACGAACCGGATAAGAAAATCAAGATCGGGGCCAACTTGGATGGAAAAGTCAAGCAAGACCTAACCAATTTGCTCAAGGAGTACAAAGATGTGTTCGCTTGGAATCACGAAGATATGGTGGGAATAGATGCCCAAGTAATATCCCACTACCTCGCAATTGACTCGAATGCAAAACCAGTAATACAAAAGAGAAGACCGTTCAATCCTAAAAGAAGTCAAACAATCAAACAAGAGGTGAAAAAATTACTGGCATCTGGATCAATCAGAGAAGTCAGCTACCCCCAGTGGGTCGCCAACGTAGTCCTTGTCTAAAAGAAAAATGGACAATGGAGGATATGCGTAGATTTCACGGATCTAAATAAGGCATGCCTAAAAGATAGCTTCCCACTTCCAAGGATAGACCAGCTGGTGGATACCACAGCGGGTTACGAATTGCTCAGCTTCATGGACGCTTACTCGGAATACAATCAGATCCAGATGAACAAAGCTGATAAAGAAAAAACAGCTTTCAAAACGGATCAGTGTTTATATTGCTACACAGTAATGCCATTTGGTTTAAAAAATGCAAGTGCTACGTATCAAAGGTTGGTCAACAAAATATTCACTCGACAAATAGGAAGGAACATGGAAGTGTACATTGATGACATATTGACTATAAGTGTCCCGGCAGATGAGCATGCCCGAGACCTCCGAGAAACATTTGATGTTCTGAGAAGATACCAGATGAAATTAAACCTGAACAAATGTTTATTTGGAGTCCATTCGGGAAGATTCTTGGGTTTTCAAGTCCACCAAAGAGGAATCGAAGTTAATCCCGAGAAGATCCAGGCTTTGCAAGAAATGACCTCACCTAAAACATTGAAAGAAGTACAACACTTAACAGAGTGCATAGCTTCCTTGGGAAGATTCATCTCGAGGGCTACAGACAGGTGTGCACCATTTTTCAAGATAATCAAAAAAGGGAAAGGACTCGAGTGGAATAAAGAGTGCGAGCATGCATTCTTAAAAATAAAAGAGTACTTGGGACAGGCTCCCATTCTCTCAAAACCGTAAAAGGGGGAAATACTTCAGCTGTATCTGTCAATAACAGAGCTTGCGGCAAGTTCAGTCTTAGTCAGAATAGAAGATGGAGTGCAGAAACCAGTGTATTATACCAGCAAGGCACTCGTACCGGCTGAGACCAGATACTCACAGGCAGAGAAGATGGCCTTAGCATTGGTTTCAGCAGCAAAAAAGCTGAGACTATATTTTCAGGCCCATACAATCCAGGTTCTCACCAATTGCCCATTAATACAAATTTTACAAAAACCAGAAATATCAGGAAGACTTACCAAATGGGCAATCGAGCTAAGTGAATTCGATATTCAATATGTCCCCAGAACCTCCCTCAAAGGACAAGTTGTGGCAGACTTCATAGCCGAGTTCACAGAACCAAACCTGGAAACAAAAAGACTCTTAGATAAGAGTTTCCCATGGAAACTGTATTTTGATGGCTCTTCAAATACTCATGGCAGCAGGGCAGGGATCGTAGTTCACACCCCAGAAGGAGATGATGTTGAATGTGCTATGAAATTTGATTTTAAAGCAACCAATAATCAAGCCGAGCATGAGGCATTGTTAGCCAGAATCAGAGTCTGCATAGCTCTCGGGGCAAATGAAGTTGAGATATTCAGCGATTCACAGGTAGTTTTCAACCAGGTTATGGATGAGTACCAGGCCAAAGATGAAGGTATGATAGCCTACCGTGACATCGCGAAACAGCTCCTTCAAAAATTTAAAGAATACAAGATCGCTCAGATCCCCAGGGAAGAAAATGAAAAGGCTGATGCATTGTCTAAATTAGCGTCAGCAACAACCTCAATCAGACCAAAGACCATTCCGGTTGCACACCTCCTTAATCCGAGTACAGCTGAACCTAAGCATTTGGAAATTTTAGAAATCCGAACACCGCAAGACAGTTGGATTGTCTAGCTGAGAAGGTTCCTGGAAAAAGACGTGCTCCCAAAAGATTCGGTAATAGTAAAGTGCATCAGGTATAGATCGGCTAGGTATACCATGATCAGAGAAGAATTATTCAGAAGGGGGTTTTCCCGAGGTCTCCAGAGATGTGTACCAGAAGAAGATGCACATCGAATACTTCAAGAGATCCACGGAGGAGTTTGCGGAAACCACACTGGGGTTAGAAGTCTAGCGTATAAGGTGCTCAGGCAAGGCTATTACTGGCCTACGCTTTTCTCAGATGCACATCAGTGGTCGGAAGGTTGCAATACCTGTCAAAGGATTGCCAACGATATCCGACAACCCCCAGAAAAGCTCAGAAACCTCACTGCCCCATGGCCATTCGCCATGTGTGGCCTAGACATGATCGGGCCAATACCAGCTGGGATAGGGGGTGGAGCAAAGCACGCCATATTAGCTGTCGATTATTTCACAAAATGGGCAGAAACTGAAGCGTTGGTGCATATCACAGAAGCCAACACCATAAATTTTGTAAAGAAAAACATACTTTATAGGTTTGGAGTTCCGGACACTATAATCACCGACAATAGCACTCAGTTTGATAACCAAAAGTTTAGACAGTTGTGTGAGAAGTATCAGATTGCTAACTACTATGCGACACCAGCTCATCCTCAAACAAACGGGCAAGTAGAAGCAGTAAATAAAATTATCAAGCACACCATTAAAGCAAAGTTAGATGAAAAAAAAAGGAAGCTGGGTTGAAAAGCTTCCTGAAGTATTATGGGCATATCGAACGACAGCAAGGACTTCAACAGGAGAAGCTCCGTTCACCTTAGCGTTCGGAACAGAAGCTGTCATCCCCGTAGAAACATCATATGCGTCCCCCCGGGTCAGGCTATACGATGAAGAACATAATGTTGATATGCTACTACAAAGTTTGGATGAGCTAGAAGAGAAAAGGGAAAAGTCCCGAATAAGAAATACAACATATCAACAAAAAGTGGTTCGCCACTACAACTCTCGTGTTCGGATCAGGAAATTCCAGCTAGGAGACCTGGTGCTCAGGAAGGTGTCATTGAACACAAAAAATAGAGCCGCAGGATCCCTGGCTGACAAATGGGAAGGTCCTTACAAGATCGAGGGGATAGCTGGCCATGGAGCTTATTGGATTGCTCGACCCAATTGAGGGGTGTTACCCCGACCATGCAATGCCTAATATCTGAAGATTTTCTATCCTTAATATATATATATATATATATATATATATATATATATATATTTATATTGAATATTTTATTCTTTTTTTCTAGTCAGGATAATATTGGTAGGATAAATATTAAATTGTAATTTAAATCTGTCAATTTTTTGCAGTAATAAATAAAACTACTCGGAATTTTCGAAAGGATAACATCTAGTTCGGGATTTCCAAAAGAAGGAATATGATAATAAGAACATATGGAAGTAGAGCATGATAATAACAACATATGGAACCAGAGCATGATAATAACAACATGCAAATAGAATTCTCGGGACCATCAAATTCCGAATGGGTGGAGAAGCTCTTAGGAGCATGCCAGCCGAGCAGGGTAAAAATAACCTTCGTAAAAAGGCAAACCCGATCCACCAGACTCTGAAAAAATGCTAGGGACGCTATCGGGAGAAATTTCGGTGAAATACGTAGCTGTGTTGAAGCAACTTTTTTTAAAAAAAGAGCTCAACGATTCGGCAAACCCTTGTGCATAAAAACTGGGAGACGTCCTTGGTGTTGCGTAAGGACTCGAACGTATGATCATGGTAAGCCTTGATGTAACGTTTGGGTAGCAACCGGGTATGAAACACAAGTGTAAACTTCTGTTTCAAGATGACTCGGTTAATAATAAAGAGCCAGTTTAATAAGATACTTGGCAATTGAAGTCATTCGGGTAACAGCCGGTTTAATAAGATACTCGGTTAAGTTACCCGAACATTGAAGAAGCCAGTTTAATAAGATACTTGGCAATTGAAGTCAGTCGGGTAACAACCGGTTTAATAAGATACTCGGTTAAGTTACCCAAACATCGAAGAAGCCAGTTTAATAAGATACTTGGTAATTGAAGTCATTTGGGTAACAGCCGGTTTAATAAGATACTCGGTTAAGTTACCCGAACATTAAAGAAGCCAGTTTAATAAGATACTTGGCAATTGAAGTCATTCGGGTAACAACCGGTTTAATAAGATACTCGGTTAAGTTACCCAAACATCGAATAAGCCAATTTAATAAGATACTTGGCAATTGAAGTCATTCGGGTAACAACCGGTTTAATAAGATACTCGGTTAAGTTACCTGAACATCGAAGAAGCCAGTTTAATAAGATACTTGGCAATTGAAGTCATTCGGGTAACAACCGGTTTAATAAGATACTCGGTTAAGTTACCCGAACATCGAAGAAGCCAGTTTAATAAGATACTTGGCAATTGAAGTCATTCGGGTAACAACCGGTTTAATAAGATACTCGGTTAAGTTACCCGAACATCAGCCAGTTCAATACAGCACTCGGCAACAATCAGCAATAAATAGATCAAGACCATTCAATTGAAAATAAAATAGAATTTTATTGCTCCTAAAAGAATGGTTACAGTTCAAAGAATGGTTCTGTACAAGTAAAAAAAAATCAGAATTTTCTACAATTCTACAAAATTAAGGATGCGAGGATTTCGAGCCTTTGTCAATACTCGGATCTAGCACCATCTCGTACTCACGAAGCAGGCTCTCATTAGACGGCCAAGTGATATCGTCAACAGTATCATCCATCCACTGGTTGTAATCTTCACCTGGGACTGGCCTGACATATGGGACTAAACCCTCAACCGACTCTTGACTTGCATAAAAGGTCGAGAGAGAATGCTCGGACGGAATCTCTAAATGCATGGGATGGGGCTCTTTGCCTTGACTACGGCAGTAAGATCTCCATTCCTTCATCTGAATCCGAAGAGATTCAAGGACCGGTCCACGTGATGTTTGATCGACAGCTCCTAATTAGCACGGGCTTTCTCAGTCGCCCTATTCTTAAATTTGAAGAACTCGTCGGCCGAAACTAGCCCACGTTGAAATTCCCGAAGAAGTAGGGCATCGTAAGCAGGGGATCTTTTAAAACGATCCACCCCTTGGACTTCAAGTTCCAACCTGGCCTCTCAAGAAAGGGATTTAACTATCAGCACTTGGTGCTCCAGATCTTCGATTTTTTGGTCATACGCCGACTTCGCCTGCTCCGCCTCCTGCTCGACCTTGAGCATGGATTCTTCAGCAGAAGATAGAAGATTTTGAAGTGATTCAACCTTCTCCTCCGCCAGAGATGCCTTGTCCTCAGCTTCAACCGGCTTTGCCAGACAATGGTCGGTAAATATTTGTACAGAACCGACCTCCTGCTGGTAAGCTTTCTCGGCTCGAGCACGGCCCTCATCACTCGCCTTCAACTGAGCGTCTAGACGCCTTATTCGATCGGCTTGATGTTGCTGAGTCTAAATAAGCTCAGCAAATTCGGCCACCATCTGCAAAGGAATATACTTAGAAATCTGGCAGAAGTAAAACAATAAAGGAGTCGGATTCAACTTACATAAGATGCACTGTTAAAAACATTTTGGAGACGTTCGGTCATTGAACCATCCCGAAAGTCGCTCAAGCGGTCTTCTTCGATAAAAGCCTGGGGAGAAAGGAATAAAGGAACCCTCGAGGGTTCAGCTCCCAGATTGCCAAACTCGAGGGCAGGAGAAGCCCTGTTCGGTTCTAAGGATGGAGAAGGAACCCCCGAAGGTTCAGCCCCCATATCTCCAACTTTATGGGTAGAAGAACCCCTACTCGGTTCTAAAGCGGCTGCATCTACTGATGCTTCAGCGCCAACACTCGGGGCAATCTCATCCGTAACATCTTTATCACTGGAATCAATAAATGACTACCCGAGGAACTTTGAGAGGACGAGACTGTGAATTAACTGCTTTTCGCTTCTCACCCCGAGAACAGTGGAAGTTAAGATCAGCAGCAGGATCTTCCTGCAGATCGTCCCGAAAAAACTCAAAGAATTTGGCACCTGTAGGCACTTGATCCATCAAGACGTTACCACTGTCGCCGGATTCAAACCGTCCAACAAGCTCTTCACACGGGCCTTCACTCTGGCCACTTGGACCAGCAGAATCCTGAGTATGAGGCTGAGCACCCTGATCAATGCACTCCGGAATTCATTCCTCAGCAGTGTCGGTTTCCTCATCAAGCTCGGGTGGAGCAATTCCCTCATCGCCCTGACGTCAAGCTTCTTTTCTACTCGCTTGCAGAATCGCCTTCACCTGGCGAGCCTGAAGATCGCTGACAACATCCGTATCGAACACTAAAAAAAAATCATGTTAAAAAAGAAGATGAAAAGCAGAAAAATACAATAGAAAGGGCGCCGGGTCTTACATCGCCTGTGATGACCCGAAATCTGTCTGAAGAAGCCGAGCTTTATCAAATCCTCTTTTTTAAAAAAGTAGCTCTTGCTCCTCTTCTCCAGAGTACGAACAGCTGCCCGAGTCAGCCTTTTCAGGTCAGAAGCACTATAATCGATTATTTTCTTGTTCCACGCTTCGGGAGAATAAAAGAATCCGGGAACACTCAACACCTTTCGGGAATCCTCAGATCCAACAGTGACGTTGAGCCCGAGAGCCCCTCCAGTAAAAAACCAACTGTTCTTCCATAACTTGTTGGATGTAGGGAATCCCCATACAAAACCCTTCTTTTTTGGGTCATCAGAAGCATCGACCTCCCGATTCACCTTTGCTTCTTTGGGGACCCAACCGTCCGATGGAGTAGATGCAAGAAAATAGGTCCCCGTTTTGCTAACCTGCCTCAGCTTAAATAAATGCTTGATTTCATTCGGGAAGGCGGTGAAAGGTTCATTCGACTAAACATGTGCCATATACACATCAAGACTTTGTAACTATTCGGGGCCAATTGAGCTGGGGCTATCCCTGCTTCAGCCAAAAACCAGGCAATAAAAGGCTGAAAGGGAAGTGTGACGCCACAACATAGTATTGATCCATAAACCGCGACTATACCCTCAAGAGGATTCCATATGGCTCTATCCCCCGCAGGAACCAAAGTGGTAGCCTGTTCCCTGGTCTGAATGCTGCTCGAGCCGTGTTTGTATACCTTACTTCTGCTCTGATGTTTACCCATCCTTCGAAAAGATACCCTGTGATCAGAAATATCAGAATCAAAACTAGATGGAGAACTCGATACAGGGCTAAAGTGACGTCACAGTGAAGCCCATAAACATCAACCTCTAAGAATGAAGGATCATCTATTGGGATATCCCCCAGTAATCGTTTAATGCAAGAAGCTAACTGGAAATCCCCACGTTCTAATGCATCAAAAACGATTTGAAAGAGATGATGGCGGGAAGATGGCCCCATTAAAACTAACCTTGAATTGAGATTGATGCAAGATCTTCAAACGGAGAATCGCGAACTTCTGGATAAAGAAATCCGAGTTTAAAGAAATTTCTGCTGATTTTTTTTTAGAATAAACCAACAATATCTCTCAGCAAAGAATTTAAAGACTAGACGGCACGAAACCCTAGGATTTCGTAGCAGGAAAAAACTTATGACGAAACTCGATGACGTAGGCGGCGTTTGGGGAAACGTAAAAATCATTTCTCATAAATAATATTGAAAAACGAAGAGACGTGGGACGCGTGTCAAAACAGGAAGTAGCCTTCGACCGTCAGAACTTCAAAACGTCGCCATCATTTAAGATCTCGCGTGATGAAGCGAATCGAAATTACAGGGTCACCATTAAGACACGCCATTATGACAAGACGGCTATTCTTACGAGTGAAAATTAAGACGATTAAAATACTCTTGCCCGAAATGAAATTTACTAGGCATAAATATTTTAAAGGGGTATTGTCGTATGTAAATTTTACCAAGCATACACGTCATTGACAGGGAGGAGAAAATAGCCAGGTGGACGTCCAAATGGACACTCAGGAAATATCCTACGAGGCATCATTAAAGAGAAGAAAGCCCGAGTAAGCATATATTGAATGAAACCTACTCGGGATCAGTTAAAAACACTCGGGACTGGTTAAACAACTCTTCCACTCGGGTTCAAACGGTGCTACTCGGGGCCATCATGTATTGCTCTTACTCAGGAATAAATACGACTCGAGTAAGAACTTGGTGTTTATTTCACACAGATTAAGTCATTAAATACGCGAAGATATCCATCAGGAAGGAATCCCAAATAAAATGGAACATTAAGTTAAAAGAGTCCCCAATCAGGAAATAACTTCATTACTTTACGAAGACTACATTCTTATAAGGAAACAAGTCCAAATTGAACAGCACTACTAGAATCCCACTCGATTTCCATAAGAGACTCCGAAACAGGAAAGAAGACAAATCAACCTCAAGCAAGTAACCAAATCACAATTAATTACAAAGATCTTGTATTACTTGTACAAAGCAGATTAGGGTTCTATAAGCATATAAATAGACTCATAATCTGGCTCAAAAAGAGAGAAGCAATATAGCATACAACAATCATAGTAAATACAAAGAGAAAAAAAAAAGAGATCGAGAGCTTGTAAACATCATATTTTCTTAGTAGATTTTGGCTTGGTTGATTCTTCAACCACACGTGGACGTTTCTCCGGTCATCAGAGTTTTACCACGTAAAACTTGTCTTCGTTACTCTCTCTGAATCTCTTTCTCTTTGAATCAATAGCCGAAATCCAATCATTGTTGGCTTTTCTGACATAATCCAGAAATCGACGTCAACAATTATTAATATTAAAATAGAGTATTTTTGCCATTTCAGATGCTAAAGTTCACAAATCACAACAATATAAAACTTATATATATATATATATATATATATATATATATATATATACGGTCCTTTTCTCCGTATATAGTACACACTGATGTAAAATACATCAGTACATTATATGTAGACCATAAATTATGGATAAATACTGACAAGTGTATATAATCTGGATCGAAACAATTAAATCTAATGATCCACATATAACTAATGCTGTAAAAATGGATTGGTCTGGCCCATTAGGCACGACCTGGCCAGTCCATTTTTGGAAATAGGCGGGCTTGGCGGGCCTGGTCCGGCGGGCTTGTCGGATCTGGTCCAAAATAATTTTTCAAATTACGTTTGTTTGGATTTAGGTTTTAGGGTTTAGGGTTTAGGATTCGAAATGAATAAAGAGAACAAACAATTATTAGGATTTGAAATGAATAAAGAAAACGAACAATTATTTATTTATTTAATTATTTTTCACTTATGGAATTCAGTATTACATATTTACATGATTGCCTCATTAAAAACCCCTCGTACTTTTAGCATAATCCTTATGACAAAACTTACATTTAGCTTTGGGGCCAGACGCCCCGTTTGGGAGTGTCATTTGGACTATGTTGAAACATTGCCACACATCTGATGTTAATTTTTTGGGACGTGATGTTGGTGTAACGGCGGAACCAAAAGGTCCCGTTTGAGTATGGGTCAGCTCCAAAATATCAAATTCATCGTTGAGCATATTCAAACCGTCCGGAAAATAAGGCTGCTGGTTATTATCCATTATCTGAAGTAAAAATATGAGCACTATAGTAGTTAATAGTCAAATTAAAAATCAATATTTACTAACAATAATCTTAATTTACTAACAATAATTAATATAAATAATACGACACTTACAATTATTATTTTACTTAAAAAAAACAAAAAAATCATAATCTACTAACAAAAAATATTAAATTCACTCCTACAAATAATATTGATAAATTTACTAACATAATATACTAACATAAAATTGATGAATTTAACTACTACTCTTAAATTCATAATATACTGAAAAAAAATATTATAATAAACTACACAAATAATTCATAATCTACTAACAAAAAATTTTAAACTCACTACTACACTTAAAATTCATAATATACTCACCAAAAATATTAAAATAAACAACTATACTAAAAATTCATAATTTATGAAAAAAATAATATCAAACGTAACTACTACACTTAACATTCATCATTTACTTATTACAAAAATTAAATTCAGTAATACAAATTTACTTTCTAAATTTACTAATAATAAATATTAAAATTACTACTAAACTTAAAAATCTTAATAAACTAAACAAATAATATTAACATTAAAGCCCAAAAATTGATAAACTAACTAACTAAATAAAAATGTTTTCATTTAGCAACTAAAATCTAAACATAAACATATAAATTTACTATGAAAATATGTTTGAGCAAAAGTAATAATAAAATTGTACCTTTAAAATTTGGTGTGTTGGTGGAAAATGTAGAGAATTTTGTAGAGAGAGTAATAATCAAATTGAATGAAAAAGTTAAGAGAACTGGAGAATATATTAGAGATTGAGATTTGAGAGAATGAAAGATTGAAAGAATGATAGAGAGAGTGAATGGAAAATGAAATGGGTGGAAGTATTTATAAAAAAATTTGATTTGTGGGTCAAAATATAATTTAAAAGATTTCAGGGGGGATTTTGTAATTTTTTTAGGCTCCAACAGCTGGAATTTGAATTCCAACCGTTGGAGGTTTTTTTTTATATAAAAAAAAACCTGGTTGATTGGACGGACCGGTCCGACAGGCCGGTCCAGGGCCCTGGCACGCCGGATTGGGATGCCATGGCGGTCCGGCCTGTCGGGCCTCGTACCAGCGGCCCGGCACGCGGCCTGTCACTGACCGGACTGCGGCCTGGCTCGCTTCCTTCACGGGCCGTGCCAAGCACGGCCCGTTGGTTTCGTGGACCGGCCTGTCTCGGACCGGCTCATAATTACAGTACTACATATAACACATCAGTGTACTGAGGAGAAAATCTTTATATATTTTCTATTTTCAACGATTTACTCTCTAATATATAATTATTGAGTAATGATAATGACAACTATTTTACAGAAAGTTGGAGATAAGTTATACTGATGACACGACCAAATATATATAAAGATACAACACAAGGCATTATTCTTACCCTGATTGTCGCTATATCGAACTGGGACATCATATTTATCTTCGTCAATGGTATTAGCATCGTCGTAATTATCATAATCACCAGTTGGAATGCCTGTAATTAATAATTTTGACGAAGATCAAAATAATTAATGTACTGTTTGATCAAATTCACGTACAATATATGGGTTCGAAAAATAATAGCACTATTTCAGAGGGGTGTTGTGCAAATATCATCAGTTTAATAATGTAAGTTTAAAAGATACCATTTAACGTAAAGAGACGAGAATACCCCGACAAAATTGAAAAAGAGAGAAAGTTGTCGTTTTGTGAGTCTGAGAAAAGCAACAGTGAGAAAGAAACCGACGACAACGAAATCGACGGTGAGAAAATCGACAGCTTATTGACCGGAACGAGAATACAGTACATTTCGCATCGATTGACAGAGGTAAGTTCAGTTTGTTTTATTTATCGATTTGTTGTTGATAACTTATCATTGCATTTTAGAATTGTTCTATTGATTGAAATTGTAGATTAGGGTTTACAATGGTTACGGTTTTGGTTTTGGTTTGAAATGAAGTTGAATATGTAATGAAAAAGATGAAATTATGGTATCTAACATTTTTTTTTATAAATAAATCGAGAATATTTCAAGCGAAATCGAGGAAATTTTAATGAAAGATTCGAGGAAATTTTTCATACGATCGAGATTATTTCTCAAAGGATCGAGAACATTTTAAAATCATCGAGAATATTTTTAAAGGATTGAGAAATTGTTTTAAACGATCGAGGATATTTTTCTAACGATCGAGAATATTTTTCAAAGTGATCGAGCTTTTGTTAAATGATCAAGAAGATTTTTCAAAGAATCGAGAGGTTTTTCAAAGGATCGAGACTTTTTTCAATGGATCGAGAATTTTTTAAAACGATCGAGAATATTTTCCAAACGATTAAGAACGTTTTTCAAAGTGATCGAGCTTTTGTTAAATGATCGAGAACATTTTTCAAAGAATCGAGAGGTTTTTCAAAGGATCGAGACCTTTTTCAATGGATGGAGAATTTTTTAAAACGATCGAGAATATTTTTGTAACTATTGAGAATGTTTTTCAAAGGATCGAGATTTTTTAAAATGATCGAGAAGAGAAGATTTTTTATCGAATTGAGAAGATTTATCAAAGAATCGAGAGGTTTTTAAAAATATCGAGACTATTTTCAAAGGATCGAGAATTTTTTCAAACGATCGAGAATAATTTTGTGACGATCGAGAATGTTTTTGAAAGGGTCCAGATTTTATAAAATGATTGAGAAGATTTTTCAAAGAATCGAGAGGTTTTTCAAAGGATCGAGAATTTTTTCTAACGATCGAGAATGTTTTTGAAAGGGTTGAGATTTTTTAAAATGATCGAGAAGATTTTTCAAAGAATCGACAGGTTTTTCAAAAGATCGAGAATGTTTATAAACGATCGAGAATGTTTTTGAAAGGGTCGAGATTTTATAAAATGATCGAAAAGAATTTTCAATGAATCGAGAGGTTTTTCAAAGGATCGAGACTATTTTCAAAGGATCAAGAGGTTTTTCAAAGGATCGAGACTAATTTGAAAGGATCGAGACTATTTGCAAAGGATCGAGAACTTTTTCAAATGATCGAGAACTTTTTCAAAGGATCGAGAACTTTTGTAAAAGATCGAGAATTTTTTCAAAGAATCGAGAACATTTGTAAAGGATCGAGAATATTTTCAAAGTATCGAGATTTTGTTTCAAACGATCGAAAATATTTTATATTTTTTTTGCAGTTTACTGATGTATTGTTTCTGTGACATTGCAGATGACGAGCAGTTTGAAGGAATTGCTTAAAACTCCAGAAGGAGATTGGTTAAAGTGAAAATTGACCTGATACGACCATTTTGAAGCCCTCGCCCCTATAGACGATGCACTTAACCGGGTCCCTGAAGAGTTTACGGTTGAGGATTGGCGTCGGTTCATGGCCTTATGTTTTAGGCATTTCATGTCGATGCACCGGGAGCTGAAGTTTTTCGGTGGTGTTATGCATCAGCTGCTGTTGCAGGAGTTGGACCATGACGGGTCGACAGATGAGATGCGGTTCTTGTTAGGGAACCATATGGTCAGGTTTTCAAATGTGGAATTTAGCCTCATCACCGGATTACGTTTTGGAGTCATACCGGACACGAGTATGTATGTTGTTGTTGAGAATGGTATACATCAAAGGTACTTTCCTGCACACGATGAGGTATCGTTGGATGAATTGAGGGTTGTTCTTACCCGCAGAGAGTTTTAACAAGTGTACGATGATGTAAAGTTGTGCCTCATTTACATGTTGAACTGGATATTGATGAGGGTGGATGAGAGATTGAAGATTCCAGTTTGACAGTTTCGGTTGGTAGAAGACCTCAATGCCTTCGATGCGTTCCCGTGGGGTGCCCACGTCTATAGGCATTCTATATTTTCATTCAAGCATGCGTTACCGCGACGTCGTGAGGGAAGACGCCAGCAGTCATAGGGCGATGTTGGACATTCCGTGGAGGGGTACAACATCTATGGTCTATCACACGCCCTTTTGGTAAGAAATTTGATTTCCAACATGTACATTACATTTCTAATCCAATTTTTTTTTATTATAACTGTACTTATCTTTAATGCAGATATTTGCTTTCGAGGTGATCCCCCAACTGGGTGTTTATTTCGGGACTCGAAGGGTTACAGACCTTTGTCCTCGTATGTTGAAGTGGGAGTTGACGAAACAACCCAGAGGGAAGAAGCTTGATAAGATTTTTAGTGCTAGGGTAATTAATTTATTTGTTAATCGTATGTTATATTACTTACTATAAGTAACAATGGCATTCATCTAACTACGATTTTAGATGTCTGCGAGGACAAAAATTGTGCCCACAGCAGCTGAGGAGGAGGCACCGTACTTAGCAGGCCTAAGTGAGGGGGGGAGCCCGTATGTGCAGGACGACAGGGTTCACCTTCCTGTCCCTGATCCGACTACAAGTGCAGTTCATCCCGATAAGGAGGGTGGGGGTCCGACTACAATTGCAAGTCCAGATTTCAGTGGCATGGACACTGACGGATCTTCGTCGTCTCCTCGGCGAGTGAGGTTTAGAAAGATTCGGTTTACCATCCCAGGAAATGGTGCCGATACAGGGGATTCCCGTGCAGGCATTGCACTTGATGGGGAGGTAAGTTGAGATGGTAGTTTTTTTTTACCGGATGACGCATGATTGTTTTAGTATTAACAATGTTGCATGATTTCAGGTCGTTTAGAACAGCAGTTGAACGAGTTGCGTGAAGCCCTCCGAAAGAGTGAGGATGATCGACAACAACAGCACCGGGAGTTGCTGGAGTTGATCCGGAAGAGCGAGGAGGATCGACAGCACCAACATAGAGAGTTGCTTGCATTGATCGGGGGCTTTCAGGGCTTCAGACCGCATATGTATGAGCATACACAGGATCCACACACTGGAGGGGCAGATCTGGAGAGTGGGGCTTAGTCTCCCCTTCCCCCTCCGAGCGAGCAGTCGCCCCCCCCCCCCCCCCCCCCCCCCCCTCCCGCTCATAGCGATTCGCAGGCTCCCCCTCCATCGACGACCAAGCAGCAGGCTCCCCCTCACCCTCCACCTCCGAGGGAGGAGCCGACCCCTCATCCCCCTCAGAGGGAGGAGCATGCGCCCCATCCACCTCCTCTCGAATAGCCGGTCCCCTATCCCCCTCGGAGCGAGGAGCAAGCGCCCCCTCCACCACCTCCCCTAGAGCAGTAGGCTCCCCCTCCCCCGTCCTCATCTCAGCATACCCCGACGAGGGGAGTTCGACAGTAGAGGCGTGTACTGAAGCGCGGTTGGCAGTTGCTTAGCTCGTACACAGATATATATATAATATCAAATATTATATATATATACATTACATTATATACAAAAATATAATATAATAATATTTAATATATAAAATAATATGTAATATTATAATATATGTAATAATATTTAATATATTATTATAATATGTATATATATATATATATATATATTGTAATTATTTAGTTATAATTTAAGAGTTTAGTTTTGATTAATTCATTTTTTGATATGTTTTTTTGAATTAATTTTTGATGTGTTACTTTTGTTTAATTTAAAAATTACAATACAAAAATTATTTTGGTTAATTATGTAATCAATTTTTGATAGTTTTCAATCAACCTACCAGACGCGTTTTTTCCGTTTTCATTTTCAAAATACAACTTTCAGTATATTTTACCAGACGCGTTTTCGAAATTCAAAACTGAAACCAAAAACATTGTTTTCATTTTCATTTTTATTTACGAAAAACAGCAACTGGAAAACGCTTACAGGACGGGCCCTAAAAGATTTGAAAAACACAAAATACTTGTTTTTTGTTTTTGTTTTTGTTTTTGTTTTTCATTTTGTTTTTCACTTTTTTTATATAAAAAAAATCATTTTTTTAACTATTAATTGTACTGTTATATGTTTGATATGATTAGGACAAGATGAGATAAAAAATTTTAAATGACCAAAGTGCCCCTCTTATATAATATATATATATATACACACATTATAATAATAATAATTATATATATATATATATTATAATATTATATATTATAAAATAATATATTTTTATGCTTATTATATAATATTATAATATATATTATATATTATAATATATCTATATATATCAAATATTATATATTTACATAGGATATTACGTATTATTATTTATAATAATATAATATAATATATAAAAAATATAATAATATTTAATATAGAATATATATAGTTATATTTGTATTATATAATATATATATATATATATATATTGTAATTATTTATTTATAATTTAAGAGTTTAGTTTTAATTAATTCATTTTTTGATATGTTTTTTTGAATTAATTTTTGTTGTGTTACTTTTGTTTAATTTAAAAATTACAATACAAAAATTATATTGGTTAATTGTTTAATCAATTTGTTTATAGTTGTAATAATATTAAACAAAATGCCAAAATTGATATTTCAATTTTTGCTAGTTTTCGGTTAACTTACCAGACGTGTTTTTTTCGTTTTCATTTTCAAAATACAGCTTTTAGTATATACTACCAGACGTGTTTTCAGGATTCAAAACTGAAACCAAAAACACAGTTTTCCTTTTCATTTTCATTTTTATTTTCAAAAAACAGTAACCGAAAAAAGCTTAGGGGTCGAGCCCTAAGCTTTTTCCTTTTCATTTTTTAAGAACGGTTTGTGTCCCTTTTTTGTTCATTAACTCACCAAGTATGGGTAAATAGATCCCTTGTAGTAGGAAATAGGAATTGTATTCCAGATAGTACTTGGAGTGTACGGTTTTATCTCGTAAGGGTGAAAAAAGACCCAACCCAAATATATTGTATATTACATAATTCAATTTAAGCTTCTCTTATTAACACACTTTATGTATATTACTTTTGTTATGTATATTATTATGATTAATGTTATATTGCTGACATATCAAAATTATGATAATATTTATTAGTAAGCAAAAAATATACTTGAAGTTGTGAGCTCATGAAAAAAAAATACATAATTAAATTTATTTACTTCTTCTAATTATATATATATATATATACTTACTATAAAATTATAGACAACCATTTACTAGACTAACCGGTGGTCAAGGTACTTTCGATTACATAGAGGGATAGACCTGGTGCCAATTTTGTCCCAATTTTGTGCCAGTATGCAGTTTCTCAATACGTTAAATTTTTTAATCCTTCTTATTTAATAAATTTTATCACAATATGGGATGCTTATCAAAGAAACTAATGCTATATTTGGTTGGGTGGAATGGAATGGAAAGAAAATAATTTATATTGATTGGCTTGCTAAAATTGAATGGAATGGAGATTATATACGAATGTTGATTCCACCATTTTGGTGGAATGGTCATTTCATCTAAAAACAAATGGAATGCTCATTCGAATTCCAAACTAAAATTGGTATTCCATAAATACCCTCCTATACCCCAACTCTATTTCAAAAATACACTCCTTTAAGAAAATAATATACTGTTATATTATTATTATTATTATATAATTATTATGTATATAAATGTATTATATTATATATATATATATATATATATATATATATATTATACTATTGTATAATACATATTATATGTAATATATAATATATAATATATTATTATTATTATTATTATTATTATTATTATTATTATTATTATTATTATATATTATTATTATATATATTCTAGGGATTTTAGCAAAACTACCCTATTTGAAGGACTGAATAGCAAATATGCCCTAAAACCTAAAAAAATTGCAAAAATTCCCTAAAATTCCCTAAATACCCTCACTTATAACTTCACTCAATTTATTATATAATTTATTAGATTTACCTAACTTCAACTAACAATTCACCAAACATCAACCAAAATTTACTAACAAACTCATAAAACCAATAACTAAACATCTAACAATTAGATTTTCTCTTCATTTTAATATTTTAGGTTTCAAAAACATTAGGGAAATAAGGTTATTTGAAAGGTAAGTACTACATTATTATTTTTTTCCAACCTTATAATCATTATTTTGATAATGGCATTGACATATGATTACAGTTTTAATTTTTTTTCATAAAATCGAAAGGGTGAAACCAATGAAAAGAACTGTCGGGTCGGGGTGACTCGATATCGGGTCACCATGACCCGACAGTTTTTTACATTGGTTTCACCCTTTGTGAAAAATATCGGGTCAATGTGACCCGATGTCAGGTCATCTTGACCCGAGAAGTTTTTCCATCTGGTCACCATGACCCGATGAAAAAAAATTATCGGGTCAGTGTGACCCGATGTCAGGTCATCTTGACCCGATGCCATGTCATCTTGACCCGAGAAGTTTTTCCATCGGGTCACCATGACCCGATGGAAAAAAAATATCGGGTCAGTGTGACCCGATGTCAGGTCATCTTGACCCGAGAAGTTTTTCCATCAGGTCATGGTGACCCGACATTGGGTCACCATGACCCGACTGTATTTTTCATTGGTTTCAACCTTTCTGAAAAATATCGGGTCATGGTGACCCGATGGAAAAAAGTATCGGGTCGGTGTGACCCGAGAAGTTTTTCCATCGAGTCATGGTGACCCGATATTTTTCAGAAAGGTTGAAACCAATGAAAAATATTGTCCGATCATGGTGACCCGATGGAAAAACGTATCGGGTCGGTGTGACCCGATTGTCGGGTCATGGGGACCCGATATCGGGTCACTATGACCCGATGAAAAAACTTATCGGGTCACACCGACCCGATGTCGGGTACCATGACCCGACAGTTTTGTTGTGGAATTTTTTTTCGAGTTATGCTCTTTGAAATAATTATTATTATTATTGTTTTAAATCTTTGTTGTATTATTTTTCAGGATTGACAATGAAAAACGTGCATTTGGTTTTGAATTGGGGTGGAGAATGGAAAAATCATGATGGTAAGTATTGGTATGAAGGTCGAAGAGTGAAAGCGTTTAATTTTCCAAGGGATTCAAATTATGATCAATTGTTAGGTAAGGTATACAACGTCACAGGAATTGACAGAGATCATTATCTGGTTAGTATGTCGACTCTTCCACAAACGTTTCGCCTTAGCATGCCAATTGAGATTATAGATGATGAGGACGTTGCATTGTTGATTCGTCGAGAGAATGTTGACCCATTAGTTTGCATAAGTGTTGAGGAAATCGGCCATGAGACTCCAGAAATGAAACATCAACAACCAGAGTCCTCTCACAACCTACACCATGTAACTCCTCATCATGAATTTCATTATACACATAAAAGCAATATACAGGTCAATACTATGGATGAGTTTGAAAGGTCGGATGTACCTAACATGGTTGCCCATTTGGATGATATTCGAGAGGGATTACAATCTTCTTCTCGTCATTTTAGTTTTGAAGATACGATGGGTAACCAACACATTCCTGAGCATGAAGAAACAGAAACACAATTTAATTACATTCCTGAACGAGTTTCCAATCGGTATGACGAGCAGTTTACCTATGTTCAGAGGCTTGTTCCACCTCCATGTACATTTTATTCTGTTAATTTTGGTGAAGTTGTACCTAGACCTGTTACTATATGTCTTGAAGTGGGTGAATTGTTTCCAAGCAAGAAACAGCTAAAATCGCAATTAGGTAATTATGCACTTGCCAGCCGGTTCCAGATTAGGGTGTTCAAGTCTGATACAACACGATATCAAGTGAGGTGCATTGTTGAGGATTGCAATTGGCGATTGCGTACAACTAAAGTTCAGGATTCAGATTATTTTCAGATTAGAAAATTTGACAATCAGCACACATGCTCTACTGAAGCACGATTTTCACATCAGAGGCAAGCAAGTGCACGGGGTTATAGGGGAACACATACTAGAGAAATTTCGTGATCATCGTTCATACAAGCCCAAGGAAATTATACACGACATGTAAAGAGAGTTTGGCATATCTTGTAACTACCACAAAGGGTACTGAGCTAGATATATTGCCTTAGAAGAGGTTCAAGGAACACCGGTTAAATCATACAGTATTTTGCCATCATACTTATACATGTTGGAGCAAGCAAGTCCTGAGACTGTTACAGAACTCCACACAGATTCGTCTAACAGGTTCATGTATATGTTCTTTTGCTTGAAAGCTTGTATATATGGTTTTTTGTCTTCTATTAGACCGGTCATTGCTATCGATGAGACATTTTTTAAAGGTCCTCATAAAGGTGTTCTATTTGTTGCTGTGTGTATGGATGGTAATGATCAAATATTTCCTCTAGCTTTTGGTATTGGTGATTCGGAGACAAATGAGGCTTGGGAATGATTTTTAAGTAGATTGCATAAAGCTGTTGGCGCAGTTGATGATTTGGTTATCGTTTCCGACAAAAAAGGCATTATCACAACTGGTGTAGAAAAAGTGTTCCCAAATTCATTCCACGGTGCATGTGTGGTACATTTTGAACGGAACATGGTTGGTCACTATGGTAGGAATAAGGTAGTGAAACAGTACTTTCAAAGGGCAACCAGGGTGTATCGGGAAAGTCAATTCCGGCAGCGTATGGAACAGTTGGCACATATTAATCCCGAAGCAGCTTAGTATGTAACGGATGTCGAGATTGAGCGATGGGCAAGAGCATACAGTCCAAGAAAAATGTACAACATAATGTCAACCAATATTGCAGAGGCAATGAATAATTCAATTAAAAAATGCAAGGAATTGCCTATTACTGGAGTGATTGATTACATCATAGGGATCATTCAGTATTGGTTCCATTATCGACACTCAGCTGCACTTAAACTTACAACTCAATTGACTACAGCCGCGGATGTAGCCATTGGTGTCAAGGATGAGGAAGCACGATATATGCGGGTCTACCCCATCACATTTTACACGTTCCACGTTAAAGATGGAGGTTTAGATGGAAATGTGGATTTGACAACAAAAACTTGTACCTGTAAAGAATTTGATGTCGACCAACTCCCATGTGCACATGCATTAACTTGCATTAGGTTACGGGGATTTTCATTTGTTGATTATTTTTCTCCTTATTACTCTAGTGCATTCCTGGCTACAACATACAGTGGGGAAATACATCCCATTGGACAACCAGAGAATGGTTGGTTCCTGAGGATATTGCATCACAAATTGTTCACCCACCAGTAGGTCGTCGTGGTCCTGGAAGACCTAAACAGAATCGCACTCCGTCATTTGGAGAGGAAGTAACTAAAAGAAGTTGCACCACTTGTCATCGTATTCGGCACAATAGCCATACATGCACGTACCCGAAGTCAAGTAGACCATCAAGTGCTATGGGAAATATTAGTGAAATTGGTGAGGCAATCGGATCGCATAACTAATGTATTTGAACTATCTTTTATTTGAACATGTGTTATGAACATGTAATATTACCCACTTTATTTGAACATGTAATGTGAACTTGTATTATTATTTACGAAATTTTGACAGAGTTTCGTTTGAAATTTTAACAAATCCATATCTTCTTTAGGTACATACAAAGATAACACTTCTAATAGTCACACAACAATCTCTACACCGTTCACACAGGTCACAAGTATTAACCACAACATATAGCAAGTTGCATTATTTACACCTAATTTTGTTTACAACTGATAGTGCATACAAATATCATTTACATATCAAGTTACATTGTTTACACATAAAGGTTTATCATTTACACAAGAAACTTCTTTTGAATTTTGAAATATTTCTGTTGCTATTTGAACTCTAAAGGGTTCTCCGTCTTTGTCTTCAAAGTCGAATTGTTTTCGTGCCCATAGGTACTCCAAGAATTTGAGAGTAAAAACCCCACAATCGGACCTGTTGTCAATAACAACTGTCGTTAATAATAACCATCATGTAAGACAAACTATTAACATCAAGACATAAACAAACACATACTGATTTCCTTGATGTGGAACGCCTTCGTCGGGTCGTTCGACCATAAATGACGAAGGATCAGTATACGTATCCGGCATCGCATGCACTAACAACAAAGACAACATCTTTCTAAGACAAGTTGCCCACTTTAGTATTTCATCAACACTATAGGCGTCTGGCATTGAGTCAAATACTTTGATGACCCGTTCCTTAAAGTCCACCTCTACCGTAACCCAATGATTTCCATTCACATTTGCAGGAAACAAAATCTGAGAAATCAAGAAACAGATGGATGAATGTCTATAAAAAAGTTGAATCACTTCTGATATTAATCTGAAAATTGCTTACTCTATTGACTGTCCGCCAATGTACATTCGCATGCAGAGGGGATTTTCCAGTCACGTAATCTAACATTGTATTATCCCATTGGTAGGTTTCATGCTTAAATTGTTTTTTACCCTTAGTTACAGTTGACCACCTTCCTTGAATTTGAGTCTACAAAACATATATATTTCGAAATATGGATTGACTTTGTTAAAGAAATAAAAAATGATAAATGTTATTTTGGAAAATGTATTTCAATACCATAAAAGAGTAATCCAATAACACACTGTCCTGTTTGTATAACTGATGATAGTAATAGCCACGTCGCCTCATTAAACGACAATATATCTCTATATGCTGTCATGAAACAAATGCGTGTTACCAAAAAATACATACATAGTAAAGAACTGCATTACAATGTATACAACTTACATCTCCCTCTAACCACCGGTTTTAGATAGCAGTAGCTCAAACCAAGCAGGTTTTGCTTCAAGTAATCATGTGAACATGCTGTAGAGATTCAACAATAAAAACTTATTAAAGAAATGTGAGTGGGGATTACAATAAAAATACATAAGTCAACATACCATGTGTTCTTGTTGTCGTTTATCCATAATTGCATTGAACGTACAATGTCATCATCCACTTGGCTAATGCTTCCAAATTCGGGTATTTTCGGCTTCCTAGACCTCTTCGCCGTGGGATCAATGTACGGGCTCACGGTAACGGCCGACCGTTTGAGATCCCTAGGTACTTTTATGGTCAACTTCGGTGGTCTTGTCAATTGTTTGAAATCTTCACTTGTCTCAGACACGACAACAAATTCTGGAGACTTCACAACATAGGAAACTGAAGGTTGATAGTCGTGGATGTTCTCATTTTGGCTAACATCGATGGTATTTTCTTCATTTAACTGCATCAAATATAAATCACATTTGTTAGAACCATTTACGAATTACAGGAATTTATAGATTAAACCAAAATGTAGCTTTTCAGCCACTTTGTTCAAACATATGAGCTCCATCAAACGAAGGAATCCCATTCGCATCTCATCCATCAGTGAATTCTGCATAGAAGTCATTTGATCTTGTAAAGCATTTTGTTATAGTTGTATAGCATCCATTCTTTTTTAGAGCTGCTCAAGTTTCATCAATTTTTTCTTCTTTCCCCCGACTTCAACTTGTGTAAATATTTTGGTTGAATGATCTCCATCAATATCATCATGATTAGTATCATCCAAGTCATCCTCAACATCATCCTCATCATCATCCTTATCGCCATAACCATCCACATTGGGTGATACATACTAGAGTTGATTCATACATGTCCAATACGGTTTCCTTGCTTTTTCATCAGAGGGGCCAAGTTTTTTGTAAATGGTAAGCTGAAATTATTTTAAAACACAACATTATAATATAATCCCTAAAATATAACAAATTAAAATATTTAACTTAAACAAAACTTACGTTTTTGAACTTAAATATGGATTTCTGAATTTCTACAAACGTGGGAGTTTCCGTGCATTGCCAATTCAAAATTCTGGGGGCGACATTGTTCACCCTAACGGCATAGCCAAGTGTGACCCATTTTGGTATTGCTTCGATTGCCCAAACCTGAAAACGAAACAAAACAAATGATAATTAGGTTAGTGTATGGAAAAATACATGTTCCCTCAAATGTATTTTAATAAAATTCATCAATTAACACATTACCTGAAAAGCCGTCACAAACCCATAAACATTGTACCTCTCCACTTTCTGTTTCACTGGACCATCGACTTCTCCTTCAACTTATCATTAAACTTATTCTTGAATTTATCATCACGGCCAAGAAGGCAAGTAGAAAGAGAGTTAAATGTCCTATCATATAAGAATGATCCCCACAGAAACTTATTAAATGCATCCAGGTCATCCACTAATTCTAATGCTCAATACAAAATGCTAGTCCTATCATCTTTTCCAACCAAAGTCATCCCCAATATAAGTATTAAAGCCAACTTCACAATATCATCATCACTATATTTATTATTGGGACCCAAATTTCTAAACCAATCAATAATCATTTTAACATGAACTTTACTATCTTGGAAGTAGGATCGACTAAGTCTACTGTCCTTTCGTTTGAAAATCTCTAATGTGGATTCAGAGTATGCACCAAAGGTTAGCCCACTAACCAAACAAAACTCCACTGGGCTGAACCGTATCACCTCGTTGCCAACATGGTACCATAAAGAAGATGTATTCTCATTGGCATTCTTAACATGACACTCCCTAAGCAAGATATGGCGACAAAATTTCTCGGACAACACCATATCACCCACATTCAAAAAATGGCCGAAACATGTCACTCCAAACAACTCGAGTTGTTTTGGTGTCAGACGTGACTTAATAAGTCTGATACTTTCTCAGTTACAATACCCAGTAACTCGAGAGGAAAAACGATCACACTCCTTAATCTTGAGTGATTCAAGTAATTTGGTTCCACCCATGTGTATCGACCTAAACACATTTCATAATTATATTCAAACAATTTTAATTATTAAAACAAAACTAATATAAAAGACAATTTCATCAAAAATACATTTTTTTAACGGTAGTATTAAAGGCCAAAAGCCATAAACCAAAAACAAGCTTACAAAAATACAATCGGAAACCACCAAGCATTCACCATTTTACAAGCCAGAAACCAAAAACAAACCATTTACTATATTTTTATCAGAATACAGACCTCAACACAACAGTAGCATGACAAGACGAAACAGAGTGAAGTAAATCCAGTTAGGTGTTCTAGTTGAAACAAATATAGGGAGTTCAAGTTTCCAGGTTCATTACCATGTGTTATAGACAGTTTCCACAATTTTACGTTTCTGTTTAAATTCAATTCTTAAATATTCTCTCTAACTCTAAATCAAAACTATTGGAAACTATTCCGACAGGTGTAGGTGAAGACCAGAGACTCGTTTTCGAGCAATCCCATTTAATATCAAACTATTGGAAAACCCCCAAATCAAAGCTAAAAACTACAAACGACCTAATTTTAATCAAAATAAAATCAATCCCATATAATTCAACAGTTTTTCGAATCTTTTGTTAGGATTCGAAAATTGAAAACCAAATAATTTGTATTTTAAAACAAAAAAAAATCCTAAATCAATCCACTAAATCAAAACAATCAAAATTGAAAATTGAAAACCCAAATCACAATTTCAACTCAAAATCAGATTAGGGTTCGAAAATAAAATTACCTCGAAACCGAAGGCGGCTGGAATGAAGTCGGTGGCTGGAATGGCGATGATGGCTGGAATGGGATGAATTGGGATCGACGACGATGGCTCGAAGGCGAAGGCGACGGCAACTGGAATGGAGACGGTGGCTGGAATGGCTACGATTGGGATAGACGACGATGGCTCGAACGCGACGGTAGCTGGAATGGAGACGGTAGCTAGAATGGCGACGATTGGGATAGACGACAATGGCTCGAACGCGACGGCGCCTACAATGGAAATAGTGGCTAGAATGGCGACGATTGGGATCGACGACAATGGATAGACGACGACTGGATTGGAGACACTGGCTGGAATGAGATGGAGTGGGATTGACGACGGTGGCTTGAAGGAGACAGTGGCGATGATGACTTGAACGACGACGTTATAGGGTGGGCAGATCGGGACAGGGCGACCAGATGATTTAGGTGGCCTGATGATTTGGATGTTGGGGCAACAACCCATTCTTTTTCATTTAAGACAAGGGTAAGAGCGTCATTTTAGGCCATTTTTACAATTGAAATAGGTTTTAGGGCAGATTTGCAAATGGTCCCTTAAAATCAGGCATTTTTGCTAAAATCCCTATATTATATAACAATATATAATATTTATATTAAATAATATGTAATAATATTAGTATTAATATTAATATTAATA
The DNA here is from genome assembly GCA_032871835.1 of Dipteronia dyeriana. Taxonomy (NCBI): domain Eukaryota; kingdom Viridiplantae; phylum Streptophyta; class Magnoliopsida; order Sapindales; family Sapindaceae; genus Dipteronia; species Dipteronia dyeriana. The sequence goes on along the minus strand of CM065300.1, from coordinate 26,037,547 downwards.
ATATATAATATATAATATAATATATATATAATAATAGATATAATATTATATATAAATATTATATTATATATACTTTCATATATTATTATTATTATTATTCATAATATATCATGTTATTATAAATCTTTTGTAATTAGAGGTATTTTGGTCAAAATACAGTTAATTATATTCTATTCTGTTGTTATCCAAATAAAATAATATTGATTCAGATATAGATTCTAAAGTCTCAACCAAACAAAGAAATCAATTTTCCATTCCTTTTCATTTCAATTCTCATTCCCATTACCATTTCAATTATCATTCTCATTACTATTCCAATTATCATTTCACCATGGTAACCAAACGTTACCTAAAACATTTAAACCGACAAAATTTGACGTGGCATTGGATATAAATGGAAAATTTATCCATAAATAGGAATATCGAAAGGATCCAATCTATTTAAAATTAGGATGGATATTATTATATTGGAGCAAGACCGAAACTATATACAATTATACTATATATTTTATTTTCAGTGATGGATATCGTCTATGAATATTCATCTTCATCTGGTCCCATTATCAATTTTAATACTTTATAAATAAACAAAAAGTATTATGTAATTATTAACTTTAATTATATAAGCTTTTTTTTAATATTTTTGCTTATGGTGTTTGATGATTTTTTATTAAGTTATAGGAAAATTTAAGTTGTGAAGTTTTATTTATTTATTTATTTTTGACAATATCAATTAATCCAGGACCGGGTATTTTTTGAAAGTTTTCACCATTGTTAGGATTCAAACCACTGATCTAGGAGTCATTTGTCCGAACCCTAAGCTCGTCTATCTACCAACTGAACTACGTATCTGTTGGTTATGAAGTTTTATTTGATTTGATTAAAGCAAGCATAATCATGTTTAATGTGACCCCACTTGACAATATTTTGTTTTGTTATCTAAAATATTTAATGTGATAAAAAAATTAAAACCTTTTTCGAGATTTGTTTCTCCCTTAAAATATTGCATAAAACCTACTATTATGAATCTTAGTTACAATTTCCCGTGTATAAAAATTTATATTTTTTAATCATATATAAAGATAGACGAAACAGAGATGTCAATCTAGAAATTCCATAAATCCACCTAGCTTACTTGAAAATAGATATGGATACGAAAATAAAAATATAAATCTCAAACAGATTAGGGTAATGGATGAACCTTGGCATCCCCTAATGCACTCCATTAATTGCTATCTCTAGGCTATTGTGATAAACCTTAATAGGTACCTATCTCTAGGCTATTTTCTCCTCTACTTCACAAATCGATCGCTGTAAAATGAATGAAAGAAATTTGATGTTGAATTTTTAACCATTCACCTTAATAGGTACCTTTTAAACATAAGTTATTAAAACAGTGACAGTATTGAAATGCCACTTCCAAAAAATACCATTTAATTTTTGATAACTTAACAAAAATTGAGGAATAAATATTTCAACCAAAAAAAAATAGGGGTCTAATTAATCTTGTTCCCCTCCTCAAATTCTAAATTAAAAAGAAAAAAAAAAAGAATTGTGTAGTCGATTCTAACATTTCAAACTCTTCATCAATCGCGTGAAAATATCTATTTGTAGTAGATATCACTCCTTGTTCATCGGGGACACAAAAGCAATTTATTAATAAGATAATTAAAGAAACTAAACATGTGATAATCATTTGTGTGTATCATCATGATATTACTAGCTAGTACTACTGATCTTGTAAACATGAGTTTCATTCTTTTGTTAATTAATTGATCAGTACAATGCACTACTAACAAGTACCAAACACTATGCCACAAGCTGCTATGATTGGATTATTTGGTGAAAATCAATTAAAAAAAGTCAATCTCTCCTTTGTAATATATATTTTATATAGACCTGCTAATCAAAACGATAGTAGTATCACTAGTAAAGTGGTCGATATTGAGGAATGACTTTGAGTGGTATCTTTTTCTACAAGTAAAGAAGAGTATTGTTCAAGACCAAAAAGACTAGTCTATTTGACTGAGAGGAACTCATATATTTTACCGACTTCTTGAGTCGGTCTAAATAGGCTCGATACTTAACCGCATTCTTTAATGACCAGTCAAAAATTGAACTTATTATGGGTTTTTGGTGTACGGAATCTTACCTATGCATCTATCTCTGTATCTATTGTTGGAGTGACATAGTTTAAAATAATTGTAATGTCTCGTGGTATGCAGATGTGAATGTCATGATAGATGCACGGTCAACTGGAAAGTATTACCACTATAAATGCTTGGCTTGATGAGGTCAGGTGCCTTGTACTATTAATGTATGTTAACATTTCTATTAGCTTTTCATAGCAGTGTTACTAATTTAGTTTGCCTGTATATCTCCTGTCCTTAATTTTTATTTACTATTGATTAGTTTAGTTTATAATATCTACCCAAATCAAATATTAATTTGACTGCGATATTTTTATTCTGCAGGTTGCTGTCAAGAAGCAAACACTTAAAAATGTCACAGACTACATTGTAGATGTTACCCGTAAACGTCCTGAAATCGGCTTCAACTATGGACCTATGGTATATCTCAATCATAAGAACTTTTTATTATGTTCTTCGCTCTTTTTTGTGCATGGTTCTTGAAATCAAATTATAGACAATAAATTCCTGCATCTTTTCTTGGAATTGTGTTTTTTTTTTTAAATTCTATTTCCACCCTTGAGAATCATTACATCATGGTTCCGAATTTAGAGTTTGATCGTGTTACTTCGATTCAAGCCATATTATTTTCCTCTAACTTTGCGTCTTTGATGGATTTTCGCATCCAGGTCATATTCAATTTATCAGCACAACAGCTACTGCTGTCAATCACAATCTACTCCTGGACCTTGCTGCTCAATCTTAAACATGCCAATACATTTATATACTGGGATGGAAGTTCAAATCTTAAAAACAAAACAAGAACAAGCGCTTCAGAAAAAATGCTGCTAAAATTAAGTTAATCAATCGCTTTTATTAATTTTCTAATGGAAGTTACGTTTGTTCTCAAACAAGAACAAGCCCAATATAATTAAGAGACGGCCTGAGTTCTGTTATCACAAGGCCAAGTTTTTTAACTAATACTGTAGCATGTAATTTAAAAAAAAAATAATCTAACCAATCCAAGCTTAATTAAGCAATTTCCAGGTCTAAATTTGTGGACAACCATTTCTGGATGCGCCAGTTCATTTGAAGAAAGTCAGACTTATGAAGGCATTATAATAAGTTATTAATAATATTAATCAACAAGCACTTTTAAATAGTTGAAACTTGAAAGCCACAATCAAAAACATTTTTTCATAATAAAAAATTTAACACATACAATTCCATTAAAAGTTCTTTTATCAGAAGATTTTTAATAAATTGAATTACTAAAGTGCTTTCCGAAGAAGCATTCAAGTAGTCATACCTCTAATCGCTTCCTAAAAAACAGAAACATCCTCAAAACATGCATAAATCATAATCATAAAAACCGTCCAAGCATTTAACCGTAAAACAATAAAATAAAAAGAGGTTTTGACAAGTGCTTTTACAAGAAAGAAGCACATAATTAGTGAAGGGAAGTATAGGTCTACATAAACCAGGCCCCCGAATCAGGAACCAATTCTGGAATTTTGATTTTCTGTGCTCACCCCAATGCTTCCTTCATTATTATTTTTATTATACGTATCAAGAGCATCAGTTAATTGTGCACAGATCATTCCTTCTAGTAACAAAAAATTAAAAACATTAAACTTTGAACAACAAAAGAGAAACCCAGATAGAGAAAATAAAAATGAAACTTCAAGGGCAGTTCACAATCTATAGGATTCCAATGCAGCTATGCAGCTGTTGAACAACTTAGCTTGTGTATTTATATGAGGAAAAGAGACGGGTCTTCTAGGATTTGTGTCATTGATTTGTGGGACTAAACTTCAATTTACTTATATTGGATTCAATGTTGTGTTATAAAAGTCCAATGACATAGATGTTTAGTGCAGATATAAACCAAATGGGCCTTTCTTTCCGAAAGATGCTTTGTTACCAACATACCAGTTACCACTATCAACATCCAATATTTATTAGAAAAACAACGGTTGTTAAATCGTTAAATCGTGAAGTACGTGGAGACTTCTCACCTATAGCTTGCATTTTGGAGGATCGTGTTTGTAGTGGTTTATTTTGAATCTTCGAGATCTCTTAATGGACTCTTGACCCAATTGGTTCGGTTATTAGTTGTACAGTCTGGTTTGAAGGAAGTAAGTGATCGTATAGATCGTATAAGATATGTCATTTCTTGGATCTACAGCTATACTCCAAGATTTCAAGAATTTGATAGACATTGTACATTAAACAGTTTACGACACCGACGATTCCAAACTGATATGCCGGTGAGGTCTACTTACTTAATGCTGTAAAAAAATTTGGATTATGATACAACTATTACAGGTTCTTATAACATGAAGATGACCGAAATTGACCTTCACAAGCACAAGTACTGACCTCAGACGATTGGCATGTGTCAAGAGTTTTTGTTGAATTTTTAAAGATTTTGTACAATATCATTGTATCTCTTTCCGGGGTCTATTACCCCATATCTTCTCAGTCAATCCATCAGGTTGTGGAAATGTCTAAAGCGTTCAACACTTATAGGACAAATAATACCTTAGGCACTACAGTTATTGTTATGGAGACCAAGTTAAAAAAATACTGGTCTACAATTCCTTTCCTTTATGCCTTAGGTTTCTTTTATGCCTTAGGTGCTATAGTAGATCCTAGAGTTAAACTGTCTGGTTTAGAATTTCTACTTGAGTTTCTTGATACTAATTTGACATTAGATTAATCCAACCAGATTACTGATATTCGAAACAAGTTGTTCAAAATTTTTAATATTTATGCACGTAGGTTTTGCGATGTTGACATGCAACCATCAGCAGAACCGGACACACAGCTGATGCAGACAAGTTGGAGCTTCTCAAACGTCGAAAAATGGGCAAATCATCAAGTTATTCTTCTGCGCAACGATCTGCTGCGTCTTCTATTGCCGAACTGAATAGGTACCTTGAAGCCTAGTTCGATTCATGCAAAAACACGGAGAAACTTGATTTGTTGTTATGGTGGAAGACCTATAGCTTCAGGTATCCAGTCCTGACACCTAACACGTGACGTACCGGTTATCCCCGTGTCCACTGTGTCTTCAGAACAAGCATTCAACACAAGTGGAAAAATTATTGAACCAAGAAGAAGTTGTTTGTCTCAAGAGATGGTGAAGGTATTAACATGCATTTGGGATTAGTAGCATGCTTGAAGAGGATGCAAAATGAAATGGTAGACGAACAACTTATGCAAAATTTCTCCAATTTATATGTCGATGAGAGTTCCGGTAGTAACCAGGTCTAGAACTAGGTTATACATGTACATTTACTTGTAATATGATTGCACTCTTGTTTCCTTTCTAAGTTCTTATCCCACTAGATTTTTCTTGGTAAGGTTTTTATTGAGGCAATAATGTAAATATATAATACTGAATTCCGTCTTTCCCTTCATTCCGAGTCAAGGGGATTGGGGGAAGCTTCCCCGTTTGTTATACTATTTAGGTCAGAAATAACTAAATAATTCTTCATTTCATATTTTCATAATTCATCTATTTTTTATTTTCTTTAATACTTTATCTTTATTCATTCTTTGAATTATTTTGTCAACAAAAGTAATAAATCTATCTATTTGCAATTTTTTTATAATTACACTAAAATAATCATTAAGATAAATAAATTACAATGAAAAATACATAATTAAATTGTTAAAACAATATTATAGTTATAAGTTATAATTAAATATTTCAAAAAAAAATTCAAAGGCTCGATCCGTTTGGCACGTCGGCCCGGCACGCCTATGTCGTGCCCACGTGCCATGTCAGGCTTGGCATGGAACTCCGATTTGGGCATGCTGTGTCAGGTCAGGCCCGTTTTAAAAAACGGACCCGATGTGCAATGCCTATATGGGTCGGGCCAGCACACTTTTACACCACTAACTGCAAACGAGCTATTTCCCCACAGTTTCTAGTTTCTACTCAGTAAAGACCCAACTGCAAATGAGACGTGAACAGTTAATTACTGATGTTGTTCTAAATATTTTTTAAACAGGTTAAAAATCGCATGCAGATCCATCAAATTAAACATCAAACATCCATAAAACAAAGAAATCAAAACAGAATATTGGGAAGAAGAAAAAAAACCTTAACAATGACGCGTATTGACGATTGACGAGTGTAGGCGGAGCCACGGAGGAGAGACTAGTGCAGCAGAGCCGGGAAAAGAGACGAGAGATACTGCAACGTCATGATCTGCGGCGAAAGAGACAAGAGAGATGGCATGATTGTCTGGTATGAGAAAACAAAGACACAGAAAAGCGACGGAAGAGAAAAGAGAGATAGGGTCCGATGAGAAAACCAAAATTAGGTTTTTTGTATTTGTAGTTCGGTTCGACGGGTCGGTTCGGCTTTGGAAGGTCCAAAACCGAAACCAAACCATATTCTACACGGTTCAAACCGAATTGAACCGAACTCACCCTTAAAACCAAACCGAACACCATATTTTGACTTGGTTCGGGTCGATTCGGTTCGGCTCAATGAACCGTGCCCACCTCTACGTATTGATGTGCTTATAGGTTCAGTCGTTCAACCGTGTTTTCGACCTCCTCCAAGCTCCAACTTTTAAATTAGTAACACTCATCTTCAGTATTGTGTTATAATATTTTTGTCCATTTTAGTGCAATTATACCATAGTAAGTGGTGCCATTTGCCCATTATTTAATCAAGAGCAAATTACACTAACTTACCCCGATTATATGTATAATTACACTAAAACCTGTGAAAATATCAAAATAACACAAACATACCCTCTGATATTTTGACTAACGTTGACCACCGTTAGTTAGTCACAAATAAAAAGAATTGTCGCTTTTCCCTTATAAAAATAATGCTTAATTATATAAAATTAGTTAATTAATTAAAAATAAAAATATTAGAAAATATAATATATATAAAAACGGTATTGTTGTGGATGTTTGGGAGGATGATGATGCTAATTATTATTATTATTTAGTTATTTTTTATGATGATGATAATTTCTTAAAATTAATATTTATTTTCCTTTTAATTAGTTGTTTAGTTTTAAATTTTAATTAATAAAAAATTCTTAAAACAGTCATGTCTGCTTTTAATTAATATAATTACACAAACTTTTAATCAGTTGTTTAGTTTAAAATTTTAATTAATATAAATTTTTTGAAAGTCACGTCTGCTTTAAATATTAAAACAGTCTCATCTGCTTTAAATATAAAAAGTAATTTAAAACAGATGTAGATGTTTCAAGAATTTTATATTAATTAAAATTTAAAACTAAAGAACTTATTAAAAGGAAAATAAATATTAATTTAAAATATTATCATCATCATCATCAAAAATAAGTAAACAATAATAATAATTAGCATTATCATCTTTCCAAACATCCATAAGAATACTGTTTTTATATATTATAATTTCTAATATTTGTATTTTTAATTAATTAACTGATTTTATATAATTAAGTATTATTTCTATAAGGGCAAAAACGATAATTCTTCTCATTTGTGGTTAACTAACGGTGGTCAATGTTAGTCAACGGGTCAAAGGGTATGTTTGTGTTATTTTGATATTTTCATAGATTTTAGTGTAATTATACATATAATTAGGGTAAGTTAGTGTAATTTATCCATTAATCAGTAAAGATGATAATGATGAAATTCTCCCTAAATACAGTAATCATTCTCTGTGCTGCAATCTATTTAAAGTTCTTCATTCAATAGGAAACCCAACTTTAACAAGTCAATACCAAATAGACAAACAAAAATGACGACTTCTTTTCAAATAACAACAGATTAATATATAGGGATCGGCTATTATACCTACATGGTACGGTAGCATCAAAAATTAAGAACTACTTTTTGATTGAATTTAGCAAGAGAGTGTTTTCAAAAATCAGAATGGTTTCCTCTAGATTAATAACTTCTCATACATTCGGTCTGTCAATGACCCAGGTTTGAGTCGTAGTTACGGAAGGTGTTATATTAAAATAATTAACCCTTCACACACAAACATCTAGTTACTTCTAGTTTCATCATGTTGGTTCTTAAAATTATGGAACTCTAGTTCTAGTTACTTCTAGTTTCATCAAGTTGGTTCTTAGAGTTATGGAATTATCACATACACATCTAGTTACTTATAGTTTCATCAAGTTTCATCAAGTTGGTTCTTAAAAGTTATGGAATTATCACACACACATACATATCTAGTTACTTCTAGTTCTAGTTACACACACGTACATATCTAGCTAGTTACTTACACACACAAACATATCTAGTTACTTCTAATTCTAGTTATACACAGATATCTAGTTACTTACACACTTGCATACATATCTAGTTACTTCTAGCTAGTTCTAGTTACGGTCAGTTCTAGTTACACACACATCTAGTTAGTTCTAGTTTCATCAAGCCACACACACACAATCATCTAGTTACTTCTAGTTTCATCAAGTCTCTCACACACACAGGTAGTTACTTTTAGTTTTATCCAGTCACACACACATCTAATTACCTCTAGTTTCATCAAGTTGGTTTTTAGAGTTATGGAATTATCACACATCTAGTTACTTCTAGTTTCATCAAGTTGGTTCTTAGAGTTATAGAATTATCTATAGTCAATTAAAATATACTTGTGGAATGATAGGAAGGCTAATAGAATTTTCTATCAATTTCCTAATCTTGTAGATTCTATCAATTTCCTAATCGTGTAATGACCGTCATATACAGTGAGCCTATAAATAGGCATCGCCATTGTAAATTGAAGTTTGAAAAACAATACAAACTGTTAACACAGATACGTCATCAGACTTTGATTAATAGCATGTAGTGGGCCAAATAAAGTCCTTTAGTGAGCCGAGTAAAGCCCAACATAATTAAGAGACGGCCTGAGTTTGGTTAATCACAAAATCCAAACTTTTTAATTAATTAATATAATGTAATTTTTAAGAGGAATGCTAGATGTATTATTATTTTTTTTCAAATTCTGTTTCTAATGATGTTGTATGTATTATATGAGCATCTTATAAATCACGAGATTATGTGATCATTGATGTGATGATGACACCTCACGTATCATATCATTTGGGACCAAATCTGAGAAAAAACTTAGAACGTCTAGTTTTAGTCAATTTTTAATCTAACCAATCCAAGCTTAATTTCGAGATTTTCAGGTCTAAATTTGAGGAGAACCATTTCTCGATAATAATAAAATTCATTAATAACAAGAAACGAAGCAAATGGAGACCTCCTGAGGAGGAAAGTTATAAAGCCAACTGTGATGCTGTTTGGGACGAGCTGAGTGATCGTTTGGGTATTGGCATTGTCTTTCGAAACTCCAAAGGGCATTGTCTTTAACAATGAAAGCTGCTAAGCTTACTGCTGTCCTTAAAAGCATCCATTTTTGGTGTTGATTGTGGTCTCATGCCGGGTATTATCGAAGTGGATGACGCTAGTGTGGTGAAATGGATTCAAGATGGTAGCTATGGGGAATTCGGTGAATGGTGTTGTCTTGGAAGACATCTCTAGTGCGATTTGAAGTTTGGTCAAGCGGCCAAGGATGCTAACGGAGTGGCTAATGGTTTACCATTTGTTTCTGTTGTTTGTTTGGTCTTCTTTGTACTGTTTCTTAAAAAAAAAAAAAAAAAATCATCAGAACAAAATCAGAGCTAAGAAGGCATCATCAAAAGCACTTTTAAATAGTTGAAACTTGATGAAAACCACAAAAACATTTTTCATTATCAAAAAACAGACCCACATACATACAATGCATTTAAAAGCACTTATAAGAAGATTTTTAAGTGTGGTTCATGCATAAAATCGCTTCCTACAAAACATGCTTAATTAGAAAACCAAAACAACTAATCATGTAACTGTAAAAAAGAGCTTTTGATAAATGGTTAAAAATACTTCTTCAATATCCGACTCAATTCCAAGTGACAATGGCTCTTTGTCAATCGTTCATGTGCCCCGTTTTGTACTTGGTTTATCACTAGGTGATGCTCTATATAATCTATGGTCGTGTCTTGTTTATAACTCACCTCCCATGAGTGATAGTTCTTTATCGGATAGACACACAAATACGTATATAAGAAAGGGTGACACCCATATATATTACATATGATTTATACGGTCATATTTTATTGAAACTTTTATTTACAAAAGTATTCAAACAAAAAAGACAAGTTTTTTAATAATATTTGATATTACCTATTGTGAAGACAAAGCCTTCAACAGACCATCAAGCAGCTATGGTCACGTGCACAAATCCTATGAGTCTGATGAGCCAAGTTGATAATAAAAAGCAGTCAACGTTGTAAAAGTTAGTTAGGATAACTAATCATGTTGATGTGGATTGGAATTAGTTAGATTCCCCTACAATTGAACAAGCACGAGAGGTGTGTGATATCTTTAATACATAACCAGGTCTGTATAACAAACCTGTAACAGAATTCTTATTCAATACAAGAGAGTTCTATATTCTTAAAACTCCATTAACGGAGCTTCTTTTCTCTCTACTCTGTTTTTCATTACATATAAACTTTGAGAGTTTTCTATCAAACACTTGTAGTGTTTCTTTACCTATAACCTAATTTTATTTATACCCATCATACATTAAATTGTATAAATACTTTATTTTACAAAATTATGTAAATCCTAAAAACCTACTGATGCTTGCATTCTAAAGCATTATAAGATGGTGGTCACAAATTTAATATACCGGTAATAGTACTGATGCTTGCATTCTAATGCATTAACAACAAAACCAAATAAAAGGGCCAAAATTCAAACATGTATACCGACAGTATACCCAATACTACTTCTATATATGAGATACAGACAAAGAAATCATACCTTTGATGAAATAATTCCAGAATGATTTGTTGATAGTTTCTAAAACTGCAGAAATAGTGCACAGATATTGTGAAAAGTTGAACCTCATGTAAAAATAAATAAAAAAGTACGGCCTCAATTTGAATATGAAATTTGTATCTTAAATAATGTGACAACTTATTTAAAGGGCCATAATCATAAATAGCCCTAAAATTAGGAGGTATACAAAAATATCATTTATTAATAACTTTTCTTTTTTTATCAGAGAGAAATGATTTTAGACAAAAATACCGTTAATACAAATATCACACGTAAGGATAACAATCCTTTTTTTAATCATCTTCATTGCCTTCCTCAATGGAGGTCTATACCAGACCTCCATATATGGAGGTCGGTTCGACCTTTATTGATGGAGGTCGGTTCGATCTCCATCAATGAAGGTTTGAAAAAAAAAAAATATTTTCTTTTAGAAAATAAAAAATTGGAAGAGAGATTGAAAAATATAAAATTTGAAGTTTCTAGAAATATTACACGCCGAAATGTAATTATAGCGTGTAATCCTTTTAAAATTTCAGTGTGTAAAGATGGATTTCAGCATGTAAAGATGTTGATATTTCAACGTATAAAGATTTTTAGCGTGTAATCATGTTAACATTTTAGCCTGTAAAGATTTCGGCATGAAACGAAACACTTTCAAAGGATAGAGAGGGAAGCATGACAAGAAGAACTTATGAAAGAAAAAAAAAAGTTGTGTCAGATAATAAAGTGAAAAGGTAGATAAAGACAATCTTGACCAAAAAAATATTTCTCTTTGACGAAAAAAGAAAACTTATTGGGATGCGATAGTTCTGTATACTTTATTAATTTTCAGACCAAAATGAGGAATTTTATCTTATTTAAAATTGTGTGTATCGTTCACTTCCTCATCTCCTTATAGACCGTTTTAAATCACTTGTTATGTTATTTCCAAATTGCAATGAAAATTTTATCAAACAGTTTGGCAGCCAAATTATTATTGTTTTAAATAAATTTGTAAGTATAAATAAATTAAACAGATTCATTTTAGATTTTTGTCTAGACCTCTAAAAAAGTAGGACCGGCTTGCCTCACAACAAATTGTATATAAAAAAAATTAACAATTATTAACATAAAGTTATATATGCTATAGCAAAAAGCAACTGAGTAACTTTGCAATTTATTTTAATCATGTTCCTCCAACTTTTACATTTGCCACCCGCAAGTAATTAATCTCATTGAAAAAAAAAATCTCATTGAATAAGTCTATAGTTCTGAAAACATATATATTTCAAACAAGCAATAACCTTTTAAACACACACAAATAAGACCCAAAAAATAAGGACAGATAATATTTGTCTCTATAATGCAAAGCACTTATACATTTCTCTCGTCTTCTACACGAGGATGATCATCTTGACGGACTAAGTTGCGAAGAAATTTGAGAAACGTTAAAATGCTCAGTTGATAGACTAATTTCCCAAGAAACGCTAAAATGCGCAGTAGCAAGCTGCAAGGAAGAGCTATCAAATAATTCCAAGCTCTTATTAACGAAACGAACAACGGGAAGTGTGTAAGGGCCAACACGCTCACGGGGAATAATGCAGCGGAGCATATGAGAGTCAGTGTCCATTGTCGACGCTGGTCCGAACGAATGATGAGTATAATCGTGGAAGTGAAGGCAAGCATGGTTGTTGCCACGGACATGAAGAGCAAGGCAAAGCCGAGTGTCAATCTTCGAGGGTGTGAGACACGGAAATCGTCCAGGTCGAAAGGGGATGTGACTATGGAGAGAAACATAACAACAGCGGTCAATGAACAAGACAAGGAGACAACATCCATGACAGTGAAAAACAAGAAGAAAGGGGAGTGGAGGAGAATTGGAAGACCATTATCGTCTCTAGTACCACCAGTTACTGTGAAGGCAGCAGCAAACACGACGGTGGCCACTAGAACAGCAACTGCAGAGCATGACTGAGAAGTCTCTTTTATATATTTTTGTGCCGCCGTAAGGTCATCTTTATGCTTCTCTCGGAAGAGCTCTTTGGCAGTCTTGAGGGTATTTTTCTCAAGGTGCTGAGTAAAATAGGATGGCATTATTTCCTCCACCATCTGCATGTAATAAATAGCATTAATCCAATTGATTATTTTAATATTTATGATAAATTTTTAGATTATGAACGTAACATTAGTACGATCCAGCCTAAAATGTTTAAAAATTTTAGATTGTGAAATTGATGGGAGGGCCATTTTGAAAATGTTTAAAACTTTTGGTGCACCAAATGTAATTTCATTTAGTTTTTTTTAAAATATATATATATACACAGACGTAGGGCATACCTGGAACCACTCCAACTCGTCTTGAAGTTCGTAGGCAGGACCAGGGCGAGTACCTCCAGTGTAGTTCGTGTTATCTGCAACATGGTGTAAAACAGTGTAGCCTACTACATCAATTCCCATAATCAACCTTCTTGTTTGTATCTTCATTTTTTTGACGAGCTCGAAGATCTCTCTTCTCCGGTAGCTGGCCGCCACGTGTAATATGTTCTGCTTCTTATGGCTAACGTGATCAACTGCTTGAGGATGCATGTCGAGTATCTCCCTTACAAGCTCTATCGATCCTGTTTTAGTTGCAGCAAGCAGTGGAGTCTCCACTTCTTCTACTATTTCAATATCTCTTGGTGCCGCCGGCCGCGATAATGGCTCTTTGTCAATCACTTGCTTCGGCTCATCTGTACTTGGTGACGACACACCTGTACTTGGATTATCGCTAGGTGATCTATAAACTTTGGTTGTGTCTTCTGTATAACTTTGATCCCACGAGTGATCGCTCTTTATCAGTTTACGGGCCAGTTTGAAAGCAAATTCAAGCTTTCTCTTTTCTACCCAAATTTTTCTTGCCGTTGGCCACCGGTCATCTGTACGTATAGTATGTATATAACATGCATAAATTTTTATCAGATAGACATACGTACAAATAATATGTATATAAGAAGATTAATGTTTGGGAAGAAGAGTAATGGTAGGCTTTCCCAAGTATAAATATGATTTACACACTTATAGTTTGTTAAAACTTTTATTTACAAAAATATTCCAACAAGATTTAACCAATAAAGACAATTTTTTTTAATAGTATTTGATATACCTATTATTTATATATACCCATCACATATATCTTCAATTGCATAAATCCTTTAAAAATAAAAACTTATGATAAACCCTAATTTACTTTTTCTTTTTACAAATAAAACAAGACTATAGGGGACTAGCTGGCTGATGCCTTGCATTCTAAAGAATTAGCAGCTATATATAACAAGAAGAAAAAAGGCCAACATCCGAACATCCAACACTACTATATATCAGAGACAAAGAGAGCATACCTTTGATGAAATAATTCCAAAATAATTTGTTGATAGTTTCTAAAACTGCAGAAATAGTGTACAACTATGGTGAAAAGTACTTGAACCTCATGTAAAAAAATAATAAGAAAACAAAACTACGGCCTTGTCGATTTGAATATGAAATTTGTATCTTAAATATATAATGTGACAACTTATTTAAATTTGTATGTATCATTCACTTCTTCATTTCATTATAAACCATTTTAAATCACCCCTTATGCTATTTGCAAATTGCAATAAAAAATTTATCAAAAAGTTTGGCAGCTAAATTATTTATTTTAAATAAAACTGAGTATATATAAAGAGGTTCATTTTAGATTTTTGTCCGACCTCTAAAAAGTCGGGATCAATCCTACCGCATAAACAGATTGTATTTAAAAAAAAAAAGCTGTGAATATAAATAAAAAGGTCCCGACTTATCTATTCATCCTCTGTGCTGAGGGTTTCTCTACATTACTGAAAAACTATGAAGATAGAGGCTTAATCTATGGTTGTAGAATTGCAAGAGGGGCCCCCATCATTTCTCATTTATTTTTCGCAAATGACTCGTTTATGTTTTTCAGAGCCAATCTTAGGGAAAGCCAATGCATTAAGGATTGTATTTCTTTGTACGAGAAAGCTTCTGGCCAGCAGATCAATTTTCAGAAATCTTCGATCTCTTTCAGTTCCAATTCCTCCCGGTTAATATGTGATCGAGCCATGATAACACTAGATTTTGAGTCCACCATCCTATGCTTATTGCTCAATTCTCGAGTAAAATCAAATGTTTAATGGCTCGATTAAGTGTATTTGTAGGATTTTGTATTAGGGACATTATATGGGAGTTATGAGTGAAGATTGGGACCCAAAAGAGCTGGAAATTGGAAACTTGGACAAAATGACAAAATATGTTGTTGTTATGATTTCCGTCAAGGGAGACCGCGACAACAACTTTTCTAAAGTGTCGCTTGTGATGTCGTCATGGAAGACCGCGACATGTCGTCATGGACAACCGTGACATCCAGGGTAGCAACAGTCCGCCAGCACGTGTTTCTAAGTTGATTTTCTGACCTATTTTTGGACCCATATAAATACCCATCTTATATTATTGTGAAAGATGAGGAGCCACACGAACTTTTGGACTACTTCCACCCTTCCATCACCATCCTTAGACACTTGAATCCATCCATCCATCTTGGAACTTGGGAAGCAAGAAGATGAAGCTTACAAGTCAAGGAACCTCAATGGCCAACTTTGGTTTCTCCTTTCACTCTTCTTTGTTTAATTTCCTTTCCTTGATGTGTAACTAATTTCTATGTTAGAGGATTAATGTAAACCTATTGAACAACTCTTTGTAATCCTAGTCTAATGGTTTTTAATTAAATACTTTGGTAGTCTCTTTTAGTGGAATATATGCTCTAATTCCTTCACTTCTATTCAAATGAGACTTCAATGAATGTTTGTGTTAGGATTAGTTTATATATGATGTTGAGGGTTAGATGTGGGTGATCATCCCATTTAGTCTTTAACTACAAGCTTAATAATTGAGAAAATTTCCATATGCATGACCATGCTATGTGTTATTTGGTTTAGAGTTTATAATTAAAAACTAATTATAACCATTGCTCATTACATGACCGTGTGTGAGTAATTGGGAAGATTAGGTGCTTCATGAAACAAACCCTATCAATTGGATTTAAATGCTTAATTGAGACTTGTGGATTACATTGAGAAGTTTAATTCGGTTGCATTGATTCCCTAGCATTCTTTCATATGCATATTTTAGTGTGAGCTTTTGTGTTATTTAGTTTATTGCATTTTTATAAATTAGTGAATTAAAATACCAACTCAAGACAAGCATTATGCATTTAGTTTTCATGCACTTAGAATATGATTAAATTAGACTAATTAGTGTTCGACTAGTGGAATCATTGATCCCAGTGAACGAACTTTCTTTTAAATTGATTAAGATCAAAAATACTGCAATCAATTTTGGCGCCGTTGCCTGGGATCGGCGTATATTCATTAGTTGAGCCTAGTTAGTTTGATTTAGGTAGTGTGTGTTATTTTATTTTATTTTGTTAGTTAGTTTTTTTTTTAATTATTATTATTTTTTTATTATTATTTTTTTAGTTTCTTTTTACTTCATTGGTACTTTTGTTTTTGTTGTTTAAGGGCAAACATGGTGTATGAAGCGGACCTTCAAGGTAGCGAGATGGTATTTTATGAGACGGAAGATGTCCAAGCCCTAAATTTTCAAAGAGGAAGAAATGATTCATATTCTAACTCTTACAATCCGGAGTGGCGCAACCATCCCAACTTCTCTTGGCCTGACCCAGACAAGACTTTCAATAACCAAGCTCAGAACTACCAAGGCCAGGGGTTAAATGGGCAGCAATAGAACAACTCGGGTAATCGAGATGTGACTTCATATCAGCCTAGGAAGAGTCTTTTGGAGGACATTGTGACTACCCTTGCTCAGAGTTCACAACAGACAGATCAAAACTTGAATAATTACGTCCAAGCAACAGAGCAAAGGTTCACCAACTTAGAGGCATCGGTGAAGAAGTTGGTGACACAATTAGGGAAGGTAGCTGACACAATTCACATGAATGAACAAGTTAAGACAGTGACAGTTCTGAGAAATGCCCAAGTGTTAGACACCGGAAAGACAAGTGGAGAGCCTAAGGAGAAAAAGGCTAAAGAATCGGAAGAGAAAATTGAGGTAGAGATTTTGGTAGAAG
The DNA here is from genome assembly GCA_032871835.1 of Dipteronia dyeriana. Lineage (NCBI taxonomy): Eukaryota > Viridiplantae > Streptophyta > Magnoliopsida > Sapindales > Sapindaceae > Dipteronia > Dipteronia dyeriana. The sequence goes on along the minus strand of CM065300.1, from coordinate 26,020,447 downwards.
AAGAGGAATTAGGAGTAGAGAAGATTCTTGAGAAGACATCCTTACTACATAAGTCACCCGATCCCTACATCCCACCGGTTCCATTTCCAGGAAGTTTGAAGAAAGTCACTAGCTCAGTTGATTGCCTTGCTGTGGATACACTCTAGGTAGAAGACTATTCTAGGAATCCAATTGAGTATTTGGATGAAATCCTAGCACTCTTTGAGGACAAGGGTGAAGAAGACAGCCATGTTTAAGAAATTTGTAATGAAGATGCATCCTTAGAGACCAATGAGCTTAAGAGTGAACATGGGTATTTAATGAAGAAAGTGGAAGGTCTTAGGAAAGAAAGGGATGAAGCAATCAAAAGGGCGGAAGACCTTGCTAGGCTAGTAGAAGAGCAAGAAGAAAACTTTACCCGAAATAGTCGAAAGATGCAATGGCAAATTGAACAAAAGGACAAGGAAATCAATGCCATCAAGGAGGAGTTGAGCGGAAAAGAAGTTGCTTTAAATGTAGCAAAGGTCAAGGAATGTGACTGCTTAGTGGAGCTTGAAATAGCCGAACAAACAATTGAAACCTTGACCAAGGACCGAAGCATAGACGAAGAAACTCCACAACTCCACACCATTGAGAGAGATGCAAATCATCCGAGAGCAAGAATTAAGAAGACCAGAGGTAGTTCATCATATTTTCCTTACAAATATCATTTTTGCCACACTAGGGGTCATAAAAAGGCCCAATGTATTGAATTTATAGAAGTGTGCAAAAAGAGACGGAATATGCCTAAAGGAAGGCCAAGGAAGTTTCGACAAGTTTGGATCCGGAAAGATGAACTTCACAAAGCAAGAGACACTCTCGTTGATGTGAAGATTGCTTGGTTGAAAGAGATAGAGCTTCAAGAGCCATGGTGCTCTTACCACGTCTTGTCTAGACGTTAAATAGTGTGTTTGGTGGGAGGCAACCCACCTAGGTATCTTTCCTTTCATTAAACCTTTAAATTTTGCATAATAATTGTGAATGGTAGTGATTCTACTTCACTCCCAAGTTTAAGTTGATCCACATCCTAATTTTCAGCAACAAATTGTGATTATAGTATAAAGGTGTGAAAAAACATAGGTTTGGGGGTGATTTTTCATTTTGCATACAAGTCTAGCAGCTCAATTTAAGCTTTCCCAACTCAATTATTCAAGCAAATGCCCTTGATATGTTTATTGTTGATTATGTGTACAGATTAGGCACTTAGGTCCATTGAAAAGCCTTGAAAAGGAATTTTTCCAGGTATATCGAGGTCATGATGTCATCATGGACGACCGCGACTGCTCCACGCGACAATAAAGAGGAGTTGTTATCGCCTGCAGTGTCGCCTATGCATCACTGCTGTTCCAAACGTGACACCAGAATTTCAGGACCAAAACGAAGAGGCGGTGTGTCGCGGTCATGGAAGACCGCGACAGTTCGTGGTAGGACAGCCTCTCACCAAAAATTCAAACCTCAATCGGGACAATTCTCCCTCCACGCGATATCGAATAATTTTGGCCCACGTCATCGGTATTTGTTTCTCCTTTGCACTTGTTCTAGATCATTGATAGTTCCAAATCCCCTATTTTCCCTCACTTATATGATTCTAGGTTGATTTGGGAAATTAGTGGAATCTTTAGGGTTAAAGCAAATTTGTGCAGATTTGTGTGAATAGAAAGGTTGGTTTTGGTTGTGAAGTTTATTGAAACATTTTTGTAGTGATTCTATGTTTTTGGAGGATTTGTTAGTGAGATTGACTGAAAATATTGAAAATTGGGGCACATTTGACCACCACCACCACCACCACCTCATTATTTACTTTGGGTTGTTCTTGTGTAGCTAGACTTGTTTTGTTGGTTTTATTGCTTTCAGTTATATTTCGTACTTGTTTTAATTAATCTAGTTATTTGATTTCTATCATAGTGGTACTTTTGCATCTTTTACTCTAGTTCCAATTCCTCCCGATTAATATGAAAACCAAATATGCAGTCTTTTGGATGTTCAACAAACTGAAAACCATGGAAAATATCTTGGCTTATCCTCTCTTATTAGAAGAAATAAGTCTCAGATCTTCTCTTTTATTAAAGAAAAGCTCGGGTCTCGGTTACAAGGATGGAAAAAACGTTTCTTATCCAGAGCTGGAAAAGAGATCCTTGTAAAAATTGTTGCTCAAGCTCTCCCCATTTTTTCCATGAGCGTCTTTCTTTTACCTCTAGAGTTATGTGCTGATTTTGAGAGAATCATGAACTCCTTCTGGTGGGGTACAGGTCATGGGGGATCTAAAGGCATTCATTAGATGTGATGGAACAGACTTTGTGCAAGTAAGCAAAATGATGGATTGGGATTCAGGAAGATTCATGAATTTAATCTTACTTTGCTTGGGAAAATGGTTGGAGGCTTCTAAATTAGCCTGCATCATTGGTGGCAAGAGTATACAAGGCTCGTTACTACCCTAACTCCACTTTTTTGAAGCCTCTTTAAAGAATAATCCAAGCTTCCTATGGCACAGTATCATGGCAACTCAACCTTTGATAAAAAAAAAATGGTATAAGATGGAGAGTTGGTGATGACCATCAAATCAATATTTGGATTAAACCATGGCTTCCAGATGATTCACACCCACAGGTTCAATCCCCTATTGTCCAAGGTATAGAACATGCAACTGTTAATAGTCTTATGACCCCAAGGGTTTTCTCTTGGGATGATGACATTCTCCGGGACATTTTCAATGCTCGAGACAGAGGTTTGGCGTATCAAATCCCACTAAGCAGAAGAAATACTGAAGATAAGTTGTTTTGGCACCACGACAGCAAGGGTGTTTACTCGGTGAAATCTAGACATATCTATGGTTCGGTTCAAACCGGTGAACCGAACCGAACCGAACCGGAACCGAACTGTCGAAAATCGAAAATCGAAAATCAAACCGTTTGGAAAGGTTTGGAACCAGAACCGATACTGTAGTGATTCCGGTTCCGATTTTAGATTTAGTGGAACCGTCCGGTTCGAACAGGACGGTTCCACCAAATCTTTTTTTTTTTCACTATTGCAGCCCAACGGTCTGCTGACTTCAGCAGACCGTTGGGCTCACTGCAGTCCAAGTCCAACGTTCAAACAAAATTTTCTATAAATACCCTCTCCTACCCTTCATTTCTCCTCACTCCAATTTCCTCCCAATTCTCTCTCAATTCTCAATTCTCCAACTTTCCAAGTTTTCAATTCTCTCTCAATTACTAAGTTAGTAAGTTCTCAATTTATTTAATTTGCAAGTACTAAGTTTTCAATTTATTTATTTACAATTTATTTTATTTGCTATTAAGCAAATATTTTGTTTTATTTACAATTAAGTTTTCAATTTATTTTATTTACATTATTTATAATTTAATTTGAAATTACTATTTACTAATTTATTTTATTTGCAATAACTAAACTAACTACTAAGTTTCCAAATTACAATTATCTACGAAAATCATTTCCAACAATTTATTTTCCTCAATTTTTTAATATTTTTTGTTTAAGGAATTTTACATTTCAATTTTTAAAATGGCAAGTGGAAGTGGAAGTCGTGATGGCTCTAGGCGTTCAATTTCGATAAAAGGTAAAGGTCGTATGATAGACAATCTCGGTTCCGATGATAGGGTCTATCACGAGTATCTGCAACGCCAAGTCTATGCTGAAGACTTTGGTCTAAACCCCCATCAATCTCAATCCCCTTTAATAATTTATGAACCCGATCCCGATCGACCCAATTCTATCCCCAATTTCACAAGCCAATCAGAAAATATGTTTGAAGAACAGCCTGTAGATTTTGAATTTCACTCGGCTTCGAAAGAGAATGTATCGAAGAAGGTCAAATTTGATATCTTCGTACACCATATGAAGAAAGTTCTTCAAGACGATGAAACCATTAAAGTGGCTTGCAATTACTGCAAAAAAAATTAAGTGGAACAAATCTGGAGGATATGGCACATATCGGAAGCATATAACGAACAATCATCCAGAAGCAGATGCCTTATCGAGTTCACAATCCCAAATACCCAGGTACGTTACCCCTAACCACCAATTATTTAAATATAGTGATGAAAACAATAAAGAAGAATTAGCTAGAATGGTTGCAACAGAACACTTGCCATTTAGTTTTGGTGAAAATGTTGGTTTTATTAACTATTGTAGACGAGCATTAAATCTCGTTGCATGTCGTGTTCCAAGAGTCACACTTATAGAAACACTTGAAAAAAATTATGATAGAGAAAAAAGAAAGTTGGAAAAATATTTTAAAAAATATAATGGTCGTGTTTCCGTATGTGCCGACATATGGAGTGACCATTGGAGAATGCATTCATATTTGGGTGTCACTTATCATTATATGGATAATCCATGGACTCTTCAAAAAAGGATTCTTGCATTTAGAGTTTTTGATGAGAAACACATTGCTGCTAATATTTTTAGACATCTTAGAATTATTTTTACAGAGTATAATATTGAAAACAAAATTTTTGCAATTGGTTTTGATAATGCTTCTAACAATATTGTTGTTGTTCCTGCCTTAATTGAGTTATGCAAACCTTATTTTGGTAGTAAATTTTTGCATCAACGATGTGCATGCCATGTGTTAAATTTATGTGTTCAAAAAGAATTAGAAACTCTTCAACAGTTTCTTCAACCTATTAAAGATGCCCTTTATTATTTATGGAGAAATCCTTATGCAATGAAAGCATGGGCAACATATTGTAAACAAAATGGTAGGCATATAGTTAGATTTCCCCTTGATCTTCTAACACGTTGGAATTCTACATATAAATTACTTGCTAAAAGTTATGATTATAGAGATTTATTAGTTACTTTTATTTAATATAATGTTAGTCACATTAATCTTTATCAAAGTCATTGAGATGTTTGTAACGATGTTTGTAACAATGTTTGTTGTTTGTTAAAAGTTTTAAATACTGCTACTAACAATTTATCTGGTGTTTATTATCCTACAACTAATTTATTTATTATTGAAAGTCTTAATATTATCGATGTCTTAGCTCATTGTGAAACCGACCCACAATTGCTGGAGTTCGTTACTACTATGAAGGCTAAATGGTTAGAATATTATACGGAGTTTCCAAATATTTATTTGATTGCCATGTGTTTTGATCCACGTTGTAGATTATAAAGTTTGTCTGATTATCTATCTGCTAATTATGAACAAAGTTTAAAAATAGAGTATGATATTGATAAGTGTTGTGATAGAGCTAAGGCATTACTGTATGAGTTATATGATGAATATCTTAGAGTTTATGGTCCATCATTGAACATAGATGTTCCACAAACTCAAAGTGTATCTCAGTCCTCATCATCCTCTGTATTTATGAATTTAGGGTATAATCTGTTATCCAAAAAAAATCAAAAAGTTACGAGGTTCTTCTTCATCAAGCTCCAACACGTATTTCAAGCTTGAATCTTATCTAGGTACCTCTTTTGAGTTTATAGAAGATGCTCAAGATAAAAAATTTGATATCCTACACTGGTGGAATGAGCATGAAAAATACTTTCCAATCTTGGATATGATAGCCAAACAAATCTTTTCAACCCCAGATTCTACAGTAGCGATTGAACAACAATTCAGTGCCGGTGGAAATATTTTGGACTTCAGATGTTCGCTTTTAAGTCCAAAATCAATTCAGATACAAGCTTGTGTAGATGATTGGACAAAAGTATAATATAGACAACAAAAAATCGATCAGGAGGAACCCTACGATTTCTTCAAAGATGACCAACCTGACGCCGAAAGTGGAACGGATGATCAGAACAACGTTTAGTTCTTGTCTCCTCGTCATAACCCAACTGGCTAACTTACAGTCAAAGGTAAAAGAACTACGTGGTATTTGATTCCTCTAAAGTCCCCTAAGAGGATACGTAGGCAACTTAATCGTGGTAAAAATTAAGTGCAATGCCAAATTTTCATTTATTTAGTTTTATTTTAATTTTTTAATTTGTTATTTATTTTAGTTCAAAAAAAATTTAGACGACCCAATAACATGCATTTACAAATAAATTTACCTATAGTCTTTAGATATATGTAATATTTTTTAGAAGAAAAAAAAACCAGACCGCCGGAACCGGACCGAAACCGGTGACATCTCTAGTGAAATCTGCATACAGATATCTTACTACTGATTTAGCCAATCTCAACCCTTTCAACTCTATCAGTCTTTGAAAGCAGTTATGGGCTTTAAAAATTTCACCCAAGGTCAAGAATTTTGTATGGCAGCTTTGTAACAATTGTTTAGCTACCAAAGATGTGCTGATACAGAGGCATGTTGATGTAGATACCGTGTACCCAGTTTGCAGTTCAAAACCTGAATCTGCTTTACATACTTTTACTTAATGCCAATTTGCTTAGGATTGTTGGTCCTTATCTCCTCTACAAGTTTCTAATGACAATCCATCCAATATGGTGTCTTGGCTCTGCAATGTTTTTGTAAAAGGACCAACTGATTCTATTTCTTTATGTTGTATGATTCTCTAGTGTCTTTGGAGGAATAGAAATGAGATATTATGGAATAATAAGAAGCAAAGAATCCTCAGTTTGCTCAATTTGGCTAGCTCATTCCTTTTTCAGTGGCAGTCTGCTCAAGTAACATCCATTGGGGATGAATTACCTTCTGCAGACAATAGTCTTGTGTGCTGGAAGAGACCAAGGTTTGGGTGGGTAAAATGCAATGCGGATGGGGTTGTTTTCTCGCATCTAAATAGATTGGGTTTTGGTTGGGTCATCAGAGATGCAGATGGGCAGATGTTGCAGCAAGCAAAGGCCTATTAGCAGGTCCCTTTGATGCTGGGTTGGCTGAAGCTCTCAGTTTTCGTGAAGCCCTCAGCTGATTAAAGGCTCACTCTTTTTCTAAAGTTATTATGGAGACAGATGCACTGAAGGTTGTTCAAGCTCTCAAGTCTCAAGCGTCTGAACCTAATTATTTTGGTCTTATTATTGATGAATGTAAGGTGTTACTCAAAGAAATCTGCGATTGTATTGTTTGTTTTGTCCGAACCCCCCCGCTATTTTCTTTTATAAAGTTTCCCATTTTTTCTCAAAAAAAGAAATAAAAAGGTCCATTTTAGATTTTTTTTCCGGACTTCTAAAAAGCCAAGACTGGCCTTGCTGCTCAACAGATTGTATTAAAAAAAAAAAGGCCAACGCTCAAACACCCAACACTACTTATATATCATAGACAAATAGAGCATACCTTTACGGAAATAATTCCACAATTTGATGATAGTTTCTAAAACTGCAGAAATAGTGCACATATTATATGGTGAAAAGTTGAACCTCATGTAAAAAACAAAAAGAAGAAAAAAATAGGTCTCAATTTGAATACAAAGTTTATATCTCAAATAATATGACAAATTATTTAAAAATATGTGTATCATTCACTTCATCATCTCATTAATTATAAAACGTGTTAAATCACTATGTTATTTACAAATTGCAATGAAAATTTTATCAAAAAGTTCGGTAGCTAAAGTATTTATTTTAAATAATACTGTGAATATATATAAAAAGATCCATTTTACATTTTTATCCGGATCTTTAAAATGTCTCGAGACCTATCCTGCCGCACAACAAATTGTATTAAAAAAATAACAACTATTTACATAAAGTCATGTTATAGCAAAACGCAACAGTGAATTAACTTTACAATTTATATTAATTAACCCTTACAGATTTTCCATTTGGGTGAGGGATTCTGATTGTCGCCAACTTCACCAACATTCTGATCAACCTCGCCGTCAGGAATGTTAATGACATCGATGCAGTTATCATTGGAGGTTGGAATGCCTGTAATTAATAATTAATAACTGTGAAAATCGTATCAGATAGCACTCTTTTTAGGTTGATTTTTGAGAGTACCATCATTTTAATAATAAGTTAAGTGAAAATCGTATCATATAGCAATCTTTTCATGTTGATTTTTGAGAGTATCATCATTTTAATAATAGGTTAAGTTTAAATGACAGCAAACATGTTTTTTTTCAAAATCCTCCATTAATGGAGGACCTCCATCAATGGAGATAAAAGAACTCCATTAAAGGTTGAAATCGGTCTCCAATGGAGGTCCATTCGACACCAATTATGGTCAAAATCAACCTTCAATGGATGAGAAAAACATGGGTGCATCTGATGCACAACACTGGAATCTGATGGAGATGCACCAGCTGATGCACTCACTGAGTAACACGTATCACTTAAACTTTATTTTATTTGTTTTAATCTAATCGTCTTTGTCCCTTTTCAAACGCCATTTCTCTCTCCATCTTCTATATCAAAGCTCACTTTCTCTCATTTACAGACCCACTTATGTGCGTCATTGACCATTGACCACCGATAACCGGAGCAAGTGAGTTGAAACCACCCATACCAGAAGGTGCGAAAAGTGTTGACCTTTCGATCTCTCAAAATAGTCATCGCCAAATGAAATTGACTTGGTGGTCAAATCTTTGTTCAAAGTTCTAAGAAATGTCGCTGCCGACATCATCACCGGTGAGTTGAATGACAAAACCACAGGGAAAAAGTTCGTTGGGTGCCAGCTATTGGGGATTTTGAACCGATGATCGCGGAATCGTCACGCCTAATATACATCCATAACTCATAGCAATTAATAACACTTATAGTTGAAAAATATATGAGAGAAAATAAACCAACCATAATACAATATATACGTGAAAATCCTAAATCGGGTAAAAAACCATGGGCCGTCAGGACAACAGAGAAAGTTTCACTATAAGATAAATTATTACTACCATATACTTAAGGATTCTCTCTCACACCACAATCCCAAACCAAACCACAGAGCCTTACCAAGTCCTCAAGCTCACAACCGAGACTCAGCTCACAAAATTCTTACCACGACCACACAATATCCCCTAGGTTTCTCTTGAATATCACCCACGGATCTCTAATTTGTTCAACTGATATTTCCTTAGATCCCTCCCGGGATATTCCCATGGGTCACTTACCCGGACCTCTCAACTCTCTAATGTTACATGGTGTTTCTTTTGACTCCAAACCAAATAACCTAATTACAAGGTATATTTATACTAGTTATAGGGAGTTTAAAATAAAAGTAAATCCTACTCCTAAACGTATAAGAATTACTTGTTCCATATAAATATTATTTCATATTTATGACAAGTTTTCTTATTAAGAAGAAATCATTTTCCTTCAAGCACAAGAACTTCCTAAAAGGACACTTTCCTTTTCCACCAAAGATTTCTTGTTTCACGCATGCTTATGACTGACTACAATTAGGGTCACGGTTGCGCACCCGCTTCCTAAACGGTTACAAGTCACCTGGAATGCACCGTGTTCTTCGTTTCTTCAGTTCTTCTGGTCTCCAACCTCCCACAAATAGCACCATTCCAACTTCCAAACGTTTCCCATGTCTCCAAGAAGTTTCATATCAGTTGAGTCTCGTTTGGTTCACATTGGGTTCACTTGAGAATACGAGCCAAAACCTAACAATTCTCCCTTTTAGCTTGAATTCTCAAGACATTTGTCCACAGTCACGACTCTTATCATCGAGAATCAACATACCCTACCACAAGGTATAATCACTTAGGAACGGACAATCCTAAGATTTTTTTTTTCTTCCTTTGTATTCGTTGTTCCGGCTCCATGTCGAAAATAACCTATTGAAATTGTAGTGCAACTCCTTATGTCAGATTACCAGGGAGTTCGTCAGCCATCGACATCCTTGTCCACCATACACCTTGTATCACTTTCTGACCAATGTCTTTTGCACAATTATGGACCACTAGCAGCAACATATCCTCTTTCATGGTCAGTGGAAAAAACTGTCAAAAGGAAAAACATGTATTTACATCAGCTAACCCTATGAAAGATCTTTTGTTCTTGCATCACATACCTGGTGAAAGACTTGATACTAGAACCCAGAGTGATTTGCCGGATAAGTCCCTTACCACACTAGAGACTTCGAGCGTTTAATTTTTTTTTAATATTCAATTAGCGCCTTGTGTAAGCTAGATTGCATCTCCATGACTTGTATCTGCCACCACAAGCCAAAAAAAAATCTCCTCCATCTTTATTCTTCTTTCCATCAAACTCTATCGAGTTCGAAACCGCTTTCATGGCGTATCTCTTTTGCTAAACAATACTAGGCAACCATAAATCATCATCCCAATACCACCAAGTCCTCCATACGATCTCCCGTAAAGACTTGAAAAAAAAAAACGTCATCGCCAAACCATATTTACCAAGTCCTCCATACGCCATCCCGTAAAAACTTGAAATCGTCATCGACAACCAAGGCTCTGATACCAATTGTTAGGGATTTTGAACAGATGATCGCAGAATCGTCATATCTAATATACGTCCATAACTCATAGCAATTAATAACGTCAATAGCATAAAATAGATGAGAGAAAATAAATCAATCACAACACAAGATATATGTGAAAACCCAAATCAGGTAAAAAGCCACGAGCCGTTAGGATGACAGAGAAAGTTTCACTATATGATAAATTAATACTACCATATACTCCAAGATTCTCTCTCATACTACAACCCCAAACCACAGAGCCTTACCAAGTCCCCAAGCTCACAACTGAGCTTTACATCATGACTCTCAACTCATAACGCTCACAAGATCCTTACCAAGAACCCCCAATATCCCCTAGGTCTCCCCTGATGTCACCCACGGATCTCTAACTTGATTCACTAATATTCCCTTAGATCCCTCCCCGGATATTTCCATAGGTCTCTTACCTGGATCTCTCAACTCTCTGGTGTTACATGGTATTTCTTTTGACTCCACACCAAATAACCTAATTACAAGGTCTATTTATATTAGTTATATGGAGTTTAAGATAAAAGAAAATCTTACTTCTAAACTTACAAGAATTACTTGTTCCACATAAATATTATTTCCTATTTATGACAAGTCTTCTTGTTAAAGAGAAATCATTTTCTTTCAAGCAAAAGAATTTCCCAAAAGAACACTTTCATTTTCCCCCAAAGATTTCCCGTTTCACGCATGCTTATGATTGAATATGATTCGGGTCACGGTTGCGCACCCGTTTCCTAAACCATTACAAGTCACCTGAAATGCACTGTGTTCTTTGTTTCTTTAGTTCTTTTGGTCTACAACGTCCCACAAACAACACCATTCCACCTTTCAAATGTTTTTCACGTCTCCAAGAAGTTTCATATTAGTTGAGTCTCGTTTGGTTCATATTTGGTTCACTTGAGAATACGAGCCAAAACCTAACACCAGCCGTTTGTAACATAAGTGCCCGTTTTCAAATTCGAGTTGTGTAGAAAGAGAAACGAAGCTAAACTCAAACTATCGTTGAACCTTCATTGTCAATTTTGTGCCTATACGCTATGAATCCTATAAAACTGATCTCACCGGTGAACTGAATGTCTTCTGACCTTCTAGATCCGACTATCGTCAGAGTCAATTGGCGTTGTAGAAGGATCGTCGGTTACCGATCTAGACTGAGACGTGGGAAATGAGAGAGAGAGAGTGGATTAGTTTTTAAAAAGTTTAAATGACATGTGTCTCTCAGTGAGTGCATCCGATGCACCACCATCATATTCCAGTGTGATGCATCAGATGCACCCAAGTTTTTCTCTATTTGGAGGATTCAATGAAGAAGATGACAAAAAAAATTGGAAACTTTCATTTTTGTCCAAAAAGTTTCAAAACTTGCAAAATGTTTCGGAAAAATCTCGGAAACTACTAAAAAATCTCAAAAATTAGAAATTAAGTATATGAAATACAAAATAAGTTTCAGAAAAACCAAAATGAGTCTCGAAAACATAAACCAAAATAAGTCTCAAAAACATTAAAAAAACGCGAGACTTATTTTTGTGAGTGTGTTTAATGTTATTTTTGTCAAATCCACACTTTATGTGCTATTTAAATTTAAGTTGTTAAAACAGTGATATTCTTAAAATTACACCTTAAAAAATATCATTTAATTTTTGAACCCTTAATCACTTTACCATCATGCTTGCATTCTAAAGCATTAACTACTAAATAAGTAAAAAAAAAGGCCAATATTCAAACACCCAATACTACTTCTATATATGAGCAAGAGACAAAAGAGGTCGTACATTTGATGAAATAATTCCATAATGAATTGTTGATAGTTTCTAAAACTGAAGAAATAGTGCACAGAAATAGTGAAAAGTTGAACCTCTTGCAAAATAAAAAAATTAATATAATAATAATTTTTAAAAAAAAATACAGCCTCAATTTGAATATGAAATTTGTATCTCAAATAATGTGATAAATTGTGTGTATCATTCACTTCATCAACTCGTTATAAACCGTTTTAAATCACTCATCATGTTATTTGCAAATTGCAAAGAAAATTTTATCAAAAAAGTTTGGCAGCCACGTTATTATTATTATTATTTAAATAAAACTGTAAGTATAAGTAAAGAGCTAAAGAGGCTCATTTTAGATTTTTGTCGTGACTCTAAAAAGTCGGGAACAGTCTGCCTCACAACAAATTGTATATATAAAAAAAAACATCTATTAACATAAAGTTATGCTATAGCAAAAGGCATCTGTGAATAACTTTGCAATTTATTTTAATTAACCCTTACTGATTTTCCCTTGGGGTGAGGGATTCTGATTGTCGCCCACTTCACCATCGTTCTGATCGACCTTTACCTCGCCGTAAAAAATGTGATCAACATCGTCGTAGTTATCATCCCCGATTGGAATGCCTGTAATTAATAATTTTGACGATAACGACGAAAGTATACAATAAATGATCGAAATCACTATACTGTGCATGTCAATTCACACTTCAAAAAAAAATGTTGTAATTGGTAGCTAGACAGACAAAAGTTGAGAAGTCTGTGCCATAACTGGTCGTGAAATTTCTTTGTGAAAGCAGATCGTAAATTAGTCAAAAGATCTAGATTTTAAGTCCCCCTTCCTATGTTTATTGTTCAATTCCCAAGTAAAATAAAGTGTTTAATGGCTCGATTAAGTTTTTTTACAGGAGTCCATGATTGGGGGTATCATTTGAGTGATTTGAGTGAAGTTGGGGCTCAAGAGTACTGGAAATCAGAAACTTGGGTAAATAGGCGAGCTGTCGCGGTCGTGGAGGGCCGCCATGGACAGACGCGACAACAACTTGTTTTAAGAAGTCGCCCGAATTGTAGCTTGGAGATCGCGCGCAATCTACCAAAGAAGCGACATGTCGCGGTCTAAGTTCCGTCATAGAAGACCGTGACAAACCGGGCGACAGAAACTTCCTTGGACATTATCGCACGAGGTGTCGCCTGAAGAGAAGAAGTGGAGCAAAGAAGCGAGCTGTCGCGGTTGGGTTTCCGTCATAGACAACCGCGACAATCAACGACACGACAGTATGAGGCACGCGTCCCTAGGTTGATTCTTGACCTATTTTTGGACCCATATAAATACCAATATGAGTTTTTGAGAAGGAGATCATCAGCCACACGAGATTTTGGACACTTTCACCCCTCCATCGCCATTCTTGGATAACTTTCCCATCCATCCATCTTAGAACTTGGAAGGCAAGAAGGGGAAGCTTACAAGTCAAGGAACCTCAATGACCAACCTTGGTTTCTTCTTTTACTCTTCTTTATTTTATTTCTTTTCTTTGATGTGTAACTAATTCTAAGTTAGGGGATTAATGTAAACCGATTGAACAACTCTTTATAATCTTATGGTATATGCTTACTAATTAATTACATTGGTAGTCTCTTTTATTGCAATACTTGCTCTAATTCCTTCACCTACATTCAAATGAGACCTCAATGAATGTTTGTGTTAGGATTAGTTAATTTATGATGTTGAGGGTTAGTTGTGGGTGACCATCCCATTTAGTCTTTGACTACAAGCTTAATAATTGAGAAAATTTCCATATGCATGACCATGCTATGTGTGATTTGGTTTAGAGTTTTTTTTTAATTAAAAACTAATTCTAATCATTGCTCGTTACATGACCGTGTGTGAGTAATAGGGAAAATTAGGTGCTTCATGAACAAACCCTATCAATTGGAATTATGTGCTTTAATGAGACTTATGGATTACATTGAGAAGTTTAATTAGGTTGCATTAATTCCCTAGTATTCCTTCATATCCATATCTTCGTGTGAGCTTTTGTGTCATTTAGTTTATTTGATTTTGCATATTAGTGGATTCGAATAGCAAACCAAGACAAGTATTATGTCATTTAGTTTTCCTGCACTTAGATTAGGATTTAATTAGATAGATTAGTGTTCAGCTAGTAGAATCACCGATCACAGTGAACGAACTTTCTTTTAAATTGATTTAGATCAAAAATACTGTAATTTTTGAAAACTAGTAAAGCTGTAAGCGAGGGTATCGTCCACAGGGAGATGTCATCCGTCGACCGTTTCGTATTCTAGTGTTTATTGAAAGCAATGTAAATAAGAGCATGGCAAGGGTGAGAGTAGTGTGTGTGAAGTGTAAGCATTTTACGTTGTGTGCGCGTGTGTGTGTAGGAATGTAAATAAAAAGAATGCAAAATAAAATAAAATGAATATGGAGAGGTGAGTATGGTGATTAAAATGACAAATAATAAAATGGTGGATAGGAAAGATGCATGAGAATGATCACACAAGGTTCATAAACTCACCATACATAAGTGCACAAATAGTGGTTGTTAAGCATTATGGACATCCAATTCAAGATACAAGGAAAGAATACAAAATGGATAGAAAGGAGACCCCTCATCCGTAACCGGGAATCGAACACCAGGTCTTCTCAGGTGTCAATCCGAGATGTCCTTACCACTGGACGACTACGGCGTTCTCCAATCTCATGAACGCACAACCCCCCCACCCCTCCCAAAAAAAAAAAGACATTCAATTCAAGCTAAGGGATTGTTCTCTCAATTGAGAGATTTACAAAATCAAATCACTCCCCAAGGTCTCGGTGAAGTAATTGTGTTTATAATCTCAACTAAGGGATTCAAGACACGAATCACTCCCCAAGGTTTCGGTGAAGTAATTATGCCTTAAGTCCCTACAATTAAGCATATGAACATAAACCAAAACCTACTCTAGCAAGGTCTTGCATAGAACAATTTTTATTCATTCTTTAGAGCTAATTGGTTAAGATTATACACGGATTGGACCTCCTAGGCACAACCAAAAACCCACAAACACTCAAACCCATCCATACAAGTTAATTTCGACCTTCCAAAGACATACACACGCAAATGGGATATTTTATTACAACTACTCCTACAATTATATTAATCTAGTCCTAATCCCATCCATGAACACATATCAATCCAATCTCCATACACAAGCTTATCAAGAAGAGATTAATCAATAATAGCAAGAATAAATCAAAACCCAAATGAATATAAAATCAACCTACATATATTGAGCACAAATTCAGTTTACAAATATTCATTACACAATCAAGAAAACATGAAATACAAAGAGATTGAGTTTAAAGGAGACAAACCTTGAAGAAATCCCTCCAAGTGCTCCATGAATCCCTAGCTCGAAATTGGTCATAGACCACTCCTATCTCCTTGCAATCAACTCTCAAAAGTGGTGGAGGATGTGTAGAAATGGGAGGTGGTGAGCTTCCCATGGAGGAGGACCTCCATGGAAGCTTTGGAAGCTTCTCTCTCTCTTGATTTGTGAAGAAGATGAAGAAGATAATGGCTCTCTTGTCTTTGTTTTTGTTGTGTCAAGAGAAGAGGAGAAAATTATGTATTTATAGTTAGGGAAAGTTTGGGGACGAATTGAGGTGCAAAAAGGACACATTTGCCCGTCTGAAAATGGCCTAAAACTGACATGTTGCGGTCAGGAATCAGGTATGTCGCGGTCTTGCAAGACGACACACCGGGTGACAGTGATTTTCGGGACTTAGTGTCGCGGTCGAGACACCAGTTTCAGCCTCGCGCACAGTTACGAAAATGTGTATATCTCCCTCTAGAAAACCCAGAATTGCAATCCGTAAAAACCGATGGAAAGAAGACTTCTGGGAATTTCTAAATATATAAATATATGAACGTGATTCAATCTGAGGAGGGAGATATGATCCCCAAAAGTTGGGTGTTATGCATAAAGCTCTCAGCCGCTGTCTTGTTTCCAGCCTTACGCACCGTTACGAAAACTCGTATATCTCCCTCTAGAAAGCCCGGAATTGCAATCCGTAAAAACCGTTAGAAAGAATACTTCTGGGGCTTTCTAAAAATATGTGGTATGAAACCCAGTTCACTATAAGGATGGAGATATGGACCCCGAAATTTGGCTTTGTAACTGTCATTTAAGCTCAAATATCATATGTAGGGAATATGTACCTACACAAAGCTCAACAAACACATTATATACAAAAATGCACTCAAAAATGAGAACAAACAATAGGTAATGGGGACCTCAAATAGGTATAATTATCGTCCGATCACTAACCCTTGGTCCAGTTTCAGTAACTCTAGAGCCGCTCCTGTGTAGGGAAGAACATAATTAAAGATTTAAAGTTGGTACTAAAAAAAATTAGGATCAAAGTTACATAAATTTTGTGGAATATGAAGAAATTAATAAGATAAAGATAGAGAGAATATTGATCACCAAAGTGCTCCCCTCCGACAGCAGCTTGGAGAGTGGAGAACCCATCCTCATTAATGCGGTGAGCATCATGGAGTTTCTTATTACCAGCAGAACCGATCGTTTGATTGGGTCGAGAAGCTAAGTACTTGACCACTTTGGTGCTCCCAAAACCAGCAGCTTTGAACAATGGTGTGTGGCCGGACATATTCCGCTCCAGAAGCTGCTCACCAGTAACGTAACCACCTCCCACCAAAAGCTTCACCGCCTTGATGTTGTGGTTGATGGCTGCCTCGTGAAGAACCGTGTTTTCGTAGGCGTTGGTGGTGTTCAAGACGCTGGCGTACATATGAACACTGACCTGGTCCAGTAATTGTTGAAGTGGCTCTTCCCTTTGGCTGTGGACAGCAATATGAAATGGATTGTCTTTGGCGACAGTCATTAGATATGAAATGCTAATGCCTGTTTCACATCTTGATCACTTAGCTAGTGAAGGAAAATGAAATTGATTAATGAATAATAAACCAAGAAATGGGTTCGATTCTCTCTCTCTCTCTCTCTCTCTCTCTCTCTCTCTCTCTCTCTCTCTCTCTCTCTCTATATATATATATATATATATATATATATATATTGGAAATTGTGAGGAATGTCATCTCTTTTTTTTGTCATTTGCAGTGATGTCACCGTTATAATAAGTTAAGTTTAAAATGCACCTTTTATGGTGAGCTACCGAAATTACCCTTAAATAATCGATATTTTATTCTTTAAAGACTGTCGTCCAAAAAA
This sequence comes from Dipteronia dyeriana, assembly GCA_032871835.1. Lineage (NCBI taxonomy): Eukaryota > Viridiplantae > Streptophyta > Magnoliopsida > Sapindales > Sapindaceae > Dipteronia > Dipteronia dyeriana. Next base: position 26,003,082 of record CM065300.1, on the reverse strand, counting down.
GTTGTCTGAAAATCAATCACCTACTCTATTTTTTCATCAGACTCCATTCCATATATTGCAGAAGAAGATAAATTAATATTTCTGATCTTCATTTCCATTTTTTATTGTATTTCTGTGTGGTATAACACTGTATGAACATGTTGTCTCAAATTTTTTATGTTGATGCTCTGGAATTGTAAACTTTTTACAAAGAATGAATGAACATGTATGCATATTTTTTTGTATATATATTTGGCCGAGTTGAGTTGTAGTGGTGCAAACAAGGTTTATAATCTTGGGCATAAAAGCTGATAATATTTTAAAAAAAGGTCGAAACATTTGTAAAAAAACTCAGAAATTTGAAACAAAGTCTCTATCAAATTCAAAAAAAGCTCGATCCAAAAAATAGATGTTGGATACGTAAAAAGAAAAGTTTGATCCCTCGAAAAAATGCTCGATCCTTGTCAAAAAAAGCTCGATCTCTCACAAAAATAGCTCGATCCCTCGAAAAAAGATTCGATCCATCAGAAAAAAAGCTCGATCATTGCCAATAAAAACTCGATCCCAAACACAAATAGCTCGATCCCTCACACAAATAGCTCGATCCCATACAAAAAAAGTTCGATCCCTCACAAAAAAACTCGATTCCTCAAAAAAAAGATCGATCCGTAAAAATAAAAGGTCGAGCCATATTTGAAAAAAGCTCGAGCCATATGAAAAAAGCTCAAGCCATATATAAAAAAGCTCGATTATGTAGAAAAAGAGCTCTGTCTTGAACAAAAAAAGCTCGATCCCGTTAGAAAGAGCTCGATCATGTACAAAAAAAGCTCGATCAGTTTAAAAAAAAGCTTCTTATCTTACACTTATGATTTTTGTTTAATCCTTTATAATTGTAAATTTAATATGAAATATTTTTTCCATATTAATGGTTTTTGATGTTGGTTTTGACAGGACAATGGATAGGGTGAGAATAGTCATATCTTACAACGGTCGATGGGAGCAATTACCAGACGGAAATCAGAGGTATTTAAGTTTCGATAACCAAGGTTTGTATGTGTCAAATAATTTGAGTTACGACGAACTGGTGTCAATCGTGCAAACCATTGTGAAGTTTGATGAGAACAAATACAGTGTTGAGGTACAGTCTCTATCAATTGTTCCTGGGACTACATGTCGTACATTTATAAGAAACAATGACTATGTTCAGTTTATGCTAGGGGAAGATAGGGTGATCCCTCAAGTATGTGTTAGTCTAATCGAGAGGCCAGCAGGAGGTGTCATTGGTAAAGATATCATTCATCCTGATAACACCCAACAATTTCGATCATCAGGCGGAAGCAACCAGTTGTTCACAGAAAGAAGTGGGATTGATGGTCAGGAAAACATATGTGTTGTCCCACCGGAAGTAGCCGCCCATGATAATAGACCGGGACCTCAATTCGACTATGTATTTGGTTATCATATTGATATGAATGGTAGACAGTACAACCACCAATACAATGAGATCTACAATGACATCAACAATGAGCAGAATACAGCACTGAATGTTGGGGTGAATAATGAGGTGGATTATGAGGGCAATTTAAATTCTGTAGAAAATGTAGAGGACAATCAGGATGATGCAGAACCTGTCGAAACGGAAAGACGTGTAAGACATGTACACAGATTTAGTTCTAGTGCACCAGATATAGCTAGGACCTCCGAGGGGAGGGCTAATGTAACTGCAGATGATTCTGATAATACCACAACATGGGTTATTTCAGGAGTAGAATCATACTCGTTTGGTATTTGTGGAAGCAGGAACTTGTTTGAAGATGAACCTACAAGCATGATATATAAAGGCCAGTTTTTTCCAACGAAAAAGGATTTGAAGAGACTAGTAGGCCATTTTGCAATGCGGCAGAACTTCGAGTGGAAGGTGAAAAGCTCCAATAAGACAATATTACATCTATTTTGTTTGATGGAAAATTGTACGTAGAAGTTAAGAGCGGTGAGGAGAGATGAAGGCACATACTTTCAAGTAAGAAGTTTTGTCAACAAACACACTTGTCCGTTAGAGGAAATTCACCGCTGGCACCGACAAGCTAGTGCAGTGTTAATTGGAGAAGTTATTACACCGAGACTTCAACAACAAGATGGTTGACTAATGCGTCCGAAGGACATAATCGCCGACATGAAATCAATGTATGGAATCCAAATCATGTACAGTAAGGCACACGACGCCCTCGATTATACGTTGTCACTGACATATGGAATGCATGAGGAAACCTTCCAACTGCTTCCATCATTTGGTTACGTTTTGGAACAATAAAATCCTGGCACAATCACTAACTTACAGTGCGACGAAGACGGTAAATTTCTATACTTCTTCATGTCGATTGGTGCCTCACTTAGAGGATTCTGGACGTGTATGCATCCAGTCATTGCCGTTGATGGTACCCATTTGAAGGGACGATTTCAGGGTACAATGTTTGTTGCAACAGCACAAGATGGGAACGAACAGGTGTATCCAATTGCTTTTGGGTACGGCGACTCAGAGAACAACCTTTCATGGGAATGGTTTTTGGATTGCTTGAAGGGTGCCCTAGGTCATATTGATGAGCTAGTTTTCATTTCTGATAGCCATGCAAGCATTGAAGCAGGGATTTCTAAAGTGTTCCCTTATGCCACCCATACCATATGTTGCTGGCACTTTGCTAAAAATATTAAAAAGCGATTTCATATGAAGGATGTTACCGTAATAATGGACAAAGCAGCCCGCGCATACATCGTGTTTGAATATAACCAGCATATGGAAGAGTTAAGAAACTTGCACCAGAATGCATATGATTATGTAATTGATGTTGGTCCACACAAGTGGTCTCGTGTACACTGCCCGGAAAGAAGGTATAGGGTGATGACAACTAATGCTGCAGAATGCATAAACTCATGCCTAAAATTTGCACGCCAATTGCCTATATTGACTCTGGCTGAGTTCATTATGAATATGCTGTAACGGTGGTTTCATGATCGTTATAGAGTTGTACAAACCATGCGTTATCAGTTGACCGACACAGCACATCTTGTACTCTTAAAACATGTGGAGAAGTGTGGTTATTTGACCGTAAATCCAGTCGACTGGAACATTTTTTCTATCAAGCGGTCTGAAAAACAGTGGACTGTTGACTTAGCTCGGAAGACTTGTACTTGCAACAAATTTCAAATTGATCATTTTTCATGTTCTCACGCCCTTGCGGCGGCACGGTACATTACTGAAACTTGGACTACACAACTTTGAAAACCTACTGATCATTATCTCGGTGAAGCTGATCGTTTTCAATGTTTTAGACAGGGAGCGAAACTTGGACTTCACAACTTTATGTGCGGACTACTACAAGAGACAGACACTTATTAAGGCGTACTCGGTTTCTATTATGCCGATGAGCCATCCTTCCACTTGGGTTGTGCCATCTGACATTGCCTAGAGGGTGATTTTGAATCCAAACTCCAGGAGACAATCAGGACGCCCGAGGGCGGGTCGCCATGTCTCTTCTTCGAAAATGACAACTACACAATCCTGTAGAAGATGTGGACAACCAGGGCATAATTCCAAGAGATGTCCTACTCCACCTATGATTAATGAAGGTACAAGAAGAGTCGTTCCCGATGAGTACCGTCGCAAGTGTATCATCTGCAATTCAATTGGACACAACAAACAAATGTGCCCTAACGTTGACTCTAATAGGGAATGAATGACAAAGTTTCGACCACATTGAAAACTTTTGGATGTGTATCATATTGTAATAATTTGGATTTGCAATAATTACTTATTAATGAATGAATTAATATTAATGAATGAATAATGAACGAATTAATATTCATGAATTAATTACATGTTTGTGTACATATAAAATGGGAATATACAAAAAATCACTTGGCGGGCCTGGAGTTAGAAAAAATATCCACAGCCATTTTCTCCCGAATGATCCACATGTCGTCCTCTAACCAATCAAAAGGCCTTCGACCCGCCAGTATGTACTTGATAAGTCTCAAAGTATGGGGACCACAGTTACCTCTGTAATTCGGGACATAAAACACCATTAGAAATCGTTCACAAAGAATATCTAAACACGTGAATGAAATAGAATGTCTTACGATTTCTTTTGTTGGGGGACTGTAGAAGTATGCACCAGGCTGACCAAAAAGAGCTAATTTTCCTAAGGGAACGCCCGACGACCAGCTCGTCGTGTTGTGTGGAACCCCGCGTCACTCAACATGGAGGTTAAAAACCACTGTAATGGCCGGACTTGCTGGTGCCTGATCTGATAAAGGACTTCCTGCCTCCAGGGGTCATAAATCTCAATCTTCCCGCGACAAAGTTCGACGCTCACCACCAGCCAATGTGGGCCCCAACGTTGTACGGAATCAGCACCTGTAATAGTTTTCATGTCGTGTTAGTTGAGGATATACGAACAATTTTATTTTTTAATCATCTCCATCATGTAACACTTACCAGGTCAACCTCGTGCCATGGGCGGTTTCCACTCGTGGTTGCTCCACGGACTATAAAAAGGTCCTCTTCCAACCATCGGGACTGTAACACATTCCACCTTGCCGTGGTCACAGCACCGTGCGAATCGCGAAGCATCATCCTCTCCCACATGTACAACATAAGTGGCTGTACAAGCATTGACAATATCGTATTAATAATAAATAACCAGAAAATCCGATTGGCTTCCCAAATGTTATACCTACTTACATAAAATTATTTATCCAACACGTTGATCCTCTGGTTGTACACATTGTGGAATCCTCGCTGACGCTTGCGACGAATATTGAGGTATGCATCCATATGCTGACAAACAATAAAACCACCGTAATTGTTAACAATTCAACAATACTTACACAAACGTTAATATGAAATTTAATAAGTACGTACCGTGTCCTCCAAGTCCATGAAGTTGGAATGCATACGCATGAACCATCCCGCGGTAACTGGTGCCAGCACGTCCACATCACGTCTGTTTAATGATTGAATTGCCTTAGCTATATATAAATTTGAATAAACAAGAAATGTACATCCATTTGTATTATAAAAAGTTGGACTCACTGTTCCCCGTTGATGTTCCTCTTGAAGGCCTTGTATGCCTCAAGGTGGTCAGCGTCCACTAGTCCATGGGGGTCAAAAATATGTTCCACGGACTTGGACCGTGTCCTCAACCTCTTTGGACGGCATGGATTTGTGTAAGGGTTCACCAACTGTCATCCGCGCTTACCTAAACGCTTCGATGTATTGGTAAGGGGAGTGGACCTCTCCGACGGCACGGACGTGCTGGGTGGGGGAGGGGACCGCTCCCAAAGCACAGACGTACTGGGTGGGAGAGGGGACCGCTCCGACGGCACGGACGTGCTGGGTGGGAGAGGGGACCGCTCTGACTGCACGGACGTGCTGGGTGGGGAAGGGGACCTCTCCGATGGCACGGAAGTACTGGGTGGGGAAGGGGACAGCTCCGAAGACACGGACGTGCTGGGTGAGGGAGGGGACCGCTCTGACGCCACATACGTGCTGGGTGGGGGAGTGGACCGCTGTGGCTGAATCGATGTGCTAGGAGGTGGGGGGATCGATGTGCCACCAGGTGGGGGGATCGATGTGCCACCAGGTGGGGGGATCGATGTGATGGGAGGTGGGGGGCCATCCCGGTGTGTACGCATGGTCGAACCTTGAAGCCCCCAGATCATATCCAATAACAATCGGTGTTACTGTTGACGATCCTCATCACTCTTCCGGATCATATCCAAAAACTTCAAGTGTTGACGTTGTCGATCCTCGTCACTCTTCCGGAGGCCTTCACGCACATCGTTCAACATTTCTACACACGGAGCCTGAAATCATGTATACATTGTTAGTAAAAAACTATCAGCACGTGTTAATAAAAAACACTAAACTATGTTTTCAACTTACCTCTCCATCACGTCCAACGCCCCCACGGGAATCCTCTGTAGATGTACCATGTTCAGGGGTGGAAAACCAAACCCGCCTATGCCTATGCCTATGCCTTTCTCGTTGAGGGTCTGTCTCATATCCTTCACTGTCACTGGGCCTTAAACCCCCAGCAGCGGGCTCAGATCCCTCACTGTCAATGGTCCTGTCTGTACCACTGATCCCGCCTAAGGTGGTCTGATCAGGGACCTCAGGCGGCATATCATCCATGTCATCTTCTATATACAGGCTCCCCCCCTCGTCTAGCCAGGCATAGTACTGTGCCTGTCTCTCAGCTGGTGTCTGCACCAGTTCCTTGATCGTAAACATCTGAAATATTAGTTAGAACAATGCCATTGTACAAATACTAACTAATAAAAACATTAACAAAATAAATACATACCCTGGTTTTGAATTGCTAGCTTGTTCCCTCTCGGTTGTTTGGTCAACTCCCACTTTAAAATACAGGGAGTCAGATCAGTAACCCTCCGGACACCGACCTCTTTGGCTAAAGCAGGGATCACCTCCAAAGCAAATATCTGCATCAAAGATAAGTACGATAAGTATCCATACAATTTTGGGCACCAACAATAAAGTACAATTTGTAGTTCGAACTTCTTACCAACAGGGCATGAGATAGACCGTATATGTTGTAAGTCTCCACCCTTTATACGTCAGCGCCCTTTTCCTGCTGGTGTCGCTCGAACCCGTCTCTTCACCCGTCAAGCGCATGCTTGAATAATTGAATAGAATGACTGTACACGTGAGCACCCCACTGGAACGTGTCGAACGCATCGAGCTCCTCAACCAGCCAAAACTGCCAAAATGGATTTTTGAATCTCTCATCCACCCCCATCAGTATCCAGTTCAGTATATATAAGAGGCAGAGCTTGACAACATCGTACTCCTTTACGAAATCTGTGCCGGTGATAACACCTCTAATATGCTCCAGTGACACCTCCTCGGCTCCAGGAAAGTACCGCTCATGTATGTCATTCTCCACTGCTATATATATGGTGGTCTCTGGTACAACTCCAAACCGCTGTCCGGTGATCAGGCAAAATTCCACCTTTAAAAACCTCACCGACTGGGTTCCTAACATGAAGTGCATCTCATCTGTGTGGCCGGTCGGATGGAGCTCCCTCAAAAGCAACCGATGGATAATACCACCGGAAAACTTCATCTCCTTATGCATCGTCGGGAAATGCCAGAAACATGACGCCATGAATCGCCGGCGGTCTTCATCTGCAAATTCTACAGGGACACGGTTCCACGCGTCTTCTATATGGGCGAGGGTATCAAAATGGTTGTGTCGTGTCAATTCGCCCTCGTACCAGTATCCTTCTGGAGTTTTAAGTGAATCCCTCAACCTAATTCTCATCTGCAATGTAACAGAAATACAACATCATAAAACAGAATTTTCTTAAAAAGCTCAATCCCTTTCAAAAAAGCTCGATTGATTTACAAAAAATCTCGATTCCTTTTCAAAAAGGCTCGATCCCTTTCAAAACAGCTCGATTGCCTTACAAAAAAGCTTGATTCCTTTTCAAAAAGGCTCGATCCCTTTTCAAAAAAGCTCCATCCCTTTCAAATAGACTCTATCCAATTCAAATACAGCTCGAACCAATTCAAATAAAGCTCGAACCTATTCAAAAAAACTCAAAACGTATTCAAAAAAACTCGATTCCTTTTCAAAATGGCTCGATCCAATTCAAAAAAAGCTAGATTCATTTTCAAAAAAAATCGATGCCTTTCAAAAAAGATCGGTCCCTTTTAAAAAAGGCTCGATCCCTTTTCAAAAAAGCTCGATCCCCTTCAAATACGCTCGATCTAATTCTAAAACAGCTCGAACCTATTCAAAAAAGGCTCGAAACGTATTCAAAAAAGCTCGAAACGTATTCAAAAAAGCTAGATTTATTTTCAAAATGGCTCGATCCAATTCAAAAAAAGCTCGATTCATTTTCAAAAAAGTTCGATCCCTTTCAAAAAGCCTCGATCCCTTTTCAAAAAGGCTCGATCCCTTTTCAAAAAAGCTTGATCCCTTTCAAATATGCTCGATCTAATTCTAAAACAGCTCGAATCTATTCAAAAAAGCTCGAAACCTATTCAAAAAAGATCGAAACATATTCAAAAAAGCTCGATATTTTTCAAAATGGCTCGTTCCTTTTCAAAAAAAGCTCGATTCTTTTAAAAAAAAATCTCGATTTCTTTTCAAAAAAACTCGATTTACCAAAACCTAATTTTCACAACAACAAAAAAACTCGCCTAAACAAATAAGCTCGATTCCCTTCAAAAAAGTCTCGAAAACCCAGATTTCATCTTCCTCAACTGATATTCAACCAAATTACAAACTCTAATCTAAACCACAACCATTTTCACATCTTTATTTTAACCGGTTTCTACAATTCCTATCAACAAAACTCAATTCTAACATGTAATGCAAGTTAACAACAACAAAAACGAGGAAAAAAAACAATCTTACCTTTGTCAATCGCAGCTCTTCCGGTCATTTCACCATCGATTAGTTTCCCGTCGGTTTGACTGTTGCTTCTCTCTGACTTAGAAAACGATAACTTCCTCACTGTTAAAATATTTCCAGGTATTTTTGTCTCAAACACTCTTTTGGTGCCTTTTAAACATACATTAGTAAAGTGGTGATATTTGCACAACACACCCCTCAAATAGTGCCAATAATTTTTTGACCTATATATATATATATATATATATATATATATATATATATATATATATGTGTGTGTGTGTGTGTGTGTGTGTGTGTGTGTGTGTGTGTGTGTGTGTGTGTGTGTGTGTGTGTGTGTGTGTGTGTGTGTGTGTGTGTGTGTGTGAAGCCGCATGTGTCTCAACTGGAATCGTGAAGGTCCATTTATTTTTTTTCTTTTTCTTTTTTAAATACAATTACTGTCGGACCTGACGAGATTAATTAAACTCTATAAACACGGTCCGGAATACTACTCCCACTATCGGGGAGAGGTTACATATGGATTACAACTCTCATAATCGGAGAGAGTATTGTTCCCACAAACCAAGAAAAAACTCTCCACACATGCTTGTAAAATGCACATGATGGGACTCGAACCCTTGATCACTATGCGTGAAAAGGAGATGCACAAACATATCTACTAAGAGGTGATGTGCGTAAAAGTCCATTTCTAACCCCGAAGATTCACTAAGATAAATAATACATTTGTTCAAAGCTGAATTTTTGGATAGTATATATATTCTTTTTAAAGTATTACAATGTTTTAAAATGTTTTAATGACGTTGATCCTAGAAAACAATAAATAAATAAAGTCGACCAAAGTTTATTACATAACTAGACATTCAGAACGGCTTTGTCATTGTGTAAGGTTGATCGAAGTTAATTTTGTAGCATTGTGGAATCGATTTTACAACGCTGTGTAATTAGAGCTTCTCCAACCCATTATCAAACACCACACCAATCTCCAAAACCCATCAGAAATGGCCTCTAACCCGCGCCATTCTCTTTGCAAAACTTCCGTTGGTGAACAGTGTCACGCAATACTGTGGTTTTGCATATAACCTGTTATGTTTTTCTTCTTTTTTTTCAAACTCAAAACTTTTAAATTATCACATTTTAAGCCCATTTAATAAAATTTATTTTGATTATATCCTTCATTTCAAGGTTTTATTTAATCACAGTTTTACCCTAATCAATTTAATTTATTTCAATTTGGTCCTTTTTAATATTTAATGATTTTTTTATGAATTAATTATTATTGTTATGTTTATTTATAATAAATTAAAATAAAGTGTATAATTACAAATTTAAAATGCAATTTTTTAAAATAAGTAATTTCATTCAATACAACGGAAATTAAAGCAAAATACATTAAGAACGAAATACAAACTTCATAGTGATAAAATAAATTACCACAATTTGGAATACAATAAAATGAAGAAAAAATAAAATATAAATTACAAGAACCCATTAGTAGTCTGGAAGACCATTTCCGGGTCCTTGAAGATTATCGAAAAAATCACCAAAAGACCCAGATTCATTTTGAGATCCCTTGTCTTGTTGCTGAGCTCGTTTTGCTGCAATTTTTAATTGTTGTTGATTCATAAACTCCTGTTTATTTGGATCAGTTATGGTATTCAAATCTATCATCATAATTTTGGCTTCACGATACTCCACTTTTCTCTCCAAAATATCGTCAAGTATTTCCCTCTGCATAGCTTTTCTATTAGAAAATTCCAAAAATTTCTCTTGTCTTTCTTTCAAAGTATTGAAGTCGGTTGACTTTTGTTCCTCAACCCTCCTTTTTGATTTTGCTTTCTTCACCCCAATGAGTCGTCGAGATGAACTACCCCCACCGTCATCACTACTTATATTTAAAGAAAACGGAGATAGTCCAGGATATACCATGGTGGGAGACTCTAGAGTTGGAGAGTCTTCTTGTGATGAAATGAAATGACCAATTTCCGGTTGAAAGGGTGATGTTACTGTCTCGTTGTCTGTAAATTTTTCCATGTCTTTTAGGATGGGCCACACATGGTCAAACCTGAATCCATGTTTATATTTGTTATCCTTGGATAATAAAAATTTTGTCTGGTTCATCTGTAAAATGATACAAAAATATTGTTAAAATCAAATATGAATTTGTTTTTTCTACAAATTGAATTTTAACAAATACTCACAATATCAGCTTCCGAGGCACCACTAGGGTTCAGCCTTTCAATATGTCGTATGCATCCTCAAATTTTCTCCATGGAAGTAAGGATAGTCTGCATGCGACATTGTAAACTTATTTTGATACGAAGTTCAGTGATAAAAGATGGTATGTTATTGTTGTAATCATTCTCCACTTGGGTCCAGAACATATCCTTTGACTGGTAAATACCTATGATCGGGTTTTGCGAAACAGCAAGATATATGTGACAAAGATGTGTGTCTTCTGCATTTGTGTATGAAAAACTTCTTTTCGTACACATTTTGTGGAAACAGGGATTTGAAGGGAAAAGTGACTTGGATAGAAAAGTGCTTTGAAGGTATAAGAGATTTGAAGCGAAACGTGACTTGGAAAATTCCAGTAGTTTGAATGTATAAAAGATTTGGTGGGATATGTTTAATTTAGTGTAGGTTGATATTTATAGAAACTTGGAGGTACTCTTTTCAGATTTCATCCTACGGTTCAGATGGTGAGGAAATCCATCCAATGGCTGACATTTGAAATAAGATTTCTTATCCTCATCTCTTGGGAAATGTGAAGATCAGACTCCTTGAATGAAATTATTGCTAGAATTTTTTTTTGTCCGTTTATACTTTTTCCATATGGGCTTGCAATTATTGTCGGTCACATGGACAAAGAGAATATATTTTTTAAAAGATTGAATCCTACGGTTCAGATGGTGATGCAATCCATCCAATGATTAACATTTAACTACTCAGATATCTTATCTTCATATTTTGGAAATGTGAAGATCAGATTCCTTGAATGAAATTATTACTAGATATTTTTTTGTCTGTTTATAATTTTTTCATGTGGGCTTGCAATTATTGTCGGTCACATTGACAAAGAGAAGATATTTTTTTAAAGATTGAATCCTACGGTTAGATGGTGATGCAATCCATCCAATGGTTAACATTTAACTACTCGGATATCTTATCTTCATATTTTGGGAAATGCGAAGATCAGATTCCTTAAATGAAATTATTACTATTTTTTTTGTCTGTTTATACTTTTTCCATGTGGGCCTTGCAATTATTGTCGGTCACATGGACAAAGAGAAGATTTTTTTTAGAGATTGAATCCTACGGTTCAGATGGTGATGCAATCCATCCAATGGTTAACATTTAACTACTCAGATATCTTATCTTCATATTTTGGGAAATACGAAGATTAGATTCCTTGAATGAAATTATTGCTAGATGTTTTTTTATCTGTTTATACTTTTTCCATGCGGGTATAAATAGACCTTGTAATTAGGTTATTTTGTGTGGAGTCAAGAAACACCATGTAACATCAGAGAGTGGAGAGAGTGGGTGAGATCCGAGTGAGAGACCCGTGGGAATATCCGATGAGGGATCAAATAAAATATCAGTGGATCAAGTTAGAGATTTGTGGGCGATATTCAGGGGAGACCTAGAGGATATTGGGGGTTCTTGGTGAGGATCTTTTTAGCGTGGTTTGGGGTTTGGGTGTGAGAGAAAATCCAAGAATATGTGGTTGTATCAATTTATCATATAGTGGAACTTTCTGTCTTCCTGATGGTCCGTGGTTTTTTACCCGATTTGGGTTTTCCACGTATATATTTGTTGTGATTGGTTTACTTCCTCTCATCTATTTTTCTGCTATTGATGTTATTAATTGTTATGAGTTATGAGCGTATATTAGGCACGACGATTCCGCGATTCATCAGTTCCAAAATCTCCCCCTAACAATTGGTATCAAAGCCTTGGTTTAGCGATGGCGGTTTCAAGTCTTTACGGGATGCCGTATGGAGGACTTGGTAGCTATGGTTTGGCAATGACATTTTTTCAAGTAAATACGGGAGATAGTATGGAGGACTTGGTGGTATTGGAATGATGATGATGGTTACCTAGTATGGTTTAGCAAAGGAGATACGTCTTGAAAGCGGTTTCGAACTCGGTGGGTTTGATGAAGAGAAGAATAGAGATAGAGAAGTTTTTATGTTTAGTTTTTTTGCTTGTGGTGACAGGTACAAGTCATGGAGATTCAATCTGGGTTACACAAGCCACAAATTGAATATTAAAAAAAAATTGAACGCTCGAAGTCTTTGGTGGTGGTGTGGGGCTTATCCGGCAAAGCACTCCCGGTTCTAGTAGCAAGTCTTTCACCATGTATGTGATAAATGTCTTTCACAAGGTTGAGTGATGTAATGATATGTTTATCCTTTTGGCAGTTTTCCTCACTGGTCATGGAAGATGATATGTTGCTGCTAGTAATCCATAATTGTGCACAATGCGTTGGTCAGAAAGTGATACAAGGTGTATGGTGGATAAGGATGTTGATGGCTAACGAACTCCTTGGTAATCTGACGTGAGAAGTTGCACCACAATTTCAGTAAGTTATTTTCAACGTGGTGTCGGAATAACGAACACAAAGCAAAAGGAAGAAAGAGAAAAAGAGTAGGATGGTTCGTTCCTAAGTGGTTATACATTGTGGTGAGGTATGTTGATTCTCGATGATGAGAATCGTAGTTGTGGAAAAAGATCTTGAGAATTCAAGTCAAATGGGAGAATTGATAGGTTTTGGTTCGTATTTTCAAGTAAACTCAATGTTAACCAAACAAGACTCAACTGATGTGGAGTTTCCTGGAGACATGAGATACATTTGGAAGTTGAAGATGGTGTTTGATGGAGGTTTGAAGACAAAGAAGAACTGAAGAACAAAATCTAGAAGGAATCGCGGTGTGGACCGCTGTTCTGACAGACGCATGGACCGCGGCATAGAGAGTGGTCATTTTTAGGAGGTCAAGCGCAGTGTAGACCGTGAAGGAGGCAAAGGCGTAGACGGCAGTATTCTGAGCGGTCATCTTCAGTGGCTTTCCACAGTATAGGAAGCAGGGGTGCACACCGCGACCTATACCGCGGAAATGACGTATCTTTCCCAAACAGGAATGTTGCATGAAAATAGGAAAAGTGTTTTCTTCTGGAAGTTCTTATGCTAATCGGAAAAGGAAAAGTTTGTCTTTATGAAGAATAGGAAAGTCCTATACTTGAAGGAAAAGGATTTTTTCTTAACAAGAAGACTTGTCATAAATAGGAAATAATATTTATGTGGAACAAGTAATTCTTGTACATTTAGGAGTATGATTTCCTTTTATCTTTAACTCCATGTAACTAGTATAAATAGACCTTGTAATTAGGTTATTTTGTGTGGAATCAAGAAACAACATGTAACATCAGAGAGTGGAGAGAGTGGGTGAGATCCGAGTGAGAGACCCGTCGGAATTTCCGAGGAGGGATCAAAGGAATATCAGTGGATCAAGTTAGAGATCCGTGGGTGATATTCAGGGGAGACCTAGAGGATATTGGGGGGTTTTGGTGAGGATCTTGTGAGCGTGGTTTGGGGTTTGGGGTTTGGGGTTTGGGGTTTGGGTGTGAGAGAAAATCTTGGAATATATGGTTGTAACAATATATCATATAGTGTAATTTTCTCAGTCGTCCTGACGGCCCTGTGGTTTTTTACCCGATTTGGGTTTTCCACGTACATCTTATATTGTGATTGGTTTACTTTCCCTCGTCTATTTTTCTGCTATTAACTTTATTAATTGTTATGAGTTATGGGTATATATTAAGCACGATGATTCCGCTATTCATCAATTCCAAAATCCCCCAACATTAATATAGCTTTAATTTGAAGTCCTTTGGTGCTAGTCATAAACAAACAAACAAAACAAACAAAAAAAATTCTTAAAATTCTTTCTAAATGATATGACGTGTGAAGTGTCAATATCTTATAAATCGTGATATGATATTAACATCTCATAAGCAGCATCATTTGAAAATGAATTTGGAACAAATAATCGAAACACCTAGCATACTCAAAAATTAAATTATTACTGGTGCATGTGTAGGTTTTCCAAAATCAACTACACATCTTTGCATAATCACAAGAATTGAACATGCAACCTTATGATCAAAATCCACAAGCCTTTACCAACAGAACTACTCAAACTCATTGTTAATGATTTCTTGATTTAAATGTATATATAGTTATATAGTTATATAATGATTAATGCTAAACGTCCCAATTTTTTTTTCCAAATTCTATTCTAAATGATGTGGCACGTGAGGCGTCAATATCTTATAAATCATGAGATTATGAGTTGACTGATGTGATGTTGACACCTCACGTGCCATATCATTTGGGATAAAATTTGTAGAAAAAAATGGAACGTCTAGCATTACTCTTACATAATTTGTATAATATAATTTAAATCCGCTTATATAATTTAAAATAAACTCATATATATAATTTAAAATAGATGCATATATGTATATAATTTAAATAAAATCATATTTAATAATAATACATAAAAACGGATTTATGAAAAAAGAAAAAGATAACAAGAAAACAAAAGAAAAAAATTCAAAAATAAATCTTTTTTTAAAAATAAATTCCTTTTTCAAAAACTAGAAAAATATTTTATTTCTATTTGATATAAACTTTAGAAAAGCAAAGCCCATAAATTGAGAGGGAAAAAGAAAATCAAAAACGAAAATGAAAGAAAGAAAAATAAAAAATAAAATCCTTTTTTTTTAATTGTTTTTTCTTTTGTTTTCTCTTTTTCTTTTTCTTTTTCATAAACATGTTTTTATATATTATTATTAAAGATGATTTTATTTAAATTATAAATATAAGCTTATTTTAAATTATATAAATATATTTAAATTATTTTACACAAATTTCATAGCTATATAACTATATATATATTTAAATCAACAAATTAGCAACAGGGAGCTTGAGTAACTCATGTGGTTAGACGGGGAAAATGACCAATATTTTAGTTTTTAATAGAGAGATTGACCATTACTAAAATTAGAGGGAAGAAAGTATATAATCTGACAAACTATAGAGAGAAAATGATCATATCCATTCAATTAACGGTATGCAATGGGTTAAATAAAGTCCGTTAATGGGCCTCGTAAAGGCCGAAGACCAAAAAACCATGGATTTTGTTTGGGTCATTAATTGTAGGCCTAAACTTCAAAGACTGATCATGAATTAAATGTGAGCCCAATTATATAGATGTTTTGTGTAGATAACAAAATGGGCCTCTCTCCAAAAGATGTTTTGTTACAACTTGGTAACTTACATTACATTATTACAACTATCAACTATCAACTATCAACATCAACTCTTTCTTATAAATTATAATAAACAACCTTAGTTAAATCGTTAAATATATGGGGACTTATCCGTGGGAGCTACATTTTGGATCGTACTTATAATAGTTGATTATGAATTCTCGACATATCTTGATATTGGTGTGAGATTTAAAAATCGAAAAGAAAAATTGTCGTATGATATTCGGAATCTTGATTTAGTGCAACCTTTTTTTTATTATTTTGTTTTTGGGTATGTGTTTGAATTAATTTACCCACGAAGAAAACCTATGTTAGGATATCAGCAAACATAATGTACATTAAAGTACATCCTAAGCATATATTTTAATTAATATTTATGAGACCTAGCAATCTCTAATCAACATTTTAGCCACCTTTTAACCCTAATAAAATATTTTTTGAATATCTCTCTCTCTCTCTCTCGCTATGTTGGTTAGTTGGATTACACAATATCATCTCTCTAGAAAAAAAAAGACAAGAAAAGAAGAAAGAAAAATTGACCAAGAAGAAGAAATAATGTTTTGGCTCCAGTTTTGTAAAGTGTTACCTAGGGATTTTTCATTAATTATATATTATTTGATATCTCCAATTAATTAAAGTACATCAAACACAACTTTATATATATATATATATATATATATATATATATATATATATATATATATATATATATAATATATATCTTCCCATAAAACAAACAAACAAAAATTGCCCAAATTATTCTTATAAAAAAGCAATCTTGAATCCCCAATAATGTCATAAAATAACATATATATAACATAACATATACCAAATGATGTATTTATTTATCATACCAACTTTTTTTTCAAATAATAATTGAGGCGAAAAAAAGTTATATAACAAATGGTTGGACGATCTTTTTGCATGTGAACACAATTAAGAAGAGAATAATTGCAACAAAATAATAAAATAAAATAAAAACTCAAATTCAATTAAATTAATCATTAAAACAGTAGGTAACCAGTAAGCATCACATATTGTAACAAGTAACAACACAAAAAAGAAACTTGTTTGCAAAGACAGGGATATTTAATTGGTGATAAAAAAAAAAACAAGTTTTAATTTTTATTTTTGATATCAAGTAAAAAGTTGGTCGAAGACATGATAAAATCAATTGTTACAGGTACAGTCTAGAATGTAACTCATGTTATAAAAGAAAGGTCTTCCTACACTTTACGATTTAATGGACAAAATTAAGACTCAAATCTCTATCACATAAATGAAGAGAAACGTATAATGGCAAGTAGACTTATCGTCGGTTCCGGTTCCGGTTCTGCCCGGTTCTGGTTTCGGTTCTAGAACCGTTGGTTCCTATCCTATTCCGACGGTCTGTCTTTTTTTTTTTTTTGGCTATAGACGGTTCAGTAAAAAAAATTAAAATAAAAAAACTGATTTGTTGGAACCGTCCGGTTCCAACAAATCAGGAACCGGAATCGGAACTGCTACAATACACGATTCTGGTCCAGTTCCGGTTCCGAACCTTCAAAAACGGTTCAGTTTCAATTTTCGATGGTTCAGTTACGGTTTGATTCACTGGTTCGAACCGAACTGCCGATATGTCTAATGGCAAGCCACTAAGGGGCTAGGGCCCATCCCCTTCTGATCCAATTTTTGTTAACAAATGTAGTTAAATGTATCTCATTTTTACCATAAATTTATGTATATTTACATTTTCTTTTAAAAAAATTGTCATACCCCTTAAAACCCTTTATCTTGGAGAGTGACCAACCACTTTTTCAACCGTGGTTGTGGGATAATAATAAAATCAAGTTGCACAAGGATAGAAGTTATTGTATTCAATACAAAGTACTCTTGACAATGTGATCCATAATCAAGAAAATTGTGTTGTGTACCACCCAAGATTTAGTGCTATGAGCCATGTGGGTTCGAACCCATAGGACCCATGCCTGGACCAATATGATTTTATGGCTCGATTTGTTTACTCTATGGAGCATTGGGTTCTGTTTTCACTAGGGAGTAATTATGGGACGACCCATCTTCTTCTTATGTTTTCTCACCTACTATTTTACCATTCCAACAAGGTTGACCTACAATGTCTAACATTCAAATTTCAAAGTTCAAAATTCGTACTAATTCATCTGGATCTATCAAGATTAAACATGAATGGATAGGATGATTACTCTCATAACTATGGGTGTAAACATATTTTTTTTCTTATGAAAAAGTAATTACACACTAAAATAAAAGAGTTTGGACGGTCAAATTCAGAATACAATGAAACTTAGTGTTGATCGGTGAATTTATATATTTTTTAAAGAGTTATAAAAAATCCAGAGAAACAATCTTGGGAATATGTCTCTATAACTTTTTTTTTAATGATAAATGTGTGAATACCCTATTATAAAATATGAAATGAGTTTATTTAAATATGTTAATATACCATATAGTCGAAGTCGATATTATGACTTTTCCATTCTTGTAATGAAACCAAGAGCAAGCATGCATTTTGTATGCATGTTAATATACAATGGATTCAATATAAATCTTTTATATATATATATACGAATTTAAACTTAAATCTCTTCTTTAATAATCTCAATCACTATAATAAGTGGCAAATTCTATATACATTACATACAAAATAAAATTTTGTTAGACAAACGTAACACATTCCAGATTCCCATCCCGTCCAAGCATTATTTATGCATAAAGAGCAACATATAATAAGAAAATGAAATGTTGAGTAAACAAGTTGATTTTGGAAAAACATCGGAAGCAAACAATTAAGCAAATGGACCCTACTGAAGTCATATTCATGCCAAATCATACGTCATGTATGTGTTTGCTTTTGTCATTTTTAAAAATATATATATTAAATAATTAAAATTGTAATTAGTGATAGAGATGGTGCTCTGCTTCTGACAATCTCCGCCATGCAAAAGAGATTTCCATTATTTTTTTGTGAGGATTAAAAAAAAAATATGAAAACAACAAAAACAAACACTTTCATCTCCGCCACGCCCCACCACCATTAAATGCATGAAAAAAGGTTGAGATTTCAGTTGCATCCATGTTCTTGCTAGTTGCTACCACATCTAGCATTCATTAAGTCTACCATATCTTGTACCAATTCCTAACGTAATTTTATACATAGAACACACTCATTAAGTCTATTAACGTCCGGGTTCGAATAAATATATATACTCTATTAATATCTGGATTCGACTGAATATATATATATATATATATATATATATGTATGGATTTTGTAAGGGACTCCAACTCACGACCTTGTCGTTTAATCGCATCTACCACCACATCTCTATCTCTATCTCTTAAATAGAGTTCTAAAATGGAATATTCTTCTCATATTTCATTATTAAAAAAAATTCACTCCCACCACACTCCCTATCTTTAGAACAATACTTGAACCCCACTAATGGGATGATGTCATGTGACCTATTTTATTAGATAATTGTAAAAAAAAAAAAAAACAACATTGTAACACCCCATTATATACTTGGCCACTGGTCGTGGCCATTACCCAAGTATTTTTCCTATCTTTATGTCTATCTCAAATTCTATATATTATCTTCAAATAACTTTTATTTCCATTCATATTTTTTTACTTTCTTTAAGAAATTATAGTTCAACTAAATTTTAACAAATATTAGTTTTAATAACATTTTTAATTTTTTTACTATTTATAAAAATCTAATATTTTATTAGTGTATGAATTTTTTATAACTAATTTTTTGGTTCTAATATTTTTCAACTATTTTTTTCTAACTTACTTATATCTTTTCTAACAATTTTCAATTAATTTTCCCAACCTAATTATTTCTTTTCTAACCTTTTTCAACCAATTTTTTTAATCTAATTTTTTCACCAAAATACAATAATACCCAACTATGAACAACTCGTCTTTTTTATATAATCGTTTGATAAAGAGATGTTAATAATAAATGTGAAGGAAAATGTTACTATTATGAATTATCACATTAATTTAGTATAAACAAATATTTCAATCGGTTGTTGTCTTAAAGTAATTAAATTTATTTTGATAAAGAGATGTTAATAATATTGTTGCAAGTTTTTGTTTTTTTTTTCTATCCTTATTTTGATTTTTTTTATGTTATTGTAATTTTTAATGTTAATATTTTTTATTTTAATACTATGTTTCGGTTTTTATTTTATTACTAACTTATAATTATTAATATGTAATAAGAGATTTTTTTATAACATAATATTTTTTTTATAGAAAATTATAACAAAATAATAAAATGAAAATGAGGAAAGCATAATAAAAAAGTATTAATTAATATTAAATATTGGACTCGTTTTAAAGATCTAGATGAAACATTTTTAATGGTATAATTTTTATGTCAATAAAAATTTTAACTTAGAATTTATTTTAAATTAATTGAATTTAATGAAAAATGTAAAATGATATAAATAGAATAAAAAATGTTAAAAGTGAATTTAGAGTATGAGATTTGGTCCTCTAAATTTAGAGTATAATTTTAGAAACTCTAAAAAAAAAAAATCTTGGAGACATAACTTTGGAGTACGGTGGAAGCAACCCATACTCAAAAAAATCTTGAAAATATGAACTTAGAGTATGGTGGGAGATGCTCTTAAATGTTTACCACCAGACCAATCTCATCTCGATAATTTTCAATCATTTTATTTTTCTAAAGGAATCATTCAAATTCATAAAGTCAAAAGGAAAGATTATCAACAAAATCAAATTACAAACAATATTTTGCCATCATTATGGCTAATTATTAAAAAAAAAATCTATCTATGATAAAGTGAAAAAATATATTGGTGAGATTAATACAGTAAATTAATCATTAGCTAACAAAGAGAAAAACTTAGAAATTTTGTTTTTAAAAGGTTGAAAGCAATTAATTTTTGTGCATATATTGCAACAACAAAAAAAAACCCCAAGATATTTCAATGCAATTTTTTACATATCATACCAAATTTAGATCTATAAATTTAAACTTTGAAGTTTTTAGAGTTTTTTTTTTTTTTTTTTTTGTTACGGACATAGACAACAAGATCCAAGATATTTCAATGTAAATTTTCCAAATGTAAGACTATACGATTAATAGTAAAGTTGAACAAGATACCGATAAGAAGTGAAAATTACATCACCTATATGATAGTGATAGTGAAAATTGTTATAGATTTATGAAATTCATGGTGAGAGGGACAGCACATAATTTCTACTGGAAATATACAAATTAAAATTGATTTCAATTGTACATATATGTAGGGTAAATCCAAAGAGTTTGAATCAGAAAATCTTATAGTTACCATTGCCATCGCCTAGAGATTGTAAACTTTGTTTTTTTGCAATCTTTTTTTGAGTTCTTTGTGGTTTTTCTTTTTCCTCATAAAAAGCAATTTTGTAAAAAGCAATAAGCAGGACACCCATTTGTAGTGGCATCGGCAGCGTTATTGTAGCTGACAAATACTAGAAGCTAAAATCTAAATAGACTTTTAAAAAAAAAATCTATGTTATTATTTCTTGATGTGATTATAATTTGTGGGCAATCCTAAAACCCTAGATGGGTTATTATTCAAAGGTTGACACGTTTTTTTTTCAACATGTATTGCATTATTTTCATTGTTATTATTAATGGGTCATTCTTGATTTATGTCTTTATTTTTAATTATTTAAAAAACAATTAGTATATATATATATATATGAAATTTTGTATCAAATTATTAAATATCTCTAACAATCTATCAACCTTTCTATATATCACAATCAACAATGTTTCCATCCACTCACATATTAGCAATCATATGTTATGTCGTCCTAAAACACTAACATTCAAGAAAATTATAAATAACGATAATATTTTTGAGAAATCAATTTAAAAACATCAGCTAATATCTCCAATATTTTGAAAATATAGGTGATATTTCAATATTGTTATCAAAATTTCTAAAATTTTGAACTCCCGATCTTTTTCACCTAATCTGATAAATACTCCTTGCTCAAATCTTTATAATATATTATAATGAAAAAAAAAACAATAACACTGAAATTTTAACTATATATTACTGTTTTTTTTTTCTCATTCCTAAAGCAAATACAAATATATTTTGCTGTTTGTATGTGATGTCTAAAATCTGAACTCTGAACTCTGACCCTAAGACAGGTACTGTACATATATAGTACTATCTGCTTTATTATTAGTTTTTTTTTTTTTTTCTGACTTGTGAAAGTGATTGAAGACCTTTCCCTATTTATTACATTCTTAATCTTAATCTTAATCTTAGCTTTAATTTACTTGTTTTTGCTTCTGTCATGTCTATGAAACTTCTGACCCCATCTCTGACCTTTCCATCTTTAACATTTTATATTTATATTTTTAAAAAAAAAAACTTATCGATTAGCTAGTCTGATATGATATCACTCACACCACATCAACAACACATCATTTTTTCCTGACCACAAATAAGAATTTGTCACCATACCATTTGTTGGTGAAGACTGAGGAAGCTACTATGGCGGTCCTTAATTAGATGTACATGAACCAGATCATTTGAAAAAGATTCAACTGAAATACAACATCTCTTCTTTAAAAAAATATAATAAAAAAATGTGACATCTTTAATAAAAAGTATATTAAGATTTTAGTCTCTCTAGACTCTAGTTATCGTTAATCTGGATATAATCTACTAGCTTTTAAAATTATTAACTTCAGTACTTCTGTAACGGTTTCCGTTAAATGATAAAGTCAAAACGCAAAATGACCATGCTGCCATTGGCACCTATGAAAATACCCTTATACCCTTCATAAAGTGGGTTATTGGACCTACTAAACACACCCCAACTCAGATCCAATTGCACCCTAAAACAAGCCAACTTAGGCAACTGAGCGCACCCCTAACATTGCTAAGCATACCTCATCAGCGTGACATCACGTCGTCTTCTTTGGCCTTATCATCACCAAATTCCAAACCATAACCAGATAATCCAAATCTGTTTCAAAAAAAACAAACACTCATATCATCACAACAACCAAACCTAGATGGCTATAACCCAGATCCAAATCATCATCAAACCCCCATCATCATATACACCAAAGTCAAATCCCAGATCAACAAACCATACCACCAGCGAATCCACATCGGTTAGACATCAGTCAAACACCCATAACCACTTCATCTTCCTTGTCGTCGTCAACCAAATGAGCCAGCGACCCAAACCACATCCAATAACGAGATAAAACCCCCCATCACCACTCAAATCTCGCTGCCACCGTAAAGCCTTCCCATTTTCGTGATGACTGGTTGCTCTACCACGATTGAGAATGCTTCAGACGATGGAGATGGACGAGATCGAGAGGGATATGTTATATATATATATATATATATTGAGAGAGGGATTCAAACGAGAGAACATATTTGGAGATGTGTGGCTGGTGGCGGTTTCAGGTTTGGTGGCCGGTGGTGTTCTCCATAAATAGAGATGTGTGGAAAAGTGATGTATCGATGATGATGATGACAGATTTGGATAGGTTGTGTGGAGAAGTGATGGTGATGATGATGATGTTGAATCGATGATGATGATAACATATTTGGATGGCTGGTGGTGATCTCCGTCAATGGAGATGTGTGGAGAATGAAGATGAAACGATTTTTTTTTACACAGGTGATGGTGATGATGATCATGAAGAATCATTTTTAAAAAAAAAAATTGTAATTTTTTTTTAGTTTTTTGTAATTTCTTTTTTTTTCTGTTTTAATGTTTAATATTAATTATTTTAATATATTTTTTAATTTTAAAAAAATATATATTATGAAATACCATTTTTACTCTTATTTATGAAAAAGCTTCTAAACATTTTCATCAAATTTCCCATATTGCCCTTGTTGATCTAATGAAAGTCAACGGAAATATAACGGAATTGAACAGTAGGAACTTGAATAGGTATTTTCAAAGAACCAGTGGACTAAAGTTAGCATTTTCAAAAACTAGTGGACCAAATCCAGATTAACGCTAACTAAAAAGACTAAAATCTTAATATCCCCTAATAAAATAAAGGGCATTTATTGTTTTTCTCCCTAACATTTGAGTTAACGTCTTTTTACCTCATCTGTTTTCATAATTACCTAATTTGTCTGCTGTTAGGGAACTATTAAAAAATTAATTTAAATCATGAAAATCGAGGGGTAAAACGATGTTAACTCAAACTCGATAGGGAAAATAATAATTGCCCTAAAATAAATTAAATAAATTAACACTTTCGAATCATTTAGCATTTCATTTTAATTACTTTATTAAAAAAAATAGAAAAGCTTTATAAACCAAGAATCAAACACGACCAGGAGCGTCCATAAGAAAGAACTTATGGATGCAAGGAGGGAAATCCTCCCATCAAAAACAATCCTCGTCATTAAAGAGACTCTGCTTAGCTAAGGTACGGGCTACAAAATTAGCTTTCCTAGAGACAAATTTAAACTACAATCGGGTAATTTTTACATTAGACGATGAATTTCATCAATAACCAGACCAATTTCAGACTCACGGCAATTCATGTCATTAACAAAGCCAACCACAATCGTGGTATCCGACTCGATCTCTAAGGGCATCAAACCAGTATCGCAAACCAACTGGATTCCCTTAAGAATTGTGATCGCCTCTGCAACCATTGGGCTATACAATGCTTGAATTTGCTAGGTGTTTGTGGCCATAACGTTGTCCACGGAATTACGGATAACATTGACAACCCGTTTACCAAGCTAACCCAACCCAACCCAACCCCATTTAGCTCTACCCAACCCAACACAAATTCGTTGGGTTCGTGTCGTGACCTAAATTGTCAGGCCTAGACATAAGTATTATATTTTTTATTTGGTTACAGTAACTATGTAATGTATTAATACCATTATACATTTATACTAACAATGGTTGAAATTACAAAAAAACTCGTGACCAATTTCAAATAAACGTGTAGAATACGTTCTTATTTTAACTAAATGGTAACGGAAAAAAATAAATTTTAGGGTTGAATATTATCTACAAAGGAAGGAGGAGAAAGGTGGGGTATGTGTTTGAGAGAGGGGACCATGTACAGTTAATGAAATAATGGTGTTTTTGCCTTCACATGTCTCATCATTTTGCTTGCAAACAAACACCATTAACAAAAGGCAAAATATCATATATCCTCCTCATCAACCATATATTTGCTTCTCTTATCTTCTCTCTCTCTCTCTCTCGATCGCTCTACCTATCTATATGTGTAATGTGTTAGATCCCTCAACAAAAGTCCCCACTTCATTCTTCACCACTACTAACTATTACAATATATTACAACCAAACACTTACCCATCCATCAGACCTTTGCTTTTGGGTCCACTACTTAAACTTGTCATCTTCTTCTTACAAACTAATCTTGATTATTTGCATGGTTGATGATTAATTCATTTCCAACCGTGTGATCCTAATTTTAAATATATTACATTGATCTCCTGTATAATAGAAATGGTGAGGAATGTCACATATTTTTTATTGTGTCGTAATGATATCACCAATTTAATAATTTATGTTTAAAATACACTTATTATGGTGAACTACCTAAATTGTCCTTAAATTTTATTTTGTGCTTCCATATACACTGTAAAAAATAAAAGTTATCTGAAAATCGATCTCCTTATTTTCTTTTATGTATTTGTGACTGGTTTAACAATATATCAGTTCGTTTATGAACATGTAGTCTAAAGAATTTGCACGAGGTTTTTTTTAATAGTCCAAGATTTATTCTATTGTTCCAAGTTTCTTTTTTAATTAATTTCCGAGTTTCTTTTTTATCGATTCGAACTTTTTTTGTATTGGTCCGACATTTTTTTTCTATTAGTTCGAGTTTTTTTTTTATTTTTTCTGAGCTTTTTTTCTACTGATTCGAGCTTTTTTTTATTAGTATGAGATTTTTTTTTGACTATTTGGAGATTTTTTGGAAAGAATTCAAGCTTTTTTGTATTGGTTCGAGCTTTTTTTATATTGGTCCGAGTTTTTTTTCTATTAGTTCGAGCTTTTTTTCTATTGATTCGATTTTTTATTTTATTGGTCCGATATTTTTTTTTTTTTGAATATTTACGAGATTTTTCTAGAAAGAACTCGAGCTTTTTTTGTATTGGTTCGAGTTTTTTTTTATTTGCCCGAGTTTTTTTTCTACTAATTCGAGTATTTTTTAAAAAAAGTTCCGAGTTTTTTTCTATTGGTCTGAGATTTTTTTTTTTTTTACTATTTGCGAGATTTTACTAGAAAGAACTCGAGTTTTTTTTTTATTGGTCCAAACTTTTTTTCTATTAGTTCGAGTTTTTTTTAAAAAAAATCCGAGTTTTTTTAAAAAAAAATCCGAGTTTTTTTTCTATTGGTTCGAACTTTTTTTCTTTTGATCCTATATTTTATTTTTTTTACTATTTACGAGTTTTTTTTTTAAGAATTCGAGTTTTTTTTATTGATTCGATTTTTTTTTCTATTGATTCGAGATTTTATTTTTTTAAGTTTTGACTATTTGCGAGAACCCAGAATCTTTCTCAAATCTTGTATCAACACACAACAAATCAATTTTTTTTTAAATAAAAAAGCTTCGGGGGCACTGCCCCATGCCCCTCCTCCCCCGCGAGTTGATCGGGCAGCTCGACCCCCGAATGCGTCTGTATAGTGCTTGAGTTGCAATAGAACTTTCTCTCCCTATTTCACAACTCTCAGGCCCTGCTTGTTATATAGGATTGGACAAATCTTAGTCTAATATTATGTTTGGAAGCAACACCGGACTGGATAAAATAATCCAGTGGGACCCAATTTTAGTGAAACAGTCCCATGTTTTGTGGGATAAACAAACCCACCAAATTGGTGGGTTTAGTTGTCCTGTGATTATATTTTTTTTAAGATTTTTTTAATGCACTATCAAAAATAAAAAAATGTAAATCAAAACTCAGAAAAAAAAAACAAAAAAAAAACCCAGAACTATAATATTCTGGAAACCAAAAATAAAATCGAACCCACAAACTTAATATTTTGAAAATCTAAAAGAAAAAATCAAACCACCTATATCTAGAATCGAAAAAATAAAATAAAAAATAAATAAATTCAATATCTTCACATTCCAGATTCAACCTAGATCTAAAATCAAACTCAACCCATATGATGACGATGATATAGAAATGGTAATGATGATAGCGAATTATGAAAAGAGAAAGTTTTATAGTTTTTTAATTTTTTAATTTAATTTTAATTAGTTTTTTTATATTTTTATTTTAATTAGTTTATTTTATTGTTATTTCTGTTTTAAAAATAAATTATTATATTTAATCCAATCTCATGTTTCACCAAACAAAACATGGTATTAATTTAATCTAGTCCCATATTTCTCCAAACATAGCATAATATTAATTTAGTCAAATCCAATCTCATTTAATCCTAGTCCCATCTTAATACAATACAATCCCATAAAATAGTCCAATCCAATATCGCGCACTAAATGGGGCCTCACTGTTAAAAAATTGAATGAAAGAAATCTGATGGAACAACTATTATGGGCATTTTTGTCCGTTCACCATAATAGGTGTCTTTTAAACATAATTTATTAAAACAGTGACAATGTTGAAATGTCACCTCTAAAAAATGATATTTAATTTTTGAACCCTTCTTGTATATATACATTATACAAGTCCAACCCCAATTCTATCCCTTATAGTATCTCTAATGCAAAAATGACTTGAATATGAATTATTGTTGATATGACAACAATGTTAAGGAACTTGCTTCCCATGTGGTATAAATATAGACTCGATAGACGATCAACTTAAAATTTTATCTCTAATACTTTTGTTTAAAACACATTTTATTTTAATGACGTATCCAAATTTATTTCCTATTTCTTTTTTATTTAATTATTTTATTTCCTTATAAAAAAATACTTATAAAAAAATAAATGAAAAATTAATGTCAAATTTAAATATTTACTGAATCAGCCTAAAAAGGGTTATACAACAAACTGAAAGTAGACGGTCGTGTTGACAAAGTCTACATTTTTTTAATTATGTCAACTTAAGGTTGAATATACACGGTTGCATTGGGGAAATATTTTTTAAAAGAATATCTATTAATCTTATTTGACATCTATTTTTTTCGTAAACCACGCTTGCATTAAAGATACTCTTAGAGGATATCTATCGATCATTAAATTCCATGTTTACATAAATTACATTAATTTTTTATAGATATAATATATATATATCCTCAATATCTTTTGTATTTTAGAGGTACTCATGTCAAAAATATTATTGAACATTCATAATGTTTGAATGGTTTTGGTGATATTTTCGTATTTCCACTGATATTTCTATAAATTCAGACATTGATATTTTCACTGAAACGGTATTTATTCATTGCTTAGATGTAATTTAGTTATATACAATTTCCCATCAATTTTTTTAAAACTAATTCCCTATCAGTTTTATTAATCAATATTTGAGGTAAAATTTTCAAGAAATGTCAAATATTTTGTCTAAGAATTCATAAAATTCACTAGAAAAATATTATTGAGTTATTGTACATAAAATATTTGTAAGTTTGTTTATAGACTAATACTAGACGTCCTAATTTGTTTTTTTCAAATTCTGTCACGAATAATATGGGATATGAGGTGTCAACATCTTATAAATCATGAGATTATATAGTCATTGATGTAATACTGATACCTCACATACTACATTATTTAGATAGAATTTGAGAAAAAAAATTATGGCGCCTAACATTACTCTCCTTTATATTTTCTATACATTTATTTCAAATATATGTTGGTACCAGTTAAAGCATTGATAGAGAAATAACACTTTCTTGTAATTTACATTAAATATTCTTGAGGGGTCTCTTGAAATTTGGACATTTTCATTTGTTGAATAATATGTTCTTGATAATAGGTTTAATTAGACACTTGTGATGAGAAATGATTATAATGGATTGTCTTCTTGACTTTATTTCATCCGACGGTGGAAATTAATTTGTCATCAATTACAGATTTACAGGCTGATTACTGATTAGTGGGACCCATTGAAATCAGGTTGGTTCCCGTTTAAACTGCCAACGTGTCCGTTTTTGATTGTCTTTCGTGAGGTCCTGGGGTGTTCTAGTAATTTCAACACCATACGGCAGCGTTTTTGGCTGGTGGTGCTGATGATGAGAGAATTCTTATACATAACAAGATATGTATCAACACTTGCTGTTTCAATTTATTTGACTACGATGTTTCAATTACTTTCATTATTGTTACTAATCCAATCTTGTCATATTTTAAGCTTCAATGTTGCTTTATCAATCATAAATAGTTTCAAATTCAAAAAAATAAAATAAAATAAAATTGTTATACTGTTATTTGTTTTTTAACATAAATAAAATACGGACACCAAATATATTAAGGGTCAGTTGAAATCTATTGAGATCTAACTTAATATGTACGATTGTGCGGTTTATATGTCTACTTTCACACCATCAGAGAAATACGAGACTCATCTTTCACCACAAACGTGGAACATTTGAGTTAAGAGATAATATGTAATTGTTTTTTATGTTTTATGTTTTTTATGTTTTTTTTAAGTATCCATATAATTATATGTTTTCGAAGTTCAATTGAAATCTCAGGCAGCAAAATGTCATCAATATCATATTAATGATCAATCATATCTATTAAAACGATCCAAATACTTTTTTTCATAACAGATTACATGGGTATTCTCACAACAAAAATGAGAGGTCTTCTCACACTTACTAAATTAATTTGTAATCTTGTTTTAATAATCACAAGCTCTCAATACATTTTTTCTTTCAAAAATTAATCTCTCTTCTTTCTACCAAATTTGAAAATATAATTTAAATCTACTCACTAGATTTAAAACAAAGAAAAAATAAAATACAATATTAAACCTCGTATAATTAAAAGTCACATTATCTAAATACCATTCAAGATAAATGACATTCATTTAATATGTCAATAGTTAAAATTTAAATAACCGGAGAATTAAAACTCAGTTGATCTATATATTGTTTATGTAACTAACACACGTGGTGGGGGATATGTATATAAATCCGAAACCTAAATTCTCATCATCATCAGCACATGATCATGAATCATAAATTCATAATGCAGAAGCCAGCTTTAGCAGTCTTTTGATGATAAAAATGGAGGGTATGTCAACGCTGGTCGCATGGACAATAGCCTGTTGTAATTGATCAAAATCTCTGATGATGATCATGATTGATAGAAAAAAAATGGAGTCCATCTTGGCCGTTGATTGATGCATAGATTATTGGATGATATATATATGGGTCCAGGGATCCTCCACTCATTGTCTCATTCTCGCATCACATGCTAAATATGTATATGATATGACATCACTAGCCTTTTGGTAGGACACAATTTCTCATTATATATACTTGGTCAACCTCACCCACTTTTTAGTTTTTATTATGTGTAAATCAATTAAGTTCATTGATCACCCACCACTTTTTTCTTTTTCTTGGAATGAGATGAAAGATGAAATCATCAAGAATCTTAATGCATCATGATGATGATCATCATCATCATCAAGTTCCGATGTTCAAGGATCCGATGGCTAAGATTCTTTCATATCAAGTATCCTTTTTTTTTTCCCTTCTGCAGATCTTCTAATGTATAGTCATCATCCCCATTTTACACACTAGAAAATTTTCGATGCCCGACATCGAATTATTAAAACTCCTTATAAAAAACGATTTACTTTATTTTAAAATATTAAAAGTATCACCGTAAATCTATCTAAATAAGATATTTATTAAAATCAAACTAATCATATAAAAAAAATTATTCCGATCAAAATCAAACTAATCATATAAAAAAAATTATTCCGATCAAGTCTTCGAATGAGATTCTTTAAATAAAATTTGGTTTCTCTATGTACAATGAAGAACAATTTCTCACACTTTAATTATTATTATTTTATTTTTTATATCACATTATCATTAAGATTTGATATCTATATTTATTTTATCTTTTTAATTAAATTCAATTAATATATAATAAGTTTTAATTTATAAATTTTATCATCATAAAAATTATATCGTTAAAAATATATCATTTAGATTTTTAAAATAAGACTAATATTTAATATTTAATAATAACGTAATATTATTTTTAACTTTAAAAAATGGAATGTAATTAGATTTGTTAGGGAAAGGAATTCAAGTGTTTTTATTAAAATAATATAAATATATTTTTAATTGAAGAGTCGTTTGGAAGGAGCTTATCTTTTTCACTTCTCAAATTACCATATATGTAAACAAATAGACATATGAAGAGTGAAAATAGAAAAATCTTTTAAAGACTCTAAAACCAAGAAGTGAAGATTCAGCAGTAGTATTAGTCTCTAATAGGGGTGTATATGGTTCGATTCGATTCGATTCGATTTTAGGTCAAATCCAATTGAACCTAAAATATTTCGATTCATCCAAAATTGAACTGGTTTAAACCTAATAAGAAATGGGAACCGAATTGAATTGAACATATTTTAATCGATTCGATTTGGTTCGATTAGATTTTGTTCGATTCAATTTGGTTTTTGACCTAATGGGCCGGCTAGCATAATGGGTTTTTTGATTTTTTTTTAACATAAATGGGTTGTTGGATACTAATTTTGGATATTAGAATAGTCAAAAAACCCAAATCAAACCTAACTTAGAAATATATTTTTAAAAAATAAATCAGTTAAAAACATATTACCCTTAAATATATTAGATTTTTTTTTACTTATATAAAAATCGATTTTTAATTTTTAAACCGAATTACCCTTACGAATCGAATCGAATACCATTTTTTCGATTGGATTCGATTTGAATCGCAATTTAATACCCACCCACTAACAAGATCAATATGGTGGATTACAAGCTTGTCATAATCAACTAAAGAAATTCAAAGCTGATTTAAATGAAAGATTGATTACGGATAACAACTATTAACATAGTCGTGGAAGAAGATTCAGAACCCAAAAATCTATAATATAACTAGTTGGAATGCTATGTTAAATGTTCTATATATACGTATAGGGGTTTTTACAATTTGATCCCAATCTAATTAAAAAATATCACTTTTTTACTTGTTAATTGTATTTCATCAATTTGATCCTTATATAATTGAAAATAATTCAAATTGGTCATACCATTAGTCAAAGTGACGGCAACAGTCACTGAATCAAGTAAAAGTCTTTTTTACTCTTGTGATATGCTAGACAAGTGGAAAGATGTATTTACCCTCTAATTAAATAGCTTTTTTTCAATTTTCAAGGGTTGGAAAATCCCAAAATACCCTAAATTAAATAACTCAATATTTTAATGATCCAATACACTCAATTAGTGGTTTGATTTTACCAATTTGTCCTTATCATTTATAAAGTAACAATTCATAACAAAAAAATCCATTGTAAAAACTGTCTATAAAAACAATTCAATTTGTTCTTTCATTTGCACTTCAACCCATCAATTGTCTTATACTTTTCTTCATTTTTTATCTTCTTTTTTTTGTTTGGATCAATATTCTTATATCGTTCTTCATTTTCTACATGTAAGAAATAAATAATACACATTTGAGGAATTTTCAAGGTTTTAATGCTAACCATGTATTGTGATCCTTAAAGAAATAATATAGAAAACAACAAACTAATGTATTGTCAACTGATAAATAATATACCACTTGTAATGTCATCACTGCAATATCCAAATTACACAATTTATTATAAAAAAACATTACATATACCTAAACCAAATTATCCACCAACATAGCAGTCAAAACCATCTAAAAACCCAAATTGCATGCTTTACCCGTGCAAATACTTTATATCAATAGTACCATACAAGCAAAAGACCCTAATCTGCATGTTGGCCATGCAAGCACCACAAAAGTATTACGAAACTACCTGAAACATCACCAATACCAACAATAGAAAAAACTCATTGGCTGTCACTGGCTATCACATTTGGATAACACAAATATCAAATATGATGCAAGTGTTTTCCAAATCTGACCCAAAAAATTTAAACTAACCAAAATATATTAATACGTAGATAAAGATGAAGAAAACTCTTTCGCGAATCACAGTTAAGCTCTTTATATTATCTCGCTTTTATAATCTAAAACCCTAAAATTATAAAAGTGTATAAAATAAAGCCCGAGTTGGAATTGCATCAGTAAAACAGAAATCTTTTCCTGACGACATCCAAGCATAGTGCAATAGTAAGAATACAAACTTCACAACTCAAACTTAATCGATTTTAATACATGATACGGAAGAGAAAACTCTTTATACATGTATATACAATACACACGTGCAAACCTTGACATGTAATTTTCACATAGGATCATTAATTGTTACCTATAATAATCGGTCTATACTATTGTTAATCTTTAGAAAAAAACTTGGGTACCGATCAATACTGACCTCTCGATAGAATGTTATCATGTGATAAAAACTTTTTAATTTTTTATTATTTTCTCTTTACTTTATATTACGTGACAACCTATCATTGATTGATCAGTATAATTGGATACTTACTGATCAGTACCCGAACACTGTCATAATATTTATAAGGTGCAAAAATATCATATTCACACGGAAATACGAGATGGGTCGTACAACATTGTTTAATATTTACTTCAATTTTTACAATCGAGTCCCATACCAAAAAAGGGACAAAATTACCGTATGATAATTTCTTGCACATGGACATGATATTTATATATATAATTATATTTTCTTTATCTTCATTATGATTTATGAGTACCCTCTCACCCTCTCTCCCTCTCACCCTCTCACCCACTTCTCTTCTCCATCTTAAATACCGTCTCTTTCTCTACTGTTTTTTTTTTCTATTAGGACCCAAAAAACAAAATGGATGTTCCGAGGACCCATGAACCCGCAACTTTCTCTGCCAGAAAAAGAAGCAGCAGCGACTCAAACTCACCCGAGTTCGAGTTCTGGATGGTCCGAAACCCGTCTTTCCCACAACCCAATCTCCTCTCCGCTGATGAGCTCTTCGTCGACGGCGTCCTCCTCCCTCTCCAACTCCTCTCCCATCACCCACCCGACCCAAACCCAGATCCTGAACCTCCAAAGACTACTACTACTGAACAACAACCTGAACCTGACCCAGAATCCGAAGCCGGACCGGGACCCGAGTTGTCTCACGTAACGGCTGGGTCGACGTCGTCAAAGCGGTGGACGGACATTTTTAAGAAAGGTGACAAGAAATCTGCAGCGAAAATCGCAGAAGAGAAAGATAGAGACAGAGAAAAAGAGAAGGAGAAGAAGAGAGAGAAGAAGAGTCAAACCGGAGGAGCGAGTTCAGCGGCGGAGTTGAATATCAATATATGGCCTTTTTCAAGGAGTAGATCCGCCGGGAATAGCGTGACCCGACCCAGATTAGCAACAGGAGCTCCAGGAACCCGGAAGGTCAGCAGCGCTCCCTGTTCTCGGAGCAATTCCGCCGGCGAATCCAAGTCGAGGAAGTGGCCGAGCAGTCCGGGTCGACCCGGTGTCCATCTGGGTCGGAGCAGCCCCATTTGGCAAGTCAAACGCGGCGGCGAGAAAGGCGTCGTCAAAAGAGAAGTCAACGAAACTCGCGGAGGCAAAGGTAGTGGGAAGCCAGTCGCCAACGGTAACAGTACTGGTACTGGTGCCGCCGCCGCTGGTAAGGTAAGAGTTTTGAATTTGAATGTTAACGTACCGATGTGTATTGGATACCGGCCCCATTTGGGCTGTAGAAGCGACGAAAACAGTGCTATTGGTATCGGTGTTGCCGGAGTTGGCAATAACAAACCCGGCAACGGTACCGGAAACAGCCACAACAGTAACGTTACAAGCAGTGGAAATCTCTTCAATCTAAGGAGCCTCTTCACTAAAAAGGTTTATTGAGTTTGTATTAATATTATTAGTGATATATAATTATTGTTAATTAATTAATTAACTCTCTCTCAATCTCATTGTTATTATTATTATTATTATTATTATTATGTTTTATTTTTTTGTTTTTTCTTCTCTGTGTAAACAAAAAGGATTAGTTTGATAATCCTTCACATGTAATTATTAACATAAAAAGTAGCTTTGTATTTTTGTTTATTATAGAGGCATGATTTTTGTTTAAAAGTTGAAAATTTTCATTGATATCCATCAAGTTTGGTTGAAATACATATTGATTTCATTATTCTCCGAGCTCCACATATGTTTTAGGTTAGCACACATTAAGAAGTAAATATCATACCTCAACTGAAATATATCGAACTTATATATATAATTATTTTCTCCTTAATATGTACTGATATTATATTAATACGTAACATATGAACAACAGTTGTATACAACTTGAGTTAAATTATATAAATATAATAGTTTACATCCAACGCAATATATATATATATTGGGAATGATTTAAAAATTATAATTTTTTTTTTATATTTTTAATAAATTGATATAAAAAACATAATTGAAATGAAGATATATTGGTCATATTTTTATTGAAATTTACAATATTTGAGATCCTTGTTTCCTTGGACCACACGCCACATTCATATATAAATCCCTCATTTAAATTTTACAAAATTCATTGAAAAATGTTTCATAACGTCCATCCTTTACATTAAACATATTTATACGTATTTAGAACTAAATCAAAGAAACTTGATAAAATTTACCCTTTTATCAGATCCCAATTGGACCCTTTTAAGTTTTAATATCTATTTCTCCTTTCTCACTATAGAATTGTTCAAAATCAAACTCTTGGCATCCCCATATTCTAAAGTAGCATATTCACTATTGTATTAATTAAGGTTGACATAACAAGTAATTATTGTAATCTACCGATCACCGATCTACGGTAAATAAAAGTATCGAAAAGTAAAAGATATATACATTATTAATTCAAGTGTTGTACATCTTGATCGTCGTCTAATGTAATGTCTCAGTTTTGAGTCACTATCATCGATTCACCGGTAAAAAAAAAAAGGGTCACATCGCTTATTCCATATTTATGGCAAGGGTTCAAGTCTTATAATGTTCAATTATCAATATGTGTAATGACTAATGAGTTTATTTTAATCCAATTTTATAGGAGTAGATTTCTTCGATTATAGAAAATACCTAAGCTATCAGTATATTTCAACAGATTTCCAACTCGTTGATATCAGAATAATAATATAAAAAAAAAGAATAACAGAGATATAAAAGCAATTATGAAGTTCATTTACCTTCAAGTCTTCAACCACTTAAAGTTTTTCGATATATGCTTTCCACCAAGCCGCCTGACTTCACTCCTTAAACAAACACAAACTCACTGTTTTTTAGGTACCCGAATGCCTTGTTTGCTTTCAAATTATTATTAATTTAATGTTATAAAGTTTACCCCTTATTGATTAAACGCGTAAATGTTAGTAGTATATATATAATATAGTAATATACCAATTAAAGTTAGTTATGTAGCTTGATACCTTGATTAACCCATAATTATATAAAGTGGCCAACCTAAATTTAATTATCAGAATGTAAAACAACAATTTAAGTTCCGAAATAATAATTATTTCAATGCCGTTGATAAAAAATTTCTTACATTACGTCAAAATCGTTAACATAATGCTGGAATTACCAACTTGGTTTTATGTTTGTACTTAGAAACATATATATACACATTAAAAGAACTTCTGTAAAGATGGTTTTGTCCGGCGATATACCCCTCGCGATTGCACATGGAGAAATTTTATTTTTTAACTGTTAATTTTTATACTTTATGGACTTATTTGAAATTGTAAATGCAAAAGAATGGTAATGATGACGTGGCAGCGTACCAGCATTTACGCGCACAAAAGGTGATGCTCTTGGGAGAAGTTGCAGATAGTTGTCTACAACGGTGGTGGTGATGGACGAACCGGCGAGTCGAGCCGGACCACACCGGCGGCCTGGTCTCAACGAGAACCGTCAGAAACATGCCGTCGATGCCGGATTTCCATCCGGCGCACCACGTGAAGAAGAGTTTAGCGACTCGGACAGCTGCGATTCTGTGAGTGAGTCGTCGTCGTCGCCGACGCGCCTAGCCGATCTGTCGGCGAGTTTCCGAGTTTTCTCCGAGTCGCTGCTGAGGAGGGAGCTGGCGGAGATGGAGATGATGAAATCGAGGGAGGCTCTGCGGTGCGAGGCGGAGAAACGGAGGATGGAGACGGAGGCCGAGTTGACTCAGATGCTGGTGCAGACTCAGTTGCAGATCGCGTCGTTCGTTGCAGGGAAGAGTACGAGTCGAAAAAGAAAACGCGTGGAAGAAGACGAGTCGACGTCACTCTCTCAAAGGCAAAACTCCTGAACTCACTCACTCACTCTTTTTTGTAGTTAACTCGTGACTCAGGCGAGTCTCGGTCTATATTAACTCACTGAGTTGCTTTTGGTTCTTTGATTTGCAGGCAACGAACTTTGCTAATGAGTCTTCTTCAATGCAACTTCATTCTCTAAAAGTCTCCACTGTATCACATATTTTGCGAATCTGTGTATTTAATTTGGAACTATATAAATTCGGTTATATATTCGAAAAATGGTTGAAATATAAATCCAGATAACTAGCATTACTCGCCGTTTATATATTCAATACCATCTGATTATTGAACAGATTTCGATCTATCTGAGTTATCCGCGACATCAATCAAGCGCTAACTCATCATATAATATATATAATTGAGTAGCTTTAGGAATCTAACATGTCTATCGGATCTATTTATGCACGAGTATAGGATGATCTATTATCTATCCACCACCGTAATCAACATAAACCCAACTGCTGTTTCTGTGTGCGATGAAGATTAGAGTTTTGGCGGGTTCGGTGGTCTGCATTTGCGAGCAAAGCCTTCCTCCGATTTGTAGCACTTTCAATGTATTCTTGCAGCAGCGGAAGACTTGTTTGTTCTTCATCCTTTGTTGTTTGTCCTCGAATTATCTAAAAAAGGGCGAGACTGGGTTATAACCGATAGCGCGAACGTGATTATATGAACACGAGAAAAGAATAATAACTAACAAGTACCTTCGATGCCCAGGACCACTCTGCTTGTTGACATACGTCTCTAATATCCCTTCCGGACATTCTGCATAGGTAGAGGTAGAAACGATGAAAACATGCATTTGAGTTGAGATTAAGGTTTCTTTAAATCAAAATTTGAACTGAATAGATGATTTCAGTCTATCAACCAAAAATCAAATCAAAATTCTGGGACACAGATTGCAATAACATTATAAAAAGACGAACAGTCAAGAATTTATCAGATGCCATAAAGATATGTCGAACTTACTCTTCCATAACAGTGGCTAACTCAACCAATTCAAGCTTTGTCAGGTGCTTTGCATACTGAGCTGCTATTTCCTGACGGTTCTGAAGATCCGGTAGGCCGAAGGTAATCATAGAATCGAATCGACTGTGGAGTGTGGACACAGTAAATATGAATTAGAAAAAACTCCTTCACAATTTACCCATCACAGGAAAATGTGTGCATATATGTATAACCTAATTAAAGCAGGATCAAGGTCTTGCTTCCGATTTGTTGCAGCAATCAACACCACCTTTTTATCCTGCTCAAATCCATCAATCTACAAAAACAAAGGTGTTATATTTAACCAAGATCATCGCCACAGTTGCAGAGTTGCTTCATAATACATCAAATTGATGTCATCTTGCAGCTTACCTGTCGCAATAACACGGACAGAATTCTCCGCGTAGCTTCATG
The DNA here is from genome assembly GCA_032871835.1 of Dipteronia dyeriana. Lineage (NCBI taxonomy): Eukaryota > Viridiplantae > Streptophyta > Magnoliopsida > Sapindales > Sapindaceae > Dipteronia > Dipteronia dyeriana. Next base: position 25,964,498 of record CM065300.1, on the reverse strand, counting down.
CATTTCACTATCACGAGCAACAGCAAAAGAATCAACCTATAATGGTTTTGAAGAATGAGAAGAAGACGAGACTGTCAAGAAACTTTACGAGTTCTAGAGAGGATAAAAATATCTAAAAGACGGAACAATAGCAACAGATATTATGAATTACTTATTCTTAAAGGCTGGAATCCATTATTTGCACCAGTTACCTCATCCAGGAAAATAATAGCTCCATTTGGGAGTTCATTGGCAAGTGAAAAAACTTTCCCCAACAGACGTTCACTTTCACCGTAGTATTTAGACATGACAACCTCCAGTGGCACATACATCAATGGAACACCCTGCAAAGCCACAAGCCATGTCATGTGATCATTTCCAGCCAATAATAAAACTATAAGATAGATCATAATTCCACACAAAGTCAAGTGATTTTTAATTCAATTTTTTGCTGGGAGATATAATTTATTTCATTGAGCATAAAGAAAATTCCTGTGCATGAATAACGTTAAATCTACTTAAGAAAAACTCGTGTATCAGCAAGTCAAGAAAGCATAACACATGTCATGTACATGGTACAAGCATAAAAAAGTTCATGTACAAGCTGCGTAACAATGTCATGTGTATCAATTTCAGAAGTTTGACAGATAGGAATCATTCACTTGATCAGATTAAAATATCCCACCATAAACATGAATTATAATACTTATTCAAGGCACCGGACAACATGCAAATCAGGGAACATAAAGAAATACCTAAAAAAATTGTCATTTTACTTTCTTATCAGTACGACTTAGAAAATGTATTAAGACTTGTGACTAGATTAACTAAAATAGATATTCGATTCTGGCTCATCTGAAATTAGGAAAAGAAAAATGGTCCAATGCAACACTGAAATATGCTACTTTCAAATTGTCAAATTTAATGCCTAGTGACTCACTGCTTGATTAGCAATAACTCTAGCACAAGATGTCTTCCCTGTACCTGAAATAGGACATGCAAATCAAGTGAGAATGTACTTTTGGCAGTCTTTGTGCTAAATGACTAAGATGCGGTGCAGAATATTGATAACATAAAAATAGGAGTACTCATACATCCAAAACCCTCGAGAAAATAAGTGAATTGATCACAATCACGAATTGTTTTTTGATAAATAAGACCATGTTGTATGAATTATTTTAATTATGTAGTTGCAATAACACACGGGTAAAAGGAAATGGCTTGAAAAATAAACAAACTTGCTTTTGTGCGCCATCAAGGGAAATATGTAATGTGCAATCACATCTTAAGAAAGGATACAGTACTCCTTCAAGCTCCACAATATCACATCAAAGTAGATTTAACTGTTCTGTTTCTTTACTTTTACACAACTCCTATAGTCTTCTTATGATACTGCTATTGTGAATTGGGCAAAAAGTGCACAGAACATGGAAGAATGAAAGCACCATGTACTAAGCCAAACATAGAATGAAACTGAAGAACATAATAAATATCTAGAGTGGCAGATCTGTATATGTCACATGCCCTTCAGCAGTATAACAAACAAACAAGCAAGCATTATCATGTAAATTATTTGTATAAAAAATCATGTATATATAAACGCTAGTAAATTATTGAGGACCTTATTTAGGGCTAAAAGGCGTACCTGGTGGACCTTCAAAGAGAACAGCGCGAGGTCTATTTGACTCAAACTTCCGCCGAGTCCCACGAGCAATGTCATCATATACTTCAGGACTTTGAATAGCCAACAATAGAGTATCTTCTATTTCTCTACACAACAAACATTTTAGAAAGTATATGAGACGCAGAAAAACAGTTTCGTGTGCATTAGTGGTTGCATCTATACTTGCCTTTGGCTTTTTATCCATCCATACCAATTTAAAGAATACAGTAGTTCAAGTTTGCATTGCATGTTAACAAATGAAATGGACTCAATTTGACTGAATATATCAAATAGTGATGCAGTAGACACTACAGTTTAAATACCTTTTTTGCTGATCATAACCAGCAATGTTGTCCCATGATATCTCACTGTTTGGGGAATTCAATTGGGGTTCATTAAGTCCATAAATTCTAACTCCCATAGATTGAAGGGAAGCTATTGTTCTTTCCACAGGTGGCTTATGTGTAGTACCTTCCCTCGGTTTTCTTTCTGAAGTTCTAGTTTGTCCCGACCTTGCACTGGCTAATTGTAAAACAGACACCAAAGCATTATGCTCTGCAGAACTCAAGCTTCCTTTCTTTATGAACTCAATTTCCTGCAACAACAAGTAATAAGGAAAAACTCATATTCTGCTTGTATAAGAAGCTATATAAAGAACTGAATGTGATAAAATAATAACTAGAAATGTAGATTAACTGCTTTATCTGAGGTTATGAGTGAACGAAATATGAGGATGCACAGATCTCCGTCAGATGAGCTCATATCTCCAGAATGGGGTTGATCCCTTAGATTTTCCTTTTGTTTATCTGGAGGCCTAAGTGTTAATTGCCAAGCTACTGCACTGAAGCACCGTGTTACAAAACAGAGAAATTTAGTGTGTCTTAACCAAAGGCAATTAGAAAGATAATCCAACTTTAGGCATAGCCGCATAAACAAAAAGTTTGTATTATCCACAGCCAAGGATGAAAAAGGACAATTTATGAAGATAAAATTTGATGGTTTCACTTAACCTGTCCCAAGCACGCAATGACATATCTGAACCACCACCACCATTCTCTTCAACCTTCAGTCCAAGATGCGAGGCAAGGTTTGCAATCAATTGTGGAACTTCACATGCAGATGGTACTTGGAACTTGATGGTTATCTATGAGACAGCATACACTTATAATTACTATAGTAGTATCTTATAAATTACTGACAGCATACGAAATACAAACTATTTGTGGAAAAACAATACAGCAAATCTGTTTAAAAAAAATTATGTACATGTACTTAAAAGTAAAAACATACATAAAGACAGTCCTAGAAAAGCAACAATAATACTCACAAAGCTGATTGTTTTCATTAACATACACAGGATCAGCAGAAATGCTTGCTTCATTTTTTGTCATTTATGACAGGCAATGCTACTATATTAGAGGTGACTTCAGAGGCATTAATTGCATGTATATTTTGCCATTTTGGTAAGATACAACTTTTATATAAGAAATTACCAGGGCCTATTCTATCATTCATCAAGCAATTACTAAAGTATTAATGAATTGTGCTGACCTTTCAAATATACCAACAGCCACAAAGAAAAAATAAAATTGGGTTGGCTAGAAATTTGAGAACTAAGGTCCAATCCCAAAACTTATGGAATTTACTGAACCTACATTCTTTAAATAGCTCTCTCTGCCCCTCTCACCCCAAGAATAAAAATTAGGAGATGCTCAAAAGTTGCAACATCGATGAAGTTTTGTTAAGGAGAGATGATAGTGACAGACAGTGCTTTCAATGCAAAGTCTTAAGCAGACAATGCACAACAATGACAGACACAGTGTCAATAATGCAGGATGCATAGTTGCATATGACACGTCCCCATTGACTAGTATTTTCCACACCAAGATATATACTAAAGAATAAACACTAAGAGAAGCCTCAAACAAAGATATAGTATCTGTAATAAAAATAGAAACTAGCATATGAAAGCTTTAATGTCATGAAAAACAGGAGCAATAACCTTTTGTCCCTTAACAGCCACAGTAACCTTGGGATAAAGACCGTACTGCATTCCTTTGCCTTTGAGTGAATCTTCGATCCGCCGCCTTTCTTTCTTTGCAATTTCCTCCAAGTCCTCATAACTCGAAGAAGTTTCCACCGGCAATGGAAGTTTAGCATCAGCAGAACCCTACATAAAAGCAAAAGTGCACAAGTAACTAAACACACTCAACAAATCCAAATTCAGGATAATGCATAATCACAAATTATCACAACAATAAAAAACAATAATCGACACACTTGACACATATCTCGGAAACAATACAAACCTCAACAGCATCAGCATAAGCAAAATTGAGCACCCCAGCGCCAAATAAACCAGCTAAGATAGCTGGAAATATAGAATCAAGTCTTGCAGCATCAGGCACAGACTTCGGCCACTCAATTTTTGACGCGTTTAAGTTTATTTGATGTTCAATAGATCCTACACAGGCAATGTAAGCATAGATTCAACTGAGATTCAATAATTATGAGAGTCATTGTATTAGTTAGGTATCAAAATCCGAACTTTTTTCTCTCTAGTGAATGAAATTCATGATTCAACGGCAAATAACCATGAATAACTGCTCATATATTTCATTATTCCTCACAAATAGAAGTTTTGTAATATTTGTAACAACCAAAAGAAGAACATATGGAAGAGAGATGACGGAGGATCAACTTACGGCGGCGACTGCGGGGGAGGAGACGCGGCAGAGCACGAGAAGCAGCGAGGATACGCCACTCCGACGACGCCGATTTCGCTAGTCTCGGGAGAGCCGACATGAGTCTGTTTTTGAGTTTTTGCTCGAGTCAATTGTACAAGACTCGATAAGTGTTTATTTTTTGCACAATATATGACTTCTTCTCCGATATTTCTGTATTTTAGGGGTACCCATGCCTGGCTGGGTGTGCAGTTTGACTTATATATCTTCGGTTTAAAAAAAGTTGAATCATCTTGGACCGTTTTAAACTTGAAAATCGAATTGAAACGAATATATTTATTTCGATTCGATTCGTTTCAATTCAATTCGGTTTTAGATCTACTGGGTTTTGAATTTTTTTTTATATATAAGTTTTTTTAAGTTTTTGGGCATTTAGGTTACATTTTTGGTATTTAGGTTTAAAATTGTTTAAGAAAATATAGTATCTAACAAATAATTTAAACAAAATACAATCCAATTTTCGATCTAAATCTAAAATTTTAATTATATTCGGTCTACGTTCTAAATCAAAATATAAAATCTTCATAACTTCTATAAAATAGAAGTAAAAAAAAAATGTAGTACATATTGTAGTTTATAAATAAAACATTATCAACAAACATCCATAATAAAATTGAATATTATAAAATAATTAATTAAGACAATTCGGTTTATTCGGTTCGGTTCGGTTCGATTTTTTATGTCCAAAACCGAAACCAAATCGAATTCAATTCGGTTTTCAAATTTCAAATCGGTTTAAACCGAATAGAAGCTATGAAACGAACCAAACACTTTTTTTGTTTCAGTTCGGCTTTAAAGGTGTAAAAATGGACTGGTCCAGCCCATTAGGGACGGCCTGGCCAGTCCATTTCAGTCGCGGGCCGGCCCGGCACGCCGGCCTGCCTCAGGCGGGCCGTGCCTGCGTGCAGTGCCAGACCGGCCGGGCCGGGCCAGGCCTAACGGGCCTGGTCCAGCTGGTTAGTTTTTTGGTCCAATTTTTTTTTCAAATTACGTTTTTTTGGATTTAGGGTATAGGGTTTAGGATTTATAGTTTATGGTTAAGGGGTTTAGAATTTAAAATGAATGAAGAGAACGAACAATTATTATGATTTGAAATGAATAAAGAGAACGAACAATTTTTTAATTATTTATTTATTTTTCACTTATGGAATTCAGTAATACATATCTACATGATTGCCTCATTAAAACCTTACCAAGAAAAACTCAGTGGGATAAAAACTTGGTAAGGGAAAAAGAGTGCAACCGTTTTACAACTTACAAGTAAATAATAAATACATATGTAAAAGTATAACCTAGTTCTGGCCCTGGCCACTACCTGAAGGGTCATCAATATATAGATTGTCGAAATTTAGATTAAGTTATTTATCTACAGTTAGATTTTGTAACCTTTTTTTAACATGCTCCCAATCCCGAAGGCATGTTAATACCTCCACCATCTCTGGAGACAAACAGCTTCTTCTTGGTTCAATTATGCGTCAACCGGTGCTGAAAGCTTGTTCTGAAGACACCGTTGACACTGGAATAACCAGTACGTCACGTGCTAAGTGTGACAGAATTGGATACCTGTACGTATAGGTCTTCCACCATAACAACAAATCAAACTCTTCATTGTCTTCAACAGCATCGAACTGTGCTTCAAGGTACCTAATAAGTTCGGTACAAGAAGATGGGCTAGATCTTTGCCCTGAAGAAGTACTTGCTGATTTGTCTTTTTTTCTTCGTTTCAGAAGGCTCCAACTTGTTTGTTTCGGCTCTGTCTCCGGTCGTGTTAATTGGAGGATGTCAATGTTGCCAAACTTGGTCTCATAAATATGAAAAATCTCGAACAACTTGGTTCGAATGTCAGTAATTTGTTCTGAATAATCTATTGACAAATTAATACCAATAAACTTAAGCAAAACTTCTAAACCAGATAATTTAACCCTGGGATCTATTATAGCACTTAAGGCATAAAGTAAGGGAATGTTAGCCCAATATTTTTTCAACTTTGTCTCCATGACAACAACTGCAGCGCCTAGATGTTCATCTTCTCTATAACTGTTTAACAGTTCAGACATTTCCACTATCTGATGGATTGTCTGGGAAGATGTGGGGTAATATACCCCGGAAAGAGTTACAGTGGCATTGTAAAAAATCTTTAAAAATTGAACAAAAATCTTTGCCACATACCAATCGTCTGTGGAAAGTAATTTGGACTAAGTTGTCCTATTTCGGTCAATTTCATGTTATAAAAACATGTAATGGTTGTATCATATTCCAAACAATTTTGCAATATTAAATAAGTAGAGTTCCACCTTACCGGCATATCAGTTTGGAATCGTCGGGGTTTGAGACCTTTTAATTTACAATGTCTCTTGAATTCACTGAATCTAGGATTAGAACTGCCAATCCAAGAAATGGCATCTCTGATGCGATCTATTTGGTCGCTTACCTGCTTTAAACCAGCCTGTACAACTAAATTTATAATATGGCATGCACACCGTTGATTGAAGAAATAACCTCCATCTTGCGGGATATTTCTTGCAACAAACAATGCAATAGAGCTAGTATTTGCAGATACATTATCAAATGTGATTGAAAGAATGTGATGCGTGATTTCATAAGTTTATAAAACTTCCATTATGACATTAAAAATGTTTTCTGCGGTATGTGCAAAATCCATAAGACGAAAACCAAAAATTCTTTTTGTTATCCTCCAATCAGAATCTAAATAGTGTCCCGTGACACATAAATAGTCCTGTTTGGAACATGCATTCCAAATATCAGAAGTTAATGCAACAGAGACACTTAAATGCTGTATTTCAGCAACTAAGTCATCCCTTTCGGTTTCAAACAATCGTATCAAATCATTTCTAGTGGTGGTTCTAGAAACAGATTCATATTGGGGGTTATATGCAGATGTGATTAATTCTTTATAAAATGGACTCTCACCAATACTGATCGGTTGATCAGTTTGTGCAATGTATCGTGCCAAGCACTCTCTAGCGTGCATGGCGTCGAACTGCCACGTCGTAACGGACCCGTCTGGGTGCCGTTGAAGCTGTGTCTGGGTTGTAGTATCTACCTGTCCATGTGCAGGCATACATTTATGCATATGCCGTCTCAAATGTCCGGTTCCCCCCGTACTTGTAGCATAATTCTTATGGCAAAACTTACATTTAGCTCTGAGGCCAGACGCCCCGTTTGGGAGTGTTATTTAGACTATGTTGAAACATTGTCACACATCTGATGTTAATTTTCTGGAACGTGATGTTGGTGTAACGCCGGAACCAGAAGGTCCCGCTTGAGTATGGGTCGGTTCTGAAATATCAAATTCATCGTTGAGCATATTCAAACCGTCCGGAAAATAAGGCTGCTGGTTAGGATCCATTATCTGAATAAAAATATGAGCACTATAGTAGTTAATAGTCAAATTAAAAATCAATATTTACTAACAGTAATCTTAATTTATTAACAATAATTACTATAGCTAATACGACACTTACAATAATTTATTTACTTAAAAAACAAATTAAATAAACAAAAAAAAATCATAATCTACTATCATAAAATTTTAAATTCACTAGTTCACTACTACAAATAAAATTGATAAATTTACTAACATAATATACTAACATAAAATTGATGATTTGAACCACTACTCTTAAATTTATTATCATAATCTACAAATGAAATATTTTTATTTATGAAAAAAACAATATCAAACGTAATTACTACACTTAACATTCATCATTTACTTATTACAAAAAGTAATTTCAGTAATACAAATTAACTTTCTAAATTTATTAATAACAAATATTAAAATTACTACTAAACTTAAAAATCTTAATAAACTAAACAAATAATATTAACATTAAAGCCCAAAAATTGATAAACTAACTAACTAAATAGATAATGTTTTCATTAAGTAACTCAAATATAAACATAAACATATAAATTTACTATGAGAATATGTTAGACCAAAAGTAATAACAAAATTGTACCTTTAAAATTTGGTGTGTTGGTGGAAAACGTAGAGAATTTTGTAGAGAGAGTAATAACCAAAATGAATGAAAAAATTTAGAGAATTGGAGAATATATTAGAGATTGAGATATTGAAAGAATGATAGAGAGAGTTAATAGAAAATGAAATGGATGGAAGTATTTATAGAAAAATTTGATTTGTGGGTCAAAATGTAATTTAAAAGATTGTATGGGGGTTTTGGTAATTTTAATTTCCTCCAACGGCTAGAAATCAATTCCAGCCGTTGGAGGTTTTTTGAAAAAATAAAAAATAAAAAAAAATTGGCCGAACGGACCGGCTGACCGGTCCGACAGGCCTGGCACGCCGGATTGGCGTGCCAGGCGGGCCGGCTTGCCGGGCCTCCTCCAAGCGGCCCGGCACAAGGCCCGTCCCGGGCCAGGCCGCGGCCTGGCCCTCTTCCTTCACGGGCCGTTCCAAGAACGGCCCGTGAACTTCCTGGGCAGGCCGGACCGGCCTGTCACCGGCCGACCCATTTTTACACCACTATTCGGCTTGGTTCGGTTCAATTCGGTTTCAGTTTTTATATCCATCTATATGGGTGTGTTATATTTTGACACATTTTTTAAGCGGTAGATTTTGATGGATTTCTATGGAATTTTTTTATTTTTTTATTTGAACTTTTATTGATTTGTTTAGAAATCTGTCTCAAACTTTTAGGGCACGTTTGATACACAGGATTGGATTTGATTTGATTAAGATGAGATTGAGATTATATGAGATTGGACTGAACTGTACTGAATAGAACTGAACTAAATTAATACTATGATGTTTTTAGACAAACATGAGACTGAACTTGATTAATACTATATTTTGTACGATGAAATATGAAATTAAATTAAATGTATTAATATTTTTAAAAGCAAAATATAATTTAATTTGATAATATAAACAAATGATTTCAATAAACTCAGATTAAATTAAATATATTAATATTTTTAAAAGTAAAATATAATTTAATTTGATAATATAAACAAATGATTTCAATAAACTCAGATCCAAAAATTTGACAAAACCCAAATCATTTGGTCATCCTAGGCAAATCGTTGATTAAAATCAAAACAGGTGAAATACAAACTGCAAATATATAATTTAGTCCACAACAATGATCATTTTTTACATGGTCCACAAATATAAACAGGAACAACTCAGTTTCACTATCAAATCCGCCCCTTAAAATGATAAAGCTGGTTAAAGGAAAAACTCTACATGATCTTCAAATTTCTTCTTTTGCTAAAGCCTGTCAATGTCACTGTCAGCATCACCCAGATCATCAATAATCATAAATCTTCACCAATAAATACAAATCCAAAAATTAGTTCGATGAAATAAACCAAGATCCAAAAAAAATTCACCAATCCAGATCCAAACACACATCCTTCAACAGTTTAACAAACCCAGATCATCTCCAGCCAGATCATTATCAATCAACACACTCAAATCCTCCACACAAACACAAATTGAACTTCACAAAACACAAAAAATAGATTGGCGATTTCATAAAAACAGAAACAAAAATACAAACTTTGTCATGATGCATAAAAGAAAAAAAATTGAAGTTGAAGATCGTTCGAAATTTGATGAAAGAGTAGTGAGAGCAATGTTGAATGAGGTTGAGAGAGAGAGAAAAAGAAAGAGTTTGGTGATTGGTGGAACGGCGGGCTTGGTGGTGTAAAATTGATAAATAAATTAATTATAGTGGGGTCCACATATAAATAGTTATAGGACTAATAATAAGTAATAACTGGGGTGTGGGGGGTGGTATTATTTTATCCCACGTGTATGAGATTATTTGGCATTTGGGATTGATAATCTCATCTCCTAATACAGTTCCAAACACCGGATTATGGATTTGTTTAGCCATTTATCTCAGATTTTTATAAATTTATTATCTTAGGTTTATATTATAGATTGATGAATCATTCATCCTACCGGTATATGATCCAATCAGTTAGATGAAGAAAAACTTCATTTCAAAGCTTAATTTTATAGTAAACTCAATTTTCATGATAAATCCAAAAAAATAACATATGAATACATAAAACTTCACGTATGAATAAATGTTGCAAAAACAAAAAACTAACGATAATAATATATACTCAATTACTAAATTCAATCACTAACGAACAAAAGTTACAAGTTATAACAATTTGAAGAGCAAAATACTACACATTCATAACTCATATTCACTGATTCTCATTGTTATTCAACTAATCATATAAAACAAACAAATGAACAATAATCAACTATTCGAACAATCAAGCAAAGCTATACATAAAATATTGAAAAAAAAAATATAACCCTAACACAAACCTGGACACAACTGACCACCCTTTGATCCACTAACTTAAATTTTTTCTCTACAACTCTAAATCTTACAAAATTTGACAAGGATAATCTAGACACATAGGAAATGTTACATTACAATCATCAATTTAATCCATTGTCATTTGTATATGAAAAGATTCATTCTTTTCTTGTTTCTCGATTCTGTCCGGCAGAAATAAATATTAATCTTTGTCCACTCCAAAAATTATAACAATTTTTATATTCATTTATAAATCATGAAGCATTAGACATAAAATTATATCTACATATAATTTTTCATAATTTTCCATAATTTTCTCGATAGAAAAACTCATCCAAATAAATTTATAAATTCTGACAATCTACATAAAATATTTTGTAATTTCCTCGAAAGAAGAACTCATATAAATAAATTTATAAATTCTGGTCATTCAGCAGGCCTCTGTATATTTTGAAAACAAATTAAAACTAATAACCACCACTATCAACTGAATAGACTATAAACCATTATCATGGTCTATACTTTCATCAAGTTAAGCATATCAAGCATGATAACCTGATATATTCTAAAAGTTCAACTACGAAAGAGATAAACAAAGGGAAATACAAAATCTTTGGGTAGAAAGTTGGACTTGTTATGGCCTTTGATATTTATGTCTCTCACCGTCAGGTCCATAAAAATCCATGACATAAGAAAATCCTTTTAATCTAGTCTATATTGAATACACATTGATTTTTGTAGACATTTTAAAAGTCTCAGTTCAATATACCCGGATTTAGAAAGATTCTTTAAAAGTTCATAGAAATTTGAATTGAATACCACTAAATTAGTATAGACTCTTTTAAAGTCTTTAAATGTCCGAATTGAATACAATCAGATTTATAAAGTCTTTAAATTTTCTCGAGAATCCTAATTCAATATATCCCATTAAGGCCCAGTTTGATATTGCTTCCCCCAGCTGTTTTTGGGGTCAAAAGTGATTCTGGACCTAAGACAGGGTGTTTGGTAAATTCGCGGGGAAGTGCTTTTGGTCACTTTTAGCTTCTCCCAACTGAGTTTTTGAGAAGCTATAAATACATGCTTTTGGATTTTGGCTTCTGCTTTTAGAAAACGCGCTACAGTGATATTAAATGAAATTGTACTAACTTTCCAACTTTGTTCCTGGCTTTAATGAAATTTAATAAAAAAAATTGAGCTTATATTTTTATACAAAAAAAAATATTGCCGTAACTGTAAAAAAATATATGGATAATTAATTCGATAAAGTAGAATACAAATGAAATAAAAAAATAAAGTAGAATAAATAAAAAAATAAAAAAATAAAGAAATGTGACTAATTAATTAAATAAACTATAATAAAAAATGGGATTAATTAATTCATTAAAGTACCATAATTATATAACGCTTAACACTAAACACAAATAAAATAAAATAAAAAGTATAGCACATTAGTACCATTTAGATGTCTATGTCATTTTAGTAATTTTACACGTTCACAACACTTTTTTTTTTCAGTTTACCAAACACATTGAAATTGCTTTTAGTTCTCACAACACTTTTGAAAATCAGTTTACCAAACACTCAGCTGACTCTTCCCACAGCAATTTGAAAAGCACTTCTCCTCACAACAATTTTAAAAGCACTTCTCCCCACAGCACAACAATACCAAACTGAGCCTAAAAGAAGTTTAATATCTTTTCTATAAAATATTTAGGTAATTTATAGAAACATCCTCAGTTATTTCAAAGAATATTGATATTGGTGATGGTGAACATGTAAGAGGCATTATATGATATCGTAGAAATATCCTTGAAATATCAAGATATTTCCATTAATACAAAATGAGAAATTAATTATAATTTTTATTTAACTTTTTTTTTTGTGTTCTTAATTTGATATAATAAATTTCCGATGATGATGGCTATGGAGTTTTTAAGAGCTTTAATCATAACAAAAACTGTCATTTTATTTTTGGATCGTTGCTTAATTTCTAAACGTCAAATTATAAACATTGGTCATAAAATCAGTGTTTTTAACGCTCCTAGAGTGTTGTAGGTATTTTTTAAGTTTTTTTTTACTTAAAGTATTACATTAAATCAGGATTTTTCTTAGGATTTAAACTCATAACTTCATGATATAGGTGTGACAGGTTTACCTTCGAACCGATATCTTCTTATCTTTTTAAACATTTTATAAGGAATACACAACTTGGTGAATACAACACTTATGCAGCATTACTCGACTACTTGATTCAACATGAATTCTGCCATTCAACCACTTCAAATTGATTGTTTGACCAATCCACGTTATCAGTCAAACATCTGACCTGATTTTCTTGTCAAGTATTTTGTAGTTGTATAGTTTGCAGTCGTCATGAAGAAAAGAACACAAAATGCATGTTGTGGGATAGTTTCATAAATACGAACAATCAGGGGCCATTTCTATAAATAGTAAGAAAAGAACTACAAAAAGACTCATTTTGACACAAATGGCCAAATGGGACCGCTGAACACGCAGCAATCATGAGGCGCACCACATCGTATCTATTTCTCTTAAGATAAGAACAACCTCTCCACGCGCTCACCGAGAGCGTGAAAGAATATTAATTAAAAACTCAGCTTGAAAGCCTAATAATTATCTCTCTTTCGTTCTCGTTCTCGATTCTCTTCGTGTCTTCGAGTTACAAATCAATCAATCTCAGAGAATCATCGATCAATGACGTCACGTGACAAGAAACCAGCCAAGCCGTCGAGCAGCCGCGCCGGTGGCATACGCACGCTCTCCGATCTGAACCGCCGCTCCGGAACCGACTCTGATTCCGACTCCGATGGTCCTCAAGAGTACTACACTGGAGGCGAGAAGAGGTCCGCTTCTTCATTTTTTAACTTGATTTATTTGTCTAATTGAATTTGAATGCTAATATTTGTGAATTTCATTATTTTACTGGAAAAAAGATTTTTTTTTTTAATTTACTTTTGTTAATTATGTGAATTGCAACTTGTTATTGTGTTTGGAGAATTTTTGATCTGGAAATTCTATATTTCTATGTCTTTGTTGATTGCCGAGCACATATAATTAATTGTTGAAGCTGATACCTGAAGCAATCCAATTACTTACTATCACAACTACACTGGTTTTTTTTTTTTTTTTTCTGGTGGAGAAATTGTTGAATCGTATTGTTTGGACTTGTGTCTCAGTTGAACAAGAAACGATTTTGAAGGAAATTTTGAGTTTTGTTGGGGTGGATGAGAATTGAGAAGTGTTAGAAGTTCATTTTCTAGCTACTTCTCTGTTAGAACTTTTAAGTATACATATTGGCGCTTGGATTTTTCATCCAGGTTCTATGGAGAAGGTTCGAAAAGTGAGCGAATATAGATGAAAGAAAGATTGGTGGTGAAATTCTAGTGGAATTGAAATTATTTCAAATTTTGCTAGTAAATTCGTTGTGCATGCTTATTGGAATTTGGTCTGTTTGGATATGGCACGTATGTTCAACACCTCAAACATGAACACACAGAGTTTGGTAGTCAAACACTTGTTTTGTTGCGCTAGACAGCAGCTCTTGCATCTGGCAACTCGGATATGCACGAAAACAAATGTATTATATTGCAGTCAACACAACGAACTGATCACCAAACACAACTGTTCTCTAGATACTATGCTAGGAGAGCCTTTTCTTATAATAAATGAATTTACATTCTTTCATGTGAAATTGAATGTTTAGTTGAAATTTGTAAGTCGACCAAGAACTATAAATCCTCTGAACTTTGTGGTTGTGGCCTGCTGTAAGTTAATAATGCATGTCTGACACAACTATTTACATATGTTTTTGCTCTTACGGCTCTACTACTAAAAGGCATTGTCGTAGAAATGTAAAAAAATTTAGCTCTTTTTTTGTTGGTTTCACAAACACCTAGCAGCCATACTCTTGTGATGTTAAGGTTTGCTCTCATAGTCTTAACTTTAATCAAGCTATTTAGGATATGACGTAGGTTCTGCCAAACACTGCAGTAGGAGAATGAAAGAGTGATTAGAAATTTAACTTGATTTCTGTTTACATCCCGGCTTTATGATCATTAATATTTGGATTTTGTCGGTCAAAAGATATCAGTTTAGAAGTTGGCTTGGAAGTTGAGTTGTGGTTATATTTAGATAGTCGTCCATTATAGGTTTTAATGCTTAATGTGGATGGCAAGTATGCATAACCTGAGTATTTTTTATTTGGAAATTCTATATTTCTATGTCTTTGTTGATTGCAGAGCACATATAATTAATTGTTGAAGCTGATACAAGAAGCAATTCAATTACTATCATAGCTAAGGTATTTTTTTTTTCTGGTGGAGGAAGTGTTGAATTGTATTGTTTGGAGTTGTGTTTCCATTGAACAAGAAACGATTTTGTACAAAATTTTGAGTTTTGATGGGTTGGATGAGAATTGAGAAGTGTTGGGAGTTCATTTTCTAGGTACTTCTCTGTTAGAACTTTTAAATATACATATCAGTGCTTGGTCCAGGTTCTATAGAGAGCGTTCGAAAAGTGAGGGAATATAAATGTAAGAAAGGTGGGTGGTGAAATTTTAGCGGCATTGAAATTGTTTCGAATTTTGGCAAGTAAATTGAATTTCTTTGTGCATTATAGGAATTTTGGTCTGTTTGGATATGGTTCGTATGTTCAACACCTCAAACATGAACACAGAGCTTGGTAACCAAAGACTTATTTTGTTTTGCTAGACAACTGCTCTGATATGCACGAAAACAAACTTATAATATTGCTGTGAACACAAAGAACTGATCACCAAACACAATTGTCCTCTAGATACGTAATTAGGAGAGTCTTTGCACATAATGAATGAATCGACCTTCTTTTCCATGAAATTGAATGTTTACGTGAAATTTGTAAGTTGACAACGTACTTTCAATCCTCTGAATGTTGTGGCTTTGGTCTGCTGTTAGTTAATAATGTATGCCCTATATTTTGCTACTAAAAGGCATTGTCTTAGAAATGTGAAAAAAGAAATAAGCTTTTTTTTTTGTTGGTTTCACAAAAACCAAGCAGTCTGTTGGGATTCGTTGTTGTAAATTAGGTGTAATTAACTGTAAAATTGTGTAGAATAGATTAGGCAAGATTTTCTCCTTTAAAAATAGGAAAGAAATCCTAATATCTAGGTCTCCAATTGTATATAAATATATGTTCCGATGGAATAAAAAAAATTAGATCATTCAAACCTAATATTTCACATGGTATCAGAGCAACCCTAGACACCTCCTGTCAGCCCCACAGCCGTTCTAGGTCAACTCTCCATCTACTGCTTATTCCGGCAGCATTTTACACTGCTTATTCCGGCAGTATTCATCGGTCGTCCTAGCCTTTACCTAATGCTCAGTATCAACTTCAAATACCAGATATGACAAACACCAAAGAATCTTCAATTGAAACTCCAAAATCATCCTCCTCAAACGTCGAAACTGTTATGTTCAACAACAATGGGGGAGACCTGACAAACTACTCATCCACACTAATCACCATCTACAAATTGAATGGCCGAAACTACATCCAATGGTTTCAATCCTTCATGTTTCATGTCCGCAGCAAGGAGAAAGAAGATTATCTCACTGGACATATCACCAAACCAGACGAAAAAGACGATGGCTATCGGATCTGGAAGAGAGATAATAGCCAGGTTATGTCTTGGTTAGTGAATTCCATGGAGCCACACATAGGAGAAAATTTTCTCTTATATGAAACTGCTACAGAAATCTGGGAGGCTGCAAAAGACACTTATTCTCATAAAGAAAAACCCCTAAACTGGTGACAATTGAGGGTTTTTTGCACGATTCCCGACAATGTGATTTATCTGTAACCGAGTATTACAACAAACTCCATCAAAGCTGGCAGCAACTGGACGCTTTTGAAAAATATTCCTGGGATACTACCAATGATCTCAAACGATACAAGAAGATCATAGATAATAAACGGGTTTACAAATTTTGTTTGGGCTTGAATTCAAGTCTTGATACAGTAAAAGGAAGGATATTTAACACAAAACCGCTGCCAAGCTTACATGAAGCTTTTTCTGAGGTACGAAGGGAAGAGAGTAGACGCCATTTGATACTGGGGATGGAAAAATCAGCTACTACTTGTGAGTCATCAGCCTTGGCTGTCCGAAACCTGCAGCAGCCACGAAAAGGGGGAAGGCCATGGTGTGAACATTGTTGCCGCCCTGGTCATACGAAAGAAACCTACTGGAAACTCCATGGAAAACCTGCTGATTGGAAGCCAAAGATAGCAGCAGAGAAGGAAATTCGAGGAAATTCAAGGTAACATGGCTGGTAGTTCAGAGCAACTTGCAAATTTTAGCAAAGAGGAACTTGATGGACTAAGAAGGCTGCTGCAATCACAGCAAAATCCACTAGTTGTTGGGTCAGGTTCCATAGCTCAAAAAGGTAATTTTCCTAAGGCCTTGACTGTGAAACAAGAGCATTATAAGCCCTGGATTGTAGACTCCGGTGCTTCTGATCACATGACAGGAGATAGGCGAGTTTTCCACACATTCACCTTGTAATGAAGCTCTCACAGTTATAATTGCAAATGGTTCTTTGACAAAAGTTGAAGGGACTGGTTCAGTTATGGTATACAGAGACATAACACTCAAATTTGTTCTATATGTTCCTAATCTAGACTGTAACTTACTCTCCATAAATAAAATTACCCAAGATCTTAACTGTATAGCTAATTTTTCTCCTCATGTCTGCGAATTTCAGAATGTGACTTCTGGGAGGAGTGCTAGGAGTCATGTTGGGCTCTATCATCTTGAGGTTCAACCGGATTCTGTGAGACAATCTCATCTAGGAGTGAGTGAACCTATGTCTTATCAAACTAATTCTTGTGTCTGTTAGTGAGTTGAAAAGTGAGAGTGAGAGATCGGTCATGGTGTGGCATTACAGGTTAGGCCACACAAGTTTTATGTACTTATCCAAACTGTTTCCAAGTTTATTCAGAAATAAGTGCTAGTTCTTTTCAATGTGAAATTTGTCAATTTGCAAAACACTCTCGCATTTCATACCCAATTCAGCCATACAAAACATCAAAACCTTTTTCTATGATCCACAGTGATGTTTGGGCCCATCTCAAGTTCCAAATGTCACAAGAGCTCGGTGGTTCATCTCTTTCATAGATGATCACATACGACTCACATGGATTTTTCTCATGAAAAATAAATCAGAAGTTCCTCAAATATTTAAGAATTTCAAAACAATGATTAAAAATCAATTTTAAACTTCCATTCAAATACTTAGAACTGACAATGGAAGAGAATTTTTTAATTCTAACCTTGGCTCATATATATCAACCGAGGGAATCATACACCAAAGTTCCTGTGTAGATACCCCTCAGCAAAATGGGATAGCTGAGAGAAAGAATAGACACCTTCTGGACATTGCCAGGTCTCTGTTATTTTCATGCAATGTTCCAAAACGTTTTTGGGGTGAGGCTGTACTTACAGCAGCATACCTAATCAATCGACTTCCATACAAAATATTAGATTTTTCAACTCCAAATCAAGTATTTTTACAACACTTTCCTCAAAGTCTGCTGATTTTCACTCTTCCTCTAAGAATATTTGGGTGTACTGTGTTTGTGCATATCCATAAAAAACAACGAACCAAGCTTGACGCTCGATCCACCAAATGTATCTTTGTAGGGTACTCTCCCAACCAAAAGGGTTACAAATGTTTCTGTCCTGACAACCAAAAGTTTTATCACACCATGGATGTCACCTTTTTTGAAACAAAAACTTATTACCCCAAAACTGATATTCAGGGGGAGAGTTCTAATCAGAGTCAACCATAAGAATATCAGTTTTTCTTAGATAGCATAGATTACACACCTGAAATTAAACCGGAAACACTTGAAATTACACCGGAAACAACTGAAATTGCACCTTCTCCAAGTGTCCAAAGTGAACCTAAACCGAAACCAACTGATTCTGAATATCCCGAGATAATTGTCTATCATAGGAAAAGGAAAACACCGAAGGAATCAGAGACTCTAGTAGATTCACAGCTACTTCCAGCATCTGAACCTGAGGTAAAAATCACTACATCTAACTTACAGACTGTGGAGGAAAATTCTGCAGGTGCTAATTTAAGTGATCATGATAATTCCGATTAGAATCTACCGATTGCACTTAGAAAAGGGGTGAGAGAATGCAGAAGTTATCCATTGTACCCTATTGGCAACTATGTGAATTATGAGGGACTATCTTCATCTTACCAAGCATTCACCAGAAAAATCACTTCTATCTACATTCCTAATTCAATCCAAGAAGCCATGGCTATCCCAGAATGGAAGAAGGCAGTTAATGAAGAAGTTAGTGCTATGGTGAAGAATGATACTTGGGAAATTACTGATATGCCTCATGGAAAAATGTGATCGGGTGCAAGTGGATCTTCACTGTAAAAACAAAGGCAGATGGTAGTATTGAGAGATACAAGGCTCGGTTGGTAGCTAAGGGATTTACTCAATCCTATGGCATAGATTATGAGGAGACCTTTGCTCCGGTTGCAAAACTCAACACTATTCGAATACTCCTCTCTCTTGCAGCAAATTTGGATTGGCCCCTCCATCAACTAGATGTTAAGAATGCGTTCTTGAACGGGAATCTAGAAGAGGAGGTCTATATGGACATTCCCCAAGGACTACAGAACTCATCAAACATCAACAAAGTGTGTCGACTAAAGAAGTCACTTTATGGTCTCAAACAATCACCCAGAGCTTGGTTTGAGAGATTTATCAGAGTTATGAAGAGTAATGGGTATATACAGGGACAATCTGATCATACAATGTTTGTAAAACATTCTTTAGAATGACTGATTTCTGTGTTGATTGTCTATATTGATGATATTGTTCTAACAGGGGATTATTCTGAGGAGTTTCCAAGAGTCAAAGAATTTCTGACTAGAGAGTTTGAGATCAAAGACCTGGGTAAACTCACATACTTCTTGGGAATGGAAGTGGCTAGGTCTAAGCAAGGCATTGCAGTTTCTCAAAGAAAGTATGTATCGGATCTTCTTAAAGAAACAGGTATGCTTAGGTGTAAGCCTGCAGAGACACCTATGGACTACACTACCAAACTTGGTTCAAATAAAGACAGTGCTCCAATAGAAAAGGGAAGATATCAGATACTTGTAGGGAAGTTGATCTATCTCTCACATACTAGGCCTGACATAGCATTCTCAGTAAGTGTTGTTAGTCAGTTCATGAACAACCCTACTGAAGAACACATGACAGCGGTGTACAGAATCTTAAGATACTTGAAAATGACTCCAGGAAAGGGACTGTTATTCAGAAAGAACTCAAGTAGGAAAGTGGAATTGTATTCCGATGCAGACTGGGCAGGCTCAATCACAGATAGACGTTCCACTTCTGGTTATTGTTCCTATGTTTGGGGAAATCTGACAACATGGAGAAGTAAAAAACAAGCTGTTGTAGCTAGAAGTAGTGCAGAAGCAGAATTCTAAGCTATGGCTCATGGTATTTGCGAAGGAATTTGGGTGAAAAGAGTATTAGCCGAATTGAAGATACCTTATGAGGGAACAATTCAGCTACTATGTGATAGTCAATTTGCCATCAGTATTGCTAAAAATCCAGTTCATCATGACCGGACCAAGCATGTGGAAATAGATCGGCATTTAATCAAAGAAAAGATAGAAGAGAAAGTAATCAAGCATGTTTACATTCTTTCTAATCTACAGACTGTTGATATTCTAACTAAAGCACTTCCAAGAGCGCATTTTGAAGATCCTAGTTGCAAGCTGGGTATGCTAAATATTTACAACCCAGCTTGAGGGGGAGTGTTGGGATTCTTTACTGTAAATTAGGTGTAATTAGCTGTATAATTGTTTTCCGTATTTAGAATAGATTAGGTAAGATTTTCTCCTTTAAAAATAGGAAAGAAGTCCTAATGTCTAGGTCTCCAATTGTATATAAATATATGTTCTGATGGAATAAAAAAAATCAGGTCATTCAAACCTAATATTTCACACAGCCATACTCTTGTGATGTTAAGGTTTGCTCTAATAGTCTTAACTTTAATCAAGTTATTTAGAATGGCACAAGTTATGCCAAACACCGCAATAGGAGAATGAAAGAGTGATTAGAAATTAAACTTGATTTCTGTTTACATCCTTGCTTCGTGGTCGTTAATATATGGATTTTGTCGGTCAAAAGATATAAGTTTAGAAGTTGGCTTGGAAGTTGGTTTGTGCTTATATTTAGATAGTTCATTATTGGTTTTAATGCTTAATGTGGATGACAAGTATGCATAACCTGGGTTATTGGGAAACTGTTTTCCATATGGTTTCGTGGCCACCATGATTCGAGTGTTCATTACAAATTTCATACAAGGCCCATAAATTCTGAAACATTGGTATGTTCAGTTTTAGGTGATTTATTCCAATTGTTTCCATTATAGTATTAAGTAATTGATATCAAGCTTGATCTGCTAAAGTCTGCAGGTCAATTCATTTATTTGTTTTGCCAAGTATAACCATTTTCGTCCACATATTATAGGTTGTATATGTATGGCTAACATTTGTGATTTAATTCTTGCAGTGGTATGCTTGTCCAAGATCCTACAAAAGGTGATCCTACGAAGGGTGATCCTAATGATGTGGATGCAATTTTCAATCAAGCTAGGCAACTTGGAGCTGTAGAAGGGCCTCTTGAGCATCTTCATCCATCTTCAAGCAGCTCAAGAAGCTTTACTGGAACCGGTAGGTTACTGTCATCAGGGGAAACTGTACCAACTGCTCCTCAGCAGCCCGAGCCTGTGATTCATAACATTGTTTTCTGGAGCAATGGTTTCACTGTAAATGATGGCCCTTTAAGGAGGTTGGATGATCCTGAAAATGCATCTTTCTTAGAGGTATAACAATTAAGGATTTTTATCTTGTGTTATATGTTTTCACTTTTCGTTTCTCTGCATGAATCTGATGTTCATCTGCTATGTTGTGCATTTGTTGCATTCTTTCCAACTGTTAACCGGTAACTTGTAACCCAGGCATGTTGAGTTGGGCTTGTGTTTGCATTTCAGTGTATTAAGGGTGACTTGGTAGTGGTAATACTTTATTGATGAGGTTGTTACTTTTCAATTGCAGAGCATCAGAAAGTCCGAGTGTCCAAAAGAGCTAGAACCCGCAGATAGGAGGTCCTCAGTTCATGTCAATCTGATAAGGAGGGATGAGAAGTGCCCTGTAAGCTCCTAACTTTTATCCTTGTGACCGACATTCTTTGTTACTTTTCATATGCATGTTGATTCGTGAACTCCCTCATCATTCACAACTTTTGTTTGATTTCAGGAACCAGAAAAGGTTCATGTTCCATTTCAGGGTGTGGGAAGAACTCTAGGTAGCAGCAGTACTTCAGCTGCACCCGAAACAACTAATGATGCTCCTCTCAACACTGCTCCACTCCCTTCCGAGGGCGTAGTTGTGGACGAAAATCTGCCATCAACATCAATTCAGATCAGGTTGTCTGATGGCACCCGAATGATTGCACACCTCAATTTACACCATACCATCAACGACGTTCATGGCTTCATTGATGCATCAAGACCTGGGGCTGCTAGGAATTACCAGCTGCAGATGATGGGATTCCCTCCTAAACTCCTTACTGATAGAACACAGACTATAGAGCAGGCAGGCCTCGCGAATTCGGTGATCATCCAGAAATTCTAATCATATGCTATATATCTTCTCTCCAGTCACTCTCATCTGCTTATTGTTAAGTGAAAATATTCTGTCGAACTAAAGATAAAAAAAGAGAGAAAAACCGAGTGTTTTATTACTTGCATACATAGAAGAAGAGGGTTTTTGTGGGACTGGTTTACATATTAATGAGGTTGATTCATGTGATTCCCAATCTTTGATAATATATCCATTTTGTTCGTATAATCGACATCTAATTCCATTCCCGTATAACACTAGTCTATTCTTGTGTATGTATGCATGTGGTATGTGTGCAATTGTGATTTTTATGATTGTGATATAAAGTTTATATATAGATATGGTGAGTGATAATTTTTCATTTTGAAACAATTTCTTCTATAGTGAGAGGTTTGGCACCTGGTTTTAATACAATCTGTTAGATGTTGATTGTTGACTTGATAACATATCCATCAACCCAAGTTGGATTGTTTTTTTTTTTTTTTTTGGAAAGATTGCAATAACGTGGGATTTTAGAAAGGGAAAAAAACTTTAACTCACAATGTCATGGTGTAGATGTGAGGGATAAATCACAACCCAAGTTGGATTGTTAAAGTTGTGTGCTAGAAAATATACAAACTCAAAGCAATAATTAAAACATACGAAGGAAAGAAAATAATGACGAGAGAGATTTTATGTGGTTCGATTACATCCGCCGATTGTACAAGAACTCAATTTTAATTATCAATTCTTTGTTTATAATGATAAATCATTCCCTCTGAATTTGGCGCTCTATCTTTTTTTATCCTAGGATAAAACTATCACTCAATAAAAACATGAAAACCCTCCTGAATATGACAAGAACCGAATCAACGAAGCTCGACCCCCATATGGGGCAATACAAATCCAGTCTTCACTGGATCTTCACAACAAGAAGATTTGCTTTCTTTTACCTAGAATTTCATGTGCACAAATGTGGGCAAGTAGTGCTACTGCAAAGCAGTTCTCATGGCACTCACAAATGTTGTGTTTGACAAAACTTCAAGGGCTAACGTTTGGTCCATTTCGAATCATTGTTGTGAGCCCTTTTCGCCATTGATCAAAATTCGGATTGTTGGAGCCATTTTAGAGCTTTGTTAGGGGAAGAGGGGTTGTTTAGTAGTAGTGACTAGTGAGCCATGAGATGGAGAAAATAGACAGAAGCATAAGGTAGACATGACCACAGTTTGGTTCGAACCGTGGAACCGAACCGTAACCGGAACTGGAACCGTGGAACCGGTTTCGGAACTGTAACCGTAACCGTGGGGTTGAAGGTTCGGTTCCGGTTCTCCTCCAAAAAAAACCGGCATGGAACCGCCGGTTCGGTTCCGGTTCTGGAACCGCCGGTTCCAGTATATATATATAACTTTCTTAAACAAAAATGTAAAAAAAAAAAAAAGAACTGAACCACCGGTCTACGGTTCCGGTTCCGGTTCTGGCTCAGTCCGGAACCGGAACCGGAACCGGAACCTTGGGCATGTCTAGCATAAGGTATGCATATGACAATAAGATATGTACATAATTTCACATATTAATCGATATAATTAGGCTTATAAATAAGTAATTAGGCTACATATTGAACTATATAATTAATATCATCTGCATCAAATAACACAAGACTAGCTCAATTAAATATAACTTAAAGCCGTGCCGGAGAGATATCCATCGGGGAAGGGTTGCTGAAAACGCTGTCCATGTATAGTGAGGACCTGAGGATGAGCTGAATCCATCACTACAAACTGCATATCCTCCAATGGCTTCCAATCCTGTTGAATCTGCAAGCGATAGCTTCTACGATTCCTTTTCACAAAATAAAAAAATTCATATCGATCATAGAAAATAAACAAGATGGCGCATTCAATTTCGATCAATTGTATGGAGTCACATACAAGATTGCAAAATGTCGATCAAGATTGCGCATAAAATTCAACTATGAAGTCGGTATTCATGTCAACATCTTCTTCGGATGAGCCATTTCGATCAATTGTCTCTCCGAGAGCTGATGCTGATGAATGCATCAGAAATTAGTCAACACTTTATAGAAAATTGTTTCATGTAAGATGTTAATGTACACTTTTAAGATGCATGGAATATCATAAGAGTACTAATAACATCATCAAGAAGTACCAATTTTTCCATTTATGTTTTGATAACTCATCCTCTCATAAAACCTCACAATAGATGGAGCGGGCTGCTTTCTCTGTCTCCACCCCATTTATCAAATATCTTTTGTCTCTTATTCATTTGCAATGTGTTCAGTTACTTAATTGCTACTTTAATCAAGATTCTAACTTAAATTTTTGCTGAGTAAGAAGCTGAAAGCTTGTTGGCTTGTCTCTTATCAAATGTTTTTTATTTGAAAAGAAACTACAACATAAAGAATTATTTCTAATCTTAATCAATTTAAAAGAAAGTTCGTTCACTGGGATCGATAATTCAACTAGTTGAACACTAATTAGTCTAATTAAATCCTAATCTAAATGCATGAAAACAAAATGGCATAATGCTTGTCTTAGGTTGGTATTCTAATTCCTAATATGCAAGATCAAATAAAATAAATTACTCATAAGCTCACACGAAAAATATGAATATGAATATGAGAGAATGCTAGGGAATTAATGCAACATAATTAAACTCCTCAATGTAATCCCTAAGTCTCATTTAAGCATGTAAATCCACTTGATAGGGTTTGTTTCATGAAGCACCTAATTTTTCCTATTACTCACACAAGGTCATGTAATGAGCAATGGTTAGAATTAGTTTTTAGTTAAAAATTTAAACCAAATTACACATAGCATGGTCATGCATATGAGATTTTTCTCAATTATTAAGCTTGTAGTTAAGGAATAAATGGGATGGTCACCCACATCTAACCCTCGACATCATATATAAACTAATCCTAACACAAATATTCATTGAGACCTCATTTGAATATAAGTGAAGGAATTAGAGCAAGTATTTCAATAAAAGAGACTACCAAGGTATTTTATTAAAAACCATTAGACTTAGGATTACAAAGAGTTTTTCAGCCGGTTTACATTAATCCCCTAACATAGAAATTAGTTACACATCAAGGAAAAGAAATAAAACAAAGAAGAGTTAAAGAAGAAACCCAAGTTGGTCATTTGAGGTTCCTTGAATTGTAAGTTTTCTTTTTTTGCCTTCCCAGTTCCAAGATGGATGGAGGAATGAAAGTGTCTAAGGATGGTGATAGATGGGTGAAAGTGTCCTAAAAGTTTGTGTGGTTGATGTTCTTTCACCAAAATATAAGATGGGTCTTTATATGGGTCTAAAAATAGGTTAGAAATCAACCTAGAAAAGCGTGTTGGCAGACTGTCGTTTCCCTGTATGTCGCGATTGTCCATGACGACATGTCGCGGTCTTCCATAACGATATCACAAGCGACAGTTTAGAAAAGTTGTTGTCGCGTGGTGTCGCGGTCTCTCATGACGGAAATCATGACAGCGACATATTGTGTCATTTTGTCCAAGTTTCTAATTTCCAGCTCTTTTGGGTCTCAATCTTCACTCATAACTCCCATATGATGCCATTAATACAAATCCTACAAATACACTTAATCGGGTCATTAAACACTTGATTTTACTCGATAATTGAGCAATAAGCATAAAAAGGGGGACTCGAAAACTAGTGTTATCATGGCTCGATCAACACCCCCAATCCTAGCCTTTTGCTCGTCTTTGAGCAAAATCAAGAGAAAACAACAACAAAAACAATACAAACAAACAATACGAAGACTCAATAAAAACAAAAAGAAATTCAAGTAATAAAAACAAAAAGAAATTCAAGCAATAAAAACTCGAAAGCCGCATTTTCCACTGATGACGAGATGCAAGGAGGTGTGGATAAGGAGAGTAGACACATGCAAAACATTCTCAAACAACCCGAAGGCACTCACGGAACACTCGAACAACACGTATCCCACACCTAGAGTGCTCTTGTGTTGGGAACTACTCACTCTCACACCTCGAGCATAATTCGCTTTGACTCTAAACCTCATGTGGACATTCTCTTTTCTTTCCTCTTGGAGTCCTAAGTTCACACTCATGCAAAGTATGCAAGGATAAAGTTATGCATAGGAATCAAATATTTACATATAATAAGAAATGAAATGCTATTATTTTGGTGAACTAGCCTAGGAAATAAATCAAATGCCATGGACGTGGAAGGTCAACTTCAACAAACATTCACAATCTAGATTTCATAGTAGATCATTTAGGTCTTCCCTTTGGTTGTAATGGGGTCATTGGGTGAAATATGGTGAACAAAGAATAGGAATTGGAATTCAAATGTCACCAATCATGCTAAGACACTACATGATACACCCAATACTTAAGCTCTATTCACATCACTCGTGACACTAGTGATTAGGCTTGACTTTTCATTATACTTGTGTTATACATTAGTACTCTACTAGTGAGTACTTTACAATTACATACAAGACTCTTATTCCTTTTTTTTTTTTACACTTTAAGGTCATAAGTAGTGGTGTAATAATGGACTGGCCCAAGACATGCCGGTCCGGCCGGTCCATGAATCTCACTGGCGGCACGGCCCGTGAAGGAAGCGGACCAGGCAGAGGCCCGGTCCGTGGTAGGCCGGGGGTACAAGGTCTGGCGGGCCGGCCCGCCTAGCCGGCTTGCCAGTCATCTGGACCGGCTTATCAAACCGGCCCGCCGGACCTTGACATCAATTGTTGTTTTTTTTTTTATAAAAAAAATCACATTCCATGGACCGGCCAGCAGGACTAGGCCCGCCAGACCAGGCACGCGGACCGGCCTGGCACGGCCCGCCTGAGGCAGCGGTGCGTGCCGGACCAGGCCCAACCCGTTTTCGAAAACGGACCTGGCCAGGCCGTGCCTAATTGGCCGGACCAGTCCATTTTGACACCATTATTCATAAATGCATATTTTCATACTTTTACATTTTTGAGCCTTTTGCCTTGCACATTTACAAATATAGCCTAAATACACGCTAACTTTTCATATTTAGAGCTTTTCCACCTTTCACCACAATACGACACATCCTAACAAGATTGGCAACAAGGGTAGCCATGTGTTTAAGTTTAAGCTATATGGTGTAATGTGGTTCCAAAAGAAAGGTAAGTGTTTGGCTTCAAAATTGGCTTGGGAACACACAAGTAGGGACAATGTGTTTAGGCTAGGAGTAGTTAAGCATACACATTGCCTAAAATCATTTCTACCATTTCATCTATCAAGGGAATGTAAGTATCCATCAAGCAATCCACAAATATAATGCAATGTGATGTCCTGTGGCAATTGATGAGATAAATGTTTAAGATGAAACAATGATAACACTCAATGCGCTTTTTAAGGCTTGTGTTTGTGAACTCACTAGGTGTCTCCACTATTAGAACAAGGTGTTTGAGCACCGAGTTCCCTCAACTTGAACACAAAAGGAAGAAACAAGCCCATGAAGTGCAAGTGAGACCCTAGAGTGACAACAAGATACTCAATCGAGCACATTATGTATAAATAAACTCTCACACAAACGCACACTCAAAGCATCACACCCAAGCTACTTGAAGCTCTGAATTTTTTGGCCATGCGACTATTTTTGAAAAGTTTGACTTAACATGAAATCAAAAATTTGACTTAAACATAAAATTTAGGACTCAATAAAACCAAAATGATCGACACCCCCAAACATAAACTCAACATTGTCCCCAATGTTGACAATGAGAGTCTGATAAAAAGGCACTTACACCATAAACAATCGCAACACAACACAATCAATATAAAATAAAATAAAATGAACAAAAGTTCAATCAAGATGGCATAGAAAGCTCCCAATGGAAAATAAACATCAACCATAACACAATACAACGCACACCCCTTATTCTAAACACAAATAAAATAAAACAAAATAAATTATGCAAAAGTGCCACTACGATAGAAATCAAATAATAAGAGTAATTAAAGTAAGTACGAAATATAACTGAAAGCAGTAAAATAAACAAACAAGTCTAGCTATTCAGGAACAACTCAAAGCTAATAATAAGGTGGTGGTGGTGGTGGTCAAATATCCCCCAATTTTCATTATTTTCAACCAATCTCACCCAATATTCACGAAATCAACACAATAGATGCTTATATGGTCTCCACAACCCAAAACCCATACTTTAATTTAAACAATGATCACAACAATCTTCCACAAAAAAAATTCACAATTTCCCTAAATCTGACCTAGAATCATATAAGTGATGGAAAATAGGGAATTTGGAACTATCAATGATCTAGAACAGGTGCAAAGGAGAAAGAAATACCAACGATGTGTATCGGAAGTCTTTGATGTCGCGTGGAGAGAGAATTGTCACGGTTGGAATTTGAAAATGTTGGTGAGGAACTACCCTACCACAAACTGTTGCTTTTATAATGGGCGCATGTCGTTGTCGAAATGTCGCGGTCTTCCATGACGGAATCAGTGACCGCGACCCACCGCCTTCTCATTTTGCTTCCTGAATTTCTGATGTCGCGGTTGTCAACCACGCAACATGTGGGGTGACACGTCGAGCGACAACAACCCCTTAAATTTGTCACGTGGTTGTGTCACGGTTGTCCATGATGGAAACTAAGACCGCGACAATCCACCTGTCTTCCCGTTGAATTATCGCGTCTGAGGAATCAACGACACACCAGAGACCCCTAGGCGACAACAACTCCTTGATTTTGTCGCGTGGAAAGGTCGCGGTCGTCCATGACGACATAATGACCGCGACATACCTGGAAAATTCCTCCTTAATGCCATTAAGTGGTCCAAAGTGCCTAATCTGCACACATCTCAACAACAAACATATCAAAGGCATTTGTTTGAACAATATGGGTCAGGAAAGTTTATATTGAGCTACTAGACTTGTATGCAAAATGAAAAATCACCCCAAAACCTATGTTTTTCCATACCTTTATACTTATAATCACAATTTGTTGCTGAAAATTAAGGTGTGGATCAACTTAGATTTGGAGGTGAAGTAGAATCACTACAATTCACAATTATTATGTAAAATTAAAAGTTTATTGAAAGGAAAGATACATATGTGGGTTACCTCCCACCAAGCGCACTATTTAACGTCTAGGTAAGACGTGGTGAGAGCACTACAACTCTTGAAGCTTTATCACTTCCAACCAAGTAAAGTTCCCATCAATAATAGTGTCTCTTGCTTTGTCAAGTTTGTCTTTCGGACCCAAACTTGTCGAATCTTCCTTGGCTTTCCTTTAGGCATGCTTCGTCTCTTTTTGCACATTTTCATAAATTCAACACATTGGGCCTTTTTATGACCTCCAGTATGGAAAAAATGACATTTGTAAGGAAAATATGACGAACTACCTCTGGTCTTCTTAATTCTTGCTCGCAGATGATTTGTATCTCTCTCGATGGTGTGGAGTTGTGGAGTTGTGGAGTTGTGGAGTTTCTTCGTCTATGCTTCAGTCCTTGGTCAAGGTTTCAATTGTTCGTTCGGCTCTTTCAAGCTCCACTAAGCAGTCACATTCCTTAACCTTTGCTACCTTTAAAACAATTTCTTTTTCGCTCAACTCCTCTTTGACGGCATTGATTTCCTTGTCCGCTTGCTCCACTTGCCATTGCAACTTCTTAGTGCCTCGGGCAAAGTTTTCTTCTTACTCTTCTACCAACCTTGCAAGATCTTCCGCCCTCTTGATTGCTTCATCCCTTTCCTTTTCTAGGATTTCCATCATCTTCATCAAGTCGGTGTTTTTGCTCACAAGATCATTAATGTCTAACATTGCTTGTTTGTCACATGGATCACCAATTTGACCACTTTCCTCACCTTTATCCTTAAAAAATGCTAGGATTTCATTTAAGTACTCAATTGGACTCCTAGAATAGTCTTTTGCTCTAAGTGTACCCACAGCAAGGCAATCAACTGAGCTAGTGACTTTCTTCAACCTTTCCAAAAATGGAACCGGTGGAATGTAAGGATCATATGACTTATGTAAAAGAGAAGTCTTCTCAGGAATCTTCTCTACTACTACTTCCTCTTCTTCTACTAAAGTCCTCTCCTCGATTTCCTCTTCCAATTCTTTAGCCTTTTTCTCCTTAGGCTCTCCACTTGTATCTCCGGTGTCTAACACTCGGGCACTCCTCAGAACTGTCTCTGCTTTAGCTTGTTCTGACTGGCTAGGAAGTCTACCTGGCTCATTCCTATGAATTGTGTCAACTCCTTGTCCTAACTGTGTCACCAACTTTTTCACTGATGCCTCTAAGTTGGTGAACCTTTGCCCGGTTGCTTGAATGAAATTATTCAAGTTCTGATCTGTCTGTTTTGAACTCTGAGCAAGGGTAGTCACAATGTCCTCCAAAGGACTCTTTCTAGGATGATATGAAGTCATATCTCTATTACCCGAGTTGTTCCACTGCTGCCCAATTAACCATTGGCTTTGGTAGTTCTGAGCTTGGTTATTCAAAGTGTTGTTTGGGTCGGATCAAGAAAAGTTGGAATGGTTGCGCCACTCTAGATTATAAGAGTTAGAATATGGATCATTTATTCCTCTTTGAAAATTTAGGGCTTGAACATCTTCCGTCCATAAAATACCATCTCTCTACCTTGACGGTCGGCTTTATACATCATGTTTGCCCTTAAACACCAAAAACAAAAGTAACAACGAAGTAAAAGGAAACTAAAAAAATGAAAATAAAACTAACTAACAAAATAATATAAAATAAAATGACACACACTACCTAAATCAAACTAATTAGGCTCAACTAATGAATATGCGCCATCCCCGGCAACGGCGCCAAAATTGATTGCAGTATTTTTAATCTTAATCATTTTAAAAGAAAGTTCGTTCACTGGGATCAGTGATTCTACTAATTGAACACTAATTAATTTAATTAAATCCTGATCTAAATGCATGAAAACTAAATGGCATAATGCTTATCTTGGGCTGGTATTCTAATTCCTAATATGCAAGATCAAATAAACTAAATTACTCACAAGCTCACACAAAAAATATGAATATGAATATGAGAGAATCTAGGGAATTAATGCAACCTAATTAAACTCTTCAATGTAATCCCTAAGTTTCATTTAAGCATGTAAATCCACTTGATAGGGTTTGTTTCATGAAGCACTTAATCTTTCCTATTACTCACACAAGGTCATGTAATGAGCAATGGTTAGAATTAGTTTTTAATTAAAACTCTAAACCAAATCACACATAGCATGGTCATACGTATGGGAATTTTCTCAATTATTAAGCTTGTAATTAAGGAATAAATGGGATGGTCACCCACATCTAACCCTCAACATCATAGATAAACTAATCCTAACACAAACATTCATTGATGTCTCATTTAAATATAAGTGAAAGAATTAGAGCAAGTATTTCAATAAAAGAGACTACCAAGGTATTTAATTAAAAACCATTAGACTTAGAATTACAAAGAGTTGTTCAACTGGTTTACATTAATCCCCTAACATAGAAATTAGTTACACATCAAGGAAAAGAAATAAAACAAAGAAGAGTTAAAGAAGAAACTCAAGTTAGTCATTTGAGGTTCCTTGAATTGTAAGCTTCCTCTTCTTTCCTTCCAAGTTTCAAGATGGATGGAGGAATGAAAGTGTCTAAGGATGGTGATGGAAGGGTGAAAGTGTCCTAAAAGTTTGTGTGGCTGCTGTTCTTTCACCAAAATATAAGATGGGTCTTTATATGGGTCTAAAAATAGGTTAGAAATCAACCTAGAAAAGCGTGTTGGCAGACTGTCGTTTCCCTGTATGTCGCGATTGTCCATGACGACATGTCGCGGTCTTCCATAACGATATCACAAGCGACAGTTTAGAAAAGTTGTTGTCGCGTGGTGTCGCGGTCTCTCATGACGGAAATCATGACAGCGACATATTGTGTCATTTTGTCCAAGTTTCTAATTTTCAGCTCTTTTGGGTCTCAATCTTCACTCATAACTCCCATATGATGCCCCTAATATAAAATCCTGCAAATACACTTAATCGAGCCATTAAACACTTGATTTCACTCGAGAATTGAACAATAAGTATTGGAAGAGGGACTCCAAAACTAGTGTTACTATGGCTCGATCACCACCTATCCTACAATAACACGCTAAAGAAACTAAAAATAAATAAATTAAAACATATATGGTTATTATAGTGGGTTGATAGTTTGTTTTATGGTGGAAAATTTTGTTAAGGCTTGCTTAGCCAATCCAATAAGAAACAAAGCAGGTATACAAAAAAATTAAGGCTTGCTTAGTCAATCCACTAACACAAAGCATGAAGATATTGATTAATAGAACAATATTTTTCGTTTCATACTTCTAAAAAATTACACTCGCTTTCTCATATATTGTATATCCCCTAGACATCTTAATAAAGTAATTTAAAAAGTCAAAACTACCATACATCTTGGTCCTAATGATAATGGTATGAAGACTCTCACCAAACCTTAACATACTCATCAGTTCTATAATAATAATAAATCAATTAATAAGACTTTTAAGTGATTGAAGAAATGGAATTAGAGCCTATCAATATCATTTGGACCACTATAGTGGCAGAATCAACTCATTTTGAACAACCTGACATAGTGGAAAATGTTGTTGGAATATTAAAATATAAGTTTAATCCGGCTAGAGATTCAAGTATGATCAAGTTACTGGTAGGATATTATCATAAGAGGGGGGATTTTTGATAGAGCTGAATATTACTGGAAGCATGCACGAAGGAGACTCCTCAAAACTCGTCTGACCGGGTAATCTTTATCTTTTGTCTCTTATTCATTTACAATGTGTTCGGTTACTTAATTTTAAATTAATTTTTTTTGTTGTGTAGGAAGCTAAAAACTTGTTGGCTTGTCATTCACCAAGTTGTGTCCATATCGTGTACTTGCATTGTTATTCTCTCTAGCTTGCAAGTACAATTTTTGTAACTTTTGACTCTCAATTATGTGGTTTCTTTAATGACATTAAAATTCTTGATCATGTGCATTGAGAACTTGCTTCTATATGTGATGGTATTAGGATATGCTCACATCTGCTGAGAGAGAATATTGTAATTTGATAGTTGGATGTATTTTGACTTTGAGGGTGTTTGTTGCATTCATGTAAAGAGGTTTTAACTTTGTTGTTTTGGAATAATCTCAATTATATTCTATTTCCTATACTTCTTCATTGTACTTTTGTTAGCATGTGCTGGTTTGTATGTTCTTTGTAATTAACATTTGAATGATATTTGATATTTGTATATGTGCACTTTAATGTCTTGCTAATGACCGTGGTGCTACTAGATCTCCATGCATTTCTAACCTTCTAGACATTGTATTCATTACATCAAAATATAACTCCCTTCTACCAAGAAATACTCTCCATCTATCATACAAACTAGATAAACCACTCATCCTACAATGACATAAAGAAACACATTTAATTAACAGTGACAAAAAAACACCAACCTTTTGATCGAATGAACATGATCGGACAATCTGTGAAAAATAAACGATTTCTGATATTGAAGAAGTGGATCAGAACAATAACATCCTTAATGTCATAACAATAAACAACCAAAAAATGCATTCAAACAATTAATAAAGTAATTTCATATCTACATACATATTAATAAAATAATTCATAAAGTCAAAACTATCATACATCTCGGTCTTAGTGATAGTGGCATGAAGAATCTCACCAAACCATATAACAACAATCTCAAACGAATCTATAGTGTTAGGTAAACCTTTATCGTATCTATCAAGTTTAATATATGAGGTTCTCATTGTCATAGAGTTAATATATGTTTGAATAGTAGTATCCTATTGTGCATTTTAACTTTTGAGACATTAGTTTCGATTCATCTGAATCCAACTCCCTCATCTTACAAAATAATCTCCATCTATCATACAACAAGATATATACCACTCATCCTATATTAACACGTTAAAGAAACCAATAAAAATAAATAATGGAAAAATGTTTAAAACATGTGTTACTATATAGGTTGATAGCTTTGTCGTATACTGTAAAAAAAAATTAAGGCTTGCCTAGCCAATACACTAAGGCTTGTTTAGCCAATCTACTAACACACAAAGCATGAAGATATTGAGTAATAGCAACAACATTTTTCATTTCCCTACCTCTGAAAATTGCACCTATTATCTCATACGTTGCATATCCTTCATACATCTTATTATCTTAATAAAATAATTGAAAAAGTCAAAACTACAACACATCCACACATCTCGATCGTATCGACAGTGGGATGAAAATTCTCATCAAACCTCACAGCAACAATCTCAAACGAATCAACAGTGTTCAATAAAACCTTCAACACATCTTTTAAGTAGCAATTCCGTACTTGGTTAGGATGCACTCCCCCCTCTTAAAAACTCACTTTAATAAACCCAAACCCAATATATATATACAGATCAAATATTGTACATTACATATACGTATGTTTATCATTTATGAACACAACATAATTCTAATAGTTGGATGTATACATGTACATCCAATGTATACCAAAGTCGTCCTCACCTTTGTTTTTTCATGCAATGTTTTTTACCATTAAAAAGTTGCCTCTAACCATGGTTAAAGAGTTTGGATCATCTGTTGAGTTGATTTGTCTTGATCTATTTAGAACCGTTGACATATATAATCAATGATTGTAATTTATTTCTTTTATTTATTTTACTTTCATTATTTTAAACTCAAGTATTTTAGATTAGGAAAAAGATTAGCATAGTTGATGATCTTTATGCATGGATAAAATATATAAGCCCAAATATCTTAAAATAATTAACAATCGTATTCAATCTAAGCCCAGATATTTTTGGGCCGATATTGGGCAGGAAATTGGAAGTCTAAGCCCATATTTTAATTTTAGAAAAAAAAACTCATATTCCAATAATGAATTTATATGGCTATTTCATATATATGTATAAAAAAAACTCATATTCCAATAATGAATTAT
This sequence comes from Dipteronia dyeriana, assembly GCA_032871835.1. Classification (NCBI taxonomy): domain Eukaryota; kingdom Viridiplantae; phylum Streptophyta; class Magnoliopsida; order Sapindales; family Sapindaceae; genus Dipteronia; species Dipteronia dyeriana. Next base: position 25,929,069 of record CM065300.1, on the reverse strand, counting down.
ATGGCTATTTCATATATATATAAAAATTAGTGCTCAACCTAAATATTAAAACTAATAGATAAGAAATATCTAATTACATTCTGATTATGAACAAAAAATTGTTACAAAAGAAAAGGAGAGATTTAATGTCTTACTAATAGATCTCTCCTTAAGTAGTCAACCTAAATATTAAAACTAATAGATAAGAAAATTGACAAAAAAAAAAAATCCATTGGCCTTTTAATAAATATCCAACAACCATATTATGAAAATTTGTTGTGGAATAGTTTTTATGTTTTTAACCCAACATAAAATTTCATTTCACCACATAATCACACAATTGTATTTTCAAATAATAACTTAGAAAATTGCTATTATTATTTTCCCTATTGTATGATTTTACTTGCTATTAATTAGTGAAAAATACATTTTTATGAAATAATGTTTAGCTGCTAACCAGCATTTATTAACTATTAATTTTTTTAAAGTTATTTACTATAAACTAAAATTCATATATAATCGCCAGTAGTTTATTAAATAGTTTGAAATTAATTATATACAAAAGTACAATAACTAGTCTAATTAATTACTCTTTCAACTAATCCCTCTTCCTTGCCTTGTCAAGATATTATCATCGTCTAATCAGGTTCTAATAAACCCATTACCCAATCAATCATTCAATATATATATATATATATATATATATGTAAAATGAGAAAATTAAAATTGAAATAAAAACAAAAACAAACTCAACTTGCTTACAGACAAGTAATTTAAAGTGTCTTATAGATAAATTAAATAACCTTCTTATGCATACCAAGATTGGTATGCATATGATAATAGTATACGTACAATTAGGCGTATAAAAGAAGTAATTAAGCTACACATGAACTATATAATTAATATTATCGCCATCATATAATTAATATAAGCTAGCTAATTAAGTTCAATTAATTAACTTAAAGCAGCGCCGGAGATATATCCATCGGGAAAGGGTTGCCCAAGACGCTGTCCATGTAATAGTGAGGATGAGCTGAATCCATCACTACAAACTGCATATCTTCCGATGGCTTCCAATGCCGTTTCCTTTGATTTATAAACCAGTTGTTTATTTGCTTCGAATCCAGTCCGGTTGAGTCTGCAAGTGCCAGCTTCTGCGATTCCTGTTCACAAATTTAAAAAATTCATATCGATAGTAGAAAATAAACAAATATCGCGCAAACAATTTAGAACAGAATTGAAGGTGATAATATGATGATCTTAAAAGCAACGAAACGGTTAGTATTCCTAATTGTGTACCAAATCAGTAAGAGAAAACTAGCAGTTGTTCACCTATATATCTAGGTACATTTCGATACAATTCCAAGGACAACAAAGAGGCAACACTACATACAGGGTTTTTGGATGTGTAAATCAACTAATCAAGCTATGAGTTAACGCGGTATTAAAAAAGTTGCGGCAGCATATAGAGTTTGTATATAGAGAGATAGATACCGATGGGTAAGGCCATTTGTAATGTTTGCTCCACCAATCCAACAATTGTTGTCTGGCTTCTTTGGGCAGTTTTCCTTTCTTTCTTTTCTTCATGAACTCCTGTTTAAGACTACCTAAACATCCACTGTACCTCCGTAGAAGCTGACCTTTCAGTTCCTGATCTTCAGCTTGGGGATCTATGAAGTCGGTATTCATGTCAACATCTTCTTCTGATGAACCATTTCGATCAATTGCTTCACTAAGAGCTGATGTTAATTTAATATATGCAGCAGATACAAACTTAGTATTAGTACCTTGCATGAAACAGGTTTTTATAGAAAATTGTTTGTGTATGATGTGAATGCACACTTTTCAGATGCATGGAACATGATCATAAGAGTACTGAATTACTAATAACATTACCAACAAGTACTAAACCCTACATTGAGAAATAATTTTAACGTACTTATAAGTTCAACAATAAGAAGAATAAACTTTCAAATGAAAACTCACACCTCATGCATTAATTAACAGTCATCATAAGGTAATTCTTTAACATAAGAAGAATAAACTTTCATAAGGTAATTCTTTAACATGTAAACTCTTCGCTCATACTTCATTGTGAAACTAGCACCACATTAACGCATTACTTGTTTTGCTGATATATCGAAAGGTCTCGTTTAGCTAGGTTATGGCCATGTATGCAGAAATCCTTATAAAAGTCATCATCAATACATACAGGTAATGAACTTGAAATTTTTAGTGTACAGCTACCTAATTACAGATCATGCACTATATATATAAAAAGTTTCATTTGGAGAAAACTTCTCTACATCAAATGTACCACCCGACAACATTACGCCATAAGATAATTCATGGATGTACATGTATACATCCAATGCATACCAAAGCCTTCAATATCATTCTATGCTTGCACTTGCAAAAACCTAGCTAGGTGCACGTATTTCTTGAGGCTTGTGTTCCACTTTTAGGAAATCTGGTCACTCTGGTTCAAAGAGATCATTATCATAAAATGTTTAGAGACCCTAAATTCTATTCATGAAGTGAGGTAAGCATACGTAATCATTTAAATGGCACAACTATTGAAAAATTTTAAGCTCAAGTAATAATTACACTTATTGGATAAATCTAATCACATTCACATAGTTATTATTGCTCTTGTTTTTTTTTTAAATGTTGTTTTCTATATGTCCAGAAGCTTTTACTATCTTGAAGAGCGTAATAAAAATACAATAAAATATATATATTTATAATTTAGCCATGCATCTCACAGTTAAATAACAATACCCAGTGATAATTAATTTCTTCTATTCCAAAAAAATGGTAGAAAAATACTTGTCTATACACACATAAGAAATCACAACAAACCTATAAGATTGGCCATGGAAAAGCACAAATACCAAGATGAGAATCAAAATAGCAAATATATATAACACTCTTCATATGGGTAATGGGTACCCTAGTATACCTAAATCATACAATTTGCAGACCTATAAAACACAAATACATAGTAAATAAACTCAAAAATAAAATTTAAAAAAAATGGAAAAAACTAGGTTAACCATTTTGAGAAAACAAGCTCATCTTTTTTGTCATCCATTAAACCTAGCTGTATGATCTCGAAGACGAACACAAAAAAAAACACATGCATGATGAGAGAGAGAGAGATGTTGTCACCAGAATTTGTAGAGGAAACAGTGAGGGCTTTGAATTGGCTTTCAACTCTTTGAAGAAAAATCATGGCTTCTTTGAAGGGTTTAGAGAGTTCTTGCTCATATTTGATCAGCATCTCACAATAAGCCTCCATGAACTGATCAAGAGCTGGATCTTCTCCGATACTTCCTCTGCTGGCCGGACCTAATATTGTGGCGGCAGATGCACAAGCTTCTTCCAGTCTCACCACCACTTCAGGTGGCGCTCCTACCTGTCTCATCAGCACAAAAACAAAAATTAAATAAATACACACGAGACTATTTGAGACTTGAGAGTCGTGTGTCTCCATCATATATAATATATGCTCAAAAGGGTTTTTTGACCTTTCTTTTCTTTATCTAGGAACGTAAATAATTAATAATAATAATAGAGGAAAATAAAAATAAAAATAAAAACCTTTTGACAACTGACATAAGCGGCCAAGAGACGGTGATAGTGAGGATGGGACATGATCTTTGCTTTTAGAGATGATGAAGATGAAGATGAAGAGAGGCCATTATCGTTGCTGTTGATGGTCTCCATGAAATAATACCCAGCTTTGTTGTTGTTGATGATGATGTTGGTATTATCATCAAGAATCATAGAAGAAGAGCCAGTAGTGGTATTACGGTGTTGATTTTGTTGGTTAATTGGTTGAGGAAGAAATAGGGTATTGTTTGAGTCCTCGTCAAGATGATGTTGATGATGATGACGGTGGTGATGTTGTTGTTGTTGATGATGATGTTGATGAGAAGATGAAGAAGAAGTGATGACAGGCATCATCATCATCATAGGACATAGTCCATTACTATTGTCTCCAAAAGCCATCATACACGAAGTGCTATTAGAACCACCCTCCATTATCTCTCTCACTATCTTATCACTCTCTCTCTATCTCTCACTCTCACTTTTTTTAGTTGTTGTTCCCTTTGGCTTTGCTATATAGCAAAAAACAAGAACAAAAACATCAACCATCTCACTCTTTCTCTTCTCTCTCTCCTATGCAATCTGCTCTAGCTTTCTCTCCCGAGATTTAAGCTTCACAAAAATCAGGCTTTTTAGAGAAATACTAAACAGTGGTTGATTGTGGTAGTCAGTTTTGTTATCTTTGTGGGTTTTACTCTCTTGGGGTGTCTCTATCTGTGCAAAGCCTGCTCACTTGAGCGTGTTGTTCATCTTTCTGTTCTCAGTAACAACATTTAATTCTCTCTCTCTCTCTGATAATTAACTCTGATAATTAACAGAGAACGCATACGATGTATATGTGTATGTGTACACATTAGAAGAGAAGAGAGGCGGTGGTGGGTTGATGAATATGTTATCTTTTGAGAGAGAGTGAGGGAAGGCAATAAGCAAAGCTTTACCTTCCCGATGAAAACTCTCTGTCTATTTTCTTGCACTGCCACTGTGGCACTGCCATTACTGGCAAGAGAACAAAGAAAGATTTGACGATAATTTTGTTGAAATTATAAACAATAGAGATATAAAAGAACGATCAAATCGAGAGGGTTTTTTTTTTATTATTATTTACTAGTAAATGATAGCTAGATAAGATGGATGGGAAGGAAAGGTTTTTGAGGCACGAAATCCTCAACTTTCTCTCTAACCTGTGTAATTTCTTTCTCTCTCTATTGGTTTTTTTCCAATGGAAAATCTGTCCACTCAATTTAATATTCGCACTCATTTTGTCTTCTTCTTTGCCAACCCCAACCTCACTGACTGTGATTTACCCATTTTCTCACACTTCTCTCACCCAATAATTGTTTGGTAGATGAATATATCTTGTTTCAAGAGTTTGGAAAATTTTGAAACAAGTTTATAGAATACAATGAGTGTTATACTGTTAATACTATTGGTCAGATAGAAATATGTTTACCGTCAAAAAAAAATAGTGTAATATGTTTGGGTCGATAAAAGTTGACATAATATTGGGAGCTTATCATATATATATACACAAATTCTTATCATCCTTTATTTTTGAACTTTTTTTGAATTAAATAATAGAGGATTACATATTTAGATAGTAATAAAAAAATATGACCCGGCATTAAAAGTGCTTATTAAGTACATTAATATTTTAAATTTGAATTATTACCGCAGTATATTGATATATAAAACTTATTAACTATTACATTTAGGTTATATATATCAATATATAACTTCTATTTCATTACAATCTATCGTTTATTTATTATAACATGATATAAATCAATCATATATTAGTTTCAAAAACTCTACCTAGCTCTAAATATATGGATAATAATTCTAAATAATCGGATCCTAATATACTCACAAGATTGTAAAGAAAGAAAATATGATCTCTTAGTTGGTTCATGGTTGTATAAGACTATAAGCTAATTAATAAGGTTGATCAATAATTATTATGACTTATTATTCACTGACAAAAATCTTTTTACTAAGACAGCTCTTAAAAAGAAAGAAATATTTTTCTAGCTCTCTTTCCCTCGCATTCTCATTATTAGTCTTCTTAGTCATCGATCGCAGGATTGGCAGCATCTAATCCGTAATTTTCTACCAAAGAGGAAGTGGGGTTTCATTTCACCTGTGCCCTAAAAAAAAGCTGGTAAAGCAAGTGGGGCCAGTCCGAATGTCTCTTCTTCCACTCTCTCCCTCTAAAGTTTTTATATTCTCTCTCCCTGTGTGTCTCTCTGCTGTGATGAGTTAATTAAAGAGAAGTGGAGGGTTTATAAGTTTATATTAACCGTGCTTTAGGCGTGGACGAACAGATTTCCACGATCAAATAGATGATATCATGAGTTTTTTTTTTATACTTAAAATTGATTTTTGGCTGTGCTATTAAAAAAAATCTTTAAACAATGTTTTAAAATTTAGATAAAGATATGAATAAAAAAGAATGATAAAAAATATTATCTAAGTAATAAAAAATATTATCCATTTCGTCGTTCTATCCGGTTACGATGATCAGTAAATATTGATTTCAAATGCTTTAAACCAAAATAATTCATGAACAAATTTATCATAATAATGTACTTCTTCTGTAGTAGTATTCTTAAAGAATTCTTCATTATTATTTTTTTTTATAAAAAATAGGAAGTCAACACTATATGCATTCAACTATTGAAGTTGTATAACAATATATAACTAACCAAATAATAGAAAGATAGTTTGATTCCAAATAAATCATAATAGAAAACGTAAAAGATAAAAGCCATATTCAATTTTAACACTGTACAACCTACCTCTAATTTGAGGAATAAAAAAACATTAGATTTGATAATCCAGGTAAAAATATAATGTAATCATTATCAAATTTATATTTTAAAAAACTCGTGTATATTTTTCTTTTTTACTTTCTTGTGTAATTTTACCATTGAAATTAACAAATATTATAAAGAATAATGACACTAAAAAAATCAATCGACTAAATAATTTTACAATTACATTTAAAATATACAAAATAAAGCTTTCAACCATAAATTTAACAAAGTTTTGAAATTTTTAATTCAAATAATTCCTGAACATTGGTTTATACTTTTTAAGTTTATGTATATATTAAAACTTATCTTATTCGTATAAATATCTAAAAATGGTGGTAGATAGAGTTCTGATAGCATTATCAAATCCTTGACAAACGAGGTATCATATAAAGATTTAGATCCTAAAAATAATATTAAAATTTAACATTTAATTGTAAAATAATTTTATATTAGTATTTTTTTATATATAATTATATAAAATTACATATTAATCTTTGAAATGGACTGACCAATTATACGGGCTCTAAGGAGAGCCATGGAAAACAGCTCCATATTCCAATCAAAGTTGAACAATTGTCTCTTTTTTCTTTGTCCCCTACTCGGCTACTCCCCTCTATCAATACACACCTAGCTAATAATCAATTTCTTCATAGAACAAATAACACTGCATTTCAAATTTCAATCAAAATAGCACATACATGATATTTATTTATTTATGGTCTTTTTTTATTGTTACACATCTTTCCACCATCTTCAATTGGGTATATACACCTAGAACTGGTAATTTGTACCATAATACGGGTCGACACGAACCCGATAAATTTGGATTAGGTTAGATGGAGTTAAATGGGTTTAGATTGGTAAACGGGTTGATCCGTTTAACCCGTTTAATAAACGGATTGGATCGGATTTCATAAACGGGTTGACGGGTTGACACGATTAGTTTGAAAAAAATATATAATTTAAAATTATCTGGAGGAATACTTACAACAACAATTATAGTTCAATGATAAATAACTAAGTTTTATATTGTTTTAACTTTTAACTCGCAATTGCTAATGGTTTATAGAATACGAAGTTTGAAAACCTTAACAGTTGAACTATCGGTCTTTATTTATCGTTTTTATTAGTTTTAATTGTTTTGTTTTTTATATATTCTAACATTTATGGATTGTATAAATTTTATAGTCTTTTTGTAGTTCATCTAAATTGATATGTGGTTTAATTAGATATTATATTGGTTTTTTAAGATATATTTAGTTTAGATTTATATTATATTTTTAATAACTATTAATATAGAAAAAAATATATTATAAACGGATTAAACGGATCGTATTGAATTACATATTTATTAAATGGGTTGGATAAATAGATCGTATCGGATTTGGTTCTACCCGACCTATAAACCCGTTTTACAAGGTCTATATACACCCAGCTAGGGTGAGGGAGCCAGAGGGACAGGGACCCCCTCTGTTGTTTCACAGTGCGATAAGAGAGAGCTCGAAGAATATATATATATACGCGCCGGTTAATATTCTTACAGTATAGTACTATAGCATCTTTGCAACTTCACTTAGAGCTAAAAATAAAATCTTTCTAACTTCAGTCTTGTTTTTTTTTTTATAAATATTTTATATCTGAATCCAGTTGTTTTCTTTGTGTCCATAATCAAACGTGTTGCCTTCAACATTATTTCGATGATCAGCTTTTTAATGGCCTATATAATTTAACTTTTATATATATTGAAGTCGTATTCACGGAACTTTATAAATATATTAAATATGAACTATTATATTTAAATACATTGATTTAAAATATATACCTTAATCTAAATTTCTACGTAACCAGTGATATATATACACTACACTAATATATATAATATAATATATCTATGCATGGCACACAGTTCTACACATTAGCTACAATTAAAACATAATATAATGATTGATGATTAGGTAGATAATTTTACAATTATTCGACTGCTTTTCTCATTGTTTTGATTTGATCAAAAATATAATTAACTACAAGTCTACAATCAAAAGAGAATTCCTATATGTGACTTGGCTTGACATTGAAGGACGGTTTACAGTTGCTAGCTGTGTAGCACTATACAGCATATATGTATACACAGTATTGACAACAATTTGAGGCGATATTTCATATCTGATTTTCATACTCAGTTTACATGTTCTCGTGATAGAAATATTAGAGAGTAGTCATGATCAATTCTAGGTCTACCAAAAAAAATTAACCAAGTAAAAATTAGTTGACAAATTAAATATATGAAGAAATGGATCACCGTGATTTAATGGTTAAGGATGCTAATTCAGTTTATCAATATTTTATGTTTAAGTTCCTACATGGCAGTATATATAAAAAATGAATAAATCAGAATCAAACCCTTCAAACATTACTAGACTTTATTTTAGACAAATCTAGTCTCTCATGTTTTGTTGTAAACCTCCAATACGGATGTCAATTTTGTAATCTAAATGCATTTCAACATCGTAAATTAATATTGATAGTACAAAATATAGTCGGTCCGATGATAAACCACGTAAACCTACACCGTAAAGTTGTGAGTTCGAGTTTTCTTCCTCTAAAAAAATATTAAATTCGAATTTATATAATATATATATATATATTTAAATGATCTTATTTATAACCATCTTAATTTCATTAAATATTATACTTAATCATCTTTGGACCTTGGTTATATATTAGTCAAATATTAAAGTTAAATAATCTAAAAATATAATTCAAAATTCAATCCGAATATATAACAAATATTTTTTCATTATCTACGTTATTTTGTATTATATAGGATAATTATCGATAATTTAATTTAAAATTTAGATAATTATTTGGGTTATATAACCTTAATTATCGGCCAAATGAGTGTGGATTTTGTCTGGAATATGCGTATTTATCCTTCCAAATTTCCAATCAACATATATAGAATAAGAACTAAATCAGCCTTTGGCCTGACCTGACCTGATTGATTCACCGTACATGCACCTAGCTAATCAAATCTGTCTTTCACCTTCAGACCCAGATTTGACCTTAACTCAAACAGCTTTAATGTAGGCTTTAATCCTAATTGCAAACTTCTTATTATGGCTTTTTTATTGGACAAATATAATTTCTTTAATCGCTTATTAATTACTCATTTATTTCCATATTCATTATTTATTTTATCATTTAAATTTAAGGTAATTTTATTTATTTGAAGTGACAAAGAGGGTCCAAATTTGTCTAATCTTTTGTAAAATTATTTGAGAGGAGAGAAGGCTTTAGTATGTTATCTTACGTACCGTGCACATTTTTCTTAAATCATATCATTTAACATGATATTACATAAGATAATTAATTGAATGTATTAGTTGTACAAGATTTTGATATATAAAAAGATAAAATGAGATTGTACGAATTAATGTCATATACCTTATATCTACACAATGAGATTATAAGTTCATATTGTATCCTCTCATTCAAACCCTAAATTATTGTATTTCAAATTAAGGACATGGGCGACATAGTGTATCAAATATATGTTCCATACATGTTTCTCTTCATGCATTATAATTAAAGATATCAATGGTACGAATCGGGGACGAGTTTTCCATTACCATTCCCAATACTATATTGTATAAGAAATATTATCCCTAATGAATACCTATATTAAAATAAATAGTACAGGTATCGAAAATCTCTATCAGGGGATTATGTTTTTGTTTCATATCATCATCATTTCTTTAATGCATTTTTTATGACTATATTATATAATGATTGAGTAGTGTTTAATGGAGGGGGAAAATGGGGAAAAAAGAGGGAAAATTATGTCTGTGGATGGGAAAATTATGTTTATATATATTGATAGCGGGTACGGGGACGAGTGACTTGAAATTTCTCCCCACCTTGTCCACACTTTTATAATCCATTGACGGATGATTAATATAGCAAATCAACGGTGTGGATTATTTCTATTAAGTTTTAAGTTTTAAGTTTTACACAATTAAAATGTAGAATTAATTCATACCATTAATTTATTGAGGACAATGTGTGGTGGGGAGATGATCTAAATTCGAAATTAAATTGGCGGTTAAAAAAATATTAACCCTATACCGGAACTTAAATGATATGGTTAAAACTCTAAAAGGGTAAAAATCTGTACATATCTTTAGAACAATGGGTAATTATAATATCCCTAACCATACTATATAATATACGATTTTATTGCATAACATAATATAATACGAGTCAGTGTTCACCGTTACGGATAGGCGACACTATATTTTATAAAAAGATATAGGGCCAAGACTCAAGTTTGGTAATTAGGGTTAGGGTTTGAAGGGGAAAAAAGAGAGGAAAAGGGAGGAACAAGGCGTGCAGTACGCGAATCCGTCACAACAGCGTAAGAATAAAAGTAAAGCAAAAGGTTAAGACTAGAGAGACGTCAATGCAGTGAGAACTGAGAAGAAACGAGAGAGATTGGGTGGACAGAGAGGCCTAGCTAAGCTAGCTTCACCCAACTCCCATTTCAAGCTTCAATTTTTGTGCCTTTTTCTAATACATATATATTTATATACATAATTATATATTCACTTTACGTCATTTCCATCAACAGTTTCATGATAGATCAGACATAAAGAAAGAAAGAAAAACAGATAGAAACTACACTCTCACACCTTGCCATATAGGTATATATAAGCTACTACTACTATACCATACAATCGTGTGGTTTCAATAAATGAAGCTTAATTTGATATATTTGTCGAAGATAAATTTTACAAGATTGAATGACAATTTTTTTTTTATCTGTATTTTATGAGCGTTTTAAAGGAGCTTTTTTACCTTCCGATGTTATATTATGATTTACGAGTATAGTTATTTAAACTGAACGTATAGCTTTTAAATCCCACAGGTTACTCCACGAATTTGAAAGATTTTTTTTTTTTTTTTGCCAATTTGCCATGCCAAAGTAGCTCGCTCCTCGATTTCATTCAAAGTGCAATAAATATCAATTAACAATTAATCAACCACCTTTTTCAACTTTTCAATTAATTTTTGTTAAAAAACAAAACAAAACATTTCTATTATTTAGGGTTGGTCAATCATTAGTTAATTAGTTATAGGGTTATTAAGAAAGTTTAAATCTAGTTTTTTTAACAATAAATCGAAGTTTGAACTTTCTTATTATAGGGTTCATTATTAGAAAGTTAATCCACTTTTAACGACTGACTTTGTTTAACAAGGATGCATACAATGATACAGACTTTACTTGTTGCCATGTATATAGGTTTTACTCATCAAACCCTAAAAACCTAATCTAAATGACGAGTGATTAAAGAGAGACCGACCTATACTTTTTTTTTATTATTAAAAAACAGAAAAATAGGGAATTTATGTGGATGGAAATGGTGATGACTGTCATCTTTTTTTTCTCGTATTGCGATGATGTCACCAATTTAATAATTTATATTTAAAAGGCACATATTATGGTGAACTGTTAAAAATACTCTTAAAAACTGTCTTTATACTTTAATCATCTCTTACTTTGAAATTTTAGATATATTTTATTTTATTTTTTCATCTTCTTCATAGAATAATTAGTTTAGTATGACTACGCAGACGCATTCAGAGGTCGAGCTGCTCGAACAGCCAAATAAAAGTTCGGAGTTTCTTTATAAAAGCTCGGACAGAGCTTTTATAAAAGCTCAAAGCTTCTTTAAAAAATCAAAGTTTTTATATAAACGCTCAAAGATTTTATATAATAGCTCGGCTTGGAGCTTCTTTATAAAAGTTCGGAGCTTCTTTAAAAGTTCGGTGCTTCTTTAAAAAAGCTCGGAGCTTCTTTAAGAGCTCGGAGCTTCTTTATAAATGCTCGGAGCTTCTTTAAAAGCACGGAGCTTTTATAAAAACTCAAAGCTTTTATATAAAAGCTCGGACAGAGCTTTATAAAAGCTCGGACGGAGCTTTATAAAAGCTCGGAACTTCTTTAAATGCTTGAATCTTTTTTAAAAGTGTAGAACTTTTATATAAAAGCTCGGACAGAGCTTTTATAAAAGCTCGGAGCTTCTTTATAAAAGCTCGGATCAAACTTTTAAAAGCTTGATCTGAGCTTTTATAAAAGTTCAGAGATTTTATACAAAAGCTCAAAGCTTCTGTATAAAAGCACGATTACATGTCAAAAATCTCGAAAAATATAAACTCGAATGCAAATAAAAGTTCGGTTTCATCTTCCTTAACAACTTTCAAGTTCCGGTACCGTCACCGTGAAAACGAAACCGTCGATTCACTTTTTGTCTCTTTACTTTTTGTCTCTTTCTTCACAACAACAGTGATGACATGTGTATTTTCGTATCTACACTTTAAATAGTGTCTTTTAAACATGATTTATTAATGTAGTGATATTTCCACAAAAGCCCCCTAAAAGGTGCCATTAATTTTTCGAACCCATTTATGTGGAGGTGGAAATGGTGAGGATTGTCACCTTTTTTTTTCTTGTGTTGTGATGATGTCACCAGTTTAATAACTTATGTTTAAAAGGCACCTATTATGGTGAACTGTTCAAAATACCCTTAAAAGTTGTCTTTGTACTTCAATCAGCTCTTTGAAATTTTTGAAGATTTTATTCTTTCATCTTCTTCATAGAGGTATGCTTAACAGACCACCAATGGAAGTCAAACATCATAACATTATCAATGCATCTTCAGCGGTGGTCGAGCTGCCCGGTCAGCTAGCAAGGGGGGGACGGGGGACAGAGGATAGCTCCCCCAGAGTTTTTTTTTTTTTTTTTTATGGTCAGTACTTACAATACTGGAAATGTAATTACAAAAGAATCTGAAATGTAATTACAAAAGCTCCGAGCTTTTATAAAAGCTCCGAGCTTTTATAAAAGCTCCGAGATTTTATACAAAAGATCGAAGCTTTTGTATAAAACTCGATTACATGTCAAAATCTCGAAAAATAAAAACTTGAATGCAAATAAAAGCCCGATTTCATCTTCCTTAATAACTTTCAACAAATATAAAACTTCGAATGCAAGTAAAAACTTGATTTCACTTATTATCTCTTTACTTTTTATTTCTTTATTCACAACGACAGTGATGACATGTGTATTTTTATCTCCACACGGTAAAATGATACATTTTAAATATAATTTATTAATGTGGTGATATTTCTATAAAATCCCCCTTAGAAGATGCCATTAATTTTTCAAACCCCATGTGGAATGGTAGGGCACTTTCCATTCAATTATGTGATATGTGTTAATTTCATATTTACTCGTTAAACCCTTAAATGTAAAGATACTTATTTTATGTGTTGAGAATTACGTTCTGTACCGTACATTTATATTAGTTGATCTTATCCTATCTCAACAAACTCTTGAAGAGATTGATGTCAAATTTCAAAAGAAAAAAAAAAACATCCTCTCAGAATTATAATTATTAAGTGGTTGTTAGAGACACCAAGATTTCGTTTTTCAAATTTGGCCGGAATCTTGTAGTTATCTTTGAAAAAAAAAGACCGACTGTGATATAAATGTCTCTATAGTTAAAGATTGTGTTATATATATATATATATATATATCCATTTTTGAATTTCTTTTTCATGTCTTGATTTGATATAAAATAAAGCTCATGATAATTCCTTTTGTTTTTTTTTTCAAACAAAAAGATCCAAATTCCAAATCCATGCTTGATTTTAAAGTGGCCTGTGTACCAATCAATCAACCTATTTGATTTGAAAAAAGTTAAATCATAATTCATACATATCCTCGATCTCCACTTGCATGCAACAAAAATTTATAGTGGTTAGTGATATTTTTTAGCTGCGAAATAATTTGTGTTTGATTCTCTTATCTTTCTTATCCTTTTCTGTTTTTTTTTTCCCAAAACTTAATTAGATGCCATTGGATCGATAACCCATATCCACCGCAAAATTACTCTGAAAATATATTGATTACACATTGCACAGGTTCAACTTTTTATTTTTCCAGTCGAATCATGAATCTAAAAAATCTAGTAAATGTAAAGATCCTAATGTGTTGGATTAAAACACACGGAGAAGTGTTGGTTGATGTGGTCGACTCAAATCAACCAACTATATACAAAATATATGTAAGAATCTCTTACAATAATATCACAGAAATTATAAAGCACCACAGACAAACAAAATTCCAGTTTCAAACAAACTAATTTGAAACTGAAAAGATCAAAGAAAAATGCAAAGAAAATAGAGAAAGGAAAGACATGAAAAATTATCGTGGTTCAGCCAAGAACCGGCCTACATCCACGTTGAGCCTATTGGAGAGACCCTATCACTATAAAGAGTTATTACAGCCTTAGAAACTACCCAGAAGATCTACAACATAGCCCTCAAAAGGAGCCCAGAGAACCCATACAAAGTCACTCAACAAACCGTAACCTAGAGCTAACAACACAACTGAGATTCAACTCAGAATAACTCAGAAGTTACATATATAGAATCACCGCACTGCGATCTATCTTTTTCTCTTCTATCACTATAACAAAATCACAACATAAATGCATGATATTCAAGATGAATACCAAGAACTCAAGAACAATACAGAGAAAATAATTATGAGATTTTGATCGAAGACCTAAAACAGAAAAGTGAAGTTCTCTCTCCTTATCTTCATCAGATAAGGTCCACGTCAGACCAGAAGCTCTAATCACAAATTGCCAAATCATCTGGAAATCTGCGACCAGCAAGCAATGTGATAAGAGCTCAAAAACGGTGTCGTTCGAATAAGCAAAAGAACAATTGGGTTGGAGCAACTTTGTTGGGCCTCTCTACTGGCTTCAACTGCCTTTCATCATTGGGGTTTTGAAGTTGGGCTGGAACTATGGACTATCACAACATATTCCACCTAGTCCATCTTTACAGCAAACAAGACTGCAACAAACTCAAATAGTAACAGAGATCTCTCCAACCTGGCTCAAAAAACACAAAAAACAATTAACCATAATCATCTAATAAATTCAAGCAATGCTTGAACTTGCTATAGGGAACCACTTTAGTCTCCATATCTGCTGGATTTTCTTCAGTGGATATCTATTCCACCTCAACAATTCCTTCAGAAATTTTATCTCTTATAAAATGATATTTAACTTCTATGTGTTTAGTTCTTTCGTGAAATAAAGGATTTTTACACAAGTGCAAGGCACTTTGACTATCAGTAAAGATGATAGTTTTACCTGTAAAAACCTTAATTTCACCTAAAAGACTTTGAAGCCATAGTGCTTCCTTAATAGCTTATGTTACTGCAATATATTCAGCTTCAGTTGTGGACAAAGCAACAACTGATTGAAGCTGACTTTTCCAACTTATACAACAGCCAACTATGGTGAAAAAAATAAGAAGATGTAGATCTTCTTTTGTCTCTATTATCCGCATAATCTGAATCTACATATCCTATTAAATCTATAACAGAATTATCACAATTATATACTAAACCAACTGTTGTGGTTGAATTAATATACCTTAACAACCATTTCATAGCATTCCAATGACCTTTATCAGGATTTGCCATATATCTAGACAAAACACTAATGGACTGTGCTAAATCTGGTCTAGTACTAGTCATAGCATACATAATAGATCCAACATCACTAGAATAGGGTATGGATTCCATAAATCTTTTCTCTTCTATAGATTTAGGTGATATGGCAGCAAATAACACAAAACTGGGTGAAAGAGGAACATTGGCAGGTTTACTGTTTTTCATAGAAAACCTATCCACAAGTTTTAATATATAATTTTCTTGCTTAAGACACAATGTTGACTCTTTCTTAGTTCTAACAATTTCTATCCCTATAATTCTTTTAGCATTTCCTAAATCTTTCATGTCAAAATCAGTTTTCAATTTCTTCTTTAACTCTCTAATCCTAGGCATACTCTTACTATCAATTAACACACCATCAACATATAAGAGTAAATAGATGGAATTTAAAATATTTTTACTAGTAAAGTAGAAACATGCATCATATTTACTCTTAATAAAACCTAAACTAGTAATGTAACTGTCAAATCTTTTGTACCATTGCCTAGGTGCTTGCTTCAAACCATAGAGAAATTTCTTTAGAAGACAAACATATAAAGATTTAGTCTTAGACTCAAAACCCTCAGGTTGTGACATGTATATGGTTTCATCTAAGTCTCCATGTAAGAAGGTTGTTTTCACATCTAGTTGCTCAAGTTCTAAATCATAAAAACCGACTAATGCAAGCATAATTCTTATGGTTTTATACTGGACTACAGGTGAGAAAATTTCATTATAGTCTATTCCCTCTCTTTGGGTAAATCCCTTAGCAACTAATCTAGCCTTATATCTAGGTTGATCATTTTGTTTTAAGCCTTCTTTCAACTTAAAAATCCATTTACAATCCACAATCTTTTGTTTCTCTGGTTTCTTTACAAGAGACCAAGTTCTATTCTTTTCAAGAGATTCCATCATTTCTCTCATAGCATTCAGCCATTTTAGCCTATCAATTGAGTTAATAGCTTCCAAATAATTCCTAGGTTCAACTGATTCTATCTCTTGACCAGTATATAAGGCAAAAGAAATTACATCTGCATAAGCATACTTACTATTAGGTTTAATAATTCTTTTAGCCCTATCTCTAACTAATTCACAATCAGCTAAGGATTCTTCTAATACTGGCTGATTTTGACTGTCTTCCATCTGATTATCATGATCACTGTGGACAAATTCATCATCATCAGTGTGATCAGGCTGAACTTGAACTTGTTCAAAAAAATGATTATTAATTTCTACTTGAGTCTTGTCTCTAATATTATTAGAAGATTTTAGGTCAGATTTATCAGTATTATCAGTTTCTTTGCATGGCATTTTACTGTCATCAAATACAACATCTCTGCTAATTATTACTTTAAAACCTTTACAGTCCCTAAGCCATATTTTATATCCCTTAACTCATAAGGGATAACCTACGAAAACACCTCTTAAAGACCTAGGTTCAAGTTTCCCTTCAGATTGATGAGCATAGGCAGCACTACCAAACACCCTTAAATGTTTTAGACTTGGAGGCCTACCAGTCCATTTTTTTCTAGTGTTTTTAGACCTATAGCAGTAGATGGTGACCTATTAATCAAATAAGTAACTGTAGCAACAGCCTCCCCCCAAAATTTCTTACTCAGACCAGAACTTATTAATAGACATCTAACCTTATATAGGATGGTTCTATTCATTCTTTCAGCTACTTCATTCTGTTGGGGTGTGTACCTTACTGTTCTATGTCTATCTTTGCCATTATCACTACATAATTTATTAAACTCATCTTTACAAAATTCTAGGCCATTATCAGTTCTTAGTACTTTGATTTTTTTAGAAGTTTGATTCTCAACTAACTGTTTCCAAGTTTTAAAACTCTCAAAAGCTTGATCTTTGATTTCAATAGGTATACCCAGACCTTTCTAGTGAAATCATCTAACAAAGATAGAAATACTGATTTCCACCATGAGTTGTGACCTGTGAAGGTCCCCAAAGGTCTGAATGTACATATTGAAGGACCTCTTTAGTGTTATATTGAGCTGTACTAAAACTTAACCTATGTTGTTTTCCTAGGGTACAGTTTTCACAAAATTCCAGATTATTAATTATGTCCCCATTAAGTAAATTCTGTTTACTTAACTCATTTAAGCCTTTTTCACTCATATGACCTAATCTTTTATACCATAGAGATGTAACATTATTTGTTTTAGTTGCTACATTAGCAGTATCGTCAATTACAGTTTCACCCTTTAAAACATAAAGACCATTTATCTTATCACATTTCAAGATAACTAGAGAACCCCTAGATACTTTTAAGACACCTCTCTCAGCCTTGTAACAGTATCCTTCTTCATCTAATACACCTAAAGAAATCAAGTTTCTTTTCAGATTAGGCACATATCTAACATTCTTAAAAATTCTAACCATACCATCATACATCCTAACAGCTACAGAACCTATTCCTTCTACCTCACACTGCTGCCACTAAGTTCCTTAAAATCTGTAAACCAATATTTCCTAGGTGTCATATGAAAAGAGCAGCCTGAATCTAAAATCCATTCAGTTTTTATGTATTCAGTAGTAACTGCTAAGACTTTACTAGGTTCAAATGATTTAGAAGCAATAGATGCATCACCATCATTTTGGGTATTTTCTTGGTTCTTTTTCTTAAGCTCATAACAATATTTCTTAATATGACCCTCTTTACCACAATAATAACATTTTCTATTACCATTTCTGTTTTTAGACTGAGATCTATTACGATTAGGAGTCTTACTTCTACCCTTTCCTTTATTATTATTATTGTGGTTATTATTATTGTTATTGCTATTTCTTTATGTTTTTCTACATCTAGCAAACAAGTTCTCACCATTATCTTTCTTTTCTATCTTAAGTTCTAAGTCTTTAGATTTTAGAGCAGAAATACATTCTTCTAAATATAGAGAAGTCCTACCATATTTAATGACAGCTTTTACATCCTTAAAGGATTCAGGCAGTGAGTTCAAAAGAATAGTTGCTTCATTTTCATCACTTAGCTTTTCATTCTCTCCTGCATTGGCTAATTCTATGGTCATTTTCTTGAATTCATCTAGATTTTGACCTAAGCCTTTACTAGGATCCATCTTATAGCTAAACAGTTTTTCTTTTAGATATATCTTATTTGTTAAAGATTTTATAAGGTATAGACTTTCTAATTTTTTTCCAAACATCACTAGCAGTTGTTTCCTCATTAACCTCTCTAAGAACATTATCAGATAAATTTAGAATAATATTGTCTAAGGCCATTTCAAGCATATCAGTTTTCTGTTCTATTATTAATGAGTCAGGCAGTTTATCAGGGTCTTCGATGGCCTTGAGGATTTTCTGATGGGGGAGAAGAGCTTTCACATTTCTTCTCTAAATGCCAAAATCCCCAGTACCATCGAACTTATCTATTTCGAATTTCATGTTTATAAATGTTGAATTGAAATTACCAAAATCACTAAAATTAGAAAGTTTTACCCTCTCTGCGATGCTAGCAGATTCACTGCTATCTCCGTCGTTGCTTTCTCCAGATGATTTGTCAGTAGCCAACAGCTCAGCCACCGATGCTACAACAACTGGAGGCTCGGTTGCCTGTTGTTCTTGGTCCTGATTGTCCGTCGTTGGTGCTGGATGGCTTTGGTACCACTGTTGGTTGATGTGGTCGACTCAAATCAACCAACTATACACAAAATACCTGTAAGAATCTCTTACAATAATATCACAGAAATTATAAAGCACCACAGACAAACAAAATTCTAGTTTCAAACAAACTAATTTGTAACTAAAAAGATCAAAGAAAAATACAAAGAAAACAGATAAAGGAAAGACACAAAAAATTATCGTGGTTTGCCAAGAACCGGCCTATATCTACGTTGAGCCTCTTGGAGAGTCCCTATCACTATAAAGAGTTATTACAGCCTTAGAAACTACCCAGAAGATCTACAACATAGCCCTCAAAAGGAGCCCAGAGAACCCATACAAAGTCACTCAACAAACCGTAACCTAGAGCTAACAACACAACTGAGATTCAACTCAGAATAACTCAAAAGTTACATATATAGAATCACCACACTGTGATCTATCTTTTTCTCTTCTATCACTACAACAAAATCACAACATAAACGCATGATATTCAAGATGAATATCAAGAACTCAAGAACAATACAGAGAAAATAATTCTGAGATTTTGATCGAAGACCTAAAACAAAAAAGTGAAGTTCTCTCTCCTTATCTTGTGTTTGAATACCCTTCATCAGATAAGGTCCACGTCAGACCAGAAGCTCCAATCACAAATTGCCAAATTAGCTAGAAATCTGCGACCAGCAAGCAATGTGATAAGAGCTCAAAAACGGTGTCATTCGAATAAGCAAATAAACAACTGGGCTGGAGCAACTTTGTTGGGCCTCTCTACTGGCTTCAACTGCCTTTCATCATTGGGCTTTGAAGTTGGGCTGGAACTATGGACTATCACAACAAGAAGAATCAACTCTGTAAAATGGAGAACAAGAATAAACTCCATTAATGGAGATTGAAGAGAGAATTCTGTTTATTATATTTTTCAGAAAAGTATATATGTACAATATATTTTGATCGTATATATCACTCTGCTTTTTACCACACTAAAAGCATATCCAGGAATTCTAAAATTCTTCTAATCGACTCTAACAAACTAATGTTGACAAGGATAACAAACTAATGCTGACTAGAACAAGCCACATCAGCTCATTCTGCAAACTCTGACTGATAATCATTAACAACACTTGACCACCATTATTCATCAAGTAAGCTAATGTTCAACACTATTGATCAAGTTTTTTGTAACACATTGATGCTCTGTGTTGAGAAGTAATGTGATGCTTTGTTTTTAATATTGTTGTCATGTTTTTTATTAAGTTTTATTATGTCTTTCTCTTGGTTATTTTGTTATCTATTAAGCTTAGATGATGTGGCATTTTGTTGTCTATGTGTATGCCTTGAGAAAACACATGTAAAAAAAAACATGTTAGTGCTTAAATGAAGAATCAGGGAACAACTGATGTGGTTTTTGTTGACAACCCGTTTTCTATTCTCCTCTTTTCCTCTCAAAATCCCTAACAAAAAACCTTACCAAGATTGCACTTTTATGCACTAGAATCATCAAAATAACCAACATAAAATGGTATCAGAGCTTAGATCGAAGGGAGCTAGTGGCGGTGAGTTAAAAAAGTTGAAGATTTGCTGTCAAAGAAAAGTTTCAACAAGAAGAAAAATCTGTAGAGATTTTGAAGTTCCATGGAAAGCACTAACAACTCAACTCTCAACACCATTCCCATTTTTTAAGGTGAGAACTATGACCTTTAGTGTATAAAAATGAAAACTTTATTTATTTCTCAAGATGTGTGGGAGTTAGTAGAAAATGGGTATGATGATTATGCTTCTCACGAAAACTTAACTAACACCCAAAAAGAAGACCTTAAGAAAAATAGAAAGATTGATGCAAAAGTTTTTTTATTCAACAAGGAGTAGGGAATACCATATTTCCTAGAATAATGAGAGCTAGCAAAGCTAAGGAGGCTTGTGATATTCTTCAACAAGAATTCCAATGAGACACCAAAGTAAGGGTTATCAAACTCCAAACACTTAAAAAAGAGTTTTAAAATAAAAAAGAGTTTTAAAATATGAAAATGAAGGAGAATGAGAATTTGACAGAATATTTCTCTAGACTTATGGAACTTGTTAATCAAATGAAAGCTTATGGGAATGAAATGGGTGAGAATAGATTGGTTGAGAATATTTTAGCATGTTTACCTCAAAAATTTGAAACTATTGTGTCCATTATTGAAGAAACTAGAGATGACTGGGTGTTGTGGAATTGATGGGGTCTTTGAAATCATTTGAACAAAGGTTGTTACGGCACTCCGAGAGTCCCAATGAAAGTGATTTTCAATCGAAGCTCCAACTCAACCGTGAGAATCAAGAAGAGTCATCAAGAGGTGGTGGACATAAAAGAGCAAGAGGAAGAGGAAACAATGGAAGAGGTAGAGGGAAACCAAAATTTGAGAGAAGTTTCAACAATGACGAGTCTTCACAATTGCCAAAATGCAATTTTTGCAAGAAGGTTGGCCATCTAGAGAAAAATTGTTAGAATAAGGGGAAGACTCAATGCAATTTTTGCAAGAAGGTTTGCCATATAGAGAAAGATTGTTGGAACAAGTGGAAGCCTCAATGTTATAATTGCAAAATATATGGGCATGTGCAAAAAGATTGTAGAGTTAAGAACAATCAACAAACTAGTTGTACGGAAGAAAAAAAGTGATGGGAAGTTGTTATATGCTTGTCAAAGTGCATCCGAACAAAAAATAAATGATGATTGGTTCTTAGATAGTGGTTGTAGAATTCATATAACAGGTGATAAAAACATGTTTTTGGATATGGACACTATCATCAACTCTCAAGTGAAGATGAGAAATGGTGTCTTGGAGAATGTTAAAGGCAAATGAACAATCAAACTAGCACGGGAATCAAATACATTAGAGATGTGTTGCTAGTTCCGGATTTGGAGCAAAATTTGCTTAGTGTGGGGCAACTTGTAGAGCATGGGTATGACGTTCATTTTAAAGATAATAGGTTCACTATCTATGATAGAAGAGGTGACAAGAAAGTTATAAATAAGATAAATATGGAGAATAATAGAAGCTTCCCGATTGTATTCAAATATGAAGGAAATGTTGCCTTGAAAATGGATACCGTTGATGAGTCATGGTTATGGCATCGGGGCACTTGAACTTTCATGGTCTCAAATTGTTTTCTCAAAAGAAAGGTTGTGGGGTTACCTACTTGCATTAGAGACACGGGTAAATCGTATTTTAGTCCCTGTAGTTTACCTTAATCAGCGTTTAGTTTACGATTTTTTTGAATTGTAACTTTTAATCCTCTATAACAGAATCAATCAAAAATACACTTTCTGGCATGTCAGGCGTGTGAAATGACCTTAATACATCTGATGGATGCTGACCACATTGAGAAGACCATTTTACCCTTATAATTTTATATGAAATTACAATTTTACCCTTATTTTTTATTTTAATTTGAAATTAAAAATAACTATATATATATATATGTATATGTATATTATCATCATCTTCTCCACTAGACCACCACCATTTCATCGTCTTCTCCACCAGACCACTACCATGAACAATGTTGATTCCACTTTCCAGACCACCCTTAATCTTTACCCAGATAATTAATTTTCACATACTTATCTTTATCAATTATCCATCCCAACATCTAACATATACCATTAATCAAAACAGTATATCAACTTCAAAAACCCAAATTCTTTACAAACTTAAATATAATCCAATCCAAAACACATTGAAATCCAAAACACAAATTGACAAATACATAAACCAAAATAATTCCAAACAAAAAAGTTAGCAAATCTGTTCAAAAAAATTGGTAGATCTATTCATCTCATTATCAACAACATCTATTCATCACCACAAACCCAGAAACAAAAATGAAGAAAAGAAATCCAAATTTCGAACACTACCATTACAAGAAAATAAGAAGAAAAATCGAAATACAAACAGAAATATAAAAAAATCGAAATACAAACCAAAATATGAATCTTCTAACTTCTCTCTACTACATCAAAAATCTGGTCCAAAAATCCACACAAAATCCACGTCAACCACCACACGAAAACCTCCTTCAATGGTGTTGAGGAGAGATAAACGATGTTTGACGGAAAATTACTCGTTGAGCGCAACGACGACGGTGGTGCTACTTCAATTGTATCAAATTGGCGAGATTTATGCGAACGGGGCAACGAAATCTTTAGATTTTCATGGCCTTCAGTCTTGCCAGTGACAAATCAACGTGGAGGAGGGACGACACAAAGTTTCCGGTTTGGGTTAGCTAGAGATCAGTGACAAGAGATCAAAAGTGGTGGTGATTCGTTTTGGGGGGATGGTTGAGTTTTGGTTGAATGAAGAAGAAGAAGCAGCTGGATTTTGTGAGGAAGATGAATAGAAAAAAAAAGATGGAGCTTATGAGTGATGATTGGATACAATTTTTGTTTTTAATTTTTTGTTTTAATTTCTTTTTAATTTTTTTAATTTTTTTAATTTTTGTTTTTAAAAGTTTAATTAAAAAAAGTTTAATTTCTATATTTTAATTATTTTAATATTTTTTTTATAAAATTTATATTTTTATATTATTAAATACCATTTTTACCCTTATTTGCGAAAAGTTTGTAGAAACTAACTCATAAATTTACCTATCTACCCTCGTTGACTTAACAGAATTCAATGAAACCCTACCGAAATTGGATAGTAGAGACTACAATCCACATTGTGATAATAAGTATGGACTAAAAGTTACAATTCAAAAAAACTGTGGACTAAACGTGGACTAATGCAAACTACAGGGACTAAAATATGATTTACCCTAGAGACAATAATAGTGTGTGAAGGTTGTGCTCTTGGAAAGCATCATCGTCTAGCCTTTCCAAAGTAAGTGGCATGGAGAGCAAAGAAAGCACTCGAAT
This sequence comes from Dipteronia dyeriana, assembly GCA_032871835.1. Lineage (NCBI taxonomy): Eukaryota > Viridiplantae > Streptophyta > Magnoliopsida > Sapindales > Sapindaceae > Dipteronia > Dipteronia dyeriana. The sequence goes on along the minus strand of CM065300.1, from coordinate 25,904,567 downwards.
TGGTCTGTACCGATGTTTACGGGCCAATGTCTACACCTTCAAATGGCAACAATAGGTACTTCATTCTCTTTATTGATGATTTTACTAGAATGACTTGAGTTTTCTTTACGAGACAAAAACCCGAAGTCTTTACTATTCTTAAGAAGTTTAAAAGTTTTGTTGAAAAATAAAGTGGCAATTACATTAAAATCTTGAGAAGTGATAGGGGACAAGAGTACAACTCACGTGAATTTGACAAGTTTTGTGAAGATGAAGGTGTTGAGCGATAACTTACGGCGCCTTATACTCCACAACAAAATGGGGTATCCGAGAGGAAGGACCAAACGGTGATGGAAATGATGAAGTCGATGCTTCATACGAAAAGGCTACCAAAATTTTTATGAGGTGAAGCGATATATACGGCAGTTTACTTGATAAATAGAAGTCGTATAAAAGCACTTTGGAACCAAACACCTCTTGAAGCTTAGAGTGGGAAAATACCATCCGTGAGACATTTAAAACTCATCAGTTGCGTATGTTATGCTCAAGTTCCAAAAGAAAGAAGATGCAAGCTTGATGAAACAAGTGAGAAGTGTATTTTTATAGGCTATAGTTCACAATCTAAAGGCTATAAACTATATAGTTTGAAAAACAAGAAGATGATTACAAGCTGTGATGTGTTGTTTGATGAAAAAGCTTTGTGGAATTAGCAAGAAGACAATAGTGAATGTGGGACTATTTTGGTGGATGAAAATCATCAAATTCAACACTTGAAGATGAAAATACTCAATTTTCATCTCATTCCTCTACAAGGCAAGTTCACCATCAACATCACATGGCTCTTCAAGTTTATCATCATCATCATCACTATCACCACCACCACCTTTCACTTCTATAAAAATGAGAATGTTGGAAGATATATATATATGAGAAATGCAGTTTTTGTGTCTTTGAACCATAAAATTTTGAAGAAGCCATAAATGAAGAAAGTTGGAGAAGAGCTATGCAGGAATAAATTGATGTTATTGAAAAAATAAGACATGGGAAATTGTTGAGAGGCCAAACAACAAAGAAGGAATTGGACTAAAGTGTATCTATAGAGTGAAGTACCATGCAAATGGCACCGTTCAAAGAAACAAAGCAAGATTGGTGGCAAAGGGCTATTCATAACAGCTCGGAATTGATTTAATGAAACTTTTACACAGGTTATACGCCTTAACATTATTAGAACTCTTATTGCTTTAGCCGTACAAAAGAGTTGGTGCTTGTATCAACTTGATGTCAAATCCGCTATCTTGAATAAAGAGTTAGATGAAAAGATTTATGTTGAACAACCTTAAAGCTTTGAAATCAATGGAGAAGAAGAAAAGGTGTACAAGTTGAAAAAGGCTTTGTATGGCCTAAAACAAGCTCCACGAGCCTGGTACACTCAAACTGATGGCTACTTTATTGAGAAGGGATTCAATAAATGTAAGAGGGAGCCCACCTTGTATGTGAAGTGCAAAGGTATGTCCGATATTTTCATTGTTGCTCTTTACGTTGATGATTTAATTTTTACCGGGAACAATGAGAAATTGATTGAAGAATTAAAAAATGAGATGATGAAAAGATCTGGGATGAGTGATATTGGCTTGTTGCATCACTTTCTTGGCATTGAAATTTACCGAGAAGAAGATGGTGTGTTTTTTTGCCCAAAAAAGTATGTTGAAAATATTCTCAAGAAATTTGAGATGTTTGGGTGTCATCTGGTAGCAACACCACTTGTGTTGAAGGAAAAAATTACGAAGGAAGACGGAGGAAAGAAAATAGATGAGACATACTTTAGAGCCTTGATTGTGAATTTGTTTTATCTCACGACCATAAAACCGGATATTATGTTTGCCTCAAGTTCGTTGTCTAGATATATGAGTTCTCCTAGCTATTTTCATCTAGGGGCAGCGGGCAATCAAGAGACTTTTGAGGTACCTACAAGGTACAATGAATTATGGAATCAAGTATGAAAAGAACTTGAATATCAAGTTGATTGGTTTTATGATAGTGATTGGGGTGGATGTGTTAATGATATGAAGAGCACTTCCAGCTATGCTTTTTCTCTTGGTTCCAGCATCTTTTTTTGTTCATTAAAGAAGCAACAAACGGTTGTTCAATATTCAGCAGAGACTAAATATATTTTAGCATCATTATCTACTTTACAAACAATTTGGTTGAGAATGACTCTTAAAGACATGAATGAGAAGCAAGAAGAAGGCACAAAGATATTTTGTGATGGAAAATCAGCTATAGCTATTGCCAAAAACACCGTTTTCCACAGCCGCACAAGATATATCGCCATCAAATATCATTTCATTAGAGATACAATTATAGATGATGAGATTCAACTCAAGTTTTGCAAGTCCGAAGATCAAGTGGCAGACATTTTTACAAAGGCTCTTCTAAAGGAGAAATTTTAACATCTTAGAGAACTTTTAGGTGTTCAAGAACGTTGCATTAAGGAGAAGAATGTTGTGAAGTAATGTGATGCTCTGTTTTTAATATTGTTGTTCTGTTTTTTGTTAAGTATTATTATGTCTCTCTTGGTCATTTTGTTATGTATTAAGCTTAGATGATGTGGTATTTTGTTGTCTATGTGCAAACCTCTCATTAGTTGAGAAAACACATGTAAAAAAAACATGTTAGTGTTGAAATTTAAATGAAGAAACAGGGGACAACTGATGTGGTTTTTATTGACATCCCGTTTTCTATTCTCATCTCTTCCTATCAAAATCCCTAACAAAAAACGTTATCAGGATTGCACTTTTATGCACTAGAATTATCAAAATAACCAACTCTCTGTTTTAACAGGGCTCTGTTAACTTCAAAGTACTAAGCATGCTTGTTGGTTTTCTTTTGGCAATATCACAATCTATATGCTTATCATCTCCCCTCAACCTGAATTGGGGAGAGTATACCAACTTCGGTTTGGAACAAAGGAAACGAAATCTCTCATGCGTGAAACACTTGGTGAAGATATCAACAACTTGTTGCTCAGTGGGCACATATCTAGTGTCTATCTCACCAGACATCACCTTCTCTCTAATAAAGTATGTGTCAATGTCATTATGTTGCGTCCTTTGATGAAACATAGGATTCTGAGACAAAGAATTAGCACATATGTTATCACACCAGACAATTGAGCCATGAGAAACCGAAATTCACAACTCTGTGAGAAGAGACCTAAGCCAAAGTACATCAGTTGTAACTTGATCCAAAGCTGTATATTCAGCCTCATGCCCTTAGTGCTTGAGCAAGCAACAACCCTCTATTTCTTCGAGCTCCGATATACCAAATTGCCTCAAAGCATGACAAATCAGCCGGTTGTTAATCATTGATCATCCACACAATTGGCTCAGCCAGTATCAACAAAGGCTTCAGGAGGGAGAGTCTAATAAGGCTTGAAATTAAGCCTTAAATGCTTAGTGCATTTAAGATAACGTTAGACCCTCTTGCAAGCTTGACAATGCACCAATTTAGGAGCAACCAGAAACTGGCTCAGCTTGTTGACAATAAAGGAACTATCGGGTATGGTGTTAGTTAGATACTGAAGTGCACCAATCGTACTTCGATAAAGCGTCGAATCATGAAACGTAACACAATACGATAGGGGGAGTTTTGTTCCAACAGTACTGGGAGTTTCACAATAATGAGCTTCATAATAATGAGCTTCATACATATTTGTCCTCTTGTGAAGATCACCTATAAACTTAGCATGAGTTAGATACAGACTAGAGACAGACCCAAGTCCTTAGAACAAAGGTTTTGTGAAGAGTAGAGATGAGTGCATGAATCAGAACCTTGTTGTTTTCGGTGGTCAATATGTCATCAACATATACAAGAATGAACAAGCAATTCGAACAAAATAATTTAGTAAATAAGGAGGTGTCTGAAATTGTGTTTTTAAAACCCCATGACACAAAAGATGTCCTTAACTTGTGAAACCAACTTCTTGGGGTCTATTTTAGACCATATAGTGATTTGTGTAGGCAACAAACATGTGAAGGCTTGGAAGGATCAACAAATCCTTCAGGTTATGACATAAAAACAAACTCAAATAAGTCCTCATTTAAAAAGGCATTGTTGATATCCACTTGCTCAATTTCCCAACCATATGAGACTGCAATAGAGAATATTTCCTTAATCGTAAAGGCCTTTATAATAGGACTAAAAGTGTCTAAAAAATCTAGACCAGGAGTGTTGTGAAATCCTTTAGCCATTAACCGAGCTTTGTGTTTCAATAAAGTTGTCATCTTGTTTAAACTTGGTTCTAAACACCCATTTACACCTAACCACATTCATACTTGGTTGAAAGGGACCAATTATTGTTGTTATGTAATGCATCAAACTCCTCTTGCATTGCATGAACCCATTTTGAATCTCTTAAAGCAATTTTTGCAGTTGTAAGATCAGATTCCACAAGATAACAGCTAAAGGTATAGATCTTTGGTTTAAAATCCCATTTTTGGACCTTGTAACCATGGGATGGAAAATAGACTTGACAGGAACCGAATCTAAAAAAGACAAGCCAGCATGAGGACTTATATGCTACAAATCAGTAGGAGGCACAACAGAGGACAATGGACTATTAAGAAAAAGATTATGGTCCAATGAGGGTCCATTACACGAATTTAGATTTCTTAAAGATGGTGAACCATTGACCATTTGTAAGTGTGGGTTGATGTCAGATTGGAAACCAGAGCTATTGTTGCTAGTGTTGCTTCTTAATGTAATACCTTTGAGGGGCTGTAGTGAACCATTGACTCCATATGAATGTGAGTTGATAATAGGTGTAGATCAAGCCTATTGTTGCTAGCATGTGCATTTGAGGATGTAACTCTAGACACCCGTGACAGGATATGTTGCATGGTGGATAAAGGCATGCTTGGGGTATGATGCCCTTCACAGTTAGCATCATTAGCTGGAAAGAGGCTTATATTAGGAAATTCTAATTCATTAAACTCTACATGCCTAGATATATACACCTTACCATAAGGATGCAAGCACTTATACCCTTTATGCAAATGACTATATCCAATGAAAATGCATTTCGATGTATGAAAGTTAAACTTGTGCCTGGAATAGTCTCTCAAGAATGGAAAGCTACTACACCTAAAAGTTTTTAAAAAACTATAGACTTGGTTTCTTGTGGTAAAGCTTTTCAAAGGGTGAAATGAAACGAAAAATGGCCAAAGGCATGTTGTTAATGAGAAAAATTGTTATGGAAAATGCCTCATACCAGTATTTGAGTGGCATTCTTGCATAAGCAAGGAGAGTTAGACCAGTCTCCACGGTATGCCTATGTTTCCTTTCAACAACTGCATTTTGTTAATAAGTGTGTAGACATGAGTACCGCACTTGAATTCCCAGTTTGACAAGATGAGAAGTGAAGACAATGTATTCCTCTCCTATGTCAATGTGCACAACCTAGATTTTCTTATCAAATTGTAATTCTACATTCTTTTGAAACCTCATAAAGACATATAATGCTTCGGATTTAAGCTTCAAGGGGAATATCCAGGTAAACAGTGTAAATGCATCTATAAACGAGATGTAATATCAATGACCTTCCATTGACAACATTGGAACTGGACCCTAAATGTCAGAGTATACAATTTCAAGAGGATCCTTGGCTGAGATTTCCACTTTAGAGAAAAGTAACATGTGATGCTTTCCAAGCTTGCATGAGTCATAAAAATTAGGAACATGAAACTTATTTGTAAAATGCATATTAGTTAACATCTTTTGAAGGATAAGAGGAGTTGGATGCCCCAACTTAACATGCCACACATTGGCATTCACAGTAGCATAAGCACACAAGTTTGCTAGCAGTGACTTGGATTTTGACACAATTCCAAGGCTTGTTTTATTATTGAAAGGAAAACAACTAGACAAAACACTAGCATCTTCGATATTCCCAAGCTCAGAATGATGCACTCTTGGTTCTCTAACAAGCTTCAGGAGGTATAATCTATCTCTAAGTACTCCTTGAAGCAAGCTTTTCTTCGATTTGATATTCTTGACAATACATTGCTCAGAGTAAAAATTAACAATGACATTGTTATCAACAGTAAACATGGAAATATTAAGCAAGTTTTTGGTGATCTGAGGAACATGTAGTATATTTTTCAGCATCAATTTTCCATATGGCTGTGTATGAGATCGAACAAAACTATCACCTATATGTAAAATTGAAAGTTGTTGTCCATTACCTACAACAAGTTTATCTTTACCCTTGTAGTTGGACCTTATAGAAAGATTATTCAAGTCCAAAATGATATGGTTTGATGCCCCACTATCCATGTACCATGATGGATCACTCACGGATTTTGGTGTGGCAATGTAGGCTGAGTTTTGAAGAAAGTTTGCCTGAGTCTCACCAATTCCAGTGTTCAAGTTGTTATTGTGAGAAGATCTGCCAACAAGCAACTGTCTATTATAACCTTGTGGTTGATTAGAAAAAGCATGAGCTTGCTGTTGAGAGGGTCCTTGAAAACCTTCATCGAATCTATGGTAACACTTGAGATCACCATGGCCTGGTTTGTTACAGACATGGCAGTGGATACATCCTCTTCCACCAGACATGTTGCCTCTTTCTTTTCCATGGTAGTTACCACCTTTGTTACTTTGAGAATTTCCATCTCTTTGGGCTTTCCTGTCCTAAAGATTATTCGATGCATAATTGCCTGATATTTGTGCATATTCAAATTGAGCTGGATAGTCAAGATTTTCAAGGCATCATCAACAAGAAATGAGCATCATCAAGTGTAATAAACCTCTATTGAGTTTAGATTACTGCAACAATTGAGTCAAAATAATGTTCAACACCATTAATTAGTGTGAGAACAAGATCACGATCTTTGATTTCTTCACTTGCAACCATCAAAGCATCACCAATGTTCTTGATTTTTAAGACAAAATCACTAACATAATCAACTCCTTTTTGGATGCTCTGAAGTTGACTTCTGAGATGAGCAATCTTTGCTACAGATTGTTGAGAATAGATCTTCTCTAATTGATTCCAAACCTTAAACGAAGATTGGCATCCAATGACTTGACCTATGATGCTTTCATCGATTGTTGAATAAACCCAACTAACAAGCAACTTGTTAATACGCTACCAGGTAGAGAATTCTTTGCTCATCTTTTTTTTCAGTTGCTTTTTGACCAATCTGATTTATTATCTCAACATTCACAAACATATGTGATGGACGATTCAATCCACAGATATATTCCTCTAGATCTAAAGCTTGAATAGAGGTTAAAACATGTGCACTCCAGTAAATGTAATTGGATTTGGAGAGCTTGATTGTTAGATTTTAGTTGAGACTTTTGGTGAGTGATGATATTTCCATAGCTACTACAACTTCTTGAGATTCTTGACTATGTTCCATGTTTGGAGATCTAGGTAAAACAGCTGCTTCTTGAGATGTTGAATGTTGATTGAAGATCGATGATTGAAATTGAGAAACATTAGCCATGATGTTAGTCAGTAATGACTCTGATACCATGTAAAGATTCTAATGTGTTTGATTAAAGTACACATAGAAGAATCAACTCTATAAAATGAAGAACAAGAATAAACTCCATTAATGGAGATTGAATAGAGAATTCAGTTCGTTATATTTTCCAGAAAAGTATATATGTACAATATATTTTGATCGTATATATCACTCTGCCTTTTAACACACTAAAAGCATGTCCAGGAATTCCAGAATTCTTCTAATTGGCTCTAACAAAGTAATGTTGACTAGGACAAGCCACATCAGCTCCTTTTACAAATTCTGATTATTAATTATTAACAACACTTGACCAACATTATTCATCATCAAACAAGCTAATGATCAACATTGTTGATGAAGTGTTTTTGTAACACACTTATGCTTTGTTTTATCAGGGCTTTATTAAATCTCAAATAAACACACTTGTTGGTTTCCTTCTGGCAACACAACAACCTATATGCTTATCGGTAAGATCAACTACCGTTATAAATATGGTTTAAAAAATAACTCATAGTAATCTCCTCTGATTTGAATTTCAACTAGTTTTTTATTAAATGTACAAAATAATATAATTAATTGTGTATCTAAGTCTCTATTGGCTTGGCTTTTGGTCTCCACAAGTGAAGCCTCTTTAATCGTTTTCGTTTCTCCTCTTATATTTCTTACTTTTTGGTAAATTAACTCAGCTGTGATTAAGATATATCAATTAAATAGTACTTTGTGTATAAAATCAAATCAGAATTAACAATTACAAAATACATTATGTATGGCACTTCAAACAATTACTCTTCATTTACATTAGCATATCTTTTTCTTCTTCATCCTTTTTGAAATAATTTACGTTATATCTTAATAATAAGATATATAATATTATATTCATGAAGTAATATTGAAGAATTAAAATACACCCATAATTAAGCAGCTAATTATAAAATACAATTCAAAACTGTTAATTCAACAGCTGTTAACATTACTTCTTTGAAAGATTAAGGAGTAATTGCAATGTAACTATAGTTTCGAAAACGAAAGTCATGTAATAATTAATTAAATTTTTTTTTTTCAAAAAAAATCCAGCACTTTGGCAGCATGCATATATAATCATATATATATAGGTCCACATACAAGATTGATTATGAATTATGATCAAATCATGGAGTCAACTTATACGTTAGACAAGAGATATTTGAATAGAAGAGTTGGGTCTGATCTTATATTTTCACCTTCCAAATTGAATCTCCATCGCACATCTTCACGACCCCACCATGGTCTTCTTATATAAAAGCTAACAAGGCATGCAATCAAAATAAAAGAAAATATAAATATTTTTTTTATCTTAATTAACTTCGCTTAATATAAAAAGAAGATTTTGATTGGATGGCAATGGCATGCATGTACATGTCCACATTATTATTATTTTATTTATATATCTTGTTAATCCTTATTTATTTATGGGCTAATATCATATGAGTCTTTATGTTATACTGAAAGATCAATTATTTAAATGAGTTTTATTTTTTAATAAGGTTTTCCTTCGCTTTTCATAAATACATCAATCTGATCATTATAACCTTAATTTTAACGGTCAACCTTAACAGAAAATATAAATTGATCATTTTAACCTTTATAATTAATTATTAAATAAAAACTAATAATTACAAAAATTAAACTAAAATGAAAAGAAAAATAAAAACAGTAAAAATATACAATTTACAAAATGGATCTCAAGATCAAAAGATTTTATAATTTTTAATATTTTTTTTTTATCTGATAAAAAATTAATAAAAAAAACATATTTTACAAACCAATCACTAATCACATTGTTTATCGATCTCTTGTTTTTTTAACTTTTATCTGGAAAAATAATCCATCTTCAATCAAATGCCATCAATAACTTCATTCAATAACTACATTTTTCATGAATCTAGAAAAAAAATTGAAACTCAGACCCACAACATAGTTGCCCAGATGCTTAGATGGAGATCTCTATCAGATGGTTGCAGCAACTTTCCAGATCTCTCCTCATCTTTTTTTTTTATAAAAAAAATATTTTAAAAAAACCACTAAACCAAATTACAGAAACAACCACCACCACCAAACCACAACCATTCATCATCAACAACACCAAACCCATAACCCCATAACCCTATAACACTACCATACCAGACCCAGAACCCAGAACCCAAAATCCAAAACCCAAAACCCAAAACCCCAGAACACCACCACACCAGAACTATAACTATACCACCACTACCACACCACCACATCCAAACCTAGAAATTTCAAACTAAGAAATTTCAATTCCAAACCCAGAATTTTAATAAAAAATCCCAAAATCAAACAAAAAAATTCAGTCAAAAATCCTAATCGAAATCGACCTCAAACCACAATCATCCAGCATCAATGCAAATCAAACCACCACCACTACCACCGAAATCGTCATCTTTTCCACCAGACCTATACATCATCACCACCGATCAAAAACCCTAAAAATCCTAACAGAAATCGTACCCAAACCCAAGAAAAACGAAACCAAACCCAGAAATCCCTATAAAACCTTGAAAAATCAAACCCATCGATCACCATCGATCCATTCTCTTCTCTCTCTCTCTCTAAAACCCATACAAACCCAACAAAATCGAAACCCAATCGGTGTCGCGCCACAGAGAAACGGGGATGAAGATAGAAGAGAAACAACGAAGAAGAGAAACACAAGTTGTAGTGTTGTGCCGATCGCCGTAAACGGCAAGCTGTGAAAAAGAGAGAGAGCTTGGCCAGAGAGAGATAGAAGAGAAGAGAGAAGATAGAAGATAGAAGAGAGAGAGAGCATTGGAGAGATTATGATTTTTTAATTACCTTTTTTATTTTATTTTTATTTTGTAATACTAAAATTGTAATTTATGTTAATATTAATTAATTTTCTTTATTTTTTAAATTATACAAATATATTTTCAAAAACAATTATTTAGTGTTTGATGTTGACACATGTGGCAACTTAACATGTTATCAATGAAATGATAAAAATAACCCTCTGATCGTTAACGTTAACTAACTTTTGACAGACGGATGAACCTATTTGATATATTTTTTTAAAGTCAGGAAAAACTTTATTAAAAAAACAAACACATATAAATAATTGATCTTTCGGAATAACATAGGGACCCGGATGATATTCACCTTTTATTTATTTGTCAAAAGTTCAAGAGTACAGTTTTACTTTTGATGTTTACCATTTGTTGTCTATTATTATAGTTCTACAAATTCTTTTTAGAAAAAGATTCAATTACCCAATCATAGTGCTGTAATTATAGGTCGGCCTGTGACAGGCCGGTCCACGAAGCCAACAGGCCGTGCTTGACATGGCCCGTGAAGGAAGCGAGCCAGGCCGCTAGTACGAGGCCCTGCAGGCTGGCCCGCCAAACCTGCGTGCCAGGGCCCATGGACTTGTTGGCAGGTCCGTCAGGTCAACCAGCCTTTTAAAAAAAAAAAAAACCCTCCAATCAACCAGCCCTGGCGGACCAAGCCCGTCAGAAGGGGGCAGGCCGGCGTGCCGTGCCGGGCCGGCCCACGACAGCGTCCCGTGCCGGGCCCGGTCAAACCTATTTCCACAAATGGACTGACCAGGGCGTGCCTAATGGATCAGACCAATCCATTTCTACAGCATTACCCAATCAACACTGCACAATATATACGCAACCAACAAAATTGTTTTTAAATAGTTTTGATTTTGAGAGATCAAGACTTTGCTATGATATTGTGAAGGACTAATCATACACCATGTTAAGTTTGTGAAATTTAACATTGATTACGAAAATATTGAGAATTTCAAAGTAAAAAATATCTTGACATATAAATTTAATACTAAAACATTATCCATCTATATATTATTATCATTATGAGCTAAGATTTGTGAAGTAGCCAAGTCTCGGTCCTTTCTTTTGACTTTCAACTTTAATGATATAGAAACAAAAATCAAAAATCAAAAAACAAAAACAAAAATCCTATAGGAACCGCTTGTTGGTGGCCTAATATGTGTGTTTTGTTCATGACATGACTCCTTACACTTAAATGGAGTCCGATTGATGTCCCATGCATCATCGGCTCTAAAAGTATCAATGATCTCTCATTAATAATCGGTGGCATTAACAGTAACTTTGGCCGATAACATTTTTTTCATTTTTATTTTTTATTTTTTAGTACTGTTTATGCTACTGTTCATAAAAATATACTAATGTCTTGTTAATCACATCACTATAGTATGAATTATTTCATGAATTATCGTTAATTAATGTTTTAGTTGATATAAGTTTTTGTTATTATGCATTGATTGTACTGGTCCCATGCATAGTAACAAAAGGAAAAAAAAAATTAAAAATAATAATAGTAGTTATGTCCTTCCTATGTATTGATGATAATTTGTCTTGAATTGATTTTCATCATTTTAATGAAATTGCAAAGCATTACCACTTCCCCATCCTTAATTTCAATATTTTTTTTTTCATTTCTAAAGTATAGACATTGATTTAATTTTCACAGTAGATTCAATATTTACATCATATAGTTCTTTTGAATATACAATTCAAATAATATACCAATCATAAGTATTTTAAAATCACGCTCAATCATTTGAATTTTGTACTATACATGCAAGTAAATATTATGATTGACATATCCATCAAAAATATAAATATAGTAGTTCTTGACTTGAGTAGGTTTCGATGGAACTTTAATTTAGTCTTGATTTCAATTAAAAATTATTATTATATATATATAATAATTCTCCTATTAGTGTATGTGTTACTGATTATGGAGAAGTTTTGATAAGTGCATACATTTTTAATCAAATTACGTAAATCTAATAGTTCACATTCAAAGCACTGACTTGACTTGATTCCTATTAATGCATACTGACTCGAACGTGTATATATATAAAAAAAGACTATCTTTACTTGATTAAGCTATTGGGACTAATCTGTTGACCTAAAATTAACCTCTTATATTTTTTAAATAAAAATTATATATATATTAAAAACTTAAAGGACAAAAGCAATTCCTATTATGATTTCATTTACCGATAAAACTCTAATGAAATTTCAATGCCATACATATAATTAATTAAAAAAAAAAACTCTTATAACATTAGAAACTATATTGTTGAGGTAGTAGTTCACTACTAAACTCCTAACATCTACATTAATGATACCGTGGTTGAAATCCTATCTTCCTCCCTTAATTCTTAAATTTACAGTTTAAAAAAAATCATAAACCATAAAATTCTTTAATTAAATACTAGAATATAACACTGTATTCTTATTTAGTCATTTACAAAAGAAACACAGTATGGAAGTAGTAACACGAAATACAAAAATCGATTGGATTGCATTATTTGTTATCAAAATTGTTTATTTTTTTTATCAAATAAGTGTATTCAACTAATCAAGAAAATTAAATTTAACAATTAGACCATTTAATATTGATCCATTAATCTTCAATATTGGGCTTTTCAAAAAGCCCAATAATACTAAACTGGGCCCATCTATCTCTTAAACCCAAAAAAATAAAAATAAAAAAATAAAATCAGAAACTGAAAACCCTCGCTCTCTCTCTCTCACGGTGGTGACTCCTTCACTGAAAAAACCATCTCTCTGCCGTGACGATCGACGGCTACCGTCTCTCCGGTATTATCCGACGGACAAGTTTCAATCACGTCGTCAACAAAACCGTTAACTTCCAAGCAAAGAAAACTTTGGAGAGTAAATGGCGCTCTCGGTCTCTAGAAGGCTATTACGTCGTGTTGGGTCTCTGTCTGCGCCGTTTCGAGCTTCTCATGGTAGCCCATTTTGTTCTTTTATTGAAATGTTTATCTGGGTTGTTGAATTTTGATTCATTTTCATTGTATTTTGAGCTCTCTCTGTTGTACACATTTGAGCAGATTCTCATGGATTTGCTTCTGGCAATGTTTTATTTTCTCCAAAGGTAAGCCTTTTCCTTTATTTAAAATCGATTTCGTGTCTCGTTTGGTAAAATTTGAATATTTTTGTTTGTTTTGTTGTTGTGTTTATTTTTGCATTGGATATATAATGAAGTTGTAATTTTGTATGCCTTAGTTTTTTGTTTTCGAAATCGAACGACGATGATGCTCATTGACTATATTCTATGATATTTCGAGATTGGTTGTGTTAATTTATTGCTTGTTTTTTGTTATTGTTGGTCTTCAATGTAGGGCGAGTCATCTTTGGTTGCTTGTCGAAGGCTTTCCTCTACTATTCTGACTCCTGACTCAAGTGACGGTACTTTCCCCGCTGATTTACTGTCGAAGAAGGCTGTGCAAACACCAGAGCGAAGTATAGGTATGGAGAAGGGTTGAAAGATCATTGTATAATATTTTGTTATTGCGCTATTTAGGGGAAATTGTGATAGTTGTGATACTTAGTTGCGTTATCTCTCTCTCTCTCTCTCTCAACTGTTCTCACTCGGAGTAACTTCTGAGGAATTCTCCTCAGATTAAAAGATTTGAGCTTTGAAAGAAAATGGTTCAACAATTCCTTGCAATTTCAGAATTTAAAATATAGTTTTGTAGTTTGGATTGTCGATACTCATACCCAAATTTGTGGAACCCCCATTTGGGCCCAATCAACACCTCAGTCAGTTTAGGAGTTGAGATTATTTGCTTAAGTGAAATCAGTGAATATTGAAATCTGACCCAACTGCCTATATATCTGAAGGTGTCTCTGACTAAGAAACACATAGGCTGGTGATTTACTGACTCCTTTTATTTCTATGGTAGATTCATTGAAACCATGTTTGCACAAATGACAACCCCAAAGTAAACTTAGTATGTTTGAAAAGGAAGAAAATATGATATTCTCATGCCTTTGCTTATTTCATGAAAGGTTATAGTGATGGGTCAGAAACGCTTTGCTGCTCTTTGATATTTGAGATAACTAATCTAGTATCTTTTGTTTCATGCCAATGTATATCATCTTATCATCATGTCCAGGATTGGAACTGTACCGTATTTGCTTAGCGCCTTAGCTGACTCGTGAACTTGCCACTTAGCTATCTTCAATTTGCTCTTCTAGCTGCATTACTGATAATTCAAAAAATTCAGAAGCCTAGTGACTAGTGTTGTGGTTTACACTAGGTGTGTTTTGTGTAGCCTGAAGAGACCCGTGACATGGATTGATTGCTTAAAATTTACCACTGCATTCTTGAGGGGATCTAAGCCTTGATTCTCAAATTATTGAATAGTGTTACTCACTGCCAGTCTATTGTGGTTGATGGTGGTTTATGAAACTACCAATGTCTTGACACGCTTCCAGTTTTCTATACATTTGATGCATATAACGCATGGCAAGAGTAATAAAACACAATAATTACGGCTAGAACCCTGTTCTTTCCAAGCATTTACAAATTGACATTTCTCTCATTGTTTATTGGCAGATTTTCCATCTTCATTGGCTATAAGCTTGTTATATGTTTTGATTTTATTCTCACCCATTCTCCATTCTACAGTTTATGGTGCTGTAAACTTTGCATGTGTGAAATAAATTAATCTTTTCTTCATTGTGTTTAAATTATCTGTAAAAGTAGTTTTTTAATGGGATGTATTGCAATGTAGGACTTTATCAGGATCTGGTAATTCCAGTGACGAATTTCCTTAATGAAGACAAAGGCTTAATGGTATTGGCTGGTGATGTGTTTGATGTACCTATTAGGAAGGACATTATTCATCGTGTTGTAAGATGGCAGCTTGCAAAACGACAACAGGTAAGCATTTAAGTGATGGGTACTAAACTACTAATGATTGAGAAAATTATGTGCAACAGGGAAAAAGAAACTATAATATCCGCAATTCCACATCATATTGGTTGATACTTACTCTAATGGAATTGAAGATTATTGCATTCCTTTATTTTGTTTCCTTGATTTTTCCACAACTTCCTTTTGGTGCAATACTCAATCTTCTGTTCCGTCTTCTTTTGTGCTACATCTATATGCGTGTTTCTAATTTACCATTTATTTTCTAGTATGGTCTGTGGAATAATATCAGGTATAATATCGGGTGACAAGTCTTATTCAGATTCTTTTGTTAGATAATATGGCTAGCTGATGAGTTATGAATAGTTTTGTTTTCTTGAATCATTTCACGTGTTTAATAATTTTTTGGTCATAATCGGTGAACTCTCATATGGTATGTAGTCTATTGTAAATGTATATTATGGGTTGTTCACGTAGAAGAAGTTGACATAAGTATATGCTGATCGACTGGTCTGCAGGGTACCCATTCAACCAAAACTATTAGTGAGGTTAGTGGAACTGGGAGAAAGCCATGGCCACAAAAGGGTACTGGTCGAGCTAGGCATGGAACATTGCGTGGACCCCAGGTAAATTATTGCACTTGAATTGTTAGTTAATTTTTGAATTTCAATGCTATTGTGACATTTACATGTTTAGCAATGGAACTTAATGGTATTTATGAATGGAAAACAGTTCAGAGGCGGTGCTGCCATGCATGGTCCTAAACCTAGAAGTCATGCCATTAAGGTGAACAAGAAGGTGCGGCGTCTAGGGTTGAAGGTTGCACTGACTGCTCGAGCTGCAGAAGGGAAGGCAAGTCTCTCTCTCACTCCCTCATATGCCTTTGTAAATTTTCAATGTATTTTCACCCCTTGGTACTTTACCGTTTATTCCCACCCAAGTACCCAAACTATTTATACTCCATATCATGGCCCATGCATTTTTTTTCTCTTTTCTATAATATCGATATTTCATTTTCCCTATGAAAATGGTAAGCTCTTGCATAGTTGAAAATTATTTATTTTGTGTGTATTATTAATCATTCACTTTGCAATACAGTTCTCAAAGTATCTGCTGATTGTCCATCTTGTCAATCTTAGCAAATTCTAGCTGTTTAGTACGTTAGTTGGGATCAGCAGAGTTGATGAAAAGTTGCTCTTTATTTATTTATTTATTGTTTTAAGTTTTATGCTATGCAGTCACGTCAAGTGGAAAGCTTGTGCTTTCCTGTCTAATTACCATTTGTGGGTTATGAGCTTTACAAGAGTTTAAAATTGGCAGTGGAGTTCTTTCTTGAATATGTACATTATTCTTATTTTTTATGTTCTGTTAGCTTAATTGTAGTAATTTAAGCAGATATTTGTATGTCCATTTTTTTTGCCATTGTTACATTTATTATGGTTGTCAAATCACAATTGTATTTTTTTTTTTGCTTGTATGAGGATGTTTTATCGATCGTTATTTCTTGGCCATAACTTCCGATATTCTGTTTTTTGTTTTTGTTTTGGAATATATGGTTTGATTTAAGCAAATCATGAAACCTAACTTGAGGAAATTGCTTAAATGAACAGCTTCTAGTTTTCGAGGATTTGGAGATCCCCACGCATAAAACAAAACATATTGTGAACTGTTACAACCAAATGGAAAATACAAAGAAAGTCTTGCTAGTCGGTGGTGGCCCCATAAATGAAAACCTGAAGTTGGCTACACAAAATCTACATTATGTCAACGTACTGCCCTCGATTGTAAGTTGCACCGCTGATGCTTGTTGAGTCCATATTATGGTAATAAGTCGATGATTTGATATATAGACCCCAGTATGTATCTTTTTCTCATGTTTTAACTGGTACATAGTCATTTGTGAACTTGAGAAATGGTTCCTACCTTCCTCTGAAATTTCAAATTATTGTGAATAACTTAAGAGATTTGGGATATCAATATAATGACTGCTTTTGCTGCGCAACTCAACTCTCTTATTTATCAAAAAACTCTTTATTTGTCTTCAAAAATTTTTGAATGATTCAAAATTGTCAAAAACATTTTTTTTTTCAAGTTTCAATTTTGTATTTAGAATTATGCCTATCAATTTGTCCCTCTGATTTTATTTTCACATGTCCAATATAGTTGCAATCCATGATCTTGATTTAAAAATCTCTCCTGTGCTCGAACCCATTATTATGGTAGTTGCTTCCATCTCAAAGCTTATTTTCATATCATGCTTTTACAGGGTTTGAATGTCTACAGCATCTTGCTGCACGATACATTGGTGATGTCCCGTGATGCTGTGAACAAGATTGTCGAGAGAATGCACACCCCAATAAATCGTTGAATCAGTGTCGACAATTTTTACATGCTTCAGGTCTCAAGTATCGGCGTAGAATAGGAATCTCTTTCGTCATTTTCGTCGTTCAAAACCCAAAGGAGAACCAAAATAATGTTTATGTTGTTTTTGTCAAAGTTATGCAAATTCTCGGCCAGAAATCCATTTCATTGTACAACTTTGTGCCTTTGAGCTAGGAATTTTGTAGGTGAATTCTGGTGAGGCCCAAAACACCACGAACTTCCATAGATTTTACAAGGTTGTTAAAGACAAAATCATTTATGTGACCTAAATGTTTATCATTGTATGACATTATCAAAGATTTTTGGCTTTGAGAGTCTCACTTCACTTGCAATATTCGATGCACACTCAATTATTGTGATTAAAGCCATTTCCAGGAGATTAGCTACTCACTTTATCAGCAGTATAAACTCGTAGGGTTGTCTTCGTGTGTCGGTATGTATACCAATACATACATATATTGATGTACAACTTATGATGTATACACAACTAATGATGTTTCGAATTTGAACCAAATCGACCATCAACATCAGAATAAGTACATCAAGGTCTTCGAGAAATTTTTCCATGACCAGGTTGGTTTTAAGTTTTAACACATCTTAGGAAAATTAAAATCCTCAACTGTGAATTTAGGGGGGGTTCTTGGATGGTAAATAAATAAATGAAAAATTGTTATACCAGACGAGGATACGAAGACAATCTTTTGATGTAGTAAAAACCCACGTGGCATTATTATATTGGATAAAAGGGAAGACAACAAGGTAGTAAAATCTAAGCCAAGATCAAGCATGCCAAAATGGAGGGTAAAAAAGGATAACTAAATAAATTTTGATTTGACCCAAAAATAAATAAATTAATATTAACCGGACATATAGAGACTCTGTAACTCAAGCTCAGAATAAACTTCAATAGTTACATAAACTACAATAGTTACCTCTTCTCTTCTTCTGTTCTGCCTCTCTCTCTCTCTCTCTCTCTCCCTCTCCCTCGGTCCCTCCATGAGGAAGATTTAGGGTTTCTCTTCAACTCACCCAAATTGCAGGATTTTAAACCATTTACACTTTACACATTTCCACCACCATTTTAAAAAATCTGACATTTCCCCCCCTCTTAAAATCATCCCTAGTTTTTGTTGTCTTTCGAGCAAAACTAAACTGAAAAGTTCTAGCTTTCATGGCCAAAACCAGACCAGGGATCATCACCAAGACCAAAACTGGCAAAAGAGACCTGGACTCTTACACTATCAGAGGCACCAACAAGCTTGTCAGAGGTCAGTGTCTCCTTCGAACTAGCTTTAATTTTTACTCGTGCATATCTGTTATTTGCATATACTTGTGCCTGAAAATGTCTTTTTTTTTTCCTGTTTTGGGTGGTCTAGATGTGATTTTTAGGTTTTTCAGCTTCTGGGTATTTTTCGTATGTCCAGTTTTGTGGTCCAAAATGTTGTCTTGATGGATTAGAGATGAAAATGTGCTTGCTTTTCAGTTGGGGACTGTATACGTTCAATATGTGTATTATAAGTTGAAAAAAGTTTGCTTTTGATGGTTAAATAGTGAATTTGTGAACTTTTTGCAGCTGGGTTGTGTTATATTAGATATATTCAAATATTAGTGTGTGTATGGTGAGAAAAACCGCTATAGTGGTTAAAGATTGATTTTTTGGTGGGTTTTTGCAGCTGGGGATTGTGTATTGATGCGACCCTCAGACACCGGTAAGCCTCCATATGTGGCACGAATTGAGAAGATTGAATCTGATGCTCGAAGCAATGTCAAAGTCCGTGTCCGTTGGTATTATCGCCCCGAGGAATCACTTGGAGGAAGGAGACAATTCCATGGAGCAAAGGAGCTCTTTTTGTCGGACCACTATGATGTGCAGAGTGCTCACACTATTGAAGGGAAGTGTATAGTTCACTCTTTCAAGAACTACACTAAGCTTGAGAATGTTGGTGCTGAGGATTACTATTGTAGATTTGAGTACAAGGCTGCTACAGGGGGGTTTACACCGGATCGGGTTGCTGTGTGAGTTTTGTGGGTTTTCTTATTATTTTTGAACTGGGATGTGGTATTTTCTATTTTGGTTATAGCCATTGAGTGGTTTTTTCTTGTTTTGTTTTGAAGGTATTGCAAATGTGAGATGCCGTATAATCCAGATGATCTCATGGTACAATGTGAAGGGTGCAAGGACTGGTAATGCTACTGTGTTCGTTTTTTCTGCTAAATTTGCGTTAGACATCAATTTTTGGCCTTTCAGTTTTGTAATGGAATAATGGATGATAGGAAAGTGTAGAGAGAAGAAACAAACAAAAATATGTGATTATGTTCTATTAGAAAATAAAAACTCATAATTGCACTGCTAGACTGTTGAATTTTAATTGGTTCTTTACATAGTCTGATTGCTGGATGGACATGTGTTTGCTGAGAGAAACTTTGGTGCGACAGGCGCGCATGCCATGTAGTGGCATTGGTGTGGCATGTGATTGGATGAGCACACTGCATCCATGTGTGTGTGTCAGCCCACCCAAGATTTTCTTGTGTTTATTTGGTTGTACTTCTGATTTTTGTTAGTCTAGATCGTGGATATATAAAGTTGTTCATTTATATACTGTGGTCATCATTTATGTAGGAGTGTGGAATTTTATTTTATAACGACCTCCTAACAAAAATTGATCAAATTCTGCAGTCTATTGATGGTCAATTTGTGATGATCTTAATATATAATTTATGTCTCATATATTATATGTATCTTATTCTTATTGTAGGTATCATCCTGCTTGTGTGGGCATGACAATTGAAGAAGCGAAAAAGCTTGAGCACTTTGTCTGTTCTGAATGTTCTTCGGACGACGATATCAAAAGATCCCAGAATGGTTTTCCTTCATCACCAGTTACTGATGCCAAGGTGAGACTAATTGCTGCCGGTTTATCATAATTGAAGACATAAGGTGTCTTTGTTTCCCTTTGAGTTTTTATTCTTATTTTTTTGCATAATACTTCATGTGGGCTGTTGTTTTAGTGTCATCTTGGAACTCCACAAAAGTAGTGGTTAGCAACTTTCAAATATGCTCAAAAAGTGAGTTTTTCTGCAGCTGGTTCTTGGGATGTGATTTTTTTTCTTCCAGTTCAGGCAAATTATAATGTTCAATATTATAAGTGCTTTTGTGACAGTAAAAAATATTGTAATCTAAGCTAGAGATCTTAAAAATAATGGATTTTGTTTTTGATAATTTGAGTTTTTTCAATGTTAATTATTGATTCCAGCCTAATGTGTGTTATTTAAGATAAAAGGTTTGTGATATTTTCTAAATAGTGATATCAAGAAAAATTCTTGGGATCTAGGTTCAGTTCCCAACTTTTGTGTAATCTATAGACTCATGGTTCGTTCGTTGTGGCAGAAGAAACAAATCAAACAAAATATTAGGATCCAGTCCTGTTGAATGATTGATATGGTTTTCTCTTTATATTTATATAATATCTGTTGATTATCATTAGCTATCACTTCAGGTGGCCTTCATTAGACATCGTACTTGAAATCATGAATTAAATGTAATTGTAGGACATATTGGTTTCAGATATGAAAGTCGAACTTCTGTCATCTATCCATGGGAAATTGATTGAGTTTAGTGCAAATAATTATGTTTGTTGGAATGGTGCAGCGTAATTCTGTGCAGACCTTCGATTATATATTTTTGTTAACACTGACCATTATACATAATGATGATTATAGTCAATCTTTTTGTGTGCCAAAATTGTGCGAGTCATTTTTTGGTGAGAGCATATGAGCATTTTTTTCCCCTCAAACTATACGTAAGTGAAGTTTTAAATTACCATCACTAAAAAAGCCTCTTTGTGAATAACATGTTTTCAATGTGAGCGAGTATGAAATGAAGACTTGCATACATACCATTACGTGGTAAAGGCTGATTTTATATCCTAACAAGGATATAAATGAAAGTATTTGGATGTTAAGCCAATGATGACTGATCAATAAGTAGTACACTAACTCAGATATCGAGTGCTGGCGAGACAGCTTTAGCTTCTTTCCAGTTCTTTAATTTACTACTAACATGTGAGTGAATGATAGAAAAAATCTGACGTGGATTTGTTAATATATTGATAGATATTTATATGCAAGTCTGTACTGTGTATAACTGCTTGAAGCACGCTAGCTTATGGTATACATGTATTTGAAGAAGACTAGAATAGTTTAGTTTAAAGATAAGCTACCAGAACTGCACTCTGGATTGCAGTTCATAATTCTGAAACCAGTGATGACTGATCAATAAGGAGTACACTAACTCAGATATTGAGTGCTGGCGAGACAGCTTTAGCTTCTTTCCAGTTTTAATTTGCTACTAACATGTGAGTGAATGGTAGAAAAAATCTGACTTGTCTTTGTTAATAGATTGATAGATATTTATATGCAAGTTTGTGCTCTGTGTATAAGTGTATAACTACTTGAAGCATGCTAGCTTATGGTTTACATGTATTTGAAGAAGACTAGAATAGTTTAGTTTAAAGATAAGCTACCAGAACTGCACTCTTGATTGCAGTTTCTAATTCTGAAACGAAAGCAGCCACATGTAAATGATATTGTGACTGTTATGCTCTATATCACCATCCTTATAAATTTGATCTTGCCGATGTCATCATTTTAATTGATTTGAAGCTGGGATACAGATTTAAGTTTTTTGATGCTAGTGCTGGTGATATGGGTGGGGCTTCGGGGTTCAAATGCGATATGTTCGTTGACTGTTCTTCCAATGTAACTTAATGCTTTCACAAATTTAGTTTTTTAAAATCCAATGGTTTACATATGGTCATTCGAATGTCATGCTCAATTCAACTTGAAGTTTTTACAAGTAGCTTTATAAGAGTATGTACCCTGTATTATTTATTTGGTATAGCATTCCTTTTATGCAAGGGAGAGCTTAAAGTCTGATTTTTATTTGTTTTCTTCAGGTGGAGTCCAAGCGTCGGAAAAGATGAGTACATTTTTGGGGGGGCATTGTAATGTGTGAAGGTGGCGCTACTCTCTAATCCGTTTTATCATGTAGAATGTTGCTTGTGTGAGTTGTATAGTGCCGAAAGCTATGTACGCACTGTTTTGGTCAGACTGAGGCCTCTTGTTAGTATATTATGTGGTTTATTTTGAGACAACTTGTATCTATTTTAGGTTTTTAGGAGATTGTTATCTCTTTTCCGAGGAAGAATTCAAGTGTAGCTTTTGTTTTTCTGACCAGTTAACAGTTGAAAAAAAAAAAAAAAACCAGCAATTCGAGTTCCAGAACTTTTTTGTCAATTTGCATTCGCAACTCTTCTAAATTCAAAGCAATATTCGTTAACTCCGTGTCGCATTTTATTATAAGGTGGTTCGACAACAATGTTATCAGGCCAACTTGCTGTCATTGGATTGTATTCATACTGGTCTTGAAGATTGTCAAGCAGGAACCAGCCAAAACGTACAAATAGAAAAACATGATTCATGGGTGTATTTTAAGGTTGTCTGTTTGGTGTGAATTGAATTGGCAAGAAAAACATGAACAGATATTTTGTCCAGTCCAGTTATATATGGTAATTAGGAAAAAAGTGTATGTAACGGTCACTCAAATAGCAAACTTTATCCACGTTAACAACGAGGGTTCAGATTCAGATATGATAAGATTGATTTTTCTTTTTGGCATGCTATTTAACTCTCATCAACAATATATTTCTTCAATCATCAACCTCTCAAAAAAAAAAAAAATCACCATCTTCTCATTTCATTTTTTTTCTTCTTCTGTGTAAAAAACCATGTCCAAGATTAATGGTACATCATCAAAATACGCAGCAACAACAGCAACCCCTGTCATGATTTTCTCTGTGTTCAATTTGATCATAATGATCTCTTCTTGTTTCGCCCAAAACCGAGAGATATATTTGGTTTTAATGGAAGGAGGAGTTCCTGTTGCATTTCATGGAAGCAGCAACTCTCCTTCTACTTTTGTTGATAGATCAAGAAGATCTTCCAATCTCAACAGGTAGTACTGCATATGTTGTCAGGAAAATTTACAGTAAACAAGTGGTTTTGATTGATTTTTTGTTTTGTGAAAACTGATTAATAATAATTTTTTTTTTCTGATATGGATGGATGGATATAATTATTAGTGATGTTTTAAAAGCTCATGCAAAGAAGTTGGTGGATTCTCACGACGAAATTCTTGAAAGCACTTTAGAAACTGGAAGCTACAACAAACTTTACAGCTTTAAACACATCGTTAATGGCTTTGCAGTCCACACCACCCCATCTCAGGTCCTCTTTTCATTTTTATAATATATATATATATATTAACACGCTTTTGATATAATATATGTTCGGGATCACTGATTATCTTTTGTGATAATCAGTTTTGTAGCATTCCAGAATGATTATCAATGATCCTAGACATAATATATGTTCGGGATCACCGGTTATCTCATGATAATATTTTCAATATATATATGTGATATGTCTAGAGTTGTAAACATTTTTATTGATTTCCAGGCAGAGAAACTCAAAAACAGGCCACAAATAAAGTTGGTGGAGAGAGATAGAGGAGCCAAGTTGATGACAACATACAGTCCTCAGTTTCTAGGGTTACCAGAAGGTATTTGGAAACGAGAAGAAGCAGGTGGAGGAGGAGGAGGAGGAGGAGACCGCCACAGCAATGCTGCAGGTGAAGGGATTGTGATTGGTTTTGTTGATAGTGGAATCAACCCATTGCATCCAAGCTTTGTTTATGATCCTTTGAATCCTTCGATCAAGAAGCCGAATAATAATACTCCTCATTTCTCCGGTGCTTGTGAGACGGGTCCTCAGTTTCCTGTGGGTTCTTGCAATGGAAAGATCATTTCTGCTAGGTTTTTCTCAGCTGGGGCTCAAGCTGTTGCTCCTCTAAATTCTTCTTTGGATTTTCTTTCACCTTTTGATGCAGTTGGACATGGCAGGTATTTATATATTGCTTTAATTATATAAAGTAAGTTTCATGTGCAAGATCCCGCACATCATTCTCATGCCAGATCAATGATAAGACATTTGGTTTTGTGCACTAAAGACCGATTGTCAATGATTTTACATGATACCTCATAATTTTCTTATATAATATAGAAGGTTTCAGATACGGGGTTTTTAGACCTCTTTTTTTTATGTATATGGAATCGATCCTGTAACGCTATAAAATCAGGGTATATACAGAATTAGTTTGTTAGTTTGTTAATTGAACGTGGAGGTTTCAAGTACGGAATTCTTTCGTGTTTTTTCGTACGAAATCGAATCTATAACGTTACAGAATCAAAATATACGTTAGAATTAGTGTTATCAGTGTGTTATCTTGTGAATTAATTAAATGCTATGCATATAAACCTTTTCAAAAAAACATATTTATAGGTTTGTGAGTAATTATATATATATATATATGGTTTTTTCAGCCATGTGGCATCAACGGCGGCTGGAAATGCCGGTGTTCCGGTGGTGGTGAACGGCTTCCATTATGGAGAAGCCAGCGGTATGGCGCCACATGCTCGGTAGGTAATCATCGTTTATTAATCGATTCAAAAAGAATTATTTTTACTATTAAACTTCTGTAGGTTAGTTGAATATGAATATGATTGTGTCAATTCATTAATTTTTATTTTCTTTTTTCAGAATTGCTGTTTATAAAGCTGTGTATCCAACTATTGGAACTCTTACAGATGTAGTTGCAGCAATTGATCAAGTATGTACCACTTATTAATTTTTTTATTCTTTTGTATTATTGCAAATTTTGGAGTTTTGAGATCGAGAGAAATAATATGGCTTGTGGCGTTTTCCACCGGACCACTTGATCAACTTCTATATATTACTAAAATCTAAGGATTAAATGTCTTAATATAGTTCAAAATACAATTAATCAATTTCAAATTAAATCAGAAAATTTAAAAAATTGAAATCATTTCAGCCTAATATATAATTATATATTCACTTAATCACTTAAACCAATATTTCATGTTACTTATGCATGCATGCAAATTATATATATATATATATATGTTCAGTTCAACATGTTAATTAATATGCTTTTATTTGGTGATCCTTCGGTCCTTCTCTAGTTCTGATAAGTTAGGTAACATTGTGGAACCGGTTCATAACGTCACAAAACACGTTTAATCTGTAAAACCGATTCTACAAAGCGACTAGAGAATTATTATAACACGACTGCATGCATTGCATTTGCAGGCAACGCATGATGGAGTTGATGTCTTGACACTTTCAGTTGGACCAGATGAGCCACCGAGCGATACCATCACTTTCCTGAGTGTTTTCGATGTTTTCTTGTTGTATGCAAGACGAGCCGGAGTTTTTGTGGTTCAAGCCGCCGGGAATCAGGGTCCAGCCGCCTCATCCGTGGTGTCTTACAGCCCTTGGGCCGTGTCTGCCGCCGCTTGCAGCACAGACAGAACTTACCCTAGTTCTCTCCTCCTTGGAAATGGTCAAAACGTTGAAGGCGTTGGATTATCAGGTATATGAGTATATCTGTATGAAAAAAAATTCAGAGTTTTTCTAGTGGAGTGCGGATATCTGTACAAAAAGACAAGATATTTGTATTGTTACAAATTCGTTATTCTTACATACCATCGGCACTAGAGAAATTTCATAAATATTCAACCATATATATATACTCTCACAAATTTATTTAAATAATTTTATAAAAAAAAATATGAATTATAAAATTATCTTTTATATTTTGGTCCCTCAAAATTTTTTGTTTAAGTATTTCTGACTCCGTCTCCGTATATCTATCAACATAATTATTAATTACGATATGTTTGAATGTGTTTTTCACATACCGTAAGAAAAAATATGAGGATAACCGATTTGTATTCTTAATTATGGACTTTTCCCCCATTGGATGATTGCATCGTAGACATTTCAGTAACACTTTTTTTTGCTCTCTAGGACCAACTTTGGGAACAGGATTGATATTTTCCAAGCTAGTTCTGGCCAATGATGCACTCAAGAAAGGTGGTACTTTTCCGAGAACACCAGAGTATGTTGAAGAGTGCCAATTTCATGAAGCATTTGATCCCAATATTGTGCATGGCAGTGTCATCATTTGCACCTTCTCTGCTGGCTTCTACAATGAAACTTCAACTCTCACTGCCATCATCAACACAGCAAGAACTCTAAGATTCTTCGGTTTCCTTCTGATCGCAAATCCAGCTTATGGTGATTACATTGCTGAACCCATCCCTTTTTCTGTTCCTGGAATTATGATCCCAAAAGTCTCCAATGCACAGGTATAATTATTATTATTATTATTGTTGCATTTGATGAAATTCTCGGCCTGAAACCAGTGACGGAGCCAGAAATTCCAGTTTGGGAGGACAATATACAAAAACAATTTGTAGGGGTGTTAAAGTGAATTTTTTTAAAATTTTGTAACAATTAATTGTAATTTTTTTTAATGGAGGCAATGCCTCGCCCCAGAACTATCAGCCATCAGATGCATCTAATGGAAAAGTTTATTAGGTTATTTTGAAGTACTATGAGCAACAAACAGTGAGGGATGAGAGAGGATTTGTGACCAAATTTGGTGCACAATCTGCCATTGGAGAGGGTAGAGTTGCTTCATTTGAAGGCAGAGCACCTACTGTGAGCAGATTCTCTTCCAGAGGACCAGATTTCATTGACATTAACAGAACTCCTACTGATGTACTCAAACCTGATATTCTTGCACCAGGCCACCAAATTTGGGCAGCTTGGAGCCCTATTAGTGCCTCAGAGCCAATCCTTACAGGTTAGCAACAATAAAGTATGATTATCGATAATATAATCAAGTTTCGTAAAAATTATCAGAAACCTCGGTTATGTTTATGGTTTTTTTTTTTAAATATTACAATAATTCGGGATTTGAGAAAGGGAATTGATTCTAAACCACAACCTCGTGATGCAGGTGTAATGAGAAAATCACTATACCAACCTCATCTTATATACTTATTGAATTCGATTATAGAAAGTATTTTGATCAAGCTTGGCTACTTATATATGCCAGGATACAATTTTGCACTATTGTCTGGTACAAGCATGGCAACACCACACATTGTGGGGATAGGAGCTCTGATAAAACAATACAATCCATTGTGGACTCCGTCGATGATAGCCTCCGCAATCACCACCACTGCCACCAAGTACGATAACTATGGAGACCTTATACTGGCGGAGGGATCTGATACGAGCTTGTACAACGGCACTCATTTCGATTTTGGTGCTGGCTTTGTCAATGCAACTTGTGCTATCGATCCAGGCCTGGTTCTGTCATCAGGTAATGTTCCTTCTATTCGTGAATTTTATTCAATCAAGTGAAAGACAGTTTTGTAAAACACGACACGTGATCCTGAAGCAGGATTCGATGACTACATCAATTTCTTGTGCTCTCTGCCCAATGTCGATCCCCATACAATCAAAGCAGCCACAGGAGAATGGTGCAATCAGCCGCTCAGCCACCCGGCCAACCTCAACCTCCCTTCGGTGACGATATCAGCACTGGCAGGATCCCTATCATTGCGGCGGAGCTTCATGAATGTAGTGAACAAATCAGAAACATACCTGTGCTCAGTTATACCACCAAAAGGGACAGTAGTTGGCTTGTATCCACCTTGGTTCACTATAGCTCCACAAGGAACTCAAGATTTGGACATACAATTTAATGTGTCACAAGCTCTACGACAGTTCAGTTTTGGTGAAATTGTATTAACTGGGAGTTTAAATCATATTGTTCGAATACCATTATCGGTAAAACCGATTTCGTTCAACTGTAAATGATAAGTGATCATAAGTATAAATAAATCTTCAAAGAGCAAGGAAATTTCCATCTTTCATATATGCTCATGTAAACATATATTTTATTGACAAAAGAACAAAGTATGAATACATGTTACAAATTGGCAAAACAGGCCTCCTAAATCATAGAAATTAATTTGTAGTGCACATACACTTTTTACATCTTGGATACCGATAGATAAACGATCCGAGCTTTAGACCTTGTTTGGACATGTTTTGTTTGTCTACCTGCTCTTTTAATTCTGTTCAAATATTTCTCACTCTGGTGGTTTTCTTCATGAAGATGGCTGAAAGTCTCCGCATGTTTGTTCGGATGGTCGGCATCTTCCCTGCTCCATGGTATATTCGATAACCAGACACCAATGACGACAACTGACTCCCGGAGTCTGTCATAGCGAATGCATCCGCAGCAGTACAGCCAATGAAATCCACGTCCGCTAGCTGTACAAGTAATAAGCTTATCATATATTGTCCACACAAGAACAAAGATAAATAATAGTAAGAACTTAACAATCGCGAAATAATTCGATGCAGTATAATTAATTGAGAATGGTGATGTGCCCTATTTGTAAAGAAATTTTCAAGGAAACAAATGAGAGAGTTGGAAATGCAGACGGGCTGATTCAGTTGTCTGTACTCGATAATGTTTCATTGTACTATATTTTGCACCTCAGTAGAAAGTCACAATCCTGTACACACCTCAATTACTGTTTACAGTATCTAAACTTCCTCTCTATGAGAGCTTGTTTGATTATAGAGAGTCTAAAGAAAGAACTGAGGGACAAGCATAGACGCCTGTCCAAAATGGAGTCTACAAACATATGCTTCTGCCAGCTTATCCAAACCAACTAACTGCATGGAGAAAACTTATGTAGATAAAATATTAAATTTCCACTGCGTTACCTAGGATGAAAAGTTCTTGAATGGTTCAAGTTCAGTCGCTGAAAGCAAGTTCTCTTGGGTAACTAAATATGGATACAAGCTGTTCAGAGCAGTCAATCTTGTCGACCCTCCATATATCCGTGCTCCCGCCACAAATATTCGTGTCTTACGGTTAAATCCAAGAGCAGCAAGCATAAGCACTGCTTCTTCAGGTGCCAAAGGACATAGGCCTTCAGTTCTGAGTTCTGAGGAGAAGGTAGCCTGCAGCAAGTTAAATAATTTTCTTAAATAACATCTTGTAAAGTATTAAACACATAAATACTTTTTATTTTAACAATACTAGGAATGCTCTAGACACTAGACCTTTACATTATGATATATGTGAGAAATACAAACTAGTCATATGTAGGAGATAAGGTTCTGATATAGTGAGGTTCTATGGATTGTGGATAGCTTGGTATGACAGTGTTTCCGTATGAACAACTTATAAAGATTACATAATTGGAAATTTTAGTACTTTCATAACAAATATGGTCTTTTACATATATTGTTAGATCAAGTACATGATCGTCTGTTTATGACGGTATTTGCATAAACACATATATATTAGTTAAAAGAGTATCAAA
Organism: Dipteronia dyeriana; assembly: GCA_032871835.1. Lineage (NCBI taxonomy): Eukaryota > Viridiplantae > Streptophyta > Magnoliopsida > Sapindales > Sapindaceae > Dipteronia > Dipteronia dyeriana. Next base: position 25,874,578 of record CM065300.1, on the reverse strand, counting down.
TAAGTCAAACACATTAGAATTCAACAAAACATGAGTTCACCATCATTGCTTAAACCCTCCAAATCCAATTACAAAATATTGTCGCTAGAGTTCATCCTTGTTTTTGGGAGGCTGCATGATAACCATTTACGAGGCTAGCATAATTAACCAAATAATAGTTATAACTGTACCTACTTCATAAAGAAAAATGCACATGCTTGCAAGTGTAGAATGTAGATACATATGTGAAACAGCAACAAGAGCGAGAAGAAGCATACTTTGTTGTCTTCTTCAGAAGTATCAGTGCAGGTAAATGGATTTCAGGATATGCTTCCAACTCTAGTCTCTCTTCTTCACCTCCACCAAATTCACACAGTGAATGAGCTACCATATCAATTTCAAATGAAGAGTTAAATATTTTGAAGCTTTTGTTTAGTGAACCCTTTTTCCCACCACGATTAAATCTGTATGTGGACCAACAAGATAACGATCCAATGGCCCAGGGTAAGCTGCTTGCTTACGTAACCTTCGAAGGAGCAAAGCACCTGATTCTTGTAATTTAGGTACAAACAGTAGTGCATGAAAATTACATTTGCATCGAAGTCTCTAGATGAAGTACCCAGACAGTGAGAGCAAAGTGAGAAGAAAGAGCGAAACATTACAAAAGTTAACAGTCTAACAGAATGGACTAGAGTAACAAAAGCTAGAAATTTACCTGCAACTGAAACGGTATTGGGTCAAAGGCCAGACGATTCGCAAATCCAAGAAAATGTACAGCTCTATTTTTAAAAAGAATTGGGAGAATATTTTTCAAATAAAAACTTGGCTTGGACTCCTTTGGCACATCTACGTCTGTCACCTGGAACAGCATTTTAACAACAATTATAAACAAACACGATGCTGATGCTACTACAGCATTAATTAAGGATTGTACAAAATTAGTTTGAACAAGGAACTCACAACACTACCGATCGCCTACAAATCTAATGACTGCAGCTCATTTGGGAGCTCCTTCACTATCCGAATAGCAGGGTTCAGGTAGTTAATAAAATGCTCCTCCCAATAGATATCGCTGAATTGGCTATGAAATTATGCAAATTAATGTCATTACTCTTCCATCTATAGCAAATAATTTGGACTTTTAAATCAGAAAATCATCCAAAAATGACACAGGAAACACTATATGGCATTCAAAAGATACATACATATGCTGCCTGTAATATCACTATCAATATGAACATAATCCCATCATTTAATGCAATGATCTACTTTGAAAGTACAACACCATGCTTAAAACCAAGGCCCCTGAAAATTATATTCCACTGTAAGATGCCCACAAAAAGGGGAGCCAAAAATTGTTTCATTGACCTATTAACTATGTCCCCCACCAAAATCTCATGAAGGTTTATAATTATTTGAAAAGGGTTTTACTTGGGGAGTGTATAAAGTGTGATCAATAAAAGCATACATTGATACTGCAAGAAACCCAATTATATTATTTGATCCAGCAACTAAATGTAGCGATTTCAATTTGAAAATAGCATTAACCATATGGTAGAAAGAAACATGCAAATTATGCAATCAAGTGACAATTAAAAGACAAGTAAAAGAAAGGAAGGGTTGTGTTACCTCACATCTCTCCAGACACTACTATACATAACTTTGGGAACAACAAGAGATGCATTAACCAATCGTGCAACGACAACAGCATTGCAAATCTGTTAGTCAGAACAGAGATTAAAGCAATATAAAATGGTATAAACAAAAGCTATTACAGCTTCTGAAGTAAAGCTTGTCTATAAAATAAACAAATAGACATGATATATGGAGCAATGATGAAAGTTGAAGTTCGAATTGCAATGATACTTACAGCTACTCGCTGCTGGTCAGCCCACTCTTTCCACCTATTAAAGGGTATTGTGAGAATGAGCTTGACCTAAAACCCATGTTCTTACTTTGAAATACACATCACGTAATGACATAAGCACTCAGTCAGAGCAAGCTCACACACACACACAGTCTCACCACTAGGCTTCCAGTTACGTTGATCAGCACAAGGTCTCCACACAGAAGCAGGAATTACCGGCTCTTTCCACAAGTTTTTTGGGTCGCGTTTACTTTGTCCCTACATGCCATAGAGCGCACCCAACACCAGATGATGAAATTAAGCAGTTAAGTTTATAGAATTTAATTGCACGAAACATAAATTGCTGTTCCAGTACCTCTGCTAAAGGCATGGGCAGCCATAGCCAACATCCTTCCGTAAACACCATATTGTGACCTCATCCTTTTACTTTACTTTTTGAATTCCTTCTGCAAACATCATAAGAGTAAACAAAAGTACTTAACACAAACCAATATATCGCATCCATTGAACCACCAATACATATTTCCCGCAAACCTCTATCACTGTTGCAAAATGTTTGGAACATACATGACATAAAATTGTAACTTACTTATGATTCGAAACTACATCATTTGGCACAACCTATTGCATTGTTGAAGCACAAGAAATTAACACTTAATAGCAATGCAACAACACTATTAAAATCCAATTAGCTCCGAAAACGAATTACTAAATTCCTTCTAACAAATAGTTCTAGCAAATCAATAATTCATTTCTCACAATGAATTTGGCAACAAATAGCTACATACCTGAACTGTAATCTTAGACGAATGCACAAAAGATTCAATCTTTTCACCATGATCTTGTAAACTCACATTCATAAACCAAATAACTAATTAAACAAAAATAAGAAACCAATCAACAACCCCACCACAACCACCACTCTCTTCGTTTTCTTCTTCTGATACCAAACATTCCCTCCTTTTCTCTTCACACTCTCCGATTCCTTCTTCGTGTATCCACCTTGGTTCACTATAGCTCCAGAGTGAACACAAGATTTGGACATACAATTTAACGTGTCACAAGCTCCAGGACAGTTCAGTTTGGGTGAAATTGTTTTAACTGGGAGTTTAAATCATATTGTAGGAAAAACGTTATCAGTAAAACCAGTTTCATTCAACTGTAAATGATAAGTGATCAGAAGTAAATAAATCTTCGAAGAGCAAGGAAATTTCCATCTTTTATATATACTCATGTAAACATATGTTTTATTGTCAAGAAAACAAAGAATGAATACATGTTACAAATTGGCAAAAACAGGCCTCCTGAATCAAAAAAAAAAATTAATTAATTAGTGCACATACACTCTTTACATCTTGGATATCGATAAACGCTCCGAGCTTTGGGCCTTGTTTGGACGTGTTTTGTTTGTCTAACTGTTTTTCTAACTCTCTGTTCAAATATTTTCCACTCTATGGTGGAATTCTTCATGAATATGGCTGAAAGTCTCCGCTTGTTTGGCCGAATGGTCGGCATCTTCCCCGCTCCGTGGTATATTCGATAACCAGACACCAATGACGACAACTGACTCCCAGAGTCTGTCATAGCAAATGCATCAGAAGCTGTACAGCCGATGAAATCCAGGGCCGCTTGCTGTACAAGAAATAATTTTATCATATTTAGCACACAAGAACGAAGATAAATAATAGTAAAAAGAACTTAAGAATAGTGATATGATTCGTTGATGCAGTATAACTAATTGAGAATGGTAATGAACCCTATTGGTAAAGAAAATTTCAAGGAACTAAATGTGAGAGTTGAAATGCTGAAGGGCCGATTCAATTGTCTCTACTCGATAATGCTTTGTTGTTATATATATTTTGCACCTTAGTAGAAAATCACAATCCTGTATACATCTCTATTACAGTTTACAGTATCTAAACTTCATCTCTATGAACACCACAAAACTAAATCACATAGGAGCTTGTTTAGTTAGATGAGTGTCTTGAACTGTGAAGCAACCAAACAACCAAAAAAGTAAAGAAAGAACTCGGGAACAAGCATAGACGTCTGTCCAAAATGGAGTTACAATACATGTGCTTCCAATGTGTTACCTGGGAAGAAAAGTTCTTGAATGGTTCAAGTTCAGCTACTGAAAGCAAGTTCTCTTTGGTAACTAAATATGGATACAAGCTGTTCAGAGCAGACAATCTTGTTGACCCTCCATATATCTGTGCTCCCGCCACAAATATTCGTGTCTTACGGTTAAATCCAAGAGCAGCCAGCATAAGCACTGCTTCTTCAGGTGCCAAAGGACATAGGCCTTCAGTTCTGAGTTCTGCAGGAGAAGGTAGCCTGCAGCAAGTTAAATAATTTTCTTAGATAACATATTTTAAGTATTAAACTCAAATACTTTTTATTTGAACAATACTAGGAATGCTCTAGACACTAGACCTTCACATCATGATATAAGTGAGAACAACCGAAACATACAAACTGGTCATATGTAGAAGATAAGGTTCTGATATAGTGAGGTTCTATGGATTTGTGGATGTGTTTCCATATGAACACCTTATAAAGATTACATAATTGGAAATTTAATCCTTTCATAACAAATATGGTTTATTACATATATTGTTAGATCAAGTACTATCTGCATAAGAAGGTACTTGCATAAACACAAATATATTAGTTAAAAGAATATCAAATAAGTCTAACACGTTAGTATCCAACAAAACTTGAGTTCATCATCATTGCTTCAACCCTTCAAATCCAATTACAAAATATTGTCACTGGAGTTCATCCATGTTTTTGGGAGACTGCAAGATACCAAGGCTAACGTAATTTACCAAATAATAGTTATAACTGTACCTACTTCATAAAGAAAAATACACATGCTTGCAAGTGTAGAATGTAGATACATATGTGAAACAGCAACAAGAGCGAGAAGAAGCATACTTTGTTGTCTTCTTCAGAAGTGTGAGTGCAGGAAAATGAATTTCACGATATGCTTCCAACTCTAGTCTTTCTTCTTCACCTCCACCAAATTCACACAGTGAATGAGCTACCATATCGATTTCAAACCTCAAGTGAAGAGCTAAATATTTTGAAGCTTTCGTTGAGCGGACCTTTTTTCCCTCCACGATTAAATCTGTATGTGGACCAACAAGATAACGATCCAATGGCCCAGGGTATGCTGCATGCTTACGTAACCTTCGAAGGAGCAAAGCACCGGTTTCTTGTATTTTTGGTACAAACTGTAGTGCATGAAAATTACATCTGCATCGAAGTCTCTAGATGAAGTACCCAGACAGTAGTAAGAGCAAAGTAAGAAAAAAAGGCAAAACACTACAATAGACCAAATTAGGTGACAAAAGCTAGAAATTTACCTGCAACTGAAAAGGTATTGGGTCAAAGGCCAGACGATTTGCAAATCCAAGAAATTGTACAGCTCTATTTTTAAAAAGAATTGGGAGAATATTTTTCAAATAAAAACTTGGCTTGGACTCCTTTGGCACATCTACGTCTGTCACCTGGAACAGCATTTTAACAACAATTATAAATAAACACGATGTTGATGCTACTACAACATTAATTAAGGATTGTACAAAATTAGTTTGAACAAGGTACTTACAACACTACCGATCGCCTCCAAATCTAATGACTGCAGCTCATTTGGGAGTTCCTTCACTACCCGGATATCAGGGGCCAGGTGGTCAATAAAATGCTCCTCCTGATAGATATCGCTGAATTGGCTATGAAATTATGCAAATTAATGTCATTACTTTTCCATCTAGAGCAAACAATTTGAACTTTAAATCAGAAATCATCCAAAAATGACACAGGAAACGCTATATGACATTCAAAAGATACATGCATATGCTGCCTGTAATATCACCATTCAATTTGAAAATAATCTCAGTATTTAATGCACATGATCCACTTTGAAAGTACAACCCCATGCTTAAAACCAAGGCCCTGAAAATTAGATTCTATTGTAAGATGCCCGTAATGCTAGCACCATAAACAAAAAGGGGAGCCAAAAATCGTTTGATTGACCTATTAACTATGTCTCCCACCAACCAAATCTCAAGAAGGCAGATAATTATTTGAAAAGGGTTTTATTTGAAAAGGGTTTTATTTGGGGAGTGTATAAAGTGTGATCGATAAAGCATACATTGATACTGCTAGAAACCACGTTATATTATTTGATCCAGCAAGTAAATGTAGCAATTTCAATTTGAAAATAGTATTAACCATATAGTAGAAAGAAACATGCAATCAAGTGACAAGTAACATAAAGGAAGGATTGTGTTACCTCACATCTCTCCAGACACTACTATACATAAATTTGGGAACGACAAGAGATGCATTAAGCAATCGTGCAACGACAACAGCATTGCAAATCTGAAAATGGTATACACAAAAGTAATTAACGCTTCTGAAGTAAAGCTTGTCTATAAAATCAACAAATAAACACAATAAATGGAACAATGATGAAAACTGAAACTCAGATTGCAGTGATACTTACAGCGACTCGCTGCTGGTTCATCCCACCATTTGCAGTGACCATAATGTATCCATTGTTTCCACCTATTAATTACACAAAGGGAAATGTGAAATGAGCTTGACCAAAGACCCAAGATCTTACTTCTCTTTGAAATACACATCACATAATTGACATAAGCACTCAGTCAGAGCAAGCTCTCACACACACACACATACAGAGTCTCACCACTGGGACTCCAGTTACGTTGATCAGCACAAGGTCTCCAAACAGAAGCAGGAATTACTGGCTCTTTCCACAAGTCTTTTGGCTCGCGTTTATTTTGTCCCTACATGCCGTAGAGCGCACCCAACACCAGATGATGAAATTAGGCAGTTAAGTCTATAGAATTTAATTACACAAAACATAAATTTCTGTTCAAGTACCTCTGCTAAGGCATGGGCTGCCAAAGCCAACATCCTTCCATAAACACCATATTGTGACCTCATCCTTTTGCTTAACTTTTTGAATTCCTTCTGCAAACATCATAAGAGTAAACAAAAGTACTTAACACAAACCAAAATATCGCTGTTGCAAAATGTTTGGAACATACATGACATAAAATTGTAACTTATTTACGATTCCAAACTACATCATTTGGCATAGTACTTACCTACAACCTATTGCATTGTTGAAGCACAATAAACTAACAGTGTTAATAGCAATGCAACAACACTATTAAAATCCAATTAGCTCCAAAAACGAATTACTAAATCCCTTCTAACAAATAGCTCTAGCAAATCATTCATTCATTTCTCACAATGAATTTGGCAACAAATAGCTACATACCTGAACCGCAATCTTAGACGAATTCGCAAAAGATTCAATCTTTTCACCACCATCTTGTAAACTCACGATCATAAACCAATTAAACAAAAAAAAGAAACCAATTAACCCCACCACAAACACCACTCTCTTCGTTTTCTTCTTCTGATACCAAACCTTCCCTCCTCCTTTTACCTTCAAACTCTTCAATTCCTTCTTCGTTTCCCAGAAGAACCCCATCAGTTTCTCTACATTGTTGTTCAATAACCGGCCAGGCGAGCCCTGGCGACTACCAGCGGTGGTGAGGGAGCCGGACGAGAAGTTGTCGGAGCTGCACCGATCCAATATCTGCTTTTCATGGCCTTGGTCGGGACCAGATTCAAGTCGAAGATGGTTCGAAGACATCAGTGTGTAAAAAGATCGGATTTTTAGAGAAGAAGACACGAACACGAGTGTTGGGTTGTTTGGTTTTATAAGGACAAGAGGGAATCGAAGCGAGAGAGCGAGTAAATCGGAGAGTTGGTTTGGTGGGTCGGGTAGGGTTTTTGCTAAAAATGGGAATTATCGGCGGAGATGCTCCGGTGAGAAGTTGGTTGACGTTGACGGCTTTTAATGAAACTGTACTGGCGGTTTTTTTGGTTAGTGAACAAGAAGAAAGATGGGTTTTTGTTTTTTGTTATTTTTTGTAGTGCGATTTGCCTAATAATGATTATAATAATGTCAAGTGCTTGTTTTGTTTGCTTAGAGATTCAAAAAGGAATTTCGCTTTTTGGAATACAAAAGTCAGGGATCGTTTGGTTTTTTGGTCTGAAAACGGAACAGTTCTTAATTTTTTTAATAACTGGATAGGAACTGAAATCTGAGCATGAATAACATTTTTGTTTTTTTTTTTCACATGTGAATGTATTGTCCACACGTTTTTTTTTTAAAGTAAAATTGTCTGAATATAAGTAATTTTACATTTATACCTATGTTAAACAATTATACATATAATATGTAATAAAAAAAATCCAAAAATAATAATTATATATGAACACATATAATCATGATCTTCATCTTTGATTTAAAACAAACTTCATTTTTCTAAGAAAAAAAAAAAAAATTCAAAAAATAAAAAGAACATCAAGAAAACTCGCACAAAACACTATAATATTTATATTTTCGATATATATATATATATCACCATAATATCGTAATAAAGTAGTGGTGTAATAATGGACCGGCCGGTCCACCAATAGAACGGGTAGTGCCAAGCACGGCCCGTGAAGGAAGCTGACCGGGCTAAGGTCCGGTCTGTGGCAGGCAGCGGGCCGGGCCGAGGGTACACGGTCAGGCACGCCTGGCACACTTAGCCGGCGTGCCAGGCCCCTGGACCGGTTCGACACATCAACCGGTTACTATTTAAAAAAAATGCCCTCCAACGGCTGGAATTCAAAATCCAACCGTTGGAGGCTAAACAAATTACAAAAACACCCCCTCAAATCTTGCAAATTACATTTTGACCTCAAATCAAATTTTTCTATAAATACTTCCATCAATTTCATTTTCCATTCACTCTCTCTATCATTCTTTCAATCTCTCATTCCCTCAAATCTCAATCTCTATATTCTCCAATTCTCTACATTTTTTTCATTCAATTTCATTATTACTCACTCTACAAAATTCTCTACATTTTCCACCAACACATCAAATTTTAAAGGTACAGTTTTGTTATTACTTTTGCTCAAACATTTTTTAATAGTAAATTTATATATTTATGTTTAGATTGTAGTTACTAAATGAAAACATATTTATTTAATTAGTTAGTTTATCAATTTTTGGTCTTTAATGTTAATATTATTTGTTTAGTATATTAAGAATTTTAAGTGTAGTAGTAATTTTAATATTTGTTATTAGTAAATTTAGAAAGTTAATTTGTATTACTGAATTTAATTTTTGTAATAAGTAAATTATGAATGTTAATTGTCGTAGTTAAGTTTAATATTTTTTTTCTTCATAAATTATGATTTTTTAATGTAGTTGTTTATTTTAATATTTTTGGTGAGTATATTATGAATTTTAAGTGTAGTAGTTAATTTGAATAAGTTTTATTAGTAAATTAAGATTTTTATGTGTAGTATTTAATTTAATATTTGTTTTTGGTAAATTTATCAATTTAATTTGTAGTAGTGAATTTAATATATTTTGTTAGTAGATTATGAATTTTTTGTGTAGTTGTTTATGATAAAAAAAATTATTGACCATTATAAATTTTAAGTGTAGTGGTTAATTTTAATAAGTTTTATTAGTATATTAAGATTTTTATGTGTAGTATTTCATTTCATATGTGTTGTTAGTAAATTTATCAATTTTATTTGTAGTAGTGAATTTAATTTTTTATTAATTATTGTTAGTAAATTAAGATTATTGTTAGTAAATATTGATTTTTAATTTGACTATTAACAACTATAGTGCTCATATTTTTACTTCAGATAATGGATCCTAACCAGAACCCTTATTTTCCGGACGGTTTGAATATGCTCAATGATGATTTTGATATTTCAGAGCCGACTCATACTCAAGCGGGACCTTCTGGTTCCGCCGTTACACCAATGTCACGTCCCAGAAAATTAACATCAGATGTGTGACAGTGTCTCGACATAGTTTAAATGACACTCCTAGATGGGACGTCTGAGCCCAGAGCTAAATGTAAGTTTTGTCATAAGGATTAAGCTACAAGTACTAGGGGAACCAGTCATTTAAGACGACATATGTACAAATGTATGCCTACACATGGACAGGTAGACACTACAACCCAGACACAACTACAACGGCACCCAGACGGGTCTGTTACGACGTGGTAGTTCAATGACATGCACGCTAGAGAGTGCTTGGCACGATACATTACACAAACTGATCAACCGATCAGTATTGGTGAGAGTCCATTTTATAAGGAATTAATCACATTTACATATAACCCCCAATACGAACCTGTTTCTATAACCACCACTAGAAATGATTTGATAAGATTGTTTGAAACCCAAAGGGATGACTTAATTGCTGAAATACAACATTTAAGTGTCTCTGTTACATTAACTTCTGATATTTGGAATGCATGTTCCAAACAGGATTTTTTATGTGTCACGGGACACTATTTAGATTCTGACTGGAGGATAACAAAAAGAATTATTGGTTTTCGTCCTATGAATTTTGTACATACCGCAGAAAACATTTTTAATGTCATTATTTCTGTTTTAGAAACATATGAAATCACGCATCGCATCCTTTCGATCACATTAGATAATGCATCTGTAAATACTAGCTCTATTGCATTGTTTGTTGCTAGAAATATCCCGTAAGATGGAGGTTATTTCTTCCATCAACGGTGTGCATGTCATAATATAAATTTAGTTGTATAGGCTGGTTTAAAGCAGGTAAGTGACCAAATAGATCGCATCAGAGATGCCATTTCTTGGATTTGTAGTTCTAATCCTAGATTCAGTGAATTCAAGAGACATTGTAAATTAAACGGTCTCAAACCCCGATGATTCCAAACTGATATGCCGATAAGATGGAACTATACTTATTTAATGTTGAAAAATTGTTTGGAATATGATACAACCATTACATGTTTTTATAACATGAAATTGGTCGAAATATGTCAAACGGGAGCAAAAACACTTACCATAGACGATTGGTATGTGGCAAAAAATTTTGTTCAATTTTTTACGATTTTTTACGATGCCACTATAACTCTTTCCGGGATCTATTACCCCACATCTTCTCAGGCAATCCATCAGATAGTAGAAATGTCTGAAGTGTTAAACAGTTATAGAGAAGATTATCATCTAGGCGCTGCAGTTGTTTCCATGAAGACAAAGTTGAAAAAATATTGGGTTAACATTCCTCTACTTTATGCCTTAAGTGTTATAGTAGATCTTAGGGTTAAATTATCTGGTTTAGAAGTTTTGTTTGAGCTTATTGGTATTAATTTGTCAATAGATTATCCAGAATAAATTATTGATATTTGAACCAAGTTGGTCGAGATTTTCCGTATTTATGAGAGCAGATTTGGCAACATTGACACCCCCCAATCAACACAACCAGAGACAGAGATGAAGCAAACAAGTTGGAGCCTTCTGAAACGGCGAAAAAAGGACAAATCAGCAAGTACTTCTTCAGGGCAAAGATCTGACCCATCTTCTTGTACCGAACTGATTAGGTACCTTGAAGCACAGTTCGATGATGTCGAAAACAAGGAAGAGTTTGATTTGTTGTTATGGTGGAAGACCTATACGTACAGGTATCCAGTTATGTCACACTTAGCACGTGACGTACTGGTTATTCTCTTGTCAACGGTGTCTTCAGAACAAGCTTTCAGTATCAATGGACGCATAATTGAACCAAGAAGAAGTTGTTTGTCTCCAGAGATGGTAGAGGTATTAACATGCCTTCGGGATTGGAAGCATGCTAAAAAAATGTTGTAAAATCTAACTATAGATAAAGAGCTTATTCTAAATTTCAACAATCTATATATTGATGACCCTGCAGGTACTGGTCAGGGCCAGAACTAGGTTATACTTTTACATATGTATTTATTATTTACTTGTAAGTTGTAAAACGGTTGCACTATTTTTCCCTTACCAAGTTTTTATCCCATTGGGTTTTTCTTGGTAAGGTTTTTAATGAGGCAATTATGTAGATATGTAATACTAAATTCCATAAGTGAAAAATAATTAAATAAATAAAAAATTATTCGTTCTCTTTATTCATTTCAAATCCTAAACTCTAAACCCTAAATCCAAACAAATGTAATTTGAAAAATTATTTTGGACCAGACCCGTCAAGCCTACCGGACCAGACCCACCGGACCAGGCCCGCCAGACCAGGCCAGCGGATCGGCCTGGCACGGCTCGCCTGAGGCAGGCCGGGGTACCGTGACTGGCCTCAGTTTTCGAAAACGGACCTGGCCATGCCGTGCCTAATTGGCCAGGCCAGTCCATTTTGACACAATTATAATAAAGTATCGATATTAAACACCAATATGCACAGTGATTGGAGTTCTTTTTTATTTTTAAAACTATTTAAAATAAACAATATATTAAAATAAAGATTCTATACCATATGTAATTTTGATAAAATTGAAAATATGTTATATATGAGGGGATAGTATTGGAAGAAAAGATTTTATATTGCATTTAATACAATTCAGTGATTTACAATTAAGTTAAAAGTTATGATTTTTTACTTTTTATTTTAAGTTGTTTGAACATTTAAAAAAAAAAACAAAAAAAACAACTTAATAATTATGATTCAGACCCATTAAGTTTGAAGTGGAAAAATCAAACGACAAACGACCCCTAAGGTCCCGTTTGATTTTTTGTCTAAAGACTGAACAGTACTGAATGTTACTGAAGACTAAATAGTGACTGAAAACTGAAAACTGAAAAATATGTTTGTTTTTTTTCACTGAAAACTGAATATAAGTGATAATAAGTTGTTTGTTTTTTAAGTTATAAATATCTAAAAATAAATATTTTTACATCTATACCTTTCTAACTATTATTTGTTATATATTTATATTTTAATATATTAAGGACAACTCTAACATGTAAATTAATTCTAAAATAAATTTATTTAGGTATTAAAAATATTTCATACATTATTCCATTTGTTGAATTACATTAAAAATGAACATAATATTTGATGGTGATACATTCTAAAATTCTCAAGAAATATTAATAAAAACAAAAAATCAACTACTACTTGATTTTGACCCAAATAGCTTAGGCCGGTGCATCTCATCCATATATATGACTTCTTTTTTTCTTCCCAAAATTAACATCTCAAAACCAAAAAAAAAAAAAAAAAACTCAAAACAAAATCATCATGAAAACCATTCTCCAATTAATTTTTAGAACAAGTGAAAAAGTTAAAGTTCTTTACAATGAGAAGGAAAAAAAAATATTAATATGATGAGGGCTTTAACAAAAACATAATTGAAAATATACAAAATTAGTGAGGATAGTTTTGGAAGTAAAAGTTTGTATATAATTCTACTGGATTTGTGTTAAATAGAAAGTGGAAAAAATTCACTTTGAAAAAAATGGTTTTAATAGCTCATTAAGTGATTTTAGCACTTATAAAATCAAACAAAACAGCTGAATAAAACATAATAAGTGTCATTCAGTTTTAAGTCAAAAAATCAAACAGGACCTAAATCTAACGTATGTACAAGTTTTCGGGGGTAACAAGGACTTGATTTTAACATTCATCCAAAACTAATCTCGATATAAATTGTATTAATGTATTATGACTTATGAGTCACGGTCAGCCGAAAGTTGTTAAAGATCAAACAATACATATGCAACTATCTATATTTATAATTGTATAATGTATACTAACTACTACCCAATGAGTCTGATATATTCAATGGTATAATGTATACTACAGTACTACCCAATGTGGCCTAGTCGCAGGCTCGCAGGGCAGAAAAAGTTTAGGTTTAAGGGGCTAAATCACAAACATATAAAATTAATAGGATTAAAATGTAAAATATATATTAGTTGGGGTGTATCTCAACTGTTTCGCCTCTCCTTGGTGGTAAATGGTGACACTCATGCAGCTTGGCAAATATCATTTTCATTCGACCTGAAATTATGTTTTGGTAAAAAAAAAATTCTTGAAGTCTAAACAGGACCCATATGTTTTATATTCATGAACTATGTTAGTTTTGATATTAATATTTAATTAGAATTTCAGATATCATCCATAGCAGTAATGCTTAATCTTGATAGATTCAAGTCTAGCAAGCTTCAGTAATCTGATGAGATTATTAATTCGAATTCGAATCATATCCCTCCCGACCCCAAAGAAACACAGAAAGTAAAATTGAAGTGTCAAAAATCAAAATAACAAACTAAGAAAGAGACTACTTTAATCATCAATAAGGTGGGACAAGCTGTTTCGATTCTTGAAGGTTGTCATTGGCATCACATCTTCTTCCAGAATCTAACATGTTCGTCTTTATGGGATTGTGTCTTCTTTCCTCACCGAATCTGAAGTACATATATAACACATTCACACTAGTCGGCAATGTCTAGTAAAAACTAAAAAGCATGAAAATGAACTAATAACTTCTAGTCTATGCAAGGAAAGCATGAAATTTTATGCATTTAAAGACAATAACTCATTGTAACTCATACATTAGCTTGCCTTGAAACAGAAAAAAAGGAAACAAAAAGCTTTATTTTGCTGCCGAATGTCTTGAATTTGCATCGATACAAATTTAAAAATACAATAGACGGCAGCATTTCCAGGTAAATATACATTACTTTAATTTACTGTAAGATAGAAAATTTGCAGTTGAATGTATATGGGGCATAATTACATGTTTTTTGCCGATCTAACCTTCGAATAACTTTCACACCTTTTTACTCTTGATCTCTATGTTCTTCGGTTTCTCCAAACCTTAGCATATGGTTGTATACGAACCACAAGCTTGCATTTCGAGTTCAATGAGGTTGGCATGTCTAAAATGACATATCGATTGCCTCATGTTCTGGGGTCCTATAAGAAAATCCTGATTCATCGCTGGACCGTCTTTTGACCACACTGGCCCTTTGCACTAACCGCACCAATGCTTGCACAACTTCAGACATGGGAGGACGGAACTCAGGTTCCGGCTATACAGAAGTAAGAATGTAAATTAACAATTGTAAACCATGAGATGGTGTTGTGATTATCAAGTTGAATATCAGAAAAACATGTAGTCTTCTTGGTGCCTGTAAAAAGTTAAAGATCGGCTTTAATTCTGTCTTTTAGCATATTAGCAAAAGAAAGTTTACCTGAACACAGAGAGCAATAATATCGGCAAAACGTGACAGAGACTTTGCTGGGTACATTCCGTTCAAGGCAGGGTCAACCATTTTTGCCAATGCATCTATATCATGTAGTTGGGGAGTAGCCCATCTCACAAGTGATTGTTCTGATCTCAGCCTTGAACTAAATGACGAGATAATACACGGAAAATAAGAACACCGTGACTGTAACCAACTTCTGGAACAAGCATATGACAATTGAGTAATCTTGAACAAGGTTTACCTGTCCAGCGGCTTCCGACCAGTCAGTAGCTCTAGCATCACCACCCCAAAACTGTACACGTCACTCTTCACAGTGTATATTCCTGACAAGGCAAATTCAGGGGCGCTGTAACCAAATGCACCAATCATCTGTGTTGAAACCTGTCGAACATGAATAGAAACAACACTTATTAAGATAGTAAATAACAAACAATTTACAAAACCAGACCCGAGAAGTATGAAAATGTTATCCTATTTCAGTCAAATCACCTGCCGCTCTGTGTTTGGTGTTAGAGCGGCTAAGCCACAATCTGATAAGTGGGGATTGAACTCTTCATCAAGTAATATGTTTGCCGACTTGAAATTTCTATGTACAACGGACGGCAAGCATACTTCGTGCAAGTACCTGATAGGCAGCAGAACTACATTTTAGAATGGACACGATGGTGAGGGAGAGAGAGAGAGAGAGAGAGAGAGAGAGAGAGAGAGAGAGAGAGAGAGAGAGAGAGAGAGGACTCAAAATGTCACACATTTAACTTACTCTAAAGCTCTGGCAGTTCCAAGTGCCACCCTAACACGTGCATTCCAGGTCAGGTTCTTGCTGCTTTCATCGGCAAAGTGCAGCATATCATGCAGATTTCCATTTGCTATGTATTCAAAAACCAGAAGACGCTGGCCATGTTCCGCACAATATCCAGCCAGTGTAACAATGTTCGGGTGCCTTAATCGTGACATGTTAGAAATAGCTTCTAGGAAATTATCTTCCTCTTGTAATGACAGTGCCACATTGTCGATCTTCTTAACAGACATTATCTAGTTCA
Organism: Dipteronia dyeriana; assembly: GCA_032871835.1. Classification (NCBI taxonomy): domain Eukaryota; kingdom Viridiplantae; phylum Streptophyta; class Magnoliopsida; order Sapindales; family Sapindaceae; genus Dipteronia; species Dipteronia dyeriana. The sequence goes on along the minus strand of CM065300.1, from coordinate 25,858,561 downwards.
CAAACACAAAAATTAAATCAATATTTTGATCATCTTTGAGGTTCATGACCAAAGAAATCATCAAAGAGTCGTGATTCAATAGTATTGCCATGCTGCAAAACTTGACTGCCTAAATAATAATGTCATAACTTAAGAAATATCATCACACCAGGAAATTTGATACATTAAATATTAATTGTACAAATGCAAAACAATATCTGCATAACAATGATTTATATTCTTTCTCATGCTGGCATAGCATGATTAAGTTACCTTTCCGTTCGAAAACTCTGCTCTGTACACTCGACCAAGGGACCCTTCACCAATTAGAAATTCCTGACTAAAACTATTTGTTGCCGTTTGGAGAGAAGCAACGGTATATGCAGTTGCGGTGATAGGTGACTTCACTTTCTTTATGGAGCCATTTTTCAACACCCTATCAACCACCAATTTTTCTACTGGTGGGGGTGTCAGATCAGTGACAGCAGCTGCACTTTTCACCCTCTGCTCTGAAACCTCAGTATTCACTGCAAAAACAAAGTAAATTGCAACAATGAAACAATGCGGATCTTGGCAATAGAGCTTCGAGCTCCAAATCATTAATGACAATCATGCAAAGCAGACTAACATGAAGCAAGAAAAAAAATATGTACAAGGATACAAGGAAACCTACCGTTACTTCTGGTGACGGGAAGACTTGCTGCAGAAGCTCTTGCACCACTTACCTTTCTTTTGTTTTTCCTAATGCAAAAACAAAGAACAAGTAGCACGAGGGCAACCACAAAAATAGCACCCAGAACTATGCCCACAATAGCTCCAACTGACAATCCCTTGTTGGAATTAGATGACGATTGACCATCTGGAGGCGTGTGTAATTCCGAGCCAGAATGAGTACGATTATTACGAGATTTACCAGGTGGAGGTGGTGTAAATGGGGGTGGTGGTGGAGCAGGACCGTTGTCGAAAGAATTCCCATCAGATCTATTATATTTTCAAAACAATTAAGTCAAGTATATGACAATGGTCAAAATTTCCAGAAAACAAGAAAAAATATCAGCATTAAAGAAACAAAATGAACGAAAGCTTACATAAAAGTTGGGAGCGAACTAAGCTCTCGAGGTATCCAACCATTGAAATGGTTGTTCGCAACGTTTCTGTAGGAAATTTAGAGTGAAATAAGAATAGATGGGGAGATGATAACACAACTCCAACATACAAGTAGCAACTTACAGAATAGTCAAAGGCAAACCCAAAAGGACATTAAGAGTACCAGTTAATTGATTGTTCTGCATATAGCTGCCACAAATTTGGATATTGTAAGCACTGTATTAGAACTTCACAAATACATGTAGCTACTTTTCTCATAGGAAAGGAAGGAGCAATTTACTCACAGTTTAGACATATTGGACAATGAACTAAGTGAAGCGGGAAGATCTCCAGAAAAGTTGTTGAAAGAGAAATCCCTGCATTATGAAGCATGGTCACACGATGCACAATACACTTAAAAACAACAATATTTTGCGGGGTACTGAAAACTGCGATGGGTCAAACTGTCAAAGGATACATTTTGAGCATGAAGTATAAGTTTCCATGTACAAACACTATAATGATCCAAACTATCTTTGATGGTGAACATGTTATAGAAATCAAAGCTAACAGATTAATAATGAAAAAATCGTGTTGAAGTAAGATGTCTTACAAGGTTGAGAGTCTGACAAGATTACTAAAAACATCTCCAACTGACTGAGTGAGTGAATTACGACTTACATTCCTAAACAATGTGTTACCGGTCAGTCAATAAAAGATGTTCGAATTTGCAACTAAATTACAAGATAGGTAAATCAAATTTAATAGCATTCATGGCAACCACTTACAAATAAGTGAGCGAACTCATGATAGAAATGGAATAAGGAAGATTCCCACTAAAGTTGTTGCTTGCAAGATTCCTACATCATAACATGAACATTGAACAACAATCAACACATCTGGCACGTAATAAACAGCAGCAAAATAAGAGAACCGATCAATAAAATTTAAGACATTACAGGCTTGTAAGATTTGGCGGTAACTGATATGGGAGTGTGTCCTGGATGTTGTTGCCACTCACGTCACTAGCAAAACAATAAATCAAATTAGCAAACTCATTAACCAACAACCAATCAAACCAGATACTATTTCACCAAACCAATTAAGCCAAAACAAAACAGAAAGCAAGAATGTTCTCACAATATTCTCAATGAGGTAAGCTGCGAAAGCAAGTATCCCATTGTTCCATTGAGCCCTAACCCGGAAATATCACTGCTCCAAGAAAACAAAACAACCAATAAAACTCATCAATAATCACAGGCTTATTAAATCAGAGATAGAAACAAAAAGGGCACATTTGCTATGTTAATACATACATGGAAACAACAGCTGATCCCTCACAAGTAACCCCTTTCCATGACTCTGTACACGGATCACCTCCATCACTTTTCCAATTAGTTAGCTGTGAAGGACTGTTCAGTGAAGTGTACACAACCTGAAGAGCTTGAACTGCAACAACAACCAAATTAAACCAACCCTTTATTTTCTCAACCAAAAAAAAAATCTATTGAAAGTGTAAAAATCAGATTTTATCAATAAGAAAACAACATTATACACACACAAACAAACAAAAAATCTTAACTTTATAATATAAACTTCATGCATCTGTTTTTGAAACCAAAAAGAACGTAAAAAGGATTCAACTTTGAAGAAAACAAACAAATACTCCACAAATTCAAAGCTCAGTTCTTGACTTAAGCTCACTCTAATCACATCTAAACCAAATAGTCAAAAATAAATAAATAAAACACACTAACTACCATCACATTACAAAACCAATCACAATCACAGTCAAATAAAAAAAACGCTTACCATAACAAACAAAAAACAAAAAAACAAAACAAAAAACCGATCAGGAGTTTGAAAGTGCATACCATCATTAGAATCAGTGGTACAATGAACGAGAGAGAAATCAGAGAAGATCCAGACAAGTAACAGACGAGTTATACACAACGAAACAGAATACCCAGCTCTCGTTTTCATTTTCACAACAGCCATTGTTAGTGGTAATGGTGGTGGTGGTGGGTGTTCAAAAACGAGGTTCTGGTGAGGTGGGGTGCATAGTAGAACAGTGTGTGGTCGCAGCAGTGGAAGTAGAAGAAGAAAAAGACGCAGATGGGTTTGGAGGCAGTTGAAGAGAAGTGAAAGACATCGCCATTAAAGAGAGTCTTCTCTCTCCCACAGAGAAACAGAGAGATTCGAAGCTTATGGGAGAGAGACTGTTTTGTTTTGTTTTTAATTTTTAGTGTCGGCGAAATAAAAAGTTAAAAACAAAAATGAAAAATTAAAAATTTAAATAAATCGAAAATAAAAATTTCAGGTGGGTGGGGTCTACATTCTTCGATCTTCTACACTCAATCTCTCTTTTGTTTTCGTACATCTTATCTATGATTTTGCCACGTCACCGGTGAAGATTTGTTAATTATATGTATGCCTATGTTGTCTATGATTAGCAAACATGTCATTAGTAATTAACATAATTATAAGTTTTGATAGATTTTATTTGGATTTTAAAGTAACAAGAGAGTTATTTTGGACGTTGATAAATTATTTCAAATCTACTTTACATTTTTTTTATGGAAAGATTTCGTATTTGGTAACTAAATCCTATCACAATATTTGAGAATCATATTAGATTATTAAAAAGATTTCTTCTTTGTATGACACTTAAATTATTATTTTTAGCATTTGACGCTTAAATGTTTAATGAAAAGATAACAATAGCATTTTCAACTTTTAATCAAATTACAAGAAGTGTAGTTTAACAATATGATATTGAGGTTGAGGTTGAACACTTCTTTAACTCGATTGAATTGGACCGTACTAAAATATTAAATTTAATTTATTTGGATATTTAAACAATAGAAATGGATTTGATATTACATTGGTTGGATAATAACATTTAATCCTTAGATAAACATCAAAAGTTAAATATAATTATCATTTAAACACAAAATGTAATCTAATATAGTAGTTCAATTATATCAAACGATACCGTTTTCTGTTCTAGTTCAATTTCACCACATGTATTTTATAAACATGTTATACTTAATCTCGACATATCCCAATAGACCTTTAATATATTTGGAATCAACTTTAAAAAAATAAATATATCAAAATATCACTATATGCATTTCATAAGTATATGGTGTTTGATGTAAACATTAATCTATTCGGAATTAAGAAAAAGATTGTCAACGAAGAAAACAATCATAAAAGATCCGAAATGAGCACTTGAAAAAGTCAAATATACCCACAAAAGTGAACTAATATTACGGTAATACCATTCGATCCTCCACTTTTGGTGCTGGTTTGGCATGAAGACAATAAAAAAGAGACCAAATCCAAGTCTCAGACAAAACTCAAAAGCAGGACATGGCAGGTGAAGACTGAAGAGGGCAAACCTGGCAGACAAATTGGGGACTTGTATTTTAGATTTTTCTGAAAAGAATTTGTGAGAAAATGACTATAATGTCCTTTTGTGATATCTGATTTTGATGGGGACAGTTTTATTTTGATATATTATTGATTTAGTTCCTATATTTTTTTGAATTATCTATTTTTTATTTATTTATTCATTTTGTATTGGATTGATCCCTATATTTTTAAAAACCATTCAATTTGATCTTTAATATCAGAATTTTTACGGTCAACCATCACAGAAAATGTAAAATGATATTTACCCTTAACTTTAAAATCAAAATAAAATAAAAGGAAAACTTTTATTTTCTTAATTTTATTTATAATTATATACTATTTTTAATTATTAAAAAAAACCTAATCAATATTCATCTCCCACGTTAACATTACCAAACCCTAGCCAACTTTCAATTTTCACCGGATCTTAATTATATAAATAAAAAATCAACAACATTCATCTCCCCACATCAACATTACAAAACAAAACCCACTGCCACCCAAACCCGCCACCGCCCTAATCTGTCATCGAAACCCGATCGTCGACCAACCCAGCTTCGTCTTCGCTGCCCAACCCAACTTCGTCTTCGCTGCCCAACCCAACTTCATCGAACCCATAAAACTTCCTAGCCAAAATGAACCCTAATCAAAACAAGATCACTAACGATGAACACAAAAGTAATACATATCAACTCAGCTTCTTGCTTATGTAAATCTCAATCTTTTACGTCCTAAAAAGAATCAAACACCAACAATTGGGTTCAATTTAGTGATGGGAGGGGCGGCTAGGGTTCGCGGCGGTCGACGGTAGTTGGAGAGAGAGAATGACAAGCTTTTTTTGGGTTTCATTTTTGTTAAATGAAGCGAGAGATCGAGAAAAAAAAAGAGGGGAGAGAAAACAGGGAAAGTGAGAGAGCGAGAGAGATGGATTTTTAATGATTTTGGTTTTTGGTTTTTGGTTTGAGAAAGAGAGAAATGATTGAATCCGGTGTTGATTGGTTTAGTTTTTATTGGTGGGTTGGTTTCATTTTTGTTGGAGATCATCAATTGGTTTAATGTTTTAGTTTTAATGAATATATTTTTTTAGAGCTCAACAGAAGATGAATTATGTTCTTTTAAGTTTTAATTATTTTTTTATTGGGTGGAGATCATTGTTTTTTTTTTTTAGATATGGATCTCCACTGTTTATTTGAATAATATGGACAATGGAGATCCAATTACAAATTTTATTTAAAAATAAAAAGTTCATTTAAATTTTATTTTTATTTACTTATTTATGTGTTGACATGTGGCAACCATTATTTAAAAATAAAAATAACGTTAAAACTGTTTAAGTTGATTAACGATTGACTTACAGAATAATGAAATTAAATGGACTCAATCAATAATATTCCTTTTACTATTGACTTTTTGCAGCCATCGATGACCTTTTTTTCTCGCAAGTACGTTGATGAAAACAAACCAAAATATGATTTCTTTTCTTTTCTTTTCTTTTTTATTTCAACCTTGACTCCTTGAGTGAGTGAGTCATCAACAATTATCACACCATCACGTCCAAAAAGTTTGGTTATCATGATTTAATAGACAAAATTTTTTTTTGATAATTGATTAAAAGTGAAAAACGACGAATTTTATAGACCCATTCCATTTTTAAGAAGACACGGTGTAGTTCAACATGAATCGTGTAAATGAGAATAATGTGTTACGATTATTCACAAAAATGTAATTTAGCTTTTATGGTTAAGATTTAAGTTGTTTTTGTAATTATGGAGGTATTGAATCTAGTTGGGAATTAAATAATAATAATAATAAATAAAATCAATTATGATTTAAAAATTAGATAGTCAAAACTCAAAGTACATCATAAAATGGTTGATAAAAAAGGGGTTCGAGTCCAACATGTTCCGATTGTGATAGTATTTTTTTATTCGAACCAAATATACAATGTTTTGAGCATATACAACAAGTCTCCTTTGAAGACCCCCTTAAATACAAGTGGATGTTGGTGTAAGGAGTCATTAAGGGAGTATATGTTATAACAATACTTCTCTAAATGGCTATCTTAATGTTTTAGTTTGTAATTACTAACATAAAACAAATTACTCATTTGGATAATAAAATAGTTTATAGGATTTAAATGTTAAATATCGGTGCTTTTCAAAAAATAAAATAAATTTTAGTATGTAGAGCTCACTTAAGGCGGTTGAAGTCACCGTTAATTAAATAAGTGAACTCTACCGAAACACATTTATGGAGCTTTTAAGGGACCTATTGGAGTTGTAAAAATACAGCTTATCCCTTAATTAAGTTAAGGGAGGCCGTTGGAGATACTATTAAATTCTATAAACCATGATTTGTTTGGTATGAGACTTAATAGTATTTTTATTTTTTGAAAATGAGACTTAGGAATCTTTTGTTTTTTCTACTTAAAACTTGTTTTAATGAATCTGAATTATAATTATTAAGCTGTTTTGTTTATTTTTTAAATGGCCAAACAACTTAAAAATACTAAAGAAAAAAAAAACTTTAAATAAAAGGTAAAAAATCATGACTTTTCACTTAATTGTAAATCACTGATTGCATTAAATGCAATCCAAAATCTTTTTAATTTGGATATTATCCCATATATAATATATTTATAATTTCATCATAATTACATATGGTATTAAAATATTTATTTTAATATATTGTTTATTTTAAATAGCTTTACAAATAAAATAAAAACCCTAATCACTTCTCATATTGGTGTTTGATATCGGTTTTTTATTATGATATTAGAGTGATGTATTTATATATTATTTTTTAAAGTGTTTTGTTTGAGTTTTCTACTGTCCATTTAAAAAAAAAACAATTTTTTTTCTTAGTAAAAATGATATTTGTTTGTAATGGAAAAAGAAGATTATGATCATATGTGTTCATATATAACTATTATTTTAGATTGTTTTTATTCTATATTATAATTGTTTAACATAGGTATACATATAAAATTACTTATTTTCAGGTAATTTTACTTTTAAAAAATAAACGTGTTAAAAATACATTCAGATATGAAGAGAAAAAAAAAACATATCATTCGATTTCAGATTTTAATCCCTATTTGATTTTTAGAAAAATTTAAGATTGTTCGGTATTTATTCGGTCTTTAGACAAAAAACCAAATGATCTCATATTATTATTATTATTAAAAGTTAATAAAAAGGAGAGCCTGGAAAGAAAGTGACATTTTTTTTATCACATTAATACTAAAAAATAAAGAAAGACTTGTGATTTCTTATAAAATTTATTCCTTTCCATGATTAGAAAAAAGTAACGTTCTCTCCGGTGATCTGTCTTAGATTCCTTCAACAGTTATTAAATAGTAATTAAATGGACCAACGCATCTACTACCATATACCTTCCATTTACGTATTCATTTACAATAATTAATTAATATATACAGTATACTAACTATCAATATTAAAATGTACTTTGATTTACTTTAATTGAATACAACTAAATAATATAAATAGGTGCGTGTTGGTTCAACTCATTGAGTTTCTTATGTTTTTATAAGATTTTTTTGAATTAGGATCACAAGATTTACCGTGATTTATAATAGTTTATATTTTTAAAATAGATATTTTTTGTTTTGAATCATAAGCAACTTTTAAATTATAATCTTCTGATTTGCCATTAATTAATTATTTAAAAATTATAATTAATATGTACAGTATACTAACTATTCCTTTTTTTTAATACATTTTGATTTATCTCAATTGAGTACAAATAAATAAGATAAATAAGTGTGTTAGTTCAACTCATTCGTTTTTTTTTTATATGTTTATCGAAGAGATTTTGGAATTGTAACCATGAGATATTTGGAGATCAATTTATAACAATTTATGTTCTTAAAACATATATAGTATGTTTTGGGTTTAACATACTGATTTTTTGTCGTTATGAATTTATTTTTTCATGTTTCATGCAAACGATCTTTAGATAAGATAGGGTCATAAGGATGCCTTATGGGGAATCTACTACGTACATATTATTTGTCTTGGATTTACCTACACTTCACAGATTTACATGTAAAACACTATTCACCTATGATTCAAAATGTGACCTATTAATTAAGAGATATCAACACATATGTATAAAGTTTATAGATTTTCTATACATGGTATCAGAAGGAAAAGGTTAAAATAGGTTACTGTACAGATCGGTGGAGATGGAGTGATGGACGGTGGACTGTGGACATGGTGTGTAAACAGTAGAAGCAACCCAGAAAATGAGCCAAAAAGATGGGGCCCAAATGGCCGTGGTTTGCATTGCAGGTATGGCGTCCCATCGTTTGATCACATCCGTTAAATTATTGGTCACCAAACTCGGGCCCACCTGTTCCTGGTAATCACGTTATATCAAATAATTAACTCTCAACTCCACAGCCTGTGAGTCTGTGACAGCCAATTAATTAAAGAGTCAAAATGTCACATTTAACAGCTAATACATAAACAAAAACAAATTTGACAATACACGACAATTCACATTATGTTTTAATCCATAAAAAAAACTATTTAAAGTGTTTGATATTAAATATATTAGATTGGTAGTAGATTTTTCTACCAATAGAAATACAAGAGTCAGCATATTATCGGTACCCAAATATTTTCCAAACAAAAAAATCGGAAAAATACTAATATAAATACACACTTCAAGATCACATTCGAAAGTCGGATCGAGGTGGTAAACGATAAATTCTTCGTGTCGTTGCATATCACCTCGTAGTAAAAATAGGATCGTACAAAATTCCTTCTATAATTGATGATCCGTTAGATATTCGAATCCCATTATATATAAACGTATGTGGAGTTTTTTTTCTATTGATGGAAGTAATTATCTGAACCGTATATATATTGTCTGATATTAGCAGATCCAAATAATCGTATTCTTTGTATTATCACATCTATATTTAAGAGATAGTAAGTTCGAGTAATACAACATCACTCAATACCTATATACTGTAATAGTAAAAAAAAAAATCACATTCAAAACCTTTTGATTATACATTCATACTCAAGTACACAACTGATATAGTCAAACTCTATTGGAATGGGTGGAGATTACACATTGCCAGTATAGTCAAATATTTTGGGAGTTTTTTCTTTTTTTACTAACAACGAAATCAAATTAAGCTTATTGATACCTATTCAGATTAAATATAATCAGTACAGTCCGGATAGCCACTTAAAATATAAAGAATTCCCTTGCTCCGTATTAAATTTTTCCATGAATAATCTAAGACTTTAACTTAAATAACATAAATAAATTATATGTTTACAACCGCTTAATAATAAATGAATATGAAAAATATTAATATCAAAATCTATGACCTATTGAAATTAAACACGGTTTTGGGGTGGTCAATATCAAAATCTGGCTTTATATGAAAGATCAAAAAATTATATTTATTTTTGTACGAATAATGTGAGACTCTAGTCCAAATAATGAAAGCATAGTACAAGTGTATGGCCTCTCAAATGGATATGAAATTTGTTGGGAGTTAATGACATTGATTCATGTGATTAGTTAATGAATATATATAATGAAGTTTTTTTCAACGAAATTTCTTGAATGCGACTTCTTTTGTTCTGATGGGTGTCTCATGATATAATTTGTAAATCAAAGAAAAACATGATTATATATTATTAATTTTTGTTTGAAGGTTCAAGTTGTGAGTTGTGACATTGTGATAGTCAAAGGTGTGACACAGAAAATGACATGCAAAAAGTGGACGGAGATTTTGTTTCGATCCAAATATTATTTTTTTAAAGAATTTGTTAATATATTAATATATAATAACAAGTTAACAACCACATATATAAAGCAATTTGAAAGCTTAAGAAAAAAAAACTAAAATAGAATCTCATTATTATAGAAAATCGTATAATTATTGTGTATTATATTTGTATTGTTTATAAAGTCTTCTTAATATTATCTGTACAATATGATTATATATAGTTTTTTATGTGTTAAAATAATGAATTAGTTTTTTTTTTTTGGTTTAATCTGATTCAATTCAAGCTATTCATCATAAATATAATTATTTTTGAATGATTTTGATGATTTGTACCAATAGAACTTATGTATTAATTGAAAACCAACTTTATTATATAATTCTTGTGTTGTATATTGTTTATTTTTTAATATATATAGGAACATTTCCACCTCTGTGTGTATTGATAAATATTTATCACTGCGTTGTATATGTACCATTATATTCAATTGTTTTGATCCAGTCTGTATCCACATATAATACAACGGTGTATTTTATATAAATGCACACTGAGATGAGGTAAAAAGGACTATATATATATAACATTCAAACTGTATTAGGTCTATTTAAATTTGAAATTAGTTGATAAATCAATACTGAAAATAATAGTAAGTGTTTTTAAATTTATTAGTTCTTAACCCAAAAAAATAATAAAATTGGATCCTCTATTGATCTAATCTTTTCCTGTCCTCACATAATCCTATAACACATAAGTATTGCAATGAATAGGTGATTAAGATGCGATTGGTTTTTACATCCATTTTATTGACAACCAATCACATGTTTTAAAAAAATTAAGAAAAAAAAATATACACCTCCCTTCCATACCAAATGATCAGGGGTTCGAGTCCCATTATACGTATTTTAAAACATGTATAGAAAGTTTTCTCTCGATTTATAGAAACCGAAAAGAGTATTTTGAACCGTTCTAATAGAGTGTGATTAATCTCATCGGGCTCCCTCCAATAGTGGGATTAGTATAGTAAATTGTGTTTCAAAAAAATAACTATCATTTCTCACGAGATTGAGTACTAAAATGACTGGAAAGAATCAAATGTTTCCATAAGTCGATATGTCCTTACATTTATTTATATATTATTATTAATTTAAAGGATTGTGTTTTTTTATTTCTTAATCAAGTTTAATGTTGACTAAATCAGAAACATCTTACCGGCTCAACAGGAAGTATCCAAAGAATATCAAAGATTATTTATTTATTTATTTTTTAGATCTAAACAAGGTCAAGTAAAAAAGAGTATCGAAGCAGCAACAACAATGGTTAGAAGAGGGAGCAAAGAATTTCAATTTTCAGAAAACAACATGCTGGCTCAAGAAGTATCCAAAGTATATCCAACTCTTTTTTTTTCCTGAAATTTAATAACGATGATCAAGTTTAGTCGGAATCCGTTGAGATCAAACTTTAGCATATGGTTTAAATATCTATTTTTATAAATAGTAATGTAGAGAATATGAAATACTCTTATTAATAAAAAACTGAGTGTTGAAGCAGCAACAAGAAGTGAAAAGAGAGAGCAAAGAATTTCAATGTTCAACATTTTTAAAAATTTAAAATTTTCTATAAATCTATAATAATAATAATAATAATAATAATAGATTGAGGAAAGCAAAGAATCTCACCAAATCCACTTTGTTTTTGTCATTTTCTTGAATCTTAAGTAGGATATTATGCATTAAGTCTATATGAATTGTTATCATCAAGGACGTAGCTCAGTTGGTAGACAAACGAGTTTTAAATTTGGACAAATGACTTTCAAATCAACGACTCGAATTCTACTAAGTTCAAAAGTCTTTTTTTATTTAAAAAAAAAATACTTGGTTTAGATAGGAAACAAATGCATGGTCCAAATTAATAAAAACATATTTTAAATTAAAAAGTGTGTATTGATTTAGAATTCTATAGCACTCCATCAATAATAGAATTGAACCCATAAATTAGAATCAAAATTCAATGAACATTATTAATTATTTCATTGATCATTTTTAACTTTTGGTTTTGATATACCATATTTGTTATAACAACTTAAATTTAGGACATTGTTAAGTATATTATCAGGTAAATGGACGATTAACCACATAGACCGAACATTATTATTAAACATAAACAAAATGATAACAGTTTTCTAATGTTTATATTATAGAAGAAGAAGAAAAAATTGTGGTAACCCATCTCAATTATCTCATGTAGCTGATAGGAGGGGTTTTGAACTTAAGACTCTTAATCATATTCATAAGCTTAATTAGTGTTTTAAGAAGAACAATGGAGTACGATTCAAATCGAAGAGCAGTAAGATAATGAATACAAAGAAAAACATTTGCAACACAATCCAATGTGGTCGTGGAAGAATTTATTATCTTACTTAAATTTTTAATTTAAAATTATATAATAAATCATTTATAAAGTTAGAATCATTTAGAGATTTATAAGATAAAAACAAATTATATATCCGGCCATTAGTGACAAAAAAAAAAGAAAAGAACATTATGACAAGCAATACCGTGTGGCCCAAACCCAAATTTATGTGGGATTTGAATATTTGATGTGCTGGTAGTATGGTACCAAACCCATTAATGTGATTTATATACACATCAAACTTGCAGAAGCCTGCCTGACATGTTCAGGACAAATAAATTGCCCAAACTTGAAAAGGTATTTTAATGATATGCAAATGAAATTGACCAGACATCAAATAATGTATGCAAGTCTTTAACCATGCATATGGTTAGCAAAATTCGACGATGAAGTTGAGGTTAGTTCGGACGTATCTCGTATGCTTCTTACAGAAGTCAGAACAACAAGATAATGTTAGAAGTTTGTTTGACTAAACAATAAGATTAAAGATTTAAAGATTAGGAAGAAAATTGACTAATCAAACATCAAATAATGCAAATCTCTAATCATGCATTCATGCATGTCTATGCAATAAGGATGTTAAAATTGAGGTCTATTTAAATTTAAAAGTATTTGATAAAATTTAGAATCGATATCGAAAATAATAGTAAGTAGTGTTAAATTTATCAGTTCTTCACAAAAGAAAAAAACACTCTTTAATTGGAATTTAATTTAATTAACTATCATTTCTCATGAGTTTAAGTACTGAAATAGTTGAATGACTAGAAGCATATTAAACTACTAATCAGAACTCAGAAGCATTAATTCATTTAGCTCAAAAGAATCAAATGTTTCCACAAGCCAGTAAGTCATTATTTATTTATTTATTTATTTATTAATTTAAAGGATTGGTTTTTTTATTTCTTTTGAAACATCTTACTGGTTCAATAGGAAGTATCCAAAGAATATCAAGGATTATTTATTTATTTATTTAGATATAGGAGTTTCTCCGATATAAACATGACTAGTGAAAAAAAGAGATGCTATGTAGGATTGATAGATATTCCGTTTAAAAATCTTTTTCCAATGCAACCGTACATATTCAACATCAAACTAATGTGACAAAAAATATATTAGACATTATCAACATGATCGTCAGTTTTCAGACGGTCTGTTACACAACCCTTTTTTAGGTTGATTGAACAAACATATACTATCTTTAATAAGGAAATAAAATAAAAAAGAAATTAGGAAATAAAATTAGACATGTCATTACAATAAAATGTGTTTTAAATAGAAGTATTGAAGATCGCATTTGAAGTTGATCGTTTATCAAATTCATATTTATACCATATAGGAAACAAGTCTTTTACCATTATTATCATATCAATAATAATTCATATACAAGTCATTTTTGTATTAAAAATGCTTTAAACAAGTTCAAGTAAAAAAGATTATTGAAGCATTAACAACAACGGTTAGAAGAGGGATCAAAGAATTTCACTGTTCAGAAAACAACATGCTGGCTCAAGAAGTATCCAAAGAATATCAATCTCTTTTTTTTTTTTTTTTTTTTAATTTGATACCAACGATCAAGTTTAGTAGGATATGAGAGATCCAGCAATAGTTCGTGATTTAGATATCTTCTATCGGGGAGAATATAAAAGACTCTTGTGAGAAAAAAAATGAGTATTGAAGCAGCAACAAACAAGTGAGAACAGAGAGCAAAGAATTTCAATGCTCAATTTTTTTTTAATTTTTTTTATAATAATAATAGATTAAAAAAAGCAAAGAATCTCACCAGATCCACTTTGTTTTGTCATTTTCTTGAATTTTAAGTAAGATATTATGCATTAAGTCCACATGAACTGACTGTTCCATGCCTCTTTAATATTCTGACCTTAAAAAAATTGCTACAAGTGCATGGTCAAATTAATTAAAACATATTTTAATTAAAAAGTATGTATTAATTTAGAATTCTATAACACCCCATCAATAATATAATTGAATACAAAAAGACGAATCAAATTTCAGTGAGCATTATTAATTATTTCAGTGAGCATTATTAACTTTTGGTTTTGATAGACCACATCTCGAATTTAAGATATTATCAAACTGAATGTGTTCTGATATCTAAACCAATGAGACGGTATTCATTAAACATTATTAAGTAAACATTAACAATGATAACACGGGTTTTTTTAAAGTTTATATTATAGACGAAGAAAAAAATTTATGGTAACAGATCCCAAACACCTCTCTCGAAATGGAAAACAAAAACCTTGTATATGCCTGATAGGATTTTGAACTAAAAGACTCTTAATCATTTCGAGTCGAATTGAAGAGTAGTTCACATAATGAATATAAAGAAAACATTAAAAACACATTAATATCGTACTTAATTTTCTTATTTAAAATGATATATTAAATAACTTATAAAATTGGATTCATTTCGAGATTTACATGATAGTAACAAATTACATGTGTAGTCATTCATGACCAACTCGTGACCAACTCAAACAAAAAATTGAAGAAGCAAAACCGTGTGGCCCAAACCCATTAATGTGATTTATATACAAGTCAATCTTGCAAAAACCTGACACGTTCAGGAAAATAAATTGCCCAGATTTGAAATGATATGTGAATGAAATTGACCAAATATCAAAGAAAATGGCAGTCTTTATATGGTTAGCGAAATTTGTTGACTAAACAACAAGATTAAAGATTAAAGATTTGAAAGAAAATTGACTAAACAAACATCAAAGAATGCAGATATTTAATACTACATGTGTATGCAATGCGTCAAGTGGATAATGTTAGTGACACTTGATAAAATTGAGTTGATCTAGTGATATTTTTTTTACAATTATATACACATTTTCACGATCACAAGTCACTACCGATGGTAGAGGCCTAGAGGGAGGGGGCACCATAGAGGACATGGCCTCCCTAGCCCCTTCCCCCTTTTTTTTTTTAAAAAATTTATATATTTTCTTCTAAAGTTTGCAATTCATTCATTTTGACCCCTTTCAAATGTTTTGATTTTGTGTATCGGCTCAAAACAAACATTTCTTACTCCGTCCTGAACTTTAAGTTAGGAAATCCATGAATTCTATTATAAATCTTTAAAGTTTCTTCACTAAATAAACACGTCTTGGACGAGATGATATAGATTCGATGATAAAACTCCTCACACCTGTATTACGAGATTGTAGACTTATGGGTTCGAATCATACTTCCTCTTTAAAAAACCCCGATTTATATAATAGTATAATATATTTTTTTTTAAAAAAAAAAACACGTTTTGAACATATATATATACAAACCTATTCTTTGAAACCCAAAACAATCTATATCTACCATCGACAATCGTATCTTACTAGGAAACGAAGAGTGCAAAATCTCTATTTACTCCTCTCCATTTTTAATGATTTTGGGCCTCATGGGCCGAGAGGCGGGAAACAAAAACCGTTAAAAATAAAAAAATCCGGTGCGTTTTGAGTTTTGACGAGTCAAATTTCTCTCTCGCGCCGAGAAAAATCTGAACCAGTCGTTGAAAAAACGACGTAGTAACAGACAAAATCGAGAGCTCAACGTCCGGCTGGTGGTCTCTGTAATGGAAAATTTTACGTTTATTTATTTATTTTTGTGTAAATAAGTAAAATATGAACAAGAGAAGCTTAGCGATTCTTTTGCGAGCTAGAATGAGACCTAATAACAACAATTCAACCAAACTTGCTCTCTCTCCTCTCACTGTAAGTATTTTTTATTTCAAAAACTTTCACGATTTCTTTTTATTTGGTTCATGTGATTTGAGTTTTTAATTTTTAATTTCATAATCTGTTTTCGCTGTTTTATTTGATTTGGAAAATAGAATGAAATGCAGTCAAATCCTCAATCGAACCAGTCTGGATCACGTGCGACGCAACATGCTTCTCAGAATCGACAGAAACCGCAGAGGTTTTTGTTTGTTTGTTTTAAATTTTTGAACTTGATATTGAATTGAAGTACATTTTTTTTTAATTATTAGCTGTGTTTTTAGGGAATTTGAGCATGTGAGAGAATCGATGAGCCTGGCGATATCGATGAATAAAACAGAAGTTATAGATTCTGTGCTTAACGATTTTTCAGAGGTGAAATTGAAGTTGTGTATAATGATTATTAATGAATGATTAAAATTGTGAAATTATATTGATTTTATGTTGTTAGAACTTACAAAGAAATTGTAATGTAATGTAGGGTTATTTTAGTCTTTATTACGAAAATCGCCGTAGGCTGTTACTTGAATTAGCGAAAGAGTATGATCTTAATAGAGCACAAGTCCGCGAATTGATTAAGCAGTATCTTGGAGGTGGGTTTTGTAAGTCCTGTTTGTTGTTTATAGTAGTTTTGTTTTTAAATTTTGAGTTCTGTGAAGTTGATTGAGTGTTTTAGAAGTTTGTAGTGTCAGGTGAGGAAGCTCACTCTCCTGGACCTGAAGATGAAGGTGTGTTAGCTTCGTTTTTCCGAATTGAGCGAAACTTGAGGCATGCTCTTAAGCCAAAGTATGAAGCTCTTTTTGAGCGGCTCAATATGCATCCCGGAGGATTGAAATTTTTGACGATTCTTCGAGCTGATATTTTATCCATTATCGCGTAAGGTTATTGTCCTTATTAGTTATTACGTAATTCATATAAACTTTTTGATTTCATAGTCATTTGGTTGAAGAGTGGTAGTTGCCACCCTGTATAGCATACTATTTGTATGTTTTAGAATTTTATTCTGTGCATTTAAAATAGTTGAGATAGTTATAATAAATGATATGAATTAAAAGTTTCATGAATTGATTATTTTGTAACATTACAGAGAGGAAAACATTGCATCGCTACGAGCATTGGATTCCTATCTGAAGGAGAAACTTGGTACTTGGCTTAGTCCTGCTGCCTTAGAGCTTCATCAGATTACTTGGGACGATCCTGCTTCTTTGCTGGAGAAAATTGTGGCTTATGAAGTATGCTTCTCTTCCTTGTATTGTGCTGCCATACATTTAGATTTTCATAGTATATTACTATGGTAGTATGTGTATTTTCTTAAAAGTATTTTCTTTTTAGGCTGTGCATCCCATCAGCAATCTTCTAGATCTTAAGAGAAGGCTTGGAGTTGGCCGTCGCTGTTTTGGGTATTTACATCCGGCCATACCTGGTAAGCAATATCTTCCTTTGCTTGTTGTTCTGGTGAATGATTCAGTTAGTCTTTCTGAATGAAAACCATTGGGAGACAGTGTGTGAAAAACGTATACACTAAACTATTTGGCAGAAGCCTGTTTTTATAAATGTTTACTATGAATTCTGCAAAAGATGATATTCTGTTTATAAAATTTGCTTCTGGACAATCTATGTATTTTGAACTTACATTAAATTTGATAACTTGGGGATTTAATTACTTAAGTTTCAATATATATTATAAATAGAAGTGTTGTAGATCATGCTTCTAACATGATTCATACGGTCATACCACACTATAAATTTCTCATTGATTTGTCATGGTCCTTCTCTTGGATGTAAAAAATTCTTCAGGAGAGCCCCTTATTTTTATTGAAGTTGCATTGTTGAAGAATGTGGCTGAGACAATACAGGTTAGTTTGATTTCATCCTACTATAGTCTTCTTTTATTATTATAATTATTTTATAATATTGCTAACACTTTTCTTATCAACGGCAGGAAGTTCTATGGGATGATCCTCCCATACCTGAAAGTGAGGCAACCTGTGCATTATTTTACTCTATATCATCAACTCAGGTAATGTTAATTACTTGTTTTATCATTTGGAGAAAAAAAGAGAGAGTATAAAATACAATATATGTAGATCAAAGAAACCTTGGGCTGAAGCTTACATGATTTGAGATATTATTGCTGTGCAAAAATTGAGCAAAATTACTTGCATTATTAAGTATTTCTTGCTAATCTTACTAGCATACAACTCACAGCTGCATTTTTGGGTGGCTACTTGAAATAATCTGTTTATTGAAGCCATTTATATATCTCCGTGATGTGTATAATGAAAATTCCATTTTGCTTTTGATGATATACTCTAAGGGTCATTGCTTTTGGTTTGTCTACATAGTTGTTCCTTTTCTGATAAAATATAAGATATATAAGCAAGAACCCATAATAAAAATTGGTTTAAATTTGTGTTTAGAATTTGATTTATGAGTAGATGATTGTCCTGCATATGTTACTCTCTTCAAACTTATATTTATTTATTTGTGGTAGTAGTACCCAGCAGAATTCCAAACACCAATTTAAACCAAAATTTAAATAATTCTAAAAACTAATTTAAACCAATTTTGTATATATTACTCTCTTGAATCCACACCTACATCTAACTGCATACTTCTGAACTTTGACAGCCTGGTTTGGCAGGGATCAACCTTGGAAAGTTTCTAATTAAACGTGTGATTACCCTGGTGAAAAAAGACATGCCACATATTTCTGTAAGTACTTTTCTAGTTATCCATGTACATAATTGAAGAGACTGGAGACACTTTAAACAATTTCATTATGATTAATCGGGCCACTTCATGAGTTGAAGTCTGAAATTTTCATTTTTTGCTTTCACAATTTATGGGGCATTACTTTGCCTACTTGTTTCAATACTTTCTTTTCCCGGACAAGTTTTGTTGTTTTACGATTTACATAGACTTAAGCTGAATATGTTGCACATGCTATTGAGACAAAAATAAAGAGATGTGGTAATTTGTTGATCAAGTATTGCGGGTTGCAGTCTGTCACATATGTTTAATCGTACATTGAAAATCTTACTTCTGGCAGTACGGACTGACTTTTGATATATATTTTTCCCTCTGCAGACTTTTGCAACACTTAGCCCAATCCCAGGGTACATCCAATGGCTTCTATCAAAGTTGGCATCTCAATCCAAGCTTGCCGAGGATGACAAGTCACACTCATCAGCAGATACATCTGGTTCCACTTTTTGGGAAAACTTATTTGAACCAGAAGAAGAAAAAGCAATAATGGATATATCTGAGTAAGCATTATACTTGAACTGGATTTGAATTAAATGAAGTAATCCCGCTTGGTAAAAAGAATAGATTGGATTTTGTTACTTTATGGTGATCTTTCACTAGTCTTAAAGAATTTAAATTGACAACTGAGATTGGGAGATACAGAAGTCCATGGAGCTTTTGCTTTTCTAGTGAGCTTTTCAGTGCATTTTCAATCAGTTACATTTTTATTTCCCAACTTATTGAATCATTTTGGTGAGTTTTGCCCTTCAATCTGGGTAGTATTAAAATAAATCTACAAGGCTTTTCAACTTGAAAGACTTCGTTAGTCTCAATAACAGATATTCTGAAATTATTATAGGATTTCTGAAACAAGTTCCATGACATACAGATGAATATGAATCTTTTGGAACTATATTAATACATTAGGCTGCACTTCCAACAGATATATAGTTACATAAGCTTTCTTGATACAAACTGGATCTTCGAGAGTCTAAGCACTGTGGGAATACATTGCTCTTCCCTATTTGACCAATTAATATGAAAATTCTTTTGACAACTGATTGCCCACATCTCCGTCTCCCACATTATGTAATTAAAGGTTGCTTTGTTGTCCATGATAACAATTTTTCGTTGCAGGGAGGTTGCTGCTGGTAAAAATGGCATGGAAGTTATGTTGAACTTATTGACATCATCAAATCAAGAGTGGAGCAAATCAGCTGAATTACTTTCAGTTTTAAAAACCCCTCTATTACGACTATGTGCGAGGTACATTCTATTCCGATAATAATAGTTTGGGACACGAAATTTTATTCAGTAGAATCAATTTATTAATTTATAGCAGAAATTTATAGAATTAGTAAATGCTCTCCGTGGAGCTTTATTGAGGAGAATTCATAAGTTAATTATAGATATTTGCCATGATTAAACTTTTAATAGATGTTGCTAATGAAGTATTAAATGATGGCGAAAATGGTTGAAATTACATTCTGTTCACTGGAATCCTGGTTCTGTGAAATTAAATGGCCTCATATCAATCCGTTTTACACTGTTGTGTTTGAAATTACATTCTGTTCACTGGAATCCTGGTTCTGTGAAATTAAATGGCCTCATATCAATCCGTTTTACACTCGTGTTAAAACCTGCATTTTATGCTTTTGGTTGAAAGGATGATTTACCAATGTTGGTGTTCTTTGTTTAGGTACCTTCTGCAAGAGAAAAAACGAGGAAAAGCTCTAGATTCTGTTGCAAATTTTCACTTGCAAAATGGAGCGGTATGTATGTGGAATTACCAACATATTTTGGTTAAATATGTATCTCTAGTGATCTGGAAATAAAATTTTAACAGTGAAAACTTTGCAATAGTCTATAAATCAAATAGGTGTGGGTACGGAGTTTCAGTATTTCGCAGGGTTGAAACTTTCCATTAAATAAACTTAACTACTTTTTGTTTCTTTTCTAATGTTCAATAGATGGTCGAAAGAATAAATTGGATGGCTGACAAATCAGAAAAAGGCCTTCATCAAAGTGCAGGCATCATGGTGAACTATGTGTACAGGTAATCTTTACTATTAAAAGCACCTTCTGTTTTTCGATCATATCACCATCCCTAAATCCTCTTGTAATAATTTTGAACCTCGTACGATGAAATAGGTTGAATGATGAATTGCAGGTTAGAAAAAATCGAAGAATATGCTCAGGCATATTTTAGCAGCGGGCATATTCATGCATCAGATGAAATCCATCGCCACGTTGAGGTTTTTTTTTTTTTTTTTTCTGTGAATGAAAGAAAAATAAAGTCCCTCTTTGACAACAACCCCTTTCGTTTTTTACGTCTCTGATTTTTTATGATTGCAGCCATGGAAGAAACCCGAAGCAACAGCAAATTAAGGATCATGGTCACATCTCATCTCTCGTTTACGAGAGTTTAGATTAACGGATCATTTTCATTTTCATTCCATCTACTATGACTGCGTTGAAATCTTCTGGGGAAATACTAAATTGCTACTTCAAAAAAAATTCTACAATCGAAGAGATCACCCAATTATGATTGTGTAAATCATAAGTTTATCAACAATAAAATGAAAACCTCAAACAGCATACAACTTCCACAGAATGTCAAATTTTCAGCGCCCGATCGAGGCTTCTACTATGGTGAATTTGCTCTCCATCTTTCGAATTATGTTCTTGTTCTTCTATTATTGTTGTTATTACTTTTTTAACTCTGTAATTGAATTCCGGAAGTCTTGATTGTAATATTTATACGTAGCAGGAGCGTGCTGATCATTTGTCACTCTCATGACTGGTTTCCAACACATAATCTCTCATAAGTCTCGTGTTAGAATCATCTACCATCTGCAACACAATAACAAAAACCCGAAAGAATCATACAACCCGAAAGAAGAACGAAAAACATCTAAAGAAAATCAAAATTCCTGACCTTTAGTGCCAACCGTTTCATGTTATCCCACTCAAAATCATTTTTACAGTATGCAGATCGCACCTGCAAACAATACAATACCATAGTTTTTCTCTTCAACACATAATGTTCAATTCGAAAACGATTACACAAGAACAAATGAAAAACAACATGAAGAGTACTGACCTCTAAGATTCTCAGAGCTTCATGAGAACACATCATGGTAGTTCACATAAAAATTCAGTCAGTTGTCAGTCGTATAATCAAAAATCAACATTAAAATCAGTTTATAAGAGGATATGTTCATTTTTCATTCGAACCGGATTTATAGGCATACCTAGACCCTTGTGCCTGGGAGATTCTCGCATCAAATCGGCACAGAATTTGTCTCCATCGTTCAAGGAGTTTTTGCTCAAAAAATCCATCAATTCTTCATATGCCTCTTTGTTATAGTCCTGTTCTGGAAAATGTAGCTGTTAAACTCATGAAAAATCATCCAAACATATACAAACTCCAAGTAGTGGGGTTTTTTTTTTTCTTTTCAAATTTACCTAGTACTATGATCTACAAAACCCTTGAAGGGACTTCAAATTAAGTCATTTTAAGTTCAGTTATTTCGGTTAAATCGGTTAGACTTGGACATGAAATGAACAAAACAGAGCAAATGAAGAACCTCAAGCTGAGAAGAGACAATCCTGACTGCAACATAATTGAAGAAATCATGGAGGTTCTTTGCTGCTTTGGCTTCTGGTGAAGCTTCTCCAAATCCTTCATGAAACCATTAACAACAGAATCTCATAATCAGCATCAAAGCACAAACATATATATTACACATAAAACACATATTGTATACGTATAGATTAATTATATACCCACCAGGGACATACATTTTCTGGCAATTCAAAGGAGTGATTCGAGAAGGGAAAGGTTTTTTGTTGCTTTTTCTGTTGATTTTTGAAGGGAAAAAAGTACAGGGATGAGCGAGTGGGAGAAGTGCTGCATATGTTTCCATGTTTTCTTGCTCTGCAAATTACAACAATTATCAGCTGAGATTGTAATTGTTGTGAACTGTGCCGATATATGCAGAAAAATATCTTTATGAGAAAACAAATCTATGTGAGCAAGAGAGGTCCGTATTACGTGCATATGAGATATGACTGGAAGTGGAACCCACCATTTTTGTGTGTATATTATCTACTGGAAAGTCTGGAATAGAGGACTATATTATATATATATATATATAACGTTTCTGGTACGTTATCCTAGATGTTTTTTTTTTGTTATTATTGATTTAGTCCCTATGTTTTTTTCGATTGTTTTTTTTTACTCACTTATTCGATTTTCACTGGTTTGGGCCCTATATTTTTCAAAACCACTCATTTTGACTATATTTTCAACAGTCAATAGTTTTAAAAAAGTTAAATGACTATTTTACCCCTATATGTTTATTTTATTAAAAAAAATAAAGAAAAATTACAGAAAAACAAAAAGGAAAAATAAATCATCTTTCATCATCTTTCATCATCTTCAGTTCATCATCTTTCATCCGAAATCATCTTCAGTTCATCATCATTTATCATTCATCTCATTTCATCATCATTCATCATCCCCACCGTTCAGAAAACCAAATCACCATCATTCACATCCATTTCAGTTCATCATCAATATGAATTTCAAAGAACAACACAATCTCAAACCATATCAGAAAATCAAACACCAATCTTATTCATATCAAACAAAAATTATCAATATCAAAATTAAAATCAAACTCATATAAAATTGACCACAATCACATCAGAAAACGAAATCAACCCCTATTTTTAACAAACCCAAACATCCCCAATAGACCCAAATCTAAACAAAATCAAACCCATATGCAATATCCTAAACCAACCAATCAAATCCCTCGAGCAATCCCTCACCCGTGTATGCACTGCAGCCTGCAATTTTCCAGTGTTGGGTTTTATCCATAGCTTCCAAGTTCAGGACTTTAGCGAATAAGAGGAATAAAGGCGGGGAGTGGGTGGGTTTCGGTTTGGTTGTGTTTGACAGTGGAATTGAAGAGGAATCGAAGAAGAGAACGAAGAAGAAGATGAATCGAAGTGAGGAGTGGGTGGGTTTGGATGTGGTTGTGTTTGACAGTGGAATCAAAGTAAGGATTCAAAGACAAGAACGAAGAAGAAAAGGGATCGAAGCAAGGGCGATGGTGGATTTGGGTTTCGTTTGGTTGTGTTGAATTGACAGTGGGCGATGATGATGATTTCTGGAAAAAAAAAATTGATAGTGGTTATGGGAAAGTTTTGTTGAAGGTTGAAGAAGATGTGTTTTGGCGATGGTGATGATTTACAATTAATTAAACTAATATGTTTTCCTTTTTTAATTTTTATTTTATTTGTAATTTTTTTAATATCTATTTATAATATTAATTTATAAATATTACATAAAAAAATAAAATTTTCCATTGATTTCTATGTTGACATGTGGCATGACTAACAAAAGGACAAAAATACCCCTGAAACCGTTAAAGTTGAGTAATTGATGACTAACAGAAGGACCAAAATGAGTGATTTTGAAAAATATAGGACCCAAACCAGTGAAAATTGAATAAGTGAGTAAAAAAAAACCAATCGAAAATAACATAGGGACTAAATCAATAATACCCCATATTTTTTTATTTCAAGATCATTGGTTTATTGTATATTATAATCGGTTTGTAACTATAATATGGTGATTCTGTTTGGAAAGACATACGGGATCCCTCACTAATAATTTCTAATATATATTGTGGGAAGTGAAAACTTTTCCTATAAACACCCCCTTACTTTAAAATGAACATTTTGGATGAAATTTCATATATTTTGATGAGATTTTTATTTGTATACATTTTAAGAAAATTAAAATATACATCAGGGTAATTTTTCGGATTCAAATTTGTTTAATTATCTTTGTTTACATAAGGTTGCAAGAAAACTATTATACTAGCCGTTTGTTTTGGTTTAAAGAAAAAAATTATAATATTTATAAGAGAAACAACAAATAAACTTTGGATAGGTAGGATCTTCTTTGACAATACCAAATTTAAGCAGTTTGTCCCTTATGATTACATTATTGAGATTGTAAGTTCGAGTAACGTTTTGTTTCTATCTTATAAATCCCGAATTAATTGTAATTATTAAAAAAAAAAAACTGATCAAAGTGCTTGCCGCTACTTATTGGCATATTGTTTGATTGATCTCTTATAAGTTATAACTACAATGACACACTCAAGTCAAAGATCGATTAATTGTCACATAAGCCAACACCTTAATTTAATTCTCAATATTTCATAAAACTAAATGGTGAAAATCGGTTCAAAATTAAAATATTCAAAGAATCAAAGACATTACATGACGACAAATGATCACCCAAAGATGTATTTAACAAACAAACAAAAGAACAACAAACCCATCAAAGAACCCTAGATACCAAACACCAAAACCAACAAAATTAACCTTCTTAATTAATTAATTATAATAAAAATGCCCAATTAAATATTATCAATTAATTATTTTATCAATCAATCATTTTTTTTTCTCTAATAACATCCCGAACTTCACAAACTACTCTCTCATCATCATCTCACACACAAAAATGATGATGATCCTCATATTCTCATCAAAGAAACCAAATATTTCCTTCTTGGTTTTTCAAGCAGTTCTTCTTCTTCTTCCAATACTCTTTCTTCAAGCACAAGCTAAATGCAAAACTGGTTGTCATGTAGCCCTAGCATCATACTACATATTGGAGGGTTCGAATCTCACCTATATTAGCAACATTTTTGGACAAGAAGTCTCTCAAATTCTTCTCTATAATCCTAATCATATCCCGAACCAGGATAGCGTACAATTTGACACCCGGGTTAACATACCCTTCTCGTGTGATTGCTTGAACGGGGACTTCCTCGGTCACACCTTCACGTACTTGACACAGCCCGGAGACACCTACGAGATAATTGCTGGCACTGCCTTTGCCAATCTCACTACCGAGGACTGGGTTCAACGAGTCAACACATTCGAGCCCACACAAATCCCCGCTAACGTCTCCATCAATGTCACGGTGAACTGCTCCTGTGGCGATAGACAAGTGTCGAAAGAGTACGGGCTGTTCTCAACGTACCCTCTTAGGCCGGGCGATAATTTGTCTGCCCTTGCTGATCAGTCCAGTGTTGCAGCTGAGTTGCTAGAGAAGTTCAACCCTGGCTCGAATTTTAGCACCGAGAGTGGGATTGTTTATGTGCCGGCCAAAGGTACGTACGTACGTGTCCATTTATTTACAAAACTCGAAATGTCATTAAAAATGACTGAATATACAATTCATGGGATTGTTTTTAGTATTTTTTTTTATTGTTGTATTTATATTGTGAGAAGATCAAATAAACCCTAACCCTAATTTAGTTTTAACATCCTACTTAAATCATTGTAACCAGTTTTATACTGTAAAGGCAGTTGAAATCGCAACAACGTAACTCAAAGTTATCCGAGTTATTTGATAGAATAATATTGGAGATATTTGTAAAATATATTTAAGTATTTAACAATTGTTTTCTTTGGCCATTTAACAACTAGTTGTTAGTTGTCGATGCATGTCTTTATTAACTAATTCAGAAGAATCCTCTCAGCCTCCATATGTCATTATGCGGCTGATCAATGATCACGTTATCTTTTCAAATGGTGGCTCATTTAAATAAGGTTCTTTATATTTTTTTCGTATTATTAAGACTTCGTAACGAGTTGGGATCCTGTATGAAAGTTAGTGTAATATTAGTTAAATAATTGTGACACCTAGCTTATAATCAAGTTGATCACATTGGTGTGATCATTGGTGTAATCTCAATTGTCTTTTTCTTATAATGGTGTGGAATAGATGACTCAATTTGTGTTAATTAATTAACATCGCATTCCTACATCATGAGTATGACATCTTTGTATATTCTAGTAATCAAATAATTATTGACATTCTCATCCTCCCATTGTATCATCATGTAAAGGTCTCCAAATTAACCTTAGTTAATAGGGTTTTTAATTTTTTAATTGAATTTTGCAATATGGGTAGTAATTAATTAAGTTGGTTAGAAATCCTAATAGTTATATAGAGAGTTAGGGATCTCAAAAATTATTGAAGGTAGAGCAGTAAAATTGAGATAATAAGAGGTGGAATGATTAGGAATGAAAATGATGTTTATGGAACTAAAATAGGTAGCACTTCTCTAATACGAGATTTTGTACGTTTTTTTGGTGAGGGAAAGTAGAATTGAAGCGTTTTCTTGATAAAAAAAAAACTTACGAGGGTGTGGTGTGCATGTTAAAAGGGTAGGATCGAACCAACATAATTTTTAGGTTAATCGGATTAAAGGGCTGAGTAGAAGTTAATTAGACCTTCAATGTTTTTCTTAAGCTCCTCCTTGCCCATAAGCTCCGTTCATAAAGGGCTTGTCTGTGCGGGCCTGAATGGTTTATCGGGTTTTAACTTTTTTAATTTTTATTTTTTTTCCAGCTCATAGACCTCATAAGTTGGTTAAACCCTGTCCAGTGTCCACCCTATCAAAAGGTTTGGACATGAGTCGACCCCTTAACTTTGAGGGTTAGAGTATTGGACTCGAGCAGCCCGACCTGTTTGGCACTTCTATCGGGTCTCGACTCATTTGCTAATTAAAGAGTTGGGGTGGGTCCATAATCTCTAGAATGAAGTTTAGTAAAACGTGGCAAGAAAGCCAACCCAAAAAATGGACTCAAGCGAGCTTATCTCTTCCAATATGGGCCGTGACACGGCCCATCTCAGAAACCCACCAACGGCTAGCACATTTTCGCGGTAGAAATTTCTTTTGCCAGTAGTTGCAATCAAGAACACAGTTTTCGACTTCTCTAATTTGCTTGAAAATAAGACAACTTGGAGCGAAAATCAGCAATTTTGATGCTCATTTTCATGTGGGCAACTCAACTGGGGTGGAGGGAATCCAAGTGTAGAGTTACGATGTGTATTTCGATTTTGGAAGTGGAAGTGGGTTTGGTTTCTGTTTCTGGAAAAAGGTAAATTTGATGAATTGGAAATAGGGTTTTGTTTGGTTGCCAAGAAAACGTGATAAATGGAAAAGGAATGTTACTGTTTCAGTTACCCATTTGTGTGCTTTATTTTGTTTGATTATTTGTACAATTCAATCTAGTAACTGTTTGAGTTTATGCATTATAGAGAAGTTTCTTGAATTTGAAATTTAGAGTAGATGAATGTTGAATTTCATTGATTATGATGACTATTCTCAATTTCTCATGTGTCTTGAATTAGCAATTTAGAGTAGATATGACTGTTGAATTTCATTGATTGTGATCACAAATCTCATAGGTTATTTTTATTTTTCAATGTTGCAGATCAAAATGGAAACTTTCCTCCACTAAAGATAAGGTACGAAATGACATGCCGCCTTTATATGCTCTCAAACTATGGTGAATTGTGTTTCAAGATGTCTAATAGTCGTCTTCCTTCGTGTATTTTTCTCTTTTTGCAGCACAGGTGGTAAGCTCTTCTTTGTGTATTGCCCCGTATCGTTGATTCTTATCTCATATTTTTATTGTGATGAGGTCAATCAGGAACCCTCCATTTTGGCATCAACTGAGTGTGCATTGGCATATCTTGTCGAGCAGGAAAATCAAGCGGAGTTATCGCTGGCATATCTCTAGCAGGAGCGTCCGGGGCTCTATTTTTGGCATTTTTTCTATATGTCAAGTTTTACAGAAGGAAAAAAGTTGTGGGGGAATCATTTATACCTGAAGCAACACTAGACCACCATGCTCCTCGAACACCTGGTAATATTTTATGTTTGATGAATCACCTCAAATTATCTGTGTCTTGAATACTAGATTGTCGACAACGATTTTCCCAACTTGAAATATGTAGCTCTTCAAGGTAGTTGTTAGCTTTAATATGCCTATGCTATGGGTTTAGGTACCGTTGTCAAAACCTCAGAATCAGCTGCTCTTGATGGTAGTTCTCATGGGCTCACTGGTATCACTGTGAACAAATCGGTGGAATTCTCATACGAAGAGCTTGCCAAGGTGACTGATGACTTTAGCTTGGCGAATAAGATTGGACAAGGTGGCTTTGGATCTGTTTACTATGCAGAGCTAAGAGGCGAGGTTTGTATCTTTTTGTCAGTTCACATACCAGTCTTAACACATATGAGGACTCTTATGACATTGGCTGTTTCTTTTCGTTTACGTATTATCGTTCAGAGAGCTGCAATCAAGAAGATGGATATGCAAGCATCACAAGAATTTCTTGCTGAACTGAAGGTTTTGACACATGTTCATCACTTGAACCTGGTAACATTCTTTCCTTTATCGTAGACTTCAATCGGTTGAAGTGTATACGGATCCATGGCTTATTGATAGAGACACGCCCTTAACAAATAATTTGATACTTGTTAACTGAAAATTTGATGCCTCCATGACTATATAAACAGAGGATTTTATATCTTGTATGTGAGATTTGCTTCTATGCGACAATGCAGGTGCGCTTAATAGGCTATTGTGTCGAGGGTTCCTTGTTTTTGGTCTATGAGTTCATTGAGAATGGCAATCTAAGTCAACATTTACGTGGCACGGGTGAGAAAGATCATTGTTCTGCCCATTAGATGTCCTATATACGTTTATGCCATCAATTAAATCTTATGGTCTTACATTATGTTTCTCTTTTCAGCGGGTGAACCATTGCCATGGTTGACTAGGATGCAAATTGCCTTGGATTCAGCTAGAGGACTTGAATACATTCATGAACATACCGTTCCTGTCTACATCCATCGCGATATCAAATCCCCGAACATCTTAATAGACAAAAATTTTCGTGCAAAGGTTGAAAATGTGCCCACAATTGTGTAGTAACAAACTCTGATTTTTATTAATTCTACTTTCTCTAACTAATTCTGCTTACAGGTTGCTGATTTTGGGTTAACTAAACTGACTGAATTCGGAAGTACTTCGCTCCTCACACGCCTAGTGGGTACATTTGGATACATGCCTCCGGAGTAAGATTTTGTTTTCCCATATTTCATGCACCAAATTTACATTGTCCCAACAAAAATTAATCATTAGCTAGACTGAGGTCACTTGCCATTCGTGTGCAGGTATGCTCAATACGGTGATGTTTCCCCTAAAGTAGATGTGTATGCATTTGGAGTTGTTCTATATGAACTTATATCCGCCAAGGAAGCCATTGTCAGGACAAATGAAACCGTCACAGAATCTAAAGGACTTGTTGCTTTGGTTGTTACGCTTGTGCTTGCAACTCTCTTTTATACGAATAATTCATCTCTGAAACTATTGTCTCTAGAACTTATAAGTTGTACATGTTAATTTTGTTGCAGTTCGAAGATGTCCTCAATCAGTCTGATCCTAACGAAGAACTTCGAAAACTTGTTGATCCTAGGCTTGGTGATAATTTCCCACTTGATTCAATCCGAAAGGTAGTACTAAATATCTGTAATATCAAACGTAAACTGTACATAGACTCTAGTACTCTTGATACTAACAAGTGCACGCGTGCGATGTGACATTGTTGTTTTCTGGTTGTAGATGGCTCAGCTTGCCAGAGCTTGCACACAAGAAAATCCTCAGCTAAGGCCAAGCATGAGATCAATTGTGGTTGCTCTCATGACACTATCATCTTCAAACGAGGATTGGGACGTCGGATCGTTCTACGAAAATCAAGCTCTTGTCAATCTAATGTCAGGAAGGTGAGACAACATATATTTTGATGACCTGCAAGTGCGCACCCCATGAAGATGGAAATGTGATGTAACTTGCTTTGGATTGGATTTGTCTCCTCAGATGTGAATACCTGTAACTAAATACTATATATAGGATGGTTCTTTCTACATTAGTTCAATTCATTTTTTTTTCTTACAAAAAAAATCATTTGAAGATTTTGATGTGTCACATTGTTCATCATCATATACCTCCTATCAATTTGTTTATCTGTATATCGATTTCATGAAATATCCATTTTTTTCTCTTTAGAGTTCCTTTTATAACATTTTGTTGAATAAAAAAACTACACATATGTCACACGGCATGATATAATTGGACAGAGCACAAAATCATATAACAAATATTTGTTTTTACATGATCTTAATGTGGAGAATGTAAAGTTAATAATATATTCAAGATGGGTCAACTTCTATTATAACTAAATTGAAAAAGGTTCAAAACTGGTATCATACTCTTTATTAATGTATTAGATTGGTTTGCTCTTTATTTATTTATCTCGGGTTGAGTTTGAAACAGAGATCCCCATCGAACCCTATAATTTAAAAAAAAACGAGAAATCACGGTCTTTGATTATATAAATATCCATAGATGGATTCGATCCTTAGATTTTATGGGAACAAACTACAACCCAATTGGTAACCTAAAAAATATATGAAATGGACGGTTTTAATTGCACCTGTAAGGACTGTCAAATAAATTGAACATCTCAATGCAACCACTATAAGATGAAAAACAAATAAAATGAAGATGGACATGAAAATGGTCCAAAATTTTGCACATCTTGAAAATTCTGAAGTAACTCTGAAAATGGAAAGTAGCCATTGAATTTTACAATGGATTTAGCAGCTAGAAGTCAATTTTTTCGCATTGAATTTTGAAAAGAATTAATTGTCTGTATTTGTTGAACTTGTTTCCTTTCAATTATTCAACAAGACCTTTTTCTTTATGTTTGAAATTGAAGCTTATTATTATCACTTTTGAATTATTATTATTATTATTATTATTAAATTATCTAAACCACAGCTATTAAGTTAGAAGTCTATCGGATGGAAAGAGATCAACCGTCATAAATACCGTCTAAAATATAACTATAACTATAGAAAAAATATTACTCTATATACACTTTATGATTTAAGAGAAATGTAAAATTTAACCCCTGTTATAATTTTATAATAGGTGGCTTTTCACAATAAATACAAGATTCTTAAATTGATGATTGCTTTGAATTGAATTACGGTCCAATGGAGCAAATTATCAACGATATGAAGGCGTGCAATTATGGAGACTTCACATGTCACCCTGAAATATCTATCAAAATCAAAACTTTACAAATATTATAAAATTCAAATCACATGATCCCACAACATTAATTTGTTTGAACTAGACTCAATCCTTGCCCATGCTAATTGGTCGTTGAATATTAAAGAATTGGTGTTAATGTATGTACATACAAGTCGAGGTTTTCTAATAAATGGATTCTACACGTTTTTACATTTGAGATCTTTATTCATGCATGTTCATCATATATTCCTTCGATCCTATAATACATATTATCTTGTTTCCGTTATCAAAATAATTAATATATTCTAAATTATTGTACAAAATCCTTGATAATGTAATTCAATATAGCCATTGAAACTTTGTGTTGCTCACATTATTATTATGGGTCGAAAAGTTACAGAGCACCTTTTGGGAGTAGATTTGTGCAATTAGTTCTACTTTAATAACTCTAGTTTAAATAACACTAAAGATGAGATTTGGATAAAAATACCCCTGTTCATCTATTTTTTCTCTTATCAATCCTTTTTTTTTTAATTCAGAAACCACCATTGATGGAGCTCCGAGCTCCATCCATGGAGTTGTCGCCGTCGATTGGTGAGTTGACGGATAAAACCATCGGAAAAACGTTTGTCCAATGCCAATCGTTGTAACTGTAATGTTTGTTTTCAGTTTCGAGCAGTGTGGATTGAGAAACGAAGCCAAACCCGAACCGTCGTCGATCCTTCATCGTCGGATCTATGACTGTCCATTGTGAATCTGGTGAAACCGATGGCACCAACGAACTCGGCGTCATCCGATCTTTCAGATTCGACTATCTCCGGATTCGATGGGCACCGTCGTCGGCTCATCGCTTTCACCATTGATGGAGGTCGAATAGACCTCCATCGCGATGAAGAAGAAGACGTAAAATGAATTAAGTCTCGAAAAAGCATGAATAAGTCTCGAAAACACATGAATAAGTCTCAAAAACGTATGAATAAATCTCGAAAATGCATGAATAAGTCTCGGGTATTTATAAATAAGTCTCGAAATGGAGCAAATATGTATTCATAAATTAAGTCTCGAATAAGAGTAATAAGTCTCGGATATTCATAAATTAAGTTTCGAGTAAGTGTAATAAGTCTCGAGTATTCATAAATAAGTCTCGAAATGGAACAAATAAGTCTCGAAACTAAAAAAAGTCTCAACTTCGACTACTGTTCATCTTCTCCGATTTGACAAACCCAAATCTAAACCCACAAACTCAAGATTCAAACAAACACCATTCAAATTTAATAAACTCACAATTCATATGAAATTGACCACAAATTCACAATAAAAACTCAAAATCAATCAAAACGAAATTAATATCACAAAATCAACAAAATCAACAAAATCAAATTTGAAAACAAAACCCTAACAGAAGATTTTTTTTTCAGAAATATGGTATTGGACTCCTAACTACGGCCAACTGCTTCTTCAACCTTCATTTTCTCCATATCTAGGTTTGTTGTCTTGATTTATATTCTTATTTTTATAAGGTTTTGTTATTTTCAAAGTTAATTGAGATTATGATTTTTTTTTTAATGTCGAGAACAAATTTGAAAGGAAGAAATTCGTTCAAATGAGAGGAAGAGAAAAGAGAGATGTGAGAACGTCAGAGAGAAATGAGAGGAAAAGAGGAAGAAATTCGGTGAAATGAGAGAAAGAAAGGGGGAGAAAAAGACATGAAATAAAAAAAGTAAAAAATCAAGATAAAAATA
This sequence comes from Dipteronia dyeriana, assembly GCA_032871835.1. Taxonomy (NCBI): domain Eukaryota; kingdom Viridiplantae; phylum Streptophyta; class Magnoliopsida; order Sapindales; family Sapindaceae; genus Dipteronia; species Dipteronia dyeriana. The sequence continues at coordinate 25,824,676 of CM065300.1, read as the reverse complement.
CAAATGAGGGTATTTTGGTCTCATCACTTATTTTGATGCCATTAAATCAAGGGTTACTAATCTAGTGATAGTTTCAAAAGTTGAGATGGATTTGGTGCCATTTATACCCATTCCCTCTATTATTATTTTGTGTGGTCAAGTTTGGGTTGGTGAGAGATCACAATTTTTTTTTTCATTTTATTCATAAAAAAAACATAAAAAACATCTCATATACTTTATGAAAGTACGTATTTAAACCAGACAATTTAATATTCGGTGTCAATTTTGTTTAATAAAAAATAGTGGAAATATTTAATATTCGGTGTCAATTTTGTTTAATAAAAAAATAGTGGAAATAGTGAGGAATGTCATATTTTTTTTGTTGTGTTGTAATAATGTCAACAATTTAATAACTTATATTTTAAAGACAACTATTATGGTGAACTATCTAAATTGCCCTTAAAATTTATCTTTGACCGTCTATCTACACCTTAAAAAATAAAAGTTGTTTTCTCTTTCTAAAAAAATTGTCTAAAAATCGATCTCTTAATTTTCTTTCAATCATTTATTACTGGTTTAACAATGTATCAATTCGTTTATGAACAAATAGTCTCTAGAATTTGTACGAGGTTTTTTTTAATAGTCCGAGATTTATTCTATTGTTACGAGTTTTTTTAATTATTTTTCGAGTTTTTTTTTTGTATTGATTCTAGTTTTTTTGTATGAATTCGAGCTTGTTTTGTATTGGTTCAAGTTTTTTTATTATTAATCCGAGTTTTTTTTCTATTAGTTCGAGTTTTTTTATATTGGTCCGAACTTTTTTTAATTATTTTTCGAGTTTATTTTTCTTTTTCTTTTTCTTTTTTTCTTATTTTCCGAGCTTTTTTTTTAATTTTTTCCTGAGCTATTTTCTATTGGTTCAAGTTTTTTTTTTTGTATTGGTATGGACTTTTTTTCTATTAGTTCAAGTTTTTTGTTTTATATTGGTTCGAGTTTTTTTGTATTGGTCCGAGCTTTTCTATTAGTTCTTGTTTTTTTTTTGTATTGATTCGAGATTTTTTATATTGGTCCGGACTTTTTTTCTATTAGTTCGAGCTTTTTTTATTGGTCCGAGTTTTTTTTAATTATTTTTCGAGGTTATTTTTCTACATTGTTTTTTCTTCTTTTCCAAGCTTTTTTAATTATTTTTCCGAACTTTTTTTCTACTGGTCTGATATTTTATATTTTTTTGACTATTTACGAGATTTTTTGGAAATAATTCGAGGATTTTTATTAAAAAAAAGCTTGAACCCATTTAAAAAAAAAACTTGGACAGTTGCAGTAAATGGTTGGACAGTTGACAAAAAAGTTCGATCATGTTTCAAAAAGTCCGATCATGTTTCAAAAAGTCTCGGAGATTCAAATTTAAACAAACATAATTTTCCTAAACAAAAAGCTCAGACGTGTTTCAAAAAAGCTCGAATTTGGATAAAAAAAGCTCGAAAATGTTTCAAAAAGTCTCGAAAATCCATAAATTTATCTTTGACAAAAAAAATTCAACCTGATTTCAAACTCTAACATAACCCAGAACCATTCTCAGATCTTTTATCAACACACAACATATCAAAATTTAAAAAAAGTTTCGGGGGCACTCCCCCTCGAGCTGACCAGGCAGCTCAGCGAGGAGCTCGACCCCCAATTACATATGTGTAATGTATGAATTTTAACGGAACTTTCTCTCTCTATTTCATAATTCTCACTGTAAAAAAATGAATGAAAGAAATCTGATGGAACAACTATTGGAGGTATTTTTGTCCGTTCACCATAATTTATACATTTTAAATATAAATTATTAAAACAGTGACAACGTTGAAATGTCACCTTAAGAAAGTGCTTTTTTATTTTTGAACCCAAAAAATAACACTATTTATGCTCTTTTATTGGTGGTGTTAATGCAAAATATATTGATAAAGAAAAAAAATCTCATGATGATCAAATAAGAGATTATGATTTTGAAGAATGCTTATCAAAGAAAGAACAAATCTTAAGATTAATGCAAGCGAGAATTACAATGATACTCCTTAATTGTATCATAATTGTAGCTAGATGAGTGATTTTTTTTCTACAATCACATCCCCTAAACTTAACTGGGATCGACTAAAAACTAACGGTGTAAGGGTATCATGACCATTTAGCATTGTTTTTGTTTTATAACAAATACAAATAAAAAGTTGTTTAAAAAAATAAAAAAAACGAAATCAAAGAGAAAAAGGTGATCGTCGTAGTCTCTCATTTTCCACCTACGTATCGGTAGAGAACATCACCGATCTATCGTTGCAATGGGCTTTGTGGTTGTTTAACGGGGTTTGATGAATTTGATTAATCATTAAATGTACTATGAGATATAGGTACGATACGTAGGTATTGATTGTGTTTGGTTTTCTTGAAAATTTTCAATATAGATTTTCATTCTTCTTCTTCTTCATATTGCATATGCAAATTTGAATTTTTTTGATGAGTTGTATATACAATAATTAATGTTTATGTTGTTGTTGTTGTTTTATTTGCATTAATATATGTTTGATAATAATTTTTTTTGGATAAAATATGCAGACGGCATGGCATGGTTGTTGTTGAAGACGCCTCACGCCTCTCATGAGGCATGAATGCATGATTATATTATTAGCTGGTGTGCATCGTGAAGATCATCACAAAAAAGAAAAAAAGAAAAAAAAAAGGTGGCCTCCCTTTTTTCTTTTTATCTTTCAATATTTTTTATTATTTTATTCCTTTACTTCTGTTAATTTGCTTTTTTTTTTAATCTGTTTATCTGTTTAGCTGTTTTACTAAATATATAAATACAATTTTAACTTTTCATTTCGATCACATAATCCGATTGGGGTCGTGACATAATTTTACAATGCGGTATGATCCCAAAAGGAGATACACTCTGCTTGTGAAGAAAATCTTATATGGGGCTAATGAAACCGTCCAATTACATTGTGTCAAATCATTTTATGTTTTCAAGATAAATTATATTATATGGTATAATATAATTACACAGTAAAACTGTCTTATATAAAATTTTCTCCTGCTTAGGATTGTAACATGAGACCAATCTTTTGTCACGTAAGACAATCACAAGAAGAGATATTCCACACACATATGACATATATAATATATGAGAGGTTTTAGACATAAGGATACTACGTATATAAGATCAACCTTGAAACATTTCAGTGTCTGACCTGGAATGATAAAAAGTCAGCTCATTAACATTAAAAGATCATTCCCTATTTTTTCGTCTGAAAAAACGTACAAAATTTATCAAATTCCTTTATCTAACTGCTCTCAAATTTTGAGGACACGACTCCATTTTTGTCAACTTGTCAAAGATCTTGTTAATTAATAACTACTATTACATGACATCAGTTTACATACCAAACAGTGACCCTTTTTGTTTTTTTGTACTAATAAAAAAAGTCTCGGCCTCTCGGGACGGTCCACATCCACCTGTCTCCAACCCACCACACGCAGCCAACGCTTCTTCCACGCGTCACGCCCCCCATTCCCTCCGCTTCACACGCTCTCGGTTCTCTCGTCCAATTTCATCCACATCCACCCAATCAAATCTCCCGGTGCACTCCACGCAACTTAAGAAAACCCGAAATCTTCAGAAACAATATCAGAAAAGTAGCCGTTGGAATTCCCACGTGGCACCTTGCCGACGCTAAACCACTCGATTGTCTTATTGATTGAGTCAATTAATCAATTAATCATTAATCATTAATCGTCTCTTAATAAGAAGTTAAGAACCAAAATGTACTAAAAAATCGTCTGTGCAGCGAAAACGACACCGGATTTGTAAAGCAAAACGTAAACATCAAGAATCTCTCTCTCTCTCTCTCTCTAATCTCTATTTATGTTTCTGTGAGAATTCTACTTTTTTATAAAAATCACTTTTTTTAAGAAGCACTTTTAATTCTTGTTGTTAGAGCTTCTATGGTTGTTCGCTAATCTGTATTTTTGTGCGTGGAGTTTGTCAGTTTTGGTCGGTGGACCATAGCTTGCGGTGTTTGTTATCCTGGAAAACAGGTTCAAGAATGTTCTTTGCTTTCGTTGAGTTATCAAGCAATCCAAACACTCTTTGATTCAATTTCAGATCTCGATATCTCTCTCTATCTACGTTTAAGTCCTCTCTCTCTGTCTCTCTGTCTCTGTTTCTTCGGAGGAGGAGGAAGCGGAGGAGGAGCCGTACAGGTACGGCGAAGTCGTTTAGCTCGGAGGAATCGAGAAAAATAAAAAGGTATGAGCTTTTTGTTTGTTTTATGGAATTTAGCTTCTTGCTGTGTAATTTCGTGTTGATTTTGAACTGCTTCGATTGTGTTGTTTTTTTATCAAAGTTTCTTTATTTAGCGATGTTTTTTAAGCTGCAGATTGATAGTAGTTAAATTTTAGCTCACCTGAGAGTGAAATAGGTGAATTTTTTAGTTTTTGAACAGTTCCGATTAGAATTGTGTAGTTTCTTGTCAAAGTTCTGATTTTTAGGGATTTTTTTTTGTTCTGCAGCTTGATGTTTGTTAAATTTTAGCTCACCTGAGGGTGAAATAGGTTTGCTTTCAATGAATTTTTAAGTTATTGAACTGCTTCGATTGTGTAATTGACAACTGTGTAGAGAAATTTTTAAGTTATAGTTCATTTTCGTTTTGATTTTGAGCTTAATTTGAGTTTTATTTGATTCGTTTAAAAGATTTTGAATTGCTTCAATTGTGTTGTTTCTGATCAAGGTTTCTTTATTTAGCGATGTTTTTTAAGCTGTAGATTGATGTTTGTTAAATTTTAGCTCACCTGAGAGTGGAGTAGATTGATTTCTATGGATTTTTAAGCTGTTTAACTGCTTCGATTGTGTAGTTGACAACTGTGTAGGGAAATTGTGTAGTTTTTTGTTGAAGTTTCTATTTTTAGCAATTTTTTTTGTTTGTTTGTCAAAAATTAACTTACCCCAGAGTGAAATTATATGATTTGGTTAAAAATTTTATTAGTCTTTTTGTCTGAAGTTTTTAAACTGCTTCGATTGTGTAGTTGATAACCGTGTAGAGAAATTGTGTAATTTCTAGTTGAAGATTCTATTTTTAGCGGATTTTTGTGTTGCATATTGATAATAATTAAAGTTAATAGTTTGATTAGTTGAGGTTTTACTTAAATCTTAATGGATATTATTGTTATTAATACTGGTTTTACAGGAGAAGGGTGATTTGTTGGAAGATATAGATGGCTACGATTGCGGATATAGGGGTTTCGGCAGCTATAAATCTTCTCGGTGCTTTTATTTTCCTTATAGCGTTTGCGTTGTTAAGGATTCAGCCCTTCAACGATAGGGTATACTTTCCAAAATGGTATCTTAAGGGTTTAAGGGATAGTCCATCACAAGCTGGAGCGTTTGTAAGAAAGTTTGTCAATGTGGACTTCAGATCATATGTGAAATTCTTGAATTGGATGCCCGCAGCATTGAAAATGCCAGAACCTGAGCTTATAGAGCATGCAGGGTTGGATTCTGCTGCCTACTTGCGGATATACTTGATAGGACTTAAGATTTTCATTCCTATAACGGTGCTTGCTTGGGCTGTTTTGGTACCGGTTAATTATACAAACGACACGTTACGGTTGGAGAGGCTATCGAATGTGACTTCAAGTGACATTGATATGCTTTCGATATCAAATATCCCAGCTAAATCACAAAGGTATAACACTTCTGTGAACTAATGACTTGTTTGAGAATCTCAGAATGGTGTACTATGCGGTTATTTTGGATGACCAAAGAAAAAGAAAAAAAGAATGTTATCTGAACACTTCGTTACAATAATGAAGATTATTCTTTGGCTGCAGGTTTTGGAGTCATATTGTTATGGCTTATGCCTTCACCTTTTGGACATGCTACGTGCTGCGAAAGGAGTATGAGAATGTTGCTAATATGCGATGGCAATTTCTTGCATCAGCAAAACGTCGTCCAGATCAATTTACGGTACGATCAATTCTTATCCACCTTTACAATTGTTCTGATTTTGTGATTTTGTTTCATCAAATATTTGTTGAGGTTGTACTATCTGTATTTGTTATAATCAATTGATATGATTTGTGAAATACTTTTCACATTGGATTTTGTAATTAGAAAAAATGTTCAAGTTATTCATCAAAGGTTATTTGATATGACAACTATTACTTTTTATACCAGGCTTCTAAACAAATTTTTTATATGGAATTTAATTGTTCACAGGTCCTTGTGAGGAATGTTCCACCGGACCCGGATGAATCTGTTAGTGAGCTTGTGGAGCACTTCTTTTTGGTCAATCACCCAGATAACTACCTAACCCATCAGGTTGTTTCCGTTCAATTGCATTATTTATGCTAATATTTTTGGTGGAAATGTGTTGATAACTTGATATATGATGTCACAAGATCTGATTTGTGGTGAGAAGCCATGAATCTGATGTCCTTGAAAGCATTTTGTTTAAATATGAAGAGTTTCTTTGTGCAATAATTTGCAAGCCCACCTTACTAAGATCTACATCAGAATGCAACTTATCTAAGAATTTGATCTTGTGCATGTATCACAGGAACAAATTTAGTGGTTAAGGCAGAAATTATGTTCTCTTTAAAATAATAAATAATAATTAAAAAAAAAATTGGGGTCTCATCGGATCGATGGCCCACAGGGTGGGAGGTTTCCTGTCTCCTAAAGTGACTTGATTCCAAATTCTCTTGTACATTCAAGGGATTGTATAAGCTCAGCTACCCGGTGCTAGCAAAATTTTAAAATATCTTCTATTCCAATTTGTTGGCCCTGTACACACATTTTTTAAATTATAATTGTTCTGAAAATCGTTTTAACCCATTGGGAAAACTTTTTGTAGGTGGTAGTCAATGCAAACCAACTTGCTAAATTGGTCAAACAGAAGAAGAAACAGCAGAATTGGCTTGACTACTACCAACTTAAATATTCCAGAAATAATGCAACGAAGCCAATCATGAAGGTAATTCTTCAATCTGGTATTCATCATAATTTCAAGTTTGTTAATTTATAATTTTGTTTTCTGACTGTATATTTTCCTTTACCAGACTGGTTTTCTTGGGCTTTGGGGACAAAAAGTGGACGCAATTGATTATCACGTAGCTGAAATTGAAAGGTTATCAAAAGAAGTGAGTATCCATCATGCAATCAATGTCTTTTGTATTGCTTCTTGATATGTTGGAAAATTGTTGAACATTTTAGGTGAGACAAGCCAAGTTGCATTTGTCTCAAGCCTAATTGTGGTAGTTTGCTTTAGGACTTTGAGCTTGAGCTCACTTAGGTTAGCTTGTGCAAAGACTACATGCCTCTCTGGTTTCTGTTTATGTATAAACTCTACAGATATATAAGTAAATAAAAGAATGCCTCATCTTGGAAATATTCAATTGAACTCACGAATAACATTTTTGTATCATATTAAGCCTTGCCAAGCTTTGCAACTCTGTGTTTGTTCTACTTGTCATAGATGAAACTATGAAACTGCATTTTTGTCCTTTTCGTTACTTCTGGTATTGATAGGTAAATCTCTAGCCTCTTTAATTAAAAATGGTTTTTGCTTTTGTAAGAATAACAACGGATATGGGGTTTGCATATTTAACAATTATATGTCTCATTTTATATTTATGAGGGACAAGCCTTCATATTTTATATATAAAGCATTTCTGTCTTACCAGCTTAAAGTTTTGTTAATAGGAAACCGAGCCTACCAACATAATGTTTTAATGCATATCATGCTAAGGAGTTGATATGGTCACTCGTAATTCTGTGATGTCTAAACTTACGTCATAATTTTGGTGTCGTACAGATAGCTGCAGAGCGAGAAAGTGTTGTCACTGATCCTAAAGCTATCATGCCAGCAGCATTTGTTTCCTTCAAAACTAGATGGGGTGCTGCTGTTGGTGCACAAACTCAACAATCCAGAAACCCGACTTTATGGTTGACGGATTGGGCTCCAGAGCCACGTGATGTTTACTGGAACAACCTTGCAATTCCATACGTTTCACTCGCTGTTAGGAGGCTGATTATGGGTGTTTCATTCTTTTTCCTCACCTTCTTTTTCATGATTCCCATTGCATTTGTACAATCTCTTGCTAGCATTGAGGGAATCGAGAAAGCAGCACCATTTCTGAAACCCATTATTGAAATGTAATCTTCTGTCCTCGAAGTCAAAAGTAATATTTAGGTTGCATTACGATAAATTACTAATGTTATTTTAACTTGTCATGCAGCAAACTTATTAAATCAATCGTCCAAGGTTTTCTACCTGGGATTGCATTGAAGCTTTTTCTCATATTTCTCCCATCAATATTGATGATTATGTCGAAATTTGAAGGCTTCATATCTATTTCATCTCTAGAAAGAAGATCAGCTTCAAGATATTATATTTTCAATCTTGTGAACGTCTTCCTTGGGAGCATAATAACTGGAAGTGCATTTGAACAGCTAGATACTTTTATGAAGCAATCGGCAAATGAGTATGTTAATCTCACTTTACTAATTGTATTATCTTCTTTGTTCAGTATCGCCTTCACTTTTAGTGATACAGTTTTATACTTTATGAGGAAAATGCATTGATTAAGCTTTATTTTCTTTTCACTTTTGGCAGTATTCCCAAGACAATTGGTGTAGCTATACCGATCAAAGCAACTTTCTTCATAACTTATATAATGGTTGACGGATGGGCTGGTATCGCTGGAGAGATTTTAATGTTGAAACCACTTATTATGTACCACCTGAAGAATTTCTTCTTGGTGAAGACTGAAAAGGATAGGGAGGAGGCAATGGATGCAGGAAGTCTTGGTTTCAACACCGGAGAACCTCGTATACAGTTCTATTTTCTGCTAGGCCTTGTATATGCTACAGTGACACCTCTTTTGCTTCCTTTCATATTAGTTTTCTTCGCCTTCGCTTATGTTGTTTTCCGTCATCAGGTAAAGAGTCGATATCTTCATTACAGAATATTCAATTTATATGGTGGTATATTTATGCATGGCTTCGGTAACCAAATTAGTAGAGATCCTAAAACTCACTTCACTGGATGATTTTTTCCAAATGCCATTGTTATTTTCATGGATTCTCAATAGTTTTCGCAAATCGATGGTACATTCCAATGTGATTGTCATTTTTAGAACATTCTTCTGTATCGTTATAAATTAGCTAACATTCTAGTGTAGTTTATGTATGTGATTTTCGTTTTTAGAACATTCTTCTTCATCGTTATAAATTAGCTAGCATTCTAGTGTAGTTTATGTATGCTAATTATTTCTTTCCGTGAAAATGTAGATCATAAATGTTTACAACCAAGAGTATGAAAGTGGAGCAGCGTTCTGGCCTGATGTCCATAAACGTGTCCTAATCGCATTGATCATATCGCAATTGCTGCTCATGGGATTGATGAGTACCAAGGAAGCTGCTCAATCAACACCGTTTCTCATTGCTCTTCCTGTACTCACAATATGGTTCTATTATTTCACCCAAGGCCGTTACGAACCCGCGTTCATTAGATATCCATTACAGGTTTGCTTCTGTTTATTACATATTGTGAATGTGATACTTTCTTCGTGCAGTGGCTTTTCATTTTTCGTTTTTTTTTTAGCTAATGTAGAATTTACTTATATATGTTGTGGATTTCAGGAAGCAATGATGAAAGATACGCTAGAGCACGCAAGGGAACCAAACCTTAACTTGAAAGGGTATCTCCAAAGTGCATACATTCATCCTGTCTTTAAGAGCGAAGATGATGATGATGATCATGATACGGCTTTTGCAAAGAAAGAAGATGAAGACGTATTAGTCCCCACGAAACGCCAATCCAGACGAAACACACCAGCTCCGAGCAAATTCAGTGGTGGATCATCGCCTTCATTGCCCGAGGCTGTTCAGGAACATCAAGAGCCATGATTTTGAACTACCAAGACTTAAAATTATTACACTTGCTTGTGTATACATTTGATTGACCTGCATTGTAAATCGAATGAGCAAGAATCGAAACATTTTGTTGTGTATAGACACGAGTTAGAAAAGAGCGAAACGGGGCAAGTTGAAACTCAATCGGGTTTTTCAGAACTCTGGCTAGAACAAGTTCTTGATTTTGCAGGCGGTCGGTTGGTCGATCAATCGAAAGAAACTTTCAATGTTGAATGTACATAAACTGAAAAATGTTTTAGGCAAAAATTTGTGTGAATGATAATGTTAAATTGTAGAAAGAGTGATATTTTTAAAATTTGTTTGTACAATGGCAAATATCCTTGACCACTGCAATGCAATCAAATAAAAATCTGGAGTTGGTGCCTTGCTCGACCTTTTTATGGCATTGAAGCTTTTTTAGTTACTTCTCATGGAAGATATCCACAGGAAATGAAACTATATAATTAGATAATCGTAAATCAAGAATTAGTTATGATTAATTACTGATATTTATGATTAACTATTAGTAAACGTTCTAAAGTTCTTGGTGAGGATCTTGTGAGTGTTGTGAGCTAAGAGTCGTGATATAAAACTTAGTTGTGAGCTTTAAGGGCTTGGTAAGGCTTGATAGTTTGGGGTTTGGGTTACGAGAGAGATAATCCTAGAGTATATGGTTGAAACAATTTATTATATAATGAAATTTTCTCTATCGTTCTAATGATCCGTGGTTTTTTTTCTCCGATTTAGGGTTGTGTAATTGTTTATTTTTTCTCATCTTATTTTTCTACTATATACGTTAATTGTTATATTAGACATGTCATTTCTGTACTCATCGTTCAAATTCCTAACAAAATTATAGTAAGTATGAAGGATTTTATTTAGTAAAGTACAACCTTTATCATATAATATTTTAATATGATGCATCTAATATAATCTGTTTATACTATCACATCCTCTCCTAGAGTCCTGGTAAAGGTGGTCTGCACATTGGGATGATAAAAATTCTCGATCCTTCCCAAATCGGTAACGATCCAATCCGTTAAGAACATGTTTGAAGCACTTAAAACAAGGTTTGGGGCGGGATCGAGTCAAATGTTTTGACCACGGTTTTATAACAGGAGCGGATATGAGTCAAACCATTATATTCCGATCTGCTTCGTTCGACCCTGATTTTATATCATTATTTTTTAAAATACTAAAAATATAAGAGAAAAAACAAATTATATCTTTTTTTTGTATTTTATTTTTAAATTTAAGGTTTATTAAATTTAAATGTTATAATCTATTAAATTTAAGTTTATATATGAATTTGAAGAGCATATTAAACTTTAATTTTATATTTTTTTGTAGTTTATGTTTAAATTTAAATATATTTTTAAATTTGATTGAATGTTAAAATTTAACTTCATGTCCTAAAATTCAATTGTATTATAACATTTGTATATTTGATGATTTTTTTTTTTAAAAAAATGAATCGGGTAGAGTATGAGTTACCTCGCTCTAAACATGTTTAGGTATATGAGACGGAAATCAAAAACTCATTCATGGCACTGCCCATGCATAAGGCATCCTACCACAGCTAGGTTTTGGGTATAGGGCATACTGTTCCAGCTTCGATCTGATCCGTTGTCATCCTCATGTTTATCTCCACGTTTATATTAGTGATGGAGGGCTCGAGTTTCAATATGTACATTTTACAAGTATCTGTAAGAAATTATCTACCCCGTATTTTGAGATTAGATATCTTCCAATCGTAGGAATAACTTTTTGATGCACGTGTAATATTTAATGTAGATATCTCGGTGTCGTGTTAATAGATATCCTGTGCCTATCTAGGATTATATTATGTATATAGTAGATAATATAATCATTTACCAACCAAAGAGAAAATTCCATTAATGTTTTATTTCACCTATCACTCACCAGATATCCTATTAAAAGCATATCTCAGTTGTTTTTTCCATTTAAAATTTGTTCAACATAACGAAGAAATAAGTTTCCAAAAATCCAGAAAAGTGATAGCTTTTCTGATTGAGAGATGAAGCAAAGAGAAGAGATAACTTATGGCAAAGGCAAAGGCAAAGGCAAAGATTTGATCAAAATGTTAACTTCTAAAGGTAAATAATTTCTCAAATTTTGTACGTATTTATTTAGTCTAAGTTTTACTACAATATTTTTGTTAATTTTCTATTGTTTTGTCATTTGAGTTAGGGAGAAAATCAGAATAGCATCCGAAAACATTGTATAAAAAATTATATCTAACCACATGAAAATTTAATCATCGGTAAACATAGTCACGGAGACGATGACACCTAGGTGTGCACAACACTAGCTACAGTGTCACTTAGTTAGTGCACACCAAAACTAACTCTTGTACATTATTGGAGACGGCATCGCTTAGGAATACACGTGACAGCGACGATGTCGCTTGGGTGCCCTATCTGGGTGTGCACATCACATGCGACAATGGCACTTGGGTGCGATGCCTAGGTAACACACGCCTATGAGAAGTTGCCTGGGTGCATCATCGACGACAACGACGTTTGGGCACCTTCGATTGGGTGCGTGCAATCGGAGGTGACACTTTTATGATTTTCAAAAATAAAATAAACGTGAAACGTTGAAACATGATTGATAAATGTTTCATGTTTTCTTACCGTGAATGACATTTGAAAAAAAAAAGGTGATAAATGTTTTTGGAGTGAAATTTTGGTAATTGTTTGTTATATATTTATATTAGAATTTACAATATAGTTATTAACTTATAAACCTTCAGACGGTGTTAAAAATAAAATTCATATAAAATTGATGGTCATTTTTTGTAATTTTCACTTTGGAGTCATGGGCATGTTGTTTTCAGTTGACTTTTGATCTTTTTTTAATTTTTTTTTTATTATCTATATTTCTCATGTTTTGCTCTACATGAGTGATATAGCATGCATATCAATGATTAATATGAATTATATATATATATATATATATCATGAAAAGCAGTATCTTTTATCTTTATATCATTTATCAATTCGTATTTATGTCAACTGTTGGTATAAATATATATATATATATATATATATATATATATAACTACTTAACCAATGTACCAATATATGAACATTTAAAGTAATTTATGTATCTATATATATTGACAGCTGTGCAAACAGCAGGCAGAAGAAGGAAATTACACAATTTTACCAGCTTCAACAACATCTCTAATACCACCAGGAACATCTTCCATCCAAAACGTATTATCCGCAGTTTCAAGCCCATGTATTATGTATCGCCAAACACCAAAGTCTCCAACAAGGTTTCGTATCCTCCTTAGCCATATTGGATATAAAATCAAAGAAGCTGACACACCGAGGGGATCCGATCATTGCAAGCCCTCCATATAAAAATCTTAATCTTCAGAGCCATCTTCTGGGATCCACCCCAAGTGTTAGGACTTGATTGACTCCAGTTCTCTACACAAAACAGACTAGGAGAGAACTCGAACCCTATCGCCGACCGGGACAAAACAACTTTATTCTTGGTCTTAACCTGTGCATATTAGTTGACGTGGACCGCTAACTGCGTGACACGTGGAGACAATAATGATCAAATGTGATTCGTATGGGTTCAAAAGGAAGGATCTTTTATCTCATTCGACACACTTACTGGGCTGGTCCCCACCTGATCTTCTCTCTTTCTCTCTTTAAGTTTTTATATATGTAAATATAAAATTTAAATTTCAAATAATTTTATAACAAAAATTCTTATTTTATATCGTAATACATATAACTTTTAGGTTCATAATTCATTTGCTTTTTTCAAATAATTTAATAAAGCTTTTCAATATAAACCAATTTTTTAGTATTGCACTTGACATGATAAGACTTGAAACTGTAAATAGCAAGGCCTTAAAAGCAAGTTTGAAAATCATTACTTTAAATTCTTGTAATAGTATAAAACTCTTTGAACAAATAGATTTGTTTCCATTAATTTAAAGACATGCAATGCAACAATGTCTCTTCTATTTGGAGACAAACACAAAGCCATCCATTGATTGCCTTTGGTATTATCAAGTATCAACGTTTCTCCAAGTCCCAACTTCTTCTTGATCCTTCTATTAATTAACAAATTTAATAATACATAATTTCTTTATAATTACATATTAGCTTATAATTATTGAATTTAAAAAAAAATGGAATGGTTTACAAAAATCAAGAATGTTAAAAAAAAAAATATCTCTAATAACTCATTTACTTCCCTTACAACTATACAGATCCTGTTAAATCTCATTAATTATAAAAATAAAATCGGAATTCATTTTTAATAAAGATTACTGAAGTAAACAAAGATACTCTGGTTGAAATATATCAATATTTTCTATATATTCTACTGATATTTTTAGAATACCGAGATATTTAGGATACTTTCATTAAAATTTCTAAAAATATAAATCTCAATATTTTGACCAAAATCGATATTCCCTTAATTGCTTTTTAGATTAATTGAAAACCCAAATCCCCACTCGCAAATACCTTGCGTTTCACACTTTTGACATTTTACTCATTGCTCTCTCCTCCTCTATCGGTCAGTCTCACACGTACAAATCCCATCACCACAACAATTTCCCCTTTCGATCCAAATATCCAAAGTCCTTTCCTTTTCTTCTTTTGATTCCTTTTCAATTCTTTTTACCTGAAAAAAGAGGAAAAGAAAATGAAAAATAGAAAAAAAGAAAAAGAAAACAAAGTCTCTGTTATATTTAGATATATTATATAAGTCGTCGAAATCACACACTAGTTTATAGAGAGATTCCCGAGATAAAAGATAGATTGCTTTTTGTTCAACTCCATTGGATTGGCGTTTTACAGATTACAATTTACAAGCGTCAATTACCGTCTCAGAAAAGGGTTAGTCTCTGAATTCTGAATTGGATTGTGTTTTTTGTTTCTGGGTATTTTTTGTTTCATTGATTGTTGTTGTGTTTCGATATGATCTTTGATTTTTGGTGAGTGTTGTTGGTTTTTGTTTAGCTGGGTTGACTCTCGAGTCAACTCGGTTGTTGGGTTATTCTTTTCTTCTTATTTGGTTGGTGTTTGATTGATACGGTTATGTGCATTGTTTGTTTTAACATGTAATCTATCTGGGTTCTGTTTGGTTCCCGGGAAAATTTTCTAGGCAAAGAAATTGGTTTTGTGTGAGTCTGTGTTATTAATATTTTTATTGGCTGGTTTTTGGTGGCATGTAATTTTGCTGTGGAATTGAAGTTACTACAGTTCCAAATTTGTTTCTATGCTACCAAACAGATTATTTAAGTGGCTTGCTTGTTAGACTTATTTTGTTTTTTCTTTATTTGTTTCGTGTTCGACTGATTTAGTGATGTGCATTGTTTGTTTGACATGTAATCTATCTGGGTTCTGTTTGGTTCCCGGAAAATTTCTTGACCGGGAAAATTTTCTAGGCCAAGAAATTGGTTTCGTTTGAGTGGACACCAGTGATGATGTTCTAGTTTTGTTTTTATGCTATCAAATAGATTTTTAAATTTGTTGGTTTGATGGACGTATTTTGTTTTGTATATTTTCCAGGAGAAAATTGGGTTATAGATATCTGATATTGAAATAAAGAAGAATTATGTTGGCTTGATTTTTGATAATGTAGGATGTAGACATTGTTGCTTATTAGAGATAATGATCTTTTTTGTGTTTCATCTGCAGTGAAAATGGCTGCTATGATTGCGAAGCAAGAAGGGTTCAATGGTTACTCTGATGGTAAAATGCAGAGGCTACGTGGAGCCTCAAATGTGTCTAGGCTTGCATCAAAAAGTGGGGTTCAAGAAGCCTTGAACTCAGATGAGCAAATAGCACACCAGAGCGTAAGAGAAAATCCGAGGTCATCCCAATTGAGATGGGAGGTTTCGAGTAGAAAACGGCAGGTTGGATTCTCCAAGAATAAGAGAATTCCAAAGAAGCGCCGAAGTGCCTTATACAAGGACACCAGTTCTGAAGATGAAATGTTGGACGAGAAAATCAGTTTTGATGATGTAGATTCGGAGTATGAACCGGATTCTGATGATGAAGCAATGGCTATAATAAGAATCAGAGAACGCAGGAGAAATAGAACTCCAGCTGCTGCAATGGTCGAAAGAAGTCCAAGTAATGAAATTAAGAAAAAGGATCCTATGAATGATTCCTCATGTTCATCATCATCATCTTCTTCAGACTCGTCCATTTCGGGTATTAAAAACAGCAAAACTAGAAATTTAAAGGTGAAGTATCCCTCTTATATGTGACCCTACTACAATTAGATGTTATGTTTTTAATTATTTTTTTGTTGAAGAAAGGTTATACTAACTGATGAGTGTTTGATTTCTTGCATGAAGCAGGCCAAAGATATCAAAAGCTTCAAATGTCACCAATGTACGAAGAGTGAACGTAGAAGTGTTGTCTCTTGTACCAAATGTAGATGCAAGACATACTGTACCCATTGTATCAAGCAATGGTAATTTTGTTGTTAGGATTTATTGTTTTCCGTATTTTATATTTCAATGTTTTAAAGAAGTATGTTGTTATGATCTTTTCTGTTTTGATGTATATTAGGTATCCTCAGATGTCTGAAGCAGATATAGCAGAGCAATGCCCATTTTGCCGTAAAAATTGCAACTGCAGACTGTGCTTGCATACAAGTGGGTTGATTGAGGTTTGTTTTTTTATCTTCTTCACTTCTCTTTTAATAAATTATCCTCCATGTCAGTAAACAAAAAGTTACACCAGCTAGGTCATCTAAACGTAGCTCACCATGAAATCTGCTCATACGTTTTGCTTATCAATAATGAATTTTTGAATATGTATTTCCCTGTTTAAGTAAAACATTAGGAAGATCTTTTGTCAAGTTATTGTCTTATTTACATTTTCACCCTTTAGTTTCACATGATGAGAGCTGAATTGGAGCCTCAACTGAAATACTTGAAATATTCTGAGTTTTCAGACATCAAAGAGGGACATTTCTGATCATGAAAAGGTTCAGCATCTATGTTACTTGATTGAGTCACTGCTTCCCTATTTAAGACAAATGAGAGAGGAACAAACTCAGGAGACACAGATTGAGGCCACAATTCAAGGTTTTTAATTTTAATTTTCCAGCTTTGTGCATGACTTCTTTTTTACAAAGCTTTTCTGGTGCTAATACAAGTTTTTTTGTGTAGGGGTGCAATTTTCAGAGGTTGACATATCAGCAACCCTCTGTGGCAATGATGAGCGTGTCTATTGGTAAGCCGGAAAGTAAAAGATATCAATCATTTGTATTGTTCTGGAATATCTTACATTATAATAATTTCTTTTGGTCTTGAAACAGCAACCATTGTGCAACTTCAATCGTTGATCTTCACCGAAGCTGCCCGATTTGTAAATATGAACTCTGCCTCAATTGCTGCCAAGAACTTCGTGAGGGAAGCCTTTCTGGTCGTGCTGAACTGAAGTTTCGATACACCAACAGGGGTTACAGTTACATGCATGGTGGAGATCCTCTACCGGAATCTTGTCTTTCTGGAGCTTGTGATGAGTTTATTGAGTCACCAGTTAGGTGGAATGCCAACAGTGATGGAAGTATTTCATGCCCCACTGTTGAAATGGGTGGCTGTGGTGAATCTCTGTTGGAGCTCAAGTCTATCCTTCCGGATAGTTGGATTTCAGATTTGGAAAAGGAGGCCAGAAATTTACTGGAACTTTTCGGAACGAAATCGTCAAATTTGAAGCACGGCTGCACTGCACACACAGAGGACTTACGTGAATTAGCTTCTAGGGAAGGATCTAATGTTAACAACTTGTATTGTCCAGATTCAACTAAGATTCAGGAGGAAGAGCAGCTTTTGTGCTTTCAAAAGCACTGGGTTAAAGGCGAACCAGTTATAGTTCAAAAAGTTCTTGAGAAGGTGGCTGGTTTGAGCTGGGAGCCAATGGTCATGTGGCGTGCATTATGTGAAAACTTGGATTCAACAGTCAGTTCTAACATGTCGGAAGTGAAGGCAATTGATTGCTTGGCTGGTTGTGAGGTGTGTTCCAATTATCCATCTTGGTGTTTATTTTAGTTTGCAGCTAAACATTTTTCTTCCAAAAGATATGCATGACATGATGAGTAGAAGATTCTTATTTACTGTATCATAGTTCTAGATATAAAGTTTTCCCATTATTGTCATAATTTTGTTTCAGTCTCTTATAAATTCTAACTTTGTAGTAAAATATATCAGTATGATTCTTGGCGTTGATGGTTGTGTTCAAAAGTTCGTTGTATATATTTTTTTTCATGATTTCTTACTTACGTCAAAAACACAGGTGGAGATTAATACTCGCCAGTTTTTCCAAGGCTATATAGAAGGGAGAACATATGACAACTTCTGGCCTGAGATGCTCAAACTAAAGGATTGGCCCCCATCTGACAAGTTTGAAGATCTTTTGCCTCGCCACTGTGACGAGTTTATAAGAGCTTTGCCATTTCAAGAATACAGTGATCCTAGGGCTGGTTTCCTAAACCTTGCAGTTAAGATTCCATCAGGTGTGTTAAAGCCAGACTTGGGTCCAAAAACGTATATTGCATACGGGTTTGAAGAAGAGCTCGGACGTGGGGATTCGGTAACGAAACTACACTGCGATATGTCTGATGCGGTAAACATTCAAAATTTGATTGATAAATCTTTATTTGAATATAGAACCATTTTTTTTTCCTATTTTCATCTGGTAATTCTTATGTTCAGGTGAATATTCTGACACATACAGCAGAAGTAGAGTTGACTGAAGAGCAGCACACAGTAGTTGAAAGTCTGAAAAAGAAGCACGTTGTACAGGATTTAAAAGAATTAGGCGACGATGAAGAGATTAGGATTTCTAGAGACGAGCAAGAAGATCTACAGAAGAACTGAAAGAGCTCAAAGAGTCCGGTGCTATTTGGGACATTTTTAGGAGGGAAGATGTTCCAATGCTGGAGAAGTATCTTAGAAATCACTATAAGGAATTCAGGCACACCTATTGTTCACCTGTAGAACAGGTTACTTGTTAGTTAGATTTGAAACATCAGTTTATCATCTCATATATTCTCATATTTTTAACCATTACTCTTCTTCATGATTAGGTCATTCACCCAATTCATGACCAGTGCTTCTATTTGACTTCTGAGCACAAAAGGAAGCTGAAAGAAGAATATGGTTAGTACAGAAGAAAATGAGCTTTTATTATCGAATTCCATTAACTTTTCAATTCACCATGTTTGTTGTACAAAAATCTTATAGGTATCGAGCCCTGGACATTTGAACAAAAACTGGGAGATGCTGTATTCATTCCTGCTGGATGCCCACATCAAGTCAGGAATCGCAAGGTAAGAATTTCCTGAAAATTCGTTGTTCATTCTTCGTTTTCAAAAATAGTTGATCTTTCCATGGCGCTTATCAATCTTTGATCTACATCCAGTCTTGTACAAAAGTGGCTGTGGACTTTGTCTCTCCTGAAAACATCCACGAATGCCTTAGACTAACCAAGGAGTTCAGACTTCTTCCGAAGAACCATCGCGCCAGAGAAGACAAACTCGAAGTAAACATCTTTCTCATTTCATTCATGATGTATGCATGTTTGATATTTCTTCCTTCTTAGTGTCTTATCCTAATCCTTCTCTTTTCCTATTTCGTGTGTTGAACAGATCAAGAAAATGATACTCTATGCAATTGAGCAAACTGTTAGAGATTTAAAGGATTTGGCGCCATCCATCTTGAATTGAAATACCCTTCGAAAGCAGCTCCGGTCTCACCATTGGAGGAAACTGATCAACACCTCTAACTACTGGTTTTAGGCCTATTTTTGCGGGTGTTTCCAATTTTGTTGGCCTGGTAGCTGATATTGTCTCCCAACAATTCTTGCCGGGTTGGCAGCCAGTTTATTTGGAATTTTTGGGATAAATAAATATAATATAGTTGGTATCTAATAAATAAAATATATTTAGTCTCTCTCTCTCTCTCTCTCTCTCTCATGGTTGACAAACCAGTAGGGTTCATCCTCCGGCAATAACCACCAAATCAAGCCGCATATACTCACAAGTGGTATATAACCTAGGGGGCATGACTCACCTAATGAATAATATGGTTTGTTAATTTATGAATTAACAGGTGAGTGATTGTAATTACAAAGTGAATATAGAATATGAGATGATGGATATATAACGCAGTATTTGTGAGTTACAAATGAGGTGATACAATTCTAATGCTCCCAGAATAGTAACATACGAATCGATTATACCTAATGTTCCCAGATAGTATATAGTGTTTTTTATTATGTAAATTATGAGATGTTAAGGTAAATGATATAATACTTAAAAGATAATATAACACCTTACTATATAAATCATTGGATGATATTATAAATTAATGAAAAAGATATAATTAATACATGTATATCATGAGATAATACAATAAATAATACTATAATTAAAAGATAATAAGACGTCATAATGAAGCTGACTTTAGGTGTGTCTGGTATCACTTTTCAATTCAAGCTTTTAGAGTAGATATTTTTATTGTGGAGCTTCTACTAAAAAAAGTTTTTGGTCGTGTAAATTGTAAATAAAAAAAAATTGTTTTAACAATGTATTTTTAAAAATAGCTTTTGGTTGAGTAAATTATAAAAAGGGTGATAACAATGTATTTAATGAAAGAATTGTATGGTGAAATATTTAAAATTTATAAAGGGTAGTCGAGACAATTCACATGTTTTAAAAATGACTAAAAAAAAAACTTTTTAAAAAAGTCTAAATTTTGGACTTCTCCAAATAGATATTAAATGACTTTTATAAAGGGTAATTGAGACAATCCATACACTAAAAAAACTGTTTTGAGTTTTACCAAATAACTTTAAAAAAAAACTCAAAATAGCTTATAATTAAAAAAAAAACGCTTTTGATCCTTATATAAGCCATACCAAACACACACTTAGTGGTAAACTCTTCAGTTGTGGGTTCGAGTCATGCTCTCTCCTCCGACCTTGATATATTATAATAGTTCTAACAACAACAACAACAATAATAATAATATGATGACATGTAAATCATGAGATGATATAATAAACGGAGGACATGTGACGACATGTAAATTATGAGATGATATGATAAATCGAGGATACGTGTTGACATGCATACGTTTACGATGAAGATTTTAAATTTAGCAGCAACAGTAGTAGTAATAATAATAATAATTATTATAATAATAATAATAATAATAATAATAATAATAATAATAATAATAATAATAATATGATATGTAAATCATGAGATTATATGACAAAGAACAATAACAACAACAACAATAATAATATGACGACATGTAAATCATGAGATGATATGATAAACCAAGGACACATGTTAACATGCATATGTCTAAGAGGAAGATTTTAAATTTAACAAATTTCATGAGATGATGTTGATCTAATGGTAAACCCCTTACACCTAGATCACGAGTTTAGGGGTTTGAGTCCACTTCCCTTTCAATAATAATAATAATAATAATGATAATAATAATAATAATAATAATTAACGAATTCCAAGAGTTTGAGTCACACTATAATCAATGTGTTCCTTGACGTGCATACATTCATGTCATGTGATAATTATCATTAATACAAAATGTATTTTGATAACGTGTTACGATACTCACAAAAAAGTGTTGGTATACCAACATTTTAACGCTCAAATTTTAACACTTTTTGAGAATAACTCTTCGTTAACCTCAATGTTAAAGTGGTTTTCAAAGATAAAAAATGTTCCCAAAATTAAAGTCGAATTAACTTGAATTGTTCTTAAAATTTGTTGCTACCATACCATGACAGTATAGTAGTTAAACTATTTGATATGTATCAAGAGAAGTGAATAAAATTTACTCTTTGGTCACAAAAATGATAATTTACTTAAAAAAAAAGAAACATATCTGGATAAGATGATGTCTACGCTTTAGGAGAGGAGAGCTTCACCTAATTCAGGAAAAATAACTTAAGCAATGACACTTCACTTAAACTAATATATGTAATTTGTAGAATAAAATTTTTTGTGTGCTTTTCAATATTTTTAATTATCTTTTAAAAGAATATCTTGATGGTATACATATATATATATATATATATATATATATATATATTTCGAATCCGTTTTCATCTCCAAATCTCGAATTATTGTAATATTAAAAAAAAATGTATTTAAATGATAAAACAAGAATCAACAAATAATTTCTATTTTTTATATGAAATCAATTAAAAAAAATAGATCACCATTAAAAAAAAAATTATCATCTCTTTTCCTTTTATTATTGATAAATTTTCTTGTACCTTTGAGATTCATGAAAATACAAGCTTTTAGATCTCATAATACTAAAACTTAAAAAAATAAATTAAAAAACCTTACCTTCTTAGATGGAGATGCAAGAGAAGCATGACAATGACTTGTTCTGAAGAACAAAAGAGTCTCTTATGGAGAAAAGAAGATTATCTCCTCTTATGTTTACAAAGAAGATGAGAGGTTCTTTTATAGTAGGTTCATTCACTAGGGTTTCCTTGTAACTCATGAAATGACCTAAGTGACCCTCACTTTTTTGAGTTATCACTTTTATAAGAAAATTTTACTTAGGACGATCTTATTGTCACTTGGTGAGACCGTCTAATGATATTGTACAATTTATATTGAAAACATAAAAATATAATTTAAAACTCTAATTTGGTGTAATCTCATTGAACGGTCTTATCAAGTCGTGATACCGTCACATGCAAGATTTTTTCTATTTTATTCCAATTAAATATTAGTGACTATTTATATTGCCTATTGGGTTGTTTAACAAATGTTTTAACTTACTGGATATTATCTTAATATTAATAATAAATTAATGATATATTTTTAAAAATAAATTAAAGATATAATATGTTAAATATTTTAGATTTTTTTGTCAATATTCCTTTTTTTTTCCTTTATCGGAATTACCTAAAGAAACATACATTGTAAGGAAAAAAAAATCATCTATAAAGTAAATCTATTAAAACCCCCGTATTCCTTTAAAAAAAACACAGTAATCTGTTTCTTGAAAAAAAAAATCGTAACTCTTAAACCCTAAAATTTACTTCTTTTACATATACAAAATATTATGAGAGAGTTTGAGAAAGAAATGAAAGAATTGTTTGAGAATGACATAATGCATCTACAAGTATTGTGTGACAATTATATCAAACATGTACAATAATTGTCTGAGAATGATATTAAGCATTTGGAAAAAAGAAATTCTACAGAAGTAAGTTTGAAGTTTTTTTTTTTTTTAAATAACGATATCAAGTTGTTGTTGTGTTAAAGCAGCTTATTATTATTATTTTTTTCCTTTTTTCTTTTCCATCATGAAAGAAGAAGAAGAAAAGGCTATAAAAAAATAGAAGAAAAAATAAATTGTTCAATGGAGACAAGAGAAAGAGACGTATACAAAGATTAGAGATAGAGAAACCAGAGATAAAGTGTATTGATTTTAAAAAATAAGTAAAAATTGTAGTTTTGGAAATAAATCAAAAAAATTAATAAATTTATTTATTTTTATTTAATTAAATCAAAGTTTTAAAAGGTTGACATAAATAGACAGGTAGGGGTGTACCGATAGCACCAATCTAACAAAAAAAAAACCTCCATAATTGCATCACGATCAAAACTTGTCAGATCATCGATTAAACCTTTTTGACACTTTTACCAAATATTATTTTATAAATAAATTATAAATAAACTGATTTTAACTTGTAAAAAACAATAACAAACTAGCCCAAGGTTCGAGCTTCGTTTGTACCTATTGAATTACAAATTGTGGAAAGACAATTGCTCTGTCATAAAAGTTGCACTATTAATCGTATTTGGAGTGGGTGGTCTCCCTAGGTGCCAACTGTCCCTTACGCTCTGTTTGGTACGAATGAGAGATTGAGGGAGGTAGGGAAGAGGTTGGAGGGAGAGGGTTAGGAGGAGAGCTCTAATCCATTGTTTGGTTGGAGAGTCAAAAGATAAGAGAGAAGATGAGAAGAGGAGGGATCTTAGATCTCTCAGAGCCCACTAAAACTTATCTTTCCCTCATGAGACAGATGAGAATGAGATGAGACTTTAACTCCCTCAGGGCACACCAATAGAGTAAATTAACAATTATATATCAATCAATCAAATTTGGATCCTCTACCGATCTGATTTTTTTCCTGACCTTTTTAAAACATGTGATTGACTATGGGTAAAGTGGTTGTAGAAATCAATTACATCTTAATCACACATTCATTGCAATGTTCATGTGTCATGATATTAAATGAGGTCAGAAAAAACATCAGATCAGTAGAGTATCAAAATTCTAATCCATCCATTCAATTTTCATTTCAATATCAAACAAAAGAATGTGAACTTATCTTCCATCCTTCATAATTTACCAAACAATATGAATGAGAGATGTTATCTTCTCCATCCTTCATAGTCTCTCTCCTTCTTAATTCATCTTTTCCTCCTACCAAACATAATGTTATGGTGTTAGATTAAAAAAAAAATACATAATTCATCTTAAGTGTGTGGAATCCTTTTCTT
Source organism: Dipteronia dyeriana (assembly GCA_032871835.1). NCBI lineage: Eukaryota > Viridiplantae > Streptophyta > Magnoliopsida > Sapindales > Sapindaceae > Dipteronia > Dipteronia dyeriana. Next base: position 25,800,162 of record CM065300.1, on the reverse strand, counting down.
TACTTGTGAAAGTTGTTTTCAAAATAGTGTCTACCGTGATTGATCTCGTTAAGTTCAAGCACATCCAAATCACTCATGAATGGACTCGTAGCAACCTTAAAAAAACATTACCATCAAAATGATCCGAGGAGGAATTTCCTCTAACATTATGATTTAATGGTAAATAACAAATATGAGAATCAAGCCATATTACATAAGTAAAGGAGAAAGTGCACAACCGCAATAGGAGTGAATGTTCCGAATATTGAAATTTAAAGATATTTTTAATACTTTTAGTATTATTTTAATAAATTTCAACCTAGATATATCAACCGGGATCGGTCTTGAGATTTTCGGGGTTCAAGGTGAAGTATAAAAAATGAGATCTTCGATATTTGTAAATATCAATATAATAAGAGTCATATACCGTTTTTTTAATATATAAAAAATAATTATTGTTGGGATTATGATTCAAATATTCAACACATTCTAATAATTGAGTTTTATAATTTATAGACCTCTTAAAAAGAAATATATTTAGTGATCCTATCTTGAACTCATTTTATGAATTTATTAATTTGAAAAAAATTAGATGTTGAATACGTTTTTTAAAATATATTTTTATGTGTCTATCTATTCGTATAAGGATTTTATATAAAATCATTTTTTTTTCTAATTTTAAAGACCGGTCGTCTTATTTGTTTTCCCTATGATGGGCCTGACATTAACCTGCATTGAAATCGATGTTTATTTCTTTATTTACAACATCAAAAAAGCCAATAAAAGTAATCAAGTAAATGTCGATATACTTGAATTCCCAATATTTTTATGGTATTCTTAAAAATTTATATCCCAATATTTTCATTTACTCGAGGGAAACATAAGAGACAAGTCAGTTTAACTGCCAACACAACCACATTATCTGAAGTATTCGCAGTTCAAGTGTTCAACACAGTTACATTATCTGAACTACTCTCATTCCACTTCTGCTTCAATCCACCACAACTGTACCCTTCTACTTCACTCACTCAATCTCAATCTCATGCCCCAGAAGAATGAACACACAACATATTCAAATCCAGCTAGTTCTTCCTCAGTCCTTTTCTTCTCGAAACCATCCAATTCTCTCACCCCCACAAAGACTTCACCATAAGAAGTTCACAACTTTTACTGTAAAGAGAACCAATTTGTTCAGTTATGGTGGCAGTGGTTGTAGTAGGAGCAAAGTTAGGTGCTCAGTGAGTGAAGTTGAGGAGCAAAATCAAAAGCAACAGCAGCAGCAACAAGTGGTGAAGAGGGTCTATCCGTTTCACGAAATTGAGAAAACATGGCAGAATTTTTGGGAAAAGAATCGAACTTTTAGAACCCCAGATGAAATTGACACCTCCAAACCCAAATTCTATGTTCTTGACATGTTCCCGTATCCCAGGTCTCTCTCTCTCTCTCTGTATGTATGTATATTTGTGTCTGTGGTGAAAGGTGAAAGCAATTTAGGGTAGAAATGTGAGGATTCAATTTTGATTGTTGATGATGAATTGGTTACTGTTTATGTTTATCCTGTAAAAATTTATGAATTGGGGTTGTTTGAATTTTGTTGTAAGTTGATTGTGTTTGTGTTTAAGTTCGGTTTACAGGTTTTGTTGGTTGAGTTGTTGGAACGTGATGCTAGATTTTAGTTGCTGGGTTTACTGCTCTAATTTTTATTTTTTTTTGTAGTTGAATTCGCATTTCTTGTGGGGCTTGATTGGGTTTTGTTTGTGGATTTGATGGTTGTTGCAGTGGAGCTGGATTACATGTAGGTCATCCACTCGGATACACTGCCACGGATATTCTTGCTAGGTTAAAACGTATGCAAGGTTACAATGTATTGCACCCAATGGGATGGGATGCATTTGGCTTGCCTGCTGAGCAATATGCAATTGAGGTTTGCTTTTCGATCGTGATATTATATGGTTTACATCCTTGTGTAATATCATGATAGTTATTCTTTCGTTGCTTACTTGCATAATTAACAGACGGGGACTCATCCAAAAATCACTACATTGAGGAACATTAATCGCTTCCGCACCCAGGTCATGTACTTTCCCTGTTGTTCATTAGAAATTGATTCAGTAAAAGATATGGCTAGTTCTTGTATGTTGTGAATCACTGATTAGAGAAATCATGAGTTTTCGTTATACATTGCTATTTCTCATGTGGTTCCACTTTTCAACTTACTGCAAGAATATATTTCATGTCTAAAACTATTAGAGTTCAACTTGAACTAAAACTTTACATAGGACCTGTGTGTCTGTATGGTTCAAATTTAATCTTCAAAACTCTGTATGCTTGTAAGCAGCATTTTGGTTAAGTTTTCATTCAGTTTCATGTGAGAAATGGATTTTTACAGTTGTACTTTGATCTTGATGGTGAATGTTCATTTTGTAGCTTCTTGTTCATTAAAAGAAAAAAAGAATTTCGACCTTTCCTTTTAAGGACTGTAGCTCTCTTAATCTCTAGAGAGCTATGAAATACAATCCCTATAGGTGGCCAGTGGCCTTTACTTGCCCACATTGTAAAAACTCGTTATGAGTGGAGTGTACCTACTGGTAGGAATGGAGGGATTTTGGGCAAGCATTACCACTAAAAACTAGAAATTGATTGTATAATTATATCTTTAATGCCTCATCACTGTTGCTCTTACTATTTGGTGGTTGCTATGATTTTTCTTTATTGATATCTCATTCACTTTGCAGCTCAAATCATTGGGCTTCTCATATGATTGGGACCGTGAAATCTCCACAATAGAACCAGATTTTTATAAATGGACCCAATGGATCTTTCTCCAGCTACTAAAGAGAGGATTGGCATATCAGGTATTGAATTACATTTCACAATTTTTTACATCAGTTTTGACTGATAACCTGACATGATGGTTCATGTAATCTTGATTTAGGCTGAAGTTCCAGTCAATTGGTGTCCTGCTCTTGGCACTGTCTTAGCCAATGAGGAGGTGGTAGAAGGTGTGAGTGAGCGTGGGGGTCATCCGGTCATAAGAAAGGTATGCTCATTTGATGGTTTGTAATGTTATGTAATTCTTGTTTCCTAGTGGTAATTTTTCTCTTGTTTCTATTGTTTGAATGATTTTATAATTTTACAGTGTCGTTGTTTATTACCAAGCAGCCAATGAGGCAGTGGATACTCAAGATTACGGAATATGCTGATCGCCTTCTTGAAGATTTAGATGACGTTGATTGGCCTGAAAGTTTAAAGGAAATGCAAAGGAACTGGATAGGGAAGTCAGAAGGGGCCCAGATGGAATTTCCCATACTTGACAGCGATGGTCAGGAGAGGGACATAAAAATTACTATTTATACCACCAGGCCCGATACCATCTTTGGAGCAACGTAAGCTTCATAGACTTTGTGTTTGTTTTCTGCAGTTAAATAACTTCATGCATTTGTTGTAATACTGCAAGTTCCCGTTAATATTTTCCCTGGATTATGATTTATTCTTATCGGTTGTTGTATGTAGATATTTAGTTTTGGCACCCGAGCATATCTTGCTGCCATCATTAGTATCCAAAGCACAGAGTAAATGTGTATGTTCCTCAGATTCCCTATACATTTTCCTCTATAAGGCTTTCTGAACATAGGTAATTATAAGACGATGATTCATGGGCACAGGTGGAGGAATACAAAGACATTGCCTTAAGAAAGAGTGAACTCAAGAGGACTGAGCTTCAGAAGGAAAAAACCGGGCTATTCAGTGGTGGTTATGCAAGAAATCCTGTAAATGGAGAAGCAATCCCAATATGGGTTGCAGATTATGTCTTGGGAAGGTGCTTATTCTGTTATCTATTACGTAGATTCCATGTAACTGTTTATCAGTCAACATATGATAGCTAAACATGTCAACTGTTCCAATTTTTCTATTGTTGAATCAGTGATGAATGCTTGTAGAGATTTATCAATATGAGGGAAGTATGTTAACTTTGTAATCAGTTCAGTTATGGAACAGGAGCAATTATGGCTGTGCCTGCCCATGACAGTCGTGACCAGGAGTTTGCTTTGAACTATGATATTCCAATACTTCCAGTTGTGAAGCAAGATGATGAAAGTTGCAGTGAAGGCACTATTATAAATTCATCAAACGTGACAACAGGGCTTGATATCAATGGTTTGTCTTGCAAGGAAGCTGCTTCTAAAGTTATCGAGTGGGCTGAGAAAACTGGAAACGGAAAGAAAAAGGTTATTTTCTCAGTTGATCTGAACCTTAATATTGCAGGAAGTTTTGATGGTAGGAAGGAAAAGTAGTTTAGTATGCGTCTTTGATACTTTTGTGTTAATTTGCATTCGCTTGCCCATTTTCAGGTGAACTACAAGTTGAGGGACTGGCTTTTTGCTCGGCAACGTTATTGGGGAGAACCTATCCCTGTCATTTTCTTGAATGGAACCGGCGAGAGTGTTCCACTCCATGAAACTGAATTGCCCCTTACCCTACCCGAGTTGGATGATTTCACACCCACTGGGACAGGGGAGCCACCACTATCAAAAGCGAAGTCTTGGGTATGTTTTCTTTTTCGTAGTTCCCACTTTTCCAAATTTTGTACTCTACGGTCATGTTGGTTGGTGTCCTTTACATTGTGTAACTTTTCTATAGTTACGTTGATAAGCAAGGATTGGTTATTATAGAATATCTGTTTTCTCTTCTTTCTGTTAACATGGGGGTCATGAACACCTATCTGAGTTGTCTTGCATTTCAACTTTTTCTAAGTTTATGTGTCAAGGCAAACTGTTATATTTATTAGCTCCATGATAATATCTCCGGATATAATCTTCTTAATGTCTTTTGATTGTAATAGTAAAGTGACTAGTGTCGACCCTACACAGGTATTTCAGAATTCTAAATAAACTAGCTATTGTGATCATTAGTTCTGATTCAGTCTCTTCTCATTTCTTTTGTACTCCCTCTCTCTTTATTTCTGTTAGCAATACAAGTATACAACTAACATCGCCTCTTACACTTCTTTGGTTTACTTTCAGGTTGAAACCACTGTTCCTTCATCTGGAAAACCTGCTATCAGAGAGACAAGCACCATGCCACAATGGGCTGGTTCATGCTGGTAATTCTTTTTCACTCTCATTAGTAAATTATTTGTCAGTCCAAATCTCTCTATTAGGTACTTTTCTCATTGTTTTCCTTCTCTGGCAGAAATTTCGATCTGTTTTACATCTATAATATAATTTTCCATCTAAAAACCACCACTTTTAGTGATGCCAAAAATGAATTTCTATTTTATTCGACATGGTTTTAAGTCATATAGCGATTGGAATATGCACGTCTAGTCCAATTTCTCATATAGCAATTGTTTTTTTTTTTCAGGTACTATCTGAGATTTATGGATCCAAAAAATTCCAATGAATTAGTTGATAAGACAAAAGAAAGGTAAGACCTACTGACCTACTTTGCCCAACTCAAAATATTTCCCTTAATGTTAAATAAAAACTAATTTGTCTTGTATTTCTTTTCGATCAAATGTTTATTATGGTTTCCGAGCTTCTGAAAACACATTTTACCTGCAGGTACTGGGGCCCGGTTGACCTGTATGTTGGAGGTGCTGAACATGCAGTTCTTCACTTACTTTATTCGAGATTCTGGCACAAGGTTTGAGCGTGTCTATGAATTATTTAGTTTTTATCAATTCGTCTACCTATAAGAAAAAAAATTATTCTCTTGTTGAAGGAGATACTTTGGAATCAAATAAAAGGTTCGTTTATTATTTTTAGTGGTACATTACTCACATTCTGATTTTCAGGTTTTATATGATATCGGTGTCGTGTCAACCATAGAGCCCTTCAAGTGCGTTATAAACCAGGGGCTTATCCTTGGGGAAGTAAGAATAGCCACTTCTACTATGTGTTTGTAATACATCGAAATTGGATTTCTTCTGATGTTTCCATTCACAGGTTCAATATACGGCATGTAAAGATGCCGATGGAAACTATGTATCTGCTGACTCGACTGGAATGTCGGGTGAATATCATCGGGAAAGCATTCCGGAGGAGAAAGTAAGTTCTTTTTCGTATATCGATATATTTTTCTTTTCCATACCCGTGTGATATGCTGCTGTGGATATAACTCTGTTAGTTTTGGATTTCATCTTGTTGATTTTTTATGAATTCACATTTTCTGATCAAGGTTATCAAATCTGGGGACTCTTTTGTGCTGAAGGACGATCCAAACATTCGTTTAATTGCTCGCGCCCACAAAATGAGTAAAAGTAGGGGGAATGTTGTGAATCCTGATGATGTTGTCTCTGAGTATGGTGCTGATTCTCTTCGCTTATATGAGATGTTCATGGGGCCATTTAGGTAATGTTTTCTTTGTATAACATAATGACTGATATCGGTTAATTTAATTATCGACCGTAAATATAAACGAAGGTGTTATCTTTCTTATGTAAACGTAATGTTGCTAATGATTGCATTGTGCTTCCAGGGACTTTAAAACATGGAACACTAATGGTATTGAAGGCGTCCATCGATTTTTAGGAAGAACTTGGCGGCTGATCGTTGGTTCCCCTTTACCTGATGGTACATTCAACGTTGGAAGTGTGGTAACTGATGGAAAACCGACTCTGGAGCAACTGCGTTCCCTGCATAAATGCATCGCAAAGGTATCTCAAATCTTAAGAAGTTTATCTTCCCGTTCTTTGTCTATATGTTGCTTTCAATCTATATTGTGGCTGTAGCGTGAAGATAGAATGGAAATTGTGAAACGGTGTTTCATCATCCAATTGAAAAGTTGATTTTATGATTGAAAAGTTGATTTTATGATGCAGGTAACTGAGGAAATTGAAGGAACACGGTTCAACACTGGTATTTCTGCAATGATGGAGTTCATTAATGCTGCATACAAGGTTTTATACTCAAAAGTTCTTCACTCATGCCTTTTTGCTTCGATTCTTTTGTTTCATCAAAGTTTCACAATCTCAAGCATTTGCTAATTAGGAGTCTCCTGATGTTTTCCCTCTCCATGTCACAGTGGGATAAGCATCCGAGAAATATTATCGAACAATTCGTTTTATTGCTCTCACCATACGCACCTCATATGGCTGAGGAACTATGGTTCCGCATTGGACACTCAAATTCATTGGCATACGAGTCCTTTCCTAAGGTAAAAAAAAAAAAAATCTCGTCTTGGTATTATGTGAGTTGTGTTTTCACAATACTTGTATTTCGTATTCTTGACAGATTTTAAAATACTACTGCATAATCTTCGAGTGGTAAACTGGTAATCTCTGCTCATTTTCTTTCATTTGTTTATATAATTGCAGGCAGATCCTGATTACTTGAAGGACACCACCATAGTCCTCCCAATTCAAATCAATGGCAAGACAAGAGGTACCATTCAGGTTGAAGAAGGATGTTCCGAGGAGGAAGCTTTCAGATTAGCTTCCTTGGATGAAAAACTCTCCAAGTTTCTAGATGGGAAATCAATCAAAAAAAGAATCTATGTTCCGGGAAAGATCTTGAACATAATATTGGACGGTCAGAATGTCAAGGCAGGTGCCAGATAGTTCTTTTCACATCACGTCCGTGTTGTTTTCAGGAAGCTACATTGTACCGATCAATTCAATAGAGTGCATATACATATGCTTTTTCAGCTGGTTTCTTCCCTTGAAAACATGCTATTGCAAAAAAGGGACGATTACCGGCTACAAATATGAGTTCACTGGATAGTTGTTTGCCTCGGGAAGAGTTTCTTGCTTCGTTGCCAATATCTCCGTTTAGACTAAAAGTTCATCATCCCATTACTTGACTTTCTTAGATACCAATAATACACATTTGCTTCATCAACAATTTCGTGTCCATCTAATGCTTGGAAATATACCCATCTAATGCTTGGAAACAACATATCGATACGCATTTTACACAATCTTTATAGGTTATGCTACTGGATAGAATCTGTAACCATACATTCATCGGATTTCAATTTAACGGTTTATTTCTTGCGGATTGTCCACACTAGAGAATTTCTTCTCTCTCATGGCGTGCCAAGTGTTGTACTGAGTCGACTCGTGATACGTACCGACTCATGGAAATGAATCGAACTCGGTTACAGCTGGATGGTTTTGATTCTTTTGAAAGTTGAGTTTCACCTAAGAGTTGGTCCTCGATTCGTGTTAAATTAATCAAATTTGTTCACTTTTACATCTAAAATCCACGTTTTGTACTTGATTCTTCTCTGTGACCCGTGTCTCTCTTCTTTGCTCCATAAAAATCCGCAGAAACTTTAAAAATTGCTCTCTGTCTGGATAAGAAAATGCGTGATAGAAAATGTTGAATTACCAAAAACAAAGAAGACAGACATAGCCTCCTTTACTTCAACACTAATCTTGGCTTCTTCCTATTCAAGCTTCAACGGCTCTGATTTACGCAAACCCACCACCCACAACTCTCAAAACAATGAAAAAACCTCACTTTGAAAGTACCCAGAAACCAAAACGGAAGAATCACAACAAAGATTTTTTTAGTATACTTTTCTTCCTTTAATCATTTAGTATTAGTCCAATCGTGAGCCCAATAATTAATATATTGGACACAAGGATCTTAATAATGCAGCACTGATAACATTTTCTGCTTTAGCTTCATTGATCGAGGTCAACATACAATATTTTTGTTCATTTTTTGGCGTGAAACCTTTTTTTTACTGATCAACTTTTTCAAACGGCCGTCAACTATGCTCACAGTTTAAAATCCCCAGTTTCCAAGATATATCATTTGAATTTCCGTACCATATCCATTTCCATATCAGTAAATTAGTAACGTATTTTTATATAATATGATAGGTATTTTTATAAAATATCCATAATATTTTATATTTATATGAAATGTCAGTATGTAACTGTAAAGTGAAAAATTGATGATATTTTTCGATGCTTTTTATCTACATTTTTGTATATATTTTTAAGTTGGCATCATATATTTCTATGACATCAAGGAATGAACATAAAATAGAATTTTTAAACCATTGTAACATCAAAAGTGAAGTTGTAAATTGTAAATTTGCAATAACTATTGCCTATTCATAAAAATAAAATAAAAAATGTCATAATACTTTAAAGAAATAAACAAAATTAAATGCAAGAAAACCGTTCACATTACCTCAATATTGTATGAATCAAGATGGTAGGTATGATATGTTTAAACATGTATTCAAATTTTTATGGTTTGTATGATGTAACCTATTAGTTAATGAAGTTTTAATAGAATATTTTCAATTTTATACTGCTCGTATGTTGATTATATTCATATTTATATCTTAGAGTAGACATGTGGTCCAAATTCCGATAAAAATATGGACAATTATTTCAAAACCTTGACACGTCAAGGTTCATTACACCTGTATGATAAATTTCAATAAAGACCTTTCGTAATTCAAAAATACAAAATGGGAGTATAACTCTTTGAATCAAGAAACTTTCCAGAATATTTTTTATTTCTTTCTAAAAATTAAGTTTAACATTTTTTTTTTCAATTTGGGGTGAAATTGTATTCATTTGTGAATGGTGGCTAACCTAACATCCATTAATCATCACTTAACTTCATTTACCAATTTAAATAAATCTCCTCTAAAGCTGGTTGAGGCTGGGTTTGATCCTAGATCTAGATCCCTGTGTGTGTGTGATTTTTCTATTGGTACGTACCGATGGAATTATATAAGGACATATTCATAGCTTTGACAAGTGCATATATATCAAGTCAAAATATGTAAAATCAGTGGCTCACATTTAATGTCTTTATATAATTTCATCGGTGAACACTTATTTGAAATTTTTCATATATATATATATATATATATTCTTTTATATGATATTTGAAAGACATAAAACAAGTTAACCACGAGAATAAATAGATAATTCAATTAAAACAATTACATAAATAATCAAAAGCTAGCTAGGAGATAAGAAATAGTAGATAGTAAATATATATATGCATACAAAATGTGTTTGAAACAAAACACAAAATCTTGTTTCAACTGCATGTTACAGAATTAAGAACATAATAAACAAGAGGTAAAACTACAGAACAAGTCGATATATTACTAGCTTTTCATAAAGCTAAACTAATTAACTAAATTAAAGTGTGCTTCTCTTTCGATACTTTAAAATTTTAGAAAATAACACACCATTTGCTAAGATGATCGGCGAAACAGTTGGTTTAATAGGACTCTCAAAACTATAATTGATTGTTGTGACAACTGACCAAGAGCACATGCCAATGCAACAATATTGTTTAAGGTAGCAAAAGACTTGCCCCTCCTGTAAATTGGCTTTTGTTGATGACGATGACCTTCATAAATGAGCTCAATAACGCATATAAGCAATGCTAAATATGATAGTAACATACCAAATAATGCATACTGAGGTTTTTGCTTAGATGATAGTTGCGTGAAAATAGATGACATAGACTCCAGCACAATGTTGGTGATTACAAAGATCCACTCCAAATCCATCTATACAAAATGAAAAAAAGAAAAAGAAAAGGTTATTGTAAATTTACTAAAAGACAAAAATCAAATCAAATCCAGGTACTTATTACTTGAAAGTTTAAATTATAAGATTATTGCATACCTACTGACTCCAACCTTTTCTTTTACCATGCACCTCCTCGTCATTGCTATTACCTTCTTGGATATCTATACGATGTGGGGTATCCAGTAATAGGCTGGACGGAGTAATTCTTTGCTGCAAGTTTAGACTGAAATTAATCAGAGAAAAATCTATTAAAAAAAAAAATAGCAAACAATTCTCTGAAAAGTGAATCAAAATATGTATACATATATTTACCTGATCCCTGTTATAAGTTTGCAAGGAAAGCACATTGGTACGATATTGTGTGCATTGGGGCTAAGTTCGAACGGAACTACCCAAAAGTGCTCAAGGCAATAGAGGTTGTTTATGTTGGAAAAATTCCTTCATATGGGACCACACATGTGAATATTAAATGTGTTGTGCTATCTTTTGTTTAGGTCTAAATTAAAATGATCTAATTAAAATTTAAAGTATTAAGGCTTAAGGGTATAATTGTCATGGAATTAATGTGTAGATACCAGAGTGCTATTTCTTTATTTGTTGAGGGGCCGAATTAGAAATAGCAAACATATAATAATTTGATTATTATATATATTTAGGGTTATGGTCCCCAAATTACACGATACTTTTGTTTTCTCTGTATCTCCATCAACAGAGCAAAATAGAACACAATAGGGTTCATAAAGGTCGTGATAATTTGGAAGATCACAATTCGTTCACAAATCTCCAGCAATGGATTCAGGTACGCTTCCGCTATCGATTCTTTTCCACTTTTCTCTTGAATTGACATGGGCCAATATTGTATGTTTTAAGGTTTAATTAAGTATGTATAGAAACATGTTTAGGTTAAGTTTTTCAGGATTAATTTTGTGCCTATGCATGTTAGTCTATGTGTTAATTCAAATCCTTACAAGTGGTATCAGAACCACCCATGATCGATTCTTGAGAATTGATATTTGGATTTTATTTTAAAGAAATTTCTGGAATATTATTTGGGTTTTGATCTTCCGTGTTTTAGTTTTGTTTATATATATATAAAAAAAAAACTGAGCTGATGTTTTTTTTTTATTTGGGTTCGTTGTTTTAATAATAATAAAAAAAATTCAGTTTTGTTGGTTTTGGGTCGATGGGTTTTCTAACCCAGACCCGTGGTGATCTCGGATCAAACCAACCCAGGCCAGTTTGCTTCTCCGATCAACGCCACAGTCAGTGGCTTTTACGACGACACTGAGAGCGAAATCCGCACGTTTGGCGACGAGCATGGGTTGTGGTCGCGATCCCGATCCACGACTGGTCCAGATCGGGCTTCGTCGTCGTATTCGTTGGATCCATTGTGGATCGATTGTCGTCGTTGTTAGGCCGCCGTTTGTTGCTTTCTGGTGACATTCTGGTGGCTAAGGCGTCGACGACAAGAAGAAATTAGGGTTTTCAGTAAGTTTTTTACTCAGACCCTTCTTTTGAAAATTTAAAATTCTTAAGGGATTGTTTTGCAATTTATTTGAGCCATTATGTGATTTTGATAAATTTTGAGGGTCAATTTATAATTTCCAAAACTTACAGGGTCGGTTTGCAATTATAAAAACATTTTGGGGCAGATTTATAATTATTGAAAAATTACGGGGTCAATTTATAATTTTTAAAAGTTTTGGGCCAAATTTTAATTATGAAAACTTGAAAGGCCTTTCTAAAATTTTATAAAATAACGGGTACTTTTGTAATTTTGATAAAATAAAATAAATTTTTATTTATTTTCATTTTATTATAAGGATCAACTCAGATTCAAATATTTAGGTATACCTTTTATAGTTAATTAAGGTGATCCATCATTTTAAATGAGCTAATTGAAACAGGATGTCGCCAAAGTGATCTCTCTTGTGTAGATTATTCATAAGGGATGTTGGATGTTTGTGTGTGTGTAAATTCATACGTGTATTAGTCGGCCTAAAGGAAGGTTAATACTTGGCCGAATTACACACACACCTGTGGTGATAAATATGCGACGATTATAAAGTTTTTACATGTGAATAGTAAGTCAATCCAAAGATAGATTTATTATTTGACATTAATTATTGTCAATGTTTGATCACTACAACAAAAGTACCACTTACAATTAATATTACTGTCCAAAGACTTGATATTAATGATGTGCTAGGTATCTTGAGATGAGATTTACCATTATTTGAATTTGTTGATTATTATATTTGGTTATTAATGTGAGCATGTTTGTTTGTTTGTTTTGTTCTCTTTACAACTAGTGTTTCTTCTATATCTGCTAAATTAATGGGATCAACTTTAAGGATTGGAAGGAGAACATTGAAATTGTTCTCGGCTGCATGGATCTAGACCTTGCACTTCGGGTTGAGCAACCCGCTTCTCTTACGGATGCAAGTTCTCCTGATGACAGGAAGAACTTTGAGAAGTGGGATCACTCAAATCGCATGAGTCTCATGATTATCAAGCGCGGCATTTCAGAGGCATTTAGGGGTGGGGTATTTGAAAAGATAACCAAAGCCAAGGAGTTCCTAGCCGAAATTGAAAAGCGTTTTGTTAAAACGATAAGGTAGAAACAAGCACACATTTGCAAATCTTGATTTCTATGAAGTACAAAGGCAAAGGGAGTACATTATGGAAATGTCTCATATTGCTTCTAAGCTTAAGGCGCTGAATCTTGAGCTGTCTGACGACTTGCTTGTGCATTTGGTATTAATATCTCTTCCTGCAGAATACAACCAGTTTAAGGTCAGTTACAACTGTCAAAAAGAGAAATGGACTCTTAATGAGCTCATTTCTTACTGTGTGCAAGAGGAAAAGAGGCTGAAGCGAGACAGGACCGAAAATGCTTATTTGGCTAGCACATCTAAAGATAAGGGCAAAAAGAGAAAGAATAATGAAGTTGTTAAGGGTCCAGCTCAAAAGAAACATCAGCAGGATAAAGAAGATTGTTTCTTTTGTAACAAGCCTGGACATGTGAAGAAGGATTGTACCAAGTATCATGCTTGGCGTGTAAAGAAAGGTACATTCCTTACTTTGGTCTGTTCTGAGGTAAATTTAGCTTCAGTACCTAGAAACACGTGGTGGTTAGATTCTGGTGATACTATTCACATCAGTGTTTCTATGCAGGGTTGCCTGAGCTACCGAAAGCCAAATGATGCTGAAAGAAGCATCTTTGTGGACGATGGAAAATCGGTAGAAGTGGAGGCGATAGGGCATTTTAGGTTGTTATTAGGAACTTGTTATTATTTGGATTTATTAGATACTTTTGTTGTACCGTCTTTTAGGCGGAATTTGGTTTCAGTTTCTTTATTGGACAAGTTTGGTTATTATTGTTCATTTGGAAACAATCAATTCAGTTTATCTATAAATTCAAATGTTGTTGGAATTGGTTCTTTATATGTATATGACAACTTATATTTGCTTGATACAATCGTCTCTTATAATGAAACCTTGCATGTGGAATCAGGAGGTACTAAACGCAAACTAAGCACAGAAAATTCAGCCACATTATGGCACAAATGCTTATGTCACATCTCTAAGACTAGAGTTGAGCGGCTTGTGTCTGATGAGATTTTAGATTCCTTTGACTTTACAGACTTTGATGTTTGTATTGATTGCATCAAGGGAAAATATACCAAAATAAAGAAAATAGGTGCCAACAAAACTACAGACGTCTTAGAATTGATACATACATATATCTGTGGTCCATTCCCTACGGCTTCTTGAAATGGTCAACGGTATTTTATATCATTCATAGACGATTACTCACGTTATGGGTACCTATTTCTCATTCATGAGAAATCACAGTCTTTGGACGTGTTCAAAACATTTAAAGCTGAAGTTGAGAACCAACTCAACAAAAGAATAAAGAGTGTCAGGTCTGACCGTGGTGGTGAATACTACGGTAGATATGACGGTTCAGGTGAACAATGTCAAGGACAATTTGCTAAATTCCTAGAGGAATGTGGAATCGTCCCACAGTACACCATGCCAGGGTCACCTAGCATGAATGGTGTAGCTGAAAGGCGAAACCAGACTCTTAAGGATATGGTAAGGAGTATGATTTGTCATTCCACTTTACTAGAGTCACTCTGGGGAGAAGCACTCAAAACAGTAGCTTATATTCTGAACCGAATGCCAACTAAAGCAGCTGTAAAAACACCTTATGAGCTTTGGACAGGCAAAAAGCCGAGTCTAAAGCATTTTCACATTTTCTCATTTGGGGATGTCCAGCTGAGGCAAGGCCTTACAGGCCACATGAAAAGAAATTTGACTCCAAAACTGTGAGCAGCTACTTCATTGGCTACTCTGAGTGATCAAGGGGCTATACGATTTATGATCCCACACTTAAGTCAATTTTTGAAACGGGAACTGTAACATTTTTTTAGGATGTTGAGTTTGGGGGGAGAAATAAGGTTAGAGACATTGTCTTTGAGGAAGAATCGGTTTCGATTCCTACTATCTCTTTTGACAATGTGCAGATTTCTATACCTGTCATTGATCAAGTAGCTAATTGATGCCATGAATGAGGAATATAAGTCTATGCAAGACAATAAGGTTTGGGAACTTGTCCCATTACCAGAAGGTGCGAAGCCCATTGGTTGTAAATGGATATTTAAAACCAAAAGGGATTCGAAAGGTAATGTGGAGAGGTATAAGGCTCGTCTTGTAGCTAAAGGCTTTACCCAAAAGGAAGAGATTGACTATAAAGAGACTTTCTCTCCAGTTTCAACGAAAGACTTTTTTAGGACAATTATGACACTTGTTGCATATTTTGATCTTGAGCTTCATCAGATGGATGTCAAGACAGCGTTTCTCAATGGTGACATTGAGGAAACAATTTATATGGTGCAACCAGAAAACTTTGAGTCGGGAGACCCAAAGAATATGATTTGCAAATTGAGAAAATCCATTTATGAACTCAAGCAAGCTTCCCGTCAGTGGTACCATAAATTTCATCAAGTGATTATCTCGTTTGGTTTTGAGATAAACATTGTTGATAATTGTGTGTATCACAAATTCAGTGGGAGTAAGCACATATTCCTGGTTTTATATGTCGATGACATACTACTTGCCACAAATGATACATGCATATTGCATGAAACCAAGAGATTTCTATCAAAGAATTTTGAGATAAAAGATCTTGGTGACACCTCTTTTGTATTAGGGATTCAGATACAACGAGATCGTTCTCGGGGTATTCTTGGATTATCACAAAGAAGCTATATCGATACAGTGCTCAAAAGGTTTGGCATGTAGGACAACAAACCAGGGGACACCCCTTTCGCTAAGGGAGACAAGTTCAGTCTCAAATAGTGCCTTAAAAGTAACCTTGAAGTTAAGGAAATGCAGAAGCTTCCCTATGCATCAGCTGTAAGGAGTCTAATGTATGCTCATGTGTGTACGCGTCCGGATATTGCGTACATTGTTGGTATGTTAGACAGATATTTAAGTAACCCTTGAATGGATCATTGGATAGCAGCCAAGCGGGTTATGAGGTATTTGAAAAGAACAAAAGATTACATGCTCACATATAGGAGATCAGATCAATTTGAGATCATAGGGTATTCCGACTCCGATTTTGCTGGATGTCAAGACAATAAGAGATCCACATCAGGCTACATATGCCTGTTGGCTGGTGAACCTATTTCTTGGAAGAGTGCCAAACAGACACTCATAGCTTCTTCCACCATGGTAGCAGAGTTTGTAGCAATGCTATGAGGCATCCAACCATGGAATATGGCTGCGGAATTTGGTCACTAGGTTGCACATTCTGGAGGGTGTTGAAAGACCACTCAAACTATATTGTGATAATAAATCAGCAGTGCTATATTCTAACAACAACAGGAGCTCATCTGAGTCAAAGCATATTGACATTAAGTTCTTAGTTGTGAAGGAAAGAGTACAGAGTGGACATATATCCATAGAGCACATTGGGACAAACTCCATGATAGCGGATCCGCTTACAAAAGGATTACCACCCAAGGTCTTTCATGAGCACAATGCTCATATAGGTGCTATTTTGTGTGAGGATATCACATTATAGTGGGAGTTTGTATAATTTTGTATATTATTGCTCTATATTTTTATTTTGGATATACTTATGCATTTATGTATTTGGATATTTTTCTGATCAGAAATAAAGTATTCAGTTAATTACACTCTGTTACATTGTGTTAAGTTTTGATCTCACTAAGGAATAAAGTAGGACTAGTTGGAATAGACATGTATAGATTACATTGCATGTAATTTCCATGCTACGCATCCATGATTGATTTATGTCATTTGGTTATGTTGGTATACATGACCATTGATTGGTTTAGTCACGCTAAATGTGACGAAAACCGCTTTGATCCTATGTTGGCATAATCAATGGACGAGATTGTTCGGATATACCCTAAAATTGTGATAGCAAAATTTTGGAGCTCATAAAGTCATACACATTTTTAGAGTTACATATGTGGCCCAATGGGAGATTGTTGGAAAAATTCCTTCATATGGGGCCACACATGTGAATATTAAATGTGTTGTGCTATCTTTTGGTTAAGCCTAAATTAAAGTGATATAATTAAGATTTAAAGTATTAAGGCTTAAGGGTATAATTGTCATGGAATTAATGTGTAGATACCAGAGTGCTATTTCTTTATTTGTTGAGGGACCGAATTAGAAATAACCAACATATAATAATTTGATTATTATATATATTTAGGTTTATGGTCCCCAAATTACACGATACTTTTGTTTTCTCTATATCCCTATCAACAGAGCAAAATAGAACACAGTAGGGTTCATAAAGGTCGTGATAATTTGGAAGATCACAACCCATTCACAAATCTCCAGCAATGAATTCAGGTACGCTTCCGTTATCGATTCTTTTCCACTTTTCTCTTGAATTGACATGGGTCAATATTGTATGTTTTAAGGTTTAATTAATTACGTATAGAAACATGTTTAGGTTAAGTTTTTCCGGATTAATTTTGTGCCTATGCATGTTAGTCTATGTGTTAATTCAAATCCTTACAGTTTACATACTTTTATACCTATGATCATCTCCATGTGTAGCCGATTTTAGTCGCACAACCAACAATCCCAAGCATTAGCTTGTTTACCTACCAGCTGGTCTTTCTCTCCAATTAACAAGAGTTCATTGATTTGTTCGATCTTTCATATTAGCTAAGCTAGTGATTAGTTTATATGTTTTCAAATCAAAGAGCAATGTGAAACTTAAATTAATGGAAGAAACATATACCTCCGTATGCGTGGCCGTAACAACGGAAACAGTACCCAAGTTGAGATTACAATCAGTCCATGCTACTGCTACAAAATTTGGAGGAGAAATCATCCAAGAGACTACGTCCACTCCTTCCCCTAAATCTATTAGCTTCCATAAATAATAATCATCATCTGTGTCACATGAATTTAAACATATCCTTCCTCCAAGCCAAGATAAATTAATTCTTCTCCGCCGTAAGCCAAATGACGCAGAACGAAAGTAAAAGGGATTACTAACGTAGCCCTAAGAACACAGACGATGAACAAGAGGTTTAAATAGCCTCTGAAAACCCTAACTAAAAGCAAAAAGACCAGATTGGGCATTCACTAAACAAATAAAAACTAAAACGAAAAAACGAAAAAAAGAAAAAACTAAAAAAATATTAAAATAAAACTTCAAATGCCCGACAACCTATCTTAATCAGCTATTTTGAGAGTGTAAAAGACCTCAATCGGGGATCCTTGGTTGCCACGATGTAGAACGCCAAAATCCCTTTCCGAAAAAATATTATAATAGGCAATCGGACAACCGAGTTAAAAGTTATGCCCTTTTCTTCGAACCAGCTCTTTTAGCCATGCCTATTTCTTTCTTGGTCAATTTTCTATCCAACTCTTCTTCAAACTCCAAAGCTAATTGTCCTACATCAGTCCTTCCCACCTGTGAAAAACTTGACCTCGAGTTATATTCTGGATAAAGCGGAACATCCTCACGAAACTCATATAGATCGACTATATTGAAAGTTCGAGAGATATTTATATCAGCAGGCAAATCGATCACATAGGCGTTATCATTGATCTTCTTGATCACCTGGTAAGGCCCATACTTGGTTTCAACTTGTTATAGGAATCAACTGGAAACCTTTCCTTGCGTAAAAACACCATAACATGATCACCCTCAACAAACAACTTCTCACACCTCTTGACATCAACTGCGGCTTTATACTTCGCATTCTTCTCCTCCAACCGAGCTTTCACTTCAGCCTGAACATCTTGAACTTGCTCAGCCAAATTCTCAGCTGCAACACTTGTTCCTGTAACCTTGTGAAGACGTGCCAGGTCTAATACATGCTTAGGAGGCTACCGATACACTAAAGCAAAAAGAGATGTGCCCGTAGCATTATGAATTGCATTATTATATACGAACTCGGCTTGTGCTAGTGCCACGTCCCACTGTTTAGGCTTATTAACACAAATGCTCTGAATTAAATTTCCCAGTGTTCGATTTAGATTCTCAGTCTGCCCATCAGTCTGCGGGTGCACAGTGCTACTGAACTTTAGAGTAGTATCCATATGCCGCCACAATGTAACCCAAAAATGGCTAAGAAATTTTGAATCCCTGTCAGAGGTGATAGACTGAGGTACTCCATGTAAACGAACCACCTCCCGAAAGAACAGTTGAGCAACATGTGACGCATTAGATGTCTTCTGACAAGATATAAAATGTCCCATTTTGGAGAACCTGTCAACCACAACAAACACAGAATCTTCTCCACGCTGAGTCCGTGGAAGACCCAAAACAAAATCCATCAACAAATCCTCCCATATGGCACTCAGTACAGGAAGAGGCATGTAGAGGCCGGTATTCTGAACTTGCCCTTTAGCATTCTGACAAACATAACACTAGCGAACAAAATTACCCACGTCGTGTTTCAATTTTGGCCAGTAATACCGCTCCGTTACCCCACTGATAGTCTTGTCAGATCCCAAGTGACCACTCAAACCTCCACCATGCAACTCTCGAATCAGTTTCTCCCTCAAAGAACTCCGAGGAATACATAATTGATTTCCGTGGAACAAATAGTTATCGATCACATGAAATTCTCCATCTGTTTGTTTAAGAATACACTTCTCTTATACTTCGGCAAAATCTTCATCTTCCGAATACAACTCTTTCAGGAACTCAAACCCAACAATCTCTTGCTGCATGGTGACCAGTAAATTTACGCGCCGACTTAATGCATCTACCACCTTATTCAGAACCCCAGATTTGTGTTTCAAAACAAAAGGAAACTTCTGTAGATAGGTTGACCAACGATCATGCATATTACTTAAACTCCTTTGACTGTTCAGATACTTCAAAGCTTGGTGATCAGTGTACAGGATAAATTTTCGTTGAATCAAATAATGATCCCAATGCTTCAGAGCACGGACAATTTGGTCATAGGTACTCCACTTTCGGCGTGCATCACTGAGTTTCTCACTGAAAAACGCCACTGGTTTCTTCTCCTGTGACAAAACTGCTCTAATCCCAATTCCACTAGCATCACACTCCACCTTGAATAATTTCTAAAAGCTAGGTAAAGCCAGAACATGAGTAGTGCATAGTTTTTCTTTAATTACTGTACAAGCCGTGTCAGCTGCTTCACCTCATTGAAACTTACCCTTCTTTAAACACTCAATAATGGGAGCTACAATACTCCTGAAATCCCTAATAAATCGACGTTAGAACCTTGCCAAACCATGGAAACTCTTTACCTCTCCTACCGTCTTTGGTGTAGGCCAATCACGAATGGTCCTCACCTTTTCGTCATCAACCAATATTCCCTCCGAACTAACCATATACCCAAGAAATAACAATATTCCCGTCAGCCAATTACACTTTTTAAAATTAATAAACAACTTGTTTTCGGACAACACTTCTAACACAGCTCGAAGATGCCCTATTTGTTCTTTCTCACTCCGACTGTAAACCGGCATGTCATCAAAATAAACGACTATAAATTTTCCTATGAAAGGTCGCAATACCTGGTTCATGAGCCGCATAAAATGTGCTAGGCACGTAGGACAATCCGAATGGCATAACCATCCACTCGTAGAGCCCATCATTTGTTTCGAAAGCTGTCTTCCATCTGTCACCAGGTTTAACCCGAATATGATGGTACTCACTTCGCAGATCAATTTTGGAGAACAACTGTGAACCCTCCAACATATCTAGCATGTCGTCTAATCTCGTAATCAGAAAGCTGTATTTGACAGTGATCTTGTTAATTGCTCGATTATCAACGCACATCCTCTAACCGCCATATTTCTTTGGGACCAGTAACGCAGGAACAACGTATGGACTCATACTTTCTCGAATAAACCCTTTCTTCATTAATTCCTCCACATTTTCCTATAAAATCTAATTCTTATTAGGACTCATCCGATAGTGTGGTAGATTTGGCAAGCTTGCGCTCGAAACTAAATCAATATGGTGCTGAATATCTCTTAATGGTGGAAGGTTTGGTAAATCTTCTGACACCAACTCACTGAATTCGTTCAACAAGGACTGCACCTTCTCAGGTATCTCAACTCTCTGCTCTTCCTTGCCTTCTATCACTAGAGCACGTACAACCACAACATGTACATCTTGTGCCTTTTTAACTTCATATTCCAAATCAGTTACTGACATGACTAAAGAGACTAAAGATTGCTCTCATACCGTGTCCATAGTTGAGTCACCACCTGCAATCCATTTCGAAACCACTGCAATCTTCTTGCCTTCCCAATTAAAAACACAAACATTATCACGCCCTCTGTAGGTGACATCCACATCAAACTACCATGGGAGACCCAATAACACGTGACTAGTATCCATATCGACTACATTGTAGACCACCTCATCTCGGTAGTACTGCCCGATTGAAATAGAAACTTTACACACCTCTATCACGTTCACCTTAGGTCCTTTTTGTATCCACCTAATCGTATAAGGCTTTTGATGTTTTTCTACCAGCAGCTGCAAATGTTCCACCAACTTCCTGGACACAAAGTTCTCACAAATCCCACTGTTAACAATCAAATCACATACATTCCCTTGAACGCTGCAACAAGCCTTAAAAATATTACTTCTTTGTGAGAAATCCTCCAGCTTCGTTGAACACATGACCCGCTGAATCACACAATTTACATACTCTCCATGTTCCTTTGTAATTTCGGCACCATCCAGGAGTTCGTCCATGCCTATTCCTTCTACAACATCCTGATCATACTCGTCATTTTCTCCCATTCGAACGATGGCCTGGTTGGCCGTATCTGTAGCACTTCAAACCACTTGATTTAGCATACGGGTTTGGTGCCACCCGTGGAGTTTCCCTTATAACCACTGCCGTTGAACGCATCCCAACAGGATTACTACTAGGAACCGACCCCTTCTGTGTTTGATCTGTAGCCGTTTTTGACTGACTCTGACCTTCTCCCATTGAAAATCTAATTCTGTACACAGTTGTATGTCTCACCCATGTCTTTCTTGTAGTAGGAAAATCGATTGGATGTTTTCTCCATTAACTCTGCCTTCAAGGCCATGTTATGCGCCTCATCCACTGTCCAAATGACTTGTAGCCCAATTTTATCTCGAATGGAAAACTTCAATCCCACCAAATATCTGGAAACCTGTTGTCCCTCAGTCTCATTCAGGTTGTTATGAACTGACAGCCTAGACCACTCCTCAGTATAATCTGCAACGGGTCTTGTTACCCTGTACACAATCCTGATAATTCTGAAAAATAAATTGCTCATAATCTGGGGGTAAAAACCTTGTCATCATCAGTTGTTTCATTCGTCTCCAGGTTCTTACAGGAGTCTTGCCTCGCCAATCGTCTATCCATCTACAACTTCTCCCACCAAACAGCAGCCCTGCTTCTTAACTTATATGCTACCAGTTTCACTTGATGATCTTTCGTAACTTTAATCATCTCGAAGAACCTCTCAACCTCAGAAATCCAGTCCAGAAACTCTTCGATCTACAGTTTACCATGGAAAAACGGTATGTCTGCGCATATTCTATAGTCAGGTTGATTTTTGTTCTAGTTTGGTTAACGAAACCCTTGGAAACCCGTAAAATCCTCATCAGAGTTTTCATCACTCAGATCTTCGAACTGCTCATTTCTCGCCACTTTAGGCGGACGTTTACCTCTAGGACGGTTAAAGGCAACTCCCTTGACTCCATCTCTATTGGTAGAGGCAGGGGCGTTGGCAGTAGAGATGTTGAGATTAGGTCGTTGCTCCAACAGTTGCTTAAACATGGCTTCCAACCTCGCCATCGATCATCGTTACTCATCAATTGCTGCCCAACCATCATCATTCCTACGACCAGAGTCGTTAGGTTTAGCTCTTCCAGCTTCATTGTTTGACATCGATCAAGGCAAAATCCTTACTCTGTTACCACTTGACGCAGAACGGAAGTAAAAGGGATTACCAACGTAGCCCTAAGAACCTACAAACTGGAATCCACTAGAAAAAGAAATCGAAATTTGACTAAATTTTTTATTATGCTCCTCAAAACAAAGAACAAGAGGTTTAAATAGCCTCTGAAAACCCTAACTAAAATCAAAAAGACCATATTGGACATTCACTAAATAAATAAAAACTAAAACGAAAAAACTAAAAAAAAAAAAACTTCAAATACCCGACAACCTGCCTTAATCAGCTATTTTGAGGGTACAAACGACCTCAACCGGGGATCCCTAATTGCCAAAATGTAGATCGCTAAAATCTCTTTCTGAAAACATATTATAATAGGCAATCGGACAACCGAGCTAAAATGTATCCTCTTTTCTTCGAACCAGCTCTTTTAGCAGTAGCTATTTCTTTCTTGGTCAATTTTCTATCCAACTCTTCTTCAAACTCCAAAGCTAATTGTCCTACATCACCAAAATGGTCATCTTATGACTTGTACAATGTTAAAGAAGGAGAGCTGATGGACCAACCTTTTGTAGCATTGAGCTGGCACCAGTGAGCTGTATTCTGTTAGTCATGTGAGTTGTACATTGTTAGATATCAAAACATGTTGCAATACAATTGGCTGGAAGATTCTAGACTCAGGTAATATATTGTAAATTTCACAATTCTAGACTATTTCTGATCTGAGTATATATATTACACTGTTGTAATATCTTTATAGGAGGAAAAATCAATACCAAACTTTTATCTTTCTTTTTACATCTATATTTTCAAAGTTGGTATCAGAGCATCAAAGAGCCAACCAATGGCCATCACTGACTCTCTCAATCTTACTCCATCGAGTTCCACAGTCACTCCTCATTCCTTATCAGACAACAATAAAACACATGGTAGTTTTTCCTTCTCAAAACCCATAAAACTCGATAGGCAAAATTATCTCATCTGGAAATCTCAAGTACTCCCTAATATTCGAGGAAATGATTTAGAAGGATTCATTAATGGATCAAAACCTTGGCCAACTCGTTTTATGGTCTCTACTGATGAGAACAACATTATTGTCAAACTTGAAAACCCAGATTATAATCTCTGGATGAAACAGGACCAACTCCTCCTTAGTTGGCTTCTGTCATCCATGAGTGAAAGTGCCTTGAGCTCTGTTATCAGTTGCACCACTTCTTTTGAGGTCTGGAATGCACTCGAGAAATTATTCTCTTCTCAATCTAAGGCTCGAACTCTTCAACTCAGGATGCAACTTCAGACTAGCAAGAAGAATGCTAGTTTTGTTAGTGAATATTTCATAAAAATGAAATGCATAGCATACAACCTCTCTGCTGCTGGAAATTCAGTTACTGAAGAAGACTTGGTTCTCTACCTCTTGGCTGTAATGGGATCTGATTATGACCCAGTTGTGGTCAATGTCACAGTCAGAACAGACAATCTAACCCTTAACGAAGTTTATGCTTTACTTCTCAACCATGAGAGCAGGATGGAACAACTTGCTGCTGCTGCCAATATTGAAACACAAAACAGTATCAATGTCAACTATGCTCAGATTGGCCAAAGTAAGAAGGAAACTGGTGGAAGGGGCTCTAGATCTGGAGTGAACAGAGGCTACCACAGAGGAAGAGGTAGAGGTAGAGGGAGATCCAATATCGGAAGAAACAATGGGAAACCAACGTGTCAAATATGTAATAAGTATGGTCATGCAACATCAATCTGCTACTACAGGTTTAGCCAAGAGATCTCAAACAAAAACTTCAATAATCAAAAACAACAAGTATCAATGGCTGCCTACTTTGCTACTCCAAAGGGACCTAATGATCAAACGTGGTACCTCGATAGTGGAGCAAAAAATCATGTTACCAGAGACCTCAACAATCTCCATCTTAAAGCTGAGTACAAAGGTGCTGATAAGCTGACTATTGGTAATGGTCAGAAACTACTCATTACTCACATTGGAAATACATTTTTATCCACTTTAAACACTGAAACACATAAGTGAATGCACTTGACAAATATTCTTGTTGCACCCAAAATCACAAAAAACCTTATTAGCATCTCAAAACTGGTTACTGGTTAATGATAATGAGCTAATTGTTGAATTTTATAAGAACTTTTGTGTTGTGAAGGACAAGATGCAGGGGAAGGTCCTGCTGTAAGGAACTGTTAAAGGAGGTTTGTACCAGCTGAGTTCAATCAAAGATTCACACTCATCAAAACCTGGGACTATTGATAATCAAACCCAAGCTATCTCTCTTTTTGCTGCTTTCAATAATTCAAATCAGCCTAAAATCCTTAAATCTAGAAGTGTTAAGTCTAATATATAGTCTAGTAGTCATTTTCCTGCTTCCATTGACGTTTTACATAGGAAATCTGGCCACCCAAATACTCTAGCTATGAAGAGCATATTATTTGTCTGTAAAGATGCCTTTGATATCAATGAAAGTCAGATTTCCTCATTTGCAATGCTTGTCAATATGGCAAACTTCATAGACTTAATTTCAAATCAATAGAAACCAAAACTACAGAACCTTTGGAACTTCTCCACACTGATCTATGGGGACCGGCTCCCATAACCTCAAAAAATGGACACAAATATTACTTGAGCATTGTTGATGACCATACCAGGTACACCTGGATTTTTCCTTTGACAACAAAATCCCAAACCATATCCATCTTTAATCACTTCAAGATCTGCATTGAAAAGCACCTTGATAAAAAAATCAAAACAGTACAATCAGATTGGGGAGGAGAATTTAGACCACTTGAAAATCAGTTCAGAAGAGATGGAATTACCTTTAGACATCCTTGTCCTCACACACATCACCAAAATGGGAAGGTTGTGAGAAAGCACAGACATATCACCGAAACCGGTCTCACTTTGGTTGCCCAAGCCAACTTGCCTCTGTCATTCTGGTGGGAAGCTTTTGAAACATCTGTCTACTTAATAAATAGAATGCTTCCTCAGTAGAGCTACTAGTTTCTACTAAAAAGAAAACAGCAGAGTAAAAATGAAGTTGGATGCAGGAAGTTAGTTTTCATTTCTATTATCTTTTTTACTAATTAATTAGCAATCAGACATATATACCTTTACAGTTTGATCAACGTAGTTTAAAAATTTGCTAAGATGGAACGTCGGTGATGGTCTCTTCATCATGGGCGTCAGTTGTAAATGACTGTTGTGATCATCATTCTGGATATGAATTTCTTGATGCTGATGATCATCTTCAAAATATGATACACTAGTTCTTCTCCGCTGTAAACCCAATTGGCCATCATCTTCAGAATACGATACATTAGTTCCCACGCTCCCCTGCTAAAATAATAAAAAAGGGTGGTAAAAAAAATACAAAATTGGCATGACTTGTGGGCTACTGTGAATTCTCTTAAATTGCCTTCAGGTGGTTGGAATAAGGAGCTAGTGAATAATTCTTTCCCGGAGGAGACATAAGCCATTATGAGCCTTCCTCCATGTACTTCGGGTTTGGAGGATAGTCTCATTCGGTATTTCGTTAAGTATGGTAGCTTTTCAGTTTGGAGTGGGTTTTGGGTTGCTAAAGATTATGCTTCAAATCCTAGTTGCTCTGGTTTGAGCTCAATGGTTTCATGGTGGAATTTTTTCTGGCGTACGTTTTCACTTACATTATTTTAAGGTTAAGCTCTTCCTTTGAAAAGATTGTAATAACTGGATTCCCACTCTGGTAATCTAGCATCGCTTGGTACGTAATTGGAGACGTGTTGCTCGGTGTGCTTGAAAAGAGCTGAGACAATGCTGCATGATTTGTGACGATGTTCGTTACTGAAGTAGGTGCGAGCTGGGTGCTGTCTTAATAGAGGCGGAAATGTGTTGGATATGATTTTGTTTATGGATTTTGTGCTGTCTTGTACCCATAGAGTTGGCATTCAGGATTTGAAGCTTCTTTGTGTATTGTGGTGGCATGTGTTGAAATTGAAAAGTATTTAATCTAAATGTAAATTGTTTGTGAAAAGTTCTAAGTGAAAGAAACAATTGTGATTTAGAGGAGTTTCATTAATGGAGATAAAACAGAGTTCATTGCTGTGGTTTTCATTGAATAAAAGAATGATTACAAGATTCTGAATATTTGACTAAAATATGATTCACGGTCAGTCAATTAACGTCTAATTGCTAACTCTAACTCAATATAACTAACTTTTGTATTACTGTAGCTAGCTAATCTATTAACATACGTTTAACCAACTACCAACAGCTACTAACTAACTACCTCCACTATTGAGAAACACAACTCCTATCAGATAAGGTTGCAACTTTATACCCTGCATCTGACCTTATTCTATCACCATCAGCTACTGCATTAGCAACACCAGCTGTTGCATCTGTTAGTGCAAATGCTAGAGGTGTTTACAACCTTATCAGCATGTGTGGTAGCAGAGAAATTAAGTTGTTCATTCTAATGTGAGGGTTCCTGACTCTAATATTTGCGAGGGGTGAATGGGAGGAGCGAGTGATGCCCCTTTGGAAGGCGGATGTTCAAAATCAACACAGATGCTGCTTCGCGCTTTTGCGATAAGGATTCTGTTATTGGTTCGGTGATTCATGATAGTAATGGGCATGTTATGGCTTCATTGTGTCAGAATATTGATGCTAATTATCACCCACAGATTGTTGAGGCGTTGGCCATTTTAAAGGGTATTGGTTGGCTGAGAATACCGGCCTTATGCCTACTGTCCTGGAGTCGGATGCGCTATATGTGGTGAATGCTATTGTTTCGAAGGAAGTGCCTAATATAGAGGCTGGGGTTGGGATTCATGATGTTCCTTATTTGATTAGGTATGCGTGTTTGGTGTCGTTTTTGAAATGATATTTTTAAAAACTATTTTTTAAAATGGAAATCATGTTTTTAAAATGATGTTTTTAAAAATCTAATGTGTTTGGTATTGTTTTTTAAAAGTAGTTTTCTAAAACAGAAAACAATGTAAAAGTGTTCGGTTGTTTTTAAAATGGGTAAAGTAGTTGTTAAGAGGAAAAATTTATGATTTGTTTTGAAATGATGTTTTTTAAAATAGTAAAAAATAATAAAAAGTTGTTTTTAACTTTGTAACTATATATTTCAAAAAGTTTTTTGTTTTGTTTTTAAAATCAGTTTTATAAAACGTGTAAACAAACAACATTAATGTTGTTTAAAAAAAAAAAACCATTTTTAAACATGGTTCCAAACATCACTTAACATTTTTCCAATAGTGATTTTGTTCATAGATTAGCTAATAAGGTTGCTCATAGTCTAGCTAGGCTTGTCTTGCATCATGTGGGTGAGTTTGTTTGGTTGGAAGACCGTTCGTTATGCAAGGAGAGTTTGGTCAGGCTGATTACCCGATTGCTATGTAGTTTGGTTTTTATTTGAGTGAATTCTTCTTATAAAAGAATTCAAAATATATATTAAAAAATGATATCTCAATTTGTACATAATTGACAAAATAGGGTCATATATATATATGTTTTTTAAAAATAATAATTAAATATAAATGATTGTGTACATATAACCTAATTTGATGGGTTAGATATACAAATTGAGAAATTATTTTTTGACAAGTCTAAATCGTCATTTTTATGACCAAGATTCTTTGTTACGTTTTATCCACTTTTCTCTTGTCTATTTTGCTTTTACCCGCATCACCTAATCAAGTACATTACATACATGATAACAAATAAGTCAAGGTTCAGTTGACTCGATGATATTGTGAACAAGTGAGATTGAATCTAGCGTTTTCCTTGCGCAAACTAATTAATCAGCAATTTGGGTTTTAGTTTTCAATTAGAAAAATCTAATTAACACATGCATGTTTTGCATACAGAGATTCTATTTTCAAAAAAAGAAAAAACATTAGACATACCTGATCTTTAGTCTCATCTAGATCAATTGGTCCGTTTAGACCGTTGTTATTTTCTATGAAATGATCCTCCATCATCTAGATCAATGTCCTTTTTAAGTTTCAACTCTCTTTAGAGATCTTAATTGTTCGGATAAAACCAACTATTTCTTCTCCACTCCCCTGTTTTTAAGTTGCCAACACCCGGCCAGTAACTCCTTATTTGTTTTGTTAGGAAAGTGCACATGAAATACTTCTCTCATTATATATATATATATATATATATTTGTTTTTTTTTTTTTTTTTAATCCTCAATTATTTGGTCGGTCTCCTCAATGTAAACTCTTTTTTTTTTTTTTAGAAGTATACTCCATGTCAACTTGATACCACGCTTCCTCTCCAAATCTCTATGCTATATTTCACTGACCTTTGGACTGATGTAGGTATGTAGGGACGGAACTAGAAGTTTGAAGTTGAGGGTTAAAGTGCATCTAACGAATTTTCTATCGTATACGTAACGTTGACACAAACAATCAAATTAACAATACCTCCTATTTAGGTTAAACTAAAAAAGCAAGAGCATTACTATTTAGAAAATCATACACAGAAAAGATATTGAGTTTAATAAGAGTAATAATAAATCATTTAGGACAATCAAAAGAAAATGGAACAATTTCCTTACCATTTTGCATCATAGAATTTTCGTATTTCCATCCGTGCACAAACTCAAACCCACCACCCACAACTCTCAAAACAATGAAAAAACCTCACTTTGAAAGTACCCAGAAACCAAAACGGAAGAATCACAACAAAGATTTTTTTAGTATACTTTTCTTCCTTTAATCATTTAGTATTAGTCCAATCGTGAGCCCAATAATTAATATATTGGACACAAGGATCTTAATAATGCAGCACTGATAACATTTTCTGCTTTAGCTTCATTGATCGAGGTCAACATACAATATTTTTGTTCATTTTTTGGCGTGAAACCTTTTTTTTACTGATCAACTTTTTCAAACGGCCGTCAATTATGCTCACAGTTTAAAATCCCCAGTTTCCAAGATATATCATTTGAATTTCCGTACCATATCCATATCCATATCAGTAAATTTGTAACGTATTTTTATAAAATATCTATAATATTTTATATTTATATGAAATGTCAGTATGTAACTGTAAAGTGAAAAATTGATGATATTTTTCGATGCTTTTTATCTATATTTTTGTATATATTTTTAAGTTGACATCATATATTTCTATGACATCAAGGAATGAACATAAAATAGAATTTTTAAACCATTGTAACACCAAAAGTGAAGCTGTAAATTGTAAATTTGCAATAACCATTGCCTATTCATAAAATAAAAATGTCATAATACTTTCGAGAAATAAAACAAATTTAAATGCAAGAAAATCATTCACATAACATCAATATTGTATGAATCACGATGGTACATAACTACATTTACCAACACAAATTTAAAAATCTCCTCTAAATTAAAGTTGGTTGAGGCCGGGATTGATCCCTAGATCTAGATTTACTTCTATTACAATATATATATATATATATATATATATAATTAATTGAGTTATCCCCTCTGGGAAATATAAGTACATATATATTATTTTTCCTTTAATATGATATTTGAAAGACATACAATTCAATTAAAACAATTACATAAATATGAAAGACTATTGCAGGTAGTAAATATGCATATAAAATGTGTTCGAAACAAAACACAAAATCTTGTTTCAACTGCATGTTACAGAATTAAGAACATAATAAACAAAAGGTAAAGCTACAGAGTCGATATATTACTAGCTTTTCATAAAGCTAAACTAATTAACTAAAATAAAGTGTGCTTCTCTTTCGATACGTTAAAAATTTAGCAATTAACACACCATTTGCTAAGATGATCGGTGTCACAGTTAGTTTAATAGGACTCTCAAAACTATAATCAATAATTAAGACGACACACTGACCAAGAGCACAAGCCAATGCGACAATATTGTTTAAGGTAGCTAAAGACTTGCCTCTTTGTCGTCGATAATAATACCAAGTGCCCCCCCTTCTCCTCCAAGCTGGTATTTGCTGATGACGATGACCTTCATAAATGATTTGAATAAGGCATGTACCAAATAATGCATATTGAGGTTTTTGCTTAGAAGATAGCTGCGTGAAAATAGCTGACATAGATTCTAGCACAATGTTGGTGATTATAAAGATCCACTCGAAATCCATCTATACACAAAATGGAAAAAAAAAATAAAAATAAAGAAGTTAATTGTAAATTTAGTAAAAGACAAAAATCAGATCAAATCTGGCCATAAAGGTACTTAAAAGTGTACATTGTGAGATTGTATACCTTCTGACTACAACCTTTTCTTTTACCATGCACCTCCTCATCATGGATATTACCTTCTTGAACATCTATATGGGTATCATCCAATAAAAGGCAGAACGGGGTAATTCTTTGCTGCAATTATAGACTGAAATTAATTAGAGAAAAATCTATACAATTCTGTGATAAGTGAATCAAAATATGTACCCATATATTTCAATGGTTGATATGACATAAAAAATTTCCTGATCCCAAGTCCCAACCATGCATTACCACTTAGCTAGATCACCTACCAGCTGGTCTATTTCACCCTAATTAATAAGATATATATAGCTCATTGATTTGTTCGATCTTTCTTATTGGCTAGCTGCTAGTGATTAGAGCAAAATGAAACTTAAATTAATAAAATGGAAGAAATATATTCCTCCGTATGCCTGCAGGCAGTAACAACGGAAGCGGTACCCAAGTTGAGATTACAATCGGCCCCTGCTGCAGCTACAACACTTGGAGGAGAAATCATTTGAGAGGCTTCTCGTCCACTCCTTCGTTATATGAAACTAAACATATCCTTCCTCCAAGAAACGATAAATTAATTGTTCTCAGCGGACAGCGGCCATATGCCAAAATGGTCATCGTGTGGCGGCTTGTAAAACAGTTGAGGTTCTAGTTTCTACCAAAAAGAAAACAGCAGAGTAAAAATGAAGTTAGCTAATTTTCATTTCTACTAATTAATTAGCAATCAGACATACCTTAAAATTTTCATAAATTTGATAAAGCATAGGCCCTCGAAATGAGATGGATTTTAAAAATTTGGATATAAGACTGAACTTCGGTGATAGTGTCTTCATCAGGGGCGTCAGTTGTAAATGACGGTTGAGTTGATGCTGATCATCATCTTCAGAATACGATACATTACTTCTTCTCCGCCGTCGTAAGCCCAAATGGTCATCATGTGCCTTGTACTGCGCTAATGGTGTTGTAAAAGCGTTAGTTCCCACGCTCCCCTGCGAACAAAATACAAAATTGTAAGCTGTTTATTTATGCTACTTGTTAATACAATCATTATGAAATACAAGTTACAACCCTTTAAAATTTAATTTCAAATTTATCTACAACGGCCTCCTTGTGTTGCTGTCCTCGAGTCAATCTGCGGTGATTGCTATTGTTTCGAAAGAAATGCCTAATACAGAAGTTGGGGTTGTGGTTCATGAATCATGATGTTTAATTAACACATGTTTAATGTTTTGCAGACAACAAAAGTTGAGATTCTATTTAATGGGTTAAAAAAAAAACAGCAGCTAGACTACCTGATCTTTAGTCTCATCTAGATCAATTGGTCCGTTTAGACCGTTGCTTCTTTACTATGAAAGGATCCTCCATCATCTAGATCGATGTCGTTTTTAAGTTTCAACCTTCTTTAGATACCCAGACAGGGATCTTAATTGTTGGGATAATACCAACGATTTCTTCTCCTCTCCTCTCCTCTATTTGTTAGGAAAGTGCACAAATAATGCTTCTCTCTCATTATTACTTTTGCTTCTTTTTTTTTTCTTTTTTTTTAATTATCATTCTCAATTAATGGGAGAGGAAGCTGCATGCCTGCATGAGAAGAAGCTTAGAAGCTTCGTATGTCGTATCAAGTTTACTTTGTAAAGATTCATCGAAGCTTCGTAGTCCAAATGAACTTGAGAGTTTTTCTATTTGATATTTTGCCTCAAAGTGTGCATATATTCTATCAAATCTTTTATATAATTAATAGTCTATATGTAATGTATTTATATAAATTATATTGACATATACCGAATTTTGGGCAGATCAATCGGAAGATTCGGGTTGGAAGGAGGTTACCACCAAAAAAGGTAAGAAAAATAAGAAACAAGTTTCTAATATGGTTTCACCCAAAACTAGGGCTACTAAAAATAAATTAGTACATAAATGATTGTCCTTTATTGGAACTGTAGAGGTATTGCAAACAGCGACACTCAACGTACTTTGAAAGATTTTTATTCTCGTCATAAACCGAATTTTGTTTGCCTTGTTGAACCATTATGTGCATTTGATTCTATTTCTCCTACTTTTTGGCGCTCTATGGGGTTACACTTTATTGGCTCTAATGCCAGAAGTACTCCTAGTATGTGGATTTTTGGGTCTACTGCCTTTCAGAATGCTACTATTGTCCTGTCTCACTCTCAACATGTTACGATTTCTACTACTTTTTATGGGAAAGTACATCAGATCTCTTTATTTATGCCAGTGTAAACTACATCACTCATAGATCTCTTTGATTGATATTGCTGGTTCAGACATTCCATGGCTTGTTATTGGGGATTTTAACTCGGTTCTAGGAGCTCATGAGACTACTGGTAACATTTATACTATTTCCTGTGATGATTTTTCGTGCTGCTTTAACGGTCTGTGATCTTGTTGACATTGAAACGAAAGGAGTTTTTCATACCCGGATCAGTCGAGGCATGCGAGGTATGGTTCTTTCTCGTTTAGACAGAGCTGTATGTTCCCACTCATTTATGACATCTTGGTCTCAAATCGCTTGTGTTACCCTACCTATATCTCATTCAGATCATCACCCGTTATTGGTTTCTTGTTCTGCAAGTGTATCGTTAGGTCCACGGCCCTTCAGGTTTCAAAGTATGTGGGTTTCTCATCCCTCATTTCTTAATTTGGTTAGATCGGTTTGGTCATCCTATTTCACTGGAAGTGGCACTAGGATTGTTGTCCAGAAATTGAAGCTTTTGAAAGAGGCTTTAAGGAAGTAGAATTGGGAGGCGTTTGAGGATATTACATTGAATGTCACTAAGGCTAATGAGAAAGTGATGCTTATTCAGGGCAGGATTGGTTCTAAAGGCTTTTCAGATGATCTTTTTCGTCTTGAGACCGCCGCTTTAGTTGATATGGATAGTGCTTTAAAACAACAAGGAATTTTTCTGAAAGAGAAAAGTAGAGTCAGGTGGTTTGCTGAGGGTGATCGGAATTCTAAATTTGTTTACTCTCTATTGAAATGTAGAAGGGGAAACAAGACTTTTTCCTCCATTTAAATTGGTGAAAATATTTCTAATGATCCTGTGGATATTGGTGAGCATGTTTCCTATTTTTATCAGCATTTATTTTCAGATCCTGTCAATAATAGTTTAGACCTCTCTATAATTAGAGAGCATGTGCCTTCATTGGTTACTGTTGATGAAAATACTTCGATTCTCCGAGTTCCCTTTTTTGATGAAGTGAGGAATACAATTTTTGCCATGGATCCTCTGAGTGCTCCTGGTCTTGATGGTTTCTTGGGCAGATTTTATTCTCATTGTTGGGAAATTGTGGGTAATGATGTGGTTTTGGCCGTGCAGGAATTTTTTCACGCTGGTTGAGTCTTTCTGGGTTTGAAATCTAATTTCTTGGTCCTTATTCCAAAGACTCCGAACGCTCTTTTTGTCGAACAGTTTCGTCCGATTGCCCTATGTAATTTTCTGTTTAAGGTTATCACTAAAATTATTTGAAATTCCCTAGAAAGTATGTATCTATAACCTAGAGGGGGGTGAATAGGTTTTAATTCGATAGATTACCAATTTTGCGAATTAATCAATATTAACAATTTTACCCCATTCTACTTAAATACTCAATTAAATGACAACAAACATAAAACAATAACAACACGGAAAATATACGTGGAAACCTTCCAAATGGAAAAAACCACGGCCTATTTAGAGCGCCACCCTCGATCCTCAAAATCCACTATTGACTAAAAGTTTACAACATAGGTTGACCTCCCGTCTAACCCTCCAGTTACTAACCCTTTCACTCTACCCAACCGGTCTTAATAGCGATTTTGGATCACTAGCCTTGTATACTAACCACTTAGCCACAAGCTAAAACAACAATGAAGAGATAATGGCAACCTAAGTGAATATGCAAGAATATTCAATATGCAAAAATGCTAGGTCAATACATTCATGCTTATCTAGGATTAATAATGACAATTAAAGCAAATCCTAGATATCAATGTTCTAAATGCAAAGGCAAGAAGAATTAGCTAGAAGGGCAAAATCGTCCTAAATGCTAGCTATCATAAATTAATGCATCTCAACCAACAATCAATACACAAGCATGTCATAAAAGCAATTAAACATTCAAACAAGCATTTAATATGCAATCCCCCATGATTTTGTATTGAAACTATGAAGTCTAGAGCATGTAGAAGTTACCTAGTCAAGAAGAAGATGATGCTTCATGCTTGAATGATCCTAGAATTGCTCTCCATCTGTATGAGAAAATTCGTGATCATTTTGAAAGTACCCAGAAACCGAAACCGAAGAATCACAACAAAAACAGTAAAAAAAACATCTTTATCAGAATTGGACAACCACATTTGATTGGCATGATCATGTATGTTAATAAAAATGGTAATTAGTTTAATGTTGTATGGTTGAATAAGGCTTGGTCAATATTAGTTTCTTTAATCAACTCATGTATATCAGTATAAAATTCGTTTTTTGATTGCAAACTATTTGATGGCTTTGAGAATGCTTAATCCTCTGTTTTTTTTTCATCAGATGTATTTTCCCAAATATTTTGTGCCAGTTTGCAGATTTTGCTCATAAAGAGTTTCATTATGCTTCTCTTTTCATGTTACAGTAAAATTCCACAGACAGTTGTTGAACCATTTGTTATGTTGCTCTCTCCATATGCAACCTTACATGGCTGAAGAGTTGGGACACATGAATTCTTTAGCTCACAAAGTCCTATCCTGAGGTAAAAAATCTTTCTTTAGATTTATTTGTGAAGAAAGTCTAAACCATCAGTCATTTTAAGGATCTTCATTTTTTTTTTGTTCTGCTTAGATTGCAACTCTAACTTGTTGAGTTCACCGGTAAATGATGTTTAGAGCTTGTTCATAAGAGCTGCCTTGAATCTTGATGCGTAATACACTGAAAACATTTCAATTTCATCCCTTCAGATTATGCATCTCTTGAAAATAAGAGAAAACATGTGAAAGTATCCAAAAATAATAACCAAATTTTGTGTTCTATTTATCTCTAATCATCTTGAAATCGATATCATGCATAACATGAACTTGTGTTGATGGCAATGAAGAGCAAGATTGACTTGTTGTAGAGTGGTAATACTATTCACTACACATTTTCTTTGTTTGTTCTAATAATTTCGGACAAATTCTACCGATTCGAGTCATTGACAGATTAGGTTTCTCGGGATGAAAAATTCTTCAAGTATCTTGATTGGAAATCAATCAAAAGAAGAATCTACATTCCTCGAGAAGGTGTTGAGTACGCGAGAATGTCAAGGCATTTTCAGTAGTTCTCCGGACATCGTCTCCGGTTTAAAGACACAACTATGAGTTCACAATGTACACATCAACTAGTCATCTTCACTATAATTCAGTGGAACCAAAAAATATCAAGATCAAAAAAATATGTACACTCATTCATCTACTGTTTTGTTGAAGTGTGCAATGCAAGAAATTCCCTTGTATAACAATGTGCCAACATTTTCCACCCAAGAAGGAACCTTTGACCATCATTTCAATTTTTGTTGCTTTCATAGCCATAGTTTTCTTGGTGCCAACCACTCTTTCCATTCTATGGAACTAAAAGGGTTTTAGTTTTCTAATTATATCTTACCTTTTCTTTTTTTATTTTTAATAAAAACACGTTAATTCGAGGTTTAGGGTTTATAAAATTTAAATCGATTTTATATAAATTTACAATTCAGAATTTGAAAACCGGAGATATCACTTGAATCACTTTACACACATTTGTAACATCTAATTAATGCAAGTTAAATCATTCATTAAGACAAAAATTGATGTGATTAAATAATAAATCCCTTACAGTTGTAACATCTAAGTAACATAAATTAATTCATTCAATGTAAATGGATAAAATCTTAATTAATTAGATAAAAATTGAGATAATCGGTGGTATGATCATCCCTTATAAATTAATAAAGATCACACTCATTTATTATGATCGGAAGTTCAGGTCATACATCTGGAATCTCAACACACCAGAAACTTTCCCATCATAATCCCTTGAAAGACATCTTGGTCGACCTATGAATCTGTAAGATCGTAATCCCTTTGACCAACATCATTCATCACCACACCACCACACCAGAAACTTTCACAGCACGCCACGTCATCAAAATAAAGCCTTTCCTTTGAATTCTTCTCCACTCCTCCACATCACCAACTTTCAAGTCAACACGTCATGACTCAAGCCCCACCCACCGAAAACGCCACCGTTTCACCTCTCTTCTCAGCTCTCTCACAAGTATACACACTTCGAATCAAAACCCCCCCAAAAAAAAAAAAACCACTCTCCAGATTCTCTCCTCCATCTCTGCCTCGCAGTTTTTTCTTTCTCTTAAAAAAAAAAACATTTTTTTATTCCATTTTTTGTTGTATAAATACAGTGCTGTAGTTAGTTTTTTTTTTTTGGTTATGAATCTGGAGGAAGAAGTATGAATATGACGAAGAAAGCTGGACCAATAGCGGCGCGCCAGGTGATATGGTCTGGCCGGAAGCTAGCGATCGTCGTCTGCATCGCGCTCTCTCTCTTCGCGATTTTCCGTTTCCAGCTCCAGTACGACGTGTCGTATGCGGCACCTGTATATCGCCCGAGATTTCGAGTTTCTCACGATATTTTCATCGGCCGTCCTAAGATCGCCTTCCTCTTCCTTGCTCGACGTGACCTCCCTCTCGACTTCCTCTGGGGAAGCTTCTTCGAGGTCCGATAAAAAAAAAAATCTTTTTTCTTCGATTTTCAACGTTTTGTGGAATTTTTTTTTGAGCTCTGTGATGGTTTGATTGCAGAATGCTGACGTGGCGAATTTCTCGATATATGTACACTCGTCACCGGGTTTTGTGTTGGATGAGTCGACGTCGAGGTCAAAATTCTTCTACGGTCGCCAACTCAGTAATAGTATTCAGGTGATCTTCATCATCATAAATCTCTCATGAATCCTTTTTTTTTTTTCAAAAAAAAAGAAGAAGAAGAGTAATTTGTGAAAAGAATAATAATAATAAAAAAGGACTGACCTAACTGAACTAACCGAAATCCAAATTTCGCCGGTTCGGTTGATCAGTTAAAAAAGCAGAATTTGAAAAAAAAAATTGATTTTTTTTTTATAATTTTTATGTTGTGACATGATATACTAATATAGTAGCATTAAAGCTCAGGTTAATGTTACTATTTGTTTTTGAATTAATCATTGATTACAGACAAAAAAAGGAAAATTTTCTATTTTTATTGATATAATTTTGCTAGTGGAATAGGATTTGTAATGAATAGAAGGTGATTTCTTGTGAGTGAAAAATGATGTGTGTGTGTGATTGTGTCTCAGGTGGTATGGGGAGAATCCAGTATGATTGCTGCGGAGAGGTTGCTACTTGATGCTGCTTTAGAAGATCCTGCAAATCGAAGATTTGTCCTCCTCTCCGACAGGTTGTTGTTGGCCATCACTTTTGGTGTTGAGGATGATTTGATTTTATATTGGCCTATATTCATTCATGTTTTTTTTTTTTTTATCTGTATTGCAGTTGTGTACCCCTGTACAATTTTAGCTATATATACAACTATTTGATGGCTTCTACAAGGAGTTTCGTGGACAGGTAGATGGAGAGCTTTGATCCTTGAGGTGCCAAGCACTTATTTTTTTTCCGCATATAGTTCAATATAAATCGAATGTTGCATCTGGATCCGTATCTTTTAGAACTATAAAAGAAATCCTGAAGCTGATTTTTTTAATTTAATATATATTTTGTGTTTGTTTGTTTGTAGCTTTGTTGATGGAAAGGAACATCGCTACAATCCCAAAATGTCTCCTATTATACCGAAGGACAGATGGCGAAAGGGATCACAGGTTATTAATTTCATTTCTTGTTTTTGAATCCAGTGTAGAGGAGGTGGAATGCTTTAGTACTTATACTGATTTCAAATATTGTTTTGTTTTGATTTTAAGGATGCAAATCACTGTCTTGCATGGTTCACCCGAGTAAAAATGGAATTATCATCCTCAATTATGATGAGATCACTTCACAGAATCTAGAACTATAATATTTATGGTAATCGCACTAGTTTTTGTGATGGTTTGGTACTTCAATAGAAGAATAAATTATAAATCTCACCAAGTTGATTCCATTTTGAGCTCTTAATGACTCCTTGGTAACTTGTAATAGATATGCCAGATCAACCTTTTAAGCCAAAAGCTATAATCTGATTGAGAAATGTTATCCGTCCACATTAAGGAGCTCTTATTTCTGTAAATGGTTTCTTGACTTTCATAGTGAGCTTCAGCTAGTAAATTCATTGCTTGCTCAACTAGGTTCATTATGTTAGTGATAAGAGTTTTAGGTTCAGAATTTTAATGGAAATGCTGTTTATTCTCTTTTCTTGGCCTGAAGAGGAAATTTCTTCTATCGAAAATGAAATAAGCCTTACTCATCAGGACAAGTTGCTAAAATATCATCACTGTCATTATTATTATTATTTCTTTGAAGAGAAATATGCATCCGTACTACTACTTATGCTTATTCATGCTTTGATTTAATCTGTTGCAGTGGATTTCCTTAATTCGAAGTCATGCAGAAGTAATTGTGGATGATGAGATCATTTTTTCAGTCTTTAAGACACTTTGTAAGGTATGCAACAAGCATTTTCTGTCCCAATCTTGA
The DNA here is from genome assembly GCA_032871835.1 of Dipteronia dyeriana. Classification (NCBI taxonomy): domain Eukaryota; kingdom Viridiplantae; phylum Streptophyta; class Magnoliopsida; order Sapindales; family Sapindaceae; genus Dipteronia; species Dipteronia dyeriana. The sequence goes on along the minus strand of CM065300.1, from coordinate 25,760,291 downwards.
CAAAGAAATATTACCTAGTGCTTTCACCTAATTGTCACTGTTCAACTTTCATGCTATGTGGCACTGGCAACCGTTATTATTGTTTAGCTCAGTCTAGTACTCTCGATGCGATCAACTCATTATTGTCAGTTCCCCTCACTGGTTACAATATAGCAAATGTCATTATTTAAACTAAATATTTTTGTTAGCCGGGACAGTATTCTAGAGTGCATAATATATATAGTTTTTTGTGGATCATACAAGGACTTATTCCCGTCACTCATTGCAGCGACGCCCACCTCTAGATACCAGCAAGGGAAAGCTGAATCTTGTAAGTGTTATTCACTCCCAATTATATTGTGAACCTGTAGCTCACATGCCAGTCTTTATGATGTTTATCATATTTGTATTTTTCTGTCTTTAGTACTTATCTCAAAGCATAATCTGGGATATTTTAACAATTTCTTGCTTAAGTCATAAAGCAAAGACTAAAGGCCTGCATGTGATCTTTTGTGTTGTGGTTGTTTCTTTGTAACTAGAATGTTGTTTAATATTGGGAGACTTCTATAGAAAAATTCCCAAAGCTTGCGATCCATAATCTTTCTCTATAAAACAATGGACGAGTTCTTCTGACTCGGATGTAAATTCTGATTGCAGAAACAGCAAAAGCAGCACAATTGTATTCCAGATGAACACTATGTGCAGACACTCTTTGCAGTAAGCAATTATTCGTTTCATCTTCCCTTCCACTCATAATGTTCTCAGTATATTGTGGTGGTTCTTGGTATCATTTTCTTGCAATGGCACACCTCTTTAAGATTTTGTTCTCACTAGTATATCTTTAGTCTAATTGGTGCATCTTTATATTCTCTTGTAAGATGAGTGGGATTGAACATGAACTTGAACGTCGGACATTGACCTATACCCAGTGGAACCTGTCTGCAACAAAGATGGAGAACAAAGGTTGGCATCCTATGACATTCGGCTATGCAAATGCTGGTCCTCAACAAATCAAGGAAATCAAGGTTATTGTCTTACCTCATTTCTCCTGTCGGTTCTTTTCTTTTCTTTACAAGTTCTGTTTTGAAGGGAAAAAAAAAACAAACGTTAATGACCTTACTGGTTTTGTTCTTGTTTTGATCAACTGAGCAGAGTATCAACCATATTTACTATGAGACTGAGTTCCGGACAGAGTGGTGTCGTACTAATTTGACATCTGTCCCGTGCTTTCTATTTGCGAGGAAGTTTTCTCGTGGAGCTTCCATGCGCCTTTTGAGTGAGGGGGTGGTCGGCCCCTTTGACGTGGCTGCAGTATTAGGCACACCTCCCTGATCTCTGATGACTTCTTACAACACCTCTAACTCTCAACTGACCCACTTCAAGTTACGATTTGGTTTGGGCAGTCGGCTGAATCCCCTTTTACCAATGTAACACTTGATACACATACACACCAATCAAACAAGCAGGTTAGAACAGTTTTCAATAACGAGACAACCAAAAGAGAAGACAGACAGCAACTAGTTTTTAGAGACAATAATCAGAAGAAGAAGAACGAATCGTTGCTTGAGTTGAACCACCTCATCATTGCTAGCTATATGTTGTAACACGTTGATCCTGCACATTCTTTTGAGGGAATAGAAAGATACACAAAAATGTTGTAGTCAGTCGATATAATGTTTGTTTTACAATATTCTTACGGGATGCAACAGGAAATTTACCTGATATAATCTTGTACAATTTCGAATTTCGATGATGAGTTCGGATAGTTTTCATTATCTTTGGAGAAGTTGGCTTAAGAATCTATGATGCATAAATGTATTGAAAGAATTTTTATTAAATTTTCGGATCCTTAATGTTAAAGAGAACCGTCTAATTTACTTATTTACTTTGTTGCATGTACTCCTAATCTCACCCTGACCCTCTGCTTCACTAACAACATTTGTTGAAGACAATCTAAAAAATGCAGAGGAGAAAACTAGGAAAAAGTGGTCCTGATCAAGAGCAAACTGATTGACAACAGATGCTGTTCGAAGATCCCTGGAGATGCCAGAGTCGATGCCGAACACTACGTTGCCGGTGACATCTCTGTAGTAGTGGTTATCAAAAATGAATGGTGTCATGTCATTGGGCACCACTGTGAGATCTGTTAGAGGAGTTCTAGTAGGGCATTCAAGTTTCAACAGAAGTTCAAAGCTGTGGTTTATTATCTGGGAATCTGGATGTGGATCATACAATCTGTCAACTATGTTTCTGCAATGTCCAACACCAAGTGTGTGGCACCTGTGACAAGAATTACAGTGTAAGAAGGCGCTTTCGAACAAAAGCTTCGGTCCGGTGATATGATACTAAGAAACATATGCATGTCAGGACTGCCCGGTAAAACCAATTCTTATGTCAATAATATAAAGTTGGAACACCTGAAGCCCCTATATATTATTACCCAAAAGAGCAACTGATTCCTCCAGGTTCATTCCTTTAGACATGAAGATGTGAAGAAATTCATCAACTGAGATCCCTGAAGAAGGAAGATGAATGTCAGCTTGTTGGTGATTACTTGTCCTGGAATCTTTCCTTCCGAGAGGTATCTGAATTTCAGGTCCTCCTGAAAATGCCACTGATTCTCTGGCAACCAAAGCTATGATATCTGCACAAGAAACCTGCCTTGGACACTCAGCTTCCAGTACCGTCTTTATTTGTTGAATCTCTTCTCGTTTTCGGATACCGAAATTCTTAAACTATTTCAGAACCTTCAGAATCAAGCAGAATCGATGCATCACAACCCCGTATGAAAAATATGCAAACTTCAATACACATATCAATGTCTAGTTGCAATATAATCTATGTAAAGTTATAAGTGAACGTTGAGGTTCACGGACTGTCTGCATTAGTGAATTTTCGATAGATATTCATTTTTTTCCCAGTAAATGAAAATAAAAAAGATGTGTATAATCAATCATCTGGACTTGGCAGTCATGAAACAAGAGCCTACGAAAAGCAGCAGGTTATGAAGGATCTGTGAAGATAATGGTTGAGACGCTTCTAAGTTTGAACATGAATAATTGTAGTAGTCATAATCAAGCTGATAATGATCAGCTTCACTTACTCCGATTGTTCAAGAGACCCCCACCATCAATGCTGCTAAAAGAAGCCAAAAGACAAGAAGTTTCCATTCTGCCTGTCATTTTTTCTAACACTTTCTTACAAGTGGAGCAGATCTTGTAATATTTATTGTACACATGTTGGCTGCAACGGACATATATATATATATATGGGGTCCCTTCAGTGCACTGTTCCTCTCTCTCTCTCTCTCTCTCTCTCTCTCTCTCTCTCTATATATATATATATATATATATATATGTGTGTGTGTATATATGTGGATGTGGTCCTATAAGCAACTACTTTAATATGACAAATAGTGGTGTGAAGATAAGGCAGGCCAAGCCAGGCCATTACTTAACTGTTGACAGAAAACTTATAGGACCACATCCACATGAACCAGAAACCCTATTATTTATTTATTTAGAGCTATGCTAAGGCCAACAATCTCTAGAACAAATGTTTACAAATTAGTTATATTGAATTTGACTAAACATGTAAGTAATCTAAGTTAACTTTTAACAATGGGTACAGTTATATCTCTAACGACAAGGGTATCGTTGTACCGGTCACTACAAGTTTTTTTTTTTTTTCCAGCTTACTGGAATGCCACAAATTAGTAGGTTGATGAGAAAATTGTAGGTAGATTCGATCAAGGCCATCATCAAGTCTTGGTCCACAAAAACATTTTTGTAATATAAATTGGATGTAACAACACTTAGTTAGATGCATGTGGTGTTTGATGAGTTATAAATTGTCGAAATTAAACACAATAGCTTTGTCTTGTCTTTTTCGACCAACTCCTAGAACTGTAGTTTCATAAGGATCTTGTCTTCATGTTGTATGCAGAGAGGAAGATGGGCATGAAATGGGAAATGATAAGTAATAGAGACTGTAAACAGAGAAAATTAAGCTGTCTTGAAACAACCAGGAAGCATCTATATTTGTATGATCAATAGTTTTGACAGAAAAATGATGTAACTGCGCAAATTCATTGAAGAATGAAACCAAAGTTTGCAAAGAAAACCAGGCCATTAACATGTATGTGCAAGTAAACCCCACAACTTGATCGACAAATCCATAATTGTACTTTATCTTCCAGCTACAACACGACTCTTGTCAAGATTTCAACCTGGAATCTGTTGATGGAAGTGCAGATGGGTCTGTAATTTCAGCTAACTCGTGATATAATGTGAATTTTGAGCCGGTTTAGGACTAGAGACCCAAGAATTTCGATGAGAACAGTAATCTGTCAAACTGCTGTAGTTGAATGCAAGTTGATGTCACTCTGTTAAGATTTCAAGCCATAGACACGATTCTGTCTCTGCAAGCATACCAATTGCTTTTGATTTCCATTCGTAATCATAGACCGAAGTTCCATATGTCCATTGACATAACAAGCATCAATGAATATTCCAATCATACACTGATATACATAGGCCAAGTTGTATTTTTATCTTCGGATGCATCATTCACTTGACTGATGGTGGAATTGATGTCCTTTTTTCGGTTTATTCCTCATTTCTCCAGTCAAAGTTGTCAGCATAAATAATATTTCTTCAAACTGGGGATGTGAACTATGATCCATAAAAAACGTTGTGATCACCCTGTGTAGTTCAATAAAACTGCAGCCGGGGAGTTTTCTCAGGCCAAGAGACCTCATTAGTGTCCACGCCTCACCCACACTGTTCCATCTATCCTGTGAAGCATAGCAGTGTGCTAGTTGAACATAGTTTCCGGCATTTTCAGGCCTCAACATGAGAACATCTTTGGAAATAATATCACCAAGTTCCGTGTTATCACTTGCCCAACAAGCATTGAGTAGTATGCCTAATACATCTACTGATGGTTCCAAGAAATTCCTCTTATAGAAGTCATATGCCTCTTCTACCTTTCTGGCTCTACAAAGAGTATCAATCACACAAGCACGATGTTCAAGTTTAGGTTCCATCCCAAAATCTCTCGTCATTGATTGGAATATGCTCAAACCCTGATGAACAAGCCCGTTGTGACTACAAGCAGAGAGAACAGCAAGGAAAATCACATGGTTTGGTTCAAACCCGGTCTGCAGAAACTCCGAATACATCTTCAAAGCAGTCTCCCCTTTGCCATGTGAACCATATCCAGCTATAATCGTGCTCCATGATGCCAAATCGTGCTGTGACATTCCATCGAAACACTTCTGCGCAGCATGTAAGTCGCCACATTTACAGTACATGTCAACCAGAGCTGTATCAACGACGATACATGGTCTTAGACAATCCCTGATCACAAAGTTGTGTATCCACTTCCCCTGGTGAAGTGCGCCAGTGGATGCGCAGGCTTGGAGAAGGGAGACAACAGATACAGAGTTAGGTCTCTGAAAGGTCGTAATCATCTCATTGAAGAGAAACAAGGCCTTCGATAATTGGCCGTTTTGAGCATATCCTGTAATTATTGCATTCCAAGAAACTAAATCCCTTTCGCCCATCCTATCAAAAACGGCGCAACTTCGCTCCAATCGACCACATTTTGCGTACATGGTAACAAGAGAGTTATGAGCTGGGATGTCCAATGTAATTTCTTGCCTCATTATGTATCCATGAATCGAGGTTCCTAAATCGAAGGAACCAAGTTGTGCACAAGCTGCAAGAACACTAGCTATAGTGGCGGCAGATGGCTCCTTCCTTGATTTCAACATCTCACAGAACACAAACAATGCCTTATCTGCACAATCATTCTGCACAAGCCCAGATATCATCACGGTCCACAGAATCACATCCTTATCTTGTATCCTTTCGAAAATCTGAAAGGCAACATCAGCATTCCCACACTTCAAATACATAAGTACAACTGACGTTAAAACATGTACGTCCAAGTTAAATCCACATATTACAATCTGTCCATGCACCAGCTTTGCCAATTGAAGATCACTCTCCACATTTGCAGACACCAGACACCCGAATGTTTGCTGGTCAGGTTCTACACCTTCAATTCTCATCCTATACAAAAGCTGCAATATTTCTCTAACATTACCAACCTGAGCATACCTCGAAATCAAAGAATTCCACGAAATTAAATCCCGTTTATCCATCGATTCAAATAATTCCCTCGCATCCTTCACATTCCCACATTTACCATACACATAAATCATAGAATTAACCAAAGCTACGTCGATTGCGAAACCATACAAAACCACACAACAATGCACACACTGCACACGTTTCAGCTCAAAAACCTCACAAACCATCCCTAACAAAGTCACCACACTTGGCTCAACTCCATCGAATCTCATCTCATTAAACATGTAAAATGACATGTTGACATCTCCGGAACGCGAGTAGCACCCAATGATTGCCGTCCAAGGAACCACGTCTCTCTCAGGCATCAAGTCGAAAACTTGGCGTGCATATTTCGTGTGACCGAGTTTCGCATACAAGTTGATCAGAGAAGATGAAATATAAGGATCCGAACACAACCCATTAACGATAATGTGTTGGTGCAGTGAAATGCCAAGCGAAAAGTGGTTCAGAGAAGTGAAATATTTCAGGAGGGTAGTGAAATTGTGAGTGTCTGGTGACGTGGTGTTGGACATGAACATCGAGGAATATGTTAAAAGGACTTGAGAATTTGAACTTTGAGAAGAGAATCGGTTTGTGAGTGAATTGAATGACTTTAATTTGAGCTTGCTCATAGTTCAAGCTTTGGTTTCAATCACTGAACTGGTCTTTTGTAAACTGTTTGGATTTTATGGTTCCTTTTTTGCCATTTGTGAGGCCTTGAAAAGCTCTGGTTTTGGCGTCATATTCACATATTGAAATGCACCTAAACAAACCCAAATCATATAAACATCGCATCAACATATTTGTAAATCAAATGTATTTTTATTTGCAAAGCCAGCGAGTATTATTGATCTATACTAATGGTACATCAAAACATGAATAAATGTGTCGGCGGCAATGGAATTAAGCTCGGATTTAATTTTTCTTTGGATATTCCCTTGCCCCGAATATTGTGGATCCGATTCTGACGTTGGTGCTGCCCATTTCAATCTGCAGAAACCAGCAAAGTTTGTAAACAGCTGCACAACTCTTGAGTAAGCATTTCATATCAACAAGGAAAACTTTAATAGCTCAGCTGATGCAACGCGCTCTGGACAAAAATCAATAGTGCACAAATAACTTCTCTCTGTTTACTTTTAAATACTTATTGTAAGGCATTGTAATTCTTAAATAATTTCATTTTCATGACAGTGAAAGATTTTGTAACTAGTGTGAAAAGCAGGGGAGTCCTTACAGCTAGCTCAAAGTCTCCAGACATGCCCATCGATAGTTCACATTGCTCTTCAGGAATTCCAAGTGCCTCGCAGACCTCACTTCTGCATTTTGCTAAGGTCTAATTATACGACACAAAATTATATCAGACATCCGACATAGCAGAAAGCGCATTAAATGAATGAAACGCGAGGAAAAAGGAGATGAAGTACAATCAGCCAATCACCTTGAAATTCTCCGGGGTTGATGTATAATCCGGCATCCCTATCGTCATTAAGCCACGGAACTCAAGGTTTGGACAGTCTTGACTAACATACTTAGCAAGTTCTACACATCCTGAGGGTTCAACACCATATTTTGCTGCAGCAGAGATCAAACAACAGATCAGAACTGTTATTAAAAAGCGAAGAAAAAAGAAAAAGAGCACCAAGTCTTGTGAATAGCTCCAAATTTGAAATGACTTACATTCTTCTCCACTGGTATTCACTTGAACATAGATCTTCAAAGGCTTTCTTCCAATGCTTGCAACCATACGATCAAGACGATCCGCAATCTGCAGAACAGAATACGGTGAAAGAAAACAAAACATAAGGCAATGCATCAATTTAAAGCCTTGTCAAGGAGCTCGTTTGAATATACGATACACCACTCTTAAGTATGTCGTTTGTTTTGCACTTGAGTGTTTAAAACTTGAACAAAAGAGTGAATAAAGAAAACCAGGAAATTCGTATCTTACATTGGTCTCAAGAAATCAAAGTTAAATTACTAGGAAAAAATATTTACCTTCTTGTCATCTACACTTTCTACAGTCGCAAGGTTGGGTACACCAGCTGCACAACAAAACAGATGATTCGTAAATCAGATCATCATATCTGTATTTTCATTCTCTAAACCAACAAGAGAAAATATACAACGGACAAGTTACGCCTCACAACAGCTGCAACACTTCTTCATAAGTCACCTTCCTAAACAAGAATGAAAATCTAACGATTTACATTCAAATCAAGGGGGGAAAAGAAGCGAAAGAGAGAGCAAGCAGACTTTTCTAGTACCAAATAACAGCAAATTATCTCAAAAATTCAGCAGGAAACTCGAAACCAGGACATACATTATAACAACCGTAAGAGCAGAGTATTATTCAATCCAAACAAACACGGAAAATACTAATCTTCACTACTGGTTTCAATTACAAGAACCGATGATTCACTTCCATCTCTCTAATTGCACACAATTTACTCAACAGAGATTATCCAACTAGTTAATATTCTGACAAATTGTTAGAAATTCATTCTTTTTCGCGACATCAGCTGCTCAAATGCCATGTCAAATGTGGAAAAAGAAGCGAAAGAGAGAGCAAGCGGACTGCGGACTTTTCTATAACCTAATAACAGTAAATTATCTAAAAAAACCGGCAGGAAACTCGAAACCAAGACATACATAGTAAACACCGTAAGGGAGGAGTAAATTCAATCCAAACAAAAGCAAAAAATCCTAATCGTAATTTGTAACTACTGGTTTCGATTACAAGAACGGATAAATTCGCTTCCATCTCTCTAATTGCATACAATTAACTCAACAGAGATTAACCAACTTGTTAAGTACATATCTGAAAAACAGTTAAAAATTCATTCTTTTTTTGTAAAATCGGCTGCTTAAATGCCATGTCAAATGTGGAAAAAGCTTGTCAATCCTAATAGTAACTACTGATTTCAATTACAAGAACCAATAAATTTGCTTCCATTTCTCTATGCACACAATTTACTCAACAGAGAATAACCAACTAGTTACATTTCTGACAAATTGTTAAAAAATCATTCTTTTTTCGCGATATCAGCTGCTCAAATGCCATGTCAAATGAGGAAAAATCTTGCCAATCAACTACATTATGATTGTGAAATTGAATGAAAAATAAAATAAAATAAAAAATAGGGTCCTCAATATTACCCAGTAAAGGTTTCACTTTATTGCTCTGTAAATTCCCAATGAAACTCCATTCTATATCCTCTGGAAGCTGCACTTTCAAAAGCCACCTCACACGACAAAAAATTCTCCATAAAAAAAGACAACACAACATAAAAGTTCACATTTATATATATTGAAAATATAAAAAGGGGGTTTACCTGAGAAGCTTTCTCGACAAGCTCCTGGACGTAATTTTCGCCGAAAGATCGGTGGCCGGCATCGTAGACTTTGTGGATGAGAGAGACCGGTTTGGTCTTGCTGACAGCGACGATTCGGATCCGGTCAGAGGCGCGACCTGACCTCTCGGCAGCTTGGTGGACTCTCTGGATGACGGAACGAAGCGCCGCCGCTGCGACGCCGTCTGTGATGGCGGAGGAGGCTGCCATCGTTTTCTATTTCTTCGTCTCTTCTTTCTGGTTCCAGATTATTCACTTAACGACTCGAACCGCTAGTTTTCAGTGTCAAAACGGTGCGTTTTGTTGCTAATTGCTTTTGATAAATGTTATTCGATTTTTTTTTTAATTTAATTTGATGAATAATAAAATTATATTATTCAATTATTTTTTTGTAAGTTGTGTAATCTTGTGTGCATCATTGTACATAATATATACATTATTGGAAATATAGAAAAGAAAAAAAACTATCAATTTATTATATATGGAATCAATAATATTAATCAGATCAATAATTTATTTAGTCCGTAAACAATTAATTGAATAAAAAGAAAATTCAAGAGAAAAATTGTACATATTATTATTGTTGAATTCTATACTTGATGATCCATCTAAAAACCTCTAATGCTAGAGCAATTAAAGCCAAAATTGCTAGTACTCCTACATAAACCCATTTCCATTTGTCAGAATGGTTTTGATGGGTAGCTCCTTGGAAAATATTGGCTATGATTAGAGCAATCAATGCATACCCCATAATTTTATGGTATATCACCCAACACTTGCGGAATTCGTCTCTTATTCTTGGGTGCACGAAAACCGCTAACATCTAAGTAATATGAAAAGAGTAATATTCGATCAATCGATACAGATAAAATAGAACACTTATAGTTTAAGGGTTCTTTAAACGGATTAATTGGCTTACTTGTATGGTTGAGAATGTGAATACAAGGATGCTGAGGATGCGATGTGTTTTGAGAGTGTATTGCTTGGAAGAGTTTCCAAGCCACAATCCAATGCCCCAACCAAGTGTACCAAGAAGATATCCTGAACTTTGACACAAAATGTGAAGAGGGTACCATTCATCATATAATTCCAATTTTCTCAAGTATCTTGCAATAATCGCCCCAACTGGCAAGAGAGTCCCCCATCCTATGATGTTTAGAATCCCATGAGCCTATTGAAAACGACATTGTAACGTTATCAAAACATAAAATTCGTATGTATCGTTTTTATTAATCAGGATATATATATACGTAACATATGTTGAACTTACATTTCTAACCAGTTGATGTTTGTGATGCCGGAGCAGGGTCTGGCCCTTCCATGGTCTTAGATTTGTTGCAACTCCAGTGTCGGTGCTTTCAAGAGAAGTTGTAGTGTTAAATTTTCTTGTCATTTTCATAGCCTCCTGATCATCATGATCATGAATATTGAGCGGTGGCGATAATGATGATGATGATGAAGATGAAGAGACAGCAATAACAGAAGGGAGAGGCAAGATCAAACTGATGAGGAGGATAACAAGACAATAAGGATCATGACAAGTCATGATATATATTATAATTTCTGAGTAAAACAATGTCAATTCTGTTCCAACGTGATCCAACGGTTGATTTACGATTTGCTTTATAGTTAGAGAAAAAAATAAACAAAGAGAAATGTGATTGTGATGTTGAACTTTTCAGGAAGTTTATGATGCAACAGAAACACACACTAGCTACTAGCTAGTTTTCATAGTGATTCTAAAACCAAAAATTTATTTTAGGAGGTTGAACGGTGGTAAAACCTAACTAATTTACACCTTAAGGTTGTGAGTTTGAGTTTTCCCTATAAAACCCCGAACAATTGTAATATTTCAAAAACAAATAAAACTTTTAAAGAATATGAATTATGCTAAGAGTGTACGTTAATGTAATGTTACATAGTATTAAAACATCTTCGATTTAAGAGTGACTTGTAACAAAAAAATATGTTGTATAGGATTAATGGACGTTCTGTTAATAAATCATTTTATGATATAGCTATATTCAATCTCAAACTGACGTGATAAAAAAAATTAGATATTGACAATATGACCGTCTACTTTCAGACAGTCTATTGATTTAACAACTATTTAAAATTGACATTAATTTTTTTTATCTATTTTTAATAAATAAATAAAAAAAACAAAAGAACACGTCATTAAAAAAAATTATGTTTTAAATAAAAACGTTAAAGACCAATTTTTAAATTGATTGTATATTAAGTATATTTTTATAGAGTAATACTAGAAGTTATAAAAAATTTTCTTAAATTTTATTTTAAATGATACGGTACATGAAATGTTAACATCTTATAAATCATAGATTTTGTAATAAAATTTTTAAAAAAAATTTAAAACGTTACTCATTTTTATATTACTGAGAAAATAAACACCTGTAATTATTACCATGTAAACTATCATCGGTGTATTTTAAATACCGACCAGAGCCTTTAAAAAGATACATAGCGACAACAGAATATGTTCTTTTCTTATCAAACTAATTAACCGGGGAATCATGTCTGTCTTGCTTTTTTTTTAGTCAAATATTTCTGTCTTGCTTTGATGGTATTATATTTGTACAATCGGATATTATTCTGATTATCTTTATCTCTTTTCTTTTTCCTAATTACTGGACCTGCAGCTTTTTTTTTCCTCCACCTTTTGATAATTATAAATTTAATTAATGTGCCATAATTTGTGTGCTATTCACACTGGATCTAATTAATCATAAGTCATGTATAGCCGTATAGGTTAAAGGAGTATATATAAAAAGGTTGAATGATATATAAGATCACCATTCATGTAAAATTTGGATGATTAAGGAGACCATCAATGTTTATATTTTAAACCCAATTAAAGAAACTTTTCATTAAATATAAATCAAACCTCTCATATTAATGTGTGTGATATTCAAAGCCAAAATGTTATTACAAAAAAAAACAAACAAAAAAACAAAAAAAAAAGACCTTCTTCGTACATCTACAAACTATTAATTACACATGCATTTTTATTATGTTTCTTCCTATAAATTTGTTTTTTGATTATTATTTTTTAAGTCGGTCAGGTCTATAATTCGTAGGATCCAGCGAAATCAACCATTATAACTCTATAAGCAGAATTTAAAAAGTAAATCCTATTATAGAGGAGAGTCCCTCTGTACTTTATGATTTTATTGATAAAGATGAGACTTGAAACCCTATTACGGATATAAAAGTGCCTAATCATTTGAGTTATGAGTAAATATGTGATCCATAATACCTTATTTTACTTACAAGATTAGTAAAAATCTAATTCAATGTTTCATATTCCCACTCTTAAATTTTCTATTTCCTTCCCTCAAAACACTAGCTAGCAAGCCAATTGAAAAGTACCCCATTCAAGGCCTGGTGATTTGGGTACCAAGATCCAAGCTATTATTCATTAATGTCCAATACACTTTACAGTTGAGATACAGAATCCAGTGTGGAGAAGGAGAACCCAACTTTTCTTCACATCTAATCAATTGATATTTCTTCTTAAAATTATAGAAATTCAGTGATTTCTAAGTAGTCTATTGAATTACGACCACACAAACAAAAAGCATATTATAACTTGTACATTAATTCAAATTTTCCATTACAATTCGTCAACTCTCTCCAACCATATATGCCAACAATTCCCTATACATATATTTAACCAAAATCTCTAATCAAAAATCATATCCCCATATCAATAATTTTATTGATCAACTCTTCATGAAGATGCTACCAATAACACTCCTCTTTGCACTAACAATGGCATTTTTGGCAGCCGTAAGCCCGAACGTCGTTGTTTACGACAAAAACTTGAATTCGTGAAACGAGCTGGAAATGGGTCAGAAGGAATCAATGACTGCTACTACTACTTCTTTGAGAGGGGTGAGCCTGTTGCTAGCGCAGCAAAACTTGATAGCAAACATGACATGTGACAAGTTCCCGCACGTTTGCCGTCAGGTGAAGAGCATCCCGCCGGTGCCGGATTGCTGCAAGAAGAAATGTGTTAATGTGAATAGCGATCGACTCAACTGTGGAATGTGTGGGTACAAGTGCAAGTACACTGAAATATGTTGCAAAGGCAAGTATGTGAATGACTCGTTTGATAAATCAAACTGTGGTGGGTGCAACAAGAAGTGCAAAAAAGGAGAGTTTTGTGTTTATGGAATGTGCAATTATGCATGAAATTTCATGGTTTCATTTTTACACAATCTGTGAACATATATCAATTATTATTATTGTATATATAAAAATAAATTAATATGCAATAGTACTTCAAAGAATATATGCATTTGTTTGTTTGGTTTCGATTTTCGGTAGGTTAATATCATACGAAATAAGTTTTAATGGGATAGACGTTCCACGTAATTTAAATTGACATTCAATAAAATCATGCATTTATCATTTTAAAAAAAAATCATGCATTTATGTATGAACTATTGTCCAACTTTTATTAATAACACCACTTTCTTGAAATTTATGTGGCCAGATTAAATCTAACTCCAATATGGTTGGAGAAACTACTAAGACAACAAATAATTAGTTTTCATTAGTCCTGAGCTTTCAAAAATTATATAATTTTTTAAATTATACATTAAGTATGTGTCGATCTTTTGTTTGGGATCTACACAAATCAAACAATATAACTATATAAGTCAGATAGCTTCTTTAACAAACAATAAAGAGACTCACCAAATTTATTTGACGTTAATTAATCTTTCTTGCCAAGAACAATATGGAGGTAGAGATACGCAAACAACTCAATTAAAAATTGGTGTTATGTGTCGTTTAACTAGTTTTTATCAAATTATTATTATTATTATTAGGGTAGTGTTAACCTAGGCAGAGAATAAAGGATCATGATCCTCTCCTTACCTCATCTTTTTTTTTCAAAAATATGTGATTGGTTGTAGACTTGTCGGCGGTTTTGGTTCTGGAGGAACCTGAACCGGTTTCGGATCCGCTGGTTCCTACGGTCCGGTTTTTTTTCCTTCTTATATAAAATATTACATATATGTAAAGGTAATTTTTTTTAAAAAAAAAATTACCCTTGAGCTGCAGGCTAAAGCAGTTAAACAGATTAAAAAAAAAACAGATTTGTTGGAACCGTCTGATTCGAACCAGATCGGAACCGCCGGTTCAGTTCCGGTTTGAACCGGACGGTTCCAATAAATCTGGAATCGGAATCGGAACCGGAACATTCCCAAACAGTTCGGTTTCGGTTTCGGTTTCTGTTTCGGTTTACTACGGTTCGGTTAATCGGTTGGACCGAACCGCCAACATGTGTAATTGATTGTTGATAAATTGTGAATCATATATTAACCATTCATTTATCGCAATACTTATATGTTATGAGATTAAGTGATACGATGATGAGGTGAGAAGAGGATTTTGATCTCATAATAAAACACTATAAAATGAATATCAGATATTACATTTATTGTCTTTAATCATAATAAATGCAGAAACAAGAAAACAAACAAAGTTTGACTTTCTTTAAATAGTATTTTATTATGTGCCATATCCTTCTTTTTCTTCTTCTTATTATTATTATTATTATTATTATTATTATTATTATTATTTACAATTACAACGACCTATATTTAAGATAATATCGATTTAAATTAACGTCATTTACAGCTAAAATCCCATGTTGAGCAATGGTACTTTATCAGCAATCCATTAGCAAGTGAAATTCAATGTCCATAGATTCAATTCAATACATTAATTTGCTTATATATGTAGCTAGGTCAACTCACAACATGTGCTTATCAATTATAGGGAAGGTACATATCATCAAAATTGTTGCTTCATCTAGCAAAATACAATCAAACAATTAATACTTGAATTACTTCTAGTCTTCTACTCCTAGTTTTTTTAGTCCATTTTTACTCACCCCCTTGAAGGAGGGTGATCATTACCCCTCCTATATGGATGATATGTGTCCATAGAGGGGATAAATTTATCTTAACACTATCATATTCTAGGATAAATTTATCATTTTCTAAATACATATAATTCATACGGGAGGAAATAATGTTTACCGCCATAAAAGGATAAATAGAAGTGAACTTTAGTTTTTTCCTTAATATAGAATATATTATAGGTGTTAAATGGGCCAAGCGGCCTGAACACGGCCGTCAAACCGAGGGGTAGGATTGCGCCCAATCTTCGTGGTTGGATAGGTTTGGTTTGACTATCAAATCACCTGAATACAAATGGTCAGCTTGACAGCAGAGTCCGGTTTTAACTTTTAAAGAATGAAAAACAAATCAATAGTATTAACAAAACAAATTAAAGCTTCATGGGTCTCGCCAAACAAGGCTAATGGACATGGAATGACCTCACAAAATATTTTAACGTTTGGTTCGTACCCAGCCTTCAAATCCAATTGGACATTAAAGTTACGGTCTAGTCAGATCTGTATGACCCTTCTAGAGTTTTTTTTCTATCGGAACGCATTGATAGAATTATATAAAAATATTGAATATAAATCACTCATTTATAAAATAGTTTTGACAAATATACACATATTAAGTTAAAAGTATGTAAAATGAATGATTCACATTCAATGTCCTTGTATAATTCATCAGTGCGTACTTATATGAAAATTTTCGTATATATATATAAAAATTTTCACCGCACTAATTATAACTATATCAATCCCGATGCATGTGAGTTATTAGATTCAAGTATTTTGACTTAGTCAACATTAAAGTAGTTGGATTTAAGACTCACATGCATTGTATTGATGTATTTACATCATTGCACACTGGGGTGAGGTGTACGAGACTGTAATATATTAAAATATATCAGTGTATTATATATGGTTATAAATTATTGATAAACACTGACAAGTGTATACAGACTGAGTCAAAATAATTAAATCTAATGGTTCATATATAAAACACTAATATATAATTATCAGTAATTACTGAGGAGAAAAGTGTCCTATATATTATAAATTAGTAACTTTCTTGTAATGAAAATTCCATACATAATGGTCGATAAATACCGGTAGCTATTAGATTGCTTCCTATATTTATTGGATTACTACAATCTAATAACTATCGATAGCTATCAACGATTCCGTACATAATTTTCTACACTTGAAATTTTTTAAATACATATTTATTTATTTATTTATTTATTTATTTATAATCCGAACGCAGCTAATACAAACACGATCAAAACATAGATTTTTGAGAGATTGTGTGCAAAATCTTATCTCATGATCCAAAAATCAACCTTCATTCGGGGAATTCGCTTTGGATTTGTCATTTGTAGGGCATGGATCTTGTCAAAGGCTGCATTAATGCAGGATAGCCAAACCTTGCCCGAAATAATAATATTCTAACTTGTACAAATGTGATTAACATTATTATTAAAAATAAAAACTAAAAAGTCAAAACATATACAATACAACAGTGAGAGACGTGAAGGCAAGATTCAAGAAGCTGATTGTTTTGTGTTATCTATATACAGTATATATATCTTTAAGAGAATTAATAAAAGTGCTTTTGTATATATCAAAAAATAAAAGTGCTTCTGTGAGTGATTTCAAACCAAATTCTTGAGGAAAAACATTGAAAAGAAAGCTAGCCAACGTATCCTTTCTTTGACATGACTCAACAAATTTTATTTTTTCAAGTATGTTTTCTTTTTATTGAATTATTTGAACAAAGAAAAGAAAAACTATAACATTGAGACTAAATCAAAGGTGTATTCATTGAGATTAAAATCGTTCGGATTGACATTTCATTCATTTTTTTTTAAGAAACATTTCATTGAATTAATAAATTAAGTATATATACAATTTATGGTGTCATTGACTGGAACCAGAAAAATTGTGTCTTTTGAAATATTGAATTAATAAATTAAAAGTTAAAAATTCGATTAATTGAGGATAAATTGATGGATTGACACCTTACATTATTCTTCAAATGCTGTATGAGTCAAGTTTTCTAATAAGGAAATTACATGTGCATTTTCAATGTGTAACCTGAAAGATAATTGATTCTTATATATATTCGGGGAATTATTTCTTATATGCTTTGGTTCTTCTCCTTTATCCCGATTTATTTTTGACATGTGATTGATCAAATTGAGCCTAACTTCCATTGATTTACCTGACAAAGACCTTCTTTTATGGAAAAAACAAATCTTGTTCATTTTTTCTCCATTTAATTTCTATAAATACCTTCTCATTATACAACATTTTCTTCAACCAAGCATTGCATTAATTCTTGATAAAAAAAAAAATCTCTTTGTGTATCTCTCATACAATGGAGTACTCATCTAAAACCCTAATTATCATATTGATTGCAACATTATTAATGGCATTTACCATTTCAGTGTATTCCAATGAAACTCCCTTGCCCGAAAGAGAGGAACGTCCCTACTCGAATAATAACATTCTCCGTCGCTTCCTTGCAGATGATCCCCGAGCTACTGCTACGGTGGCTTGTGACAAGTACCCTAGAGTCTGTCGTGCCAAGGGCAGCTCTGGGCCAAATTGCTGCAACAAAAAATGTGTGGATGTTTCGACCGACAAACTCAACTGCGGTAAATGTGGCAGCAGGTGCAACTACTCACAAATGTGTTGCCAAGGCAAGTGTGTGAACACCTCAGTCAATGCGAAACATTGTGGCCGCTGCAACAACTCTTGCAAGAAGGGAAGTTCTTGTGCTTATGGGCTGTGCAGCTATGCTAATTAGTTAATTTTCAAGTTCAAATGTTTGCGTAACTCTTTAAAATAAGCTATTTGTTTTCATATCCATAGTTAGATTGTATTCCTTGTTTGGTTGGGATTTGATATCTGAATTAGAATATATTAAGAATATCATTGTTGCGGATTCTGATAGTATCAATTGATTTATTTCATAATTATGTCTAATAAAAATTATTGTTTTATGTTATCATAAAAAAATTTTGCCGCTTTGTTTTGTGTTATAGTACGGTTATATATTTGAGCGGTGTTATTGACACACCCACTACTGAACTATTATCATTCCATTTTAAAAATTATTTAGTATTTTTTTTCTTTGTCAAATTACTTAAATAGCATACAATTTTTATTAAAAAGAATACTGTACAAAATAAAACTAATAAAACCCCATTTTTCTTATTTCAAAACCCTAATAACATATATTATTTGAAATCATTGAATGTTTACTATTTTCGTTTATACATTTTTTTTTCCAGATCTCAATCTTATATTTTCCATATTTAGTATCACTTTCTTTATTTCAAAACCATAATGACATAGATTATTTCAAATCATTGAATGTTTACTATTTTTTTTTTTTCAGATCTCAATCTCATATTTCCCATGTTTAGTATTTTTTTGCATTATATTGTTCCACATGTTTCTTTTGTTTTTCTTTTCAAATTTCAGATTCATGTTTGTTATTTAGAGTTTTTATGCATTCAATTATATGTATTCACACCAAGAATCACAACCAAGAAAACATAATCTCTAACGAAATGAAACCACACCGAAATCTTAATTCAATCGCTAAAAAAAATCATGAAATGATCAATATCACACTCAAAATCTACCACCAACAATTCAATCGATTACAGAAAGAAAAAAAAAACCGTTTAATAAGGATGACTTTCCCATGATAATTAGAAAAAAAAAATATGGATATGAGAAAACCGTATATAAATATTAAAAAAGAGTAAATTTTTTTTTGAAAAGATACATAGTGTATTAAGTTTGAAAATATATAAAATGATAATTTAGAAAATAAATTAAAAAATTTAATAAAATCATTTAATTTTATATAATTAAATTAAAATTTTAGAAGTTGGAATTTAAATAATTCAGTAGCGTGTCTCGAGAGCACCTATATTTACTCTTGATTTGACTTGAATGACAGTTGGGTCCTTGAGAAATTCAAGTTTACTGGTTCAGATGATGACAATGATAAATAGATAGATACGGAAAAAAAAATCTATAAAAAAGTCTGTCATCTATATTCATTTTAATCGTCTCATATTCATTTTCATTCAGTTTTAAATCTTGATTGGACCAAGAAAAATATTAACATTTTCAATAATATAGTTTTCTAACTATGACAAATAAATTCATATATCTATAGAAATTATCCTTTGAATTAAATTTACTATATTACAAAAAAAAATCATATTTAAAATTCGTTGAAATTAATTAGATTCGTTTTTTTAAAAGGGAAATAGCCATTTCTGACCATATGATTAATGGGTTTCTAATTTTACTCCTAATTAGTGTTTTTATTGTATTTACTGAACAATTCACTGAACAAACCAATTTACCTCTGTCATTTTCTATTTATTTATATTTTTATAATTAATTTCTTCAAAATAAAACGTTTTAAAAATATTATTGGAAAACCTCCGATGAAGGTCTCACAAACCTCTAATGGAGGTTGCTCATGCCTTCAATGGAGGTATGTGTGACCTCTAGGGATGACAATAAAATTCGAACTCGTGGGACATGTCCGAACCCAACCTGTTTGGAACGGGTTTTGGAAACCTGTGGGATCTGTTCGAACCCAACCTGCTTGGAACGGGTTTGGAGGGGGTGTGAAATTACGACTCGTGAACCTGTAAACCCGTATAGTATAAACCTAACGAGTTTGGGTGTGAGTTTGGATTGAGAAAATAAATTTATGAGTGAACCGCGAACCCGTTTATATAAAAATTATATAATATTTATTATTTAAAATATAATAAATTTAAACTTCAATAAAAAAAAAAACTTTTAACTATATAGGGAATAAAATGTAAACATTTCACTCCTTCTAAATTGTAATTCTCAACATATATATATATATATATAGCTAATCACTTTTGTTTTTTCAATGTGAGACTTTTAAGTCCCACATTGGAAAAACAAGAGTCTATATATAATGTGTTTTGCCTCTTAAAACTCTTTTTTGAACTAAGAAATATACTTGAAATGAGTTAAAATTTTAACTATATTAAACGTTTATAGTTTTTGAAATTACAATTTTCATATATTTAAATAATATATAAATATTTTTCTAAAAAAAAGTTGGCAGGTTTGTGGGTTCGTGGGTTTGACCCGTGGACCCGCTTGTTTCATGGGTTTGTTGGTGGGTTTGGGTTTCCTCCAAACCCACGGGTAAAACCCAAACTCAAACCCGTTGATTTTCGTGGGTTCGTGAGCATGTTTGAATGATACAAAATGTCATCGATTCGGGTTTGGATTTTGACAAACCCGCTCGAACCCGACCCATTGTCATTCCTAACGACCTCCAATAGAGGTTTCGACCTCCATCAAAAGTTGCCTAGACCTTCATTGGAGGTCTGTGTGACCTCCGGTATAGGTTTGGGCGACCTCCAATGGAGATCACTTGCCGCATAATTTTAAAAAAAAAAAATTGGGAAGAAGGAGATAAACACACTAGATTAACACACATTGAGATTTAAACATAATAGAAATTAAACTAGTTGTGTGTTTAATTGAAAAAACTGATGTGTTTAATTGAAGAAGATCGCTAATGTGTTTAATTGAACAATATTGTTGGTGTATTAATTGAAAGACACTGATGAGTTTAAGTGATGAAATTTGAAAAAAGAAATTGCTAGTGTGCTTAAATGGTTTAATTGAAGAACATTGGTGTGTTAAATTGAAGAACACTGATGAGTTAAATCAAAGAATTTGAAAAGAAAACAAATCCAGGATCAAGGTTCTTCTTCTTCAAATTAAAAAGTTTTTTTGGTAAAAAAAAATGTATTTTTATTTTAAAAGTATTCTTATATTTTCAATGGAAAATTGGATAAAAATAATTAAAACATTAATGCCGGGTAAATGAAAACTCTACTAATCATAAGGATAATTTCAATTTTAAACCTTTTTTAAAAGTCGGTGTATATTGATTAATTAAGGAGAAAACGGCGACTTCCACCGGATCCTTGATTCCCAAGTTGATTCACAATTTTTTAAGTTATGTTTAACTATGGTCAACTCTAGGGATGAGATAATAAAATATACTAACAATGGTCAAATGGAAAAGAAACAGTCAAACTCTTTATTGAATGCTTTTATAACGGTTTTATATGATGTAATAATAACAAGAGAAATAATTGGGGAAACGAAGAAGATTTTTGTGACTTTTTGTGTGGAAAAATTGAACAAGAAGAACATAATATAGTGTGAACATAAAACGGTGGGATACTGGGATCAAATAAGTTTCGTTTTATTAGTCTTCCGATGTCCATCATACTCTGATAGAATTTATGGAAAAATGAAGGAAAATACTATGGAAATGATGGGTGTGGGTGAGGGAGAAGGTTTGGATACTAGAGTATTAAGTTGAGAGGTTAGTGCATGTAATTTTATTCAAAATCGTGGTAAACAAGGATGAGAAACGAGAAACGAGTCAAATTGATAAAGATTTTTTAGAGTATAGATGGAGAAAATGGCCTTATGCTGTAATATATGTACTCTTCATCTAAAAAAATTATATTTATTCATTTTTATCGTATCAAATCAAGTTTTAAATCTTGATTGATTGGACCAAGGAAATTATTAACAATTTGATCACCAAATAGTTTTCTAAATTCTAACTACAAAAAATAAAGTCAATAATAATTCGATTTGTTTTGAAATGAAGCATATTAATATCTACAGAAATCATCCTTCAAAAAGATTCAAATTTACTATATTACAACAAAACCATCAATGAATTTAAAATTCTTTGAAATCAAGGTTCGCATTTTTTAAAAGTAGGTCGACTACGTTAACCAGTTAATGTTTGACCTGCTTCTCTCAGGCTTCGAAGGTACCAGAATGGCGCGCATCCATGCAGGACCTTATTATTATGAAACGGGGAAAGGGCTTTCTTATAGAGGTTGAGTAAGGGGTAAGGGGGGAGACTTTGCGTTGATTCAGCGCTTGCTGCTTAGGGTGATAGCGGAGCCCTCTCCAATGCTCCTGTTTAGCCTGTTCCGATCTTCCTCAACGGTTGAGGACAAATTCGAAGAGAGGGGAAGAGACAGAGACGGTTGCTAACCAGATCTTCCAACCTCTTTTTTGCCTTTCTGCTCTCGCCTGCTACTGTAACTGAAGTCGGAACTCTTTTTTAAGCTCTTTTTAGTTAGCTTCAGAGTAAAGACCACCAATTACTGCTCTTCCCGACAATACACTATCTGCTCCAGGGGGTGGGAGCTTCCGCCTCTTTCCCCCAACCATTGGCTAGCGCTCATCTCCAGCTCTGTTTCCAGCCTTTCTATTCGCCTGCCTCTACTCATGCGGGACCTCCCCCCGAGAATGGAAGTGCCGCCGCGGGCCGGGGCTCTGCGCTCTTTCTTTCTGTGTGGATCCTGATAGAGATCTGCGACGAGCCATCCGGGCGACGGACGAACCGCATCAAATAAAGTCGGGTTTGTCGGATAAAGACAGACATTCAAATACTCAAGCATGCTCATGCTGGGGAAGGGGACGCTTACTGCACTGCTTCTTCTGTCTAGGCAGGTACAGCTAGTCCGTGAACAGCCCACCATCGCACGGCTGGCCTGCCAGCGGTAGTGGGAATTCTCCCGTTCCCTGGTCAAAGACTTGGTTGGATGCCGCTTTCTATGATGTAATAATAAGTTAATAACAAGTGAAATAATTGGGAAAAAAATAAGAAGATTCTTGGGACTTTTTGTCTGAAAAAATTGAACAAGAAGAATATAATATAGTGTGGGATCATTAGAGATGTACATTTTTTGTCCGGGTCCCCATCTCTATTTGGGGATTTTCTTTTTTAGGAAATAAAATAGAGAAATGGGAGGGGGGAATGAGGATGAAAATCATCCCCAAATTGAGATGGGGATGGGGATGAGGGGACCCCTCCCTATTCCCATTTTTCCATTTTCCCATTTTTCCATTTTTCCCCACAATTATATTGAAATATGGATAAAGATGAGATCCCCCACCCCCATTTTCCCATTTTCCATTTTCCTATTTCCCTATTATTTCCAAACATATATAAATATAATCATAATATATATTTTTAATTATAATATATATTTTTATTTGTAATGTATTAATAGATTTTATTTTGTATTTGTAATGAAATGTTAGTTCTTTTTTTTGGTTTAATTTGTAATTGTAATGAAATGTTTACTTTTTTTTAGGTGCATATATAAACCCGTTCCACCTAAGTTGGGAGGTTTATTTTATATTTATAATGGAATATTGGTTTTTTTTTTCTTTTTAAGTCAAATATCTCTGTCCTGCTTTGATGGTATTATATTTGTACGATGGGATATTATTCTGATTATCTTTAGCTCTTTTCTTTTTCCTAAGTACTGGACCTGCAGCTTTTTTTTTCCACCACCTTTTGATAATTATAAATTTAATTAATCAATAATTAATGTGCCATAGTTTGTGTGCTATTCACACTAGATCTAATTAATCATAAGTCATGTATAGCCGTATAGGTTAAAGGAGTATATATAAAAAGGTTGAATGATATATAAGATCATCATTCATGTAAAATTTGGATGATTTAGGGGACCATCAATGTTTTTATTCTAAACCCAATTAAAGAAAATTTTCAATAAATATAAATCAAACCTCTCATATTGATGTGTGTGATATTCAAAGCCAAAATGTTATTACCAAAAAACAAAAAAAAAAAACCTTCTCCATACATCTACAAACTATTAATTACATATGCATTTTTATTATGTTTCTTCTTATAAATTTGTTTTCTGATTATTATTTTTTAAATCGGTCGGGTCTATAGTTTTTAGGATCCACCTAAATCAACCGTTATATCTCTATAAGCACAATTTAGAAAGTAAATTCTATTATAAAGGAAAGTCCCTCCACACTTTGTGATTTTATAGATAAAGATAAGACTCGAAACCTTATTACATATATAAAAGTGTCTAATCATTTGAGCAATGAGTAAATATATGATCCATAATACCTTATTTAACCTACAAGATTAGTAAAAATCCAATTCAATGTTTCATATTCCCACGCTTAAATTTTCTATTTCCTTCCCTCAAAACACTAGCTAGCAAGCCAATTGAAAAGTACCCCATTCAAGGCCTGGTGATTTGGGTACCAAGATCCAAGCTATTATTCATTAATGTCCAATACACTTTACAGTTGAGATACAGAATCCAGTGTGGAGAAGGAGAACCCAACTTTTCTTCACATCCAATCAACTGATATTTCTTTTTAAAATTATAGAAATTCAGTTTTTTTTGTAAGTAGTTTATTGAATTAAGACCACACAAGCAAAAAGCATATTATAACCTGTACATTAATTCAAATTTTCCATTACAATTCGTCAACTCTCTCCAACCATATATGCCAACAATTCCCTATACATATATTTAACCAAAATCTCCAATCAAAAATCATATCCCCATATCAATAATATTATTGATCAACTCTTCATGAAGATGCTACCAATAACTCTCCTCTTTGCACAACAATGGCATTTTTGGCAACCGTAAGCCCGAATGTCGTTGTTTACTACAAAAACTTGAATTCACGAAACGAGCTGGAAATGGATCAGAAGGAATCAATTACTACTACTAGTACTTCTTTGAGAGGGGTGAGCCGGTTGCTAGCGCAGCAAAACTTGATAGCAAACATGACATGTGACAAGTTCCCGCACGTTTGCCGTCAGGTGAAGAGCATCCCGCCGGTGCAGGATTGCTGCAAGAAGAAATGTGTTAATGTGAATAGCGATCGACTCAACTGTGGAATGTGTGGGTACAAGTGCAAGTACACTGAAATCTGTTGCAAAGGCAAGTGTGTGAATGACTCGTTTGATAAATCAAACTGTGGTGGGTGCAACAAGAAGTGCAAAAAAGGAGAGTTTTGTGTTTATGGAATGTGCAATTATGCATGAAATTTCATGGTTTCATTTTTACACAATCTGTGAACATATATCAATTATTATTATTATTATTATTATTATTATATATATATATAATTATTATGCAATAGTACTTCAAAGAATATGTGCATTTGTTTGATTCTTTTCGATTTCAGTAGAACAATATCACGTGAAATAAGTTTTAATGGGATAGACATACCACGTGATTTAAATTGACATTCAATAAAATCATGCATTCATCATCTTAAAAAAAAAATCATGCATTTATGTATGAACTATTGTCCAACTTTTATTAATAACACCACTTTCTTGAAATTTATGGGGCCAGATTAAATCTAACCCCAATGTGGTTTGAGCAACTAATAAGACAACAAATAATTAGTTTTCGTTAGTCCTGAGCTTTCAAAAAATATATAATTTTTTAAATTATACATCAAGTATATGTCGATCTTTTGTTTGGGATCTAAAAAATCAAACAATATAAGCCAGATAGCTGCTTTAAAAAACAATAAAGAGACTCACTAAATTCATTTGACGTTAATTAATCTTTCTTGCCAAGATCAATATGGAGGTAGAGATACGCAAACAGATCAATTAAAAATTGGTGTTATATGTAGATTAACTCGTTTTTATCAAATTATTATTATTATTATTATTATTATTATTATTAGGATAGTGTTAACTTGGACAGACGATAAAGGACCATAATCCTCTCCTCACCTCATATTTTTTCCTTTTTTAAGATATATGATTGGTTGTCGATAAAGTGTAAATCACATCTTAACCATTTATTTATTGTTAGGAATAACAATGAGGCGGGTTCGTGGCAAGGTGACATTCCCCACACTCCACCCCATTTATTTTTTGAAAACTCATCCCCTCATAAACCCCTACCTTAGATGGAGCGGGTTGGAGCGGGTTGGGGCGGGACGGGGTACAACGGGGAGTAGGAATGACAATAGATCGGGTTAGGGCGGGTTTAGCAAAATCCAAACCCAAACCCACGATAATTTGTATCATCCAAACCCACCTACGAACCCACGTAAATAAATGGGTTCGGGTTCGGGTTTCACCCACGGGTTTGGAGGAAACCCAACCCGCCCATGAACCCCTGAAACAATAGGGTCCACCGGTTAAACCCACGAACCCGCAAACCCGCCAATTCTTTTTTAGAAAAATATTTATATATTATTTAAATATATGAAAATTGTAATTTCAAAGACTATAAACGTTTAATATAGTTAAAATTTTAACTCATTTCAAATATATTTCTTAGTTCAAACAAGAGTCATAGGAGGCAAAACATACACATACATAACTATATATATATATATATATATATATATATATATATGAGAGTTGAGAATTACAACTTAGAATGAGAGAAATGATTACATTTTATTCTCTATATAGTTAAAAGTGTTTTTTATTGGAGTTTATATTTATTCTATTTTAAATAATAAATATTATATAATTTTTATTTAAACGGGTTCGCGGGTTCACGGGTTCGATGGTCACCCATGGGTTTATTTTCTCAATCCAAACCCACACTCAACCCCGTTGGGTTTTTACTATAAGGGTTCGTGGGTTCATGGTTCGTAATTTCGTCCCCCAAATCCGCTCAAAGCGGGTTGGGTTTTATTGGCATCCCTAACGGGGAGTGCTTTCTCAATCCCCACCCATTTACCCAATTTATATTTTTTTTTATTTATTAAAATTACAAATATATAACCATTGAATATGATAAAATATATAAAGTATTAAATAATTCGATGAAACTATTAAAAAAAATATCTCGTAAACATAATTCTCACAAGTAAATTTAATCATTCTCAAACATAAACATAAAG
The DNA here is from genome assembly GCA_032871835.1 of Dipteronia dyeriana. Classification (NCBI taxonomy): domain Eukaryota; kingdom Viridiplantae; phylum Streptophyta; class Magnoliopsida; order Sapindales; family Sapindaceae; genus Dipteronia; species Dipteronia dyeriana. The sequence continues at coordinate 25,733,085 of CM065300.1, read as the reverse complement.
TATGAAGTCAAAATATTCGAAATTCGTAACGTTAATCATCTAATAGTTGCATCTATTCCTCTTGTTCTCTGTTCGTAATATCAACTTCATCTGGCATATCCTCAAGATGTTGACACCCACTAACATGGTTCCTGCAACATTCCGAACCAACAAAAAAATTTGTATTCAATCTGATTTGAATATCAATAACTTAATATGATTTAATATGCACGATTTATTTTACCTTATTAAAATCTGGTTCTTCAAGAGATGTGGAACGCTCAGCTATAGTAGAAGAATATTAAGATAATCATAAGATAAAAAAAACTTATATATTTGAGGTTGAAGCTTAAATGGTGAACTTTGAGTTGTTTGAGGAATAAAGACTTAGAGTTACAGTTAACGGCTAGGGTTTTTTTAATAGTATTTTGTATTGTCGCTTTATGTTAAATAATGGTAAAATATGTAAATTTAAGGTTAATGTATTTATATATATTTCCTTTTTTTAGATATATTTATTTTATTTAAAACTATGTAGTTTAACTAAATATTATTTTAAGCGGGACAGGGTGGGGAGTATAAAACTCATCCCTGCCATATACCCATTACGGTTTAGATTATCTATCTCCATCTCCACCCCATCTCTACTAAATTGAAACTCATCCACACACCAAAAATGCGGGTCCCTGTGGATAATTTTACCATCCCTATTTATTATAATGTTTATATATCATGAGATTAAGTGAACTGATGAGGATGTGAGAAGAGGATCTTGATCCGAGGATAAAAAACTTTAAAATGAATACTAGATACTATATTTATTGTCTTTAATCACAATAAATACAGAAACAAGAAAATAAAATCAATTTGGTTTTTCCCTATATAGTGTTTTATTATGTGCCCATATTCTTATTATTTATTATTATTATTATTATTGGCTAATTAGCACAGATACCCCCCAGACTATACCCCGATTCATATGTTGCCTCCTAAATTAATTATTTAGACACTAAACCCCCTGAACTATCAGAAATTAGTAAATGTGGATGAAAACCTAACGTCATCCATTGTTCTTTCATGGTAAATTACAATAAGCACCCTTAATATATACATAATTGTATAAAATCGAAAAAAATATAATAATATGACATAAATACCCCTCTTACCAAATTTTTTAAAATTATATTATAAAAATAAAAATTTAAAATTTAAAATTGAAAGATTGGTTAAATAATAATAAAATTATGAACTTTTTGATAAAGAAAAATAAATAAATAGAGAAATGAAAATATTAAATTGATTTATTTTTTTAAATTATCTTTTTTATATATTTAAATATCCCTAAATATAAAACTCAGATGAATATATAAACTATCTTTTTTTATTTAAATATCTCTAAATATTACTTGTTCGTTTACAATAATAAGGTTATTAATAATGTAAGAAATAAAAATAAAAAATTAAATAATAATAATAATAAAATAAATAATAAATAATAATGATAATAATTTAAATACCTTATACTTTTTTTTCACCATTATCATTTTTATTTAAATATCCATAAATATCACTTGTTCAATTACAATAATAATAGTATTGATAATGTCGAAACAAAAATAAAAAATGAAATGATAATAATAATGGTGATAATAATTAAAAAATAAAAATAATATAATAATACTAATAAAATAATAAAATAATAGTAATGGTAATAATAATAATAATAATAATAATAATAATAAAGATGATGATGATGATAATAATAATAATAATAATAAAGATACGAATTTTTAATTATTATCACCATTATTATAATCATTTCATTTTTGTTTTTGTTTTTGACATTATTAATACCCTTATTATTGTAATTGAACAAGTGATATTTAGGGATATTTAAATAAAATTGATAATGGGGAAAAAAATATAAGGTATTTAAATTATTATCATTATTATCATTATTATTATTATTTATTAATGTTTATTATTATTATTATTATTATTATTATTATTTAATTATTTAATTTTTATTTTTTAAATTATTAATAACCTTGTTATTGTAAACGAAAAAGTAATATTTAGAGATATTTAAATAAAAAAAATATAGTTTAAATGATATTTCATATTAAATAATTTATATATTCTTATGGGTTTTATATTTAGGGATATTTAAATATATAAAAATAATAATTTATTTTTTAAAAATCAATTTAATTTTTTCATTCTCTATTTATTTATTTTTCTTTATCAAAAAGTTCAGAATTTTATTATTATTTAACCAATCTTTCAATTTTAAATTTTAAATTTTTATTTTTAAAATAAATTTTTAAAAATTTGGTAAAAATGTATTTATGTCATATTATTATATTTTTTCGATTTTATACAATTATGTATATAATAAGGGTGCTTATTGTAATTTACCATGACAGAACAGTGGATGACGTTAGGTTTTTATCCACTTTTACCAATTTTCGATAGTTCAGGAGTTTAGTGTGTAAAAAATTAATTCATAAGGCAACATGCGAATCGGGATAAAGTCTGGGGGGTATCTGTGCTAATTAGCCTTATTATTATTTGCAATTACAACAAATCATATCTAAGATATTATCGGTTTGAATTAGCCTCATTTATCACCGAAGTCCGTGTTGAGCGATGGTACTTTATCAACAATCCATTAGCAAGTGAAATTCAATGTCCATAGATTCAATTCAATGCATTAATATGCTTGATCCTTGGAATACCCTCCTAGTAAGGTCAAACCACAACATGTGCTTATCAATTACAGGGAAGGTACATGGCATCAAAATTGTTGCTTCATCTAGCAAAATACAATCAAACAATTAATACATGAATTACTTTTATTCCTAATTTTTTCCTTTAATTATATATATGTATATTAGAGATGTTAAATGGTTTAAACGGACTGAACGAGAGAGTTTTGGATGCATCTGATGCACAGTGACACTACCTTGTCAGCAATTCTACACCCAAGTCTTAGTCGGCCTGAACACGGCTGTCAAACCGAGGGGTAGGATTGCGTCCAATCTTCGTGGTTGGTTGGGTCTGGTTTGACTATCTGATCACCTGAATCCAAATGGTCAGACTTGAGAGCAAAGTCGGGTTTTAAAGAATGAAAAACAAATTAAAGCTTGACGGGTCTGGCAAGCCCGCTACAAACAAGGCTAATGGACAGGGAGTGACCTCACAAAATATTTTAATGTTTGGTTCGTACCCGGCCTTCAAATCCAATTGGACTTTAAAGTTATGGTCCAGTCTGATCCGCTTGACTCTTCTAGAGTCCTTCTCCCATGAGTACGTATTGATAAAATTATATAAGGATATTGAATATAAGTCACTCATTTATAAAAAGAGTTTTGAAAATAATATATATATATCAAGTTAAAGTATGTAAAATAAATGACTCACATTCGATATCATTATATAATTTCATCAGTGCGTACTTATGTGAAAACTTTCGTATATATTTTCACATCAATGCTCACTGATATGACTACATCAGTATCAATGCATGTGAGTTATTAGATTCAAGTATTTTGACTTAGTCAACATTAAAGTAGTTGGATCTAAGACTCATGCATTGTATTGATGTATTTACATCGGTGCACTCTAAGGTGAACGAGATTGTATATATATTCTTTTTCTCTTCGGTTGATATAAAATACACCAGTGCATTGAATGTGAGTCATAAATTATGGATAATCACTGACAAGTGTATGCAGACTAAGTATATATATATAATCTTTTTCTCTTCGGTTGATATAAAATACACAAATGCATTGAATGTGGGTCATAGATTATGGATAATCACTGACAAGTGTATGCAGACTAAGTTAAAACAATTCAATCTAATGATCTACATGTAAGACACTAATATATATTTATCAGTGTGTAATGAAGAGAAAAATTTCCTATATATGTAGTAACTTTCCGGTATAGAAAATTCCGATGTGATCGTCGATAGCTACTTGTAGCTATTATATTACTTCTTGTATTTATTGGATTACTACAATCCAATAACTACCGGTAGCTATCAACGATTCCGTATGAGATTTTCAACACTTTTTTTTTTCAATATATGTATTTATTTATTTGTAATCCGAACGCGGCAAATACAAACATGAAAACCTAGATTTTCGAGAGATTGTGAGCAAAATCGTATCTCATGATCCAAAAATCAACCTTATTTCGAGGAATTTGCTTTGGATTTGTCATTTGTAGGGTGTGGATCTTGTCAAAGGAAGCATTAATGCAGGGTAGCCAAACCTTGCCTGAAATAATAATATTCTAACTAATCACATTATTATTAAAAAATAAAGACTAAAAAGTCAAAACATATACAATACAACGGTTTGGGTTTATCGGGACCGTCACATTGAGGACTGTATCGTTTTAGCTTCTAGCAGTGTGAATGTGTTGCATAAGAAGTGTTATAGAGGCAATTTGACCATGAAGATAGATATCCACAAAGCTTTCGATACTTTGGATTGGTATTTTCTTCATAGAGTTCTTCAAACTTTTGGGCTTTCTCCAGTTTTTATGGATTTGATTGACTGCATCCTAAGATCTTCGAGGCTTTCGGTGTTGATCAATGGGTTTCCAGAGGGTTATTTTCATTGTTCTAGAGGGGTTCGTTAGAGTAACCCTCTATCTCTTCTCTTATTTGGTATTGCGGAAGATTTCCTTAGTAGGCTGATGTCGAGGATGATGGATTTATCTCAATTATTGTCTATTTCTTCTTCGAGGGGATTTTCTGCTCCTACTCATTTGTTTTATGCAGATGATGTTCTGATTTTTTACAGAGACACGGTTCGTAATTAAAATGATATGACACGTGAGTTGACATCACCACACAAAACATGAGATGATGTGCATACATGTTTATATTCGATCATGATCATGAAAATGAAATAAATAAATGAAATGAATTACAACTATTGATTACACTTATCAACAGAAAAATAATAAGTCAAATGATAGTTATTCACATGTTTTTCTTATAATTTAAATTTATCATCACAATATCAACACAAATAAATTATATTAGCAACCAATAAATTTTTAAAAATTAATTGAAATAAAAATATAAAATTTTATTAGGGATGAAAAAAATTATTAAAATTGGTTGGGGGTATGGTAATAAATAAAATTAATTAAAACCTATTTTTAGGAAATAGATAAAATAACTATATATATTTATATTAAATAATAAAAGGTAAATATATATTATAAAAAATATATACACTAAATGTATAATGGGATTTCATGAAAATAATCACTTACTATATCATTTGGATTGAAATTTGGATTTAATTTTTGGATCGATTAACATTAGTGTAATTTAAATTGGCCTATGGTCCTTATGGAAATAGTGAGTCTTTATTTATTAATAGCATGGAAAGTCGATTTTTTTTTTTATTACATGGACCTTTAATTTTACTTATGTTAAATAGGTTGATTTTTAATACTATTATGCAATTAAGTAGGAAGGAAGGAGGAGTTCAATGAATATATTTTCATTTGACTTCAATTAAATACGTGGACTATTAATATTTAGATGAGCATGAAAAAAAATAATATCAAAGCTGTTATATATAAATAGCAGTGTTAACATGTACAAGGGTACATATTAAGATACTATAAAAGGAAAAATTAATACTGTATTAATATACAAATAACACAATAAACATATTTTAACTTTATATTTATAGTGTCTTAATATGTGTTTTAACATCACATGTTAATACTTACTATATATAAATTAAGGCTATTTTAGTATATTACATAGATTTGAGCGGATTAAAAAAAGAGTGGTGTTATTGACACACCCATCACTGAACTATTTATGTCTCACTTTTTAAATTATTTCGTTTTTTTTCTTTCATCAAATTATTTAAATAGACATACAATTTTTATTATAAAAATCTTGTAATCTTGTACAAACTAAAACTAATAAAACCCCACTTTTTTTATTTAAAAACCTTAGTGACAAATATTATTTCAAATCATTTAATGTTTACTATTTTTATTTATATTTTCTTTCAGATCTCAATTTCACGTTTCCTATATTTTGTATTTATTGATTTATTACGACTTTTGTTTATATTTTCTTTTAGATCTCAATATCATGATTACCATGTTTGATTAGTATTTATTGATTTTATTGTTTCACATATTTGTTTTATTTTTCTTCTCAAATTTCAGATCCATGTTTGCTACTTTTTTTTTCTTTCGGTTTATTTTATTTCAGATCTTTCAAGTATACTATAATATGTATCATTTTTTTGTAGTTTTTATTCTGAATATTTCAAAATTAGTTTAATGTTATATATATATATATATATATATATATATATATATATATATATATATAAATAAATAACGAAATCGTATCAAGAAAGCCTAATATCTGACAAAACGAAATCACACCGAAATTCTAACTCAATCGTTTATAAAAAAACCCATCATCGATTAATATCATATTCACAATCTACCACCAATAATCCAACCGAGAAATAAGAAAAAACAAGTCATACGAATAGATATGATAACAATAACTATAAAAAAATGACTTTTTACCGCGGATAAATCCGTGGCAAAATCCATGACAAAAGACTTTTACTACGGATTTTGGGTGTTGCAAATACAGCCGTGGTAAATTTTGTTACCACATATGTAGATGTGGCAAAAGGTGTTTTTACAGCGGCAAAAACCTATTGCAAAGTTTGTTTTCTGTATTTGCAGCAGCAACCATCCGCTGCAAAAACTGCTAGTAAATTTTTATGCTATTTTTAAAATAATTTTTTTTCTTATTTTAATTTTTTTCCAAGATAATAAAATAGAAAAGTAAAAACATCTAATAAAATAAAATATCGGAATCATGAAACAGTTTTTTTTTTCCTTTTATTTCCACTCAACAAATTTGCATTACATATTTAATCTAGCTTTACAAGTATTCTTCCTCTTTCTATTACAATAAATAAACCCAAATTATTCTTCAAAAAAAGTCTAAACTACAAATGAAGTGAACACAATTACATATCACAATAATGTCCCAAACACTCTAAATCTTCAACCTTCTACTTCTAATTCTTCAAACTTTTACAGCCACCATTCTTCAACACTCCATACATAACCTGTAAAATTACAAATGAACAATTTGAAAAATAATTCAATATATGCAATCATTAATATAATTACAAACACAAATCAATGCCACTAAAGTATGATAACTCGTAAAATTACAAATGAACAATTTGAAAAATAATTCAATATATGCAATCATTAATATAATTTACAAACACAAATCAATGCCACTAAAGTATAATAACTCCTAATTAATTAATATCAAACGAAACAAGCATGATTTATGTATATTACATTACATAAAATTATTCACTAATGCACATTGTGGAGGATTAAATCAAATAAGTCAATTTTACATGCATAAAATAACTTAAATGGTATACTTCTAATCTTCTTAATTTAAATGAAATGAAGTGAATTAAATTTTGATCTCCTCTCAAATCCAAACACAAATCGATGCCACTAAAGTATAATAACTCCTAATTAATTAATATCAAACGAAACAAGCATGATTTATGTATATTACATTACATAAAATTATTCACTAATGCACATTGTGGAGGATTAAATCAAATAAGTCAATTTTACATGCATAAAATAACTTAAATGGTATACTTCTAATCTTCTTAATTTAAATGAAATGAAGTGAATTAAATTTTGATCTCCTCTCAAATCCAACCCCCCCTCCTCTGGTTTCCTCTCATCTCATTTCTTCTACAGTTTCCCCTATTTCCTCTAAATTCATGTCTTCCAAACCCTAATTTTCTACCGAGTTTTTTTTATGATATTTGTCCAACTTCAAAAGATTTGTAGGATTTTATTACATCTGAAAGTGCACAGTCGGTCGATAATTATAATTGTAAGAGAGTTATTTAAGTTTTCTAATTTCTCAAAAACTTAAATAGCGATTGAATACCTTATTGCAGTAGTTAAATAAAAATATAATAACTGCAGTGCTACTGCTCCTATATGAAAACCACCTCTGTGCTATTTAAAAGCTTTTGATTGAGGAAAAAAACAAATAAAATGAGCAACCTTGTAAACAACATCAAATACAACTTTTATGTAAATCTCAATAGCTAGATGAAGATCGTGGTTCACAGTTAACACAACATCAAAACAAGTGTGAATAATGTATATTCTACACAATTCATATTAGAATGGTTAAATTCTGTTTTATAATTTTATCAAGAATCAACATTGTATATTCTACACAGAAAAAAGAAATTTAAGTTTAGAAAGAGACATAATTAAAACTCACTGGATTTATTCTAACCCTGGTGCGACCAATACAAGGTCAAGTAATAATGCTCAAACTTCATGTCAATCAACAACTTTGAATGAGTAGAACCCCACAATTTACACTACTGCACAGAATTTAGAATGCAATGATAGAGGGTGTTTACAAAATTTAAATCACCATTTCATAGCTTTCAAGTTCTCTCTCTTTGAGTCAATTGTCTATGAGACATTTTATCAAACACTTTGTTCTTAGTGTATTTATTTTTTCATAAAAGAACACTCACAAAGACACAAACAAGCGTATATATTAGAGAGGCAGAGAAAGAGCAAGCAAAAAGCTAATTGCACTAACTTATCAATCTCAAACAAGCTAAAACCTACACAACCCCATTATGATATCACCACATTATGAATAAACCTATGAAGCTAGTCACAGATTCCTCACAATCCTATCAGTAAGACAGTAACCACAACATAATTGAAGTAATTAAACTCTGCCGATTTCCAAAATGAAAAAAAGAAAAACTGCAAATTCCATTGATTGCAAACCTTTAATTAGGTAATCAGTAAACTATGAAACGATTGTTTAAAAATAAGGACCAATTGAAGAAGGATTGAAGAACCTCTAATCAAATGAACCTCAGAAGAATTGAAGACCAAAAGTAAATTGAAAACTTTATAAAATTGCAGGAAGCCGTAAAGCTGAATCAAGAAAACAAACCTTCGAAGAATCCCTCGCAATCATTTGAAGTTTCATAAACCAGGTTCTCCTTTCCTGGATAGTTTTCATATAACAAAAGGAAAAAAAAAGTACAACAACAGATAAGACTATCACATCGAGGGCCAGAATTAGAGAGAAATAAAGACTATCACCTCTGATATTGACAAGCGACTGTGAGGCCATACACGAACGCCGAAGACGAGATCTAGAGACGAGCACTGAGGATGAGCGCCGGAGTTAAAAATATGTTGAAATTACACTTACAATTCACGAAACCACGACGAACTCCGTTCCGACGAGCGACCAAGGAGTCGAGGAAATGGAAATGCTACCACTCCACCTCACGCCACAGTCACACATAAATAAAACCCTACAAATCCGAATCAGTAAAAGCAAATTGCAGATTTGATAGTGATAAAGAGACAAATCTATAAATATGTACAATGAGAAGTCAATTGAAAATCTAAAGAATGAATTAAAAGATTCACAGATGAGCTGATCGAAATCTCTAAAAAAAATTAGGATTCGACGACGGGCTTTGGTAGATTTTCGATTTCAGAAGTCGTCTTTAGTCTGGCTTGTAGGACCACCCTTTTTTTTTTATTTTTTTTTATTTAGGTTACAAGTTGTGAAATCCGTGGTAAATGAGTGTGGCTAACAGGCTGCCATATCTAGAGATGACATTTTTATCCGGGGTTCCAATTTCTTGTATCCCTATTTTATTTGGGGATTTTTTTTGGGGGGAAAATTGAGAAATGGGGGGAATAGGTATGGGGATGGGGGAATCCCTCCCCATCTCCATTTCTCCATTTTTTTCATTTTTCCCACAATTATATTGAAATGGGGATGAGGACGAGATCCCCCACCCCCATTTCTCTATTTTTCCAAAACATATATAAATATAATTTTAATATATATTATTAATTATAATATATATTTGTATTTGTAATATATTAATGGGTTTTATTTTGTATTTCTAATGGAATGTTTGTTTTTTTAATTAAATTTATAATTTTTAGTTAAATGGCGAAATGGAAAAACGGAAAAAACGGAAAAACAGAGAAATACGAAAAAAAAAATGGAGAAAATGGAGAAAATGGGAAAATAGGGATGGGATGGGGATGGGGATGGGGATGGGGATGGATATACCTCCCCCCAAAATTTCCTATCCCCATTTTTCCCAAATGGGGAAATGGGGGGTGGAGATGGGGGAAGGGTATAGAAAGTGTGGATGAGGATGGAGGGACCTATATCTATTCATATTCCCCGAATGTACATCCCTAGCCACACCTGTATCCATGAGTAGATATTACTTTAAAATTTAAAATTTTGATTTTTATATAATATTCACCACGTATTGACATCCGTGGCAAAACTTCCGGTAAAAGTCACTTTTTCCCGTGATGTATATATTATAAATAAAGATTAAAGTTGAAATGTATTTTTTTTTTAATAAATATACGGGAGGTATTAAATTTAAAAAAATAACTGAAAGGATAATTTAAAAAATAATAAAATTATATAATTTTATATAATTAAACTAAAATTTTAAAAAATAGAATTTAAATAGTTATAGGGTGTGTGAATGGTGTTACTCTTAAACAAAATTATCGTAAGAAAAAACGTGATTTGTAAAGAGGCAAAGCAAGAGAGGAAAAAAATGAAAAACTAGGTCAAAATAAAAGCATCTGCCTTTTTTATTATTATTATTGTTTATACCACGTGTCCAATTTATAATCGGTGAAGATTTTCTTCCGATTTAAAGCATACACATGAAGGTGTTAAACAGTAAGGATCATGTGATTGTGCGCTATTGTGTTGCACTCCCCACCTAAAAAACGTGGTCACCACATAGTTTGTCGTAAAGGAACATATATTATAAAATATCATTACGTTATAATTTACTCAATCTTCAACCAAGCAAGATATGGCATAATTTAGTTTCGATTCAAAAGATATGGCATAATCTTGGTTTCTTTGTTTCATTCTTCATGTTTTCCGGTCTTTAACCTAAGTAATAATTAAATAATTAAATAATATCGGTTTTGTAATATGTCCTTCACATGCATAATATAAGGTTATGAGTTCGAATCCTATCCATCCTTTAAAAACTAAAAGTATTGTTATATGTTTTTCTTTTAAAAATAGAAAATAAATAAATAATAATAATAATCAATTAAAAAATAAATTTATAAGTGAACCCTTTTATTGGGTTAAATAAAGAAATTCTCTTGCCAGTGTTACCATACTACCATAGGAAAACATGTATGGTAACAAAATCCTTAATAAATTGAATGGATGTTCGGGAAAAGAGTATGAATCGGACTTATTTTGAAAGCGTAGATTGATTTTTTCAATTATTTCATATAACTTGTAAAACTAGCCTATGTATTTAGTCGATTGATTTTAGGGTGAATTTAATTAAATTTCATGATCCTAATAAAGAAACTCATGCCACAAAATGAATTAAGTTTCAAGCTGAAGTTTGATATGGATTTGCATTGGAATTCGGAAGAGTAGATGGATCGGTACTTCGGTAGTACCTCTGTGGTTTACTCTAACGGCTTGCATAGTTTGCATGTGCTTGTAATGTCACAAAATGATGAGACCCGATTTGATGGTCCAAACTTTGAAGTTCAATATAATAGGTTGAGTTAATGATTCAATGCAATTCGTTATCTCTATAAAGATTTCTTACTTGGAGTCTTGGACCTTATTTAGTTTATACAATTACTTAGAAATCATTTACAATCTTTTGATTTGACTTAGCTAAGTAGCTAGTAAACTATTGTATGACAAAAACGAGCAACAGGTACATTCATAAAAAGGAAATAGGCATAGAACAAGTTTGGTTGGACAAGTTTGCAAAAAACAATTCAATATATAGTTACAAAAGAACTGAATAAGTTTGACATGGATTTGCATTGGAATTTAGAAGAGTGTTGGATGGATAGGTAGTACCTCTATGGTTTACTCTACTAACTTGCATAGTTGCATGTGCTTGACTTGTCACAAAATGAGGAGACCCAATTTGATAGTCTAAACTCTAAAGTTCAATTTAATAATAAAATATAAAAGGTTAAGTTAAAGATTCATTGCAATTTATTATCTATATATATAATAGTAATATATAATAATATGAGTCACCGATAAATTAAAAAAAAAACCTATTGATTTGACCGTTCTTTTACATATCTACTGTTTAATAATTTATCTACATAATAATCTTCAGATCTTTCAAATCTTTTGCCAGAGAAATGGAGTACTGCCACGTAATGATTACTGCTTTAATGCCTTCTCTCTCCAGACTCCAGAAGATAATATATTCATGAACCCACCATCGCATCTCCTCTCTTCTCTGTGTCCACAATTACACATACACACACATATACATCGCGTGTGTTGAGGGAGGGAGATAGTTGAACTGTGCAATGTGGAATTAATATATTTTCAAAGTAATTTTGTGATGGATATAAAAAATATCACTCTAACTTTTTGTTGCTTTCAAGTTGGGAGGACGTGTATGAATTATGATTTATGATGTATCTTTTTTTCGATTCAATTAGGCTGATTGATCCCCTTCTAATTGCACCGTTCAATAATTACACACACTCACACTTCACGGTAAGTGAGGAAGGCAAAAATGAGTGCAATATTAAACAGGTTCAAAGACTTTAAAGTGATCAAGTTGAGTGATTTCGTTTCCTAAAAACCTTTCCTCTCTCTAACTAAATATTAATCGAGTGTGAAGAAGACACAGAAATTTAAAAATCTATCAAATTTTATTACATTCTCTCTCTCAAAAGATAACTTATTTATCAACCCGCCACCTCCTCTCCTCTCTTCTCTGACATCGCCTGCGTTTTTGTTGTTGTTGATGTTATTGATACATAGCAAAGCCAAATTGAACAAGGGCTAAAAAAAAGCTAGATGATGCCTCTCATAACTTGTTCATCTTCTCATCAACACCATCTCATCTTGATTCAGACTCAAAAAATACCCCATTTCTTCCATCGTCTTGTTCATCTTCTCATGCACACAATCTCATCTCCATCATCTTCTCCTTCTCTAAATGCCAAGATCATATACCACTGTCTGTCTCAAAGAAGCCATGCTTTTTGATCTTCAAGGAGTAATTTAAAGGATTCATAGCAATTTTTTTTTGTGCATGACCTTTCTTATTTTCTCCCCAAAAATCAACAATATATTTGAAACTATGAGGATAAAATTTTTCTTCCCCAAATATCCCATTCCTTACGATACAAAAAAAACAAAACAACGTTAATACCCTTTTACTCAAAAGGGAAATGTTACTCTTCCTATTTTTTTTTTTACAAAAATATAGTAGTACCGTCCATTTAATTAATTGTTATATTTTTTTTTCTCATTATTTCGTTTATTTGACTAACGTATTGGATTATACATATTTTTACATAATTTTTTTTGGGAAGTGTAGCATTGTCTACTTAAAAAGAGCTTACTCATATTCGTTTAAAACATGTAAGAAGAAATTGCTAGAGCTTCAGAAGAGGTATCTTTGCATCTCTTAAATTTTCGATTTATATCTTAACATTAAAAACTCATTTTTTTTGTTGTAATTAGACTCAAACAGCAGAGGAAAGTTTTTTAGATCCAGATGGTCCATGGAAAATCGGTTAGTTTTTCTCTCCTTTAAAGTGATTTTTTTTTTGTATAAGAAAAGTGATAAAGTTATGAATTTTCTTGTTTTGTTTGGTTAGTTTTGTAGGTTTATATGATGTTTGAGTGATGAAAATCAAGAAAAATAAGGAAGTTTTTTTTTATTATTGATTTTTGATGGAGAAAAACGTAGAACATAGTCAAAGTTATGATTTTTTCTGTTGAAACAAAAAGAAAGTAACACGAAATTTATGATTTTTTCCGTTGATCTTCTCAGTTAAAACAATAAAAATAGCACGTTTTTGAATTCTTAAACTTTTCTTAGTTACTTATGTGATTTTGGAGTATCTCATTTGTTGAGTTTTTTTTTTTTTTTTTAAGTTGTGTATGTATGCTAAAATACCAGAGTTTTTTTTAATGCAACTATGGCATTTAGAATGTTTTTCTCCAACAACCACTTCAGTAGAACAAATCGGTTGATTTTTCATAGATTGTCCGATCCTAGGATAGATGTTACATCTATTTTGGATGATTATTGGAGAGCCTTTCTTGAAAAAAGGGAGGTATCTCATGTTGAATTGACTGAAATATCTAGGATGTTAAAAAGAAATTAGAATTTACTTACGAGTGAAATGCTTAGACAAATATCTATTTCATGGTAGTGTAAGTCTTTGAAGATTAAGTTAGAACATATAATGGTAATTTTTTCTTACACTGCTCCTAAGTTTGGGTATTGGGATTAGTACCGGTGAAAATCTTTATGCATTTGTCCTTAAATCTAGCCTGCCTGTTGAATTATCTTTTTACAATAATCTTATCAAGTTATTTGGGAAAATTGGTATGGACATGGAAGCTGGTATGGTTTATAGAAGTATGATTACCAAAAATGTTTATAGTCTCAATGCATACATTGAAGCCTTATTTGCTCATGACATGGCTGAGGAAGCATTGAAACTTTATGAGGAACATTGAAACTTTAGGGCCAATATTGACACTTATGTCATTGATGAATGCTTTTACTCGTGGCAACTGAATTTCCTATGGAATAGAGTTATATAATGTCTTGAAGGCCGATTGTACCGTGTTTACAGTCAAGTTTTATGGAGTTTTGATCCACATGTTTTGTAGGGCTAGTATGTACGATGTGGCTTTTAAAGTCATAGATGAAATGGAGTTTGAGCCAAACAATATAATTTGGACAACTATACTCTTGGTAGCAATCCTTGATCAAAGACATGATATAGTGGAGAGGGTTGTTAGCATAGTAAAAGGTAAGTTGAATGCAGCCATGGATTACGGCATGATCAAGCAGTTGGCTAAACATTATCAGGCGTTGGGGGATAGAGCAGATGCAGATTATTACTGGAATCTTGAAAGAGGGAGTAAGAGACCAAGAGTATCTCGACCTTTAATGGTATTTTTATCCTTTGTCTTTTGTTCACATCCTATATCTGTTATTGTTTTTGCATATTTATTAGGCTGCCTTTGGGAATATTGCTCTAGATATAAAATAAAAACAATGTTACATGTGTTTGGTATTGACAATTCATTTTAAAAGAGCAAGCTCATTTTTAGTTTCATTGTAGGCTGTATTACTTTGGAATTAAAATAACTCTTGGTTCATAATTAATCAACTAATTAATTATGTGGAGTAGAGATTGTGTTTATGTGATGAGATATTAAATTTGAATTATTATGGGTTGTATTACTTTGGACTCAAAATTGCTTTTTGTTCATAATTAATTATGTTCAGTAGACATTGTGTTTATGAGGACAAATGAGTTTTGAATGGGAAATACACTGACTATTGACATTACAATTTATTGGTGGTGAGGAGAAGGATCTTTTATCAAACCCATCAAAGCAGTTGTTGTAATTCGACTTGTTTAAGTTAATGAGTGAAACACAAGTTTGTTATATTTGTTTAGTGTGCCATGAGTTTGGGTTTTTTATTTTATTTTTTGTTCTTACAAATGGCGGGGAAGGTGAGATGCTTCAAGTACTGTCTTCGGTCTCCAAAGGAAGCATGTGCTTGGTGGGAAATGGGAGGAGGTGGTAGCTGGTTTTTTGTGTGTGACAAATGGAGGTCTAAAACAATTTATGGATGCTTTTATTGATTTTACAACAAATATTGTTGCAAACTATTTTTTTTTATGTATTGAAAAATAGATGAATGTTTTATCTTTATGTTGTCAGTTGATCGTTGTTGACTTTATTGTGTTTTAAGTGTTATTATTATTATTATGCTTTAAATGTTTAATCTTGTTTTTGTTTTAATTTTGAATGTTCAAGTGATCGACTGATGAGAAGTTTTCTTATTTATTGATAACCTAAAATGAAACATGCCTCAAAAAAATTAGATTCAATAAATTCAAATCGAGTCACTTCTTACTTGGTCTTTTTCCTCGCGAAACAATTATCAAGTTGTCTTAGCCCATCAAAGACTTCGCAATAAAAATTTGTGAACTTTTACTATAAAGTTATACCGTCTCTCTTTTTCAGGACGCTCTATCGTACCTCGACTCTAATACACTTCCAACACATTTCAAACCCAATGTCTTCAAAGCTAGATGGGATAGGGTTTTGGGCCTAAACAGACTAAAGTTTGAGAGGCTTTAAAAATAAAAAATTTTGGGTGCCCGCACGAAGTTTGGTGCGTTTATCTTCGAATACGGGACAAATTTATTTATATATAACATACTTAAAAATCATTATGTCACCTCAAATGCAAAAATAAGACCTGTAAACTTAATTTTTTTATTATGTTTTTAATTTCTTTCAGTTATTTGACGTTAAATATTTTTATTAAACAATGTGTATAAATATAATAATTATATACTTTTGGGCCAGACTTGTTCGGGTTTGAACCGGGCTCGATTCACATATTTACTTATAAAAGCCCAGTCTGAATTCAAGCATTGAAATAATAGGTTCAGACCAAATTAAGGCATTTACATAATAGGTTCAGACCAAATTAGGGCCTCTATTGTAACAGGCTGGACCAAACTGGACCCGGACTGAACTCAGACTATGTCGGATTTATCTGGCCCTTTTGACTCGTCTAATCCAACCTCAAATCCATAAACCAAACCCTCCATTCTCTTCACCAAACCTCATGTATACACTTTTCCACCATTCTCCCACCATTCTCCATCATTAACACTCAACTTTGGAGCACAAAAGGTGCACATCAAGAGGAGGAACGAACCAATCACAAGAAGTCACCAAAGAGGAGTTCTTATTATAGTTTTCTCTAAATTCCCTGCTAAATTGTTTTATTGTGTTTGAAATGGCTTGCATGATAAGTAAATCTTTTATAGCCATATTTTGTAATATGAACTAAGTTTATCTTGGTTTTTTCCATGATTCTTCAATATAGATCATCACTTTATTCTCTAATGAATGTGTTGTGAGTATGTATTTTGGTTGCTTAATGCTTCTAGGTTTCTTACTGAATACTTAGTTGATATTTGTATGTTGTGTGAAGAATGGAAAGGAGAAGCACCCTACGTGCTCGACCGAAATGCTTGATACAAGTCTAGTAAGATAGAAATATACGATGCTAGTTTGTAGGATTCAATTGTGAGCCATAGATCTTAATGAATATGTATGTATTTCGAATAACCATTGAGAAAAAGGTTGTTGGTGCGTATGGATGTTGTATTTATTCACTCGAATGAGGTTAATGGCAAATTTAGGTGTCACGAATCTACATTTAAACTTGTATATTTTATCCAAATGATGTGTCAAATATTGTTGATGATTGGAAAGGTGGATTCAAGGTTTTAGCCTCCTTTTCATATACATATTCTGTATCAAGTGCTTGAGTTTATTGTTTGTTTGATTTAGTCTTATTCATTGCCTTATAATTGTAGTGTAACTTCGTTTAGATTGGAAGTGTGTTCTTGAATCATCAAATCATTGCTTGTCTAAATTGCGATTTAATCGATCAGTTGTTGTAATCAATCCGTCAATCCTCGTGGACGAATCTTATTTATCATTGCACTACATCACGACCTCGTATTATTGCGAGTGCTTGTTTTGCAGCTATCAATTTTTGGCTCCACTGTCAGGGATTGAGTGGTTTATTGATATTCACTACTAGTTGATTCATTGCTAATTTAGACCATTTACTTTGTGTTTACTTTCTTGTGATTTTAGGCGGTTACACTTGTCTGCATCATTGTACAAGGAGCAACAATTTACAGGATTTGACATTCGATCCGGATATCGAAGGAACAACCCGATAAAATCGAAGAAATTAAAAAATAGCCATGGAAAGAGGTGTATTGCCTTCGGCACAAATTCCAGTTGTAGTAAATTAAGCTCTAACTCTAGTTGTAGTTAGAGGTGTGCAAATTGAGCACAATGAGCATGGTGATGTTAGGATTATGCTCAATAGTAAGACTACAATAATGTTTTTGACAATTGTTTCATATTAAAAAGTGATTTCTAGTTTTAACAAATCTTATAACATTTATAGTTTAATTATTATAATTGTCAAAAGTAAATAATCATAAGGTCAAATGACTATGAGAAAAGAAGAATTGTCCGTGCATCTGGATATGTATGGGGTAGACACAATTCTTTAGTTAGTCTTGAACAATATTCACAATTGTTTAGTTAGTCTTGGATATGTTAAAGTTGTAGATTCTTTTGCTAGTATTTGAGTAGGATCAAATGTGTTATGATGAGTCTAAAATCATCAAAGTATGGTGTCTTCGGGCAAAGGAATCTAGTGCACTATGTGCATTGAACAAGATCACAATGAAATACTTTATCCAGAACCGTCAATGGATAAAAGTTTTCATATGAAAACAATCGGAGAGTCTATTTCAATCCTAAGATAAATGATGGACTTATTCTTGTAAGTGTTATCATTTTAGCTATCAATAAGTACGATTATATAACATAGTCTCATCCTCGATAGTTTGGTTGTATTCATTTGTTAATCAATAGAGGACTTCATTTATAGATATGGACATCGTGACTCCATTTATTAAATAAGAGTAGAATATCATCATATGGATATTTTGAGGTATTGGATATTCAATCTTAATGTTAAGTTTTCAATAGTATCTATTGAAATATGACTTCTGGAAAAGTCAAAATATCCAAGTTTAAAATGTGGTCATATGAGTAAATATGGTAACTTGGAGAGCTGTATGCGGTCTATGATTTCTCACCAATTACTAGTATTCTTCACGAGGATACACTATCTCCATTAAGATTGTGTAGGGTATGAATGATGAATATTAACTTATTCTATCTTTATTTAAGAGTTCAATGTTTTTTTTTAGTGGAATGAACTAAAATTAATAGATCAGATCTAAGTGAATCATGTGTTGATTGTGATTAGGTTATATCTATTGGAGCTTAAATTTAGATAGCCCGTCAAATCTCCAATCCACACGAACTTGCATGGATCACTTGATACATTCTACCAGATCAATTTATGGATCAATTTAGAATTGTATTAAGACATGTTGACTTGTTTCTTTTTGTAAGAATGGATCTAGTTTATATGTGGACCTTTTATTAAGGACAAATTGATTTAATAAAATAGGACAAACAATATATAGGCCCATGTGTGGTCTTGGGCAGCAAGACTATACATAATAGCCTAATATATTGTTTTTTTATTTTATTATTTAATTAAATGAAAATTAATTAATTTATTAATTAATTAATACTTTAATTAAATGTCAAAATCTTTTTTCTAGTAGGAGATAATATCCTAATGTCATACTATTGTTGGTAATATGATAAATATCAAATACTTTATTTTATAAGTAGATAAATAAATCCTTTTATTTATCTTGTCAAATTATGAAGTTTTTGATTTCTATCAAAACTCTAAATTGATAATTGGTCAAATTAGGAAGTTTTTATATAGTCAAGATTTAATTTACATTCAATAATTGATTATTGAATAAATACACTATTGAGTTGCATTAGGAGTCTTGGTATAGAAAAAATTCTTCTTTAAAAAGGATTCTTGGTCGCCAAATAAATCATTCTAAGGATAGAATTCTTGTCTACCAAGTAATTCCTATTTATGAGAGGATTTGGACACACACACACACACACACACACACACACACACACACACACACACACACATATATATATATATATATATATATATATATATATATATATATATTCCTATAGGAGAATTCGGCTAAGCTAATAATTCTATACCCTAGAATTTGGCCAAGTTTAGTTGGTGACTAGAGAGAAGTTTTTTTTATTTTGCTTATGTAGTTAAAAAAAAAAACTTCATCCAACCTTAGTGTATAGAATTCGGCCAAAGAGAAAAGAAAAGGGAAACGTTTTTGTTTTCGACAGTGCACTAGTATCTTTTACATCAAAAGAGTTTTATGTACAAAAATTGAATCGGGTTCACACGAGTTTCAATCAAATAGATTGATAATTCGCAAGTGACCGAACATTCTTGGGTTTTCTCTAGAATGATTATTGTGACTAACAAAGAAAAAAAAATTGGTTTTTTTCCATCATTTGGTATACAATTCTAGGAAAGGCAGCTCACACTCCTAGGTGATTTACGTTCATGATTGGATTGGAAGATCTTGCGGATTCAATTCGACGCTAGTTCCATCGTCACGAGAAAAATGTACAATATTTTTAATATACGCAATTAATCTAGGGTTAAGGTTCTTTTTTGTTAAGGACATTTTTTTTAAAATATACCAAACCCTATTTTCTTCTTCCGCCGCTTTTTGATTTGATTTTTTCCTATAGATGAAAGGGCCACAGGGGGGCTTTGTCATGCCAAGGGTGGACCAGAATATATCGCCCATCCAGCTCCCGGCAATAGCAACGAACAATTTTGAAATCTAGGGGTATGTATTTCAGATGTTGACAATGATGAGACAATTTGGTGGATTGCCAAGCGAAGATCCAAATGAGCATTTGAGTAATTTTTACTCGATTTGCTCAACATTTAGAATCAATGGAGCTATAGATAATGCAATTCGGTTGAGGATCTGGTATGATTCGTTAGCTCTAGCATTGATTGCATTATGGGATGAGTTGGCCCAAGCTTTCCACCTGGACGAGCAACTCAATTGATGAACGTGATTCATGAGTTCACTCAGTTTGAGTCGGAAACTTTGTATGAAGCTTGCGAGTGATATAAAGAGCTACTGTGAAAATTCCCTTGTCATGGAATGCATAAATGCTCAATTGTGGATAAACTCTATCGGGGTATGAATTTGTCTACACACCAATTTGTGGATGCTTTTGCAGGTGGTTCTTTGATGAATAAGTCGATGGATGCAACCTATGACTTAATTGATGACAAGTTCTTAGCAAATAGTCATTGGGGGAGCGACTTAAAGACCCCAAAGAAAGCACCCAGTGTGCTAGATGTCGATCAAGTGACTGCATTACAAGCCCATGTTGAAATATTAACAAAGAAATTCAGTAGGATGAGAGCAAGCTTTAGTGCAAAACAAGTGAATGCGTTGACATGTGACTTATGTTTGGGAGCCCATGAGAATGTGGATTGTCAAGCGGGAAACTCATTTGCTATCGGATCTTCTGAACAAGTGTCCTATGTTAACTATAACAACAATTCCCCAACCATAACTCCAACAATTAAATTATAAATAAATAATTATCTTTTTATTATATATATATATATACATTAATATATAGTATAATATATTACATTACATCCTATATAAATATATAGTATGTGATATTATATATATATATATATTATATAATATATTATTATATATGGATATATTATAATATTATATATATTATGACATATATATTATGTTGACGTTGATTTCTCGATGGGTGGTAAAAGTCAACAATGTTGGATTTGGTTATGACCTGTCAAAAGAGAAAGAGAAAGAGAAAGAGAATGGAATTGAAGTTATTGAGACACGAGTTTACGTGGTAAAACTCTGGTGATCGGAGAAATGTCCACAGGTGGCTGAATATTCAACCAAGCCAAATCCACTATTTATATGAAGAATTACACCACCCAATCTCTTTTGCCTCTCTCTTGTAGTGATTCTTTTTGTATGTCTTGTTCTATATTTTCTAACAATGAGATTATGGGTCTATTTATACATGCATAGAACCATAATCCTTGTTGTACATGTAGGGAAAGAGTTTGTATTTAATTACGATTGGTTGCTTGTTGAAATCGTCTTTATTTTTTTTCCTGTTTCGAGATCTTTTGAGTTGAATCTGAATCTGAATCTTCGTGAGACTCTAATTATACAATCTGATTTAGGATTTTACTTTCCTAATCAATGTGCAAGCTTCCAGAATGATAGAGTCGTTGCCTGATTTGGACTTACTTCCTGTTTGGTGTATTTATCTTTTTAGAAGCTTCCCAAACCTTTACTCGATACAGATGCGTATTGGAGTATGATTATTGGGATTGTTGACGTATATGAATAGTATGTTGCCTCTTTACTCGGGTTTCTTATGTTTGTCCCGAGTAGAACATAATATCCCGAGTACCTATGCTCAGATTTACTGGGTTTTTATTCCTTAACGTTGTCTTGGGTGTTTTCTTCTAGACGCCTGCTTGAATGCTCATCTGACAATTTTTTTAAGGGTTTATCTTACCTATCAGTGGTGTGTACATTCAATTAATATATATATATATACATATAATATTATTATATTTAATAATATATAATCATAATATTATATATATTATAGAATATTAATAAATTAATTATGTAAATATTATAATATATAATATTATATATATATATATATAATATATATAAATATTCTATAATATTTTTTATTATAATATATAGTTTATATGAATGCTTTTAGTTCTAATTGGAAATAAATTATTCTGAAATATATATATAACGATGACACTTTGGTCATTTGAAAATCTTGTCTCGTCTTGTTCTAGCCATATCATACGCATAACAGTATAATTAATAGTTTAAAAAAATGATTTCTTTATATAAAAAAAGTGAAAAACAAAAACAAAAATGAAAAACAAGTATTTTGTGTTTTTCAAATCTTTTACTTTTAACACTGATTTTGTTTTTTGAAAATAAAATGAAAAACGGTTAACGAACGCATTTTCAAAATCGTTGTTAAAAAATAAAAATAAAAATGTACTGAAAAACAGTTGCAAGACGATGACTTAGTGATAAGAGTTTTAGGTTTAGAATTTGTATGGAAATACCGTTTATTCTCTTTTATTGACCTCAAGAGGAAATATTTTCTTTCCAAAAGGAAATAAGCCCTACTCTTTAGGAGAAGTTGCTAAAATATCACCATCTTCATTATTATAATTTCTTTAAAGAGAAATATGCATCCGTACTACGACTTATGCATATTCATGCTTCGATTTAATCTGTTGCAGTGGATTTCCTTAAATCGAAGTCATGCAGAAGTAATTGTGGATGATGAGATCATTTTTTCAGTCTTTAAGACAGTTTGCAAGGTATGCAACGAGCATTTTCTGTCCCAATCTTGACAAAGAAATATTACCCAGTGCTTTCACCTAATTGTCACTGTTCAACTTTCATGCTATGTGGCACTGGCAACCGTTATTATTGTTTAGCTCGGTCTAGTACTCTCGTTGCGATCAACTCATTAGTGTCAGTTCCCCTCACTGGTTACAATATAGCAGATGTCATTATTAAAACTAAATATTTTTGTTAGCCGGAACAGTATTCGAGAGTGCATAATATATATAGTTTTTTGTGGA
Source organism: Dipteronia dyeriana (assembly GCA_032871835.1). Lineage (NCBI taxonomy): Eukaryota > Viridiplantae > Streptophyta > Magnoliopsida > Sapindales > Sapindaceae > Dipteronia > Dipteronia dyeriana. Next base: position 25,709,671 of record CM065300.1, on the reverse strand, counting down.
TCATACAAGGACTTATTCCCGTAACTCATTGCAGCGACGCTCACCTCTAGATACCAGCAAGGTAAAGATGAATCTTGAAAGTTTTATTCACTCCCAATTATATTGTGAACCTGTAGCTTCACATGCCAGTCTTTACGATGTCTATCATATTTGTATTTTTCTGTCTTTAGAACTTATCTCAAAGCATAATCTGGGATATTTTAACAATTTCTTGCTTAAGTCCATAAAGCAAAGACTAAAGGCTTGCATGTGATCTTTTGTGTTGTGGTTGTTTCTTTGTAACTAGAATGTTGTTTAATATTGGGAGACTTCTATAGAAAAATTCCAAAAGCTTGTGATCCATAATCTCTCTTTCAAGCAATTGACGAGTTGTTCTGACTCGGGTGTAAATTCTAATTGAAGAAACAGCAAAATCAGCACAATTGTATTCCAGATGAACACTATGTGCAGACACTCTTTGCAGTAAGCAATTATTCGTTTCATCTTCCCTTCAACTCATAATGTTCTCAGTATATTGTGATGGTTTTTGGTATCATTTTCTTGCAATGGCACACCAATTTACGATTTTGTTCTCACTAGTATATCTTTAGTCTAATTGGTGTATCTTTATATTCTCTTGTTAGATGAGTGGGATTGAACATGAACTTGAACGTCGGACATTGACCTATACCCAGTGGAACCTGTCTGCAACAAAGATGGAGAACAAAGGTTGGCATCTTATGACATTCATCTATGCAAATGCAGGTCCTCTAAAAATCAAGGAAATCAAGGTTATTGTCTTACCTCATTTCTCCTGTCCGTTCTTTTCATTTCTTTATGAGTTCTTTTTTGAAGGAAAAGAAAACGAACGTTAATGACCTTACTGGTTTTGTTCTTGTTTTGATCAACTGAGCAGTGTATCAACCATATATACTATGAGACTGAGTTCCGGACAGAGTGGTGTCGTACTAATTCGACATCTATCCCGTGCTTTCTATTCGCGAGGAAGTTTTCTCGCAGAGCTTCCATGCGCCTTTTGAGTGAGGGGGTGGTCGGCCCCTTTGATGCGGCTGCAGTATTAGGCACACCTCCCTGATCTCTGACGACTTCTTACAACACCTCTAACTCTCAACTGACCCACTTCAAGTTACGATTTGGTTTGGGCAGTCGGCTGAATCCCCTTTTACCAATGTAACACTTGATACACATACACACCAATCAAACAAGCAGGTTAGAACAGTTTTCAATAACGAGACAACCAAAAGAGAGACAGACGGCAACTCGTTTTTAGAGACAATGATCAGTAGAAGAATAACGAATCATTACTTTAGTTGAACCACCTCATCATTGCTAGCTATATGTTGTATCACGTTGATCCTTCACATTCTTTTTGAGGGAGTAGAAAGATACACAGCAATGTTGTAGTCAGTCTTTATAATGTTTGTTTTACAATATACTTACAGGATGCAACAGGAAATTTACCTGATATAATCTTGTACAATTTCAAGTTTCGATGATGAGTTCGGATAGTTTTCATTCATCTTTCGAGAAGTTGGCTTAAGAATCTATGATGCATAAATGTATTGGAATCATTTTTATTAAATTTTCATTAAATTTTCGGATCCTTAATGTAAAAGAGTACCCTCTAATTTACTAACTATACTCCTAATCTCACCCTGACCCTCTGCTTCACTGACAACATTTGTTGAAGACAATCTAACAAATGCAGAGGAGAAAACTTGGAAAACGTGGTCCTGATCAAGAGCAAACTGATTGACAACAGATGCTGTTCGAAGATCCCTGGAGATTCGGAGTCGATGCCGAACACTCCCTTGCCGGTGACAACATCTCTGTAGTAGTGGTTATAAAAAATGAATGGTGTCATGTCATTGGGCACCACTGTGAGATTTGTTAAAGGAGTTTTAGTAGGGCATTCAAGTTTCAACAGAAGCTCAAAGCTGTGGTTTATTATCTGGGAATCTGGATGTGGACCACACAATCTGTCAACTATGTTTCTGCAATGTCCAACACCAAGTGCGTGTGTGCATTCCAATAAAAGCTTCGGTCCGGTGATATGATAATAAGAAACATATGCATGTGGGTAGTCTCAAACTCAGGACTGCCTGGTAAAATTAACTCTTATATCAATAATATAAAGTTCTGGAACACCTGAAGACCCTATATATTATTACCCAAAATAGCAACTGATTCCTCCAGGTTCATTCCTTTAGACATGAAAATGTGAAGAAATTCATCAACTGAGATTCCTGAAGAAGGAAGATGAATGTCGGCTTGTTGGTGATTACTTGTCCTGGAATCTTTCCTTCCGAGAGGTATCTGAATTTCAGGTCCTCCTGAAGATGCCGCTGATTCTCTGGCAACCAAAGCTATGATATCAGCACAAGAAACCTGCTTTGGACACTCAGCCCCCAGTACAGTCTTTATTTGTTGGATCTTTTCTCGTTTTCAAATACCGAAATTCATGGAGGAAACTATTTCAGAACCTTCAGAATCAAGCAGAATCGATGCATCACAACCCTGTATGAAAAATATGCAAACTTCAATACACATATCAATGTCTAGATGCAATATAATCCATGTGTTGCGCCACTGAGTTGCGCTGCTGCACCAACGCAAAGATGCAAAAATGGGCAGTGCAGTGGTGGTGCGCTACTTGACTAGCGCAGCCTCACCAGCGCAACATTTCAGTGGATCGTCGCATGTGTTGCGCCACTGAGCTGCGCCAGTCGACCAACGCCTATTGAAAAAATTAGGTTGTGCGCTGGTGGTGCACTACTCGACCAATGCACATCACCAGTACATATAAAGGAAGCTGAAATGTTTTTTTTCCAAAACGACATCACTTTGTTTGGATCTCATATATATATAACTCTTTGGTTTAAGATCGTGTAAGAGTTCAAAACATCACATATTTTCCTTATAACACATTTCAAAAGAAAAACACTTCCAAGAACTCATTTTTAATCACTCAAAGCATTCCCATGTGCATAAAAACTTCATCTTGCATCTTTTAAGTTCATTTAGAGTGCATCAATTGATAGGTTTGCTTCATCACATCTTGTTTGGTAAGTTCTTCACTATCTTTTTACAAGTTAAGTGTTTTATTTGTTAAGTCATCTCTTTGATTATTTGTATGCTCTTAGAACATTTTCTATATACAAATTAGAGATTGTTGTGATGATATGATTGAGTGTTGTATTGTGATAGCTTCATAGGATTGTTTGATCTATGTTTAGCTAAGCTTCTTAAACATGTTATTTAGCTTTTGATATATATGATTGAATTAATTGTCATCTCATTATCCTAGATAAGCATATAGGGTTTCCTAGCCTTGTTTGTTCTTGAATATCATCATATATTTACTTAGGATATTTTATCTCTTCATTGAGAAATAAGACTTGTGTTGCTTCCGGGAGTAGGTAGCTTAAATCGCAAGCAAGATGGACTAAGTTCACTTATACCGGGATTAGGTAGTGGTGGTGGATTAAACCAGGATTATGTTGTAATTCCTTTGCCATTAGTGGATTAGAGGTTCTAGTGTGGCGCATTCATCAGCCCATGGTCTTTCCCATTTTGAGGGTTTCCACGTATATCTTAAGTGGCTTTACTATTTCCGTATTTATTACACTTGTGGTATTTCTGTAACTAGATAGGGGCATTTTTGTCAACTTGACCTTTAACGAAAATTGGGTAAAATTAATTTAAAATCTATTCCCCCCCCCCCCCCTCTAGATTAATATTACACATCATAATATTTGTTTCAATCACAAATACAAGAACACCAAAAATTTTACGTGGAAAACCTCCTCAAATTGAGGAGTAAAAACTACTGGTCCTCCGAAATCTCCACTATCAAAATATAATAGGCATACACATAATTCTCTCTAGCTGAACTGGAGGCATATAACACAATAATCTCAAGATTAACTAATATTGGCAACACATGCAATATTAGCAAGTAAAACAATAGAGATACTCGAGTCCTCTGTTCTGGGTGTGTAACTCTCTACAGAAATTTCCGATTAACGATCCAACTATCAAGATTGTATAACCACGAGAGAATAAGAATCTATCCAAATTTCAGCTCAATCGGACCACAAACCAAGGAGATGTCACCCTTTGAATAAACCTGCGCAGCAGCTCCTCTGTTTTTGTCCAGCCCTATTCGAAACTGTAAAACTCACAACAGAGGGCTCTAATTGACAATTCCACCGACCAGAATGTAGAACCTTGTGTGATGAACACGCCTGCAAAATTTGAGCTCGATTGGACCACGAATCGACCTCTGACTGCGTCTAAACAGAAACCTCAGAAACCCAGAAAATCCTGCACTCTTTCTCTTTCTCTCTTGCACACCGATTCTCTCTTCTCTTGCCACTCTAACCCCTAATTCAATAAGGGTTTATTTTATACTACATGTAAAGTGATTAAAAGGTCTTTGGACAATCCACATATATTATGTGGATTTTACCATGAACGCATGATAAACTCTCTTTGGACCATCTCCAAATTTGGAGGAAACCCAACCCAACAATAATAGCTTATTGGAAGTCAGGTCCATAGAACATTTCATCCATGGGAGTTTCTGACTTTCTAAGTAACAAGTTGTCGATTGAAAACGTTATAAGGGTAACCCGTATGAGGGTAATAGGTATTAGGGTGACCAGTACAAATGAACTCAAGGGATTTTCCGCTAAAATTAACTACTACACATAAAAATGCTTAATTTATTAACCAAAAATATTAAAATTAAGTACTACACATAAAAATGTTAAATTTACTAACCAAAAATATTAAAACCTAAGATTAAATATTATAAGTAATAACTAAGAATAAATATATTAAGTATAAATATAAAATTTTAAAACTAAAACATAAAATTAAATAATAACACCTAAAAAAAGGTACCTTTGAACTTTGGTGTCTTGATAGAGAAATTATAGAATAATAGTTAGATAATAGTAAATTAGTAATATAGTATTAGAATATCGTAAATGTTCATATTTGTTTTGGTGTCTTGATAGAGAAATTATAGAATAATAGTTAGATAATAGTAAATTAGTAATATAGTATTAGAATATCGTAAATGTTCATATTTGTTTTATTCCACATAAAACAAAGAAACCGCATTATCTATTTTAAGTTTGAACAACTTGTTTATTGTTATTATAATATGAGGTTAAAACTTAGATATATGACAACTAAAAAATAAAGAAAATGAAACTGATTTTATAGATATGTTTTAAATAGTTTTTGAAGCTAGGGATGATAATGAGAATCATATATTTGACTGAGTTAAACTTGCTTACTTGGATGATGAGAAAAGGAAATCTTGATCGTCATATTATTTCGCATACTCAAGACACGAGAGTAAATGTTGAGTAGGTGATTAGATGAGAAAATTGGTGTAGATCGTGGAGTCACTGTTAGTATCTCTTCTGATAACCATCATAATCTGATGGAAATAGTTGAGGAAAATATGATGGAGATGATAGAGATGGTGGGGATGAAAGAGGAGGTTGGGATGTTTGTACAACAGGATAGAATGCTAGTGCATGAAGTTAGGATGTTCGTGCAAAATGTTGAGATACCGGTGCAACGAGTTGAGATGCTAGTGTGGCAAGTTAGGATGTTAGTGTATGTAATTTTGTTCAAATTGTGATAGACAATGATGAGTAATGAGTTAAATTGGTAAAGATTATTTGACTATAGCTCTTTCCTTAACGAGTATAGATAAAAAAAACCGTGTTATACTGTTTATATTTGTACTCTTCATCTAAAAAAGATCATCCTGCTCATTTTAATCATATCATATTCATTTTAATCAAGTTTTAAATCTTGATTGGATCAAGAAAAATATTAACATTTTGATCACCAAATAATTTTCTAACTGATACAAAAAATAAATTCATTAATGATTCGATTTATTTTTAAGTGCAGTGTATTCATATCCATATCCTTGGAAGGGTTTCAATTTTACTATATTACAAAAAATCATCAGTGCATTTAAAATTCTTTGAAATTAAGGTTCGTATTTTTAAAAGTACTGTAGGTGAGTATTAAAGGGAAAAGGACGACGTCCACCAGACCCTTGATCCCAAACTAGATATACATTTTTTAGTTAAATGTTTAATTATGGTCAACTCTAGGGATGAGATAATAAAACACATTAACAAAAGTCAAATAAAAAAACTAAAAGTCAAACTATATATTGAGTGCTTTTATAACGGTTTTCTATAATGTAATAATAACAAGAGAAATAATTTGGAGGAAGATTTTTGTGACTTTTTGTCTGAAAAAATTGAACAAGAAGATAAATATAAAATAATAAAATATAGTGTGAACTTAAAATGATGGGATCAACTGCAAAATAAAGAAAAATAAATTAAATAAATATTTCTTAGGCCGGTAATTATTATTATCCCCCACCGATCAATTCTGTTAGAATTAATACTTTTAGGACCTGTTTGATATCTGGGTTTGGATTGAGATTGGACTAATTTTAATCAAATTCCATGTTTGGATGCATACCGGACTAGCTTGGCAAATCCAGTGGGACCCAGTATTTAGTGATTTAGACCTACAAACATGGGACTAAATAAACCCAACACATGTTTATAGGACTATTTTTTTATATATATATAAAAAATTAATAAATAAAATGAAAACTTTTTTTTTTCAGAAAATACTCTTTTATCAAATATTTAATACAATCCTATGTTTTGCCAAACAAAACGTGATATTAATTTAGTACAGTCCCATGTTTCTCCAAACACGGTATAATATTAATTTAGTCCAATCCAGTCCAATCCAGTCCAATCCAATCTCCTATAATCCCAGTCCTATATTAATCCAATCCAATCCCATAAAATAGTCCAATCCAATCCCGCGCACCAAACGGGGCCTTGAGAGTTGTTTTTTTTCTAATAAATTGATTTAATAGAAAACATTTGATATAGTATAATTGAAATACGTCTTTACTTAATTATTTTTTTAGTAGAGAAAATAAAAACCAATGCTAATATGACAATATCGAATATGTCAGAATTTATAATTACTACTGGTGCTGTTCTGATAATTAATTACTCTGATCTCAACATTGGAAATTAGAAGCGGTATCTAAGGAATTTGGATCCTTTACTGATCTGATCTTTTTACTGACTTCATTTAATCTCGTGACATATAAATATTACGGTAAATGTATGGTTAAAATGTGATTGGTTTTCAAAACCATTTTACCAACAACCAATCATATGTTTTAAAAATATCAGAATAAAGATCAGATCAATAGAGGATCCAAATCCGTATATAAGACATTTCTTTATTATAGCTTGAACTCCATCATCAATACAGAATGAGAGATGCACGATTACTACTTAATCAAAAACCGATTATATACTTATTTGATATCTTTTTATAATGTTACAAAGTAAAATAAAGTACGTTATAAAGAAAAATTCTTGAATTATTTTCTTTTTTAAGACCGTCATAACTATGAAATTATTATATACCGAGATTGTATATATGGTCATAGACTCATAGTTAGACATGTGTTATACATATCTAATTTGGGTGTATGTTCCCTAATTTTGTACCTAATTTAGATTATAATATTTCTCCAAAAGCCTGACTTTTGTTTACTCATTAATTCAATTTTCTCTGCTCTCTGAATTGGACCACTCCACTGACAGAACACACGGTTTGAATCAAATCTATGCAAACTGATCACGTACTACTTTAGTTTCATATAATTAAATCAATTAAACAGCCTCCATTATTTTTCAGTATAAATACCTCCACAACCCCTCCATTTCTTCTTCACATTCAACAACATTCATTCTTTTTCCTGCACACAAACTGATCACCATGAAGTCCCTTCAAATATTATTTCTTGTGGTAGCAATAATGCTCTTGGCTATCACCACCACTGCTCTTTCCGCAGCGACACCGTCTTCCGACGACGATCAAGAACCATCATTGGCTTATCACGATGATGATACTCTAACAACTTCCCTCCGCGGAGCAAGTCGGTTTCTCGCTTCGAGAAGAACTAGGGTTAATGCAGTGAAGGTGACATGCGACAAGTACCCTAGGGTTTGTCGCACCAAGGGGAGCCCGGGTAGGGATTGCTGCAAGAAGAAGTGTGTGAATGTGAATACTGACAGGCTCAACTGTGGCAAGTGTGGTAGGAAATGCAAGTACTCAGAGATTTGCTGCAAAGGTGAGTGTGTGAATCCAATGTACAACAAAAAGCATTGTGGGGGTTGCAACAAGAAGTGTGGCAAGAAAGGGAGCTATTGTGTGTATGGGATGTGCAGCTATGCCTAGAAATAAATGGTGACTGATTTCAAGCTAAATATTCTTGGGCATGCAAAAATTAGTATAGTATAGCAGCATTTGATGTGTTCATCAGCTAGCTAGATAGTTCTGGTTGGGGTTTGCTAATAGAGTTTGATTATTCTTTCAATTAATTCATGTGTATGTATATCGTAGTCCGATGTGGCTTTTTCGCTTTGAAAATGTTACAGATTCAGAGTTGACGCACTATTGTCGGTGGTATATAAAAAAATTCATTTATAGGTGTGTGATATACGTGTATTCATGATGAATATATTATTCTTAATTTGTTGATTAGTTACAAATTATAAAGGTTTTCGATTGGTTCAAGCAATTTAAAGAGGGATTTACTAATTCATTGTGAGAACTATATCGACAATTAATTAAATTACTAAATAAATACATTATTTTAATTTTTACGGAGTATGTGCAATAATTCAAGAGCTTTTTGCAGTCATGATTCATGACACACCCTTGCCTCTTAAATTTTTTTAAATTTTGTTTATGTAATTTGTTAGTCAGCTCACTGTTTACAATTGTTTCAAACGTATAATCGAGTGCATTTTTTTATTTTTTTTTGCTGATGAGTATATTTAAGAAAATTTTATATGGGATTATGACGCAGCGAAAACGTAAAAAAAAAATAGACTGACGTCTATATTCTATAAGAACTAGAATCCACCATAAATAAAAGAGAAATCTTTTAAAATTTTATTGAATAAAAGCTAACGAGTCTTTCGGCTTACAAGGTAATTTAAAATAAAAAAATTCTAACCCGAATCCTTATTGACCAAGAAACGAGATTACATATCAAAAGCTACCAACAAATAACGAAAACTGTTAAAAATAGCGAAATCATGAAAGTTAAGGAAATAAAATATACTAACGATCATAAACAAGCCGGAATTAACGGTAGGCGATTCTGACTTATCAAAGTTAACTTATAACTAAAAATAAAATTTCCCCAAAAGGAAAAAACTGCGATTTCGGGACCTAAATGATGGAATTTGGCCGAAAAAGGTTGTGCCAGAACACCGAAGGTGTTGACTTTAGAAGATCTCGTCGATTCCCTTCAATTAAAATCATTTATTCTTGGATTTAGGAAGGTCTCATAAAGTCATGTAGGACTCAGTCACTTGTTCTACATCAGATTAAATTAAATTAATTAACTAGCTAGCTAGGACTTGGTCTCCGTGATAAAATGTTAGAAATGCTAAAAGGTTTATATGGGTCATATAAGGGTTCAAAAAATAAATTGTACTTTTTGGATGTGACATTTCAACATGTTACTGTTTTAATAATTTATGTTTAAAAGACACATATTATGGTGAACTGATAAAAATACCCTTAATAGTTATTCCAAATCAGATTTCATTCATTCATTTTACACTAACCAAGTTGTGAAGTAGAGAGAGAAAGTATCATTGAAACTCAAGCAATCACTCGAACGGCGACGGAGTGACACTACGCAGAAGTATTCGGGGTCGAGCTCCCCACCGAGCTCGCAGTGATCGAGCTGCTCAGTCAGCTCGCAAGGGGTAGGGCAGCGCCCCTAGAGTTTTTTTTTTTTCTGATCAATATTTAAAATACTCAAAATGTAATTACAAAAAGCTTGGAGCCTTTAGTAAAAGTCTCCGAGGCTTTATTAAAAAGCTCGGAGCCATTACAAAAAAAAAACTTGAAGCTATTACAAAAAAAAAAAAAACTTGGAAGCATTACAAAAAAACTCGGAGCCTTTACAAAAAATCTTGGAGCTTTTACAAAAAAATCTCAGAGCCATTACAAAAAAGAAAAACTTGAAGTCATTACAAAAAAACTCGGAGTCATTACAAAAAAGTTCAGATCCTTTACAAAAAAAAAAAGCTCGGAGCCATTACAAAAAAGCTTTGAACCATTACAAAAAAGTTTGGAAAAAGTTTGACATTAAAAAAGTTCGGAGTCTTTACACAAAGTCTCGAATAATTTACACAAAGGTTCGGACGCTATAAATAAAGTCTCTAACAGCCTTCAAAAAGGCTCGGATTGAGCTTACAAAGGCTCAGAGATTCAGACTTCAAAGGTTCAAACTTCACAATATCAGCTTCATGTTCACACAAAAACTCGGACAACAAATCTTAAGGAATGAATAAATTGTTACAAGACTTAGAATACCTTATTGTGTTGAAACACGTCGACTCTTAGACAAGTTATAGATCGATTTTCAGACAAGTTTATTTGAGATAGAGAGAAAAGTTACTGCTTTAAGTGATCAAAGTGTGGAGATTGAACTATAAAGAAAATTAAAAATTGATTATTTAAGGGCAATTTTGGTAGTTCACTACAATAGGTGTCTTTTCAACTTAACTTATTAAAACAGCGACATCAGTGCAATGCATAAAAAAAATGTGACATTTTTCACCGTTTCAACGGTCATATAATATATAGGAATTAATATTCATATAATATATTCATAACTTAGGATTAAGGAAGATATAGGAATTATAATATATATTTATATTTATATTTATATATCATTTATGGTGGCGGCACGACTCGAATATGAGACATTACTAGATTCATTGAGTGCCCCTATCTTCTTTAGTTAATATATATAAAAAAAAAATTGTACATAATTTATGTTTGGAATTAAGGATTATCTCATATGATAATCGGTCTATAATACTACAAACTATTTATCTCATGATAATTATATGAGTAATGATAGGCTTTTCAATTTTTTTCTCAAATTCCTTCATAAATGGTATTGGCATATGAGGTCTCAACATCACATAACTTACCATATAATTTTATGATTTATAAGATGTTGACACGTCATATGTCAACACCATCTGAAAAGAAATTTGGAAAAAAAATATTGGGAAACCCTAGCATTACTCATAAGACTAACGCTAGACTTCCCAATTTTATTTTTTTCAAATTTCTTCTCAAATGATGTTGGCACGTGATGTGTCAACATCTTGTCACTTACCACATAATCTCATAATTTACAAGATATTGACACCTCACGTACCAATACTATTTAGGAAGAATTTTACAAAAAAAAATTGGGCAACCTAATATTACTCTAATTACATATATATAATTGAGAAAGATAATTTGTCTTATAAAAAGATTCAATAAATCTTATAGCAGATTCATAATAAATTTCTAGAATTAATTTTATACTTCTCAAAACTGTTTCTAAATCAACCTCAGATTATCAAATAATCAATCTTAGAAATTTTATCAAGGATATATATATCCATTGACTATATAGTTCTACTACTTCCACAAAAGAATCATAAGATACGTTTATATATATATATATATATATATATACTCTTATGATTTCTATGCATCTAAAAGACATTCATCCCCTACTTAGAATTTTAATTTTGCTAGTCAACCAATCAATCATCACACCACATTGCTCGTGCAACCACGTTTTATTTCTCTGTCACCCCAAAAAAAATCCTACCAAATTAATTAGAACCCTAAATCGTGTCTACCACATCTACGACCTTCTCATTTTCTATATTTAATGAATCACCACATGTCTCACATCCAAATCCATGGCCTCCTTCAACACTAATTATCTCTTGTTACTTTCATGTCTCTTGGCGAATTTTATTTCCATCCTCCATGCATTGTCACTAGAGGGCTATAATGCACCTACAACGAAGAAAGTACTCATGAACGTTGTAGATTCATGTTGGAGGACCAACGCCAACTGGGCCAAAAACCGACAGGCGCTGGCAAATTGTGCAGTGGGGTTTGGGAAAGGCGCCACAGGAGGCAAATACGGGGGGATTTACACAGTCACGAACCCTAACGATGACCCTGTAAACCCTAAACCGGGCATGTTAAGGTACGGTGTCATTCAAAGCAAGCCACTTTGGATAGTTTTCGCTAAGGACATGTTTATTACACTAAAAAATGAGCTTATAGTGAATAGTTTCAAGACCATAGATGGAAGAGGAGTCAAAGTGGAAATTGCAAATGGACCGTGCATTACTATACAAGGTGTTAGTCATGTTATTATACATGGGATCAGCATTCATGACTGCAAGCCCTCGAAAGGCGGACTCGTCCGGAGCAGCCCCACCCATGTAGGGCACCGTAATGGCGCCGACGGAGACGCCATTGCCATCTTTGCTTCTTCAAATATTTGGATTGATCATTGCTCTCTTGCCCGTTGCACTGATGGCCTTATTGATGTCATTCATGCTTCGACTGCCGTCACGATTTCGAACAATTACTTCACACAGCATGATAAGGTAGGCAAAAATAAATTAATTATATTTTGTGTATACATATACATATATACAAGTGTTTAATTAAGGTTCTAATAAAGCTGTATTTATTTAAATTAAAGGTGATGTTGCTTGGACACAATGATCAATACACTGCTGATAAAGTTATGAAAGTTACGATAGCATTCAATCGTTTTGGAGAAGGTCTTATTGAGAGGATGCCAAGGTAATTACTATTTATATAAGGAGAAAAATTATATGTTTAATTAAATTTCATTCGTCTCTCCTGATCATGTTTTGCTTAATTACAGATAGATTTACGTAGAGACCTTTCGTATATTAAACGGAATTTTTATGCATATTTATATACAGGGTGAGGATAGGCTATGCTCATGTTGCCAACAATAGATACGACCACTGGAGGATGTATGCAATTGGTGGAAGTGCCAATCCAACCATTTTAAGTGAAGGCAACTACTTCCTAGCTTCAGATGCTAACTCAAAACAGGTTTGTTTCTAAATTATTACAAGATCGAACCAGATGTTTGAATAATAATTCTAATGTCGGGATGAACGAGTACATCTTACAATTGAGAATTCCAGATAAATGTTTAACATTTTTTTCGGTGTAACAAATTAACAGGTTACGAAAAGAGAGGCAAATGGTGGTTGGAAAAACTGGAAATGGAGGACTTCAAAGGATGTGTTCTTGAACGGAGCTTATTTTGTTCCATCTGGGTATGGAAGCTGTGCACCAAACTACTCAGGCACACAGTCATTTCCAGTTGCACCAGGAGCTTTGGTTCCTGCTTTAACAGCCAATGCAGGTCCTCTAAGATGTGTTGTGGGGAAAATATGTTGATGATCATCATTGATCATATTAAATGATGATCAATATTAATTAAAAACATATTAATTTTGTTTTTTTTTTGTTACCTGTATCCATATGTAACCTGTTTGATCACTCCTAATTTTTCTCGTAAAGATCTTGATCTCTTCAATTATCATTCTCTCTTTTTGTTCTTCTTTTGAGTTAATATTGCAGAGGAGTACGGATCCTCTTGTAGCATAATTAAATGTGTAACATAATTGCGGTCATGTTAGTTGAATCTTAGTTATTTACAAATTGATTGATTGTCATTTACCAAAAAATAACATTGGACAGTGATCTTCAAGGAGGGTTGTTAAAGTGCAAAATCTGAAGTAGTGTATTCAAAGAATAATTATAATGAAAAGTAAAAGAAAGATAAAGAAAGATAAACTAAAAATAACAGTGTCACTTTTGCAAATTCATTCACTTTAGTTAATATTATTGATTGTTTCTAGAAAAGCCTATTCTCATTGCTTTGAACCCCACATGTCACTGGTGCTTTAGCTCTCACTTTTTTCAGATACCAAACACCAGCTCCAATTCCTATTGCTCCAGCTGCTGCTACTCCAGTCACTGTCCCTGGAAAACAATAATATTATAAACAAAATATCAAATTTCGCAAATCTTTCAAAAAATTTACACAATAAATAAATAAATTCGTCAATATTATGTCTCATCACCTGCAATCACTCCTGCCTTTCCATGCTTGGAAATTTCATGATCTGCAAAATTATATATAATAACCTATTATTAGTTTTTCACCTAGATAACAACAAAGGCAACTAGGTCTGAATTGAATTTAAATCAGAACGTCATAACTAGGGCAGGTTCAGAGGCGAAGCCAGCTTCGTTAAAATTTAGAGGGTCCGAGAGACATGTCAGAAAGTTAAAAAAAAAATGGGGTAAAATTAGGTAATCTAAACTATATTAGCCCCTCCAGTCGTCTTCACTGTTTTGTGCAACTATGTTCGGATGGATTTAAATCAGAACGATATAAACCGAAGAGTTAGCTGAAACAAACCTTTACAGTGAGTGGTGACATTTCCCTTTGGACACAAACACATGAAATTCTGAGTTGCTGTATCGAACCCACAAGTCCCACCTCCCTTTGTCATGTCCTGGCACTGCAAGCACCGTGTAGTCACCGGAATATCGAAATCGACCCGGATACCGTACTCCGCCACCTGATCATAAGGAGGACTAGTCCCCGTATTTCTCCAGTAAATACTGGTATAAGAAGCACAGTACTTGAGCATCAACCTCAATGACTCGGTGGCTTTTGGATAATACGAACAACAAGAACTTGTATGCAAACCAGAACCGCATTCCGGCAGATGCCTACAGAGATAACTGGAGCTGTCACATGACGAGTCACATCGGTCCGGGAACCGCTCACAGAAGATGGGTTTGGGCTCTATGATGACGTTTTCTTCGCTGCAGTTGAAGAAGAGATAGTCATTTTGAGAGGAGAGTGAGAAATGTGTGCTTGTATCGAGACTGAAGGGTCTCGTTGGACGAAAGTTGTCACCGTCCTGACAATTCCACATGAAGGGGTCTGTTAGGAGAATGTGAGGGTCTGTGTAGCTTATGCTCCGGACAGGGTAACGGCCGGAAGGTGTCCGGAGATCGAGCTTTCCGTAGTCGGAGCAGACGAGCATGTGCCTGTAGTAAGGGCTGCCACAGCCATCGTCAATGCCGAAAGGGTAGTTGATTGGAATGCCACCACAGGAGTCTCGGCAGAGGTTGCTTGCATGAATTGTTGTTGTTGTTGTGAGGTTGATCACAAGTAGAATAATCAAGAAACATAAAGATGATGATGATGAAGAAGATGATGATGATGAAGAAGATTTGTTGATGAAGAAAGAATCCATTAGAGAGATGGTGGGAGAATTATTAGTCAATTGGTTGCAATGTTAATGTTGATGTGGGGATTTTTGTATGGTGATTTCAAAGGGAAAAGATCATCAAAAGTAGTGAGAAGAGCAAAGGGACTATTTCATAAATATCAGGTGTGGGATGTACGTTTTTTTTTCTTACGATATCGATTATGTAATATTATTCTGAAATGTTATTAAGTCGATACTATATGAAATAATGTGAGAAAATCTCGCATCCAAAACCTACTTATGGATTGTCGATGAAAAATATGCTTATAAATTAATTAAAGAATCTTTAGAGTTTGTTCTCCTTTTTTTTTATGTCTTTAATTCTCTTTTTCTTTCGTGCTCTTTTACATATAGTTTTCACTTTTGTTTTTGGCTTGGATTGCTTTTGCTTTATACTACATGGTTTTAATTAGAAGACTGTGGAGAAGAGCATATAAGTAATGATTGATGGAATGTGGATTCTCTGTATTCTTCATTTAGTTGTACAACTTATTTTTTTCAATTAAATAAATATATCGAGGTTAAATTAATTTCAAGGAGGTCAAATTAATATCAAGGAGGTCAAGTGTAGAAGACTTCGATGTTTTTAACCAATTTGAAATTTTCTTGTGATGCTGAAGTTTTTTTTTTCTTTTTCGAATTATAACAAATTCGGGAGCTTAGAGAGGATGGGAAATAACCCATACTTACAAATTTCATTGATATAATTAAATCTGAATTATGTCAAAATGATTAATCTACTATGTTATGTGAGATTGAGATCAGAATGTTTAACTTGCATGTGCCAACCATGTCGACGAGAAAAAACATCAATAGGGACGAATTAAATAAACATTCCCAATAACGTCGCCTCAGATGTGTCCCATTTTTGGTTCTATTGACACATTTTCTTGTAGTGCATCGCTCCAATTCTATGTCTAACACTGTACAAGCCACGAGCCCAATTCTTAATTGGATGGGCCTAATTGGGCCTATTTGCAGGCCATCAGGCCCAATCATAGGGTTCAAAATTGGCCTAAACTGGACTCCGTCCCTAAATGCATCCTCACAGTTTCTTAAAACTTCCACTAGTGTAAATGCTTGAGCCAGCCAACCTTATCTGCATAGTCTTTGGAGTTCATTACTAAAAATTGTCAAAGCTAGCTGACATAGAAAGTTGAAAACAAATTTGTTATGGGATTTTGATTTAAAAAATAAAAGTTCAAACCCATCAAAATACATAATGTGTTGAATTCCAATTAATTTTATTAAGTTGTTCAACCCCTAATCTGATATAATTAATATTAAAAATAATAATTTGTCTACTATTCCTCATCATAACCCACTTAAATAAATATGAATGGTCAAGGCTTCCATTTGGAGTTAGGATCCTCTCCTTTGACAATTAGTTTAGCAACATCTTTGAGTCTTAACTTGAATACCGTATAAATACAAAAACATCAATAAATAGCTTTTTTTTTTTGGAAGAAATAGTTTACCACAAAATCTTTACAATTATCTTCTTAGTCAAAGAGCACATTTTAAGTTGTAAGACCCTTTGAAATTCGACCGAAATTAAACAAAACCCTAAACAATCCGATCGTAGCTAAAAGATCTCGCATAGGATTACTTTTTACTTAATATCAAAAAAATTATGGTTGTGATAAGATGATGTTGATCTTATGGTATGTATCTCATACCTACACCAATTAAATAATACACTCAAGTCATGTCCCTCTTTTCCAAACTCGTGTTAATTGTAATAATTAAAACAATACTCTTATTTTCGATTTTGAACAAATCTCATTGTAGTTTTAGAAACTTTCTCTTTGAAAAATGTATTAATTTTTTTTATAGGGTTAAGCTAAACCAACTTAAATTTGTGACTTAAAATATTGAATTTCTCATCCACCCAGTGGTGGACCCTAAAATTTTAACGAGATAGAGCACTTGAAAAAAATAACAATTATATTAAAAAAAAATACTATAATAAACTTTAGATAAAATAAAACATATAGAACTAAATAATCTTACATTAAAAATGAAATGAAACCAAAAAACACAATATTACAAAAATAAATAATAGCAAGAAAGATAACATAAATAATGAAAAATTACAACATTTATTCCTAAAAAAAAATTACAATACAATTTTATAATAAGAAAATTTGTTTTGTATTTATAATAAATTCACTTTAAATTTATCCAAAATAATAGAGTAATCATATTAATAGACATGTTTATAATTTTTTTATTTTTCTAATTATTGATTCTAAATAAATTAAAACTATAAAATAAATAAATATACTAAGAATAAGATAAAATAAATTATAATAATATATGAATTATTTTAATATAATAATTTAAAATTTAATATTTTAGGATTAATTGATTAGATTGTCAGGTGTATCATTTTAAAATTATTAGAAGTAAGAAAAGTTTAAATTAGTAATAGATATTTTAATACAAAATAAAATTGAATTAAGTAACCACAAATTGAGAGCAGTCAAAAAATTTACGTAAATTTGGGAAAGAAATAAAAAAAATACTATATATAAAATGAAGATGTTTAACCAAGCAGTGCGTAGAGTAATTATTATATACTGAATATTATTTAATATATATCTCTATAAAAAAATCAAAATTTTAAAAGAAAATTGAAAAAAAAAATTGAGATAATGTATGGGTCCACCTAATCTTAAGGTGTGTCCGTCCTACAACCATGAATGCACTTATAATCAAAAGTTTTAAATCAAAGTTTTAAATCAAAATTTTAAATCATAAAGAAGGGAAAGATAAAAAACTTAGTCGGAAGGTCGATTAAAATATTTCTATAAAAAAAAATATTATTCGGTAAAAGTATTTTAAGGGGGTATTGTTATATGTATATTTTATTGAATGTACGCGACACTGACATGTAAGACAGTCCCTTAAAAAGATTGCCAGATGAACATCCGAGCTGACATCTAGAAGACACCATTCAAGACCATCACTAAGGAATTAAAACCCGAGTAAGTCTGAACACAGGTATTCGGTACATTATGTTCTACTCGGGACAGCACAAGAAACCCGAGTAAAGAAGTTCAGCATACAATTCACATACATGAGTAAGCTCGAGAATCATACTCAAACACGTAAAACATACGTGTCAAAAGGAGTTTCTAGAATAATAAAATACCAAACAGGAAACAAGTCTCAAATCAGACAACAACTCTATTATTCTAGAAGACTGCACACCGATAAGGAAATAAGTCCTAAACAGACTATGCCACCAGAATTCCACTAAGATTCAAACTCGATCTTCACAAGGTCTCCAAAACAGGAAAAAGACGACTTTAACAAGCAACCAGTCTTAATTAAATACAATTCCTTTTGTACAACAATGATTAGGGTTCTATATACATATAAATAGACCAATAATCTTATTGTAAAAGATATAGAGAACAACATAGAGAGACAGACTCAAAAAAGTAATCACTGGAAGAGAGAGGCAAGAGAGATCGAGTGGTGTAATTAATCATTCAATAGTAGATTTAGCTCGGTTGTGCATTTAACCATCCATGAACATTTCTCCGATCATCAGAGTTTTATCACGTAAACTCGTGTCATTATAACTTCAATTGCATTCTCTTTCTCTTTTGACAGGTCATAACCAGATCCAACGTTGTTGACTTTCTCACCCATCGAGAAATTAACGTCAACAATAATAAATTAAAATTTAAGATTTTAGGATTTACTGATTAGATTGTTAGGTGTATCGTTTTAAAATTATTAGAAAAAAAAAAAAAAGCTCAAATTAGTAATAGATATTTTAATACAAAATAAAATTGAATTAAGCCACCACAAATCGAGAGCAGTGAAAAAGTTTACAAAAATTTAAGAAAGAAATCGAAAAAAATAAATAAAAAATAAAAAATACTAAATATAAAATGAAGATGCTTTACCGAGCAGTACGTAGAGTAATTATTATATACTGAATAATATTTAATATATCTCTATAAAAAAAAATCAAATTTAAAAAAAAAATGGAAAAAAAAATTAAGATAAGATATGGATCCCACCTAACCTTAAGGTGTGTCCGTCCATACAACCATGAATGTAATTATAATCAAAAGTTATAAATCAAGATTTTAAATCATAAAATTGATTTAATTTGATATTTTTTGATTGAACTCTGAAAAAATAAGTTTGAACCGAGTGACTTTGTAAATTCTGAAATGTTTCAAAACCGAATATAGCATGGTGACATCACACCTTAGTGACTTAATTTATAAACCCTGTAACGTTTCAAAATTGAATTTCGAACAATCGCATAACACACCTGATCACTTGATACTTGTGAACATACATCACAATCTTTAGCTGTGGTTGCTTACTAATTGGTATGTACAGATACTAAAAAAACATTGATCAAAATTCGTGGAAAAGCAATAAAGCTATTGCTTTTCCACACAATTTCTTCGGTCTTCGAAAGGTGAATACTATGAATTTGGTCATGATGATCCAACCAAACATGTTAATGGCAGACCCATCCCGAGAAACTTTTCTTTAAAGTCATTAGATTTGCCAAATTGTCTGTGGAAACTGTCTTCAATTTTGACCACCAAAACTCCCAAATTTTATTATTATAATTTATAATTAATAGTAAATTGAACAAACAAAGACGTGAGCAAACTTATCAGTCATCTCAACTTCTTTAAATTAATTAGATTTTCAAACTTATCCAACGCTTTTGGGATCTGCTGCTTACCATCTGATATTATATAAACAATTCAAAAAACTTTTAGAAATAAAAGATACAAATATTATATATGATAGCAGAATTCTACTTGAAACATATACAAATTTTTGATTCCGAATGATCTTAATCTTAGCCAGGTTCAAAACTTGAATTTTCAGTCGTTAGATGCGTCTTTATCGTGGAAAAACTATTCAGATTTTTAACTATTAATCTTAGTTTGTATCTATAGTTTTTATCTTGAATGAGTATGCAATTCAAACTCTATGACACAATAATAATCTGAAGAAAAAAAAACATCATTTTCAGTTAGTGTCAAATTAAGATAACGAAAATTACTTTACTTAATCTTAAGCATATCCCAAGCTAACACTTCTTTACTACTAGTTTTTTCATTTAAATAAAATATGATATCAAACAGGATAGGAATTTATTGGGTTCTACGAGATTAAACATTACATAAACAGTTTGAAAATCTATTTAATCCTATAACTATCTACTCCCATAACCGGAAGATGTTTATTACTATAACAACCATATACTGAGATTAAGTATTACATTAACGGTTTCTAAATCTACTCCGGTAACATAAAGATTTATACTCCTACAAACACCGGGGAGAATCTTCCCATGAATGATTGAGCATAGTGGGACTTGATCCCCTCAACATCAAGTGTTAGTCTTTTTATTCTACTCTTTGCTGCTTAAATATATTAACGATTACTCAACAATTATGATTAAGTCATCAAAATCAAATCAACCCCAAAAATAAATCAAAACATCTCTTTGGTTATTATAAAGCCACACCAAACTCTAACCTTAATTTTGTAAAATAATTACTAATAATATAACTATCAACAACTCCTCAATTAATTAAAAAAAAAAAACTATACGAGAAAATCCAAGTTGCTATACATCATAGAATCATAAAAAACAAGCATGTAGCATCAAAAGCAGGTATTTTTTCGGTCCTAAAATATTTTTATAAATTAATTCAACCAGAAAGTGGACTAAAAACCAGATGATCAAGTTTGTTGTTTTCTTGACAACGAAAGATATTGGGGTATGCGCTTGAAGCTTTTGTCAACAAGTATGGCCATATATAATACGACTGCCACGGCTTTTTCCCAATTGTCTGTCGGTCTGTCTATGTGTTTAAAAGTGGTTTTGGACTTTGATATTTTAAGAGAAATACGTTTGAACTCACATAAAAATAAAGCAAAGATGTGGAAAGTGATAAGAAAAAGCAAAAGAAAAGGAAAAAGAAAAGGAAAAAGGATGATCAATCAAGGTAAAAGAATCCATTTCTAGTACGTGTGGATGGATGTTCCAAAGTTGTATTGCGAGTTTAAATATCTCATATGATGTGCACCTCTTATTCGGTAGATAGTTGGTATCAGCAGTCCCGGTAAAATTGACCCGCACAAAAATATGAATTAATGGCATTTCAGACATTCGAACCAGCCGATGATTAGTTAGGGTTGTTAATAGTAAAATTTGGTTAGGGATCAAAAAGAAATTTTCCATCCATAATCGACAATCATAAAGCCCGAAAAAGTCGTAAAGCCACCCCGTCGGAGCAGGGAAGGCCGGCTCGGCTTCAAGACTACCATAAAACAAGCCAGTCGCGACTAGGACGAGCCCCCCACAAGAGTACTGGATCCCGGGCTTCTCCAGACCATCTATCGGGGAACCTCGGCTCTGAGGCCGAGATCCACAACCGCCTCGAGAATGCCAGGGGAAGTCTCCAAGCTCAAGAGACATTCGAGAGAAGCCCGCCAACCTCTCCAGAAGCCTGTTGTCCTTGCTGGACATAAAGGAAGAATCACGCCTAAATCTACACTACCTCAGTTACCTCTCATGAATGTCTACAAGAGCACCTCAAGCCCTCAAGGGTTAGAGAAAATCCATCTTAAGCTTCTAAGAACAGAGTTGGAGCAGAGATCTACCTCGCTCTACGGGGCAACAGGCAGCTGGCAAGGTGACCTCCATGAAAATTCATGACATGAGTGCACACAGGATCATCTCCACGAATATTTACATGCACGTCAAGAGTTTGATTCAAAAAAGGAAACAAACTTATCTCTGTCAACGATATCATCAAATCCCGTAACAATTCAAATTCAAATGACGGATCCCGTCCGATAAGGAGGGAACGGATTCATGGGATCACGGTGAAATATTTACAAATAAAAAACCTATTTGGACGATATAAATATGTTAAGCCAAGCATGGTAGAAGAGAAACGAAAACAGAGAACAACCTACATAGACTGATACATACACAGAAAAAGTT
This sequence comes from Dipteronia dyeriana, assembly GCA_032871835.1. Classification (NCBI taxonomy): domain Eukaryota; kingdom Viridiplantae; phylum Streptophyta; class Magnoliopsida; order Sapindales; family Sapindaceae; genus Dipteronia; species Dipteronia dyeriana. The sequence goes on along the minus strand of CM065300.1, from coordinate 25,687,333 downwards.
AGATAGCAACAGAGAGAAGAGAGAAAGAAAAGAAGAGGGGAATGCCTAAATTCTGTATTCAGAACACGGCCACCTTCGTTTCCACTATTCGACAGGCATGGAGTTACCACCACCTTTCATCTTAGAGAGACTGTGAGCACACGAGAGAGCGGTCTGTATTTTGAAGCAATCTATCAATAATAAAAGCTCTCATTTACTTTTATTACGATCCAGTCTCTAGTCTATCTCTTAACAGGCCGGGAACCAACGGTACCGACCTCGGTCACCACTTTCGTGGTAGTGGTCTTGATGGTGTTAACATGAATTTCTCATCCCAAGCAAATTTTCCGTCAACAAGGGTAAAACAAAAAATCATTTTCTATAAGTTCAAATGTCCCTTAGTTATTTTGTTTTAGATATCTCACAACAAAGAAATCAATTTTACTCTGGGTCATATGCTACTATACAAGAATAGTAACTATACATATTTGTTTAATATATATACATACATGAGTGGCAGGGAGCTCCACGACTATTCCACATACTGTGTTTTCACCTAACTTTCCCCACAAATGGCCTTTTCCCAACGACCTAAACATGGTACTCACATATAAAAACCACTAATCGGAGATAGGTGGAGACCTTAAGTAAAATCTGTTCTGATATGCAGGATCCTCAGAGGAGGCAAACATAGAGCATACGGAGATTTCACAGAATTATAGATCTTAACATAATAAACTTCTTGAAGATCAGAGAGAGAGAAAACTTAGAAAGCCATAGATTTGATAAACACACCGAAATCTTTAATTTTTCTTCGATTGATTTTACAAAGAGAGCTTCTCAAACCTTATATAGAGGAGAGGAGAGAGCTCTGAGACAAGATAAGGCCAAAGTTTATGGCCAACAACATATCTTACAAAAGGGAAAAAAATAAAGCAATTTCAAACATGTGACAGGCACTTGGCAAAGCATCAGACAAAACTAACAATAATTAGATAAAGGAACGGTTTGGAGGGATTGGCTAGACGGTGTCGACAGCATTGGGCATTGACCTTGTGAGAGATGGATTGAAATGTGTGCTTTAGCAAAGCTTTGTATTTGTTGAACATAGGGAGATTAACCTGGTAGTAGGGTAGCCATTAATTCTGGGAAAAGTAGGCGTAGAAGGCATAGCTGGTGCAGAGGCTGAGGAAGAGATTGTAGAGGTTATCATGTAGAGTAAAGGGATAGGCCCAGCTTGAGAGATAAGGGTGATGAGAGGGGGTCTGGATAGCATATCAGGAATGATGTTGTGATGTCCCTTAATATGCTTTACAGTGAAGTCATATCTCAAAAACCAGTCTTTGAGCCTTAGTAACTGAGGGTTTGGAGGGAGTTTGTTGAGGAACTCGATGACCTTTGGAAAGGATGAATTTTCCATTTCTATGACGAAGCTCTTAGTTCTGAGATGGAAATCAAATTTGGAGATTCCAATTTTGACCGTAAGTATTTCTTTGTAGAATGTGTAGTAGTGCTTCTGGGCATCTTTGAATTGTCCACTAGCATGATCGCAGTAGTGGTATTTTCCTTTGATTTCTTTGATAAGGATGGTGCCCCAAAAATAATCACTAGCATTTGCCTGGAGGACGAGTTGACCAGTAGAGAGTATGTGCAGAGGAAGTGGTTTCTGGGAAACGTTCTTGAGATAGGTAACCGCTTCAGAATGGGAAGCATTCTAAGGAGGTGGGTCTTTCTTAAGAAGACTGAACAGTGCTGTAATGTAGTGATTAGCCTGATGGATAAAGTCTCTGATGTAATTGATGATGCCAAGGAACTTTTGGACTTACCTTTGGGTGAGGTCAAAATCAGGGAAATTAAGGAGTTGCTTGGCTAGATGGGGGCCAGAGAGATATGTTCCTTCCTTAATCTGCATGCCAAGGAATTCAATTTCAGTGACTCCAATAGAGCTTTTCTTCTCAGAGAGCATGATTCCATATTGGTCTATGATCTCAAGGAATTGGTGCAAAAGCTTGTCATGAGAGGCATGGTCTGGAGAGAACAACAGTATATCGTCAATATAAAGTAAGACAGAATGGTGAATATGATGGAAAATCCTGGTGATGGCCTTTTGAAAGAGAGATGGAGGAGTCTTCAGACCAAAAGGTAAGATAGTCCATTGGTATTGTGCATTCAGGAGGCAGAAAGTCATTTTGTATCTTTCTTCATGGTGGATCCTTATTTGCCAGAAAGCTCCCTTTAGATCAAATTTAGAAAACACAGTTGCACCAGATAGTTGAGAAAATAAGGAGTTTGCCTTAGGAACGAGGAACCTGTCTTCACGAAGGAACAGATTGAGGGGTTTGTATTCAATGACTAGTCTCTTCTTACCTCTGAGCTGTTCCGAACGTTTCTCAACATAAAAGGCTTGGCATGCCCACAGCGAAGAGGTGGGCTAGATCAATCCTTATCGGAGGAGCTCTTCGCATTCCTCATTAGCTAACAGAAAATCTGTGGGGGACATTCCAGAATGGGAAGCTTTGGTAGGGTTGACGTCTTTGTTGAGCTTGAAAGGTAGCTTGATAAAGAAGTCAGGATTTTTCCATAAAGGCCTGGGATGACTGAAATCAGCATGGTTGTTAGTGCAAAAGGTGAGGAGTTTCTCTTGGACCTGTTGGAAGTCAGAGTTGATGGAAGATAGAGGAAAAATCTTTGGTATGTTAGATAAAGGTTTAAATTCTCGTTTGAACCGAATACCAGTGGGAAGGATCCTGATAAACTTGGTTTGTTGTAAACATCCCAACCAATCAAGATGTCTTTGTCTGGTAGAGGGGTACCAATGACATGAGTCCATAGGGTGCATGAGGGGAAAAACTGGATACCGCTCTTATGCTTAGAAACCAAGTTAGTGGTGAAGATCTGGCCATCAGCTGCTAGGAATTCATTATCCTTTTCCTTCCAAGCCTTTGGAGGTAGAACCCAGGGGTTCATCATGGTGGAATGGGCGCTAGTATCGAAATAGGCGATGACAAAGATAGGTTTGGAGTATTTCTCTGCGAGTATCTGGACCTGAATTTGAGGGCCTATAAATAGGCTACTTTTATCCATTGCTTGGTATGCCTCTGAAGGGAGGTCACGTTCGGAGAAGTCAGGTGATTCTGAAGAGAAATCGGAGTCATCTGAATCTTGTACCATGAAAGTAGTATGCGGGTTGACGTCATCTCGTTCAGAGAAAATGGATTCAATGTCAGCATCAGAGGGTACATCATCAGCTATCTGTCTGATCTGTTGAATGAGCTTAGTTGATTTCGTTCTCTTATTAGGACATTGTTTTGCGTAATATCCTTGTTGTCCTCAGGTAAAGCACTTGTCTGATTTGTTCCAGGATCTCCTAGTCTTCTTTTGGTAGTATTTGTATTTTCTATTCCTTTTGTTGCTAGAAAAAACCCTTTCCTTTTTAGGTTACATTTTGGAACAGCGGTAAGGCCTGCTGTTGCAATGATCCGTAGATTTACATTTGAGGTGGTATGAATCAGGTAATTTGCAATACCTATCATATTTCTTGTCTTCCTTGATCATTTTTGTGAAAACCCTCTGTGTAGCACAAAGTTTGTCCAGGGCGGTAAGAGTGAGCATGTGGATTTCTCCCAAGGTAATATCTTGAAGAGTTCTGTTTGAAATTTCAATCGTCCATTGGAGTTCACCCTGGAGTTCTGTAGGAAAGTAGTTCAAGTATACCTGCATCAAGCTTTCATCATTGATTCCGCAAAGGGCATGGTATCGAAAAGACAAGTGTCTGTAATGAAAATCTATGTTCCTCCTATCAAGTGAACAACAACGCATTTCAAAGAATTCATGTCTAGTCTGCTTGTAAATTTGGGAGACGTCTCTTAGGAACTCTCGGAAAATGATTCCTATAGCCTGAGATACTGAACCACATCGAACTAACTGTAGTTGTCTGTATTACCCGAGAGCTTGATACTAATCTCAAAGAGATCCAGTGAATCTGGAAACGAACTCTCTTAAGATGACTTCTATGTTGTTCTCGCGCTTTGTGATCTGGAGATTGAGCCATACGCTCATTTCCAGCTTCTTTCTTCTCCATTGACGCGGAGCTGAATTCTCCAAATTGAACCATGGGCCATTTGTAGGTTTTGGAGCATAAGCAAGAGCAGGGGCCTAGGGCCTTTGTTCCGGAGGTTCTTCCACTATAAAAGTTGGTTCATCAAAAGTCTCATCTGATGTTTTAGTAGTGTCTACTGTCTGATTGGACGGATAATGATCTGTCCTGGATGACATGATGATTTGTGAAAGATCCGTTAAGGCATCTGAATCAATTGTGTCACTACTATAGTGAGACTGTCCAGTTGAAATAAGAGAGTATGTCTCCCAAAAGGAGTAGGATTCGTAGGAAGATTCTGAGGGTATAGTCGAGGTTTCGACAGAGGAGGTTTCTTCAGGTGACTGATAAGAGGTATAAAGAGCATGTTTGTGATGATCTGAAACTTTCTTTTTTCGGGGAGAGGACTTATTGGAATGTCGAGTAGGTTTGTTGGATGACGGTATATCTGATTGTCTTGGCAAGGACAACGGTGGATATTTTCTAAAAAGGTCACCAGTTGATTTGAAAAACTGGAAGTAATCAGAAGGTCTAGTAGCATGCGGAAGAGATTGGGTTGGAAATATCAAGGAGTGGGTATAAGGATGTGGCCTTAGAACGTAGGGTGTACTGGTGAAGTGGTTTTGACTTATCTAAACCAATTGGTCTTTCAACTGTCGGATTTCTCGTTCTTTACTGTCGAAGTTAGGGCCAAAATATCCTTGATTTATAAATTGATGAAGATCGACATCCAATCTAGCAACCCTGGACTGTAAATTGGTGTACATGTTACGTAAAGAGGCATCCATATGGTGAAGATGAAGATCATGTTGGGAAACATGATGTGAGACCTGGTCAATCTTATGATCAATAGAGTGTAAAACTCTATTCTGTACTCTAGCATTGCAAGAGTGCCAGTTGAGGACTTGTTCAGCCTGGGAAGGCTGCTTTAGGGATCCATCAGGGAGGATTTATGTGGTCTGAACAAAAGGTTTAGAGAACAGGTTTCTTTCAGAGTTGGAAGATGGTTCTAGGGGAAGAAAATCCTTGTCATAACTAGAAGACATGAAGCAAGGTATAGGAGTTAGAAGAGGGGGTAAAAGCTTTTCTGGTTTCTCTGGCTCATGGTAACAAACCTTCGAAGTTAAGGATTTGGAGGGCTCTATCGTAGATAGGTAGAGGCTTGTTTTTGACAGGATGCAAATCGATCCAAGGATTTTTTGGATCATTGTGGTAGGGGGCATCCTGGCTTACATGGCGATCTTATGACTTTAGAACAGGTTTTGCATTCACAGTCTGTATCACACATCTCTAGGTCAACGTCCCATATAAAATGGTCGTTGATTTTATCCTTGTAGATTGAAGATCCGTTAGCCTCGAAGCTATGTATCAGAATCTTTTCTTCAGAGATGACTGGGCTGATCATGAGAACCTGGAAGAATGGTGGTGCACTGACAGAACTGGCAGGGATTCAGAGGCAAGGGTTATGATTGGTTCATAAGTGGTCTGGATAGAACCATCAGACAGCTTGGTGAACTTGGTGTCTGAAGCAATAACAGGGGTGGTGTTCTAGAAAGCCTTCTCATAATTGGTGATCCATTTGAGAGGTATAATTTCTGTAAGCTTATCCCTATGAATCTGTTTAGGGATCTGGATGATGGTTATGACTTCTTCTTCCCTTTCTGCTTTTATGAAGATGGTATCTCCAGTGTGTCCTGGGATGGGAAGATCAGGGGCATGATCTTGAAGCCTGTAGGTGATCTGATGATGAAGTGTGGCCATATAGAAATTAGGCATCATATGTGCTCATACAACTTGGAGTTAAACTTTAAGGCATTTGTGGAGATTTTGGTCTTTGAGAGGGATGTTGAAGTTAGGGTAGTATGTAAGAGAGATACTACCTGCATGAAGTGTAGACATACAGGTTCCAATAACCGCATGCTCATATTCTTTATAGATGGTATTGAGAAGGGCAATTCTGGCAGTGACTGGTAGTCCTTTCCTTCCATGGAGAGTGAGGACTATTATAATAGTTCCAATGTGTAGATAAGAATAGCCTTCTCTGATCCATTGTTCAATCAAAGGTTGACCTATTTCTAGATCAGCATATTGTTCAACTGTAGAAGCCGGGACTAGACAGTTGTCGAGGGTTGTAGATTGAACATATTCTTTTAATGGAGGAGATCGGTGTTGGACTAAAGCAGTGACTCTTCTAGAAAGTGACTTGCTGCGTTTGAAAATGGTATAGGGATTTAGTAGGGGTAGAGCGGTTTCACTGATTTGGGTAGATTCTGGGATGTGGGTATATTCTACAAGGTTTTGTATTTTGTTTGTTTGGGTTTGACGAACAGAGACTGAATAAGAAAGTCTAACATGAGTGTTTTCAGATAAACTATTTGCCGTTATCTTAGAGGTCTCCCTTCTCTTCATTCCATGTCATATGCAAATCAATATAGAATATTTATATATATATATATATACACACACACACACACACACACACATTATATAGAATGATATAAACGATTTGATTTGTTCTTGTTCGTTAAGTTTAAGGATTCTCCAAATCAAGGTCGTCTCCAGACATTTTGAGACCCGATCGATTGTAAGATATGAACAAAAATCGGGATCCCATACTCTTCTTTCTTTCACCTTTCGTTGTTGTCTTCCAGAGTCATGTTTTCGTTGACTCGTCATAACTATCCATCCAAGAATTAAGAATTTACCTAAAAATATATATAATAAAATCTGTTATGTAAAACAAAAAGCCTCCAACTGACACTTAGTAAAAAAAAAAATCACATTATTATATTAACGAATCTCAATTTTAAGTTCTCCGATTGAAGTTAAAAAATTCATTTCTCAATTCAATAATTACACAAAGCATCGCTTTCAAATTCATTCCAAACATAAGCAAATCATAAAGCATTAACTTTTTAGCAAACATCAGAAATCTTGTTACTCATATTTATAAAAATAAAAAATAGAAAAAATTACGACATCACAATCAACCTAAAATTAAACAGTTAGAGCTGGAAAGTAAATAAATAATAAATTCACTCAGAATTTAAGTAATTTACATTTCTAAGTTTCTACATAACTTGAATTCCTTAAAAGATTAACCTTGAGTTCTAGCAATTTAATTCATCGGGAAAAACTAAAAATTCAACATTACAAATAAAACAAAAAAAATAGAGTCAAATCCAATTTCAACTAAATTCAACTGATACTTCAAAAATAAAAACAATTGATTTTGTAAATTACAAGAAATGGTGAACTGTTTTTTAAAATAAAATAAAAGGAGACATTGAGAGGTGAGACACATTTCTGGAAGTAAATCAAAATGGGAAATGAGGCTAGATGACATAGAGAAAGGGTGGTGATTTTGACTCAGTTGATGTCAAACTACGTTAGCAAAAAATTGTTAGCAATTGGACTCTCTTTCAAAAGAAAAAATAATTCAATTGGACTCAGACGATTTCAAACGAAGTCGGATATGTTAGAATTCAATTGGACTTTGATGCTTATTTATATTAAATTAAGCTAGATATAAAAAACAAATGGGCCTTATTAAAAAAAGTAAAGAAATGTTTGAGATTAGGCCTTCTTAAACTTGAATAAATTGGACATGAGTCCCATAATTTTATAAAAGATGAAAAAGTATATTTGACCATTTGGAGCCCTAAATTTATAAAAGATGAAGAATTAGATTGGACTTTTGGGGGGTCCTAGCAAAATGTTGGGTTTGCTAGGCCTATGGGCCGGCCCTGCTCTAAATTAGAAAAGTTAAAGTTGAATTTGATTTGATTTGTTCTTATTCCTTAAATTAATGGATCCTATAAAATATGAAAGTTTAATTTGATTTGATTTGTTCTTTTTCCTTAAGTTAAGGGATTTATAATTACGTAATTATATATTGTCGTATGTAAATTTTATCAGATATACATGTCATTGACAATGAGGATAAAATTGCCAGGTGGACATCCGAATAGGCATTCACAAAACATCCTACAAGACATCACCAAAAAAGAGAAGTCCGAATAAACAAGTATTGAACAAGACCTGCTTGGGGTCAACTGACGTCATATACCACTCGGGGTCAGTTAAACATACTCGGGGCTAGTTGGTGACATTTTCTACTCGGGATCAGATGATGTCACTCGGGACCAGCTACTGTCGTTTCCTACTCGGGACAAACATGAAGAAAAATAAAAAGCCCAACACGTAGCTCACACGAATCGAGTCATTAAAATTCACGAAGATATCCATATCAAAAAGGAATTTCAAGAAGAGCAGAATTATCAAGCAGAGGGTTCCTAATCAGGCAACAATTTTACTTCTTCAAAAAGACTACGTTCTTATAAGGAAATAAGTCCAAATTGGATTATATTACTAGAGTCTCATTTGATCTCAATACAAGTCTTCGAAACAGGAAAGAAGACAAACTACTTCGAACACGCAAACAATCATAATTAAATACAAAGATCTTTTATTACTTGTAAAAAGAAGATTAGGGTTCTATAGACATATAAATAGATCCATAATCTCACCACACAGATATAGACAACAATCATAGAAAAATACAGAGAGAAAAAAAGGAGATCGAGAATTGTAATTATATTATTTCATAGTGGATTTTGGCTTGGTTGATCATTCAACCACCCGTGGATATTTCTCCGGTCATCGGAGTTTTACCACGTAAAAATTTACGTCCGATTACTTTCTCCTTCTCTTTCTTTTTGAAATCACAGCTAAAATCCAATCTTTGTTGGCTTTTCTCATATGTCCAGAAATCAACGTCAACAATTGGCGCTAGAATGAGGGTTGAACCTCCGATTTAATTAAAGATAATGACCAGAAGCAATTTTGGGGATGTCTAAAAACCTCCAGATAACTTCCATGTTGGCAGCAGCTCGCGAGATCTCGTTGCAACCACAGAGAACCAACCTACATTCCTGGCGGGAATCTAGCAAATTCCTCCGACCAGCAGAGACCTGACACAACGTTTCCGAGAGGCGTTGCAACAATTGGTGGTAGATGCAGCAAAGGAAGGAGTTGATCTACTGGCTGCAGAAGAAGCACAAACTCCTAACCTCCCACCTGCAAGGCTTCGTTCAGTCGTAGTAGAGCCAGAATTAAATGCACCAGAAGCCGGAAAGAACTCTGCTACAATCAATCAGACTGGACGTGGAACACCTGAAGAGGAACGACCACGCCAGAAGCAGAAACAGGATCAGACAGCCCATGCTAGACACCGCAAACATGACAGGCACAGGGATCGGACGTCATCAGAAGATAACGATCGGTATCATCTCAAGCATCATCACGGAATCATACGTGAAACCCGACATCAAAGTGAAGAGCCAGAAAGAGGAATGACAATCACCCATCGGTTCAACCATCAAGGAAGTTTGGTGAGAGACACAGATGTCGTAATCCAGAGCCTAACTCGAGAAGCCAAGAACAATAGGCTTCAAATGGACGCACTAGTCAGACGTTATGGGTACAATGATTTATCTGACGAGGATTTTGACAGCCCGTTCACTAGGGACATCCTGCGGACTTCATTCCCAGAAAGTTTTAGAATGCCACACGTGGAGCAGTTCAAGAAAGATACAAACCAAAAAGAACACGTCAGACGCTATAAAAGTGATATGGCCTAGTATGCCCATAGTGATCCCTTACTATGCCTCAACTTTCCATAAACTCTAAGAGACATGGGATCAAGATGGTTCGGGAGATTGCCCCTAGCAAGCATCGAAAGTTTCAGTGAACTGATCAGGAGTTTCTCAAGGTAATTTCTGAGCATTGTTCACAGAAAAAAATTAGTGGCTTACCTTTCTCAAATAAAATAAGGGAAAGATGAGTCGCTGAAGAAATACCTGGGGAGATTCGGCCAAGCAGTATCAGAAATTGGCAGTACAAACAATAAAGCGATAATTGATGCATTCATCAACAACCTACAGAATGGAAGGTTGTCTTTTGACCTGAGAAGAGCCCGCCTGACCAAATACGCAGATATGATGGATATGGCGGGAGGATATGCACTAGCTGAAGAATAAGAGTTAGCCACTGGAGGATGCTACATGCATTGAGGAAAACCTGAAAAAGACGTTGAGCCCAAGGTGCAGAACCAAAAGGGAAAACAGAAAGAAAACATCAAAGAAAAGAGCAAAGACGGGGGAAACGGGAGTAATACCGAACAGGCCACGGAAAAATACTCAGGTAGATACACCAACTACACCCCTCTTCAAAAAAAAGCAGGAGGAAATCCTGGCCATTCTGGAAGCAAAGAATATGGTACAAGAGCCACGATGACAGTCTCAGTTCTCCCGGTGAGATACAACCAAATGCTGCAGATTCCATAAAGAAACCGGTCATTAGACATCCAAGTGTTACCAGCTCAGAGATTACATAGAAACCCACATTCCGGAAGGACATCTACATGATGTAATCTTGAAAAGGGATAAGAAATCAGAAACAAAGAAAGAGATCATGACCGACCACAGCTCTGGTCGAAGGACCAGTCCAGAGGCCAATCAAGTAATACATACGATCTTTAGAGGACCATCCACTGGGAGAAATAACCGAGAAGGAACACAAGAAATCAGAGAAGCAGTAGAAGCAAAACATAACTTTGATGTAAACTCGGTGGAGCCAGACCCGAAAAGGGTAAAGGAAGGATGAGACCCAATAATATTCACAAAAGCAGACTCACATGGCGTCGATGTTTGGCCAAATGACGCTCTGGTCATAAGTGCACGGATTGGTCACCGGGAAGTCAGGAGAATCTTGATAGATAATGGAAGTTCAACATACATTCTCATAATTGATCAAATGAAAGGTAATGCTATATTTTCCCTTTCTCTACCTCGTATCAGAGCTATAAGCTCTTAGGCCCCTCTCTCACCAATCCCACTCGTTCCTTTTCTTTAAATAATGTCTTTTGTGTACTTACTATGCAAAGGAATCTTATTTCCATATCCCAATTTTTAATCTCTAATAATGTTTCAATAGAATTCCTACCCTTTTGTATTTTATGTGAAAGATCTACGTACTGGGGTAATTCTTTTGCAAGGTAGGACTAATGATGATGTGTACGAGTGGCCGATCTCCTCAGTCAACTCCTTTAGTTGCCTTTTTAAGTGTCAAGACTACTTCGTCTGAATGACATCATAGACTAGGACACCCATCTCTATCTATTTATAAACACATTGCTTACAATTCTAAGTTAGAAGTATCAAGTCTCATGGTCTTCCCAACAAATTGCAATGCTTGTCAAATCAACAAAAGTCGTAAATTACATTTTGGTACTTCTTATATTGTCCCATGGAATTCATACCCTTTTGTATTTTATGTGAAGGATCTACGTACGAGGGTAATTCTTTTACAAGGTAGGACTAAGGATGGTGTGTGCGATTGGTTGATCTCTTCAATCAAGTCCTCTCATTTAGTTGCCTTTTCAAGTGTCCAGATCACTTCGTCTGAATGGCATCATAGATTAGAACACCCATCTTTTTCTATTTTTAAACACATTGCATTGCTTCCTATTCTAGGTTAGAAGTATCAAGTCCCATGGTCTTCCCTACAAATTGCAATGCTTGTCAAATTAACAAAAGCCATAAATTGCCTTTTGGTACTTCTTCTATTGTCTCTTCCTAACCATTTTAAGTTTTATTTTCTTATGTTTGGACATCTCCTGTTTATTCTTTCGGTGAGTTTAAATACTATGCTATCTTTATGGATCACTACACTAAATACATCTGGTATTATCCTCTCAAACGAAAATCATATGTGTATAAGGTTTATGTTCGGTTTAAGGCTCTTGTAGAAAAATTCTTCAACAAAAACATAATCACTCCTTACAATGAAAATGGTGGGGAATACCAAGCTCTTGACACCTTCCTGGCATCAAATAGTATCTCTCATCTCACAACACCTCTGCATACCCCAGAACACAACGGCTACTCGAAACGTCATCATCGTCACATTGTCAAAATTGGTTTGTCTCTCATCTCCCATGCGTCTATCCCTCTCTCATATTGGAATCACGCATTTGTCACTGTAGTCTATCTTATCAATCACATGCCCACTCCAACTCTCTATATGTCTTCCCCTTACGAAAAACTCCTAGGCTCCTTACCAAATTACTAGAAACCACGTGTCTTCAATTGTCTCTACTATCCATGGTTTCGTTCATACTCATAACACAATCTATAACCCTGCTCCAAGCCATGTATCTTTCTCGGTTATTCCCGCACTCAAAGTGTGTATCTCTGTCTCGATCATTCAACCATCTGAGTCACCACGAGTCATTATCATTAAAGCCAAAAAAAAATATCCACAAACCTACTGCAAAATTCAATCTCATCGCCCAACTATTCATACATGATGATCTTGAACCTACCACGGTCACCCAAGCTCTTAGAGATCCTAATTGGTGTCAAGTTATGTCCAAAGAGCTAGTATGATGTTCATGTTTGGAATGGTCAATGGGTTTTTGTTCCCCTAGAAATGACGTAAAATCTTGTTAGGTGTAAATGGTTTTTTCATACTAAAGGCTTACCTGATGGTTCTATGGATAGATACAAGGACCATGTTATTGCCAAAGGCTTCTATTAACAGCCTAGGGTTGACTACCACGACACTTTTAATCTGGTTGTCAAACCCACCACAGTACGTATTGTTCTTAGTCTTGCGGTTAGTCGTGGATGGCCTTTGCGCCAACTCGATGTAAACAACATATTCCTTCAGGGAAATTTATCCGATGAGGTATTCATGGCACAACCACTGGGTTTCATTGATCGTGACCAATAACATCATGTTTGCTAGTTTCGTAAGGCCATCTATGGACTTGAACAAGCTCCACGAGCTTGGTATCATGAATTACACCAGTTCCTTGTCACTTCTAGCTTCACCAACTCTTACGCTAAAACATCTCTATTCGTCCTCAACACAAGTGGAACTACTGTATACTTGTTTATGTTGACGACATTATTATTACTGAAGATAATGAGACCACTGTTCATAAGTTTATTAATCTACTAGCTCATTGCTTTCACTCAATGACCTTGGCTCTCTTTTCTTCTTCCAAGGTGTTGAGGTTCTTCCATACAAAAATGGTTTGCTTTTGTCTCAACAACGGTATATTAATGATCTTTTTCAACGCACTCGTATAACAAATGTCAAACTCGTCACCACACCACTAGTCACTACTCTAACGCTTAATTTTCTTGTAGGTATGGCATTATCTAATCCATCTGAGTACATGTCAATTGTTGGAAGCCTCTAGTATATATCACTTACACGACCTGATATTGATTTTGTAGTGAGCAAACTTTCTCAATTCATGCACTGCCCTACCACTGGACATTGGCATGTCGCCAAACAACTACTTCGCTATCTCTGTGGGACATCTAATCATGGCCTAGTTCTCTAGAGCTAATCTTCCATGTCTCTGCATGCCTTCTCAGACGCAGATTGAGCTGGGAATAAGGATGACTATACCTCCACTAGTTCTAATATTGTGTATCTTGGACACAATCCGATATCCCAGAGCTCCAAGAAACAACACACAGTAGCTCGATCCTCTACCGAGGAAAAGTACCGATTTGTTGTTGCCACTGCTACGAAATTAAGTTAGTTATGCTCTCTTCTTACTGAAATTGGTGTTATTGTACCTCAAATACTTGTGATCTATTTTGACAACATCAGGAGAGACTCATCCGTGCTCCAATTCAGTATTCCATTCTTACATGAAACGTTTTGCTTTGGATTATCATTTCATTCTAGACCAAGTTCAAAATGGTGCTCTCCATGTTGCCCACGTTTCCTCTGAAGATCAATTGACAGATGCTCTCACGGGGGCTCTTCCACGTCAACACCATCTCACTTTTAAGACTAATAGTGGAATCTTATCACGGAGATCTATCTTACGGGGGCTTATAGAAGGATCTAAATGATTTGATTTGTTCTTGTTCCTTAAGTTTAGAGATTCTCCTGATTATGAAAGTTGAATTTGATTTGATTTGTTCTTTCCAATTCTCCCCCTCTTTCTATACGTTAGATTTTAATTGATTTAAATAAATGTAAAATTTAAAAAATATAAATATAAATAGACAAAAGTAGATAATAACTTTCTTATAACCATATACCATCCATCGTTATATAATTAAGGCCCGGTTTGGCATTGTTTCCCCAACTATTTTTGGGGCCAAAAGTGATTCTTGACCAAATACAGGGTGTTTGGTAAAATCGAGGGAAGTGCTTTAGGTCACTTTTAGCTTCTCTCAACTGAGTTTTTGAGTTGAGAGAAGCTACAAATACATGATTTTGTGGATTTTGACTTCTGCTTTTAGAAAACGCGCTACAGTGATATTAAATGAAATTTTACCAACTTTCCAATTTTGTCCTTTATTACCAAAAAAAATTGGATTTACATTTCTGTACAAAAACAATGTTGCCATAATTGTACAAAAAAATATGGATAATTAATTCAATAAAGTAGAATAAAAAATAAATAAAAAATAAAGTAGAATAAAATAAATAAATAAATAATTGAGACTAATTATTTCAATAAAGTACCATAATTATATAACACTTAACACTAAACACAAATAAACAAGAAAAATGTAAAGTATAACACATTAGTACCATTTAGATGTCTATGTCCTTTTAGTAATTTTACACACTCACAACATTTTTTACTTCAATTTACCAAACACATTGAAATTGCTTTTAGTTCTCACAACACTTTTGAAAATCAATTTACCAAACACTCAGTTGATTCTTTCTACAACAATTCCAAAAGCAAATCCTTTTACGTACATCACCTTTTAGCAGAATTAGTAGTGCACATCTCTTTCCACATAAGTGGTGAGGGGTTGAGTTTTCTTTTTGGGATGTAGGGAGTAGTTATCCCCCGTTATGAGAGTAGATATCCGGACCGTACATGTGTTGTTTGATCTCGACAAGTACCGACAATCCTTTTGTAATAATTCATCTAATATTTAAAAAAAATCCTTTCTTACTTATTCAAAAACAAAATATGAATTCGATAACTATATTCGACCACTCACTACTAATAAATCAAAACTGAAAGTGTTAAAGTTTCTTTATACCAGTTAAATATGTTTACTTATACGAAAACATAGGTCACATTCTGTAGCTGTTTTTCAGTCTGTTTCCGTTTCTATTTTTCAAAGACGATTTCGAAAACGCGTTTTTTAACCATTTTTCATTTTATTTACAAAAAAAAATGGAAAAAAAACAGTGTTAAAAGTGAAGATCCGTCCTATAAGCGTTTTTCGAAAATAAAAATGGAAATAAAAACAGTGTTTTTAGTTTCAGTTTTGAATTCTGAAAACGCGTCTGGTAGCATATACTGAAAGCTATATTTTGAAAATGAAAACGAAAACGAAAACGAAAAAAACGCGTCTGGTAGGTTAACCGAAAACTATCAAAAATTGAAATATCAATTGTGACATTTTGTTTAATATTATTACAACTATAAACAAATTGATTACATAATTAACCAATATAATTTTTGTATTGTAGTTTTTATATTAAACAAAAATAACGTATAAAAAATTAATTCAAAAAAACATATCAAAAAATGAATAAATCAAAACTAAACTCTTAAACTATAAATAAATAATTACAATATATATATATATAATAAAAATATAACTGTATATATTAATATAATATATTAAATATTATGTAATTTATATTATAATAATTTATTATTATATAATATTTGATATTATATATATATACATTTAATATTATATAATATATTATTATATATAATAACATTATAAATATATATAGTATTAATTTTTTATATATATTAATAATAATTATAATGTATATATATAGTGGAAATTGTCAAAAATAACCACAAGTATTATGAAAATTTTGTTTTTAATCACATTCGAAAATTTATTTGTTAATAGCCATTTTTTTGAGAAATTACTTGAATGCCCCCATATAAAAACCATCCCCAAACACTTTCTCTCTCCTTTCTCATTTTTTCTCTCTCCTTTCCTCTCTCTCCCCTCTCTCTCTCATTTCCTCTCTCTCCCCGATCTCTCTCTCTCCCGCCGGTGAACTATTGTCGGCATCCTTGCAGAGGCCAGCGAACCGTCGCCGGCCTCCTATCTCTCGCACCCATCCTCTCTTCTCTCTCCCGCAGCTCTCTCTCTCTTTCTCTCTCTCACTCACATCTCTTTCTCTCTCCTTTCCTTTCTCTCTCACATGTCGTCGACGGCTTGCCGGAGTGCCGTCACCTGAGCTTCACGACCTTCCAGCAACCCAGTCGAGCTCCCCCTCCAACGGCGATTAGATCTACTGAAAAAAAGGAAAAAAAAAACGAAACACTAAAAACCCAGAACATTTCAAGTTTGAACTGTTCAATTCAGTCAACATTTCAAGTTTCCACATTTCAATTTAGGCAACATTTCAAGTTTCAAAATTTGAAAACGATGAACTTAAAAACCCAGAACATTTCAAGTTTCAATTTTCAATTTAGTCAAGATTTCAAGTTTCAACATTTCAATTTAAACAAGATTTCAAGTTTCAAAATTTCATTTTTTTTAAACAAGATTTCAAGTTTCAAGTTCCTAGCCGTGATTTCAAGTTTCAAGTTCCTAACTATGATTTCAAGTTTGGTTTCACATTTTAGTCATGATTTCAAGTTTGGTTTCAGTTTTTTTTAAAATAATATCTATGAGTATTTTTATAATTTACGGACATACACTGATTTTTTTTTAAAAAAGTGGCTATTAACAAATAAATTTTCGTATGTGGTTAAAAATAAAATTTCCATAATAGTTGTGGTTATTTTTTATTTTCACTCATATATATATATATATATTATTGCATGAATGCTTTTAATTCTAGTTGGAAATAAATTATTCTGATATATATAAGAGGGTATTTTGGTCATTTGAAAATCTTGTCCCGTCTTGTCCTAGCCATATCAAATGCATAACAGTATAATTAATAGTTTTTTAAAAAATAATTTTTTTATATAAAAAAAGTGAAAAAAAACAAGTATTTTGTGTTTTTCAAATCTTTCACTTTTAACACTGGTTTTATTTTTTTTTCGAAAATAAAATGAAAAACCGTTAACGAACGTGTTTTCGAAATCGTTTTTGAAAAATAAAAACGAAAACGGACTGAAAAACAGCTGTAGAACGGGCCCTGAAAGATTTAAAAAACACAAAATACTTGTTTTTTGTTTTTGTTTTTGTTTTTCATTTTGTTTATATAAAAAAATTATTTTTTAAAACTATTAATTGTACTGTTATGCGTTTTATATGGCTAGGACAAGACGGGACAAGATTTTTAAATAACCAAAGTGCCCTTTTTATATATATATTTCAGAATAATTTATTAACAATTAGAACTAAAAGCATTCATGTAATAATATATATATATATATATATATATATATATATTATAAGTAATAATATAATATATTATTATATATTAATATTCTATAATATAAAGGAGTATATGCAATCCACTGCTTTGGATAACTGCCTGATCCCAGCCTCTGCAACTGAACAATATGTTGACCTAGAAATTGTCCAGCCCCTAATTGATCAGTGGATCAAAGAAGGTTACTCTCATCTGCACATCGGAGCCATAAGGATAATCCTTACCCTACATGGTAGGAAAGGATTACCAGTCACGGCCAAGATTGCCCTTCTCAACACGATCTACAAACAATACGAACATGCAATCATCGGGACGTGCCTATCTACTCTTCACGCAGGAAGCATTTCGCTCACCTACTATCCCAATTTCAACATCCCACTCAGGGATTTGAATCTTCACAACTGTCTCAAAATTCAACTTTAAATAGTAGGAGCTCCTATGATGCCGAATTCCTATATGGCAACACTGCACCACCAGATTGCTTACAGGCTTCAAGATCATGCTCTTGACTTCCCATCCCTGGATATATTGGAGATACCATCTTCATAAAAACCGAAAGAGAAGATGAAGTTCCCACTATCATTCAGATTCCTAAACAGCTGCCCAGAGAAAAGCTCACAGAAATCATGCCTCTCAAGTGGATCACTAACTATGAGAAGGCATTTCAAAACATCACTCCTGTTGTCGCCACAGACACCAAGTTCATCAAATTAGCCGATGGTTCCATCCAGACTACTTATAAGCAAATTGACACTTTTGCGACACAAGTGACCAGCACCCCTGCCACAGAAACATCACCCAGTGCTCCTCCTGTGTTCCAGGTCCTCATGATCAGGCCTGTCACAACTGAAAAAGAAACCTCGATTCATCGCTTCGAACCAAATGGAACTCCTGTTTATACAGACAAGATCAACGACCATTTCATATGGGACGTTGACCCAGAAATGTGCGACACTGACTGTGAATGCAGAGCTTGTTGCAAACCTGTGAGATCACCTTACAAACCCATTCGCTCTCGCCGAGACCCTAAGGACCCTCAGAGTCCTTGGATTGGTTTACAACCAATAAAAAACAAGCCTCTCTCTATCTATGATAAAGCTCTCCAAATCCTGAAAAATGAAGGATTACTCCTAGATGAGCCAACAAAACAAATGTTGCCTCCTACTCCGACTCCCATTCCTTGCTTCATGACCTCCAGCTATGATAAGGACTTTCCACCTTTGAAATCCTCTTCAAACCCAGAAAGGAATTTATTTTCCAGACCATTCATCCAATCTACTGAGGTCTTACCTGACGGATCTCTCAAACAGCCCTCTCAGGCTGAACAAGTCCTCAATTGGCACACTCGTAATGCCATTGTCCAGAATAGAGTTCTTCACTCTATCGACTAAAAGATTGACCAAGTTTCACATCATGTTTCCCAATATGATCACCAACTCCAACATCTCGATTCAACTCTGCGCAACATGTATACAGATTTACAGTCGAGGGTTTCCCGGTTAGATGTTAATCTTCACCAGTATATCAACCAAGGATATTTTGGCCCTGAATTCTACAGTAAGGAAACAGAAATCAGACAACTCAAAGACCAGTTGGACCAGATAACTCGAGACCACTTCACTAGCACACCTTATATCCCAAGGCCTCACCCCTACTCTCCATCCTTAATTTTCCCTACTTAGTCGCCATCTCCTCCTTCCTCCAGGCCCCCTGACCATAACCAGTTTTTCAAATCAACTGGAGATCTTTTCAGAAATACCCACCTCTATCCACTCATCCGGAACATCCATCCTCTAGCAGGATAAAAAGAACATCTCCTCAGAAAAAGAAGGCACCAGACACTCACAAGCATTCACCACCAGATCATCGAATGCATGCCTTTTATGCGGCTTCTAGTCAGTTTACCTCTTCAGGAACCTCTGACAATCCTACATAACCCACGGAATCCTCTTATGATTTCCCCTTTTCATGGGAAACGTATTCCCCAGATTCCTCAGACTCTCCACATTCCTCAGATCATGCGAATTACTCAGACCTAGATGCATTGCCAGATCTCAGCCAAATCGACTTAGCAACCAGAGCTGACCCTCATCCATCCACTCAGACAGTTGACACATCTAAATCTTCAGATGAAACTTTTAAGGAACCAACTCCTATGGTCGATGAACCGTCTGACCAAAGGCCCATGAACCATGCCCCTCATCAGAAAGCTACAATGGCCCCTGGTTTAATTTTGACGACCAACTCCCTGGCAATGGAGAAAAATGATGTCAGAAATGAGCGCCTGGCTCGACCTGCAGATAGCAAACAAAGTCCATCTCGAGAGAATTCGTTTCCAGGTTCATTGGATCTCTCAGAGATTGGTACCAAGCCCTTGGAGAATACAGACAACTTCAATTGGTTCGATGTGGATCTGTCTCTCTAGCAATGGGAATAGTCTTCTGAGAATTCCTCGGAGATGCCTCCCAATTCTACAGCAGACCAGGCAAGAATTCTTCGAAATGCGAGTCTGCTAACTAGACAAAAGAGACATAGATTACCACTACAGGCGCATGTCTTTCAGATACCATGCACTTGGCGGAATCAACGATAAAACCTTGAGACAGGTGTACCTGAACTCTCTTTCTATAGAGCTTCAGGGAGAACTCCAAAGATTAATTGAATTCTCAGGCAAAAGCCTACGAGACATTACTCTAGGAGAAATCCACATGTACACCCACACTGCATTAGACAAACTCTGTGCTACCCAAATAGTTTTTGCAAAGATGATCAGAGAAGGTAGTAAATATGATAGGCACTGCAAATTTCCTCACACCTACCCTCTCAAATGCAACTCCACTGAGCACTACAACTGCAGAGCAAACAGGTCCTACAGAAGACGACCTACCATAAACCAACCCTGAAAGGAAAAGAATTCCTCAACCCCCAAGAGGAATAGGAAATACAAATATTACAGGAAGAAGACTATGAGATCATGGAACAAGTCCAACAAGTGCTTTGCCTGCGAACAAGAGGGTCACTATACCAAGCAATGCCCTAATAAAAGGGCAAAATCTGCTAAGCTAATTCAACAACTTAGACAAGTTGCTGATGAAATCCCCTCAGATGTAGATATTGAGTCTTTCTTCTCAAAACAAGAAGATGTTAACCGGTTGACCTCTTTTATGGTCCAAGATTCAGATGACTCCAGCACTTCCTCAGAACATACAGGATATACAGATCCTGATTCCCCCTCAGAAGTTTACCAGGCCACCATTAATGGTAGTACTGGCCCACAAGTTAAGATCCATATTCTAACAATAAAATACTCCAAGCCAGATCCTATCATTGCCTATTTCGATACTGTAGCACATTCCTCAATGATGAATCCCAACGTCCTTCCTTCAGATGCTTGGAAAGAAGAAAAAAATGAGTTTCTAGCAGCTGATGGACAAATTTTCAATACTTACCTGATCTCAAAGCACAAAGTTGGCATACAGTTTTTCCCTTCGTTCACCCTTTGGACCCAAGTCATTGGAACTCCCCTTCCAGACAAGGATATCCTTATCGGGTGGGACATCTATAGCCAATCCAGAGCCATCAAGATCCTCCCTAACGGAATCCGATAAAAGAGGAAGTTCAAACCTTTCATCGACATCCCCAAGATTTCCCCCCTTTCGGTTATCAATCCAGATTTCCAGCAAATTCAAGAGAAGCTCTTACAGTTCTATACCAACAGCCATGCAGACTTCAAACATCCGCACCCGCTGTAGAAAAACCCTGAGTTTTTCATTAGACTCCCTTTCAAACTCAATGAATATGTCAACCCAACGAAAGCTACTCACTCAAGAATGTCCCCCTCAGAACTTTCCCTAGCCACTGAAGAATGTGAAGATCTCCTCAGACAAGGCCTGATAGAGGCCACCTCCTCTCCGTGGCCCTGCCAAGCCTTCTACGTAGAAAAGAGGTCTGAACAACTCAGAGGAAAGAAAAGGCTCGTAATTGATTACAAGTCTCTCAATCTCTTCCTCCTCGATGACAAGTTCCCAGTTCCCAGTTCCCACAGCCAATACGTTGTTCTCCCAACTTTCTGGAGCCACTATTTTTTCCAAGTTTGACTTGAAAAGAGCCTTCTGGCAAATCGGTATCCATCCTGATGACAGACCTAATACGGTTTTCTGCCTCTTGAATGCCCAGTACTAATGGACAGTCCTACCATTTGGTCTAAAAACAGCCCCTTCACTTTTCCAAAAGGCCATCACCAGGATTTTCCATCCTATTCTCCATACTGCCCTGTTATACATCGACGACATCCTACTATTTTCGCTCGACAAGAATTCACATGATAAACTCCTACAACAGTTTCACCAGATCATTGACAAACATGGAATCATGCTATCCGATAAGAAGAGCTCAATTGGTGTTACTGAAATTGAGTTCCTTGGCATGAAGATCAAATATGGGTCCTATGTTCCCGGACCTCACCTAGCAAGATAGCTTATTGCCTTTCCAGATTTGAACCTCTCATACAAAACAGGTCCAACAATTCCTTGACATTGTCAATTATATTAGAGACTTTATCCCACAGGCAAGCCATTACACTACAAGCTTATCCAAACTCCTCAAGAAGGATCCCCCTCAGTGGGATACCTTCCACTCCGAGGCAGTGACTCACTTAAAGAATGTCTCACAGAAACCTCTCCCTCTGCATATCCCTTATTCGGGACAACTCATCCTACAGACTGATGCCAATGACCACTTCTGGGGAGCCATCCTTTTTGAAGAGTCCAATGGAAAATACCACTACTGTGGTCATGCTAGTGGACAGTTCAAAGACGCCCAGAAACATTATCACACCATTTATAAAGAGATCCTTGCTGTAAAAAATGGAATCTCCAAGTTTGATTTTCATCTCAAGACCAAGAACTTCATCATCGAAATGGATAACTCATCCTTTCCTAACGTTCTTGAATTCCACAACAAGCTCCCCTCAAATCTCCAACTCTTGAGACTCAATGATTGGTTCTCCAGATATGACTTTTCCGTCAAACACATTAAAGGGCACCACAACATCATCTCTGATATGCTTTCGAGACCTCACCCTATCACCCTAATATCTCGTGTTGGTCCAATCCCCTTGATTTACATGATATCCTCATAGGCCTCATCCTCAACAGCTTTGTCTGTGATTCCACCACCTCTTACTTTCCCGCCAGAACTTATGGCTACCCTACCACCGGGCCACATTCCCTCTGTTCAACAGGTCCAAGACTTTGCAGAATTATACCTCCCTTGGTATCTTGCCCAGATCAACGACCAGGGTTGCCACCACCAGTTAGCCAATCCTAGCAAGCCTTTCCTCGACCCTTTTATATCTCCACCCTTTTATATCTCGACCAAGGTCTATGATTCCTATGGTGCTTATCGGTCCTCCACCATCATGCAATAATTTTTCCTCTTCAAGCATTATATGGCTTCGTCCAGAGCCTGACCTCTCCCAACCTCCAAACCTTCCTGTAGTGGTTCAACCCTCTATCCGTCTGGCGTACCGAGCTTACCAGGCTTATGGCCTAATACCATCTCTGGAAAATGGACCCAGAACAGGCCTCCAGAGTATGCTGCATTTGGATCTTTAACAGGCCCTACAGGCACAACCCACATACCCCGCTTCTTTGGTCCTTCAACATCAGCTACGAATGGGATACTTCGTTTGACTACGAAAGGCTGTATCGGACCGGTATCCAGATACCTCTCCTTAATTTCCTTTGTGACGTCAACAATGACAAAACAGACGTCCTTTTCATTCTCCCAGAGGTCTCACGGGACCCAGCAAGAAGTAGGCACCCCTTCCAGAACTTTTATCTTCTAGATTCCCAAGACCAGGCTGACACGTGGCTCTGTTCCATTTGTGGGGCTTTTGACTCAGACGAAGAGTACAATGCCACCTGTAATCTCAGCAGTCCATAGCTGTCCCGTCTACCCTACCTGTATAATTATTATTATGTTTGCCAGCTGCCAGATCAGCTTCCTAGTGCTTTGTTGTTTTGTAAAATTATTGATGCTTGTCGGCCACCGTCTCTGGCCTTATCCTTTGTAAGATAGGCTTGCCACTTGTTTGCTGAGTGCTTCCTTTCCCTATATAAGGAAGCTCTGGTCTCTTTGTATAACCATCAGAAAATCAGAATAAAGCTTGAGTGTTTGTTTATAGCTTTCTAAAGTTTCTCTTTTCCTAATCTTCTGACGGTTCTATGTCTGGAACTATGATTCTTCAAGATCTCAGTATGCTTTATGCTTGCCTCGTATGAGAACCCTGCATATCAGAACAGATTTTATTTTCTGGTCTAGTATATCGGCTGGACACCCTGGACACATCCGGAACCAGAATGTTGCTAGCTAGGATGAACTCAGGTTTAACAATGTCACGTACTGACTAGTTTATGGCTTAAGATCTCCATCCATCTCTGTTTGTAAGTAC
Organism: Dipteronia dyeriana; assembly: GCA_032871835.1. Taxonomy (NCBI): domain Eukaryota; kingdom Viridiplantae; phylum Streptophyta; class Magnoliopsida; order Sapindales; family Sapindaceae; genus Dipteronia; species Dipteronia dyeriana. The sequence continues at coordinate 25,663,379 of CM065300.1, read as the reverse complement.
CCTGTTAAGACCGTTGAGGAAAAGTCGTTTGTGGGGAAAAAACGATCTGTTAGATGGTCGTGGAGCTCTCTGCCGTCTCTAATGGTAATATATTTTATCATATAATAATATATATTATAATTATTTATTTATAATTTAAGAGTTTAGTTTTGATTAATTCATTTTTTGATATGTTTTTTTGAATTAATTTTTGATGTGTTAATTTTGTTTAATTTAAAAATTACAATACAAAAATTATATTGGTTAATTATCTAATCAATTTGTTTATTGTTGTAATAATATTAAACAAAATACCAAAATTGATATTTCAATTTTTGATAGTTTTCGGTTAATCTACCAAACGCGTTTTTTCCGTTTTCGTTTTCAAAATACAGGTTTCAGTATATACTACCAAACACGTTTTCAGAATTCGAAACTGAAACAAAAAATATTGTTTTTATTTTTATTTTTATTTTCAAAAAACGGCAACCGAAAAACACTTACAGGACGGACATATAATGTTAATTCATTTACATTTTACAACATCTAACGGTTGAGAATTCAAAATGGGATCAATGTTAAAATAGGGATCATAAATGGTTGCGTTATAGTGTGAAAAGTATATGCAAATTGCTTGAGTGTATAATTAAGCAACTACCACACACCAAATTTCATGAAAGGTGAGCCACGTGGGTAGCATCACAATGATCAACATGAATATCAGTCAACTCTGTCGTTGGTTTTGATTTTATTTTCTGTTGGTTTGAAATTTTTGATTTTTTTTATTGTTTAATATTATAATATTTAATCAAGAGGTGGGAAATTGATGTTAGTAATGTATTGACATTATTTTATTTTATTTTTAATTAAACGCTCCATCGATGCACTCTCTTGGCTGCTTCTCCAACCATAACAATAGTACAATACACAGATTTTTCTCGAAATATCCCTCCTTGATCTCTTAATTAATATTTTTTTAAATAATTATTGGAAGATAATCACTATTATATATACATTTCTTAATTATTAACACATCCCAATATTGATTTGATGATATGTCATCAATCATTATTAATTGGCAATACTTAATTTTCACTCAGAGAAACATTAAAAAAAATAATAAAAAATTATTATCTTCTTATTGATGCAAGAGTCTAGTATTTTTTTTTATATCACCAAAAACCAAGTATATATAATGATATACGTAAATTGTTAAATCTATCTATTTAAGTTTATATAATTACCTTCGTGTTATTATAGGGTTTAGTAATGTTATTGAATAGTTAATATTTATTAATTTAAGTTTTATATTTCAAAAATTATAAGTTTTTTTATAAAAAAAATGACGGGATATGAAAAATAAAACTAGTTTGATTGTGTATAATAACATGTATTAATGATAGCTATATTAAATGTATCAAATTCCATCCACATCATAATAACTATTATTGTCATGATATTCTTACCGTATCTATTAAGTAATATCACGAAAAAGAAGAAGAAAAAACAAACAAAACATTGTGATCGAGAACCCAAAATTAAAGGGATGAGAAGATGCATTACAATTTACAGCAAAGAAGAGGCTGTGAAATAGCTAATAATAAATACATATATAGCAGCAATGGAAGACCCAAAAAAAAAAAGTCATGAAATTGGACAGAAAAAAACATGGGGTGTCGTTGATCTTTGAAAGAGTTGATGATGATGATGTGAGGAGTTATATAAATAAATAATAAAATAAATATTTGATTAAAAGCTTGTAATTTGTTACCTGCATCTGTTGACTGCAGCTAATTATAAACAATTTCCAATTCATTTTTTTTGGACTTGGAAGCAATAATGTTTTGACCTATCAACCAAATACAATTACATCACTCTACATGTTTACAAAAAAATTCAATATATGGTTTTCTTTATTTTTATTATTTTTTATTTCTTATTTATTTTTGTGGGATCAAGTGTATGCTTAATCCAGGTTAATTAGTTAAGTAGGTTTGGAATTTGGATGAAGAAGACGCACATCTAGCTACCTAGCTCTTTTTTTTTTTTTGGTACCAAATGTGTATTTTTGTTCACATTGAGCTTGTTATTGGAATTGAAATGGAGATATAACAAATAATAAAATTTTAAGGACATACGTTCTAAAAGGTTTTTAATATAACTTTATATATATATATATATATATATATATATATATATATATATATTCTTTCAATAATGTGTTAGTGTACACGATTTCACGTGTCTTTAAAGATTGAATATAAAGATGTATTCAGTTTTTCAATCATTATCTCAACAAAATTCAACTTTGTTTATTAAATGTTTCCAGCAAACTAGTTAGTGAGTTTAAACATCTTGATAAAGAAACCCTTATTTCACTTTAATAAATGACTAATTAGTCGTGTGTTGTGACTTGTTGAATATTAACCTTTATTTAAATTTGATTATGAATAGATTAAATATACGATTTAAATATTTACTCTATAAATATTGAGGTTAAAATTCTTCACATATATTTATAAATTAAATATGATAGAATTCGAATCTTTATCCATTAAAAAAAATATAATATCCATATTATATGAATATAATATATTTAAAAAGATATACGTCATTTAAGAGAACAAGTTCTGTAATTAACCCATAAATTCAATCAAAACTCTAAATATAAAAAATTAGTCAGTTTTTACATATTTGTAGACTGTGTCGACAATCGACATTGAAGTTTACATTGACTAATTTCCAACTAGGGCAGTCGGTGATTTCAGTCTTTTTTCCATGCACACGTTTGGAGATATAATATGAGTCTTCTTTTTCTTTAGGTTTTACTTTTTCCATCTTATAGGGTTTTAGGTACCCATTACTTTGAATAACTTGAAAATAAAAGTATTCATATAGTTTTTGCCAACTAATAAATACAGAAAAAAATGAACCGATGTCCCAGAGTTATATATATAAAAGAGAAAAAACAATATACCACTTCAAATCTGTTTCAAAGAAAGTCTTCAAAAACCCTTTGTGTACACCGCGTTGAAATCATGTTGTTTTGAATTAACTTGCTGTATATGAACAAGAAAATAATTTTTTTCTTGTAACAATATCAAACCCTTTTTCAAATGAATTTGAAAGGAATCTAATTTGGGAATATTACTTGTTATTCTTTTTAAATTTTCTTACTTTGGCCGCCGGCCATTTGAACAAAATACTTTTATTTTTCCTTTTCTTTGTTCTTTTCTTAGGATTCCAACTTCCAAGTCATACCCAAGAAGTTTAATTGGATGATGAAGTGAGGAAATTGGATAATACATTCATTGCCGTACGGCATCATACTATTTAAATAGTTGAAAATTGATTTTAAGTATTATTGAGATTTTGTACGAAATCTCCTCTGATTATAAGATTCAACTTTCTAACATTATAAATTATATAACGTTAGAGAGTCAACTTGTTAAATCTGATGATTAATCGGTGTAGAATCTTATATGTTTTTTTTTATATGAGATTCGATTTTGTAATGATTCAGACTCTAAATAACTTTAAACATGTACAAGATCTCGGATTTGATAATTATATAATATATATATATATTTATAAATTTATAAATTTATAAATTTGTCAAATTTGGACCGACGTGTGGTTCCCATCCTAATTTCTAAGTGATGAAATACGTTCCAAAGTTTGATGTTGAACTTTTTGATAGAAAATTAATGTTGTTTTGTTAATTGGTCAAGGTGAGTGAAGGAAGGAAGTTAATATATAGGTGGAAAATGTTTGTTTTTTCTAAGTTGGGATGCGATTCAAGTCGGTACGTACCTTTTGTTGTCAAATTTGATTGGGTAATTTTTTTCAAAAGAAACCCATAAATGTTATTAAAGAAGTTAAAGCGAAAGATTGTCACAAGATGTTGAAAAAACTGGTGCCTTGAAAAGAATCAAAAGTAATATAATCAAATTTAACATTTAAATTAAAAAAACAATTTGAACACCACTTTGCTGTTGAGAGTGTGTGTTATATGCATTTTTGTTTTCATTATGTTTTGTTAGCTTTCCCGAATTTAGAAGGCTTAAACTATAGTCTAAATAATCAAACTTTGCACACCATGGGCACTCTATGGCAATTATACACGTTTGTAAATTAGTAGTACATGTAATAATTTTTTACTCAGGACCGTCATGAAACTTTTTGTTTTGCTATGCAATGTTAGGGCCCGTCCTGTAAACGTTTTTAAGTTTCTGTTTTTCGAAAATAAAAATGAAAATGAAAACAGTACTTTTTGTTTCATTTTTAAATTCTGAAAACGTGTCTGGTAGCAAATACTAAAAGCTGTATTTTAAAAATGAAAACGGAAAAACGCGTCTGGTAGGTTAACCGAAAACTATCAAAAATTGAAATATTCATTTTAGTATTATGTTTAATATTATTACAACTATAAATAAATTGATTAAATAATTAACCAATATAATTTTTGTATTGTAATTTTTATATTAAACAAAAGTAACACATCAAAAATTAATTTACAAAACATATCAAAAAAATGAATTAATCAAAACTGAACTCTTAAATTATAAATAAATAATTATAATATATATATATATTATAATAAATATATAGATATTAATATATATAAAATATTATATAATAATGATATATATATATATATATATATATTATTGTATGAATACTTTTAGTTCTAGTTGGAAATAAATTATTCTGGAATATATATATATATATATATATATATATATATATATGAGGGGTACTTTGATAATTTAAAAATCTTATTTCATCTTGTTCCAGTCATATCAAACACATAACAATACAATTAATAGTTTAAGATTTTTTTTAATATAAAAAAGTGAAAAATAAAATGAAAAACAAAAACAAAAAACGAAAAATAAGTATTTTGTGTTTTTCAAATCTTTCACTTTTAATACTAATTTTTTTATTTTTTTATTTTTTGAAAAAAAAAACGATTAACGAACGCGTTTTTAAAAATAAATATAAAAACGGAGTGAAAAACAACTGCATGACGGGGCCTTACTTACTTGTAACGTTTTAAGAATACAGTTTTTAAAAGTTTTTTTAAAGACTATCATAATAAAAGGAGGACCACATTTTTTTTTTTTTTAGTATGACAATAAACGGATCATGAGTCTATCGAGGCTTTATCGAGGCTTACCAGTGTTAGATATCTCTCAATTTTTATTGAGATCAAACACTATATACATGATATAAATAGCGAAAATCAAATGTTATTCTCGAAATTCAAAATTAAACATTACATACTAGACTCAAATATCTACTTTCACAACTACGTATTCGTAAAATGATGAAGATTTGCCTACAAACACTACATGGTACAAATGTATTTTCCTATAACTATGTCAATTGACTCTATATAAATAATATGTATACGAGATTCGAACCCTCATCTTATGTGAATGAATGTTCATATCACTTTACTAAGATGCAATGAATTAGTGTAAATATTTTATGATATTAAATTACTTTGAAAAGCATATAATTAAATCATAGAAGAACAAATGGATTGTATAATAAGATCTATACTCGAGAATCAAGCTGAAGGCAATACTTACAAAAAAAAAAAAAAAAAAAAAAAAAAACCTTAAAGGACAAGATGGGGAGTCCAAAAAGTCAAAGCAAGTGACCCGGTCCCAGGGGTAAACAGTCAACAAAGTTCCAGGGGGCTGAGATCCAAAACGTGTCTCTTTCTCTTTCTCACTCTTGTGTCACTCAATGTCATGGTGTGGGGCCCAGCAGAGACTTGGTTACTTCCTATCCCGGTCTTCGGTCACCAGAAAGAGCCGGGCCGTCAAATTCGTTGACTTCGTTTTTTCTTCTCTTTTTTGCCTCAAAAATCCTTTTTTTTTCTTTTTCCTCACGTGGAACGCGCCGCACCATTCGGGGCGGTGAGATTTATTTATTTATTTATTTCAATTAATCAATTAATCAATTAATCAATTTATTTTTTCTTATTTGATTTGAGAACTGGTCAAAATCTTTCTTGACGAAATGTAGACGAAACCTCCCTTTTCTCTTTCTCTCTCTATAGATATTCAACACTTCAACCTTGCTCCATATTATTAAAATATGGATCCGGATAACCCGAACTAATAGTTTATTAATGAATTAATTTTGTAAATTCAACAACTTTGAATTTTAACTCCTTGAAAATTAAATTCCTTCTGTGGATAATTTTTAAAGACTCATGATAAAAACATATAAGGAAAGTCAACTAAAGAATTTATTTTATTATTATAGTAAATATTATGATTGAGACATTGAGTTTCCTATAAAAGAAATTTTTATTTTTTTAACATGGGTTAACACAATCAATTATTTATTACTAATCAAGTATTTTTAAATTAAGGATAATTTTAAAGTCGTCCAACAGGATTTGATAGGTTTGGATGGAAATGACAATTATCAAACTAAAATTACCAAAATTAAAAAATATAAACATAGTCTATATATCGACTCATACTATATCAAAAGGCATCTATCGAGATTTGGATATTCACTCGTATAATATTTAAAAAATATGTCTTAATCTAAATATTTATTTTTAAAATATCGTAAAGCATCTAAAAAATCAAACGTTATAAAAAATATCCTCTTATTTAGCCATCGTCACGTATATTTATATTTATAAAGGCACTATTTATATTATTGCAATATCTACACTTACAATAACAGCAGAAAAACTTCCTTCATAAAAGGAATTGGGATTCGATAATCAAACCCCACCGGCACCGCAGTCAATTTCTTAAAGTCTTTAGAAAATGCAAGCTTAATTGAAATGGGTGTTAGTGAGTGTAACCCACCCAATTGTTGACCCGATTAATTCTCTCTCTCTAGCTCTATGTCATGGTGGAAGTGGGACCAGTGCCAGCTGGCAAATGACGCACCGTCTGACGTAAACACATGGGAAAGAAGAAAAAAATATTAAAAAAAATATAATAAAAAAATCCCAAAAATTTCTCACAAAATCCAAATCTATCCGTCTAATCAAACTTTTTTCTTGTAGTTGGTCTTCGTCCAAACCCTTTTTATAGCCGAGCCTATTGCACCGTTTGAAGACTTCACAGACTTCTTCTTCCTTCTCTCAGTCTCTCTCTCTCTTAACTTCCTCTTCAAAACACCTTTCTCTTTCACTTTTTCTCTCTCTAAAGCTTCAAGTTTCTTAAAAAAAGCAAAAATATTTATGGACAGAGGATGGGGTGCACTCGCTCTCGATTCTGATCACAACCCATTTTTCGTCTCTCCCAAGTCTTACTCTTCCAGGTTTAAGCCCGTAAACAGTAACGTTAACGGCGCCGGTCGTGACTTGATGGTGGGTGGTGGAGGTGGTGACCGATCCTCCTCCTCCTCTTTCAGGATGTTTCAGGCTGCGCCTTCCTCGCCGCCGTCCGATCACGGTGTTGATAATAATGATAATGATAATCGGGTGGCGGTTGATGAAGTTGACTTTTTCTCCGATCGTCGTCAGAAGACGACGACGACGACCAGTAGTGTTAATATCAAGAAGGAGAATTCTCATGAAGAAGCTTTGAATGTAAATGTAAATAACTCTACTTTAATTATTATTATTATTAATTTTATCAGTTAATTATTTAATTTAATTAATTATTTATTTTTATAATTATCTAGATTGGATTGCACCTTCGCACTGCTAACACCGGAAGTGATCAATCAACGGTGGATGATGGGGTTTCATCTGACATGGAAGATAAGAGAGGCAAGACTAGTACTACTGAGGTGAGAAATTTAATAAATTTTCCCTAGAAAGTGATTAATTATCCAGGAAAATAAATATATTAAAGGGTTTTTTTTTTTTTTTTTTTTTTTTTTGTGAATTCATTAGTTGGCACAATTGCAAGTGGAGCTGCAACAAATGAATTCAGAGAATCAGAAGTTAAGAGAAATGTTGAGCCAAGTGACAAGCAATTACGGTGCTTTACAAATGCACTTTGTAGCTCTAGTGCAACAGCAGCAGCAAAATCAGGTAATTAATTAATTAATTAATCACTTGAATTATATATAAGCACTTTTAATTAACTCAGAAGTGCTTATATTGATCTGTAATTGACTGACTTTTGTTTTTGATATTATTATTATGAAGACTGTTGAAGGAGGCAAATTATCCGATGATAAGAAGCCTGAATTAATGGTTCCTAGACAGTTCTTGGATCTAGGCCCATCTGCCGTCGCGGCGGAGATCGATCATGAAGTATCGAATAATATTTCTTCATCGGAAGAGAGAACTCAATCCGGAACTCCTCCGAACAAAAATGAGATTGTTTCATTGGATCAGGAGAATTCTAGTTTCAGAGATGGAAAGAGAATTAATAGAGAAGAGAGTCCTGAATCTGAAACTCAAGGTGGTAATTGGGGTCCAAACAAGGCACAGAAATTGAACAATTCTACGGCCGCGGCGGCGCCTACTAAAAGTATCGATCAATCCTCCGCGGAAGCCACTATGAGAAAAGCTCGTGTTTCGGTTCGTGCTCGATCGGAAGCTCCCATGGTAATTGAGTTAACAATCAAAAACTATTTGAATCCAAAATGTTTTTCTTTATATAGACTATAGAGTAACATAACTTTCAGATAGTCGTGCAGGAATCCTAATAGCTACATGTATCTATTGAATTAACACCGTAGTTATTGGGAATCCAACACGAAAAATTTCTGCAACCTATAGTTACTGGGAATTTCGTGCGAAAAAAGATTCCGCATCTGAAATTTTTTGTTTTTGTATATACAGATCACTGATGGATGCCAATGGCGTAAGTATGGACAGAAAATGGCGAAAGGAAACCCATGTCCACGGGCTTATTATCGTTGCACCATGGCGGTAGGCTGCCCGGTTCGTAAACAAGTTCAACGTTGTGCCGAGGACAGGACAATTCTAATAACTACCTACGAAGGGAATCACAACCACCCTCTTCCGCCAGCAGCCATGGCGATGGCATCGACCACCACGGCCGCCGCGAGCATGTTACTTTCCGGGTCAATGTCGAGCGCAGACGGGATAATGAACCCTAATTTGCTAGCAAGAGCGATTCTTCCTTGCTCATCAAGCATGGCAACAATCTCAGCTTCAGCTCCATTTCCAACGGTCACATTAGACCTCACTCACTCACCGAATCCTCTACAGTTCCAGCAAAGACCACCACAGACCCCATTCCAGGTCCCGTTTGGTGGTGGCGTTAGCGGCGGTGGTAACGTGTCGACGAGTCAACAATTGCCTCAGGTTTTTGGTCAAACACTCTACAATCAGTCAAAGTTCTCTGGTCTTCAATTGTCACAAGACATCATGGGACCTATTTCACAACAATTGGGTGGCCACCAATTTACACAACCTCCTCCTCCGGCGTTGCAACCACCGCAATCTTCATCATTTGCTGACACAGTCAGTGCCGCAACCGCCGCCATCACCGCTGACCCCAACTTCACTGCTGCTCTCGCCGCCGCCATCACCTCCATTATTGGTGGTGCAAATAACCCTTACAACAACAACTCCAACAACAACAACACAAACAATAGCAACAAAATCGGCAGCTTCTCAGGAAACTAGAGACAGATCATAGGCTGCACTTTTTTTTTTTTTTTCCTTAGGTATAATTTTAATTTCTTTTATCTTTTTTCTTTTTCGGGATGAGAATGAGATTACTTGTTCATAATTTTTTTTAAAATCGTAATTATTGTGGGGAGGGTTAGCAGGAGCACACATTTCATTCTTTCTTGTTAATTGTTTCATCATATAAATTATTTATTTCAAAAAAAAATTCCATAAATACGACGGTATTTTAACATTTATTTGAACCTTTCGAATTTCTTATGATCCGTATTATATACTATTATGGTATATGTATATAGTAGCTGAACCTTAAAATTCTTATAAAAAATTGTAAAATTTGTAATAAGTTTAAAATATTTTTCACTTTAACCCTTTATATAATAATCCTCTAAACTTGATTTTTTTTAACTCCGATGACATTGACCTGAGATAATATTCGGCTGAATGAGACTATTTTACTGTAAAACCATGTTAAGCGGTGGCGTGTTATCCGTACTATATAGTATAAGACTTTTTCTGGAGTTTAGAAATCAATCTTGATAAACAATGAAGTGGATCGAAGAAGATAGAATTCTAAGTATGCTAAAGTAAGACAAACGGAACAAAATCATAAAAGCAATCCGTTGAATTCTCATTGGTCAAGAAAATACGGCTAATACTATTTGACACGTAAACTATTTATGATGTGTACGTGTTCCTCGTGTTGTATACTTGTAAGACTTAGCGGAGACTTCTAGGAAATTACTACTTACGTACGTTGTTTGGTCAAGTTCTACGGTGGTCCAATTCGTGCAATTAAAAGCGAGGTCGGGTGGTGAGAGAAAGTAATGAGTGGTAGCTTCGAGGATTGTGTGATGGGGTGGGGTTATTTTATTGGGTAAAGTCAGATACGTTGCTGACTTTCAATGAAGTTGTTTTATTTTTGGATTGATTGATTGATTTGATTGAATGACATGTGTGACGTCATCATTCATGAAACAGCCAATCATGATGATACAACGTGGAACTTGGTGGGTCACTCGTACCGTACTTATATAGTTATATATCCACCGTACAAACTTATTTCTGCATGGATTTTATCGTGGGATTATCATGGTTTACGGGCACATGGTTGCACGTGATTTACAGTAATGAATAAATGGACTTTGCATGATTTTTTCAATCTTTTTTTCTTCGTTTTTTTTTCCTGTGGGCAAACGCTATTCAGCGGCGTGTACAATAAATTCAATGATGAATATTGGAAGTTAATACAGGTTTCGATGATGAATCGAGATTTTTTTTTTCTGAATTTACTAGTAAAATATCATAAATATGAAATATGTATTTAAGATATCGGAAATATTTATGAAATTTTGGATACCGGTCCCTAAATGAATAATATCGAAGCTATTTGGATCAACAATATTGGATTTAGCTAATTTAAATAGGTACATATTGAATTATATTCATGTAGCTATAAATTATCTTTCACATGACCTCAAATTTTGAAATCCATAAAGAACATTTATGCATAACAGAAACAGCAAGTAACATGTGTAGGAATCTATTTGAATTGCTATTCAAATAAATTATATGGGCTTAGAAGTAAATATCAATTTTGTTTAAAAATCGCGAGTACAATTTTTTTTTTTGAAATTTCAATCATATTCAAAATCTTTAAAATATCGGATATATTTACAAATATTTTCAATATAAATCCTTAAAATGGATAATATCAATCAAAATACCAATATTAATATTTACTTACGTTTAGTTATTTTATCGGTACATATTCAAATATATTCATGTTGCTGTATATTATATTCATGTAGCTGTATATTATCTTTGACATGACCTTGAAATGTGTAGAGAGCATTCATGCATCACAAGAAGAGTGAGTAGCCGCCTAATAAATGATTTTGGTTTATTTTGAAGATAGAATGAACAAGTTGGTCTTATCTCGGATATTCTATCACATGAAATATGTGTGTTTGTTTGAAGATTGAAGTTGAAAATTTAAAGTTAAAAAGCCATGCATGCATGAATTGTTGCTTTAGAATTGGACCTTTTAAAAAATAATAATTGAATTTGGACTATTGTTAGGAGAAATAGACGAAGAAGAAAAGCCAAAAGGGACGTACCTAGCTGCTCAAATCCTATAAATTATGGGTGGGAACCAATCCATCAACTCAATCTAACCTAAATCAATCCAACTAGATTGGGTTGTGTTGCTTTTAAGATTGGATTGGATTGGATTGGATTGAGTTAATAAAATATAACTCGATCCAATCGATAACCCGGCATTAATAATAATCAATAAAATAAAATAATTTTATTTGTTGTTAGATCTATTATGAAATCTTAAATTTTTAAATATATAAAAAATTTACTCATACACCATTTATAATAATAAAAATAATAAATTTAAATACAAAATTTAAATATTTTATACCATAAATATATAATGCATTTATTAAAAACATGCAATTATATTGTCTTTATCTTTTGTATTAATTGATACATCCTTAATTATACTTTAAAATATATATTTTTTCTTTAGGATTTGATTAAGAAATTGGTAGAAAAAAATCTAATAATTGTATATAAACTCATACTATTATGTTGGCTGAACTAAATAATAGAGTATCCAATTACAAGATATTCGACGAAGTAATTATAATTTTATAGAAGACTTAGATAAAGACTTTTCAAGTTTGATAAATTGTTAAATTTTTATTTTTTAATTATGCAATAGATATTAAACAATTTGTATTATAGTTTGTGATTTGATTTTGATACTTTTAAGAAATCTAAACTCTATGTGATATGATATTATAGTGAACAATTAGTTTAAATTTGAATTTTGATATAACAAATATTGGGTTGAGTTGGGTTGGATTAAAATTTACGTTGGGTTGGATTGAGTTTAATTTTTTTCAACCCGAAAACGCCCACCCCTACTATAAATGATGAAAGATTTTAAAAAAATATATGATCCCAAATTAATAGATATTGTCATTAAAAAAGAAGATGAAGAAGAAAAGAATCAGTCATCCCAACTGGCATTTTAAAGTATCTTTTTGGATGGTAGAGAAAACATCAAGATAAGGAAATTAAGTGAACAACATGTTGGAGATTTTCGGAACTGATGAATGCGGAATTATCGTGCATAATATATGCTCATAACTCATAGCAATTAATAACGTCAATATCAGAAAAAATAGATGAGAGAAAATAAACCAATCACAACACAAAATATACGTGGAAAACCCAAATCGGGTAAAAAATCATGGGCCGTCAGGACGACATAGAAAATTCCACTATGTGACAAATTGTTACAACCATATATTCCAGGATTCTCTCTTACACCCAAACCCCAAACCCCAAACCACACTCACAAGATCCTCATCAAGAACCCCACAATATCCCCTAGGTCTCCCTTGAATATCACCCACGGATCTCTTACTTGATCTACTGATATTCCCTTAGATCCCTCATCAGATATTCCCACGGGTCTCTCACCCGGATCTCTCTACTACTCTCTGATGTTACATGGTGTTCTTTTTGCTCCAAACAAAATAACCTAGATATAAGGTCTATTTATACTAGTTATAGGGAGTTTAACATAAAAGAAAATCCTACTGCTAAACGTACAAGACTTACTTGTTCCACAAAAAATACTATTTCCTATTTATAAAAAGTCTTCTTGTTAAGGAGAAATCCTTTTCCTACAAGTACAGGACTTTCCTATTCTTCATGAAGAATAACTCTTTCCTTTTCTGATTAGCACAAGAACTTCCAGAAGAAAATATTTTTCCTATTTTCGTACAACATTCCTAATTTAGGCAAGATCCGTTATTACCGCGGTTTGGGTCGCGGTTTGGGTCGCGGGTTGGGTCGCGCTTGGCCACCCGCGCCCAATACCACATACCAAAACTGTCGACCACCGCTCTGAGTACCGCGGTTGGTGCATTGCCTCCGTCGCGTAAATCCACAGAAGTTCAACCGCTCCCTGTGTCGCGGTCTGTGCACGTGTCCGCACAGCGGTCCATGTCGCGGTACCTATTAGACTTCGTTTCTTAAATTCTTCTTTATCTTCAAACCTTCCTCAAACACCATCTTCAACTGTCAAACATTATCCCACGTCTCCAGGAAGGTCCACATCAGTTGAGCCTTGTTTGGTTAACATTGGGTTCACTTGAGAATACGAACAAAAACCTAACAATTCTCCCCTTTGACTTGAATTCTCAAGACCTTTGTCCACAACCATGATTCTCATCACCAAGAATCAACATACCCCACCATAAGGTATAACCACCTTGGAAATAACCATCCTAAGATATTTTTTTCTTCTTCTTTTGTGTTCGTTGTTCCGGCATCATGTCGCAATATACTTGTTGAAATTGTGGTGCAACTCCTTACGTCAGATTACCAAGGAGTTCGTCAGCCATCGACATCCTTGTCCACCACACACCTTGCATCACTTTCTGACTAATGCTTTGTGCACAATTATGGACCACTAGCAGCAACATATCCTCTTCCATGGCTAGTGGGGAAAACTGTCAAAATGATAAACATGTCCTTGTATCGCCCAATCCTGTGAAAGACCTTCCGTCCTTGTATCACATACCTGGTTAAAGACTTGATACTAGAACGGGGAGTGCTTTGCCGGATAAGCCCCACACCACCGCCAGTGACTTCGAGCGTTCAATTTTTTTTATATTCAATGTACGCCTTGTGTAACCTAAATTGAATCTCCATGACTTGTACCTGCCACCACAAACCAAAAAAAAAAAAACAAAGTTCTCCTCAATCTCTATTTTTCTTGTCATCAAACCCACCGAGTTCGAAACCGCTTTCAAGACGTATCTCCTTTGCTAAACCATACTAGGCAACCATCATCATCGTCATCCCGATTACCACCAAGTTCCTATACGATCTCCCGTAAAGACTTGTAAAAACGTCATCGCCGAACCAAGGGCTCTGATACCAATTGTTGAAGATTTTCAGAACCATGAATGCGAAATTATCGTGCTTAATATATGCCCATAACTCATAGCAATTAATAACGTCAATAGCAGAAAAAAATAGATGAGAGAAAATAAACCAATCACAACACAACATATATGTGGAAAACCCAAATCGGGTAAAAAACCACAGGCCGTCAGGACGACAGAGAAAATTTCACTATATGGTAAATTGTTACAACCATATATTCCAGGATTCTCTCTCACACCAAAACCCCAAACCACACTCACAAGATCCTCATTAAGAACCCCACAATATCCCCTAGGTCTCCCCTGAATATCACCCACGGATCTCTTACTTGATCCACTGATATTCCCGTAGATACCTCCCCGGATATTCCCACGGGTGAGGGTCTCTCACCCTGATCTCTCTACTACATTCTGATGTTACATGGTGTTTTTTTTGCTCCACCCAAAATAATCTAGATACAAGGTCTATTTATACTAGTTAAAAGGGAGTTTAACATAAAAGGAAATCATACTCCTAAACGTACAAGACTTACTTGTTTCACATAAATACTATTTCCTATTTATGACAAGTCTTCTTGTTAAGGAGAAATCCTTTTCCTTTAAGTACAGGACTTTCCTATTCTTCATAAAGACAAACTCTTTCCTTTTCTAATTAGCACAAGAACTTCCAGAAGAAAACATATTTCCTATTTTCGTGCAATTTCCTAATTTGGGCAAGATCCGTTATTGCTGCGGTTTGGGTTACGGTTGGCCACCCGCGCCTAATACCATGGACCAAAACTGTCGACCACCACGCTGAGTACCGCGGTTGGTGCATTGCCTCCGCCACGTAAATCCACAGGAGTTCGACCGCTCCCTGTGCCGCGGTCTGTGCACTTGTTTGCACCGCGGTCCATGCCGCGGTACCTACCTAGACTTCGTTTTTTTAGTTCTTCTTTGTCTTCAAACCTCCCTCAAACACCATCTTACACTTCCAAACGTTATCCCACGTCTCCGGGAAGCTCCACATCAATTGAGTCTTGTTTTGTTAACATTGAGTTTACTTGAGAATACGAGTCAAAACCTAACACAATATTTGACAGGACCCACCCCGACTACTCTCTCTTGAGTACGAGGGAGACCCTGTGGGCTGAACTTTTACTATCATGATAAAATGACTTTCTATTAAGATTTCCATAGGAAATACTTGCTTTTAAAACAAACAAAATGTAAGGAGAATATGGGAGAGTACAAAATGTACATAATTGCAATTTCTTTTCTTATTTTCGTTCGTTGCAAAAAGTTTGTCAAAAATTACAGATCGGACCCAGAACTGACCACTTTAAAATCTAACACATCAGTCCGTCCCGACCAGAAATCCGAGCAGGCCGAGTAAGAAACCCGAGTAGGCCGAGTAAACCGAATAGGCCATGTGGGCCGAGTAGGTCAAGTGGGCCGAATAGGTCAAGTATGCCGAACAGACCGAGTAGAATTCCGACCACGTTCTGACCATGCCTACCCTCCCGACCACTTTACAGTCCCGACCATGCCTACCTCATATTTCTAAATGTGTACATGAAAATTAAAAATGCATGACTTTTATGCTTTATGATGTCATCGAGTGGCCCACATCAAAATTTCAGAGTCCGCACAACCGAGCAGCTACCTGGATAAATATTTAAGAGTGAAAGGATGAGCGCTAACACCCAGTGAGTGAATGAAAACTTTTAAAAACACTTTACTAAACCACTTTACAATAAGCATTCAGTAATACATAGTATAAGATAATATATCTACTTTCGTACTAAATAACTGAATAAACTGAATGCATCTCTTTTCTGAAAAAGAGTAAGATACTTTATAAAATCTTAATTTGCACCAAATTCGTACCCAGGGATATCCTCAATACGTAAGCCGACTTACTTTGGGCAAACACAGTCATGAATATCTTCTGGTCATACCCGTGCAGAACGACTCAATTACTCTTTCTCTGGTCATGCTCGGGGCAGAGCGACTCTCTGGTCATACAAGTGCAGAGCGACTCTATTACTCTTTCTTTGGTCATGCACTTACAGAGCGACTCATGACATACACATGTGTAAAACGGACCCAAAAGCCAACCATAATCATAACTGAGGAAAGGTACATGGTGCTTTTATAGAAATCATAATCTCTTCTTGATAATTCATAAAAATAATATACTGATTCTGAATGCTAATATAATCATAAAATATATACTTTCGGTTCTCTGTATCATCACCATCAATCATTAAAAGCAATAAAAAGCTTAAAATGATTTGCAGCAATTAAAGCATAAAACTGTAAATTTGAGTTAAAAACAAAACTGAAACTTAATTCACTCACAACTTAGACGCCAAGCTTAATTCAGACTGAGTATGCTATGTTCCCTTCTTCTTTACCTAAATATCACAAGATTCAATTAGAAACTGGATATCAAAGAAGAATCAACTGAAATCTATAATCACGAGAGCTTCACTGACTTCTCCTATTTCCTTTATTCTCTTTCCTTTCTTCCGCTGGATTCTACTGCTTTCTAGCTCTCAACGTTTATCTTCCAATATATATATACTTATGGAAGGACACAACTGAAGTTGCGAGCTAATTAACCAAGCTCACAGCTGTCTGTCAGCTATACAATTCACTTAGGCTTACTGACCTGATGCTTTTTATGTTTTACGCTTATCCAATTTTTTATTTTTTCAAATTGGGCCTTTCAATTGGGCCTCAAAGACATAGGTGTTACAATTCACCCCTCCATAAAAGAATTTCGTCCTCGAAATTTACTCACTTAGCCGAAACAGATGGGGATACTGAGTCCGCATCTGATCTTCATGTTCCCAAGTCGTCTCTTCCACTGCATGATTTCTCCATAACACTTTTACAAGAGGAATAACCATAGTACGTAATACTTGTTCCCTTCTATCAAGAATTTCAATAGGTTCCTCTTCATAAGTTAAATATTCTCTTAACTTCACTGGTTGCTTGGTTAAAACATGCGTAGGGTCGACTATATACTTTCGAAGCATAGAAACATGAAATACATCATGAATTCTTGAAAGTTCTGAAGGCAACGCTAAACAGTATGCCACTGCTCCCACTCGGGCAATGATCTCATACGGACCAATGTATCGTGGACTTAACTTACCACGTCTTCCAAATCGAAGTATACCTTTCCAAGACGAAATTCGTAGGAATACATAGTCACCTACTTTAAATTCAAGTTCCCTTCTCCGCTTATATGTATAGCCTTTCTGCCTATCTTGAGCAATCTTTAATCTGTCTCTGATGATTTTGATCTTTTCTGTTGTGACTTGAACAAGTTTTGGACCTAACAATTTTCTCTCACCTATTTCATCCCAACATACCGGTGTTCTGCTTTATCTCCCATACAAAGCTTCATAAGGTGCCATTTCGATGCTAGCCTGATAACTGTTATTGTAGGCAAATTCTATCAAAGGTATAAGTACATCCCAACTACCTTTGAAATCCATCACACAGGCTCGAAGCATATCCTCTAATGTCTGAATAGTACGCTTCGATTGACAGTCTGTCTGTGGGTGAAAAGCAAAACTAAAATGCAATCTAGTTCCCAAAACTTCTTGTAAACTGGGCCAAAATCTAGATGTAAACCGAGGATCTCTATCTGACACTATGGATACAGGTGCGCCATGAAGACGAACTATTTCATCCACAAAAATTTTGGCTAATCTTTCAAGAGAGTAAGTAATACCGATCGGCAGAAAATATGCAGACTTTGTAAGTCGATCAACGATCACCCATACACTGTAGTGACCACTTTGACTACGAGGGAGTCCTACCACAAAATCCATGGTAACATGTTCCCATTTCCATTCGGGAATAGGAAGTGGTTGCGAAAGTCCTGCTGGTTTCTGATGTTCTGCCTTGACTTGCTGACAAATCAAACATTTAGAGACGAATTCTGCTATCTCTCTTTTCATACCTTGCCACCGGTAATACTCTTTCAAAGCACGATACAGCTTAGTACTTCCTGGATGTATTGCATAAGCTGAAGAGTGAGCTTCCTCTAAAATTTCATTCTTGAGTTCCTTAATGTTTGGTACACACCGTCTGTTACCTAGAACCAATGTACCATCATTTCTCACTACAAAATCAGCTCGTAAGCTTTTCTGTACTTCTTCCTTTAACTTAACTAAATAAGAATATTGAATTTGCAATTCCCGTATACGATCAATCAAAATAGGTATAACCTGAAAGGTAGCCAGTAATGCTCCACAATCTCGTGCTTCTAGCTTAACTCTCAACATTCTTAATTCAGCTAATAATGGAAGCTGAATCATATTCAAGTGAGCCATAGAACTTGAAGACTTCCTACTGAGTGCATCTACCATTACATTTGCCTTACCAGGATGATATTCAATCGTACAGTCATAATCTTTAGTTAACTCAATCCATCTTCTTTGTCTCAGATTCAGTTCTTTCTGAGTGAAAAGATATTGTAAGCTTTTATGATCTGTATAAATCTGACAAGTGACTCCATATAAGTAGTGCCTCCAAATTTTCAATGCAAACACCACTGCAGCAAGCTCTAGATCATAGGTTGGGTAATTTTGTTCATGCTTCTTTAATTGTCTTGATGCATAAGCTATCACTTTCCCATGTTGCATCAAAATGCAACCTAAACCATATTTAGATGCATCACTGTAAACAACAAATCAATCACTTCCGGTTGGAAGAGCAAGTATTGGAGCAGAAGTCAATCTCTCATTGAGTTCTTGAAAACTCTTTTCACAAGCTTCTGACCATTCAAACTTCACATCCTTCTGAGTTAATCTTGTTAATGGTGAAGCTATTTTAGAAAATCCCTCTACAAATCTTCGATAGTAACTTGCTAAACCCAAGAAAATTCTAATTTCTGTCACACAGATTGGTCGTTCTCAATTCACTATAGCTTCAACTTTTTGAGGATCAACATAAATACCATCACCAGAAATCACATGGCCCAAAAATGTAACTCTATCGAGCCAGAATTGACACTTGCTAAATTTGACATAAGCTAAATTTGACATAAAGTTGATTCTCTCTCAAGACTTGTAGAATAATCTCTAAATGCTCTGTATGCTCCATATCATCTTTAGAATAAATCAAAATGTCATCAATGAACACGATAACAAATTTGTCTGGATAAGGATGAAATACCATATTCATCAAATCCAAAAAAGATGCTGGAGCATTTGTTAATCCAAATGGCATAACTAGAAACTCATAATGCCCATAACGAGTTCTGAAAGCAGTCTTTGGTACATCATAGTTCCTAATCCTCAATTGATGATAACATGTTTGCAAATCTATCTTGGAGAACACCTTTGCTCCCTGAAGCTGATCGAATAAGTCATCAATACGTGGGAGTGGGTATTTATTACGCACTGTTGCTTTTTCAATTACCGGTAATCGATGCATAAACGTAACGTTCCATCTTTCTTCTTAACAAACAGAACCGGTGCCCCTCATGGTGACACACTAGGTTTAATAAAATTCTTGTTCACCAATTCTTCTAATTGTATCTTCAACTCTTTCAATTCGGTTGGAGCCATTATATAAGGTGGAATAGAAACTGGAGTTGTGCCTAGGACTAAATCTATCAAAAACTCAATGTCCCTATCTGGTGGTAATCCATGAAGATCTTCGGGAAATACGTCTGAAATTTTCTTACCACCGATATATCTTCTAATTTTACCTCACTATCCCGAGTATCAATTACATAAGCCAAATAAGCTGAACATTGTTTCATAAGCAACCGTCGGACAGTAATAGCAGATATAGCACAAGAAGGAAGAATCCGACGTTCGCCACAGAAAATAACATCCGACTCTCATTGAATGTAAATTTTACCTCTTTTCAAAAACAGTCTACAGTAACATGGTATATAGCCAGCCAATCCAGTCCCAAAATAACATCAAAATCATGTATATCAAGCGGGATCAAATCAACAAGTAGCACATGCTTACTGACTATGACCTTATTGTTTCTATATATATTCTCAGCCAATAAAGATTCACCAGTAGGTGTAGCCACTACCATACTAGAATCTAATGGTCTTAATTCTACATCCGCATACACCATAAAAGATCGAGATACAAACGAATGAGTAGATCCAGGATCAATGAGAACATGAGCATCGTGGCCAAAAATTGTTAACATACCTGTAACGACATATGGCGTGGTCTCAGCATCTTGCTGAGTCATAGCAAAAACCCTTGCCTGAGTACGAGGTCTACTCGACTGACCTCTCTATTGGTTCCCTCCAATCCCTGCTGCACTCGCATTGGTTTTCCCTGTAGTTATAGATCCTCCTACTCGGGATCCCCTTTGTCCTTGAATCTAACCAGCGCCACTTTGCATTAGTTGAAAACCTATCTTTCTTCCTACATTGCCTCTCTGAACTAACTCAGGAAAATCTCTTTTTAGATGTCCAGCCTGCCCACATTGATAACAACCTGATCTCCCTAAATAACACTCACCATCATGGTGTTTTCCACAAGTCTTACATAGAGGATGCCAACCTCTACCCATACTAACACTCTGTTGCCGACTACCCATTAGTTGCTGGACTGAGGATTGGCTAGAACCAGGTCCACGATTCGGTTGATAGTGACTAGTCTGACCTGAAAAACTGCCTATTGCCTTAGGTATTTTGCTATAAGAGCCCCCTGTTGACCAGTTATTGTGCTTTTTCTTCTGTTGTTCAAATCCGCGAGAGTCATTAAGGCCTCTCTCCACTCTCAATGCAGCTTCAAACAACTTACCAAACTCAACATGTCTAGAAGTAGTCACTATTGTCTTAATTTCCGATCTAAGTCCATCTTCAAATTTTCTACACTTATTTTCTTCATCAGCGACTACATACGGAGCAACCCTCGAAATTTCTGTAAATTTCTTCTCATACTCTTCTACTATCACAGATCCCGGTACTAGTTTGAAAAATTCAGCTCTTTTCAAATCTTGATAGAAACGGGGATAATAATGATCATTAAACTGTTTCTTAAAATCCTCCCAAGTAATTCCTTCAGGAGTTCTTCGTTGAACTGAGGCCCACCAATCATATGTTTTTTCCTTTAGCAAAAACGTAGCAAAAGAAACCTTCTGTTCATCGGTGCACCTCATAACTTCAAATACCCGTTCTAGTTCATTCAACCAAGAACTAGCACTATCTGGATCTCCCGTTCCATCAAAATTTATAGCTCCCAACTTTCGTACACGCTCAATTGATTTTTTAGGCACTCGCGTTTGGTATTGGACCATCTCAGTTAACAGTTCGACAATTCTATCCATTGGTTCTTCCCTAGGTTTCGGTACATGAGGTTGAGCTATAGGTGGTTGAGGTTGTGATTCTATCTCGTTTTCACCTTGGTTACCACTCCTCTCTCCAAGGTCAGCTATCGGTCTTGTGTGTGGGCGGCCAACTCTACGCATGATGCTGTTACAAAATCAAAGTTATGCTTAAATACATGAAACTGAATGCAAACAATTACTCAGTGGTCTAAAGAATTATAAATCGTGGCTCTGATACCAAGTTGACAGGACCCACCCCGACTCCTCTCTCTTGAGTACTTGCTTTTAAAACAAACAAAATGTAAGGAGAATATGGGAGAGTACAAAATGTACATAAATTGCAATTTCTTTGCTTATTTTCGTTCGTTACAAAAAGTTTGTAAAAAATGACAGATCGGACCCAGAACTGACCACTTTAAAATCTAACACATCAGTCCGTCCCGACCAGAAATCCGAGCAGGCCGAGTAAGAAACTGGAGTAGGCCGAGTAAACCGAATAGGGCATATGGGCCGAGTAGGTCAAATGGGCCGAATAGGTCAAATAGGCCGAACAAACAGAGTAGAATTTCGACCACGTTCTGACCATGCCTACCCTCCCGACCACTTTACCGTCCCAACCATGCCTACCTAATATTTCTAAATGTGTACATGAAAATTAAAAATGCATGACTTTTATGCTTTATGATATCATCGAGTGGCCCACCTCAAAACTTCAGAGTCCGCACAACCGAGCAGCTATCTGGATAAATATTTAAGAGTGAAAGGATGAGCGCTAACGCCCAGTGAGTGAATGAAAACTTTTAAAAACACTTTTCTAAACCACTTTACAATAAGCATTCAGTAATACATGGTTTAAGATAATATATCTACTTTCGTACTAAATAACTGAATAAACTGAATGCATGTCTTTTCTGAACAAGAGTAAGATACTTTATAAAATCTTAATCTGCACCAAATTCGTACTCAGGGATATCCTCAATACGTAAGCCGACTTACTTTGGGCAAACGCAGTCATGAATAACTTCTGGTCTTACCCGTGCAGAGCGACTCAATTACTCTTTCTCTGGTCATACTCGGGCAGAGCGACTCTCTGGTCATACAAGTGCAGAGCGACTCTATTACTCTTTCTCTGGTCATGCACTTGCAGAGCGACTCTATTACTCTTTCTCTGGCCATGCACTTGCAGAGCGACTCATGACATACACATGTGTAAAACGGTCCCAAAAGCCAACCATAATCATAACTGGGGAAATGTACATGGTGCTTTTATAGAAATCATAATCTCTTCTTGATAATTCATAAAAATAATATACTGATTCTGAATGCTAATATAAGCATAAAATATATACTTTTAGTTCTCTGTATCATCACCATCAATCATTAAAAGCAATAAAAAAGCTTAAAATGAATTGCGGCAATTAAAGTATAAAACTGTAAACTTGAGTTAAAAACAAAACTGAAACTTAATTCACTCACAACTTAGACGCCAAGCTTAATTCAGACTGAGTATGCTAGGTTCCCTTCTTCTTTCCCTAATTATCACAAGATCCAATTAGAAACTGGATATCAAGGAAGAATCAACTGAAATCTATAATCACGAGAGCTTCACTGACTTCTCCTATTTCCTTTATTCTCTTTCCTTTCTTCCGCTGGATTCTACTGCTTTCTAGCTCTCAACGTTTATCCTCCAATATATATATACTTATGGAAGGACACAGCTGAAGTTGCGAGCTAATTAACCAAGCTCACAGCTGTCTGTCAGCCATACAATTCACTTAGGCTTACTCACCTGATGCTTTTTCTGTTTTACGCTTATCCAATTTTTTATTTTTTATTTTTTATTTTTTCAAATTATTATAAAATATAATAATAATAATAATAATTATATATATCTTATAATATACAATACTTATTTATAATAATATCAATTATAATATTATTATATATTATTAGTACAATATATAATATTATTTATATCAATAATATAAAATATATAAATTATAATATATATATATATATATATATATATATGTAATAATAATTCTAATATTATATATATATATATATATATATATATATATATGTATATATAATCGAGGCTTTCTGGTCATTTGAACATCTTGTCACGTCCCGTCCCAATCATACTAAACGCATAATAGTACAGTTAACAGTTCTGTCGCAGACATTTCAAACACAGTATAGAACAATATATCCTGTCATGTCCCGTCCCATCTCACTTTATCCTGTCACATCTCATCTCCATGTCAAACACACCCTAGATGACGGATCTCCCTACACTTTAAGGGATCTTTTTGGATGGTAGAGATATAACATCGAAATAAGGAATGAAGTAAATGAAGTGAACAATATTGCTTGTGATGTATATATATATGTCCCATTTGAGATGTCGATGGGCTGCAACCTAGTTGGGTATTTCAATATGTTTTAGAGTGACGATATTTACACCTCTAAAAAACGGTATGTATTTCTCAATTTAGTATATTTTTAAAAATTCTATATTACCCTTGAGTAAAATTACTTAAATTAATAAATAATTTGTTAGTACACAATAATAATTATTAATTAGTTTTATATCAATCTTTTGGAAAAAAAAAAAGAAAAAAAAACCTTTCTATTTTATCTAACCCTAACTTCTATTTTAAATACTAATTTCAATTTCTTTTAAGAAATACAAATTTATTGAGTTGACCAACAATTTACTGTTTTAATTGAGTGAAAAAAAAATCAATACAAACAAGAAACTTTATATTGTAAAAACACTAATAATAAACTTCTTAGGAACAGAAGACTTGAGATACAGTGTTGTGTGTTGAGAGCTATTAGTTTTTTAATTCGTGGAATTGAAGAATTTTGAGCTTAAAAAAAATAAAGAATTAAAAAAAGTTTTAATGCAGTGATAAAAAAAATCCAAACAATTTTGTTTGTAACATCAAATGTTTTTACGGGAGTTAGAATAATTTGTTAAAGAGAAATTAATTATTTGAATAAAAAGATATAAAATAATAAGAGAAATTAATTATTTGAATAAAAAGATATAAAATAATAAAATTTTAAATAAATATGAATAGATAATAAAATAGTGGGGTGTGCTAACAAAAATATAATATATATTTTTTTTTAAAAAATATATTTTTGATATTAAATGGAATTTATTTACAAAATATAAAATTTTAAAATATTTTAAAGATGTACCGAATTATACAAATAGTTTTTAAGATGTGCTAATATTATCACTCTATACTTTAACCCAAACTGGCCGAATCTTAGCTAGATTCTCTAGCTCTCTTTAATAAGTCTAACACCAATCGGGTCATAAGTTTATTAGGATATCCAAAATCAAACACTATAAATATGGATCGGAATGCAACTCCCACTGAATAGGAGAGGAGGAGAGGAGGAGTCTTTGTAAACCTTACGGTTTAATATCGATTAGCCCGTTTGAGATGTTGATGGGCAGCAACCTTGCTAGGCATTTGAAGCTCAAACTAGCCCAATCTCAGCTAGCTTTCCCGGTCGGCCTTTCTCTCTCTTTTGTACTTAATTTGTTGAGAAAAACTTGGTTGCAATCAGTGGTTGACACGTGTTAATATTTAAAGTTAAAAATTATCTTTTTTTGTTTAAAACCATTTTCTGTCTTCTTCATAGCTTTTCTGGCTCTCTTCGTCCACACATCACATCGTCGACTTGCCTGACCAAGTGACCATCGTTGGTTCCGGTTATCGTTTCTTACAGAGGATTTTCTACATTCAGAGAGGCCAAATCTTAATTTTTTAACGTAAAACTTGAAGTGGGTGACTCAACTCTGTCTTCTCTCCTTTCTCAACCCTTGTTCTAATTTTCTGGGTTTTCTGATATCTCTCTCTTTTCAGTTTTTCCTTAAATCTCGAGCTGTTCTCTCTCTTTCATCTCCAATGAAAACAACCCCATTATATTTGTTTCACACATGACACATGTACAGATAAGAAATAATAAATATTTTTTACACGGGCAACCGATGCGCCACATCTGCACCCAAGTTTTTCTCCTAATATGTTTAGTAAATATATAATTTGAGATTTGAAATAGGAAACACGATTTTAGAGATTTACACGGGATGTTTTCCTTCCTACTTCTATCGAACAGTCACCGTTAACTTTCTTCAACACCTTTATTATTTTTCACCCATTACCGCCGTTCAATGAAGGAAAAAAGTTTGAAATATGACTTATCAAACACCCTCCGGTGGTTTTCATGTTGAAATTGAATTAATGGGGTTAGTAAATAGTCATGAGTGGTCACACTCAACCATGATAAAAATTTCTTTGTTTGAAGTTGGTGTGGCCATTTCGGTTGTGTTGGTAGCAATTTGCTTTCTTGAACTCAAAACGTCAGTTTGCTTTGATTGAGCTTTCTTGCATATTACAGAATATATTAATTGAGTACGATTGAACTTGCTTCTTGGCAACATCTTCCTTTCAAAACCGTCTCTCCACTTGTCTCGATGAATATCATGTATATCAAGAATTTTTGATATATGGGGCAAAACAAATAAGAAAGTGTTTTGATGGCCGGATAAGTTTAACTTAATGATATGTCATTTACACCTATATCATAAATGAAACGAAAGAGAATAAACTTCAATATGAAAGATAATCAGAAAAGAGAACTTGTTTTTTTTTTGTAGGATGGGTAATCAAGTTCCCTTTTCCGGTATAATTTGATTTCCACTCGATTTTATTGAACACCGTAATTATAAACAAGTAATTAATTACTTTTTATTAATAAACACGTTATAAAGTTGTAGATTCAAACAGTATACTTTTCCTCATACCTGAAATTCAGTAATGTTACATAATACATAATCTATGACACTAAAAACTCAAAATGCACAATAAAAAAACACAAAAGTAAAGACATTCTTCGAATGAAAGTAATAATAAACCGCTAATTAAGTTCTCTTTCTCTGTCAAAATTTATGATTAATAAATGCATTTTAAAGTTATGGATTCAAACTGTGTACTCTTCCTCAATATGGATTGATTCGAGCCGTGTACGCATTATAATGTAAACCACTTACATGACACTTGATCTGTTGCACTAAAAAGTAACAACTCAAGGTGTAAATACTAAAAAAAAAATACACAAAAAGTGAAAAGGCATTCTTCAAATGACACTAAAAACCCAAAAAAGGTTTCTAAACCGTGTTAAGCTACCAAAAACAAATGCAAAACTTTCCATAAAATCACTACAGTCATTATCCAAGAAACCCATCAAAATCCACCACTACAACGCATCCTCACCACACTATCTCGTGTCCACCCGTTTAATCATCGTCCATCCAAATCCAATGGCCATGATTGTCTTCAGACTACACATAATCTCATGATAGTTATCCTTTTTGCCTTTTGCTACATTTGGATTTCGGAGTCCAGCCCAATCCACCAAAACGAGAATCTGAATCGACGGTTAAAAGGCGTTTTATTCACTGATGCAGATCCAACGGCTGAGATTTAAAATAAACAACAAATGCCAACTTAGCAGATTTTGGTGGGCCCCCATCAGGTGAGGCTTTATAAATCAGTTCGCTCTCGCTTCTCTTCTATCATATTTTCATTCTCTCTTTCGCTTCAAGTCTCCGTATCTGCAATTTCTGTGAGCAATCTCTTTATTTTAATTTTCTTGAATTCCCAGTTTCAAATCTTTTAACTCTGTCTCTCTGATTATTGTTGTTGTTTTTTATTGCAATGTTTTTTTTTTCGTATTTGAACTTCTCTGTTAGCATGTGGAGGTTCTGTGACGTGAAATTTATCGTTTTCATTTCTTTTTCATTTCTCTGTTCTTGAATTATGAATGTGTATGTTATAGGTGAAAATGGGTTCTTTGAAGTGAAATTAATCAACTTTTAATGTTTTTGGTTTGTGTTTTCTCTGCTCTCACAGGGTTGTTTGTTTAGAATATTAAAGTTTGAATTTTTAATTTTTATTTTTGATTCTTTTTGCTTTCTCTGGGCTTGAATTTTGAATGTGTATGATGTTATAGATGAAAATGGGTTCTGTGAAGTGAAATTTATCAACTTGTAAATGTTTTTGGTTTATGTTTTCTCTGTTCTCACATGGGTTGTTGGTTTAGAAGAATAAAGTTGGCATCTTAAATTTTTAATTTTCATTATTTTTGCTTTCTCTGAGCTTGAATTTTGAATATGTATGATGTTATAGGTGAAATTGGGTTGTTGAAGTGAAATTTATCAACATGTAATGTTTTTGGTTTATATTTTCTCTGCTCTCACATGGGTTGTTGGTTTAGAAATAAAGTTTGAATTTTTAATTTTTAATTTTTTAATTTTTTTTTGCTTTCTATGAGCTTGAATTTTGAATGTGTATGTTATAGGTGAACATGGGTATCGAAATCAAAGTGTTGTTGTTGTTTCTATGGACCCTTTTGTTTGCTTTGGTGGTGGCTGCTGCTGGGTCTGAATCTGATGATGGAATCATTAGGATTGGTTTAAAGAAGATGAAATTAGATGAAAACAATCAGATTGCTACTCGGTTTGAGTCCAGAAATGGAGATTCTTTGATGGGTTTTGTGAAGAAGTATGATCGATTCCGCAATAGTAATAGTCTTGGAGACAATGGAGATACCGACATTGTTGGATTGAAGAACTACATGGATGCTCAGTACTATGGTGAGATCGGTATTGGTACTCCGCCGCAGAAATTCACTGTCATCTTTGATACTGGTAGCTCCAATTTGTGGGTGCCTTCCTCCCAATGCTATTTCTCGGTGAGATTTTGTGTACATTGGTGACTGTTTGAGTGTTTTCAAGGTGCTTGAGATTAGAGCTGATTCGATTTTTGGTGATTTTTTGATGATTAATGGTTAATTTTTTTCTGTTGTTGCTCTAGCCTGCTTGTTTCTTTCATTCCAAGTACAAATCAAGCCAATCAAGCACCTACAAGAAGAACGGTTCGTTTTCTGTATTGACACTCTTAGATGGTTCTCGAATTTTTTTCTTGAATTGTACACCAATCAACTTCATATTCTAAGAATTGTATTTTATCATCCATGGCACAGGTGAATCTGCTGCTATTCAATATGGTACTGGATCTATCTCTGGCTTCTTTAGTTATGACAATGTCAAAGTTGGTGACCTGGTTGTGAAAGATCAGGTACATTGAAGCTTCTCTGTGTGCTATACGCCCATAAAGTTTGCTAGTTTGTTATAGTATCATGTAGTTGATATGTTTGTTTACATCTTCAGGAATTTATTGAGGCAACCAGTGAGCCCGGTATGACATTTTTGGTGGCCAAGTTTGATGGTATATTAGGACTTGGGTTTCAAGAGATTTCAGTTGGAATTGCGGTTCCAGTCTGGTATGTGTGTGCTTTGTCACTGGGAATTTGGTGATTTCTAAAAATGCTTTTCATATAATGGTATTCCATGTTTCTGATAATGCACGTGTGCCACTTACAGGTACAACATGGTTCAAGAAGGTCTTATTAAGGACCCAGTATTTTCGTTTTGGCTTAACCGCAATCAAAAGGAAGCTGAAGGTGGTGAAATCGTGTTTGGTGGAGTCGATCCGAAACATTTCAAGGGTGAGCACATGTACGTCCCTGTGACCCGTAAAGGGTACTGGCAGGTTGGTCATTGGAAATTTTAATTTTTTAGCATGCCTGATCAATATTTGACATATAAATCTTAAACATATTCTCAATTGTTTCGTTTTATTTTGTGTTTGTGGTAGTTTGACATGGGTGATGTTCTCATTAATGGAAAACCAACTGGTATGTTCTTTTTGATAACTACAGTCCTCGACAAGAAAATTAAACGAAATAGACTTGGTTTCAAAGTATTCTACTCCTTTTGTTCTGATTCAAGCATACTCTTTTCCAGGATATTGTGCTGCTGGTTGTAAAGCTATTGCAGATTCCGGGACTTCTTTGCTGACAGGTCCAACGGTATGAATAAATCCTTCAAATTCTGCCAGCCTTTCTTACTTTACATTTATTGATATATGACTACTATTGTTTGAGTAATTTTCTTCACATTTGGATGAAATTCAGAAATTTACAGAAGTATGATAGTTATTAAAACTCCAAAAGTGATAAAATAAGACTAGAAGATGAGTACCCGAATAGTTACTTCTTGCTTGATTTCTCAGTCATTTAATTGGATGATGGTTTGTCACTGAATGCACAGTCTCTCTCTATCTACAGACTGTGATTACCATGATAAATCAGGCCATTGGAGTCCCGGGGGTTGTTAACAAGGAATGCAAGGCTGTTGTTGAACAATATGGACCAACCATTTTGGATCTACTTATAAATAAGGTATATATAATTAATTTGATTTTATTATATCTTTCCATCGTTTATAGATATTGCCGGATCGCATAAATTCAAGTCTTGCTTTTTTGCGCTCTCCAAATTGTATCAGGCACATCCGAAGAAGATCTGCTCTCAGATGGGATTGTGCACCTTTGATGGAAGTCGAGGTGTTAGGTCTGGCCTTCATTGTTCTAATTTACATTGCTGTCATCAATGTGCTTTGTGAAAAACTTCTAGTGCTATATTCATCGTTGTTGTCATAATATATAATGTGTTTGTGCAGTATGGGAATTGAGAGTGTGGTGGATGAGAGCAATGGCAAGTCCTCTGCTATTATTCCCGATGCTATGTGCTCTGCTTGTGAGATGGCTGTTGTATGGACGGAAAACCAATTGCAGCAGAATCAAACTCAAGATCGTATTATGAACTACCTCAATGAGGTGAGATACGACAAGATATTAGTTCCGTATTTTATTGGGGCAACGCTTCCTATGCTGATTACATCCACTACCCTCTTTTGCAGCTCTGTGACCGAATGCCAAATCCATTGGGAGAATCATCTGTCGACTGTGGGCGTATTCCTTCCATGCCTCCCGTTTCCTTCACTATTGGTGGCAGAATTTTTAAACTCATTCCGCAGGAGGTATGATGCCATTGCAACATTTTCTCTTGTTATGTTAATATGAACAGATTTCAATAAATTTAGGCAAATTAAGATAATAAAACTACTACGCTTTGACCTCTTTTTGTGTTGGAGGTATTTTGGTGACTTTTTAAATTCAATTCCTCGTTCTTTCCGGTGGGTATGTTCAGTACATTCTCAAGG
This sequence comes from Dipteronia dyeriana, assembly GCA_032871835.1. Taxonomy (NCBI): domain Eukaryota; kingdom Viridiplantae; phylum Streptophyta; class Magnoliopsida; order Sapindales; family Sapindaceae; genus Dipteronia; species Dipteronia dyeriana. Next base: position 25,632,358 of record CM065300.1, on the reverse strand, counting down.
TGGGTGAGGGTCCTCAAGCTCAGTGCATTAGTGGTTTTACGGCCTTGGACATTCCTCCTCCTAGCGGACCTCTCTGGTAATCCTATCCCGTCTCATTTAATCTTTCCTCGTCGTGCTCTCAGTTCTTTCAGTTCAGTTCTCAAAATTGGTCTTTTGTTGTAAATGCAGGATCTTGGGAGATATCTTCATGGGTCGTTACCACACGGTGTTCGATTTTGGAAAACTGAGAGTTGGCTTTGCAGATGCAGCATAAAAACAGTCGAAAAAACTCATCCTGTCAGGGCTCTCTCCTTTTGTATCATCCATATCTTTTCTGATATTAAGTTATGTAATTCTTGTAAAGATAAATGGAGTTGAGTTGTATATATAATAAATACATGAAGGTGTTGACCCCAACAAAAATCTAGTACATGTTTGCTTGCTTGTTTATAAAGTATAATAGCAACCGTTTGGATTTGGCTTGATTTTTTTTTTTTTTTTTTTTTTTCCTTTGTTTAAGATATCTTTATTAATCAGTAATCTTAGCAAGAGATCCTCGTGATCATGTAGACATGTCAAACTGGGCGGTGGTCCTAGCCTGGCACACAAATTAAGGGTCTGGCCTGACTTGACTTTTGAGAGCTGTGAATCCATAGGGTGGAGCTTGAGGATAGAGTCGGACTCAAAGAAAGTTGAAGTCCGGTAGGCTGCCCAAGCCCACACGGACAATCCGGCTTTGAATAGAATTTATAGATAGGGCTGGGCTGGGCTACCTGGTCATCAAACCCAGTTTGATAAGTATGGCTTGACCTAGTTTGACCTTGCCGGATCCGACCTGTTGTGAATATATAACTTGTAGAATAATAATAATTTTATTGTATACATTTGAAGATTCACATGATAATAATTGAAGAAGGGTTGGTGCTTCTGAGGCAAGGAATTGGTTGGTTAGTTGAGTTGGTTAAGTTTTATCATACAGTTATGACACCCACCACAGAGGAGGACCTTTTAAAAGACTTTAACCGAAAGCTGAAGCATGAAAAAAGCCAAAGCATTGGCGACTGGTTGGCACTTTTTCCATACTCTAAATCATAAAAGAGTATCCAGCAAGTAGCGCAAGTCATTCTCTACGCAAACTTCACATATATTTTTTCTTTTTACTTTATTCGAATTGTGTGAGACAAAGCGAAAGAATTTGGAGAACGATATTATTAATAATAATAAAAAAGAATAATAAGATTTCAAATTCATGTTTGAAAATTGAATAGAACAAAACTAATCTCAGTTTCTATTAAAATTTATTAAGATTTAAAAATACTGTCTACTATGGAAAAGATATATACAAAAACGTACGGACTACGAGATTGCTGCCAGAAGTGACCTACATCATGCCATGTTGACGGGGTGTGTTAAAATTGTCGTTTCAGCCGAACCACAAAAATAGAATTGTAGTTTTAGCCGAACGTCCACATTCAAGAATTTCTTTTTATACAAGTGTAAAGAGTAATGTAACCTAATAATAGATAGAAACTACCAAGACCAAGAAATGGGTTGGTATGAGAATGTGAGTTGGGGGGAGGTAGGTTAATTGCTTGGTTGGTTTTGGTGCTTCTAACTTTACATGCCTTCCACAACTAAATTCCAAATGTCCACTACTAAGATATGCTTTGCTTTTTTGGAGATCGTTACAACTAACCAATGTAATGCCACTTAATTTCTTTTGTCATGTTTTTTTCTTTCTTGTAAACTTCACCTACAATCCAAGAAAACCCTACTATTGATCATTGAGGTTCTTATCTTTGATTGGTTCTTTTTTTGTTAAAATATAAGCATTGAAAGTGCTTTGAACATCACTAAAAAAGTACCTTTTTTTTAGCTTTTTGTAATGCGGCGTGTAAAGGAATTGCATGATAAATAGGAAGAATCCAGCATAGGATATAATCACTCAACCCCATCTGATAATAAAGATATAATTGATGACGTAATTGACTCTATATTATACAAATCAATTGATCACATCTCAAACTTTCAAGTTCGAAGTATCACCATAATTAAATGCTTACCACTTGATTATCCTAATTAATTAAACCTTAAAACAAAGTCAAACACTCTTAAATCATAATATATATATATATATATATATATATCATTTACATGGATATATCAATATTTATCGAAATTAAATATTATATTAAGAGATATCTAACTTTTTTGATATAAAAACTAAACTATATACACATGTCTATTCACCTGTGTTTAGCGGTGATGTGCTTCCGGACTGCAGGTGATGTGCCTCTAGAATTACAATATGAATCTTGAAAATAGGAATATTCAATTCCAAATTCCCCAATTCATTGTATTCTATGAGTTTCCATATTCCATTAGCCAAAGAGAAAAGAGATGACCTTTCATGAGCACGTGCCGCCACATGTAAAGTATATAATTAATGATCAAGCTAAGCTATCTCTCCGCCGCCCCCGTCGGCCCAATTTTTTCCATCACTCTCCTTCCCACACGTGGAACTCTCACCTTTAGAGAGAGAAAGTAAGAGAAAAAGAAACGGCGGCCGTCCATTGGCCACCAGGAGATAAAAAAGAGCGACAAAAAGACAACTTTTTTGTCTTAAAAAAACACAGCTTCTTTGCATTAAATCCAAGCAAACCAAACAACAAACACATGGCCTGCATTCTTCAATATATATATATACACACACCAAACACTGGAACACCGAACACACATTTACACACCCACCAAACTTAACAGACACAACAAGCCAGACTTGTGTTGTTTTCCGACACCCTTTTGAGAGCTTTGAAGAATGGAATGGACTCGAGGAAGAACCATCGGCCGTGGCTCGACGGCCATCGTCTCGATTGCAACGGATAACGGGTCGGGTCAGGTGTTTGCTGTCAAGTCAAGTCAGCTCTCAAATTCAGAATTTCTTCAAAGGGAAGAGAGAATTCTCTCCACATTGACGTCTCCTCACATTGTAGCTTACAAAGGATGTGGAATTTCGTCGGAAAACGGCGGGTCCATGTACAATCTGTTCCTGGAATACGCCCGCGGCGGCACGGTGGCGGACGAAATTCGCGAGCGCGGCGGCGGACTTGACGATGGAAGTGTCCGGTCGTACACTCGCGCGATGCTGTTGGGGCTGGAGTACCTTCACTGCAATGGAGTTGCACATTGCGACATCAAGAGTCAAAACGTTTTGGTCGCCGGAGATGGCGCGAAAATCGCGGACTTTGGTTGCGCGAAGCGGGTCTGTGATGACGTGTCAAGCTCTGATTCGGCGCCGCAAATCATGGGTACGCCTCTGTACATGGCGCCGGAGGTGGCGCGTGGTGAGGAACAGTTGTTTCCTGCTGACGTGTGGGCTCTTGGGTGCACTGTCATCGAGATGGTCACCGGCCGGCCACCGTGGGTCGGGTTATCGGACCCGGTTACCGCCTTATACCGGATCGGGTTCTCGGGCGACGTTCCGGAGATTCCAAAAAATATTTCAAAGCAGGCTAAGGATTTTGTAGTTAAGTGTTTGATAAAAGACCCCAGAGAGAGATGGTCAGCTAGTGAACTACTTAAACACGAATTTGTCGACGAACCGAGTTCGTTTTTGAGAGTGATTTATGATTATAATCAGAAAACTCCGACAAGCGTGTTGAATCAAGGCTTCTGGAATTCGATGGAGGATGGATTGTTAGAGACGACATGGAATTCAAAGCATGAGGAGAATCGTTCAAGTTGTTCGAGTTCTCCATTGGATAGAATTCAACAATTGAGTGGAGAGAACTCAAAAACCTCAATACTCAATTGGACATTTGACGAAACTTGGGTGACGGTGAGAACCAATGGCAGCGAAGAAAAGCAAGGACTGCCTCCGCTCATGATCAACCACGACCACAACCATAACCGCGACATGTCATGGACCGGTGAAGTGAGAAGAGCTAGTGACTTGGATAGTCCTCAAGAGTCCATAAAAATTAGTGAGATAATTACTTGTAACACTAGCAGTGTAAGCAATGGCAGTAGTAGTCATGATATTTTCAAAATCTTAGTGATAGCATTGGCACGTAACTGTGCTAACCATTTATTATGTAGAGATCTTATTTCAAGGAATAATAAAAATTTGGTTTCTAGTTTTACAATCACAACTCTTGAATTGCTTATAGTTCCCAATTATCACCAATTTTTTTAGTTTCTTTTGTTCACCCTTTGAGCTTCTCTAAGAGCCATTAATTTTGGTTTCTAGGTTGCTTTTATTTGAAAACTTTTTCTTTTGAAACAAATTTATATAACGATGACTCGAACTTTAAACATTGTCAAAATGAATGGACGCTTTTATATCTGAGCCAAGTGTTTCTTCTAAAACTTTAAAACAAACCTAAAATATAACCAAAGCACAACATTTCCACTCTATGTGCTACTATTGCAAAATCTCTTTCCCAAGCATTGTCCATATTCAATTACCACATATTGAGTATTGACAGTCAGTTGAATTTTCACATTGGACAAAGTACAATATATACTTAAGTTTGTTGGGCCTAATTCCATCGAAAAGGCCCATAATGTTGGCTTAATAGGCCCAGTAATCCATTAACATTTCACAATATAGCTAAGAAAAATATTTTGTATTCTGCACTACCAAATTATGGTTGCTCACTATTTTTTTTTTGCTAACGTTCCAATGAGCAGCAAGCACTGGTATCTGGGTTTTTCCGTCTCGGCGTCCGGTGAGCAATAAGGCCTGCCCACCGGAATTGAGGTGTCCACTGTCAACCGCTAAGCATTTAGTTGCTCATTGGAATTGTTGCGGAGGACGTAGAGTAATGTCCAACAATAAGGCTAACGGCCAGAATTAGTTGAACGATAGTGCTCTCGTTCTATGACCTTAATTCGATCTCCACCAGATCTCCATGGATCTAACTTCTTATCGATAGACACCAATTAAAAAAAATAACTATGATTTTCACTTTGATTAATGTTAGATTTTCCAAAATAATTTCAAAATTCCTTTCCAAATGGTGTTGGCACATGCGATATTAACATCACACTACTCATTACATAATTTTATAATTTATAAGATATTAACACCTCATGTGTTAACACTATTTGTAAAATTTATAGGAAGTCTAGCATTACTCTTTTCACTTCACTGTTTCTCCAAATCAAATATTTGAATTTTTTTCCTTGTAGGTTCACTCTTAAATTTGTCCAAAAATGCTGCTGTTCAATACTATTTGTCCAGTGGTGCTGTGCAGATAGATCAAATTTTCTTGGGGGTTCACATATTATCCAATGATTTAATTCACTCAAGCAAAAATCAACCGGGGACTGAACTTTTAAAAAATATTTATTTTCTCTATTGTTCTTTTCGAATATATATATATATATTCTATTTTATATGATATTTACTTTTTATAATCATTTTCTTTTTAAAAATGTTTTTTTTTTATTTTTGTTATTTTAATTTTTTATACTAAAACGTAAAAGTTTACTAATGGTTGACTAAGAATATATTTATTCGATGTATTTTGAAGGACCACGTACTGGTACCATAAAAGCAAATACGATTTAAAAACTATTATTTCGTCAAATATTATTAGGGACTAATTTGTAACTCCCTCTAAAATATTATTTAATAAATAAAATGTTGACACATACGGGTCGACAGAATTTGTCATCAAAATGCGGTTTCATTTTGTACCATGCCGTTTCCATTTTTTTGTTTGCCAAATATTAAACATTGTAAATAAAGTAATTAACTAAAAAATTATAATAACTATATACACTTAAATAAATAGTTTTGATAGTTCCTTATGAAAAATTTGAAATGTAACATAAGTAGAACATCGATCAAGTTTTGATCATCTAAAGTAGATTCTAAACCGTACAAGTTTACGAATTTATTAAAATTTGAATATAAAATCTTTAAAAGGAATCGTATAAGTTTCTTTCCATTTTGTTGTAGAATAGATAAAAGATAGAAATACTATACGATGTCTAATTTGTTCAACATCACCCTTTGCTATACCTGAATGGCCGAATGTATACAATGATAAGTTGATTTAGGATCGGGAATAATTATTATTCTGCCCTCCTATATCCAATCACATTTTCCTAAAAAAAACTTCCATAGCTTAGAACTAGAAACAGAACAATAATTATTAAAAGTAGTTTAAAATACTTTATAAACCTATAAATGACAGACTCCATTCTAAATAATTCAAAATAAAAATCACAAAAATTAGCAAATAAAAGTGAATGTTGAAATTAGAAGGATAATTCAATAAGAAACTGTTTAGTTCTGCTACTTTTTTTTTTGGCCAACTTCTCTCATTCCGACAAAAATTCTGTAGTTTATTTTTCTATAAAGATAAACACACAAAAATGTCAAGAGTAAGGACTGACAAAGATTAATCTTTAAAAAAGGGTAAATTGCAATACCCTCACATTTTTCCATACTATTGCCATATTGAACTTTTGACTAATTTTTTTGACCACAGTTGGCTTAATAATAATGACTTCTTCAGCTACTAATTAAATTAAGAACAAATATATTTAATTAAAAATAATAATAAAGTAAAAACAATTAAAATTTAGGGGCGTGTAGGAACTAGGAAGGGAGACGAGGAGAAGGGCACAGGCGAAGGCACGGGGAGGGAGGGGATGGAGATGGGTCTCACGTCAGTACACTGGCGGTGGTGTGATGGCCTGATGGGTTTTGTGGGGGAGGAGATCAATTCATTGGAGATCTGATGCACCAGTATTCCTCCAAATCGGAGGATTTTTTTTTTTTTTTTTTTTTTTTTTTTTTGCAAAATTTATTTCTGTTATGATTTTGATTTAGGTTTTTTTTTTTTTTTTATAGTTTGATTTTTTTGTTGTCACAATTTGATGTTGGAGATCACACCAGTATTCCTTCAATGTGGAGGATTATTTTTCTTATTTATTTATTTATTTTTCTGTTACAATTTGATTTTAATTTTTTCTATTACAATTTTATTTTAAATTGTTTCTTTTATAAATGATAATACTGTAGATTTTTTTGGTTGTTTCTTTCCATTTCGTTTTTTTTAATGATTTTTTTTAAAGAAATAATATTATTTTTATTTCTTGTTTTTAAGTGTTTTTTTTTCTTTAATGTCACGTTTACTAGATCAAACTCAGGCAAAGGAATTAAGTTATTTATTTATGAATTCCAATGTTTACTAAATTTGTAAGGAATTAAGCTACTTGATCCCACTTTCAAATCAATAATTAAGTTACCGATAGAAAGGGAAATTGATTCCTCCCACCCACACTATAATCAAGTTCCCTTTCCTAATTGCAAAAGTGAATTCATATAGTTTTACTAAAATATCCTCACTTATCTTTCTACTTTATCGTTCTATTTAGGATTGTTCTATATCATTTTTTTTTGTTCATCGTTTTTCTCTAAATGGTGCTATATGTACGCTTTTTTAGTTTTAACTTAGATTTCATAAATATAAATAAAAATCACGTTGATGAATATTACATTGATTCTATTCTATATTTATGAATATCGAATTTAGTATGAAATCATTATATATATATATATATATATATATATATATATATATATATATATATTTGTATAAGAACAGTTTTGGTTAAATTTTTTTTCCTTTTTACCTTAAGCATGTATTGCATATACACACACTCATATATATACTACAATGATTTCATTTTTTTTAATGAAGTTACGATTTCAATTTTTTTTTAATGAAGTTATCTTAATAGATCCGTTTCTAATGTTCATTTTTTTTTCAAATCTGAATTACTCTTCAATTTTTAATTATTATAGACTAATTAGTTGAATTTTACAATATAAAGATGTTAATTATTATAGTTATATTGTTATGAATAGTATAAAAAAATAGTTTTTCATAACACAAGGATCGTTTTGTAATCAAATATATATCATTTTGATTCCTTAGTTAAAGTAAAAACTAGAAAGATAATAAATTTGATTACATTTATGATTGCTAAATTGTTAGTAAACACTAGAATGGAATTTAGTAATTTAATTCCGATTCTCCTCCATTCCCTTTATAGTGGAATGTGATTTCAATTCCTTCCATTAATAAACAGTAGAAGCGCCACAAAAGAGATGTCCATTTTTTAAGACTAAAAATCGATTTTTTAAAATAAAATTTATTAATGTATTTATTAATATATCTTATCCGTATTTTATGCATTTTGCTTTTTTTTTTTGGCATTAATGTTAAAGGAAGGGTAATTTAGTACTTTCTACTGAATGTTAAAACTTAAAACTATTGTTAAAGTTAGCTGTGGTCAAACGGATCAAGTGTATTTTCCATAAATAAATCAAAAAATTCAATCTGATAGTAATATGGCAAAATGTGAGGGTCTTTATTGCAATTTATCCCTTATAAAAGTGAAAACTAAATATCAAGAGTAAGCACTAACTAAGATTAATATTTAAAAAAAAAAGTGAAACATAAATATAAAGAGTAAGCATTAACAAAAATTAATCTTAAAAAAAAGTGAAACAAAAATATCAAGACTAAGCACTAGCAAAGATTAATCTAAAAAAAAGTGAAACGAATCTTGAAAAACCTTTTCTTTGCCTCTATATATAAATTTTTTTTTTTTTTTCTGTTGATGTTGTGAGAAAAAAATAGAGTTTTGAAGAATGAATGAAGTGAGAAAATACGAAGGAGAGTTTTGATAGATACATGAATGTGAAAACATAGTAGTAATAGTTTAATATTATTATATTTGATGGATAAAAGATTGGAGTGAGATCATCAAATTCTCCTATGTGTTTTGATTGTAAAAACACTACTTCAATTTAGTAATATTTTAAATTTGAGTTACCTGCACCGTAAAAACATGAAACAGTAAAAATTACAAATTTTATCGTGATGTTTTCCTCTCTTCACGTGTGTCCTCAGCTGTTTCTGCTCGTCTTCTCAATACAAGAAATCAGAAACCAATTTTTTTTTTTTTTGATTTATCTACACAAGAAATTAATAAATGCATTGGTTACCATTTATGCCCTGCCAATTGAAAATTGAACTATTGAATTTCTCCATTCAAATTTCAAAATTATCATTCTAGACGGTGCACATTTTAAATATCATGGTGATTGATAAGTTAAATGATATTGTTAAGCTACGAGATGATATTGAATAAGTGATATACCTCTTGTATTTAAATTACGACGTTGTGAGTTTGACTCCTACATTCCTCTCCCCAAACCCCGAATCTATATAGTACTTCAAAAAAATAGCAGATGAAACCGATTGACCAATACGATTTGGTGGTAAAAAATTCTTATTCAGTCCGATAATATCCTAGGTTTGAGTAGTTGCCGCTTATGTATATTAAACAAAAATAAAATTACCATAGCACCATACAATATTGGTTTGAGAGATAGAGAGAATGGCCCAATCAGAAATTCAGCATAGACAATACATGGCACTGGAGTTTCATATTTTGGAAAGACTAGAGCAGTTTAAAACACTTTCATCAATTACAAAATGGGAGATTATTGATTTAGTCCCTATGTTTTTTAAAGTTTTTTTTTTACTCACTTATTCATTTTTCACTGGATTGATCCCTATATTTTCAGAAACCACTCACTTTGATCCCTCTGATCAGAATTTTGACAGTCAACCGTCACAGAAAACACAAAATGATATTTTTACCCTTAAATTTAAAATCAAAATAAAATAAAAATAAAACTTTTATTTTCTTAATTTTATTTATAATTATATATTAATTTTAATAATTATTATTTTTAAAAAAAACCTAGCCATTATTCATCTAATCATCTTCCACATCTCCGGTCTCCCACATCAACATTACCTCTGTTTTTTTTAAAGAGCTTGGAAAAAAACCAGGAAAAACAGAGGAGGCAAAACAAAACAGACCAAAAACAAAATCAAAGGGCATTATCAGTCTCAATCAAACTTCTAAAGCAATTGAGAATCTCATCCAACTAAAGGGAATCCTTAAAATTATCCATAGCCCCATCAGTTAACCTTTGATCCACCCTATTTTATCCCTTGAGATAGCTGCCCAAAAACACATCACTGAAACTGTTTTTCAAAGGCCAAATTTGCTCCAGGAAAGGGCCAAACTCAGATGATCCATGAGTCTCACCAATAATCCAAGAAATAATAGTCATCATCCACTTCAACCAAACCCTAACCAACTTTCATATTTCACCAGATCTTAATTATATATATATATAATCAACAACAATCATCTCCTCACATTATCATCACCAAACCCTAGCCACTCAAATCCACTACCACCACAACCCGCCACCGAAACCCGATCGCCAACTTGGCCAGCTCCGCCACCGTTGCCCAACCTAGCTTCATCAAACCCATAAACCTTCCTAGCCAAAAAGAACCCAAATCAAAACAAAATCACTTACTATAAACACAGAACAACCCAACTTCTTGCTTCTGTAACTCTATCTTTCACACCAAAAAAAGAATCAAATACCAACAACTAGGTTCGATTTGGTGATAGGATGGGCAGCTAGGGTTCACGGCGGTCGACGGTAGGCGGTAAATGGAGATAGAGATCGAGAAGCTTCTTTAGGGTTTCATTTTGTTGAATGGAGAGAGAGATCGAGAATGAGAGGGAGAGATCGAGAAAGACAGGGAGACTGAGAGAGAGAGAGAGAGAGAGAGAGATGAACAAAATGTTCCTTTAAATATATTTTTTTATTAGGTAGGGATCCATATTGGATCTACACCTAATAAAAAAATCTTAATTTTAATTGTTTTTTTTAGTTTTTTTTTTTAGATATGGATCTCCATTGTCCATTTGAATAAGATGGATGGGGAAGATCAAATTCTAAATTTATTTATTTATTTATTTTTTATTTATTTAAATTTACTTTTTTAGTTAAATTTAATTTTTTATTTAAATTTATTATTTATTTATTTTTTTCTGTTTATTTATGTGTTGACACGTGGCATATCATTGTTTAAAGATAAAAATACCATTGGAACCATTTAATTTAACTAACAGAAGAACCAAAATGAGTGGTTTTAAAAAATACAGGGCTCAATCCTGTGAAAATTGAATAAGTGAGTAAAAAAAAAACAATCGAAAAAAACATAGGGATTAAATCAATAATACCCCATTACAAAATTTCCTATTTTGGAATCCTTCTTGGCTCTATCTAATCGGGAACCATTTGAATACTTTAATTCTTGATCTGAATAATTTTTTAAAAATGGCTCTTCCATAAAAACAAGAGTTAATAGCACCACTGACCCTTGAATTATACGTGAAATCATATGTTGCCCCCCAGACTTTTTTTTTTAACTTTCATTTATTGACAATAGATAACAGAAGGTTAACAGATGTCTAGAAAAAATTAAATTTACATACTCTAATTATATACATAATTACATTAAAACTGAAAAATATAATAATATAACACATACACCCTTTAACATGTTGACTAATATCTAAATAAATAAAAAATATTAATATTAATACCATTAATAATTTTTTTAATAAATAAATAATTAATAATATTAATATTAATATTAAAAACCTTAACATTAACTATAATAATAATAATAATATAATAATAATAATAATATTAAAATTTTAAAAAATGATATATATATATATATATATATATATATATATATATATATATATATATATATATATATATATATATATAGATAATGATTTCTTTTATTTTTTATCTATTAACATCCCTAATTGTTACCATCGTAGTGTGTGATGGTGGTTGGTGCTTCGGCCTCCGAACACTTGTTTGGAAGTAGGGATCCACAAAGTTTAGCATTTCTCATATATTATTATTTTAGAATTCATTATTATTATTATTATTATTATTATTATTATTATTATTATCAATTATTATTATCATCATTAATGTATTTTATTAATTTTAAAATTTATCATTATTATTATTATTATTTTAAAAATTTAATAATAATATAATATATTACTATTATTATTATAATAATTATTATTATTATTATTTATTAAAAATTATTAATATTATTAATATTTATTTTTTTAGACATTAGCCAATAGGTCAAAGAGTGTGTGTTATATTGTTATATTTTTCCAGTTTTAATGTAATTAAGCATATAATCAGAGCATGTAAGTGTAATTTTTCCTAGACGTCCGTTACCTTTTTGTCCTCTATTGCTAATAAATGAAAGTTCAATAGGTTTAATGTCAGGAAAAAAAGTTTAAGGGACAATAAACGATTTCATGTATAGTTCAAGAATCATTGGTGCGATTTCACGTATAATTCAGGGATAATTGGTGCTATTAACCCTAAAAACAAATAAAGCACATTACACCAAAACTACCGGAGGTTTGATTTTTTTTATAAGCGTAAACAATTTTTTCATTAATTGAACTTTAACCTTTCTATCCTTAATCAAAATCTGCTAAGTCTAAACATCTAACGTGTCAAAGTGTAAAATGACTCAATTACACCTAGCTAATAGCTAGACATCAAAGCATGTTCTTACGTTTTTTACCTTGGAAAATGACAAAAATATTATGAAATGTAGATTGGTCTTCATGAGTGACATGGAATGAATTGATTTAATGGAGTGAAAATGTGAAATACCCTTAGGATATTGATAATTTCCAATTAAATAAATTTGATTCCCATCGAAATAAATTGAACAAGGTTCCTTTATCAATCAGTCGTGTTAAAATTTTCTTTATTTGTATTATTATGTGTTAGAAGACAATCAAGTTGAAACAATCATCAAGGAATCAAATAATTCAAAATCCCAAGACTTGAAATGTATATGAGAATTTATGATACAGATGATAGAAGGAGCTATATACCCCAGTGTTAAATATCAATGCAACCAACTACCCATCACAGGCTCTAAACTTCAGGTTTTTGTTTTATTTTTATTTTTAATTTTAATTTTCTTAGGTTTCAGGTTTCAGGCCTCAACCAGGCGAGAAGGGTGAATGAGTCGCTTGGCGGCTTGGGTAGGTGATGTTTATTTGAAAGTACTCACAGTACATTTGAGGAAAGGCCTCAGCCTAATAACTATTGCTTCATGAGCTTTGCCTCCAAATAAATTCCTTGTTAAAACCACAATCCCAATCTCTATACCTCTCACTACGCACTTCACAAAATCTTTATATTCTTTGTAAAGGTAGGCATGCACTCCACCTTTTGTTGGGTATATATAGGTTAATTGTCTTCTGCATCATCAAAACAAGTATACTAATCATCAACACAACCCACATGAAAAACATTTGTACCTCTCTTTTCAACTATATGTAATATCGTTATAGAACCAGTTCCACAATGTTATGTAACTAAACATCTAATTTTGTAACGTTTACGTTATACAACTTTAGAATGGACCTGGCCCATAAAATGTTCTTCCCCAAGAATTGCTTTTGTACCAAAAGTATATGGATGGCAGATGTGCTTACTTTAGCTCAGGTTGAGTGCTTTGAACATAGGTCAGACTGGAGAGAGCTTTCCAAAATTCCTATTTAAAATGTGCTGGCATCTTGTTCTTGTTGGAAAATTTGTGATAAACTTGCGGTTTGAGATCCATATTTGAGTATGATCGGTTTCATGAAAATGAAAGATCAATGTATATTTGAATTCTCCTTCGTGAGAGCTTCGAAGTGATTACCCAAACTCACAAATCGATTAATGGGTAAATGAAAAATTGAGTCTCAAAGTGAACCCATTATGTAGGGAAAATATGCATCCACATTGGTTGGGTAAAATACTTATATGTGGTATACAAGTAGTTGTGTGGGTAGCTTATCAATATGTGCGAGGGCACGTCCTGCGTACACGAATATCGTTTTTAATAAATGATAAGAAAACTTGGTAATTTCCATTTTTACTAAGGAAATAATTGATTTCCGTTTTGGATAATGGAGTTTCTGAACGGAAAGAGTTCTAAGTTTATTCTTAAATGATGGTCTATGCTTAAAGTCATTTTTTTTCTCACCTACAAACCATGCAAATGCCTCTCATTCGATCAAATTTCAACCCCCACTTTCAATGGTCATTTTTCTTTACTTCTTTTGGAAATTAATCAAAACTATGTGAATGATCAGTTTTCTACGTCAAAAAGTGTTACACAAATAAAGGAACCGAAAAAGAGTTGCACATTCATCTAAAGGATCTTTCTCTAGATCAGTCTTAAAATAAAATGTCAGAGTCGAAGTTAAGTAAAATAATGGAATACAAACAAAAATTCAGAACTGATATGACTAAAATATTATTATCAGTCTAGAAATGTATATTCTACGAGTAAGAACAAATGAATCATTTTGCAACATCATATACATATTGAGCGGGCATCTGAATTTGTATTCACTAAGCTATATAGACACTAGACTACTAAAAAAAAAGACAAATATGTATAACCATGAAGAGGAATCCACACCAACCTAACTTGAAATTTGGAAAACCAAAGAAAAAAAAAAGATATGAAAATTCTCTTCTTATCAGCCAATATCCAATCTTTTTTTAAAAGCAAAATCCAACAAGAGGGGAAAAGCATGAAAGCAAACTTAAGGTATCCCAACTAGGTTGGCACCCCAAAATAAATCCAATATCAGGCCTACGACCCCACATGAGATAAATCTCTAAAAAGAATTATAAAAAATGGAAATCGCGAGAAATATCATATTTTTTTTGGAATGGTGCTATTGGCACCCTCATTACTGAACTATTTATGTTCCAACTTTTAAAATTTCAATTTAATTATATAAAATTAAATGGTTGCATTAATTTTTTTAATTTATTTCCTGGATTATCCTTTTACATATTTTTAAACGTAATACACCACATATCTTTAAAAAAAAAAATTACATTTTTCTAATATTTATATACAGTTTTCTCACATCCATATTTGTTTTTTTTTTCTTATTATCATGGTTAAGCCATCTTTATTAGACGAGGTTTTTTTTTCCTATAATCGATTGAACTGTTGGTGGTAGATTGTGAGTGTGATATTGATCATTTCATGATTTTTTTTTAACGATTGAATTAGGATTTCGGTGTGGTTTCGTTTCTTTAGAGATTATGTTTTCTTGGGTGCGATTTTTGGTGTGGATACATATCATTGAATGCATAAAAACTCTAAAAGAAAATAAACCGAGAGAAAAAAATAAAAAACATGAATTTGAAATTTGAAAAGAAAAACAAAACAAACATGTGGAACAATAAAATGAAAAAAAATACTAAACATAGGAAATATGAGATTCAGATCTGAAGAAAAAAAAATAGTAAACATTCAATGATTTAAAATCATCTATGTTATTAGGGTTTTGAAATAAGGAAAGTGATACTAAACATAGAAAATATGAGATTGAGATCTGAAAAAAAATATATAAACAAAAATAGTAGACAGTTAATGATTTGAAATAATATATGTTATTAGGGTTTTGAAATAAGGAAGGAAAGCGATGGTTTTATTAGTTTCATTTTGTACAGTATTCTTTTTAATAAAATTTGTACGTCTATTTAAGTAATTTGATAAAGAAAAAAAATGAATACTAAATAATTTTAAAAATAGGGTGTTAATAGTTCAACAGTGGGTGTGCCAATAGCATCAGTCTTTTTTTTTGTGAGTTACAGTGATGTCATCAGTTTAATAAATTAAGTTTAAAAGACACCTATTATGGTGAACTACCGAAATTGCCCATAAATAATCGATTCTTTATCCTTTAAAAGGCACCTCCTATCTCTCTCCAAAAAAGTTGTCTGAAAATCAATCTACAACTCTCTCTCCAAAAAACTTGTCTCTCTCTAGATATTGAATACGAATGTAATAAATATTTATGATCTTCAATTTTATTTTTTCATGCATTTCTGTGTGGTTTAACAATGTATGAACATGTATGCACATTTTATCTCCAGTTTTTTTGATATGTGTACGAGCTGTTGTATATGTATCCAAGATTTTGTTACATTGGTCCGATGTTTTTTTGATATGTTTACGAGCTTTTTTGCAATTTGTCCGAGCAATTTTTTATTTTTTTCAAGCTTTTTTTTATATTGGTCCGAGTTTTTTTTTATGTGTCCGATCATTTTTTAACTTGTGCAAACAAGTTTATAATGTTGGACAAAAAAACTCGAAAGCATTTTAATAAAGCTCGAACCCTTAAAAAAAAACTCGATCGCTTAAGAAAAAAACTCGATCCCTCACAAAATAAGCTCGATCATGTATAAAAAAGCTCGATCCCGTACAAAAAAAGATCGATCTCTTATAAAAAATGCTCGATCCCTTACACTTAATATTTTTGTTTAATTCTTTATAATTATAAATTTCTCGATCCCTTACATCTAAGATTTTTGTTTAATTCCTTATGATTGTAAATTTAATAGTAATTTTTTCTTTTCTTAATAATGGTGTGTGATGATGATTTTCATAGGAACGCATCGAGGCCCTCCACCAACCGAAACTGCCAAACTGGAATCTTAAATCTCTCATCCACCCTCATCAGTATCTAGTTCCGCTTATATATGAGGCAGAACTTCACAGCATCATACGCCTCTTGAAATTCTCAGAAGGTGAGAATAACCCTCATCTCCTCGAACGAAACCTCATCGGCTCCAGGAAAGTACCACTGATCTATGTCATTCTCCACTTCTGCATACACGTTCGTGTCCGGTACGACTCCAAACCGTAATTCGATGATGAGGTAAAATTCCACATTCGAAAACCTCACTGAACGGTTCCCTAACATGAACTACATCTCATTTGTTGGGCCCTTATGATCCAGCTCCCTCAAAAGCAACCAATGGATAACACCACCCGAAAACTTCATCTCCCGCTGCATCGTCAGGAAATGCCCAAAACACGACGCCATGAACCGACACCGGTCTTTTACTGCAAATTCTGCATGGACCTGGTTCAGCGCGTCTTCTATATGGCCAATGGTGTCAAAATGGTCGTGTCGAGTCAGTTTGCCCTCGTACCAGTCTCCTTCTGGAGTTTTAAGCAAATCCCTAAACCTATTTCTCATCTGCAATGTTACAGAAATAATACATCACTAAACTTAAAAAAGCTAGGAAATAACATTAAAAGTCTTGGGCCATTGCAAAAAAAGTTAGGGCTTTTGTAAAAAAAAGCTCGGTCATTTACAAAAAAGCTCGAATATTTGACAAAAAATCTTGGACCGTAACCAACCCAAAATTATTAAAAAAAGCTCGATTATGTTTTAAAAAAGCTTAGGTTGACAAAAAAAAACTTGATAATTTGAAAAAAAAAAAACTCGAACCATTGAAGAAAAAGCTCAAACCAATGACAAAAAACTCGACCCAACGAAAAAAATGCTCGATCCAATGAAAAAAAAACTCGAACCAATGAAAAAAATCTTCAAACCTATGAAAAAAAGCTTGGTCCTTTACATAAAAACTCGATCCCTTTCAAAAAAAGCTCGATCCTTTGAGAAATATGATTGAGCTTTTTAATAAAAGCTCGATCATGTGTTAAAAAAAACTCGATGTAACTTAAAATAAACTCGATTTACCAAAACCTAATTTTCATAAAAAAATACTGAGAAATCTATCAAAAAAGCTTGATTTAACTACGAAAAAGCTCGGATCTCCTGTAAAAAGTCTCGTTTATCCAGAATTTCATCTACCCCAACAGATATTCAAACTCATTTCAAACTCTAACCTAAACCACAACCATTCTCAGATCTCTATTTCAAACCTAATCTATATTTACAACCAACAAAACACAGCTCTAACATGCAATGCAAGTTATCAATAATGAAAATGAGAAAAAAAAAACAAATTGAACTACCTCTGTCGATCGCAAAAAAAACTAGTGTACTCTCGTTCTGGTCATTTCGCCGTCAATTAGCTTCCTGGTTTCTTTCTCACTCTTGTTTTTCTCTGACTTTGAAAACGACAACTTTTTTTTTAATAATTCAGAGTATTTTCGTCTGATCACGTTAAATAGTGTCTTTTAAACTTACATTAATAAAGTGGTGATGTTTGCATAACCCCCCTTCCCCCCATCCCAAAAAAAAAAACTCGACCAAATGAAAAAAAATACTCGATCCAATGAAAAAAAAACTCGAACCAATAAAAAAAATCCTCAAACCTATGAAAAAAAGCTCTGTCCTTTACAAAAAAACTCGATCCCTTTAAAAAAAAAGCTCAATCTTTTGAGAAATACGATCGAGCTTTTTAATAAAAGCTTGATCATGTGTTCAAAAAAGCTTGATTTAACTTAAAATAATCTCGATTTATCAAAACCTAATTTTCACAAAAAAAAAGCTCGAAAATCTATCAAAAAAGCTCGATTCAACTACGAAAAAGCTCGGATCTCCTGCAAAAAGTCTCGTTCAGCCAGAATTTCATCTACCCCAACATATATTCAAACTCATTTCAAACCCTAACCTAAATCACAACCATTCTCAGATCTCTATTTCAAACCTAATCTACATTTTCAATCAACAAAACACAACTTTAACATGCAATGCAAGTTATCAATAACGAAAACGAGAAAAAAAAACAAATTGAACATACCTTTGTCGATCGCAAAAAAACTGGTGTACTCTCGTTCCGGTCATTTCGTCGTCAATTAGCTTCCTGGTTTCTTTCTCACTCTTGTTTTTCTCTGACTTTGAAAACGATAAATTTCTCTCTTTTCCAATAATTCGGAGTATTTTCGTTTGATCACGTTAAATAGTGTCTTTTAAAATTACATTAGCAAAGTGGTGATATGCACCCCCCATTAGCTTCCTGGTTTCTTTCTCACTCTTGTTTTTCTCTGACTTTAAAAACGATAAATTTCTCTCTTTTCCAATAATTCAGAGTATTTTCGTTTGATCATGTTAAATAGTGTCTTTTAAACTTACATTAGCAAAGTGGTGATATGCACCCCCCCAACAAACCAACAAATATAGTGCCAATAATTTTTCGAACCCTTACAAAAATACCGGGAAGTAAACCCTCATGTATCTGAACAAGGGAAAGACCTGCAGCTTCCCAATAAATATGGAAAACAAAGATTTCCATCAAAAAAAAGATAAACCAAGCAGCGTCTCCAATATCCAACTTATTCGGTTAAAATACATTATGAGTGCGTTTATTAATCTTGAATCATAATAAGGAGAAGAAAACTTAATTCCTAATTCCTAATTTGTGTTTAATAAACTCAGTTGAAAATCAAGTTATGTGGGCCACACATACAAATAAGTAATTAAGTTTCTATCGGAAAAGAAACTTAAGTACCCCTCCAATCTAAGAAATCAAGTTCCCTTTTTCGATTATCTTTCTTATGGAACTTGATTCCCTTTCATTTCATTCTTGAGTCTCAAAGAGTCAATACCATTGCTTTTTTCTATTTTTCTTTTGTTTATCTAACACCATCCATTTAATTATTCTTTTCTTTATTACTAGGAGAAACATTGATCAGAACCACTGTATTCAATTTGGCATGAGCTAGCTTTTCCTGGAGCCATGCATTAACCTATCAATATCAATAACCTAATAAAACTAGCAAGATTGAATGGAAAATGCATGAAGATCATTAACTATATCTCTTAGAATAAAGTTAATTAAATAAAATTCTCCCAAGTCAACTAAAGAATTTTTAAAAATTGTGGTTCATGACCAGAACTTTTCTCTCCTTATACGTAAGCACCCACTAGGCACTAACGTACGTTACATGAAATGCTAAATCATCGTATAAACTTGCACTAATGGGAGCTGTGGAATGTAAATCCCCTCTTGATCATCATATAGCAATTGATGTTGCTTCAAACAACGAAAAATTCGACCAACCAATGATAATAATCGATGATGACGATGTTTCGTAGCCATGTCCATCATCACAGTCACAGTCACAGTTACAGCAGCACTCTTCTTCCATCTTAACTATGGAAGATTTTGAGTAAGTCCAAGAGAGACTTACAATTACAAGCTGTCTGGCATCATGCCCTTAGTGTGCTTCCTTCCACAGTTTTTCACCTATCCTGGTGGCTTGCTGTCATAACTCAAACCTCACTCTCTTCTCTATGTACTCAAATTTTTCCATCATTTCCAATTGGCTCTTGAATTGCTTAATAGTTCCCAATTACCACCATTTTTTTTTTTTGGTTTCTTTGTCCACCATTTGAACTTCTCTAAGAGCCATCAATTTTGGTAGGTGGGTCTTAAAGGTAAAACGAGGAAGGCTTTGTATGATAAACAAATCTAAAATATGACCAAACCACAACAATAGGTTCAACTTCAACCCACTGATCTAATTTTTTCTATGTTTTCTATTCATGATTGAAATAAAAGAGAATTAAGTTCCACGGGACAAGGAATCTTGAAGTGGAACTTAATTCATGATTTGTGGTTTGGATCTACATATATAATTTGATTTTAGTAAATACTGTAATCACGAATCATAAATTAATTTTATTTCCTAATATCCTGAATGGTGTGACCCACACCATATCTAAAATGGATTCAGTGCCCAACAAATAAATTCCTTGTTAAAAGCACAATCCAAATATTTGTCCCACTCACTGTGCACTTCACAACATCTTTATTTTCTTGGTAAAGCTAGCTAGGCATGCCACTAGATCATTTTTTGTATACACTGTATAGGTTATCTTCTGCATCATCAATCAAAACAATTATAATAATCATCAACACAACCCACTTCAAAAACATGCCTTGATCTCTTTTCAAATATATATCCCGAATGCAACTAAACCTCTAGTTTCATAACGTCGTGGATCTGTTATATAACTTCGATCTTGATTTTTTCCTTTTTTCAGAATTGACCTTACCCGTAAAAAGTTCTTTCCCCAGGAATTGGTTATGTACCAAAAATATATGAATGGCAGATGTGCTTGCTCTAGCTCGAGTTGAGTACCTCATATTAAGGTTTGGAAATCAAAATCTGACTGGAGAGAACTTTCAAGAATCTTGTTCTAAGTTTATTCTCAAATGATGGTCTATGTTAAAGTCAGATTTTTCTCACCTATAAAACTATGTAAATGCCTCTCATTCGATCGAATTTCAGTCCTACTTTAAATGGTCATTTTTCTGGAAATTAATCTAAACAATTTGAATGATCAGTTTTTAAAGTAAAAAAGTGTTACATAAATGAAGGGAGGGGACCGAAATTTTTTTTGTACATTTCATCAAGAGGATCTTTCTCTTATCAAATTAGTCCTGAAATAACATTTTAGGGCTGACGTTCCACCGTGCTTTAAGGAATTTTGATTCTAAAAAGAAATGACTCAGGAATTTTTATCCATCAAGGTATATGTTATATTCTACAAGTAAGAACAAATGAATTGTAATCCACAACAACCTAACTTGAAATTTGGGAAACCAAGAAAAAAAAACATAAAAATTCTTTTCTTAGACCATCTCCAACGCATTGCATCAATTTATTGTAACTTTACAGCAACTTCCACTTCACAATCTCCAATCCATTGTATAAAATTTTACTCTAAAAAGAATATTCCCTTAATATTTTTTTTTTATTTCTCAACAATTAACATTTGACCCCTTAGGGCTGAAGTTCCACCGTGCTTAAGTAATTTCGTTTCTAAAAAGACATGACTCGGGAATTTTTATCCATCAAGGTATATGTTATATTCTACAAGTAAGAACAAATTAATCATTTTGCAATTATATATATATATATATATATATATATATAAAGTGTAATCCACAACAACCTAACTTGAAATTTGGGAAACCAAGAAATAAAAACATGAAAAATCTTTTCTTAGACCATCCCCAACTCATTGCATCAATTTATTGTAACTTTACAACAACTTCCACTTCACCATTTCCAACCACCGTATAAAATTTTACTCTAAAAAGAATATTCCCTCAATATTTTTTTTTTATTATTTCTCAACAATTAACATTTGACCTCTCAGTTAACATAATATTACGATAAGTTATAGGCTTTTATATTATATACTTCATTTTAGTTTATTATAAACAATAATATAAATAATAATTCAATTAAAACAAATATATATTAACCAAAGGCATTAGGTAATTACAAGGGTACAAGTGGAATACATTTTGTTTAATAGGGTAAAACTGTAATTAAATAACTTTTTTAAATAAGGATCAAATCGTACTAGAATTAAAGAAAGTTGTTGAATATATGAATTCTACAAATTTAAGGGACTTAAAAAAATCAGACCAACCAGCAAAGTAACGCATCTCACTAGATTGTGCTACTTTCGGTACTGGAATTCATTTGGAACTACAATGGCCTGAAGAATAACGCTGGGTTTAAGAGAATTCATGTTCCAATTTAATGAATCGTGCAAAGATTGGAGATGCCTTTAGTCGGCCATTGTCCAACTTATTAGGTCAACACCTTGGCTCTATATCTCTTTATCTTTTGCTTAATCATCTAACACCAATATCCAATATTCAATTATTCTTTTTGGCTCTTCTGTTTCTTCTGCGTGGTAATTCAGTGAAGAACTTGGATAAACATTGATTAGGACCAATGGATTTAACTAATTTAGAGCCATGCACTATGTTAATATTATAATGAAAATATTATTTTGTGTCGGCTTTCCTCTTGAGACACTATCAATCTCCATAACCTAATAAAACTATACCAAAATCGGATGGAAAATGAATGCAGATCACTAACTCTATATATCTCTCTTTTTCCATGCAAAATCTTCAATAGCTACCTGTAATAATCCAATAAGTACCTGTAGCTATTTGAAATTTCATAAGTGAAATTTCACACCTTGAAAATTACTATAAAGTTATATATTCTACATTTTGTTGAAATTTATAGGACTTGTTATACCGCAAATGATGATATTTTTAGGATCTTCAACAGTACACTAGAAATTGTCAAATTATGTGCAGACTTTATATATATATAAAAGAAGACAAAAGAAGACCACGACTCTTCCATCTTTGATCAGCCCCTAAAAGCATTGATAGTTTAACAGAAAATTCTGATAGCTGGGATTGCACTCTTGCTACTGATCCTTGATGATGATTTACTGATTTGTGTCTCATTTAATTTGCCATTTGGTTTCTGAATATGATTTGTATCACGTGCACACACACGTCTGTCTTACATCAATTTGATATTAGAATCAGAACGTCTCATACTTGGAACTGTTAGCGTTGATGATTAACTACCGACTACCGTATAATTCCGGATTAGAAGATGACACAACATTAATTAGTGTTAATTCTCTCCAGTCAACTAAAGAATTTAAAAAAAATTTGTCGTTCACCACCACTTTTCTCTCCTTATATTAATCACCTACTAATGTTACATATGAAATGCTAATCTTCTTTTAAACTTAAACTAATGGGAGTTGAGGAATGCAAATCCCCACTTGATAATCAGATAGCAATCGATGTTGCTTCCAACAATGAAAAATTCGACCAACCGATAATCATCGAAGACCATGTTTCGAAGCCATGTCCACATCACTCTTCTTCCATCTTAACCAGGCTTCATGCAGGATATTTCAGAATTAGCATTTCACTTGGTTGCCAAGCTGTACTATGGAAGATTTTGAGTGAGTCCAAGAGAGACTCACAAGCTGGTGTGCTTCCTTCCATAGTTTTTCACCTTCTATGGTGGCTTGCCGTCATAACTCAAGCCTCGCTCTCTCTTCTCTATGTACTCAAATGTTTCCATCACTTCCACATGGTGAAAGCAGAGTTCTTGCACCATGTAGGAGTCAGCTACTTGTATGCTCCTTGGATTTCATTCCTTCTCTTGCTTCAATCATCTCCGGTGATCCTTTCGAATAGTGTTTCTTATCTGGTTCTCTGTTGGGTATTTTCCATTCCTGTCATCTTCCTTGATATAAAGATTTATGGACAGTGGTTCACAACAGAGAAGCGGTTTCTGTCCATATTTGCAAACCCGACAAGCCAGATATCAGTCATAGCTAACTTCGTGGTTGCACAAGCAGCGGCAAAGATGGGATGGAAAGAGACTGCAGTTTGCATGTTCTCTCTCGGTATGGTTCACTATTTAGTACTCTTCATTACCCTTTATCAGCGGCTATCAGGCAGCAGCCGGTTTCCTTCCATACTGAGGCCAGCGTTCTTCTTGTTCATCGCGGCACCAAGCATGGGTAGCTTAGCTTGGAACTCCATTTCAGGAGCTTTTGATACCGCATCCAAGATGCTTTTCTTCCTGTCTCTCTTCCTCTTCACATCTCTGGTAAATTAATTTCACATCAAAAACTAGAACACTTTCTACACAACCCCAAAATTTGAACAAACATTTTAACTGTCTCTCTGTCTGATTTGCTACAACAGGCTTGTAGACCAGTTCTTTTCAAGAAATCAATGAGGAAATTCAACGTGGCATGGTGGGCTTACTCGTTTTCGATGACGTTCCTTGCTCTAGCCTCGGCTGCATATGCACAAGAGGTGAAAGGTACTCGTGCAGCTCCTGGATTGATGCTTGTGTTATCGGCACTCTCGGTTCTGGTTTTCCTTGGCTTGATGCTGCTTACAGCAGCCAAAACCCATAAGCTCTTGTATGAAGATGATCCTATACTGAATTTTGTTAATAATTCGAAATCGAAAAGTTCTACTGCAAAATAAGAGGAATTATGCAGCTATGGTTAAATATAATCACAACCCATCAAAGATAGTTGTACAAATCAGCAGTAAAAGATTTTTCTGTAATCAAGCATTATAATGTATTACATTTTGTAAGGGAAAGATTCAGCCATTATATGCTCTACTCAATTAAACACGCTGAAAAACAATCTACTTTTTCTTCCTTTTTACTATTGCCTGAACTTTTTCTCCAAAGAAAAAAAATTACAACACTGCACACGTGACAAATGTAACGTCCGAAAAAGCCACCATCAAACTCCAAGACACAGTATGAAAAATGAATGGGAAACATGAAAGTATTTGTCAAAAGTTGTTAGATTTCTTATGTATTCTTCTTGCTCTTTGAACGTGACGCTCTCCAGTCCAAAGACTGTAACGAACTTCGGAGGTTTTGGTTCTCCTCAAGCAAACGGTCATACTCAAGAAGGAATCCTTCAGATTGCTTCCTTAAAGCTACTGCACTGACTTCTGCAACATTGACTTCTTTCTTCTTTGTCTCAATTTCTTTTTCCAGTTTCTTGGATTTTTCTAGCAGTGTTGTGACCTCTTCTTCCAAGACTTTGATTTCCTCTGATGTACCGGCAGCTTTCCCATCCTCCAAACTTCGAGTTTGCTTCTTTACAGCCTCCATGCTCTTCCTTAGTATGCGGAGTTCTCTAATATAATGATGTAGCCTGTCTATCATTAGAGCGAGGAAAAGCGAGGCTCCTGCAGATAATTATTCCATGTTTAATACCAATTAAAGGGGAAAAAATAAAGTTAAGAGCAACTGTAAATTCAAACTGAAATGAAAAGCCTGATCTTAAACATGAAAACTCGAGTTCATAAGAAAAGAAAACAAGGATTGACAGACAACTAAATGGGTTCTTTCACTTGAAATCCATATCTTAAAAAAGGAAATATGACTGCTCCAAGGAAGGAATGTGATGCATAGCAGTACTCTTACGTGGAATTTCTTTTTCTTCTTTAGATAGGAGTACTCTTACGATCAATTAGTGAGGATATCCATTGGAATAACAGAAAGAAAGCAATCGGATTCCAGAAATATAATACATCATCAAACGGGGTTTTTCTTTTCTCGTTTAAAAAGAAGAAAAAAGATTGTGAAAACAGTACAGAGTCCATCCTACATTTTAATGCAATCTTCAATCTTGTATAAATAGAATTACAAAACATGTCCCGATATACAAGTAGACTGAAAGTGCCATTCTAACACACATTCCATGTAACAAAATTTTGAAAATCACCAACCTATATACCAAAATGGTCAACTTCATATTTCGAATCAACTCAACATGGGGAAGAAAAGAGGATAAATGGAACAACTGGACTGCTAAATTGAATAACTCCATTCGTAAGTTACAAAAAATGTGGAACAGATGTTCCACCATATGTACAGGTCAACAAGTCTCACAACAATCAATGTCACCGTGATATTCATAGATAGGCTAGGATGCATGTCTTTATGTTTTGTAACTATATGTTTTGTAACTCTAAAGAGCACAAAGGGATACTTGTTATGGTGTATAAATTCAGAAGTAGGTTTCTTTTGGTTGTATCATAGCTAGGTGCATAGAGAAGTAAAAATCAAGACACATGTTTATAGTCAAGACGACTCTTATATTAATGTGCATAACTATTTCACTGTAAAGAAAACCACTATGTCAGTCCAAAATGATTCACAATACACCAACGGAAATGCACCATTGTTATATTCTGGTCCGAATGTCATCGGCCGATGTGAATTCTGATGCTTTAGATAGCCTAGACTAATGTTTACCTCATTGAACACACCATTTCTAGGCCTAATAAATCATTTTTCTTATAACTGAAATTCCCATTGTAGCGATAAACCAATGAAACAGTATAAGTTGCACTAACAAGCACAAGAGCTTAAATTCCTTGAAACCAAATAAAAAAAGACCTAAACTTTAATTTCTAATGATGCAGAAATATGATAAATTCACAACAATGACAACTGATATTAATGTCCTCAAAACAGAACAAGATTCAAACTTTCCAGTCACAAAAAGATTTCAATTCCATTGTAACAAAATTCACAGTATCATCATCGACAGTCCAATCAAAGAAGCAAAATCCAAACACAACCCACCTCCTAAAACACCAAATCAATAACATTCCAATCATAAATCATAAATCATCCAATAATTGAAGGAATCAAGAATTACCCATCAGAGTGGCTTCAAGGAGGTGCTTGGCCATCAAGACCTGGTCCGTCGGATTGACCAAACCGTCATCGATCCAACGCTTCTGGATATGCAATACACTGTAGACACTCGAACCCAACACCACAGACATCGTTCCCGCCACCGTCTTTACCACTACCGGCCCGCGGCCGCGCTTGACCCTGTCAATCCCCATGATCACTAGCTTCCTCAAAGGGGTCTTGAACAACAACACCATTATCAATACCATCTCTGATAATATCACCACAAACAATACTTGCTGCATTTTCTTTTTCTTTTTCTTCTTTTGGATCACAAAACTTCAAAACAATAAAAATCTCAACTTTTTAACTTTTTTCAGGTGGGCGCGAGTCAATTTGTGTTTCCAATTTGTAAATGCTTTTGTATTATTGATTGGCTGAGACAAAGATCGATAAGGACTAGAATTTATACAATTATATAACTTGAAAAAAAAAACGAAAACTTCAGCGAAAAGAAACAAATTTCTAGATTGGGTAATTGAAAAAATATAAAATGGAATTCTTATCTGAGTATCCGGATCGTGACAATGTGATCAGTGTGTTTAGTCTTGAGAGAAAAAAACGTTGAAGAACAGAGGAAGGAGAAAGGTGTTTGCGTGGGGGTTATATTTCTTTGGTTTTAAAAATATTTGGGTTGTTTTAAATTAATAGGTTATTTGAGGGTTTATGTGCAATTACTCTATAATTACTAAAGACTTTAAGTAAACACAATAATCAGTGTAATAATCAGTGTCATAAATCAGGATTGCATAATCTATATTATGAATGATGAAACCATTAATTATATAGTAAATATACTAGTAATAATTCTAAAAAATAAATCATTAGTTAATAAAATTTTATTTTGGAAGTTAACACTTCTATAATGATACAAAATTATTAAATAGTGAAATATAATAATATAAATAAATAAAAGATTTTTTTTTTATTAATTATAAAATTAAACCTCTTTACTTCAAATCCTCAATTAACTAAAGAAATCAAAATAAAAAAAAATTCGGGCACATCTACACTTAGCTAAAGTGTTGTGTAGCACGTTTTCCACAATTGTGGTGAGAAGTTGAGTCATACCGTATTCGTTTGTTTTTATATTTATAAATATATGTAGAAAGTTTTCTCTCAATGTTGTTAGGGTCGATATCTTTCAGTGGTGAAGACAGATGGTCTAGATAGTAGATATCTGGATCGTACATGTAATGCTTGATATCTATAGGTCTCGATAGATCTATTATCGATAGGTGTCATTTTTTTTCTTTATATATAAATAGAACCAAATAATTAGGTGAAATTGCCATTATATATGACCATGTGGTAGCTTAAGGTAATGGTACATATGTTTCCTAAAATGGTGGCTCAAAAGTAGATGAAATTGGGGAATTATTAGGTGGTGGTAAGTGATCTCCCACAGTCCCACTGTATAAATTTCTCATCTGAATAATATTATAGCACAAGTTAAAGTTGTTATTTATAAAAATCTTGTATGACATCAAAAGATAAAAAAGTTATATAGGTGACTTTGATCTGAGAAAAGTTATATAGGTGACTTGTAAGTTGTAACAGGTCCATTATCAACCCCACCAGTTGCCAAGATAAAAAAAAAAAAGCACTTCTGCTTTTTTGCATTTGCTTTTTACTAGACATGTTAGTATATGTTATAAACATTTATATATAAAAATAAGCAAAGAAGTAGAAAAGGAGAGGATGGTGATAGATTAATATATGTACATATCGTTGTTACTTTGGCAACACAAAACATAATGGTGATATTTTAAAGTTAGATGTATACATAGCCGTATCCAGATATTTTGAGGCCTCATCCATTTAGTGATGTTTATTAAGATGTAAAGAAGTATATTAATTGGGTCTGATGTGATAAAGAAAATACATATTTGAGATTGAACCTTTTAAAATAGATTGGATACAGTGGACTGAGGTCCCAAATAGATTGGATCTTGAAGAGTGAGACTCCAAAATCAGAAGAAGTTGATTTAGCCATTTGGGGGCTCCAACAAATGGCTGAGTTTGCTCCTCTTATGGGCCGACCCTAGATACATGATGACGGAAACACATAATTCAATTTTATAATGTTATAAAATCACTATATAACGTTGTAAAGTTGAGATTTTATAAAGAGAAGATTAAGGCTATAAAATCTGTCAACAGGGGTGTCGTATGTAAATTTTATCAGATATACACGTCATTGACAAAGAGGATAAAATTGCCAGGTGGACATCCGAACAGGCATTCACAAAACATCCTACAAGACATCACCAAAAAAGAGAAGTCCGAATAAACAAGTATTGAACAAGACCTGCTCGGGGTCAACTAACGTCATATACCACTCGGGGTCAGTTAAACATACTCGGGGCTAGTTGGTGACATTTTCTACTCGGGATCAGATGATGTCACTCGGGACCAGCTAATGTCGTTTCCTACTCGGGACAAACATGAAGAAAAATAAAAAGCCCAGCACGTAGCTCACACGAATCGAGTCATTAAAATTCACGAAGATATCCATATCAAAAAGGAATTTCAAGAAGAGCAGAATTATCAAGCAGAGGGTTCCTAATCAGACAACAATTTTACTTCTTCAAAAAAAACTATGCTCTTATAAGGAAACAAGTCCTAATTGGACTACATTACTAGAGTCCCATTCGATCTCAATACAAGTATCTGAAACAGGAAAGAAGACAAACTACTTCGAACAAGCAAACAATCATAATTAAATACAAAGATCTTTTATTACTTGTACAAAGAAGATTAGAGTTCTATGGAAATATAAATAGACTCATAATCTCATCACACAGATATATACAGGAATCATAGAAAAATACAGAGAGAAGAAAGAGAGATCGAGAATTGTAATAATTATTTTATTCATAGTGGATTTTGGCTTGGTTGATCATTCAACCATCCGTGGACGTTTCTCCGGTCATTGGAGTTTTACCACGTAAAAACTTACGTCCGATTACTTTCTCTTTCTCTTTCTCTTTCTCTTTGAAATCACAGCTAAAATCCAATCCTTGTTGGCTTTTCTCATACATCCAGAAATCAACGTCAACAATTGACGTTAGAAAGAGGGGGCTGAACCTTCGATTTAATTAAAGATAATGACAGGAAGTAGAAGCAGTTATGAGGATGTCCAAAAATCTCCAGATAACTTCCATGTTGGCAGTAGCTCACGAAATCTCGCTGCAACCATAAAGAACCAACCTACATTCCTGGCGGGAATCCAGCAAGTTCCTCCGACCAACAGAGATCTGACACAACGCTTCTGAGAGGCGTTGCAACAATTGGTGGCAGACGCAGCCAAGGAAAGAGTTGATCTTCTGGCTGCAGAAGAAGCACAAACTCCTAACCTCCTACCTGCGAGGCTTCGTTCAGTTGTAGTAAGGTCATAACTAAATGCATCGGAAGTCGGAAGGAACTCTGCTCCAATCAATCAGGCTGGACGTGAAACACCTAAAGAGGAACGACCATGCCAGAAGCAGAACCGGGATCAAACAGTCCGTGCTAGACACCGCAAACATGACTGGCACATAGATCGATCGTCATCAGAAGATATCGATTGGCACTATCGCAAGCGTCATCACTGAATCATACGTGAAACCCGATATCAAAGTGAAGAGTCAGAAAGAGGAATGACAATCACCCAGCGGTTCAATCATTAGGGAAGTCCGGTGAGAGGCAGATATGTTATAATCCAGAGCCTAACTCGAGAAGTTAAGAACAATAGGCGTCAAATGGATGCACTGGTCAGACGTTATGGGTACAACGATTTATCTGACGAGGATTCTGCCAGCCCGTTCACTAGAAACATCCTGCGGACTTCATTCCCAGAAAGATTCAGGATGCCACAAGTAGAGCAATTCAAGAAGGATACATACCCAAAAGAACATATCAGTCGCTATAAAAGTGTTATGGCCCAGTATGCCCATAGCGATCCCTTACTATACCTCAACTTTCCATAAACTCTAGGAGACTTGGGCTCAAGATGGTTCAGGAGATTGCCCTCAGCAAGCATCGAAAGTTTCAGTGAACTGAGCAAGAGTTTCTCAAGGCAATTTCTGAGCAATGTTCACAGGAAAAAATCAGTGGCTTACCTTTCTTAAATAAAACAAGGGAAATATGAGTCGCTGAAGAAATACCTGGGGAGATTCGGCTAAGCAGTATCAGAAATTGGCAGTACAAACGACGAAGCGATAATTGATGCATTCATCAACAACTTATAGAATGGACGGTTGTCTTTTGACCTGAGAAGAGCCCGTCTGACCAAATACGCATATATGATGGATATGGCGGGAGGATATGCACTAGCCGAAGAAAAAGAGTTAGACACTGGAGGATGCTACATGCATAGAGGAAAACCCGAAAAAGACACTGAGTCCAAGATGCAGAACCAAAAGGGAAAACAGAAAGGAAACATTAAAGAAAAGAGCAAGGACGGGGGAAACGGGCACAGAAAAAGCAGGAGGATACCGAGGTAGATACACCAATTACACCCCTCTTCGAAAAAAGCATGAGAAAATCCTGACCATACTGGAAGCAAAAAATCTGGTACAAGAGTCACGTCGTCAATCTCAGTTTGCTCGGCGAGATACAACCAAATACTGCAGGTTCCACAAGGAAACCAGTCATAAGACTTCCAAGTGTTACCAGCTCAGGGATTACATAGAAACCCTCATTCGGGAAGGACATCTACAGGATATAATCTTGAAAATGGATGAGAAATCAGAAACAAAGAAAGAGATCAGGGCCAATCACAGCTCTGGTCAAAATCAAAGGGTCAGTCCAGAGGCCAATGAAGTAATACATACAATCTTTGGAGGACCATCCACTGAGAGAAGTAACTGAGATCGAACACTGGAAATCAGAGAAGTAGTAGAAACAAGACATAACTTTGACGTGAACTCGGTGGAGCCAGACCCAAAAAGGGTAAAGGAAGGATGAGACCCAATAATATTCACAGAAGCAGACTCGCATAGGGTCGATGTTCGGCCAAATGACGCCTTAGTCATAAGTGCCTGGATTGGTCACCGGGAAGTTAGAAGAATCTTGATAGATAATGGAAGTTCGACAGACATTCTCAATGTAGCTGTCTACGATCAACTCAGGTTGGATCGAAAGGATCTACAGCCTTTCCATACTCCACTCAGAGGATTCGGGGGAATTAAGGTCAGTTCACTTGGGACAGTAAAGCTACCCGTAAAGATCGGAGTGGCACCTTTTCAGAGAAATGTATTGCTCGACTTCATGGTAGTAGACTTAGACAATTGGCCGTATAATGCGTTGTTGGGTCGGCTATTCTTAAATAAAACTAAGGCTGTAACAGCCACTTATGCCTTAATGATCAAGTCCCCGACCGAACAGGGGGTCAGTGTAGTCAATGGATCCCAATAGATGGCCCAAAGAGCTAACCTGTCAGTATACAAAGACAAGAATGATGAACATGTTTGCACTATAACACAGCCGAGTCAGAACAAAGAGCCACTGTCATTCGAATTCGATCCAAGGGAAAAGCCGAATGAATCCAAAACTGAACCGGTCGAATAAATTATCTTGAAAGAAGATGAACCAGATAAAAGGATCAAGATTGGAGCCAACTTGGAAGGAAAAGTCAAACAAAGCCTTATTGATCTGCTCAAAGAATACATGGATGTGTTCGCTTGGAGTCATGAAGACATGGTCGGGATAGATGCCCAAATAATATCTCACCATCTCATAGTAGACCCGAATGTAAAACAGGTGATACAAAAAAGAAGATCATTCAATCTTGAGAGAAGTCAGGCAATCAAACAAGAAGTAGATAAGCTACTCGCTGTAGGGTCGATTAGAGAGGTCAACTACCCTCAATGGGTAGCTAATGTAGTCCTCGTCCAAAAGAAGAATGGACAATGGAGAATGTGCGTAGATTTCACAGATTTAAACAATGCATGCCCAAAAGACAGTTTTCCACTTCCGATGATAGATCAGTTGGTGGACGCTACATCAAGCCATGAGTTGCTCAGTTTCATGGACGCTTACTCGGGATATAACCAAATCCGGATGAATAAGGCTGACGAAGAAAAAACAGCATTCACAACTGATCAGGGTTTGTACTGTTACACAGTAATGCCCTTCGGATTAAAAAATACAGGGGCAACTTATCAAAGGCTGGTCAACAGAATCTTTGCACGGCAAATAGGAAGGAACATGGAAGTGTACATTAATAACATGCTGACCAAGAGCATCTCGGCAGACAAGCATACCTCTGACCTGCGAGAGACATTTGATGTTTTGAGGAGATACCAAATGAAGCTAAATCCGAACAAGTGTTTGTTCGGAATTCCTTTAGAGAGATTCCTGGGTTTTCAAGTTCATCAAAAGGGAATCAAAGTCAATCCTGAAAAGATCCAGGCCCTGCAGAAAATGACTTCACCAAGGACACTAAAAGAAGTACAGCGCCTAACAGGATGCTTAGCTTCCTTGGGTAGATTCATCTCAAAGGCCACAGACAGATGCACACTATTTTTTAAAGTAATTAAAAAAGGAAAAGGACTATAATGGAACGAAGAGTGCGAGCAGGATTTTTTAAAAATCAAGGAATACCTAGGGCAGGCTCTCATCCTTTCAAAACCACATATGGGAGAGACACTCTATTTGTACTTATCAATTACAGAACTAGCAGCAAGCTCAATCCTAGTTAGAACAAAAAGTACAGAAGTCAGTGTAATACACCAATAAGGCACTTCTACCAGCCGAGACCAGGTATTCACAGGCAAATAAAATGGCACTAGCATTGGTTTCAGCAGCAAGGAAGCTAAGGTCATATTTTCAGGCTCATACAATCCAGGTTCTCACCTACTGCCTATTAAAGCAAATTCTACAGAAGCCAGAGATTTCAGGAAGACTGACCAAATGGGCTATCGAGCTAAGTGAATTCGATATCTACTACATCCCTAGAACATCCCTTAAAGGGCAAGCAGTGACAGATTTTATAGCAGAGTTCACATAGTCAAACCTGGAAGCAAAAAGGATGTTGGAATACAATTTCCCATGGAAATTGTATGTTGCTGGCTCTTCAAACACTCATGCCAGCGGGGCAGGGATCTTAGTATACACTCTAGAAGAAAATGATGTCGAATGTGCCATGAGGTTTGATTTCAAAGCAACCAACAATCAAGCCGAGTACGAGATGCTACTAGTTGGACTCAGAGTCTGCATAGCTCTCAGGGCTGATGAAGTCGAGATATTCAGCGATTCATAGGTAGTTGTCAACCAAGTCCTTGATGAATACCAAGCCAAGGGTGAATGTATGATAGCCTATTGTGACATTGCAAAACAGCTCTTCTAGAAATTCAAAGAATATAAGATTGCCCAGATCCCCAGGGAGGAGAATGAAAAGGCAGACGCATTGTCCAAACTAGCGTTAACAACAACCACAATCAGGCCAAAGACTATTCCGGTTGCACATCTCCTCAAACCAAGCACAACTGAACTGAGAAACTTAGAAATTTTAGAAATTTAAATACCATCAGACGGTTGGATGACTCAGCTGAAAAGGTTCCTGGAAGAAGGTATGCTCCCGGAAGATCCCTTACAAACAAAACGTATCAGGTATCGATCAGCAAGGTACACATTGGTTGGAGGAGAACTATACAGAATGGGGTATTCCCGAACACACCAAAGATGTGTATCAGAGGAGGATGCATATCGGATATTACAGGAAATCCACAAAGAAGTTTGCAAAAACCACACAGGGGGTAAAAGTTTAGCACACAAGGTACTCAAGCAAGGCTATTATTGCCCTACTCTATTCTCAGATGCACGGCAATGTTCGGAAAGTTGCAATACTTACCAAAGGATTGCTAATGATATCCGACAATCCCCTGAACAACTCAAAAACCTTACATCCCTATGACCATTTGCCATGTGGGATTTGGATTTAACCGGTCCAATGTCTGCTGGGACAGGGGTGGAGCGAAGTATGCCATTGTAGCAGTTGACTATTTCATGAAATGGGCAGAAGCTGAAGCATTGGTGCATATCACAGAAGCAAACACCATAAATTTCGTAAAAAAGAATATACTTTATAGGTTTGGAGTCCCAAACACTATAATCACTGACAACGGCACCCAGTTCAATAACCTGAAATTCAGACAGATGTGCAAAGAGTACCGGATTGCCAATTACTATGCCACACCTGCCCACCCTCAAACAAATGGGCAGGTTGAAGTAGTGAACAAAATCATCAAGCACACAATCAAAGCAAAGCTAGATGCCAAGAAAGGAAGCTGGGTTGAAAAGCTTCCCAAGGTATTATGGGCATATCGGACAACAGCAAGAACGTCAACAGGAGAGACTCTATTCACTTTAGCGTTTGGAACAGAAGCTGTTATCCCCATAGAAACGTCATATGAGTCACCCCGGGTCAGGCTATATGATAAAGAACAGAATGTTGATATGCTATTACAAAGTCTAGATGAGCTAGAAGAGAAAAAGGAGAAATCATGAATACGAAATATGGCATATCAGTAAAGAGTAGCTCGCCACTACAACTCTCATGTTCGGGTCAGAAAATTCCAGCTAAGAGACCTGGTACTCATGAATGTGTCATTGAACACAAAAATAAAGCTGCAAGTTCCCTGACTGACAAATGGGAAGGCCCGTACAAAGTCAAAGGAATAGCTGGCCATGGAGCATATTGTATTGCACGACCCAATGGAGGGTTTTACCCCGACCATGCAATGCCCAATAATTAAAGATTTTCTATCCTTAAATTAATTTTTTGTTCTTTTTTCTGGTCAGGATAATTTTAGTTATGTTAGATATTAGCTGTGGAATTTAAAACTTTGTTGATTTTGCAGTTATGAATAAAAATCAAACTCGAGATTTTTGAAAGATATATCATCAAACTAGGGATTTTCGAAAGATAAGGTATATGATAATAAGAACATAGGAAAACAAACATGATAATAAGAACATGCAAATAGAATATTCAGGACCATTGATTCCCGAATGGATGGAGAAGCTCGAAGGAGCATGCCAGCCGAGCAAAGTCAATTGACCTTAGCAAAAAGGCAAACCCAATGCACCAGATTCTGGAGAAAGGCACGGGACGCTATCAAAAAAATTCGGTGAAATGCGTAGCTGTGTTAAGCGATTCAAAAAGCTTAACGATTCGGCAACCCTTGTGCATAAAAACTGGGGAGACGTCCTCGATAATGCGTAAGGACTCGAACATATGATCATGGTGAGCCTTGATGTAATGTTCGGGTAGCAATCATGTATGAAACACAAGTATAAATCTACTTGTCTGTTTTAAGATGACTTGGTTAATAATACTAGCCAGTTTAATAAGATACTTGGCATAAAGATTGCAAGAGCCAGTTTAATAAGATACTTGGCATGAAGATTGCAACAACCAGTTTAATAAGATACTTGACGTTAAAAATTATCCAGGGAACGAAACCGGTTTAATAAGATACTCGGTTAAGTTACCTGAATCGAAATAGCTGGTTTAATAAGACACTCGGCAACAATAGAGTCAAGATGAAGAAATTTCGTGTGCAATGAAATCAGAGTAAGACCACTTGGTTCAGAAAAGCTAAACTCGGAATTTCATTAAACTCAAAAGAATTGTTACAAAGTTCTTTACAAAATAATTGTTACAAAGAATTCTTTACAAAGAATTGTTACAAAGAATCTCTACAAAACTTATGAAAATTGTACAAGTCAATGTTGTGAGGATTTTGAACTCTTGCCAATGCTCGGGTAGGGCACCATCTCGTACTCGCGGAGCAGACTTTCATTGGAAGGCCAAGCAATCGTGTCGACCGAATCGTCCATCCACTGGCTGTAATCTTCTCCTGGGATCGGTCCGACATCAGGGACCACACCCTCCACGATCGACTCCTGACTGGCGTAAAAAGTCGAGAGGGAGTGCTCGGATGGAACCTTCAAATGCATGGGATTGGGCTCTTTGTCTCGACTACGGCAGTAAGCTCTCCACTCATTCATCTGAGTCCGAAGAGATTCCAAGGACCGATCCACATGATTCTTGATCGACAACTCCAGTTGGTTCAGGCTTTCTCAGTTGCCTGATTCTTAACCTTGAAGAACTCACCAGCTGAAACCAACCCACACTGAAACTCTATAAGGAGAAGAGCATCGTAGGCAGGGGATCTCTTAAAACGATCTACCTTGCACTTCAAGTTCCAGTCTGGCCTCTCTGGATAAGGATTCAACCGTCAAAGCCTGGCGCTCCAGGTCTTCAATTTTATGTTAATACGCCGACTTAGACTGCTCCGCTTCTTGCTCGGCTCTAAGCATTAATTCTTGGGTAGAAGACAATAAATTTTGAAGTGACTCAGCTTTCTCTTCTGCCAAAGAAGCCCTTTCCTCAGCCTCCACCTGGTTCGCCAAGCAGTGGTAGACAAATACTTGGACAGAGCCAACCTCTTGTTGATAAGCCGATTAGACCCGAGCACGACTATCCTCACTTTCCTTCAGCTGAGCCTTGAGACGCCTTATTCTATCAGCTTGATGTTGCTGCGTGTGAACCAGCTCAGCAAACTCGACCACTATCTACAAAAAAATATCAATTAAAAATCTGGCGAACAAACAAAACAATTGAAGAAGTTAATGATAACTTACATAAGATGCACCGTTAAAAATGTTCTGAAGACGGTCTGTCAGGGAGGCATCCCAAAAACAACTCTAGCGGTCATCCCCGATAAAAGCCCGACTGGATGACATCTTCCACAGCATATCCTGGGGAGAAGGATATGAAGGAACCCCCGAGGGTTCAACTCCTTGATCTTCAACCTCGGGGGGAGGGGAACCCCTGTTCGGCTCCGAAGTCTCCGCATCCGCCGATGCTCCAATATCAACACTTGGGGGAATCTCAGCCACAGTATCTTCATCGCTGGAGTCGATGAATGAGACTACCCAAGGGACCTTCAGAGGGCGAGTAGAAGAGCTGACTGTCTTCCGCTTCTTAGCCCGAGAACGGTGGAAGCTGAGATCAGTTGTGGGATCTTCCAGAGCATCATCCGGAAAGATTCAAAAAATTTAGGACCTGAAGGTACTTGTCCTGTGGAGGTATTACCTTCATCACCGGCATCTGACCGCATAGCAAGTCTTTCACCAAGACCCACACTCTGCCTCTCCCCATCATCAGGCAGTTGAGTATCTGTCGAGCCACTCGGACCACTAGTCTCCCCGGCGGCCGGCTGAACAACGTCCTCGGGGACATATTCAAGGATTTGGTCCTCGGCCACATCAGTTTCCTCGTCAGACTCAGGCGGGACGATACCATCATTGCTCTGACGAGAAGCTTCTTTTCGGCTCGCCTAAAGAATCGACTTCACTTTGCGAGCTTGAAGGTCGCAGACGATGTCCGTGTCATACACTTAGAAAAAAAAAGAGGACCGCGTCAGAATACGAAAAGCAAAAAATAACACTAAAAAGAAAAAAGAGGGTTACAAAGATCACTTACATCACCTGCAGTATGCCGAAATCTGGCTGAATAAGCTGAGCTCTATCATTTTTGTCTCGTTGAAAAGATAAGACATGCTCATCTTCTCCAGCGTGCGAACTGCTGCCCGAGCAAGTCTGGTCAGCTCAAAGCTTCTTTCAAGCTTCTTTCAAGCTTCTTCTTGTTCCAAACCTCGGGAGAACAGAAGAAGAGGGGAACTTTCAGCACCCTCCGAGTTTCCCCAGCCGAAAGGGTGACTTCAAGACCCAGATTCCCTCCAACGAAAAACCAAATGTTCTTCCAGAACTTGTTGGATGAAGGGAACCCCATACAAAACCCCTCTTTTTGAGGTCGTTAGAGGTATCGACTTCCCGATTCACCTTTTTCCCCTCGGGGACCCAACAGTCTGGCGGATTAGACATGAGGAAATAAGTCCTTGTCTTGCCAGACTGCCTAAGCGTGAAGAAATGCCTGATCTCACTCGAGAAAGGCGGTGACAAGTTCATCCGGCTGTACATGTGCCACATGCACATCAATATCTTGTAGTTGTTCGGGGCCAGTTGAGCCGGAGCAATCCTTGGTTCAGCCAGAAACCAGACAATGAACGGTTGAAGAGGAAGAGTGACGCCGCAGCAGAGCATGGATCCATATATTGCCACTATGCTTGGGGAAGGATTCCATGCAGCTCTATCACCAGCAGGAACCATAATAATCGAGTCATCCAAATAGAATCGGGTACGATACTTCCTGATCTCTTTTACCCTGACCACGTTCGGTTCGGTGTCAAACCCAATCGGGAGATCATCAGAAAAAGAAAGGCGAGACACTCTGAACACCTCTTCAACATCATTCTCATCAACAATCTACTCCCTGATCTGAACGATGCCCGAGTTGTGCCTGTGAACTTCACTTCTGCTTTGATGTTTTCCCATCCTTCGCAGAGGTACCCTATGATTAGAAACGTCAGATTCATAACTAGGTTAAGAATCAGAACTGGGTACAGAAAATTGGACGTCAGGGTGAAGCCCAGAAACGTCGATTTCTAAAAATGGAGGCTCGTTCGAGAGAGATTTCCCCCTATAATCTTCTAGCGCAAGAAACCAACTGGAAATCCCCACGATCGAGTGCTTCGAGAGCAATGGTAAAAAGCCGATGGCGGGAAGATGGATTCATTGAAACTAACATTGAATGAAACTGATGTAGAATCTTTTACGGAGAAATGGCAATTTGCTGCGCAAAAAAATCTAGGCTGACAAAAATTTCTGGTTTTCAAGTTTTTTAGAATGAACCAGCGCAACCCTTCAGTGAAGAATTTAAAGGGTTGATAGCACGAAACCCTAGGGTCTCAAGGCGGGAAAAATCTGTGATAAGACTTGATGACGTAGACGGCGCACGGGGAGACGCGAAGGTCATTTCTCATAAATGGTATCAAAAAATAAAGAGGCAAAGGACACGTGTTAAGAAGAGACCTGGCTTTCGCCGTCAGAATTCTAAAACGTCGCTATCATTGAAGATCATGCGTGAGGGGGCAAATCGAATTTACAAGGTTACCATTAAGATACGCCATTATGATAAGACATTTACTCTGGCACAGAAATAAAAATTGAATTGATTAAAATACTTTTGCCCGAAACGAAATTCTATTCGGTAAAAATATTTTAAGGGGGTATTGTTGTATGTAAATTTTATCAGATATACAAGTCATTGACAAAGAGGATAAAATTGCCAGGTGGACATCCGAATAGGCATTCAGAAAATATCCTACAAGACATCACCAAAAAAGAGAAGTCCGAATAAACAAGTATTGAACAAGACCTGCTCGGGGTCAACTGACGCCATATACCACTCAGGGTCAGTTAAACATACTCGGGGCTAGTTGGTGACATTTTCTACTCAGGATCAGATGATGTCACTTGGGACCAGCTGATATCGTTTCCTACTCGGGACAAACATGAAGAAAAATAAAAAGCCCAGCGCGTAGCTCACACGAATCGAGCCATTAAAATTCACTAAGATATCCATATCAAAGAGGAATTTCAAGAAGAGCAGAATTATCAAGCAGAGGGTTCCTAATCAGACAACACTTTTACTTCTTCAAAAAGACTACGCTCTTATAAGGAAATAAGTCCTAATTGGACTACATTAGTAGAGTCTCATTCGATCTCAATACAAGTCTCCGAAACAGGAAAGAAGACAAACTACTTCGAACAAGCAAACAATCATAATTAAATACAAAGATCTTTTATTACTTGTACAAAGAATATTAGGGTTCTATGGACATATAAATAGACCCATAATCTCATCACACAGATATATACAGAAATCATAGAAAAATACAGAGAGAAGAAAGAGAGATCTAGAATTGTAATAATTATTTTATTCATAGTAGATTTTGGCTTGGTTGATCATTCAACGATCCGTGGACGTTTCTCCGGTCATCGGAGTTTTACCACGTAAAAACTTACGTCCGATTACTTTCTTTTTCTCTTTGAAATCACAACTAAAATCCAATCCTTATTAGTTTTTCTCATACATCCAGAAATCGTCGTCAACAAGGGGTATAGCTCAGTTGGTAGATGGACGAGCTTAGAGTTTGGATAAATGACTCTTAGGTCAGCAGCTCGAATCTTATCAATAACGAAAGCTTTCAAAAAAAAATATGGTCCCAAATTAATAGAATGTCATCCCCTTATTTATCAAAATGTCTTTCATTGGATAGAATGACCTTCATTGTAATAGTTCGTCAAAAATGGTCATTTTGAAATCAATTATCCATCTAATGGTCATTTTGATAGTGGTGATCCAAATTGATTGGTCATTGGAGTAATTATCAAAAACAAAAAAAGAATGTGAGATCAGCCCTTAATAATCTAAATCTTATATATACTTTTTTTTTTTTTTTTATAATTACATGTCAAGCTATCCCCAATTTTCTGGTTGTTGGTATTGCAAATTTCTGTGACGGATCAACCTCTGTCATTTTTCACTTCTCACAAATAAACAAATTTGAAAAAAAGAAAAGAAAAACCACATGTACGCATATACAGAGTCGGTCTCGGCTTGTGTCAGAGGTGCACTCGTTCCGAACTTATAAAAAAATATCTAAAGGTGTTATTAGATTTTAGTTTTAAAAAGATCTAAAATTTAGTTATTTTTTTTAAATTGAACCGAATAATAATAAAATACATATTTTCACACTAGACCCCTGAGATGTTAGAGCCACTCCGTGAGTATATAAGTTGAACTACGTTCTACCGTATTTGTACCTAAATTAAAGACATCCAAGTCATCATAGTTTTTTCATAAATTAAAGACGTGCCAAGAGTAGGTGGAACTACTACGGTTTTTTTTTAAGGAGAATTATCGTGAATTAATTATTTTCCCTCTTGTATTGACCATATTTCTGACCAAGTCTATATATATGTTCTCAATAAATTATAAATCCTGTACTGGTTAATTAGAAAAATATTTGAACTTCTATATATGTGACTATGTGAGCAGTTGATAACATTTGCATTCCATGCATGGAATGGATGCTCTCAATGTCAAATTGTGCCAGTTGTGGCTCAATAGTTAATGATCAGTGGATATTTCTACTTATTTGGTTCGGTGATCAAAGAACTAAATATAGAATTAAATAGAGATGATATTTCAGATATATCCTCAATGTTTTTAATATTTTAAGATATCGATATCAAATATAACCTTGAATACCTTTAATAGTTTTGAGATTTCCGTATATTGAGACTCCATTTCACAGAAACCAATATTTATTAGTTATTACTTCCTTGTGGTCATGATGACAACTCATACTAATTAATTGATGCCCATATATTTAATATTTGCACTAAATAAAGTTCACGATCTCTTCTATATATGATCAGCAATTAGGCACATACAATTAATATCCCAAAGAGTAGATGATGAGTTGAGTTATGTTTCATCTTCATTTGTACAAAAAAGTGAGCTTGCATTCAGCATGCCTACCATGTGATGATTACCACTCCACTGGTTTAAGTCACCATAACAGAAGTTAATTTTTTGTTAATGGATGACTCCTAGGCCCTAGCTAGCTAGCTAGCTATATGATCATTCTTTTGATCGGTTCATTAACTAATATACGAGAAATATGATAAACCCAAAACAGTAATCAAAACACAAGAGAATAAGAAAAAAAACGAGATTTTACGTGTTCAATTTAAGTTTATATCTAATGCGTACACAGGTACTCAACTTCCACCGTCAAATCGGTGTTTACAATAGTGAAACACTCTCTATTCCGTAACTTCTTTTCTCTCTGGCATGCTCAACTCCCTAGAATTACAAGAGTATATATACTTAGCTCGACCATCGATCAATGCATTAGCGTAGCGTAATTTTATGAATTCAGGTTTCGCGACGATATGAGATTGGTCCGGTAGTAAACCCTTCACACCTACATCACGAGGTTGCGGGTTCAAGTACTCATCCTCTAAAAAAACCCAGAATTTATGTAATATTTCCAAAAAATAAAATATGAATTCAGGTTTCGCAATCCAACATTAACAACTCTATAATTCTGATTAATCAAAGAATTAACTGATTGGTTGGATGGTTTTTGATTATGAACCAACAAAAGTTTTTGTCAAAGTATATACAATAATGTACAGAAAATTAATTAAGCATTAAAAGAGCTTGCTTGCAAACTCTTCTTCATCAGAACATGAAGAAGCTGCTGCTGATGCTGCAAGATGTCTGAGTTCTGATAAACTCCTTCCCAGTTGTAGAGCCACCTTTGTTTGAAATACTTGTCCATTTTCTCTTCTCTCAACATCTCTCTCATTGACATTTGACTCTATAGTCTCTTGCATGAGTTTGAAGAAACCTGCATTGCTTCTGTACATCTCAAACACCATCCCAACTTGTCCACCGTGCTCGAACGTGTTGACAACACTAGCTATGGCTCCACACATCACTCCAACCATCACAGCCAGTGAACCATTATTAGTACCTACAAAAGCAGAACCAATAGCTGCAATGCCAGTCATAACAGGAACCGAAATCGCCAACATTT
Source organism: Dipteronia dyeriana (assembly GCA_032871835.1). Lineage (NCBI taxonomy): Eukaryota > Viridiplantae > Streptophyta > Magnoliopsida > Sapindales > Sapindaceae > Dipteronia > Dipteronia dyeriana. Next base: position 25,589,019 of record CM065300.1, on the reverse strand, counting down.
TGTTACCCAATTTCATGTAATCATCCATGTCTTTCCTCTTCAAAACCTCAACAATGTTCTCCATTTCCTCCTCCAACTTCAAATTCCACCCATTATTATCATTCACACTCACCTTCCCTTTCCTTTTTGACAACTGCATAATTCGTTGATTAGGCCACCACACTGCAGGCTCAACAACATTAGGGAACTTCTCAATCATCTTGTAACCAAGCAAAGGAAGTGGGAACGCTCTATCGAGATCCAAAACTCTCTCTGTGGCCTTGTTCACATCACAAACGGTAGGGCTGCTGCTTCCAAGAGCTACAACTGTTTGAAGCTCCCTATGAAGCTGCTTGAACAATCTACTAGCATTCCTTTGCTCCTCAGCCAATTGAGATGGTTCAATTACATTCATCACCACCAACATTGCGGTGGCTGATGCATATAGGACTGCAGAGGAGATCTTGAGAGCCAAAAGGGTTCCTCCATTTGCGGCTATTGCTGCCATTCCTGTCATCACAGCAGCAGAGAGAGTCATTGCATTAATGGAATTCAAAAGCAAATTGTTCCAATTATTTCTCTGCTCTCCAATGTTTCTATGCATCTCCACTCTATCTGCCACAGCTTCCATTACAGCGTAAAACTTTGCAGCCACCTCCGGATCTTGATCATGATCAGAAGAAGCAACATTTTCACTGAACAATATTCTTCTTCCACCAGACATTGATGAATATTCTTGATGTTTTGAAAGAGCAATGAGAGGATTGAAATTTATCTTCTTTGGTGCATTGATTGTAGCATTAACTCTTCCTCTACCTCTACTAAAACACAATGATGATAATGAAAACATAATAACGCTTGAAGCTTGAATTGTTGCCATATCACAATTTTCTTTCTTCTAGCTTTGTTCTGTTTAATGATGTTTTTGGCAACTTTTTTCAATGATTTTAGGCTCTAGAGAGAGTGGAGTGAATTGGGGTTTGAGTTTGAGATTTCATTTTGGTGGGTATTTATTTATATATACAGAACCTGATGATAGTAGAAATGGTCTAATTGTTGAAATATTGAATATTCAGGTCTTCATGGTTTTATTAAAAAATAGACCTTTTCAATTGTTTGTGCTCTTGATTGATTCTTATCGGTGCTTCATGTATTGGCTTTCAACAGCCATTAACGTGTAAAAAACTACTCTTGAAACAGCCCAACCAACAGTCTCCGGACAAAATCAGTTGTCACCTACTCTTCTACTGGCTACATTTTATTGAAGATAAAAATAATTGCTGCTTCTTTTTTTTTCAATGATAATTCTCTCTCTGGGGAATATAGAAATTATTTTAGTACTTAAAAAGTTTCAACAGATCTTGCAAAAACTTCCTCCCAATCTAATGCTCCCTTAAGATAATTAACCAATGTAAATTTCAAAGATACTGTGGTAGTTTGCAAAGTTAAAGCAGTTGATGCATATTTTACTATATAATAATTATCAAGTATGAAATTCTGAATGACTTTGTACTATTACGAAGTTACAGAATATGTAACTTCGTAGTGTTGTAGAGTTGAAAGCCGGCATGAAAAACATATGGTTGTCCGGTCCTCTTCTACCATGACATTTTTCACATGTTGTAATCTATTTGGCTGCTTGCAATTGCAAAGATGGCAGCCAAGCAGGACATGCCAACAGTCAAGTTTGGCCATTGCCCACCGGATCATAACCACAACCAGGCTCAAGCACAGCCAAGAACAAGTCTTTTGAAGGCTAATTGGTCAAAGCACATGCTAACGGTCACATGTAATGTAATATTCATTCAACCATCAACTTAGGCTGCACATTCTAATGTAGATCATCAATAGCAGCCATCTGATCAAGATCATCGATAGTTGGTCATGTAAACAACATAGTCGATGGTCTTCCATATATATAATATTCCACAGGTTTCTTGACTAACAGGGTTTAGTAGGGGTGAGCGTTTTCGGATTGGGTTGGGTTGGGTTGAAAATTTGTCAACCCAATCTAACCCAACGTAAATTTTAACCCAACCCAATATTTGTCGGGTTGGGCTTTTTAAGCCCAATAGAAAAAATATATTTAAATTCAAATTCAAATTTTGTTATATCAAAATTCAAATTTAAAATAATTTTGTTATATCAAAATTCAAATTTAAAATAATTTTTCACCATATTATCATATCACGTTGAGTTTAGATTACTTAAAAGCATCAAAATCAAATCATAACATATAATATTGTCGTATGTGAATTTTACCAAGCATACACGTCATTAACAGGAAGGAAAAAATAGTCAGGTGGACGCCCAAATGGGCACTCAGGAAATATCCTACGAGGCATCATTAAAGAGAAGAAAGCCAAAGTGAGCATATATTGAATGAAACCTACTCGAGATCAGTTAACAACACTCGGGACTGGTAAATAACACTTCTACTCGGGCTCAAACTGCGCTACTCGGGACCATCAGGTATTACTCTTACTCCGGAATAAATACGACTCGAGTAAGAACTTGGTGCTTATTTCACACGGATTAAGTCATTAAATACGCGAAGATATCCATCAGGAAGGAATCCCAAATAAAAAGGAACATTAAGTTCGAAGAGTCCCCACTCAGGAAATAACTTGATTACTTTACGAAGACAACATTCTTATAAGGAAACAAGTCCAAATTGAATAGCACTACTAGAATCCCACTCGATTTCCATAAGAGACTCCGAAACAGGAAAGAAGACAAATCAACCTCAAACAAGTAACCGAATCACAATTAAATACAAAGATCTTGTATTACTTGTATTACTTGTACAAAGCATATTAGGGCTCTATAAGCATATAAATAGACTCATAATCTGGCTCCAAAAGGGATAGGCAATATAGCATACAGCAATCATAGCAAATACAGAGAGAAAAAAGAGAGATCGAGAGCTTGTAAACATCATATTTTCATAGTGGATTTTGGCTTGGTTGATCCTTTAACCACCCGTGGACGTTTCTCCGGTCATCGGAGTTTTACCACCTAAAACTTGTCTTCGTTACTCTCTCTGGATCTCTCTCTCTTTGAATCAATAGCCGAAATCCAATCCTTGTTGGCTTTTCTGACATAATCCAGAAATCGACGTCAACAACTGGCGCTAGAATGAGGGGTTGAACCTCCTAACTTGTTAAAAGCAATGGCAGGAAGTAGAAGCAGTTCAGGGAATGGCCAAAAATCACCAAGCGATTTCCATGTTGGCAACACGTCACAAGATCCTGCAGCAAACACAGAAAACCAGCCTGCACACCTGGTAAGGATCTAGCAAGTTCCTCTGACTAACAGAGATATTACGATGCGTTTCCAAGAGGCCCTACAGCAATTGGTTACAGACACAGCAAGGGAAGGGATTGATTTACTGGCTGCAGGAGCACACACTTCCAATTCTCTACCTGCAAGGCTCCGTTCGGTGGTGGTTGGGCCAGGAATAACTATGCCCGAAACCAGAAGGAACTCTTCCCCAATCAACCCGGCTGGACAGGAAACACTTGAAGAGGGACATCACCAAAGGCTAGTCCACAATCAAACAGTACACACTAGACACCGTAAAAACGACCGGCACAAGGATCGTTCATCATCAGAAGATAGCGATCGACCTCATCGCTAACGTCATTACGGAATCATGCGAGAATCTCGGCATCAAAGTGAAAAGCCAGAAAGAATGACAGTTACCCAACGGTTCAACCGTCGAAGAAGCCCGGTGGGGGACAGAGATGTCATGATCCAGAGTCTAACTCAAGAAGTCGAGAACAATAGGCGCCAGATGGATACGTTGGTCAGACGTTATAGCTATAACGATTTATCTGACGACGACTCAGACAGCCCATTTACCAATCCCTTTCCCAGAAAGGTTCAGGATGCCGCACGTGGAGCAGTTTAAGAAAGACACGGACCCGAAAGAGCACGTAAGATGGTATAAAAGCGCCATGGCCCAGTATGCCCACAGCGATCCCTTATTATGTCTCGATTTCCCACAAACTCTGAGAGACATGGGGTTGACGTGGTTCGGAAGGTTACCTTCAGCAAGCATCAAGAGTTTCAGTGAACTAAGCAGGAGCTTCTCAAGGTAATTCTTGAGTAACGTTCATAGGAAAAAGTCAGTGGCTCACCTTGCTCAAATAAAACAAGGGAAAGATGAGTCACTGAAGAAATATCTATTGAGATTCGGCCAAGGGGTATTAGAGATTGGCAGTGCAAACGATGAAGCTATAATCGCTGCATTCATCAATAACTTGCAGAATGGACGACTATCCTTTGATTTGAGAAGAGCATGGCTGACTAGGTATGCTGACATGATGGATATGGCAGGAGGATACGCACTGGCCGAAGAAGAAGAATTAGGTACAAGAGGAAGCTATATGCACGGGGGAAAGCCTGAACAGAAGGATCCTGAATCCAAGAGGCAGAGTAAAAAAGGAAACCTAAAAGGGAACGAGAAGAAGAAAAACAAGGATGTGGGTAATGGGTTCAACGCCGGGGTCCACAGAGAAATACCGAGGCAGATATACCAATTACACCCCTCTTCGAAAGAAACAAGAAGAAATTTTAGCCATCTTGGAAGAGAAGAATATGGTGCAAGAGCCATGACGACAATCACAGTTCGCCCGGAGAGATACAACCAAGTATTGCAGGTTTCACAAGGAAACCGGGCATGAGACTTCAAAGTGTTTTCAGCTCAGAGATTACATAGAGACTCTTATTCGGGAAGGGCACCTGCGGGATGTAATCTTGAAAAAAGATGAGAAATCGGAAACTAAGAAAGAAGTTAAGGCAGATCACTCTGGACGAAATCAATGGCCCAGTCCCGAGGCCAATCAGGTAATACATACGATTTACAGAGGACCCTCTACCAGGAAAAGCAACTGAGAACGAACTCAGGAAATCAGAGAAGCAATAGAAGCAATAGAAGCAAGGAATAACTTCGACGTAAACTCGGTTGAGCCAGACCCGAAAAGGGTGAAGGAAGGATGGGACCCGATAGTCTTTACAGAGGTAGATTCCCATGGCGTCGATGTTCGGCCTAATGACGCCTTGGTTATAAGTGCCCGGATTGGCCATCGGGAAGTCCGGAGAATTTTAATAGATAATGGGAGTTCAGCAGACATCCTCAATGTGGCCGTCTATGACCAGCTAAGGCTAGAACGTAAAGATTTATAGCCTTTCCATACTCCATTAAGGGGGTTTGGAGGGATAGAAGTCAGGTCACTCGGGACGGTGAAACTGCCCGTGAAGATTGGAAAACCACCTTGCCAGAGGACTGTCCTGCTCGACTTCGTGGTAGTTGACTTAGACAATTGGCCGTATAATGCATTATTGGGTCGGCCATTCCTGAATAAAACAAGGGCTGTAACCGCCATTTATGCATTGATGATCAAGTTTCCAACAGAACATGGGGTTGGGATAGTCAAGGGATCTCAAGAGATGGCCCGAAGAGCAAACCTATCAGTATACAAAGACAAGCATGATGCTGAACAAGTGTGCACCATAATGCAGCCAAATCAGTGTAAAGAGTCCTTGTCATTCGAACTGGATCTGAGGGAGAACTCGAATGAGCCCAAAACAGAATTGGTTGACGTCGATTTCTGGATTATGTCAGAAAAGCCAACAAGGATTGGATTTCGGCTATTGATTCAAAGAGAGAGAGATCCAGAGAGAGTAACAAAGACAAGTTTTAGGTGGTAAAACTCCGATGACCGGAGAAACGTCCACGGGTGGTTAAAGGATCAACCAAGCCAAAATCCACTATGAAAATATGATGTTTACAAGCTCTCGATCTCTCTTTTTTCTCTCTGTATTTGCTATGATTGTTGTATGCTATATTGCCTATCCCTTTTGGAGCCAGATTATGAGTCTATTTATATGCTTATAGAACCCTAATCTGCTTTGCACAAGTAATACAAATAATACAAGTAATACAAGATCTTTGTATTTAATTATGATTCGGTTACTTGTTTGAGGTTGATTTGTCTTATTTCCTGTTTCGGAGTCTCTTATGGAAATCGAGTGGGATTCTAGTAATGCTGTTCAATTTGGACTTGTTTCTTTATAAGAAGGTTGTCTTCGTAAAGTAATCAAGTTATTTCCTGAGTGGGAACTCTTCTAACTTAATGTTCCGTTTTATTTGGGATTCCTTCCTGATGGATATCTTCGCGTATTTAATGACTTAATCCGTGTGAAATAAGCACCAAGTTCTTACTCGAGTCGTATTTATTCCCGAGTAAGAGTAATACCTGATGGTCCCGAGTAGCGCAGTTTGAGCCCGAGTGGAAGCGTTATTTACCCAGTCCCGAGTGTTGTTAACTGATCCCGAGTAGGTTTCATTCAATATATGCTCACTCGGGCTTTCTTCTCTTTAATATTGCCTCGTAGGATATTTCCTGAGTGCCCATTTGGGCGTCCACCTGGCTATTTTCTCATTCCTGTTAATGACGTGTATGCCTGGTAAAATTCACATACGACAATACCCCCTTAAAATATTTTTACCGAGTAAATTTCATTTCGGGCAAGAGTATTTTAATCGTCTTAATTTTTACTCGTCAGAATAGTCGTCTTGTCATAAAGGCGTGTCTTAATGGTGACTGTAATTTCGATTCGCTTTACCACGCGAGATCTTAAATGATGGCGACGTTTTGAAGTTCTGACGGTCGAAGGCTACTTCCTGTTTTGACACGCGTCCCTCGTCTCTTCGTTTTTCAATATCATTTATGAGAAATGATTTTTACGTTTCCCCAAACGCCGCCTACGTCATCGAGTTTCGTCATAAGTTTTTTCCCGCCTTGAAATCCTAGGGTTTCGTGCCGTCTCGTCTTTAAATTCTTTGTTGAGAGACATTGTTGGTTTATTCTCAAAAAAATTCAGCAGAAATTTCTTTAAACTCAGATTTCTTTATCTAGAAGTTCGTGATTCTCCGTTTGAAGATCTTGCATCAATCTCAATTCAAGGTTAGTTTTAATAGGGCCATCTTCCCGCCATCGTTTCTTTAAAATCGCTTTTGATGCATTAGAACGTGGGGATTTCCAGTTAGTTTCTTGCATTAAACGATTACTGGGGGATATCCCAATAGATGAACCTTCATTCTTAGAGGTTGATGTTTCTGGGCTTCACCCTGACGTCGCTTTCAACCCTGTATCGAGTTCTCTATCTAGTTCTGATTCTGATATTTCTGATCACAGGGTATCTTTTCGAAGGATGGGTAAACATCAGAGCAGAAGTAAGGTATACAAGCACGGCTCGAGCAGCGTTCAGACTAGGGAACAGACTGTTAACGAGGGTGACGTTGATGAAGTGTACAGGCCGTCTTGCCTTTTGTTTTCTGATACTCGTCCGAGTGGCTTTGATACTGAGCCGAATGTGGTCGGGCCAGCTGAGATAAAAAAATACCGCTCCCGATTCGACTTGCCCGACTCAGTCACTTGGTTCCTACGGGGGATAGAGCCGTATGGAATCCTCCTGAGGGGATGGTCGCGATTTATGGATCCATGCTTTGCTGCGGCGTTACACTTCCCTTTCAACCATTTATTGCCTGGTTTTAGGCTGAAGCAGGGATAGCCCCAGCTCAATTGGCCCCGAATAGTTACAAAGTATTGATGTGCATGTGGCACATGTTCAGTCGAATGAACCTTTCGCCGACTTCCCCGAATGAAATCAGGCATTTCTTTACGCTAAGGCAGGTTAGCATAACGGGGACCTATTTTCTTGCATCTACTCCCTCGGACGGTTGGGTCCCCAAAGAAGCAAAGGTGAATCGGGAGGTCGATGCTTCTGATGACCTAAAAAAGAAGGGTTTTATATGAGGATTCCCTACATCCAACAAGTTCTGGAAGAACAGTTGGTTTTTTACTGGAGGGACTCTCGGGCTCAATGTCACTGTTGGATCTGGGGACTCCCGGACGGTGTTGAGTGTTCCCCGTTTCTTCTGTTCCCCCGAAGCTTGGAACAGAAAAATAATTGATTATAATGATTCTGAACTGAAGAGGCTGACTCGGGCAGCTGTTCGTACTCTGGAGAAGAAGAGCAAGAGCTACCTTTTTAAAAAGGAGCAAGAGCTACCTTTTTAAAGAGGAGGATTTGATAAAGTTCGGCTTCTTCAGACAGATTTTGGGTCATCGCAGGCGATGTAAGTAACCCGACGCTCTTTCTATTGTATTTTTCTGTTTTTCATTTTCTTTTCTAACATGTAAAAGTTTTTTTTTTACTAGTGTTCGATACGGACATCGTCAGCGATCTTCAGGCTCGCCAGGTGAAGGCGATTCTGCAAGCGAGTAGAAATGAAGCTTCCCAACAGGGAGATGAGGGTATTGCTCCACCCGAGCCTGATGAGGAAACCGACACTGCTGAGGAACGAATTCCCGAGTGCGTTGTTCAGGGTGCTCAGCCTCCTACTCAGGATTCTGTTGGTCCAAGTGGCCAGAGTGAAGGCCCGTGTGAAGAGCCTGTTGGACGGTTTGAAGCCGGCGACGGTGGTAACGTCTTGACGGATCAAGTGCCTGCAGGTGCCTAATTCTTTGAGTCTTTTCGGGACGATCCGCAGGAAGATCCTGCTGCTGATCTTAACTTCCACCGTTCTCGGGGTGAGAAGCGAAAGGCAGTTAGTTCGCCGTCTCGTCCTCTCAAAGTTCCTCGGGTAGTCTCATTTATTAACTCCAGTGACGAAGATGTTGCGGATGAGATTGCCCCGAGTGTTGGCGCTGGAGCATCAGTAGATGCAGCCGCTTCAGAACCGAGTAGGGCTTCTTCTACCCCCGAAGTTGGAGATATGGGGGCTGAACCTTCGGGGGTTCCTTCTCCATCCTTAGAACCGAACAGGGCTTCTCCTGCCCCCAAGTTTGGAAATCTAGGAGCTGACCTTCGGGGGTTCCTTTATTCCTTTCTCCCCAGGATATGCTACAGAAGATGTCCTCCGGTCGGGCTTTTATCGGGGAAGACCGTTGGAGCAGCTTTCGGGATGGTTCCCTAGCCGATCGTCTCCAAAATGTTTTCAACGGTGCATCTTATGTAAGTTGAATCCGACTCCTTTATTGTTTTGCTTATGCCAGATTTCTAAGTATATTCCTTTACAGATGGTGGCCGAATTCGATTAGCTTATTCAGACGCAGCAACATCAAGCGGATCGAATAAGGCTTCTAGAGGCTCAGCTGAAGGCGAGTAAGGAGGGCCGTGCTCGAGCCGAGAAAGCTTACCAGCAGGAGGTCGGTTCTGTATAAATATTTACCGACCATTGTCTGGCGAAGCAGGTTGAAGCCGAAGACAAGGCATCTCTGGCAGAGGAGAAGGTTGCATCACTTCAAAATCTTCTATCTTCTGCTGAAGAATCCATGCTCAAGGCCGAGTAGGAGGCGGATCGGGCAAAGTCGGTGTATGACCAAAAAATTGAATATCTGGATCGCCAAGTGCTGACAGTTGAATCCCTTTCCCGAGAGGCCAGGTTGGAACTGGAAGTCCAATGGGTGGATCATTTTAAAAGATCCCCTGCTTACGATGCCCTACTTCTTCGGGAATTTCAACGTGGGCTAGTTTCGACCGGCGAGTTCTTCAAAGTTAAGAATAGGGCGACCGAGAAAGCCCGAGCTAATTGGGAGCTGTCAATCAAACATCATGTAGACCGGTCCTTGGAATCTCTTCGGATTCAGATGAAGGAATTGAGAGCCTACTATCGTAGTCAAGGCAAAGAGCCCCATCCCATACATTTAGAGATTCCGTCCGAGCATTCTTTCTCGACCTTTTATGCAAGTCAAGAGTCGTTTGAGGGTGCAGTCCCAGATGTCGGGCCAGTCCCGGGTGAAGATTACAGCCAGTGGATTGATGATACTGTCGACGATATCACTTGGCCGTCTAATGAGAGACTGCTTTGTGAGTACGAGATGGTGCCAGATCCGAGTATTGGTAAAGGCTCGAAATACTCGCAATCTTAATTTTGTAGAATTGTAGAAAATTCTGATTTTTTTTTTACTTGTATAGAACCATTCTTTGAACTGTAACCATTCTTTTAGGAGTAATAAAATCCTATTTTATTTTGAATTGAATGGTCTTGATCTGTTCATTGCTGATTGTTGTCGAGTGTTGTATTAAACTGGCTAATGTTCGGGTAACTTAACCGAGTATCTTATTAAACCGGCTGTTACCCGAATAACTTCAATTGCCAAGTATCTTATTAAACTGGTTTCTTCAATGTTCGGGTAACTTAACCGATTATCTTATTAAACCGGTTGTTACCCGAATGACTTCAATTGCCAAGTATCTTATTAAACTGGCTCCTTCGATGTTCGGGTAACTTAACCGAGTATCTTATTAAACCGGTTGTTACCCGAATGACTTCAATTGCCAAGTATCTTATTAAACTGGCTTCTTCAATGTTCGGGTAACTTAACCGAGTATCTTATTAAACCGGCTGTTACCCGAATGACTTCAATTGCCAAGTATCTTATTAAACTGGCTCTTTATTATTAACCGAGTCATTTTGAAACAGAAGTTTACACGTGTTTCATACCCGGTTGCTACCCGAACGTTACATCAAGGCTCACCATGATCATACGTTCGAGTCCTTACGCAATACCAAGGACGTCTCCCCAGTTTTTATGCACAAGGGTTTGCCGAATCGTTGAGCTCTTTTTTTTTCTTTTTTTTCTAAAAGTTGCTTCAACACAGCTACGCATTTCACCGGAATTTCTCCCGATAGCGTCCCGGACATTTTTTCAGAGTCTGGTGTATCGGGTTTACCTTTTTGCGAATGTCATTTTGACCCTGCTCGGCTGGCATACTCCTACGAGCTTCTCCGCCCATTCGGGATTTGATGGTCCCGAGAATTCTATTTGCATGTTCTTATTATCATGATCTGCTTCCATATATTCTTATTATCATATGCCTTCTTTTGGAAATCCCGAACTAGATGCTATCCTTTCGAAAATTCCAAGTAGTTTTATTTATTACTGTAAAAAATCGACACATTTAAATTACAGTTTAATATTTATCCTACCAATATTGTCCTGACTAGAAAAAAGAATAAAATATTCAATATAAATATATATATATATATATTAAGGATAGAAAATCTTCAGATATTGGGCATTGCATGGTCGGGGTAACACCCCTCCATTGGATCGAACAATCCAATAAGCTCCATGGCCAGCTATCCCCTCGATCTTGTATGGACATTCCCATTTGTCAGTCAAGGATCTTGCGGCTCTATTTTTTGTGTTCAATGACACCTTCCTGAGCACCAGGTCTCCTAGCTAGAATTTTCTGATCCGAACACGAGAGTTGTAGTGGCGAGCCACTCTTTGTTGATATGTTGTATTTCTTATTTGGAACTTTTCCCTTTTTTCTTCTAGCTCATCCAAACTTTGTAGTAGCATATCAACATTCTGTTCTTCATCATATAGCCTGATCGGGGGGAACGCATACGATGTTTCTACGGGAATGACAGCTTATGTTCCGAACGCTAAGGTGAACGGAGTTTCTCCTGTTGAAGTCCTTGATGTTGTCTGATACGCCCATAATACTTCATGAAGCTTTTCAACCAAGTTTCCTTTTTTGTTATCTAACTTTGCTTTAATGGTGTGTTTGATAATTTTATTTACTGCTTCTACTTGCCCGTTTGTTTGAGGATGAGCTGGTGTCCAATAGTAGTTAGCAATCTGATACTTCTCGCACAACTGTCTGAACTTTTGGTTATCAAACTGAGTGCCATTGTCGGTGATTATAGTGTCCGGAACTCCAAACCTATAAAGTATGTTTTTCTTTACAAAATTTATGGTGTTGGCTTCTGTGATATGCACCAGCGCTTCAGCTTCTATCCATTTTGTGAAATAATCGACAACTATTATGGCGTGCTTTGCTCCACCCCCTTGTCCCAGCTGGCATTGGCCCGATCAGGTCTAGGTCCCACATGGCGAATGTCCATGGGGCAGTGAGGTTTCTGAGCTTTTCTGGGGGTTGTCGAATATCGTTGGCAATCCTTTGACAGGTATTGCAACTTTCCGACCACTGCTGCGCATCTGAGAAAAGCGTAGGCCAGTAATAGCCTTGCCTGAGTACCTTATGCGCCAGACTTCTACCCCCAGTGTGGTTCCTGCAAACTCCTCTATGGATCTCTTGAAGTATTTGATGTGCATCTTCTTCCGGTACACATCTCTGGAGAGCTCGGAAAAACCCCCTTCTGTATAATTCTCCTCCGATCATAGTATACCTAGCCGATCGATACCTGATGAGCTTTGCTAATACCGGATCTTTCGGGAGCATGCCTTCTTCCAGGAACCTTCTCAGCTTGACCATCCAACCGTCTTACGGTGTTCGGATTTCTGAAATTTTCAAATGCTTAGGTTCAGCTGTACTCGGTTTAAGGAGGTGTGCAACCGGAATAGTCTTTGGTCTGATTGAGGTTATTGCTGACGCTAATTTAGACAATGCGTCAGCCTTTTCATTTTCTTCCCTAGGGATCTGAGCAATCTTGTATTCTTTAAATTTTTGGAGGAGCTGTTTCTCGATGTCACGGTAGTCTATCATACCTTCATCTTTGGCCTGGTATTCGTCCATGACCTGGTTGACAACTACCTGTGAATCGTTGAATATCTCAACTTCATCTGCCCTGAGAGCTATACAGACTCTGAGTCCAGCTAACAATGTCTCATACTCGGCTTGATTATTGGTTACTTTGAAATCAAATCTCATGGCACATTCAACATCATCTCCTTCTGGGGTGCGAACCACGATTCCTGCCCCGCTGCCATGAGTATTTGAAGAACCATCAACATACAGTTTCCATGGGAAACTCTTAACCAAGAGTCTTTTTACTTCCAGGTTTGGTTCTGTGAACACGGCTATGAAGTCTGCCACAGCTTGTCCTTTGAGGGAGGTTCTGGGGACATAATGAATATCGAATTCGCTTAGCTCGATTGCCCATTTGGTAAGTCTTCCTGATATTTCTGGCTTTTGTAGAATTTGTCTTAATGGGCAATTGGTGAGAACCTGGATTGTATGGACCTGAAAGTACGGTCTCAGCTTTTATGCTGTTGATACCAATGCTAAGGCCATCTTCTCTGCCTGTGAGTACCTAGTTTCAGCCGGCAAGAGTGCCTTGCTAGTATAATACACTGGTTTTTGCACTCCATCTTCTGTTCTGACTAAGACTGAACTTGCTGCAAGCTCGGTTATTGACAGATACAGCTGAAGTATTTCTCCTTTTTACGGTTTTGAGAGAACTGGAGCCTGTCCCAAATACTCTTTTATTTTTAAGAATGCCTGCTCGCACTCTTTATTCCACTCGAGTCATTTCCCTTTTTTGATTATCTTGAAAAAGGGTGCGCACCTGTCTGTAGCCCTTGAGATGAATCTTCCCAATGAAGCTAAACACCCTGTTAAGCGCTGTACTTCTTTCAATGTTTTAGGTGAGATCATTTCTTGCAAAGCCTGAATCTTCTCGGGATTAACTTCGATTCCTCTTTGGTGGACTTGAAAGCCCAAGAATCTCCCCAAATGGACTCCGAATAAACATTTGTTCGAATTTAATTTCATATGGTATCTTCTCAGAACATCAAATGTCTCTCGGAGGTCCCGGGCATGCTCATCTGCCGAGATGCTTTTAGTCAACATGTCATCAATGTACAATTTCATGTTCCTTCCTATTTGCCGAGTGAAGATTTTGTTGACCAACCTTTGATACGTAGCACCTGTATTTTTTATACCGAAGGGCATTACTGTAATTTGTTGTGAAAGCTGTTTTTTCTTCATCAGCTTTGTTCATCCGGATCTGATTGTATACCGAGTAAGCATCCATGAAGCTGAGCAATTCGTGACCTGCTGTGGCATCCACTAGCTGGTCTATCCTTGGAAGTGGGAAACTGTCCTTTGGACATGCCATGTTTAGATCCGTGAAATCTACACACATCCTCCATTGTCCATTTTTCTTTTGGACGAGGACTACGTTGGCGACCCACTGAGGGTAGCTGACTTCTCTGATTGATCCAGTTGCCAGTAGCTTTTCCACCTCTTGTTTGATTGCTTGACTTCTTTCAGGATTGAACGGTCTTCTCTTTTGTATTACTGGTTTTGCATTTGGGTCAACTGCGAGGTAATGGGATATTACTCGGGCATCTATTCCCACCATATCTTCGTGATTCCAAGCGAACACATCTTTGTACTCCTTAAGCAGATTAGTTAGGTCTTGCTTGACTTTTCCATCCAAGTTGGCCCCGATCTTGATTTTCTTATCCGGTTCATCTTCTTTAAGTACTACTTCAACCAATTCTGTTTTGGGCTCATTCCACGGGTGGTTGAAGGATCAACCAAGCCAAAATCCACTATGAAAATATGATGTTTACAAGCTCTCGATCTCTCTCTCTTTGAATCAATAGCCGAAATCCAATCCTTGTTGGCTTTTCTGATATAATTCAGAAATCGACGTCAACAAATATACATTGTTTAAATATCTTTTACATAATTAAAAAATTAAAATATAGCAATTTATCCAACTTGGAAAGTCTCCATCTAAGTCTCCCATCCATTTTACAATTATAATCACTTCGTCAAATATCCCGTGGTTGGATAATCTATTATTTATTTTAACCAACATAATAGTTTGAGTTTATATACAATTATTAGACTTTTTCCACTAAATTCTTAATCAAATCCTAAAGAAAAAATAACATTTTAAAATATAATCAAGAATGTGTCATTTAATACAAAAGATGAATATAATATATTAATATAATCGTATATTTTTAATAAATGTATTATATATTACGGCATATAATATTAAAATTATATATTTATATTTGTCATTTAAAATATTATAAATGGTGTATGACTAAACTTTTTAATTATTTTTTTAAAAAAAATCATAATAAATCTAATAGTAAATAAAATTATTTAATTTATTTTTTATTATTTATGTCGGGTTGTCGGATTGGGTTATATTTTATTAACCCAACACAACACAATCTTAAAAGCAATCCAATCCAATCTAGTCGGGTTGGTCGGATCGGGTCGGGTTGACGGGTTAGTGCCCCCCCTAGTTTAGAGTCCGACAATAATCACAGTTCTTGAAACATAGCAAAGGCAGAACAAGATCATAATGTCACTATTTTGTCGATCAACAATTGTCTTATATGTTACGAACAAAGATGAACGGAAAAGAAATCACGGGTATGAACAAGTAATGTTCAGCAGACTAAGATGAGAACAATGTAATGAAGAAATCTAGCTATTTAATTATTTTTTTCAGCGTTCGGAAAAAGAGAACACGCTAGTTTTCATAATTGATCGAAAGATATCATGAGCTACATAAAATGAGAACAGAAGCTAAATTATTGATAGTTTGACTTTTGAGACATATTGATGCTTAGCTTTCGTTCATTTAGCTTTCGGCAATGCCATGGTCCTTGCTCGTAAATTGAGAAATATTCCCCTGAGATAAAAATAGTGACAAGACCATTGTCTCTTTAACATATTTTCAAAAAAGTATCAACATGAGATCAGAGAAACATTAAGAAGAGATACGTACCAACACATTGCAACAGCGCTGTGGAAAATGACACGGAACTGCAGAGGCACATACTGGTGATTTATCCAACCCACAACCGGCCAGAACTGCATTTTCATACGTTGAAGACTGAAGATATAAAGGGGATGCACGTTGTTCGTGTACGATAATCACAATAATTCATAAAGGGAGCGGGAGCGATGGCATTACCGTCCATGCTGTGTACTGCACCGATGGATAATCCTTCTTGATTTTAGTTTTCACTTGCATCCAAGGTCTTCCTGCATTTCAAACTTCAGTTAAACTATAAGCATCAGTTTACTTAGTTGTCTGTACAGAATATACTTGGTATCAACATACCCTCAATCACCATCCCATAGTAAACCATGAAAAACAAGTTGTTCCAAGGAGAAGAAGTCAAATTTTCTAGCACCACCTGAAACAATATAATTTAGCAGTTTCAGAATAATATCTAATTTGAAGTTGAATAATCGATATTAAAATTATTTCATTATTTTCATTTGATTTTTACAGCTTCTGAAGCTGGAAAGGTTTGTAAGTTACCTTCTTGGCAACAGTTTTCGTATCCTTCTTTCCCTTGAATATTTTATCAAGTATTATGTGCAGAAAGTGTCCAAATGGTCCAAGATAAGCAACTCCAAAAAGCTGCATTTTTTGAGAAATCAAAGAAAATGTTTCATTAATAAGAAGAATGTACAAAGTCAACGAGCTCCTGGGAAGAACTCATCACCGATACAAGTTGAGCTGAATAATTTTAGTTTAGCCAGGATATGCATGCATGCATACAAATCAACACATCAGCAGTGATACTCACTGAACCTATTTATTTCTCTTCAGCTGATCCCTTTTGCATATCACAATATACATACTTCCGAACAAGGTAAAAGAGGATTAATAGATACCCGTGAACCCAAACTTCTAAACTAAAACAATCTTTAAAAGAGGTTTGATTGAGATTTGAAGTTATGATACAACCGAAACTCCAGGAGCAATTGCATAAATTCTTTTTGTGACCAAAGTGCATATTCTTTTCTGCAACAATTAAGTCCAAAAGAGTCTAGGGGTGTTATTGTTTCCCAGAATGAAATGCTCAATCCTAAAAAACCACTGTAATTCAGGCAGGCTTGAATGTGTCGAAAGCTAATCATATCCTCCATATATCGGACTCAAAATAGTTACCCGTATCTCCAGCTCCATCTAGCAAGGTTAACAACCGTTCACTCAAAATTGAATCATTCCACACAAAAATTAAGTCCATTGACTACATACAACCCAAATGTTACAGAACCAAAAGCAACGAGTAAAAACAAATTACCCCTGCTATCACCTTGATCATGGCAATATATAGTCATTATTACCCTGCTGGTAAATTTTTACTGCATTGCAAAAGTTTGCGTGTTTCAAATGTTGATCTCAGTTTTCGAAAGAATTTGTGTATGAGGTGTATATATACATAGCGCTCTACAGAGAATCATAGATGACTGGTGATAAATATTTTAAAATTCATCATCAAATTCATCCTCTTTCCCGAAAGCACCGATATGTTTCATATAAGTTCCAACTAGCGAAACATTTGCTAATGACTTGACAATCTATCTTCAAATATTCATTTACCTAAGCGTCCTAATTCACAAAGGAAACAACAGAAATCAATTGCCAAACCAAGATAATAATTGACCAATTATAGTTGTAGAGAACATCAAAAACCCACAATACAATCAAAAAAGAAGAAATGAAATTCAGTATGCTAATGTCTTAGGACAGAGTACCACTGATGAGCTAAGTTCGGGCTCTACGAATCAATGCAATAAGGGGATACTAAATGCTCTAATGTTTCAATTGACAACATTCATGTATGTATCCAATATCCATAACTATCTTCAACTAGGTTTTAGCAAAAATCAATATAAAGGAGAAGAAAACACACCACTTTAAGAAGCAACCGCCTCAACTGAAGTTTCTGTATACCAGAGAGTTTCTGAGCAACTATGTCACTGATTGCTGACAAAACCCCAGCAGTTATTGCCTGCACAATAGAATTCCCAAGTCCCAATTTAAATCCTTAATGTCAACAGAGAAAAAAAAAAAAAAAAAAAAAAAACCCAATTCATTAAACTTGATAACAAAAGTTATAAAAATTCAAGCTTTGACTTTTCTCTCACTTTCTCAGTCACCAAACAAACAGATTACGAAAAAATAATGGAAACCCATCATAGAAAAGAAGCAAACAGCAAAACGAGAGAGAAAAAAATAAGACCTTGGTTCTCAATGGGTGGTGCTGGAGCTGTAACAAGTACTGTTGTAACCCTCTCTTTGCAACTGATCCCATTCTTTCACAAATTTCTTCGTATTCTTCTTCTTCTTCGATCAATCAATCAATCATCAATCTTGAGACACAAGGGCCATTGTTGTAAAAACCTGTTGCTTTTACAGGCAACTGAGATTCTACCAACATCACCGGTAACTGGTCGAAGTCAATTGCTGGTTTGTGCATTGAGCACTCACCTTTTAATAAAAATATTTCTACTAGTAGAGAATTTAGACGACTTTTGGCTGTTGTGTCACGTACTCGTGTGTGTTTGTGGGACCATGTTGGACCAAGCTTGATGGATTGTCCAATCAATGAATCTAGATTCTACTGTAGTTAAAACTTAAAAAGTAGTTGCTTACACAGGCTACTAACTTCACCGGTATCTGTGCATTGAGCACTCCCTCGGGTTTTCATACAAATATCTACCTAGACAATACCTAGTACAGAATTTAGACAACTATTGGGTTGCTGTCTCATCTAGGGACTATCCCATGGATTAATAGATTTATTTAAATTAGATTATATTTATATATATTAAATTAATAAATTATTGTGGTTAGAACGTCAGAATTAGATAAAGCAGAATTATTTTTTAATAAAATTCTCGACATTTATACCTTAAAAGCAAAATAAAACTTTAAATTCATAGCAATAGAAAAGAGAGGTTTATAACCGCTCAACTAAGATAAAATTAAGTATTCTTGTATAAATTCTTTATTCTTTTTTTATATTTAACGTCAAAATTTAAAATCTATCGATGAAATTAAAAAATATAAAAACACCTTATTTAGATTGGATGTGCAATATATAAACTCTTAGAACACAAGAAAACTCGATTAAACCATGGGATAGTCCAAGTCCTAGATGGACTAGTTTGATATCACCTTTTATTTCAAATTATTCCGGTTTAATTAACTATATACTAATTTTTTACTTCTCTTTATTCTTATGGATTATAATTGTTAATTAGATTCCAATTGACAAATCACACTACTTATTTTTTATTTTTTAAATACAATAATTACAAACAAAATCTTATCAATTGATAAGCTATTTAATATTCTTTATTTTACTAGTTTGATGAGGTATTCCTTAAGACTAAATCAAAGTTGTTACATTTTGTTTATAATAAAGAGTTATTGATATTGGAAGACTAAAAATGAACGATCTTTACCAACTAATTAAGTCCAATGGATTGAGCGGTGATATCAAATTTGTTACCAATTTCATCGCAGGTGTTATCTTTACAACAGACTTTATATAGTAATGGGATAAAATAAAAAATAAAAGTTTTTTCTTTTATTTATAATGTTTGACATTTTCAGAGTTGGCAATTTGGCATATGTGACTAGTGGTTGCTATGATTATGGATTGTGTCGGGTCTATTCATATTGTTGATGCAAACTGGACCTTTTTTTTCATGACTTGATCAGAGTCAATTGAATTTAAATAACTCTATATAATGGATTTATTTATGGATATTTAACAGGAAGAATTTTCATTATTAATATTTATGTATTCTAAATTTGTAATTTCAAAAAGGATGCATTAACAAGTTATATATACTCCCTATTAAATATTAAATCCATCTACTTCAGTTTAGTCCGAGTCTTTTATATTTAATCAATAGTTCACAAATCACATTCTAAATCTAATCTTAAAAAAATCTTAGGACAAATTGAAGGGAGAAAGTGTCAGTTGAAGTGTGTGAGAAGTTTTCTTTTATTTTGTTTGTCTTTGTTTGTGAAACATAATACCTTGAATGTGCTCATCGCCTAATTCTTGATTTTTGGGCGTTTCCACTAGAAAAATAACCACTACGTCAACCTTAAAATAATAATCCTTCGAGGTAATGGTGTAAAAATAGGCCGGCCGGTGACAGGCCGATCCGGTCGGCCCAGGAAGTTCACGGGCCGTTCTTGGAACGGCCCGTGAAGGAAGAGGGCCAGGCCGCGGCCTGGCCCGGGACGAGCCTCGTGCCGGGCCACTGGGAGGAGGCCTGGCAGGTCGGCCCGCCTGGCATGTCAATACGGCATGCCAGGCTTGTCGGACAGGCCCGGCGGACCGGTCAGTAGGTCCGTTCAGCCAAATTTTTTTTTTTTTTTTTTCAAAAAACCTCCAACGGCTGGAATTGATTTATAGCCGTTGGAGGTTATTAAAATTACCAAAACCCCCCTACAATCTTTTAAATTACATTTTGACCCACAAATCAAATTTTTCTATAAATACTTCCATCCATTTCATTTTCCATTAACTCTCTCTATCATTCTTTCAATATCTCATTCTCTCAAATCTCAATCTCTAATATATTCTCCAATTCTCTAAACTTTTTCATTCATTTTGGTTATTACTCTCTCTACAAAATTCTCTACGTTTTCCACCAACACACCAAATTTTAAAGGTACAATTTTGTTATTACTTTTGGTCTAACATATTCTCATAGTAAATTTATATGTTTTTGTTTAGATTTGAGTTACTTAATGAAAACATTATCTATTTAGTTAGTTAGTTTATCAAATTTTGGGCTTTAATGTTAATATTATTTGTTTAGTTTATTAAGATTTTTAAGTTTAGTAGTAATTTTAATATTTGTTATTAATAAATTTAGAAAGTTAATTTGTATTACTGAAATTACTTTTTGTAATAAGTAAATGATGAATGTTAAGTGTAGTAATTACATTTGATATTGTTTTTTTCATAAATTAAAATTTTTCATTTGTAGATTATGATAGTAAATTTAAGAGTAGTGGTTCAAATCATCAATTTTATGTTAGTATATTATGTTAGTAAATTTATCAATTTTATTTGTAGTAGTGAACTAGTGAATTTAAAATTTTATGTTAGTAGATTATGATTTTTTTTGTTTATTTAATTTGTTTTTTAAGTAAATAAATTATTGTAAGTGTCGTATTAGTTATAGTAATTATTGTTAGTAAATTAAGATTACTGTTAGTAAATATTGATTTTTAATTTGACTATTAACTACTATAGTGCTCATATTTTTATTCAGATAATGGATCCTAACCAGCAGCCTTATTTTCCGGACGGTTTGAATATGCTCAACGATGAATTTGATATTTCAGAACCGACCCATACTCAAGCGGGACCTTCTGGTTCCGGCGTTACACCAACATCACGTCCCATAAAATTAACATCAGATGTGTGACAATGTTTCAACATAGTCCAAATGACACTCTCAAACGGGGCGTCTGGCCTCAGAGCTAAATGTAAGTTTTGCCATAAGAATTATGCTACAAGTACGGGGGGAATCGGACATTTGAGACGGCATATGCACAAATGTATGCCTGCACATGGACAGGTAGATACTACAACCCAGACACAACTTCAACAGCACCCAGACGGGTCCGTTACGACGTGGCAGTTCGACGCCATGCACGCTAGAGAGTGCTTGGCACGATACATTGCACAAACTGATCAACCGATCAGTATTGGTGAGAGTCCATTTTATAAAGAATTAATCACATCTGCATATAACCCCTAATATGAACCTGTTCTAGAACCACCACTAGAAATGATTTGATACGATTGTGAAATGGATGACTTAGTTGCTGAAATACAGCATTTAAGTGTCTCTGTTGCATTAACTTCTGATATTTGGAATGCATGTTCCAAACAGGACTATTTATGTGTCACGGGACACTATTTAGATTCTGATTGGAGGATAACAAAAAGAATTTTTGGTTTTCGTCCTATGGATTTTGCACATACCGCATAAAACATTTTTAATATCATAATGGAAGTTTTAGAAACTTATGAAATCACGCATCGCATTCTTTCAATCACATTTGATAATGCATCTGCAAATACTAGCTCTATTGCATTGTTTGTTGCAAGAAATATCCCGTAAGATGGAGGTTATTTCTTCCATCAACGGTGTGCATGCCATATTATAAATTTAGTTGTACAGGCTGGTTTAAAGCAGGTAAGCGACCAAATAGATCGCATCAGAGATGCCATTTCTTGGATTTGCAGTTCTAATCCTAGATTCAGTGAATTCAAGAGACATTGTAAATTAAACGGTCTCAAACCCCGACTATTTCAAACTGATATGCCGGTAAGGTGGAACTCTACTTATTTAATGTCGCAAAATTGTTTGGAATATGATACAACAATTACATGTTTTTATAACATGAAATTGACCGAAACAGGACAACTTAGTCCAAAATTACTTTCCACAGACGATTGGTATGTGGCAAAGATTTTTGTTCAATTTTTAAAGATTTTTTACAATGCCACTGTAACTCTTTCCGGGGTATATTACCCCACATCTTCCCAGGCAATCCATCAGATAGTGGAAATGTCTGAACTGTTAAACAGTTATAGAGAAGATGAACATCTAGGCGCTGCAGTTGTTGTCATGGAGACAAAGTTGAAAAAATATTGGGCTAACATTCCCTTACTTTATGCCTTAAGTGCTATAATAGATCACAGGGTTAAATTATCTGGTTTAGAAGTTTTGCTTGAGTTTATTGGTATTAATTTGTCAATAGATTATTCAGAACAAATTACTGACATTCGAACCAAGTTGTTCGAGATTTTTCATATTTATGAGACCAGGTTTGGCAACATTGACATCCCCCAATCAACACGACCGGAGACAGAGCCGAAGCAAACAAGTTGGAGCCTTCTGAAACGAAGAAAAAAAGACAAATCAGCAAGTACTTCTTCAGGGCAAAGATCTAGTCCATCTTCTTGTACCGAACTTATTAGGTACCTTGAAGCACAGTTCGATGCTGTTGAAGACAAGAAAGAGTTTGATTTGTTATTATGGTGGAAGACCTATACGTACATGTATCCAGTTCTGTCACACTTAGCACGTGACATACTGGTTATTCCAGTGTCAACGGTGTCTTCAGAACAAGCTTTCAGCACCAGTGGACGCATAATTGAACCAAGAAGAAGCTGTTTGTCTCCAGAGATGGTGGAGGTATTAACATGCCTTCGGGATTGGGAGCATGCTAAAAAAAGATTACAAAATCTAACTGTAGATAAAGAACTTAATCTAAATTTCGACAATCTATATATTGATGACCCTTCAGGTAGTGGCCAGGGCCAGAACTAGGTTATACTTTTACATATGTATTTATTATTTACTTGTAAGTTGTAAAACGGTTGCACTCTTTTTCCCTTACCAAGTTTTTATCCCACTGTGTTTTTCTTGGTAAGGTTTTTAATGAGGCAATCATGTAGATATGTATTACTGAATTCCATAAGTGAAAAATAAATAAATAATTAAAAAATTGTTCGTTCTCTTTATTCATTTCAAATCCTAATAATTGTTCGTTCTCTTCATTCATTTTAAATTCTAAACCCTTAACCATAAACTATAAATCCTAAACCCTATACCCTAAATCCAAAAAAACGTAATTTGAAAAAAAAAATGAACCAAAAAACTAACCCGCCGGACTAGGCCCGTTAGACCTGGCCCGATCGGCCAGCCAGAGAGGCCCGGCGGACCTGCCTGGCACGGCACGCAGGCACGGCCCGCCTGAAGTAGGCCGGCGTGCCGTGCCGGACCGGACCTGTTTCCAGAAATGGACTGACCAGACAGTCCCTAATGGGTCGGGCCAATCCATTTTTACACCTTTACTTCGAGGTTTATGGAGGGAAGAGTTGGGAGACACAACTCAAACTCAACCTCAACCTCAATGGTATTGATATAAGAGATATATTATTAAGGCAATCTCATCTGCCTCTCGAAACCCCTCTAAATGCCCGACAAATTGTGATACCCAGCATTAATGAACAATAATAAGATAACACAACTCTAATATCATTTAGTACCTTTGTGTTTTAATTTTATCAAACAAAATAATAAATTTATAATACTTAATAGGATGGCTCTATTGTCACCCATATTTTATCTCCACACACCCATTTTAAAAAATAATAATAATAATATATAACACAATTTCTTTTTTTTACCTAAATAACAAAAAAATAAAATAATCTTCTTCTTCCTCATCCGTTCATAAAAAAAAAATTCATTATTAAATCAATACTCAAAATCATACCAAGAAATCACTAGAATGATGATTATGAAGAAAAATGGACCTTGTATGATTCTGAACCATTTAAGAACAACCTAGGTGGGAAAATCCGGAGAACAACCAAACCCAAAAACACTTTTACATACTTCTCATTAATAATCAATAAGACAAAGTGAACCAATGTCAATATGAAAAAAAATATAAAAAAAAATATAAAAAAAAATCTTGCTCTGGGTTTGTTTTCTTTTTTGTAGGAGAAGTGAAGAGACACAGTTGTAAACACACATAAACTGAGAGATCGGTTTTCGTATTAAAAAAAAACAAGCTTCTTTCTTCTTATTCGTTATTGTTGTGGATGTGTTATTGTATACTAAGCTATAGATTTTTTTAGGGTTAATAATAATTTTGGAGACGGAAGAAACCAAGATAACAATATAGCTTCATAATTTTGAGTATTGAATGATGAAGAATTTTTCCCCAGTTGCAGTGAATGAGGAAGAAGAAGAATGATTTAGGTTACATGGCTGTAAAAGTAATATTCTTTTAAGTTATTCTGATTATAAAATATTTTAATAAAAAAAGGGTGTGTTGAGACGTGAGACATTTTACGGGCGCCAATAGAGTCATCCCACTTAATATTGTAACGTACATCACTTTTTTTTTTTTTTAATGTTACATAAACTATTATAATAGGACTATCGGAATTTGTTAAGATCAAACGTTACATATGCGGTCTGAATATCTACTCCTATAACTAGAGATACTATGTCCCACAATCCGACAAAAAAAAACTCTCTAATCACCTCCCAGCTCTACTAAGATGATGTGCAATATACGTCACAGTATCACACTTTATATCCAAAATATATTTAAATTTATTAAAGGCAAGAGTGAAGAAACCAAAAAAGGTACACAGTAAAGTTAGCAGTAATTGTTTTACAGGAACTAGATTTATACATCTTCTCTACATATATTGTACATGATTCTCTACAAAGAATTGTTTCGAAAAGAATCTAATAAGAATGAAAGAATGATTATATATGAAAAAAAAACCTAAATATTTTCAGAAAAGTTTGCTTGCAAATTCTTCATTTTGTGTTCCTTCAATGCAAGAGTAGCTCGATTTTCTTGCAAGATCTCTGAGTTCTGACAGGCTTCTCCCCAACTTCAAAGCCACTTTCATTTCAAAAATTTCTCCATTTTCTCTCTTCTCCACTGCACTTTCACCAAGTGTTGATTCAATGGATTCCTCCAAAAGTTTAAAGAAACCACCACAGTTTTTGTACATCTCCAACCCCATCCCCACTTGCACACCATGCTCAAAACTGTTGACCACGGCGGCCAATGCGCCGGCAGCCGCCGCCAAAGAAGGAGACCCCGAAAACGATCCAACAGCAGCAATGCCGGCGAGTAATGGGCCTGAAATTGCTAGAAACTTGTTAATCTTCAAAACCAAGTTGCCTAATCTCTCATAATCTTCTCTGTCTTTAGTTTTCAAGACTTTAACAATCTCTCTCATTTCCTTTTCCATCTCAACATTCCATCCATTACCCTGCTTTGTAGTTTCACCATTTTTGTTAGTGTTTTTTCTTTGGTGGTGCTGTCTAGATGGCCACCAGACAGCAGGCTCGAACGATTTTGGAAACTTTTCAATCATTTTGCTGCCCAGCAATGGAAGTGGGTATGCTTTATCAAGCTCCAAAACTTTCTCCATGGCTTCTTGAACATCTTCTTCACATGGAGCCCTAAGAACAATTACAGTTTCGATTTCTCTCTGCAACTGCTTGAATAGTCTCACTGCATTTCGTTGCTCTTCAGCTAGCTGTGAAGGTTGGATTTTGTTCACAATCACCATCATTCCCGTAGCCGCAGAGAACAATAAAGTAGACGACAACTTCAAACCCAAATGGGAATCGCCGGTGGCTGCTACACCAGCCATGGTGGCGGCGGTGAGAGTGATCATGTTGATAGAGTTCAAGAGAAGCGAGTTCCAGTTGTTCCGTTGCTCTCCAATGTTGTTATGCATCTCCACCCTATCACAAACAGCCTCCAAGATCGCATAAAGATGTTGTGTCGTCATGTTGCATTCTTCGTTGCGATCATATTGTTGATAACTTGTGGTGGTAGGAACAAGATTCTTTTCAATCGGGATTGGATTCGTCAATCCAAATGATTCCCCGCTTGGGATTATTTTTGGAGCAAATAAACCGATTTTGGGAAGTTTCGGTACGGAAATAGTACCAGTAATAACTTTACGTCGCGAAGAACAAGAAGAAGAAGAAAACACGAGGCAGCTTGTAGCTTGTAAGGAAGCCATTAAAATGGTGTTTAAGATTTTTTTTGTATTACTTTAATTTTCTTTAAAGGTTTTTAGAAGATGATATGAGATGAGAGTAGAGATACAATATTGGCGTTGTATTTATAGTATTATAGTAACCAACTAACCATAACTGAAAAAGAGAAAAGGTCGTTTGTTTATTTGTTTGAAAATTTGACCAAGACTCGGCCCATTTTCTGACCTTTTCGCTATTAATAAAATTCAAAATTTAATTTCTTCAAGTTCAAGTACTAGTCAAGATTTCCTCCCATGACCTGTGTCTTCCACTTCTTTTGCGTTAGCCTCCGCTGCCTTTGCCTAAAAAACTTGAGTGCACCGGAATATATGGTATCTTCCGTTTGAATTTCAAAAACTTGAGTGCATCATAATATCCTGTGGATATGTCTTTCGTTCAAATTTCGTGTATGAAAAATATACAGACACCTATACATTGTCATTTATACGAAATCTCCGTTGCACGTTACTGCTATATGAATGCCCATATAAGTTTTTTCTGTCTCATGTCTCATCCTTAGTGACCAAATACACTACTCGCTACTCAATAGTACATACCGTGTACTAATAAAGATTTTCTATGTTACTTGGGTGGCTGGGTCTAAGTCTAACGCACATGCTTGGACGTATGAAAACTTGTTGCTCTTGCAAAACTTTGATTGCATGGATCCTTGCGTCATATACAATATATCTCTCTATTTTGGTTTTGATTAATATTTATAGGATATATAATTGAGAATAATCTAGTGTTGTGTATACGAACAAAAACAAAGTACAAGTTATAATATTTATGTGAAGGACAAATTTAGAGAGGACAAGAAATCGGGATAAATAGGGACATGAATATGTTGATTGTAAATATATATTTTTTAGAAATTTGGTGAAAATATAAAAAAATATAGACAATATTCTCAAAATA
Source organism: Dipteronia dyeriana (assembly GCA_032871835.1). Classification (NCBI taxonomy): domain Eukaryota; kingdom Viridiplantae; phylum Streptophyta; class Magnoliopsida; order Sapindales; family Sapindaceae; genus Dipteronia; species Dipteronia dyeriana. The sequence goes on along the minus strand of CM065300.1, from coordinate 25,561,938 downwards.
TCGAGATAATTAATCAAAATATGGAATTGGAGATATATCTGAAAGATTATCTATAATAATTACTTCTTTGGTTATATAATAACTAAATAAACTTAGATGTAACAAGAACAAGTGTGTTGTAATTATTTGTAATAAGTTTAGCATAAAAAAAATTACAATATCAATGTAAAAGTAAGAATTCCTTGTAGGAGAGAGGTGTACTTATTTAACCAAGAGTGAATATACCTTGTTAATGCATATATATATAAAATTACAAATTTAGAATACGTGAATAACAATAATAATAAATCCTAAAATAAAACCCATAAGATAGAATTAAATTGACTCTGATCAAGTCATGAAAAAAAAAAAGTCCAGGTTGCATCAATAACATAAATAGACCCGACACATGCCTAGCAGCCAATGGTGGGTCACTTCCCAACTATGAATTATTTTGATCAAAGAAAATGTTTAACCTGGTCAAACATTGAAAAAAATAAAAACTTTATTTGTTAATTGTTATCCGATAATTATTTACCGTCATAAGTTACAACTATATCCCACCTAAATTGCTATGATTCATTATATGAAGCGTTTCCATTCGCAATCAAAACAGATCTCTTAAATATATTTTTTTAGGTTAACGTCAAATCTGTTTGCCTTTGGTGGCAGGAGAATTCGCGATCTCTACAAACCTACCATGGTTCAAGGCTTCAAGCTTTAATAACTTTCTCTGTCACACCATTGTTCTTTCTCCATAAAACCACGAGAAACCTCTTCAAGTGTTGGGAGCCGCTTCTAATTATGGAAATAAATATTTGAATCGTGATGTCGTGATTGATACCGGTAGATCCTGAAGAGGTGTTGGGAGCCGATTTCTTCTAATTATGGAAATAGACATTTGAATCGTGATGTCGTGATTGATACCGGTAGATCCTGACATTCCTTTAACCCCGATATATTTTTTGGAAAAAAACAAACTTATTAGGTGAAATTATATATAAATATAGAGAGATACACACACACCAATAATCTAATATATATCATTAATAGTTAAAAAAAAATCTAATATCATCATATCTAAGTTGTATTAGGTAATAATATAGTATTTGACAATTTGATGTATTTTATGATTCTATGTCTAGTATTATTATTATTAGTAATATTTAAAGTATTATGAGGACTGTTGGTAGTTCGGATAATTAATCCCATAAATTTGGAAAAAAATTCCTCACACATAAAAATATATATATTATGTAACTCGAACCCCTTGCTACCATTATGGTTTATTACCATTTAGAAGGAAAGTCCACTAGCATTTCTTTTAAGATGTGACGTCCTTCCATGTCTAGTATTGCAATCGAATATTTGGTCAATTTTATTTATTTGTTTTTTGAAATTCATCAGCAACTTTTTTCAAAACATAAAAATGCAGCAAGTATAATTGTGACTAATGTTGGATACAAATAATATTATAAATCAAGTATTAATTTTCTACATTTATTATTTGTGAAAATTTTAATTTATCTAGACATGAATTTTGGTTTCTTTCTTGTACATTAAATTGCATAAAAAAATTATTTCACGCGTGATGTATCTTATTTAATCAAATTTATCTCGATATACTCATATACATATGGGATTTCTTTAAGAACTATAATATTCATTTTGAAGAACCAAACATTAATTGAGATTTTATTAATAACTATAATTTGACAAAACAATACATTTATGGGTTCAATAGTAATTACTGTTTTGAAATAAACATAGATTTGGGGTTTCAATAATAATATTTAATTTTGTCAAATTAAAGATTATTTGTGAAACCCCAAATGTATGGTTTTTTCGAAATCAATGGTTTTTATCAACACTAATTATATATTTTTGATAAATAAAATTGTATTATCGAAACACATAAAGTGTCGTTCTATCAAATTTTAGAGTACTATTAAACCCTAAGGCCATGTTTGGCACATAGAATTTGTTGACGTCGATTTCTGGATTATACCAGAAAAGCCAATAAGAACTGAATTTTGGCTATGGAATCAAAGAGAAAGAGAAAGAGATGTAGAGAGAATAACAAAGACAAGTTTTACGTGGTAAAACTCCGACGGCCGGAGAAACATCCACGGGTGGTTGAAAGATCAACCAAGCCAAAATCCACTAAGAGAATAAGATGTTTTACAAACTCTCGATCTCTTTTTCTTCTCTCTGTATTTACTGTGATTGTTGTATGCTATCTTGCCTATATCTTTTCTGGACCAGATTATGAGTCTATTTATACGTTTATAGAACCCTAATCTGCCTTGTACAAGTAATACATGATCTTTGTATTTAATTGTGATTCGGTTACTTTCTTGAGCTCGATTTGTCTTCTTTCCTGTTTCGGGGTCTCATGGAAATCGAGTGGGATCCTAGTAGTGCAGTTCAATTTGGACTTGTTTCCTTATAAGAATGTAGTCTTCGTAAAGAAATCAAGTTATTTCCTGATTGGGGACTCTTCTAATTTAATACTCTATTTCATTTGGGATTCCTTCCTGATGGATATCGTCACGTATTTAATGACAATCCGTATGAAATAAGCACCAAGTCCTTACTCGGGTCGTTTTTATTCCCGAGTAAGAGTAATACCTGATGGTTCCGAGTAGTACCGTTTGAGCCCGAGTGGAAGTGTTATTTAACCAGTCCTGAGTGCTGTTAGCTGATCTCGAGTAGGTTTTATTCAGTATATGCTTACTCGGGATTTCTTCTCTTTAATGATGCCTTATAGGATATTTCCTGGATGCCCATTTGGGCATCCACCTGGCTATTTTTTCCTTCCTGTCAATGACGTGTATGCTTGGTAAAATTTACATACAACAGGATTGGTTTGGGATTGTACTATTTTAGTCCTTATCCCATGTTTGATGATGTTTTGGAACATGAGATTATTAGTCCCAAAGAAAAATAGTCTCATGTTTATGAGATTAAATAAACTCACCTCCAACTCCATCTTTACTTATCCTAGGACTATCTTACATGTGGTCCCTACCCATTTATTTGATTTCTCAATTACTTTTATCTTTATTTATTCCATGTTTTATCTTATTTTCTAATTTTCTATAGTTATTTAGTCATTTTAGGTAAAACTTTTTTACCTTCCAACATATTGTTGATATCTTCAAAATTATTATAGTTAACAATAATATATATATATATATATATATATATATATATATTAAAACTTTAATAATATATAAATTAAAACATTTATTCTTCAAATACATATTTTAATATTTTTTTATCAAATTAAAAATATTATTATATTTAGTTCAATCATATGTTTCATCAAACAAAACGTAGTATTAATTTAGTTCAGTTCCATGTTTTTCCAAACATAGTATAGTATTAATTTAGTCCAATCCAGTCCAGTCCAGTCCAATCCAATCACATCTAATCTCAGTCTCATCTCAATCCAATCCAATCCCATAAAATAGTCCAATCCAATCTCGCGCACCAAACGGGGAATGTTTTCTTATTCTAAAACAATAATTATTATTGAAACCTTAAATGGATAGTTTTACTAAATTAAGTGCTATTATTGAACCTCTAAGTGGGTCATTATGTCAAATTAAATATTATTATTCAAACCTTAAATGTTTGGTTCTTCAAAATTAAATACCATTATACATTTTCGGTACTCGCAAATACTTCAGCAAAACCATACATTTGGGGTTTCAATTATAATGTTTAATTTGATAGAATGACCCATTTAAGAGTATCTCCAATGCTATTATGTATTTGGAGAAAATAGAGTAACACATAAGATAGATACTAAAGAAATTAGAAAAACTCACTGTAGTACAATTATCTAAGTTGAGTATGAAGATGATGTGATAAAAATAAAAAATAAAGAGTATGGAGTTGAGTTTCTACTTCAAGAAACTCTCGTAGAAATGCTGACAAGGATTTCTAACTCTTTCTACCAATAATATTAAAACTCATTTAATTGTAAAATAAAAAAGATAGAGAATGTAATAGTTGTTTTATTATGATTGGTCATAAAATATATACATATTTGACTTTAGATAATTGTATTGAAGATGTGAATATAAATTTCTCTAAAAAAAAAATCAAAAGTGGACCCATAATAAATAAAAATGTTGATGTGGTACTATTTAGAAACTCAAAAATGCATATTTGCATCGAAGATGTTATAAGTTTCATTAATAACAATTAATTAGAAAAAACAACACATTTGAGGTATATATTGAAAATAGCCACTAATTTGATAAACTTATACATATTTTTTAACGATATTCATTAATCTAGGAACATGTATTTTTTAAAAAACTTTCGGTATTGATATGATTTGAACTACTGATCTGGGAGTCATTTGTTCAAGTCCCAAATTATATTCGTTCATCTACCAACTGAGCTACACCTTTATCGATGATAAACTAATACATTTAGGGATTCGATAATATTCATTAATTTATCAAAACTATACATAATACATTAGATGTCTTCAAGAATTATTAATTTTTAAGAACCATAAATAGACCCGACACGTACCTAGCACTCCAGCAGCCAATGGGTGATCACTTGCCAACTATGAATTTTCTTCATCATAGAAAATATATAACCTAGTCAAACATTAAAAAAAAAAAAAAAAAACTTTTTTTACCATCCAATTATTACTTACTGTCACAACTCACAAGTTACAACACTATGCATGGCGTGTTTGTGGGACCAAAATATTGGACCAAGCTGGATGGATTGTCCAAAGATTTAGAAGAGTAATCAATCATTTATGTAATCAATCATTTATGTAATCGTGATTCTCTAGTATATTCTCATTTATTATTATTATTTTTTAAACCGACAAATCGACAATGAAATCCGAAAGAGGTAGGTTTACAACTTACCAGTTACAACCACTCTGATAAGCCAACTAGAATGCTAAGTATAAGATCAAACACACTATTTGCACCAAACATACTAATTTGGTGAAAAATTCCTTTCCAACCAAAACACTACACACATTAATACTATGTTTGGTTTGATGGAAATGAAAGGAAAAAAAAATGACAAGTTAATGAAGAAAGGAAAAGAAAGGAAAAGAAAATATAATATTTTTAACGATCGTTGTTTGGATAGTTATGAAAGGAAAGGAAAAGAGACAAAAATAAATAAATAAATAAATAAATCTTATTCTATTATGAAAATACTTTTCTTTCAACAATATGAATAATAGATATGTATTGTTATATAAGGTTATTTTTGAGATATTGAAAAATATTTTTCCTTTATTTTCCTTTTCTTCCATTTCCTTCCAAATTTGGTGAGAAACCCAATTAGGTGAAACAATAAGAAATTATTAAATCTCTTTCCTTTCTTTTCCTTTCCCTCTCGTTTAATAATCCAAATAAGGTATTAGAAATCTATCCAAATCATTTCATTTTCTTTCCTACTGTGCACACTAGTTACACCAATTCCTTTATTTTTTTTCTTTTTTTTATTAACTATCACATCAATCACTTTTTATTTTTTAAAAACTATTAATTTAATCATTTCATACTTAAATTATAATAATATGTATTCGTAAAAAATATACGATCCAGTTGAGATTTTAAAAAAGACACTCATATTGATATATATATATATATATATATATATATATATAATTTAATTTATACTTATTAATTATATATTTAACCAATTTAAAATTTCATAATAATTTAAAGATTTATTGAAAGAATATTATTAAAATATATTCTTGTAGTGTGGAACAATTTAGAATGGAAAAAAAATTGATCTAAACATATTCTCCTAGGATGATCTTTTAACATTAAATTGATATAAAATTTGATGTAATAGGATAAAAATACTCTAAGGAAGCATGCTTGAGGCGCTGATATTCTAAAACTAGAAACGGAGTATCAGAGTGCCTCAACTCATTTGGTCTCACTAGGCAAGTGATGATCAACAAATCAGTGATTTTAAGAAGACAATGTGTTGGGTTTTTTTTTTTTTTTTTTTGTTAGAAGAAAATACGTTGTTTTTTTTTCTTTTGAAAGGGAAGAAAAAAAAATTACTCTGTTGGAACAGTAAAAAACATAAATAGAGAATTATATATATAATCTTTTCTTTAATATATTTATCTTATTTATATATTTTTTTTCAATATCTAAATCTAACTACTAGAGGCACCAGGAGAAAAGGGATAAATAATATATATATATATAGATGTCCAGATATATAAATTCATTAGATAACAAGCTAGAGAACTCAAAGTACAAACCATGGGATAGTCCAAATCGTAGATGGACTAATTTGATATTGTCTTTTATTTCAAATTATTCTGGTTTAATTAACAATATATATACCAAAAAGCTTCCTTCTATTTATTCTTATGGAGTTTTGGATTATAATTGTTAGTTCGATCCCTATTGACAAATCATTACTTTTTTTCTTAAGAAAATATTACAATAATCTCCCACCCAACCCAAGTTAAAGTTATGGATTATAATTGTTAAGTTGGCGTACTTCTTACTACCAAAATCTGTTATTAAGAAAAACTTTATTAACTAAGCTTTTTAATACTCTTTTATGTTATTAGTTTGGTGAGGTATTCATTAAGACGAAGTCAAATTTGTTAAATACTTCACCTGTTGGTTGGCGATTCGAAACTGTGATATTGTGAAATGAATGAGCTTATTCATCACTTAATTAGATTAAATGATGGTACCACACTTGTTATATTTACAACAAACTTATTACTGCATGGAATTGTTATACAAAATTATTAGTTATAACAAAAAAAGTGTGATATATTACAACATAATTGTTTTCTTTACCGTCTAAGTATATCTTTTATGGATTTGGATCCCCTACTGATCTGATTTTTTCCTGACCTCATCTTTATCTCATGACATATAAACATTTCAATGAATGTGTGGTTAAGATGTTACTAGTTTCCACAACCACTTTACCGACAACCAATCACATATTTTTAAAAGGTCAAAAAAAAAAGATTAGATCAATAGAGGATCTAAATCCATTTTTATAACCATTAAAGTAAATTTTGATAATATTTCTCTAGTACGAACTTTTCATATATAGAATTTATAATGATATCAAAAATTTCTTTGAATACCCACAATATCCTATTATGAGGATTTAATAATATTTTCACTGAGATTTTTTTAAATTTTAAACTCTAATATTTTCATCAAAATGAATATTTACTTGCATACATATATATATATAAAAGTATACAACAATTCGATATGTTATCATGCAATTAATATATATCCATATCCCTATTTATCCCCGATTTCTAGACCTCCTCTCGATCAATTTGTCCTTCTCATAAATATTATATTAACTTATACAAATTTTTTTTGACGGAATATTAACTTGTACTTGGTTTTGGTTGGTATAACACAACACTAGAATATTCTCAATTATATATCCAATAAATAATAATCAAAACCAAAATAGAGAGATAAATTGAATATGACGCGCGCAATGATCCATGAAATCAAAGTTTTGCATGAGCAACAAGTTTCCCTACCTACACAGCATGTGTGTTAGACTTAGACCAAGCCACCCTGGTAGTTTTAATGTATTGTATACAGTATGCATCTTTCTTTCAGATTACGCTATAAAAATCAAAATCCGATACATGTAAAATTTGAATGAAAGATACACCCAACATTATGATACATTTAAGTTTTGGAAATTCGAACGGGAGATACACCTTACATTCTGATGCACTCAAATTTTTTTAAAGGCAAAGGCAGCGAAGGCTTAAACAATACAAGTCATGGGAGGAAATCTTGACTACTTGAACTTGAAGAAATATTGAATTTCATTAATAGCGAACGGGTCAGAAAATGGGCCAAGTCTCGGTCAAAATTTTCAAACAAATTAAACGACCACTTCTCTTATCGGTTATTGTTGGTCACTAACTCACTATAAATACAACGCCATTGTTTCAGTACTACATATATTCTCATATTCTCATATTCTCAAAACCTTCAAAGAAAATTAAAGAAATACAGAACCAAATTTAAACACCATTTTAATGGCTTCATTACAAGCTTCAAGCTGTCTCGTGTTTTCTTCTTCTTCTTGTTCTTCGCGACGTAGAGTTATTACTGGTGCTATTTCAGTACCAAAACTTCCTAAAATCAGCTTATTTACTCAAAAAATAACACAGAGTAGAGAATTATTGGGATTGATGAATCAAATCCCGATTGAAAAGATTGTCGTTCCTAGCACGACAATTCAGCAACTTGATCGAGACGAAGAATGCAACAGGACGGCACAACTTTGCGCGATCTTGGAGGCCGTTTGTGATAGAGTAGAGATGCATAACAACATCGGAGAGCAACGCAACAACTGGAACACGCTTCTCTTGAACTCTATCAACATGATCACTCTCACCGCCGCAGCCATGTCTGGCTTCGCAGTCACTGGCTGCGAAGGTGCTTCTCTTCTGGCTTTGAAGTTGTCGTCTGCTTTGTTGTTCTCCGCGGCTACGGGGATGATGGTGATGGTAAACAAGATCCAGCCTTCGCAACTCGCTGAAGAGCAACGAAACGCAGTGAGACTGTTCAAGCAGTTGCAGAGAGAAATCGAAACTGTAATTGCTCTTAGGGCTCCATGTGAAGAAGATGTTCAAGAAGCTATGGAGAAAGTTTTGGCGCTTGATAAAGCATACCCACTTCCATTGCTGGGCAGCAAAATGATCGAAAAGTTTCCAAAATCGTTCGAGCCTGCTGTCTGGTGGCCATCGAGACAACACCTCCAAAGAAAAAACACTAACAAAAATGGTGAAACTACAAAGCAGGGTAATGGATGGAATGTTGAGATGGAAATGGAAATGAGAGAGATTGTTAAAGTCTTGAAAACTAAAGACACAGAGGATTATGAGAGATTAGGCAACTTGGTTTTGAAGATTAACAAGTTTCTAGCAATTTCAGGTCCATTACTCGCCGGCATTGCTGCTGTTGGGTCGTTTTCGGGGTCTCCTTCTTTGGCGGCTGCTGCCGGCGCATTGGCCGCCGTGGTCAACAGTTTTGAGCATGGTGTACAAGTGGGGATGGTTTTGGAGATGTACAGAAACTGTGGTGGTTTCTTTAAACTTTTGGAGGAATCCATTGAATCAACACTTGGTGAAAGTGAAGTGGAGAAGAGAGAAAATGGAGAAATGTTTGAATTGAAAGTGGCTTTGAAGTTGGGGAGAAGCCTGTCAGAACTCAGAGATCTTGCAAGAAAATCGAGCTATTCTTGCATTGAAGGAACACAAAATGAAGAATTTGCAAGCAAAATTTTCTGAAAATAATTAGGTTTTAGTTCAGATATAATCAATCATTCTTTCATTCTTTCATTCTTATTAATTAGATTCTTTTCGAAACAAATTCTTTGTAGAGAATCATGTACAATATATGTAGAGAAGATGTATAAATCTAGTTCCGGTAAAACAACTATTGCTAACATTACTGTATACATTTTTTGGTTTCTTCATTGTTGCCTATAATAAACTTAAATATATTTTGGATATAAAGTGTGATGTATATAATATAACAATATTCCGTATTATATATTTATAATTTTGTTTGATAAAATTAAAACACAAAACTGCTAAATGATATTAGAGTTGTGTTATAATATTGTTGTGATAAATCACGTTGAGATAAGGTTGTCTTAATAATATATCTCTCATATAGTTATACCGATATCATTAGAGGAGGTTTACTTCAAGTCGTTTCTCTTCTCCCCAAACCTCGAAGGATTATTATTTTAAGGTTGATATAGTGTTTATAACTCCAGTGGAAACGCCCAAAATCAAGGGTTAGGCAATGAGTGCAGTCCAAGTATTATCTCTCACAAAATAAGACAAACATAAAGAAAACTTCACACACTTCAACTTACGGTCTTTTTCACACTTCAATGAGTGCAGTCCAAGTAAAACAATTTCTGCTAAAATTACTGTATACATTTTTTAGTTTCTTGATTATAATAAATTTAAATATATTTTGGATATATAAGTGGTGTATTATATATCTAAACTGTGATTTATATTACAATATTAATCAGTATCATAAATTTATTAATTAATTTGTTTGATAAAATTTGAACAGAAAAATGTAAAATCATATTAGAGTTGTGTTATAATCGCCTATGCCAATAAGGTTGTGTATGAGCAGTGAACATGATGTGGACTAATATCTATAAACGGTGAAACTTGAACAGCCACCATAAATGTGAAAACAAATTTGTGGATGTACATACGTACGTACTTTGTTAATGCATCCATTTTGAAATACAAATTTAGAATAGGTAAATAATACTAATAATAATTCTTCCTATGAATAGAAAAATAAAACCCACGAGATTTAAGTAAATTGACTCAGATCAAGTCAAGAAAAAAAAGGTCCATGTTGCATAAATAGAGCCGACACATGCCTAGCAGCCATTGGGTGCACACTTGCCAACTATGAATTTATTTATTTATTTATAGTATGCATGCCTAGATGCATTCTCTGACGGGACCATCATGTTTTAAAAAATTAAAAATGCAGCATGAATAATTGCGATTTTTTGACCAATGTTAAATAGAAATAGTCTTATAAATCAAGTATTAATTTTGGGTTAAAATTGGAATGGAGTTTTTATTTTTATACAGTAATAGTGTTTTGATTGTTTTTATCAAACTTTCCATACCTTTAATTCTCAATTAAACATATCAATTTTCTTAAATTAAACACATCCCTATTTTTTAATTAAACACACCTGTTATCATTAATTAAACACAACATCGTGTTTCTTCACTTAAACACACCACCGGTTTAATTTCTAATATGTTTATTCTGTATATTTAATTTCAATGAGTTTAATCTGATATAGAGGTAAATTTATATCTTCAATGAAAAAGTTTATTAAAAATGATGAAAACACTAATTTCGAGTAAAAATAGAACCCCACAATTTTTTGGTTAAAAAATGTTATTTCCTCGTTAATTTTCTAGAATTTGTAACCTTTAGAAGAAGTATAGAGATTTTTACTTAAAAAAAAAAATATCTACGATTATTAATTATTTGTGGAAATTTTAATTTATCAAGACAAGATTTTTTGCTTCTTTCTTTGTGAATTAAATTGCGTAAAAAAAATTATTTGGTGTGTGATGCATCTTATTTAATCAAATTTCATCCGACAGAGTAATAGAAAAAAATAAAGTTTTTTATATTTTGAAAGGGTCGAAAATTTATATAGCATTTTTTGACAGTAGATTTGTGCAATTAGTACCACTTTAATAACTCTAGTTTAAATAGCATTAAATATGAGATTTGGACAAAAATACCACCGCTCATCTATCTTTTTCTCTTGTCAGTCGTTTTCTTTTTAATTCAGAAACCACCATTGATGGAGCTCCGAGCTCCATCAATGGAGTTGTCGCCGTCGACCAGTGAGTTGACGGACAAAACCATCGAAAAAACGTTCATCCAATGCCAATCGTTGAAACTGTAGTGTTTGTTTCAGTTTCGAGCTGTGCAGAGAAAGAAACGAAGCCAAACTCGAACCGTCATCGATCCTTCATCATCAGGTCTATGACGATCCATTACGAATCTGATGAAACCGATGGTACCAACAAACTCGGCGTCGTCCGATCTTTCAGATCCGACTATTTCCGGAGTCGATGGGCACCGTCGTCGGCTCGTCGCTTTCACCATTGATGGAGGTCGAACAGACCTCCATCGCGATGAAGAAGAAGACGTAAAATGAATTAAGTCTCGAAAAAAGCATGAATAAGTCTCGAAAACACATGAATAAGTCTCTAAAACGCATGAATAAGTCTTGGGTATTCATAAATAAGTCTCGGGTATTCATAAATAAGTCTCAAAATGGAACAAATACGTATTCATAAATTAAGTCTGAATAAGAGTAATAAGTCTAAGGTATTCATAAATTAAGTCTCAAATAAGTGCAGTAAGTCTCGGGTATTCATAAATAAGTCTCGAATAAGTACAATAAGTTCCGAGTATTCATAAATAAGTCTCGAAATAAAAATAGAAAAACTCAACACAGCTACTGTTCATCTTCTCCGATTCGACAAACCCAAACTCAAACCCACAAATTCAAGATTCAAACAAACCCCATTCAGATTCAACAAACTCACCATCCACATCAAAATCAACAAATTCACAATAAAAACTAAATTGAAAACTCAAAATCAACCAAAACAAAATTAATATCTCATAATCAACAAAATCAAATTTAAAATAAAACATCAAAAGACTTTTTTTTTTCCAGAAATATTGTCTTCAAGTAGGGGGCTAAGAGAATGGGAAGAAAGAGGGAGGGAGGGTGGGTGAGAGAGGGAGGTGGGCTGAGAGAATATGAAGAAAGAGAAAATAAAAAAAAAAGATAAAAACAAGTAGGGGCATTTTAGTCTCATCACTTACTTTGGTGCTAATAAAACATGAGTTATTAAAGTGGTGTTAGTTATACAAATCAAAATTGAAAAAATGCTATATACCCCTATTCCCTCTATTTTGAAATTAGAATAAAGAAAGAAGATAGAGAGCAACTCATCAATTTGACATTAAAAATATATTCAAGTTGAACTTTGCATGTTAAATTTCGATTAATATAGATGCAGTAACATATGAATTGGTGGTGACTCAATGTGATTGCCCTATCGAATGCAGAATTTTATACGTTTTTTTTTTCCCTGTATATAGAGTAACTTTGAATAACTTTATAATGTTGCACAAAATCGAGTCTCCAAAAAATGTACAGGATCCTGTGCTTGATGAGTCCTCTGAGCATATATTTCTTAGCCTGAAAACTCTCTTCAAACAAATAACCATTCAGGCAGGTCTATTAGTGCGCATGTTAGACTTGGCGACTATTTTGTGTTTATTTTGTGTTGACCAACAACACTTAAAAGATAATACATTGTATTAAATATAGTAAAAATGGAAGAAAAAAAAATCTCAACCATTAATATTACCATATCTACGGAGTACCAAGGTCAGCTAGACAGCGTTAAGACTCCGGCCTCAGAGGACATTTTTGAATTGAGACCGAAGTGGATAATTATTAATGGGAGGAATTCTTGATTTGAACAGTTGAAAGGAAAATTTTTGTGAAGGGTAACGAACTGGTCAGATTCAGCAAATGAACTGGCATATCAAGTCAACATTTTCAAACATATGACTTTTTCTATTTATTATATTTTGGTTACTATAAATACTAACCACCCATCATTTCTCTTTCAATATCAAAACCTTCAAAAACACACAAAATAAAAATCACAACTTATTATAAACAGTGATACTTAAACACCATTCATGGCTTCCTTACAAGCTTCAAATCTCATGTTCTCTTCTTCATGTTGTTGTTCTTCGCGACGTAGAGTTATTACTGGTGCTATTTCGGTACCAAAACTTCCCAAAATCGACTTATTTACTCCAAAAATAACCCTGAGTAGAGAATTATTCGGATCGAAGAATTCAATCCCGATTGAAAAGACTATTGTTCCTACCACCACAATTCATCACCAACATGATCGCAACGAAGAACACAAGATGACGACACAACGATTTTACGCGATCTTGGAGGCTGTTTGTGATCGGGTGGAGATGCATAACAATATCGGAGAGCAGCGCAACAACTGGAACACGCTTCTCTTGAACTCTATCAACATGATCACTCTCACCGCAGCTACCATGTCTGGCTTCGCAGCCACTGGCGGGGAAGATGCTTCTCTTCTGGCTTTAAAGTTGTCTTCTGCTTTGTTGTTCTCCGCGGCTACGGGGATGATGGTGATGGTAAACAAGATCCAGCCTTCGCAACTTGCTGAAGAGCAACGAAATGCAGTGAGACTGTTCAAGCAGTTGCAGAGAGAAATCGAAACTGTAATTGCTCTTAGGGTTCCATGTAAAGAAGATGTTGAGGAAGCAATCGAGAAAGTTTTGGCGCTTGATAAAGCATACCCACTTCCATTGTTGGGCGGCAAAATGATCGAAAAGTTTCCAAAATCGTTCGAGCCTGCTGTCTGCTGGCCATCGAGACAACACTTTCAAAGAAAAAACAATAACAAAAATGGCGAAACTACAAAGCAGGGTAATGGATGGAATTTTGAGATGGAAATGGAAATGAGAGAGATTGTTAAAGTCTTGAAAGCTAAAGACACAGAAGATTATGAGAGATTAGGCAACTTGGTGTTGAAGATTAACAAGTTTCTAGCAATTTCAGGCCCATTACTCACCGGCATTGCTGCCGTTGGCTCGTTAACAGGGTCTCCTACATTGGCGGCGGCTGCCGGAGCATTGGCCACCGTGGTTAACAGTTTTGAGCATGGTGGGCAAGTGGGTATGGTGTTGGAGATGTACAGAAACTGTGGTGGTTTCTTTAAACAATTGGAGGAATCCATTGAATCAACACTTGGTGAAAGTGAAGTGGAGAAGAGAGAAAATGGAGAAATGTTTGAAATGAAAATGGCTTTGAAGTTGGGGAGAAGCCTGTCAGAACTCAGAAATCTTGCCAGAAAATCAAGCTATTCTTTCATTGAAGGAACTCAAAATGAAGAATTTGCAAGCAAACTTTTCTGAAATTAATTAGCCTTTAGTTCGTATATAATCATTCTTTCATTCTTGTTAGATTCTTTCGGAAACAGATTTTTAATTTTAGAGAATCATGTAATATATAGACAGAAGATGTAAATCTCATTTTTTTTTATTTACAGATTATATAAATTTAAATATAAGTTAAATTGAATTTCATTTCGTAATAAATTGAACGAAAAAACAGAAAAGTAGCTAACAGGTCTATGTTATTGTTGGTTAGGGGCCATTAAACAATTTCAAAAACATAAGGTTGGAAATTGTTGACGTCTGTGTTTCTCGATGGTCGAAAAAGTCAATAACGCATGATTTGATTTTGACCTGCAAAAAGAGAAAAAAAAAAAGAATGCAACACGACACAATTGTGATTCAAATATACGTGGTAAAACTCCGGTGGTAGGAGAAACATCCACGGGTGGCTGTATGTACAACCAAGTTAAATCCAATAATGAATATTGAGTTACAACTCTCGATCTCTCTCGTCTCTCTTTTATAGTAGTTTTTTCTATGGTCTTTCAAAATGGCTTATTGTTGTTGTAGCCCATCTTCTTTCAAGCCCAATCCAAGCCCGATGATAAGATGGGTTGAAGCCATCAGAGCCCAAGACCAATTATGCTCCCAACTTGGCCCGCAACTTACTCGATACGGGGTCGTTTTGTGCCTTATAAGTATTCCGTTGTTGAGTCACGATTTTCTGCTGACTTGGAAGCGCCTAATTGGTGATCTATGTGTGAGCTGTACATTATCTGATAATGGGTATAAAAACGAAGCGGTGGAGAGAGAAAACACAATTCTGATTTCTAGGGTTTTCGTTTGTTTTTTCACTGAAACCTTTCTCTCTCTGTTATTCTTTGTGTTCTTGGTGTTCATCTTGTATTTGAGGCTTCTCTGTAGTGAATCTCGATGAGAGGTGGAAGGATAAAAGAGAGAGTAGATTATTGTGCATCTACTGATACTATTTTTGCCTCATTCTGAGTTGTTATCTCAGTTTGAGTATGTTGTAATTAGGTCAGTTGGTAGAGTATTTTGTAGATCTAGTTCTGGGCTCCTTTTGAGGGCATTCTTGTGTAGTTTCTAAGTTGTGAAGGCTGTAAGAATATTATATATAGTGATAGGGTCTCTCCAAATAGGCTCAACGTGGATGTAGGCCCAATTTTGGCCGAACCACGATAATTCTTGTGTGTCTGTTTTTCTTACTACTCTTATATGTGTTTGATTGATTTCATGTTTCTCTGTTTTGTTTTCGTATTCTTGAATCAATTAATCTTGATTGATAATAGTTAGGGTTCAGTACTTTGTCTGTCATTCGTTTGAAGTGTTTGTGACAGGTTATCTTCAGTTGGGATCTTGAGTCAACCAAGATTCCAACAGTGGTATCAGAGCTTGAAGACTGAACCAACGGCAAAAAACGAGGAACAGTTTCCTCCGGTGGCAGAGCCTTCGAACTCAGAAGACTCGGCTGGAGAAGAGGACTTTAGCAGTGAATCTGCTAGCAGTGCTTCTGAGGTAAAAGTCCCTGATTTTAATAATTTTGGAAATTTTAATTTTACTAGTATGAGCATGAAATTTGAAATAGATAAGTTTGATGGCACTGGGGATTTCGGGATTTGGAGAAGAAAGGTGAAAGCCATTCTCTCCCAACAGAAAATCCTCAAAGCCATTGAAGGTCCTGATAAATTGTCTGAATCATTAACTAAAGAACAGAAAGATGACATGTTAGAAATGGCCTTAGGAACAATAATTCTGAATTTTTCTGATAATGTTCTTAGGGAAGTTAATGATGAATCTACAGCCTGTAACATGCGGAAGAAATTAGAAAGCCTATATCTCACTAAGTCTTTAACTAATAAAATCTATCTTAAGGAAATACTTTTTAGTTTTAAAATGGACCCAAGCAAGAATCTTGGTCAGAATCTTGGTCAGAATCTTGATGAATTCAAGAAAATGACTATAGAACTTGCTAATACTGGGGATGATGAAAAACTTAGTGATGAAAATGAAGCTATAATTTTACTTAATTATCTTCCTGATTCCTTTAAAGATGTATAGGCTGCTATTAAATATGGTAGGACTTCGTTATCTTTAGAAGAGTGTATCTCTGCTTTAAAATCTAAAAACCTAGAACTTAAGATTGAGAAAAATGATAGTGGTGAAAACTTATTTGTTAGGGTTAGATAGCCAGTAAGAAATGGGAATAATAATCATAACCCTAATAATAATAATAATAATAATAATAACAAAGACAATGGTAGAAGTAAAACTCCTAATCGAAATAGGTCTCAATCTAAGAACAGAAACAGTACTAGAAAATGTTACTACTGTGGTAAAGAATGTCATATTAGAAAATATTGTTATGAGCTTAAGAAAAAGAATCAAGATAAAACTCATAATGATGGTGATGCAGCTATTGCTTCTAAGTCTTTTGAGCCTAGTGAAGTATTAGCAGTAACAACTGAGCATATAGAGTCTGAATGGATTTTAGATTCAGGTTGTTCTTTTCATATGACACCTAGAAAGGATTGGCTTTCAGAATTCAAAGGACTTAGAGGTAATAGTGTGTTGATGGGTAATAATCAACAATGTCAAGTTGAAGGTATAGGGACTGTGGCTATTAGAATGTATGATGGAATGATTAGGGTCTTTAAGAATGTTAGATATGTTCCTAATCTTAAAAAAAACTTGATTTCTTTGGGTATATTAGATGAGGATGGCTACTGTTACAAGGTTGAAAAAGGGGTTATAAAAGTATCTAGGGGTTCTCTTATCATCTTGAAAGGTGATAAGAGAAATGGTCTATATGTCTTAAATGGTGAAACTGTCATTAATGATATTGCTAATGTAGCAACTAAAATTAATAAAATTGCATCCTTATGGCATAAGAGACTTGGTCATATGAGTGAGAGAGGTCTAAATGAATTAAGTAAACAAAATTTACTCAATGGGGATAAGATTAATAATCTGGAATTTTATGAAAACTGTGTCTTAGGAAAACAACATAGGCTGAGTTTTAGTACAGCTCAACATAACACAAAAGAGATCCTTCAATATGTACACTCAGATCTTTGGGGGTCCTCAAAGGTCCCAACTCATGGTGAAAATCAGTATTTTCTATCTTTGATAGATGATTTCACTAGAAAGATCTGGGTATACCTATTGAAGTCTAAAGATCAAGCTTTTGAGAGCTTTAAGGCTTTGAAATTCTTAGTTGAAAATCAGACTTCTAAGAAAGTCAAGGTACTAAGAACTGATAATGGCCTAGAGTTTTGTAAAGATGAATTTAATAAATTCTGTATTGATAATGCCATTGAAAGACATAGAACAGTTAGGTATACTCCCCAACAGAATGGTATAGCTAAGAGAATGAATAGAACTATCCTAGATAAGGTTATGTGTTTGCTAATAAGTTCTGGTTTGAGTAAACATTCTGGGGTAAGGCTGTTATGGCTGCCACTTACTTAATAAATAGATCTACATCTACTGTTATAGGTTTAAAAACACCAGAAGAAAAATGGACTGGTAGACCTCCTAGTCTAAAACATTTAAAGGTGTTTAGGTGTGTTGCATATGCTCATCAATCGGAAGGGAAATTAGAACCTAAGTCTCTAAGAGGTGTCTTCTTAGGTTATCCTTTAGGTGTTAAGGGTTATAGAATTTGGCTTAGGGACCAAAAGGGTTTTAAAGTTATCATAAGTAGAGATGTAGTGTTTGATGAAACTAGAATGCCTTGTAAGGACACTAACTACTCTACTGAAACTGATTTAAATTCCTCTAAGAATGATGAAAATAGAGTTCAGGTGGAACTTAGCAATTCTGATCTAGATAATGACTCAACCCCAACTGATCCCATTGAGGATCATGGGTCTGATCATTCAGACATAGATGATCAGGTTGAAGAATCACAGAAACATCAACAGGTATGTGAATCTCTAGCTGATTATGAACTTGTCAGGGATAGAGCTAAAAGGGTAATTAAGCCTAATAGTAAGTATGTCTATGCTGATATTATTTCATTTGCACTATATACTGGGCAAGAATTAGAATCAGCTGAACCTAGGACTTTTAAAGAGGCTGTTAGCTCTATAGATAGGCATAAATGGCTTAATGCAATGAAAGAAGATAGAATCTCTTGATAAAAATGAAACATGGTCCCTTGTAAAGAAACCTGAAAAACAGAAAATTGTTGATTGTAAATGGATCTTTAAGATAAAAGAAGGTTTATGGCAGAATGACCCACCTAGATATAAGGCTAGGTTAGTTGCTAAAGGCTTTACTCAAAGAGAAGGTATTGACTATAATGAGATTTTTTCACCTTTAGTTAAGTATAAAACTATCAGAATTATGATTGCCTTAGTTAGTTTCTATGATTTAGAACTTGAGCAACTAGATGTTAAAACAATATTCTTGCATAGAGATTTAGATGAAACTATTTTTACGTCTCAACCAAAGGGTTTTGAGTCTAAAAATAAACCTTCTCATGTTTGTTTTCTAAAGAAATCTCTTTATGGGCTAAAACAAGCCCCTAGACAATGGTATAAGAAATTTGACAATTTTATTACTAGCTTAGGTTTTAATAAGAGTAAATTTGATACATGTTTTTATTTCACTAGTGAAAATGTTTTAAGTTCAATTTACTTGCTTTTATATGTTGATGACATGTTAATTGCTAGTAAGAGTATATCTAGGATTAAAGGTCTAAAAGAAAAATTGAAAACAAAATTTGACATGAAGGATTTAGGAAATGCTAAAAGGATTTTAGGAATAGAAATTGTTAGAACTAGAAAAGAGTCAAGGTTGTGTCTTAAACATGAAAGTTACTTGTTAAAGCTATGAGATAGGTTTTCTATGAAGAATTGTAAACCTGTCAATATACCTCTTTTTTCTAGTTTTCAGCTGTCCACTGCTTTATCTCCTAAATCTATTGAAGAAAAAAGATTTATGGAATCCATACATTATTCTAGTGTTGTTGGATCTGTTATGTATGCAATGATTAGTACTAGATCAGATTTAGCACAATCTATTAGTGTATTATCTAGGTTTGTGGCCAATCCTGGTAAGGGTCATTGGAATGCCATGAAGTGGTTATTAAGAAACATTAGTACAATTACCTCTGTAGGGTTAGTTTATGATTGTGCAAATTCTATTATAGACTTAATAAGGTATGTTGATTCAGATTATGTTGGTGATAGAGATAAGAGAAGATCAACATCTTCATATTTCTTTACTTTTGTTGGTTGCTGTGTGAGTTGGAAAAGTCAGTTACAATCAGTAATGACTTTGTTCACTACTGAAGCTGAATATATTGTTGTAACTGAGGCTATAAAAGAAGTTATTTGGCTTCAAGGTATTCTAGGAGAAATAAATGTTTTTAGTGGTAAAACTGTAATTTTCACGGATAGTCAAAGTGCTTTACATTTATGTAAAAATCCCGTTTTTCATGAAAGAACTAAACATATAGAAGTAAAATACCATTTTATTAGAGATAAAATATCTGAAGGTATTGTTTAGGTGGAAAAAATATCCACTGAAAAAAATCCAACAGATATGGGGACTAAAGTGGTTTCCTATAGCAAGTTCAAGCATTGCTTGAATTTGCTGAAATTAGGTGATTATGGTTGATTTGTTTGCTTTTTGTTTTTTGAGTCAGGTTTGCTTTGGAAGAGGACTCTGTTGCTATATATAATGGACTCTGTAGTTTTATTTTGTTTGCTGTAAAGATGGACTAGGTGGAATTTGTTGTTGTAGCCCATCTTCTTTCAAGCCCAATCCAAGCCCAATGATAAGATGGGTTGAAGCCATCAGAGCCCAAGACCAATTATGCTCCCAACTTGGCCCGCAACTTACTCGATACGGGGTCGTTTTGTGCCTTATAAGTATTCCGTTGTTGAGTCACGATTTTCTGCTGACTTGGAAGCGCCTAATTGGTGATCTATGTGTGAGCTGTACATTATCTGATAATGGGTATAAAAACGAAGCGGTGGAGAGAGAAAACACAATTCTGATTTCTAGGGTTTTCGTTTGTTTTTTCACTGAAACCTTTCTCTCTCTGTTATTCTTTGTGTTCTTGGTGTTCATCTTGTATTTGAGGCTTCTCTGTAGTGAATCTCGATGAGAGGTGGAAGGATAAAAGAGAGAGTAGATTATTGTGCATCTACTGATACTATTTTTGCCTCATTCTGAGTTGTTATCTCAGTTTGAGTATGTTGTAATTAGGTCAGTTGGTAGAGTATTTTGTAGATTTAGTTCTGGGCTCCTTTTGAGGGCATTCTTGTGTAGTTTCTAAGTTGTGAAGGCTGTAAGAATATTATATATAGTGATAGGGTCTCTCCAAATAGGCTCAACGTGGATGTAGGCCCAATTTTGGCCGAACCACGATAATTCTTGTGTGTCTGTTTTTCTTACTACTCTTATATGTGTTTGATTGATTTCATGTTTCTCTGTTTTGTTTTCGTATTCTTGAATCAATTAATCTTGATTGATAATAGTTAGGGTTCAGTACTTTGTCTGTCATTCGTTTGAAGTGTTTGTGACAGGTTATCTTCAGTTGGGATCTTGAGTCGACCAAGATTCCAGCACTTATAGATCTATATATACATATCTTGCTAGGGTTTCATTCTTTGGTGTGCAAGCCGAAGATTATGGAATAGGATCTGTTTCCTATTTAGGCTCATCTACTTAATGAGGATCATGCGTTTTTCGAGGAGACCATATTTGTTTTCTTTCGAATCTCTTTTCTTATGGTTGCGTGTCTAAGATATTTTGTGGCATTGTCTGCCTTGCACTGATAAGACTTGGATACTCGGGCTTTCCATGTCGTCCCAAGTAAAGATGGGTAGGTGGAATATTTCTATTCGGCCATACTCGAGCTCTTATGTATGGGTGATGTCACCAATGGCGCTTATCCGGACGCCAGCCTGGATGCTTACATGGCAACCTTCTTTGGAGGCTGTCTTATTCGTCAAGATTTTATAGTGACGTGTATATTTGACAGGATATATATAACAGAAATGAAGTTATAACTTTTCTATAAGTGGGTTATAATCCAAATTGAAAAGAGTTTAATCCAAAAATTAACCAAAAATAACAAAACTTAGGCAAATGTGGATTATTGCTGGTTTTAATCGGTTAAACGATTTCAAAAAGCTATGATGTTATATAAAGGGTGGAGATGGAGTTTGAAAAATACTATACACAGTTTATAAGTTAAATCGAAGTTTGTTTCGTCCTAAATTCAATAAAAAAGCAGAAAACTTACATGTTTGAGCTATTATCGTTTAGTTTCGGTTAGCATCATTTAAAGGTGGTTAAATGATTTCAAAAACCTAAAAAGTTATATAAGAACATCTCCAATGCAATGTTATTTGAGTGTGCTAATGTTATAATTTAGTATAAAGGTAAAAAAAAATCCTTCAATACAATGACAAATGTTGTATCAAATTTGATATATAATATTTTTTGTGTCAAATTTTTCAAATTTGACACAACAATAAATGTTACTTTTTTAATTATAGAAATACCATTGTATAATTACATTAAATGCGTTAATTGCTGAATTTTATAATTTTAAACAATAAAAATATTATATAAATTGAATGTATTAATTATATTTGTTGATTTATATAATTTTAAATAATAAAAAAATGAAAATAATATTTCAAAAGGAATTATGCATTGGCGTACAATGCTAAAATGATGTGCCAAATATAGTATTTTACTATTTTTTGTACTAAATTTAGTATTGACATTAACAAATGTATTAGGTGGAAATTGTGAGAAATGTCACTTTTTTTTTGGTGAGTTGCAGTGATGTCACCGTTATAATAAGATAAGTTTAAAAGGCACATATTATGGTGAACTACCGAAATTGCCCTTAAATAATCGATTCTTTATTCTTTAAAAGCCTCTCTCGTCCAAAAACGTTGTCTGAAAATCAATCAAAAAACTCCGGGCATCTCTTCAAAAAACTCCGGGCATCTCTTCAAAAAACGAGCTTCATTCCAGATATTGTAAAAGAATGTAAACTAATATTTCTGATCTTCATTTTCATTTTTTCATGTATTTCTGTGTGGTATAACAATGTATGAACATTTATGAACATGTTGTCTTAATTTTTTTTGTTTATGTCTGGGAGTTGTAAACTTTTTAAAAATAATGAATGAACATGTATGCATTTTCTTTGTATATATATTTGGCCGAGTTGATTTAAAGTGGTGCAAACAAGTTTAAAATCTTGGGCATAAAAGTTGGAAAGCATTTTTAAAAAGCTCGAAACATTTGAAAAAACGTTCGATCCAAAAAATAAATACTCGATCCTTAACAAAAAAAGCTCGATCCCTCACAAAAAAAAGCTCGATTTCTCACAAAAAAACTCGATCTCTAAAATAAAAATCTCGAGCCATATTTGAAAAAAACTCGAGCCATATGAAAAAAAGCTCGATGATGAACAAAAAGAGCTCGATCCCGTTCAAAAAAGCTCGATCATGTACAAAAACGGCTCGATCAGTAAAAAAAATTCGATCTCTTACACTTTTTATTTTTGTTTAATTCTTTTTAATTGTAATTTAATATTAAATATTATTTTCTTAATAATGAATTTTGATGATGAATTTGACAGGACAATGGATAGAGTGAGAATAGTCATATCTTACAACAGTCGATGGGATCAATTACCTGATAGAAATCAGAGGTATTTAGGTTCCTATATCCAAGGTTTGTATGTGTCAAAGAATTTGAGTTACGACGAACTGGTGTCCATCGTGCAAACCATTGTGAAGTTTGATGAGAACAAATACAATGTTGATCTACAGTTTATATCAATTGTTTTTGGGACTACATGTCGTACATTTATAAGAAACAATGATGATGTTCAGTTTATGCTAGGGGAAGATAGAGTGATCCCTTAAGTATGTGTTAGTCTAATCGAGAGGCCAGCATGAGGTGTCATTGGTGAAGATATCCCTCATCGTGATAACACCCAACAATTTCGATCATCAGGCGAAAGCAACCAGTTGTTAACAGAAAGAAGTGGGACTGATGGTCGGGAAAACATGTGTTGTCCCACCGGAATTAGCCGCCCATGATAATGTACCGGGACCTTAATTCGACGATGTATTTGGTTGTCAAATTGAGATGAATGGTAGGCAGTACAACCACCAATACAATGAGATCTACAATGACATCAACAATGAGCAGAATACAACACCAAATGTTGGGCTGATTCATGAGGTGGATAATGAGGGCAATTTCAATTCTGTAGAGAATGTAGAGGACGATGAGGATGATGAAGAACCTGTCCAAATAGAAAAACGTGTAAGACATGTACACAGATTTAGTTCCAATGCACAAGATATAGTCGGGACCTCCGAGGTCTGGGCTAATGTAACTCCAGATGATTCTGATAATGCCACAACATGGGTTATTCCAGGAGCAGAATCATACTCATTTGGTATGGGTGAAAGCAGAAACTTGGTTGAAGATGAACCTACAAGCATGATATATAAAGGGCAATTTTTTCTAACGAAAAAGGATTTGAAGAGACTAGTAGGCCATTTTGCAATACGGCAGAACTTCGAGTGGAAGGTGAAAAGGTCCAATAAGACAACATTACATCTAGTTTGTTTGATGGAAAATTGTACGTGGAAGTTAAGAGCGGTGAGGATAGATGAAGGGACATACTTTCAAGTATGAAGTTTTGTCAACAAACACACTTATCCGTTAGAGGAAATTTATCGCCGCCACTGACAAGCTAGTGCAGTCATAATTGGAGAAGTTATTACACCTAGACTTCAACAACAAGATGGTCGACTAATGCGTCCGAATGATATAATCGTCGACATGAAATCAATGTATAGAATCCAAATCATGTATAGTAAGGCATACGCTGCCCTCGATTATGCGTTGTCACTGACATATGGAACGCATGAGGAAACCTTCCAACTGCTTCCATCATTTGGTTACTTTTTGGAATAAAAAAATCCCGACACAATCACTGACTTACAGTGAGACAAAGAAGGTAAACTTTTGGCACAATCACTGACTTACAGTGCGACGAAGATGGTAACTTTTTATACTTTTTCATGTTGATTGGTGCCTCACTTAGAGGATTTCGGACGTGTATGCATCCAGTAATTATCGTTGATGGTACCCATTTGAAGGGACGATTCCTGGGGTACAATGTTTGTTGCAACAGCACAAGATGGGAACGAACAGGTGTATCTAATTGCTTTTGGGTACGGCGAATCAGAAAACAACTTTTCATGGGAATGGTTTTTAGATTGCTTGAAGGGAGCTGGTTTTCATTTTCGATAGACATGCAAGCATTGAAGCAGAGATTTCTAAAGTGTTCCCTTATGCCACCCATACCATATGTTGCTGGCATTTTACTGAAAATATTAAGAAGCGATTTCATAAGAAGGATGTTGCTACAATAATAGACAAAGCATCCCGCGCGTACACTGAGTTTGAATATAACTAGCATATGTAAGAGTTAAGAAACTTACACCAGAATACATATGATTATGTAATTGATACCAGTCCACACAAGTGTTCCCGTGTACATTGCCCTGAATAAAGGCACAGGGTGATGACAACAAATGCTGCAGAATGCATAAACTCATGCCTAAAATTTGCACGACAATTGCCTATGTTGACTCTGGCTGAGTTCATTAGGAATATACTACAACAGTGTTTCACGATCGCTATAGAGCTGGAAAAACCATGCGTCATCAGTTGACTGATGCAGCACATCATGTGCTCTTAAAATGTATGGAGAAGTGTGGTTTTATGACCGTAAATCCAGTAGACTGGAATATTTTCTCAGTTAAGCGGTCTGGAAAACAGTGGACTGTTGACTTAGCCCGGAAGACTTGTACATGCAACAAATTTCAAATGGATCATTTTCCATGTGCTCACGCTCTTGCGGCCGCATGGTACATTACTTACAAGTTTTACTGTGAGGTGATGATTACTGAAAAGTGAAGCTCATCGTTTTCAATGTTTTTTACAGGGAGCGAAACTTGGATTTAACAACTTTGTGTTCGGACTACTAAAAGAGACAGACACTTATTGACGCGCACTCGGTTCCTATTATACCGGTGGGAGATCCTTCCACTTGAGTTGTGCCATCTGACATTGCTCAGAGGGTGATTTTGAATCCAATCTCCAAGAGACAAGCAAGACGCCCGAGAGCGGGTCACCATGTCTCGTTTTCAGAAAGGACAGCTACACAATCGTGTAGAAGATGTGGACAACCAGGACATAATTTTAGGAGATGTTCTAATCCACCTATGATTAATTAAGGTCGAAGCAGAGGTGTTCTCGATGAATACCACCATAAGTGTAGCATTTGTCATTCAATTGGACACAACAAACAGACGTGCTCTAACATTGACTCTAATAGGGAATGAATGAAAACGTTTTGCTCACATTGTACACAGTTGGAATTGTATCAGATTGTAATGATTTGGAATTGCAATAATAACTTATTAATGAATTAATTAATATTAATGAATGAATTACAATGTCTTTGTACATAAAAAATGGTAGGAAATATACAACCAATCACTAGGCGGGTCTGGAGTTACAAAAAATCTCCACAGTCATTTTCTCCTGAATGATCCCCATGTCATCCTCTGACCAATCAAAAGGGCTTCGACCCGCCAGTAAGTACTAGATAAGTTTCAAAGTATGGGGACCATAGTTACCTCTGCAATTGGATCCATTAAAAACCGTTACAAATCGTTTTTAAATAATATCTAAGCACATGAATAAAATAGAATGTCTTACGATTTTTTTATTGGGGGACTGTAGAAGTGGGGACCACGCTGACCAAGAAGGGCTTATTTTCCTTAGGAAACGGCCAACGACCACCTCGTCGTGCAGTGTGGAACCCCGCGTCATTCAACATGGACGGTAAAAACCACCGTAATTGCAAGACCTGCTGCTTCCTGATATAATGAGGGACTTCCTGTCTCCAGGGGTCAAATATCTCAATCTTCTCGAGAATAAGGTCCACGGTCACCACCAGCCAATGTTGACCCCCAACGTTACATGGAATCAAGACCTGTAATAGTATGCATAAGGTGTTAGGTCAGAATATACGAATAGTTTATATTTTAAATCATTTCCATCGTCTAACATTTACCAGGTCAACCTCGTGCCATGGGCGGTTTCCACTCGTGATTGCTCCACGGACCATCTGACGGTCCTTTTCCAACCATCGGGACTGTAACACATTCTAACTTGCCGTGGTCACAACCCCGTGTGAATCACGAGGCATCATCCTCTCCCATTGTAACAACATAAGTGGTTGTACATACAATCATTGACAATATCATATTAATAATACAAAACCATAAAATGCGATTAGATTCCAATAATTTATAACTACTTACATAAAATTGTGTATCCAATACGTTGATCCCTTGGTTGTACACAGTGGGGAATCCTCGCTGACGATTGCGAAGAATATGGAGGTATGCGTCCATATGCTGACAGACAATATAACTAATGAATTGTTAACAAGACAACAATACTTACACAAACGTTAATATGAAAATCACGTAAGTACGTACCGTGTCCTCCAAGTCCATGAAGTTGGACTGCATATGGATGAACCATCCGGCGTCCACTGGTGCCAGCACGTCCACATCACGTATGTTTAATGATTGAATTAACTTTAGGTAAATTTGAATAAACATTAAATATACAACCATTTTTATTAGATGAATTTGGACTCACAGTTCCCCGTTGATGTTCCTCTTGAAGGCTTTGTATGCCTCAAACTGGTCAACGTCCACAAGTCAAATATGTGTTCCACGGACTCGGGCCGTGTCCTCAACCTCTTCGGGCGGTATGGATCTGTGTAAGGGATCATCAACTGCCATCCGCGCTTAACTATACGCTTCGTGTGCGGTACTTCAGCCTCCGATGAGCTCTGGAGCTCGGTCGATGTGCTGGGCGCTGGAGGGGACCGCTGAGGCTGAATCGATGTGATGGACGATGGAGGGGACCGCAGACCTTGGGTCGTCATACTATCCGGGGGAGGGGACAGTTGAGCCTGGGTCGAAATGCTGGGTGAGGGAGGGGAGGGGGTCGACGGGAGGGGACCATTGTGGCTGAATCGATGTACTGGGTGGGGGGACCGTTGAGCCTGGATGGACCCAGATAAGACAGCTGGAAGGTCTGATCGGAATGTTGTACTTGTAGCAAGCCTACTATCGCAGGTATGCAACTGAGGTTGCCTCTCCATACCTACCCCTCTGGTAGGCGGGTCCTGACTACGTCCACCTGTCCTGACTACGTCCACCTGTCCTGTCTGTCCCCCCCCCCCCCCGTATACATATCAGTCCAGTCTCTGGGACTAAAGTCTGGATCATGAGGTATGGGTCATCCTGGTGTGTATGCATGGTCGACCCCTGAAGCCCCTGGATCATATCCAGTAACACTCGGTGTTGTTGCTGACGATCCTCATCACTCTTCCGGATCATATCCACCAACTCCAAGTGTTGACCCTGTCGATCCTCCTCACTATTCAGGAGGGCTTCACGCACATCATTCAACAGATTTGCCCACGGAGCCTGAAATCATGTCTACATTGTTAGTACAAAACTATAAACACATGTTAATAAAAAACACTAAACTTTGTTTTCAACTTACCTCTCCATCATGTCCCTATAGATGTACCATGTCCAGGGGTGGTAAACCGAACCCGCCTATGCCTATGCCTATGCCTTTCTCGTTGAGGGCCTGTCTCATATCCCTCACTGTCACTGGGCCTTAAACCCCCAGCAGCGGGCTCAGATCCCTCACTCACTGGTCCTGTCTGTCAAACCCCCACCCTCTTTACCACTGTTCCCACCAAATGTAGTTTGATCAGGGACCGGAGGCGGCATATCAACCATGTCCTCCTCTAATACAGGTTCCCCCCCCCCCCCCCCCCCCCCCCCTCTTTTAGCCTGGTATAGTACGATGTCTGTCTCTCAGCTAGTGTGGGCATCAGTTCCTTCCTCGCAAACATCTGAAATATTAGTTAGAACAATGTAATTGTATAAATACTAACTAATATAAATATTAACAAATTAAATACATACCCTGGCTTTGAAAATCTTTGACAGCTTCTTCCCTCTCGGTTGTTTGGTCAACTCCCACTTCAAAATACGGGGAGTCAGATCTGTAACCCTCCGGGCACCGAACTCTTTGCCTAAATCAACGATCACCTCGAAAGCAAATATCTGCATCAAAGATAAGTACGATAACTAACCATTACATTGAGGACAACACCAATAAAGTACAACTTGTAATTCGAAGTTCTTACCTATAGGGCATGAGATAGACCGTATATGTTGTAGGTCTCCACCGTGTGTACGTCAACGCCCTTTTACTGCTGGAGTCCCTCAAACCCGTCTCGTTGCCCGTCAAGCGCATGCTTGAATGAGTAAATAGAATGTCTGTACACACGGGAACCCCACGGGAACACGTCGAACATATCGAGATCCTCAACTAGCCGAAACTGCCTAACTGGAATCTTGAATCTCTCATCCACCCCCATCAGTATCCAGTTCAGCATATATATGAGGCAGAGCTTGACAACATCATACGCCTCTCCAAACTCTGCGACGGTGACAATACCCCTTATCTCCTCCAATGAGACCTCATCGGCTCTAGGAAAGTACCGCTGATGTATGTCATTCTCCACTGCTGCATACTTGGTCATGTTTGGTACAACTCCAAACCGTAATTCGGTGATCAGGAAAAATTCCACCTTCGAAAACCTCACCGATTGGTTCCCTAACATGAACTGCATCTCATCTGTTGGGCCGTTATGATGCAGCTCCCTCAAAAGCAACTGATGGATAATACCACCCGAAAACTTCATCTCCCGATGCATCACCAGGAAATGCCCGAAACATGACACCATGAACCGACGCCGATCTTCATCTGCAAATTCTGCAGGGACCCGGTTCAGCGCGTCGTCTATATGGCCAAGGGCATCAAAATGGTTGTGTCGAGTCAATTTGCCCCTCGTACCAGTCTCCTTCTGGAGTTTTAAGCAAATCCCTCAATCTATTTCTCATCTGCAATGTAATAGAAATACAACATCATTAAACAGAAAAAATATCGTAACCAAAATTATAAGTCTCGATTCAATAAAAAAATAGTTCGGTCCTAAAAAAAATATGTTCGATCCCAGGAGAAAAAAGCTCGACCCTTTTAAAAAAAATCTGGATCCTATGACAAAAATGCTCAATCTCATAACAAAAAAGCTCGGTCCAATTATAAAAAAGCTCAGTCCTATAAGAAATAAGCTCGATCCAAGGACAAAAAAACTCGACCCTTTTAAAAAAACTCGATTCTATGAAAAAATGCTCGATCCCATAACAAAATAGCTCGATCCTATGTAAAAAAAGCTCGATCTCATGATGAAAAAGCTCGATCCAATGTAAAAAAAAACTTGATCCCTTTCAAAAAGACTCGATCCTATTTAAAAAACGTTCGAATCCTTATAAAAAAAGCTCGACCCACCAAAACCTAATTTTCACGAAAATAAAGCTCGACTCATATACAAAAAAGCTCGACCCTTTAGAAAAAAGCTCGATCCTATATAAGAAAAGCTCGATCTTATTTAAAAAAAGCTCAATGTCATGATGAAAAAGCTCGATCCAATGAAAAAAAAACTCGACCCTTCTCAAAAAAGCTCGATCCCTTTCAAAAAAGCTCGATCCCTTTCAAAAAAAGTCGATCCAATTCAAAAAAAGCTCAAAACCTTACAAAAAAAGCTCGACTTACCAAAACCTAATTTTCACGAAAATAAAAGCTCGACTCAACAACAAATAAGCTTGATTCTCTTGCAAAAAATCTCGATAACCCAGATTTCATCTTCCTCAACAGATATTCAACCAAATTACAAACCCTAATCTAAACCACAATCATTCTCAGATCTCTATTTTAACCGGTTTCTACAATTTCTATCAACAAAACTCAATTCTAACATGTAATGCAAGTTAACAACAACAAAAATGAGGGAAAAAAAACTAATCTTACCTTTGTCAATCGCAGATGTTCTCGTGTAATCTCGTTCTGGTCACTTCACCGTCGATTAGTTTCCCGTCGGTTTGACTGTTGCTTTTCTCTGACTTAGAAAACGATAAAATCCTCACTGTTTTAATATTTCGGGGTATTTTCGTTTGAACACGTTAAATGATGCATTTTAAACATACATTAGTAAAGTAGTGATATTTGCACAACACCCCCCTCTCAAATAGTGCCAATAATTTTTTGACCCCTATGTATTAGAGATTGTCTAAGAACATCTCCAATGTAATGCTATTTGAGTGTACTAATTCTATAAGCATAAAGTGAAAAAAAAATATGTTCCAATACAATGCCAAATGTTGTGCTAAATTTGGCACAAACATGTGCCAAATTTAGCACAAAGAATAGCATATCCCAAATTTGGTACAACAATAAATGTTGTTTTTTTTATTACAAAAATACCATTGTATAACTATGTTGAGTGCAATAATTGCAGAGTTTTATAATTTTAAGTAATAAAAAATATTAAATAAATTGAATTCATTAATTATATTTATTGATTTCTATAATTTTAAATAATAAAAAAAATAAAAATAGCATTTCAAATAGAATTATATATTGGAGTACAATGTTAAAATGATATGTCAAATATAATATTTTATTACTTTTTATGTCAAATTTAACATTGACATTAACATATGTATTGTAGATGATCTAAGGTTGGAAATGGAGTTATAACTTTGCTTACAGCAAAGTTATAACTTTGCTATAAACAATTTATAATCCAAATTAAAGAGAGTTTCATCCAAAAATTGACAAAAATCAACCAAAAATCTGAAAACGCGTCTGATAGCATATACTGAAAGCTATATTTTGAAAATGAAAACGGAAAAAACGCGTCTGGTAGGTTAACCGGAAACTATCAAAAATTGAAATATCAATTTTGACATTTTGTTTAATATTATTACAACTATAAATAAATTGATTACATAATTAATCAATATAGTTTTTGTACTGTAATTTTTAAATTGAATAAAAGTAACACTTCAAAAACTAATTCAAAAAAATATATCAAAAAATGAATTAATCAAAACTAAACTCTTAAATTATAAATAAATAATTATAATATATATATTATTATATATTTATTTATTTTTTATATTATATTATATATATATATATATATTTGATATTATATATATATATATAATATTATATAATATATTATTGTATATAATAACATTATATACATACATACATACATATATATATATATATATATATATATATATATATAATTATAATGTATATATGAATGCTTTTAGTTCTAGACCGAAATAAATTATTCTGAATATATAAATATATAAGAGGGGCACTTTGGTCATTTGAAAATATTGTCCTGTCTTGTCATAACCATATCAACCGTATAACAGTACAATTAATAGTTTATAAAAAAATGATTTTTTTAGATTAAAAAGTGAAAAACAAAATGAAAAACAAAAACAAAAACAAAACCAAAAAACAAGTATTTTATGTTTTTCGAATCTTCCACTTTAATACTGGTTTTGTTTTTCATTTTTTTTTTTTGAAAATAAAATGAAAAACGGTTAACAAACGCGTTTTCAAAATCGTTTTTGAAAAATAAAAACGAAGACGAACTGAAAAATAACTGCAGGACGAGGCCTTAGGGTCTACTAGGTTGCAATCCCTTCGACTTCCCTTCTGTCGAGGTTGCTATTTAATGAAAACTCGGAACCCAAGGTGACAAGTAGGGATGACAATTTGACACGCACCCGCGGGCACCCTCCCGAACCCGACCCTGTAGGGTTGGATGTGGATGGTGAATTTACAACCCGTGGACCCGCGAACCCGTTTAATGAAAAATCCGACAGGTTCACCAGCGGGTGCGACCTTGTGGGTTGGAAAAATGAACCCGCGGGTTGGACTTGTGAACCCGCATAAATAAAATAGTAAAATACTTGTACATAAACATACATAGACATTTGAATTATTTTTTGTCGTGTTATTTTTATGGTTATCATTGTTTTGTAATGTATCAAATAGAGAATTAGAAATGGAAATTTAATTCAATTAAGTATCCAATAGGTGATTACATGTGGAAATTTATAAATGATAAATCGTGGGTTCACGGGTTGCGGGTTTGTGGGTATCTCGAGGGAGATGCATCCACCAGTGAACCCACATTGTTTCGCGGGTTCGCGGGTGAGGATATGGGTGCAGCCACAACTCACGGGTTCAAACCGGCCCGCAAACCTGCTTACCTACGCGGGTTCAAGGGCAGGTGTGGGTGAGGAAATTTTTTACTGGTGAGGGTTTGGATTTTATAAAACCCACCTGAACCCGACCCTCTGCCAAATACAAAATCCACCTTAACTCGACCCGCTGTCATCCCTAATGACAACATCAGGGTAGTGACATTTTTTGTCATTAATAATCACAAACAAAAATACAAAATCTTACACTTCAATTTTTCCAAGCGGAATGGGAGGTATCATTTAGTAGAAGTTTAATTTAATTAATTTCGAGACCATCAACCCATATATTAGATTAGAGGTTTGTCAAAATCAATTACTAACTACGGGGTTTGGATAATTATCTGCTTACATAACTTACGAAAAATATATTTACTTTCATAACATTATAGAAATCAGTATTTATGTGTGGTGGATGTTTAACCCTAACATGAACTTAGTAGGAGAGGTTTGAACGTTATAACCGAGTTTTTCATTTTTTTTATTTTTTATTTTATGTATAACCGAGAGTTGTGTTGATGCAGCCATTTTGACTTGATAAAGTTATGAAAAAGAAGTCCAGGTTGTACCAATAACATAAATAGACTCGACACATTACACATGACTAGCAGCCAGTCGGGTCACTTCCCAACTATGAACGTTTCCTATCATAGAAAATGTTTATAACCTAGTCAAATATTACACAAAACTTTATTCGTAAATTGTAATTCGATTATTATTTACTGTTACAAGTTATAACTATGAACTATAGCCCACCTAAATTCCTATGCTCCACATTTGCATTCTCAATCTAATAGATCACTTAACTTTAGTAAATAAGTAGGTGAAATTATATAATATATATATCAATAATTTAGTATCACTATCATTATATCTAAGTTGTATTAGATAATAATATAATATTTCACAATTTGATGTGTTTTATGATTCTATGCATAGACTGTTTCTTTGATGGGACCCTCATGCAATTTTTCCAAAACAAAAAAATGCAGCAAGAATAACTGTGACTAATGTTGGATACCGTTTGGTACTAAAATTGACCGATTGGAAGATATAATCGGTGTATAACCATATCTGAAAAATATTATCGGTGCATTATACATGTATCTTAAATATGACACACAAGACATTCGAATTAAATGCACGACACACGTCGTGTAAAGAAGAAAATCTTATATACACATGGTGCAATGCATCCTTCCAATAGGTATATACCATATGGTATAAAACACTAATCAAATGGGTTCTTCATACTATATGGCATGCAGCCATCGGTTAGGGTGCATTGCACCCGGTGTACACAATATTTTCTCCATGTAAAGAACATGCATGAAACAAATGTCATGCCAATTAAATGGTGTGTCATGCAAAGAACATGAATGAAATAAATGCGAAAATCTAGAAGAGAAGCTTAGAGAGTGAGAGCCGCTTTTTACATTCTAACAATCGGACGGAAATTTCAGAAACTTCAGACAAACGTACATTGAAGTACCTATTTTTTGTCCCAACATTGATGCTAGAGGAAGGGGTCCGAAATTCATACCTTCACGGAAAACGAATCAAACTCCAGAAAAGGTATCATCGACAACTTTCTATTTTTTTTAATTGATTTGATTAAGATTTCCGCGTTCCAACTACGGAAATAAACTACCTATGAAAGGAATCTTCGAAGAAACAAAATCCCTAAAAATTCTATGGAACCAAATTACCTCCGAAAGAAATTTCAGAGACAAAATCTCTAAAAGTTCTACGAAACCAAATTCCATTTGAAAGGAATCTTCGAAGGGATAAAGTTTCCAAAAGTTCTATGGAACCAAAAGAATATCTGAAGAGTTCTACGGAACCAAAAAGAATCTCTGAAGGGACAAAGTCTTCAAAAGTTCTACGACACCAAAGGAATATTCGAAGAGTTCTACGGAACTAAATGAATATTCGAAGAGTTCTATGGAACCAAAAAGGAATCTCTACAGAAACAAAATCCCTAAAAGTTATACGGAACCAAATTACCTTCGAAGGAATCTCCAAAGGAACAAAGTCCCTAAAAGTTCTACGGAACCAAATTAACTACCTCTAAGTAATAATCGAAACACCCAATTAAACACCGAGTCAAATTTACAGGATATAATATACAACCGGTTAAGTCCTCAACTCAATCAAGAAAAACTTCCAAAAGAACTTGAGGAACAATAATATATTATTGGTACTAAATTTTACCACATTTAGAAGACGTGATCGGTGTATAACCGCAAACGAAAAACGTTATCGGTAGATTACACATGTATCATAAATATGACACACATGTCAATCAAATTATATCCAGAAAATTCATACAGACGGACTCAGAAGTCTCATTTTTTGTTCTAACAGATACAAATAATATTATTATTCAAGTAGTGGAAATGGTGAGAAATATCACCTTTTTTTTATGAGTTGGGATGATGTCACCATATTAATAACTTATATTTAAAAGGCACCTATTATGGTGAACTACCAAAATTGCCCTTAAAAGTTGTATTTGTGCTTTTATCTTCGGTTTCAGAAAGATAAGTTTATTTTTCTCTCCAAAAAATAGTGTGTTTTTCAAATCTGCAAGTAACTAATTTTTATGATCTCACTAATGTTTTGTCATGCTTTTACGAGTGATTTAAGATGTATGCAACAAATGTATGAATATTTAGTTTCCAGAATGTGCACTAGGTTTATTTTCTTACTTTCCGAGAATATAGGTCGAGCTTGTAGGTGTGTTATAAAAGCTCGAGGTTTTGTAAAAGCTTGGGGTTTTAAACAAAAAAAGCTCAGATGGAGCTTATAAGAGTGGTCCAAGTTTTTATAATAGCTGCGAACTTTTAAAAGCTCGATCCGAGCTTTTATAAAATATGCGAGCTTTTATAAAAGATGCGAGCTTTTAAAAGCTCGATCTGAGCTGTTATAAAAGCTCCGAGCTGTTATATAAAAGCTCGGTCCGAGCTTTTATAACAGTTGCGAGCTTTTATATAACAGCTCTGAGCTTTTATATAACAGCTCTGAGCTTTTATAAAAGCTTGGGACTTATATAAAAAGCTCGGATCGAGCATTTATAAAAGCTCGATCCGATCTATATAAAAACTCGGTCTGAGCTCTTATACTATGCTTATCCGAGATGTTATTGTATTGGATCGAGATTTTATTTTTCTTTTCTGAGATTTTAGTGTATTGTCTCGAGCTTGTACTTTGATTATCCTATTATTTTTTGTTCCGAAGGAATTGTTTTAATTCCGACACTTGTTATTATTTTTTAAATTTTTTATAACATTCATTTGGTTTTTTAATTGTTATTTGAAATTGAATTTAGATATTGTTATTGTTAATAATGGTTTATGATTTTGATTTTGACAGGAGAATGAATCGGGTGAGAATAGTCATCTCTTATAACGGCCGATAGGAGCAGTTACCCAATGAAAGTCAGAGGTTTTTAGGTGATGATAATCAAGGAATGTATGTCTCAAAGAGTATGACTTACCAAGAGTTGGTGTCGATCGTGGAAACCGTTGTAAAGTATGATGTCGACAAATACAGTGTTGATCTACTGTGTATATCAATGGTTCCTAAGACTACATGTCGCACGTTTATAAGAAACGACAATGATGTTCAGTTTATGTTGGGGGAAGATAGGATGACCCTTCAAGCATGTGTCAGTCTAATTGAGAGGGAAACATGAGGTGTCATTGGTGAAGAAATCCCTCCTCGTGATAACACCCAACAATTTCGATCTTCAGAAGGGAAGCAACCAGTTGTTCACATAAAGAAGTTGGAATAACGGTAGGGAAAACCTGTGTGGTGTCCCACCGGAAGTAGCCGAGCACGGTGAATTAGTCGGTGGCCAATTCAACGATCTGTTTGGATGTCAAATTGAGATGAGTGATGGGCAGTTCAACCACTATTATAATGACTTCTGCAATGACATAAACAATGAGCAGAACAGTGAACCGAATGTTGGGCCGACACAACAGATGGATGATGAGGGAAATTTACATCCGGTTGATAATATAGCTAACAATGAGGAAGAGGAAAAGGAAAAGGCTGTCGAATCGGAAAGACGTGCAACACATGTACAAAGATTTACTTGCAGTGCAGCAGATGTAGCTAGAACTTCCGAGGTCCGTCCTAATTTAACTACATTTGATTCTGATAATGTTAGAACGTGAGTTATTCCAGGAGCATAATCATACTCGTTTGGTATTGGTGGAAGCAGGAACTCGGTTCAAGAGGAACCTACAAGCATGATATATAAGGGACAATTTTTTCCTACCAAAAAAGATTTGAAGAGACTCGTTGGGCATTTTGCAATGCTGTAGAACTTCGAGTGGAAGGTGAAAAGGTCAAATAGGATAACGTTACATTTGGTTTGTTTGATGGACAACTGTACGTGGAAATTAAGAGCTGTTAGGAGAGATGAAGGGGCATACTTCCAAGTAAGAAGTTTTGTGAATGAACACACATGTCCTTTGGAGGAGATTCACCATCGTCACCGACAAGTTAGTGCAGTCATAATTGGAGAAGTGATTGCACCTAGACTTCAACAACAAGATGGTCGACTAATGCGTCCGAAGGACATAATTATCGACATGAAAACAATGTATGGCATCCAAATCTTGTACAATAAGGCACATCAAGCCCCGCAATATATATTGTCACTGACCTATGGAACACATGAGGAAACCTTTAAACTATTGTCATCATTTAGCTACGTGTTAGAGCAACACAATTTATGGACAACAACTGACTTACAATGCGATGAAGATGGTAGATTTCTCTATTTTTTCATGTCGTTGGGTGCCTCACTCATAGGATTCTAGAGGTGTATGCGTCTAGTTATTGTTGTAGATGGTACCCATTTAAAGGGAAGATTCGGGGGCACAATGCTTGTTTCAACTACATAAGATGGGAACGAATAGGTGTATCCAATTGCTTTTGGGTACGGTGACTCAGAAAACAACCTTTCATGGGAGTGGTTTTTGGATTGCTTGAATGGTACCCTAAGCCATATTGATGATCTGGTTTTCATTTTCGATCGGCATACAAGCATTGAAGCTGGGATTTCTAAAGTTTTTTCCGGTGCAACCCATACGATATGTTGCTGGCACTTTTCTGAAAATGTGAAGAAGCGATTTCACAGAAAGGATGTAGCAGCTATAATGGATAAGCAGTTAGATCGTACACTGATTTGAATTATAATCGCCACATGGAAAAGCTATGTAACCTACACATAATGCATTCAATTATGTCATTGAAGTTGGTCCATACAAGTGGTCCCGCGTACATTGTCCAAAAAGAAGGTATAGGGTCATGACAACAAATATTGCTGAATGCATAAACTCATGCCTCAAATTCGTAGGGTAACTACCCATGATGACACTGGTAGAGTTCATTAGGAATATGCTACAGATGTGGTTTTATGATCACCATTGTATTGCACAGTCCATGCGTCTTCAGTTGACTGACGCAACACATCTTGTGATCCTCAAACGTGTTGAGAAGTGTGCTTATATGACCGTCAATCCAGTTGATTGGAATATAATCTCCGTCAAACTGTCCAGGAAGCAGTGGACTGTTGACTTAGCCCGGAACACTTGCACGTGCAACAAATTTCAAATGGACATGTTTCCATGTTCACACCACCCACTTGCAGCAACAAGGTATAGTACTTTTACGTAATATATTTTCGGTACTTACAAATGAATTTGACACCCCATGTAATTGTTGTTGCAGGGAGTGAAACTTGGATTACACATCTTTGTGTGCAGACTTCTACAAGAGACAGACACTAATCGATGCGTACTCGGTTCCTATTATGCTAGTTGGCCATCCGTCAGAATGGATAGTCCCCACTGACATCGTCGATCGTGTGGTGTTAAATCCATTGTCGAGGAGGCAAGCAGGACGTCCGAAGGGGGGGGGGGGGGGGGGGGGGGGGGGCGACATGTCTAATCTTAAAAGGACAGCCACTCAATCGTGTAGAAGATGTGGAAAATCAGGTCATAATACTAGACGATGTCATAATTCACCTTTGATTAATGATGGTCCGAGCAGAATTGTTCTGCCAGAATACCGACGCAATTGTAGCATATATCATTCAGTGACACAACACACAGACTTGCCCTGATAATTGACCTACCGTAGTATGACTGGGCGTATTTGGAAAGATCCCATATTTCTTAGTTGTAATTTCATGATGTGAAAATGTTGTGTTATTATTTTCAGATTAAATAGGGATGATAATTTTTAGTTTCCTATTGAAGAACGGGATGTAAAATTTGTCAATGGTAGATGATGTCATAAAATATGCATAATTTGCATAATTTAATGAATGAATATTATTACATAATTTAATGAATGAATAGTATTAAATAATTTAATGAATGAATATTATTACAAAATTTAATGAATGAATATTATTACATAATTTAATACAAATCCACTACTGTACAACATTCATGCCTCGTATTTGTGGTTGAGAGTTACAAAACACCTTCATTGCCATCTTCTCCCGTATGGTGGGCATATCGTCTTCTGTCCAATCGTATTGGATCATGTCTGCCAGTATGTACTCTATCAGTCTCAACGTATGCGCCCCACAATTACAGCTGCAATGCACGACATAGACACGCGTTACAAAGATAATATTTTTTTATTGGATCGTGTGTATGTACTATTATATAATAATACCTTTGTTGTTGTTGCGGCAGAGCTGTTTTCAACACCAGGCTCACCCCAAAAGCCCTATTCTCCCTCTTGAACTTCTCTATACCGGGTGGCCTGTAATCGTGAAACCCAGACTGATTCAACATGGAATGGAGAAACCACCTAAGTGGTCGTACATGGCGTTTCCTTATGTTGACGGGGACCTCCTGTCTGAAGGGGTCTAGGATATGTATCATCCAGGCAGTCAAGTCCACGATGGCCACAAGTCAATGCTGGTGTCCTATGTTGCAAGGAATAAGAACTTGTACCAAGGAATAACACAACTTATGTTCACCACAATTATAGGAGAAACAAAATATGGAAATCATTTTATAACACTTACCATGCCAACCTCGTGTCAGAGTCGGCTTCCTACCGGGAGAAATCCACTTACTGTCGTAAGGTCTTCCGCAGACCACCTGTACTGCAAGACCTTCAACCCAAGCGTCTTGACTTCACTATCATCACCGCGAGACATTATTTTCTCTCACTGGTACTCCAATAATGGTTGTGGACAAACAAATTGTCATTGTGAGTGAGGATCAATTCATTGATAAAAAAATACACACAAACCAACAAACACTTACAAAGAATTGAGTTCCTAGAATTTTTATCCTCTGGTTGTAAACATTGGGATATGCTCGTTGACGTTTCCGTAAGATGGCCAGGTATGCGTCCATATGTTGTAAAAAGATTTGGAAACACTGTTACAATTCAAGTGTAAAAAAAGTCAAACCAGGAAAAATTTTGTTGCCTACCGAGTCAAATAACTCCATGTAGTTCTCTTCAAATCTGTGGAACCAACCCACGTCTACCGGCTCCATGATATCAATATCGTGCCTGTATAAACCAATTTTCTGAATATCAGACAAATTAAACAGATTAACGTTGGTGCAGAAATAAAGTAACACATCTGATACTTACTCTACCCCTGTTGAACTGTTCCTCCTATATGCTTTGTAGGCCTCCAACTGCCCATCATCTACCAAATTTGTAGGATTGAATGTATGCTCTGATGCTACTGGCATTGTCCTAGGCCTCTTTGGGCAAGTCGAGTCAGTGTATGGGCTGACCAGCTGCCACATGTGCTTACGCACACGGGGGATATGGAAAACTCGGGGTGTGTCGGTGGAATGAGGAATGATCTTATGGGATGAACCGGGTGTGATGATGGGAGGAGGAGGGATCCCGTGGGATGATGCAGCTATGACAGTGGGAGAAGGAGGGGTCTCATGCGGTGTAACTGTAGAGCCAAGTTTGATGGAAGAATCTCTAAGAAGGCGATTTCATTCCGACGAAGTCTCCTGCACCTCCAGAAGCAGGGCAAACTCAGATGTATTGTCAGTACGAGTCTCCTGGTGTAGGCCAGAGCCTCCAGTGTCTATATCAGTACCATATGGATCAGGTCCGGCCACCTGTGTATCGGGTACGGTACCATATGTCTCTGGTCGGGTACCGGGCATACCACCTACGTCTCTGACCGAATCTGCCCCGTCGATAGGACTATATCCACCCACGAAGTCTCTGTATGAATCATCACGATCATGGGACTGTGGGCCCTCTCCTGTTGTTTGTGATGTCGATCCCCACAAAGCTTGGACTAAGTCCATCCGCTGCTGATGCTTCCTATTTCGTTATTCATCACTTCTCCACAGTTCATCCCGTAAAGTTAGGACTGAACCCAATGCTTGGATTCTAAGCTCCAGTCGGTCCTGAAAACAAGTACACAATGTCAGTCATGCACACGTACTTGTGTTTGAAACAAATAAATACAGAACAACAGTTTTCACATACCTCGTGCGCCCCTACACCGTCTTCTCGTGAGCTATCTGCAGCATTATGTTCCGGCATCATAAATCGTACGCGCCGCTACCTCTAGGGTCTCCCACGGGGCAACTCTATGTCTGTATGCATCTTTTCACTGACACAACGTTGCTCTACCTCCGGTATAACATCGTGCTCATTCGGACTCGCCCTCACTGAATCTGGTATACCTTCTTGTCCGCCACCCAAAGGATCCGGTATCGCCTCCACTATGCCAACATAATAGGGTTCACCCTTCTCAGCTTGGGTGGCCACCAATTCCGTCCTTGCAAACATCTGAAAACGTTGTTAGAACGTTGTGTAATTGAATTTAGTTATTAACATTAACAAGTTAGACACTTACATGATCTGTGAATATATTCAACAACCTATCCCCCATCAATTGTATCTTTAACGCTCACTTTAGAATTCAGGGATACATATCGGTAGCCACCAGAGTCCCGAATTGGGTCCTAAGATTGGGGATCACCTCGAAAGTAAAAATCTACAAATAAATATATGTTATTTCCAAATTCCGTATAGACGACAAACCTAAATGATTTTATTCATAAAACGCTTACCAAAAGGGCGTAAGATAAACCATAAATATTGTATGTCTCTACCATATGTTTGTCACGTCCCTTTGCTTGTTGGCGTCTCTGGAACCGCTCCTGTCGCCCGTCAAGCACATGCTTGAATGAAATTATGGAATGACTGTACACATGTGCACCCCACGGGAACGCGTCAAAACCGTCCAGATCATCCACCAGCTCTAACTGCCAAACTGAAATTTTGACTCTCTCGTCCAACCCCATAAGTATCCAGTTCAGCATATAGATGAGGCATAGTTTCACACTATCGTATGTCTGCTGAAACTCACCTCGACTCAAGACATCTCTCAACTCGAAGGACGAAATCTCATCCTTACCACCAAAGTAC
The DNA here is from genome assembly GCA_032871835.1 of Dipteronia dyeriana. NCBI lineage: Eukaryota > Viridiplantae > Streptophyta > Magnoliopsida > Sapindales > Sapindaceae > Dipteronia > Dipteronia dyeriana. The sequence continues at coordinate 25,519,574 of CM065300.1, read as the reverse complement.
CAGCGATGTAGGCCATTATTCACGCTAACATAGTTGCTCGTATCTGGTACTACTCTGAACCTTAATCTAGTGATTATGCAGAATTCTACCTTTGAGAACCTCACATCATGACTGCCTAACATAAACCACATCTTGTCTGAGAGTCCATTATGATGCACATCTCGCAGAAGTAGCTGGTGGATAATACCACCCGAAAACTTCACCAGACGGGGCATGGTCAATAAATGCCCAAAACAGGACGCCTTTAACCGACATCAGTCTTCCTCAGCCCATTCTGTAGGGACCCGGTTAATGGCGTCGTCTATTTGGCCAAGGGCATCGAAATGGTCATGGCGAGTGACTTTGCCCTCGTACCACTCTTCCACTAGAGTTTTAAGTAACTCCCTAAACCGATTCGTCATCTGAAATTAAACAACAACATAATTAATTTTTTCGCCCTGTGAAATCCTCAGAAATAACAATCTCTAACCTTAACAAAAGCTCGGAGCTTGAAGATAAAAGCTCGGACAGATCTTTTATAAAAGCTCGAAGCGAGCTTTGCGAGTTTTTATCATCAAGCTTCTAGCTTTTGTGTAAAAGCTCGGATCGAGCTTTTGTATAAAAACTCAAAGCTTTTGTATACAAGTTGTGAGCTTTTCTATAAAACTCTGAGCTTTTGTATAAAAGTTTCGAGATTTTGTACAAAAGCTCATATCGATGTTATATTAAAGCGTCGAGCTTTTACAGAGCTTTTATAAAACCTCAATCCGAGTTTTTGTATAAAACTTCGAGAATTTGTACAAAAGCTCGGATCGAGGTTTTGTAAAAACTCGAATCGAGCTTTTGTAAAAAACTTCGAGCTTTTATACAAAAACTCGAAGCTTTTATACAAAAGCTCGACGCTGTTATAAAAGATTGGATCGAGCTTTTATAAAAATGCTTCGAGCTTTTGTATAAAAGCTCGGATCGAGCTTTTGTATAAAAGCTTCGAGCTTTTGTATAAAAGCTCCAAGATTTTATACAAATGCTCGAAGCTCGATTCATCTTTTTCAATAACTTTTTTACAAATACAAAACCCTAACCCAACTCATTTTCATTCTCAGATCCATAAATAAAACCTAATCTAACATTTCATTCAATTAATCAACAACCAAAACGATACAAATTCAATGCTCAACTAACCTCGATCGATTGCAATATTCTGTTCAACTATAAACTGGTTTCCAAGTTCCAGTACCATCGCCGTGAACACGAAGGTGTCGATTCACTTTTTTTTTCTCTCTCTCTTTCTTCGCAACGAAAGTGATGGTATGGGTATTTTGGTCTTCACACTTTAACTGATGTCTTTTAAATATGATTTATTAATGTAGTGCTATTTACACAACAGCCCCCTAAAAATGTGCCATTAATTTTTTGAACCCTAATCAAGTATTAATTTTCTATAATTATTATTTGTGAAAACTTGAATTTAATTTATCTAGACAAGATTTTCGGTTTCTTTATTTGCTTGCTTAAAAAACTATTTGGCTTGTGATGTATCTTATTTAATCAAATTTCTGTCGATAGAGTGAAAGAAAAAACAAAACTAATTCAAGTTGTATATGTTGATATTTGAATAAAGAAAGAAGATAAAAATCTAGCAACTCAAAAAATATTTGACGTTAAAAATAAATTGAAATTGAACATTGCATGTTAAAATTTGATTGATCTATCATAGTATCAGGTGTCGTTCCTGTATATAATATATATATAAAAATTAATTAATCTAGATAAACCATGTGATAGACTGATAGCATGGTTCAATGTGAATGTTTCTCTCTCTCACTCTATATATATATATAAAAGTGGATGTGAGATTATGTACGTTTTTTTAACACAGAATTTTTATTCTATAACGTCACGTACTTGAATTTCGTATAAAAAAATACGTGAAATTTTACATTATCCGGATCAGTTTCTTTCTTATATAAATTTTGTGTATATAAGTTCTCGTCCTATAACTGTTTTTCAGTCCGTTTTCGTTTTTATTTTTAAACAACGATATCGAAAACGTATTCGTTAACCGTTTTTTATTTTTTTTTCGAAAAAAAATAAATAAATAACAAAACCAGTGTTAAAAGTGAAAGATTTGGAAAACACAAAATACTTGTTACTTGTTTTTCGTTTTTTGTTTTTCATTTTTGTTTTTCATTTTATTTTTCATTTTTTTATATTAAAAAAAAATCTTAAACTATTAATTGTACTGTTATGCGTTTAATATGATTATAACAAAAAGAAATAAGATTTTTAAATTACCAAAATGCCCCATTTATATAATATTATTATAATATATATATATATAATATTGCATATATAAAAAAATTATTATATATGTATATATTATAATTATTTATTTATAATTTAAGAGTTTAGTTTTGATTAATTCATTTTTTTGTTATGTTTTTTTTTAATTAGTTTTTGATACGTTACTTTTGTTTAATATTAAAATTACAATACAAAGAGTATATTGGTTAATTATTTAATCAATTTGGTTATAGTTGTAATAATATTAAACAAAATATTAAAATTGATATTTCAATTTTTGATAGTTTTCGGTTAACCTACTAGATGCGTTTTTTTCCGTTTTCATTTTCAAAATACAGCTTTCAGTATTTGTTACCTGACGCGTTTTCAGAATTCGAAAATGAAATCAAAAATACTGTTTTCATTTTCATTTTCATTTTTATTTTCAAAAAACAGTAACTGAAAAACACTTACAGGACGGACCTTAAGATTTTATGTATTTTTTTTCTAATAGAATCTCAATTATGTAACATTGCATACTTGAATCATGTACGAATAAACATACAAGATTCCACACATATTCAATCTTCCGGTGACCAAAAACTCTCATCAAACAAATAACACATTCAAGCATGTTTACAAGTATGTATAGCATGTTAGACTAGAGACATTGAAGAAATATTGAAGTGATTATTAATAGGAGGAATTCTTGAATCTTGATTTATTAATAGCGAACTGGTCAGACTCGGAAAATGAACCGAGTCAAAACGTGTCATTTTAGTCAACTTTTTCAAAAAAAAAAAAAATATTTCTCAGTTATAGTTAGTATAAATAACCACTCATCGTTTCTCTTTCAATATCAAAAACTTCAAAAACATAGAAAAAAAAAAGCAGATCACAACTTAATTTAACACCATTCATGGCTTCTTTACAAGCTTCAAATCTCATATTTTCTTCTTCTTCTTCTTCATTGTGTTGTTCTTCACGTAGATTCAATAATGTTATAAGTGCAGCTATTTCTGTCCCAAAACTTCCAAAAATCAGCTTCTCTACTCCAAAAATGATCCCAAGCAGAGAATTATATGGATTGACGAATCCAATCCCAATTGAAAAGATTGTTGTTCCAATTCACCAACTTGATCGCAATGAAGAAAGCAACGTAAAGGCACAACTTTACGCGATCTTGGAGGCCGTTTGTGATAGAGTAGAGATGCATAACAACATCGGAGAGCAACGGGACAACTGGAACACGCTTCTCTTGAACTCTATCAACATGATCACTCTCACCGCCGCCACCATGGCTGGCGTTGCAGCCACTGGCGATTTCCATTTGGGTTTGAAGTTGTCGTCTACTTTATTGTTCTCTGCAGCTACGGGGGTGATGATGATGGTGAACAAAATCCAACCTTCACAGTTAGCTGAAGAGCAACGAAATGCAGTGAAACTGTTCAAGCAGTTACAGAGAGAAATAGAAACTGTAATTGCTGTTAGGGTTCCATGTGAAGAAGATGTTGTAGAAGCAATGGAGAAAGTTTTGGCTCTTGATAAAGCATACCCACTTCCATTATTGGGCAATAAAATGACCGAAAAGTTTCCGAAAACGTTCGAGACTGCAGCCTGGTGGCCATCGAGACAACACCTCAAAAGAAACAACAGAGATAGTCGCCGTGAAAGTATAAAACTGAGTAATGGATGGAGTGAAGAGATGGAAATGGAAATGAGAGAGATTGTTAAAGTCTTGAAAACTAAAGACACAGAAGATTATGAGAGATTAGGCAACTTGGTTTTGAAAATAAACAAGTTTCTAGCAATTTCAGGCCCATTACTCACCGGCATTGCTGCCGTTGGCTCGTTTACAGGGTCTCCAACATTGGCGGCTGCTGCCGGAGCATTGGCCGCCGTGGTTAACAGTTTTGAGCATGGTGGGCAAGTGGGTATGGTGCTGGAGATGTACAAAAACTGTGGTGGTTTCTTTAAACAATTGGAGGAATCCATTGAATCAACACTTGGTGAAAGTGAAGTGGAGAAGAGAGAAAATGGAGAAATGTTTGAAATGAAAATGGCTTTGAAGTTGGGGAGAAGCCTGTCAGAACTCAGAGATCTTGCGAGAAAATCAAGCTATTCTTTCATTGAAGGAACTCAAAATGAAGAATTTGCAAGCAAACTTTTCTAATTTAGTTTTAAGAGTAGATATTGTAAATCCCAAATTCTTTAATTAATTCTTTCTGAACAAATTCTTTTGTACAATCATGTAATATAGAGAAGATGTAAATCTCATTTGGACAAATACTACTATCTAACGATTCTCTTATTCATATCTTAAATCTCATTTGTTCAGAGTGATTTATCTTACCTTAACATGCATTAACCTAATTATTGTTAGGGTGTGAAGCTCTTTATTCGCAATATTATACACCACTGACACATTCTTAATTGAGAGATAAAAAAATATTGAAAGCAGAATTGCGAAGAGAGCCGAATTATAAAGATGTTTATTATTGTAAACACCAATTTGACAGTAGAAGTTGAGTACCAATACATTCATTGAACATAGAATTACACTAAAATCTTGTCTTTTTATTTTTCTTTATATTTGTATGATTGTTTAATTGCATTTGGATTTTCATATTACGTTAACAACTATACGATAAAACAAGTCAACCCTGCAATTTTCAAGTATCACAAATATTATACACAATTTTTTGGTTTATTTTGTTGGGTTGTTGTCTTGTTGAATGGTCAAAGTTGAAATACTAAATATACTGTGTAGTAGGAGTGTAGGACACTGACTAGACAAAAGAAGAAAGGGTCTGCATTGGACGGCTTTGATTTTGGATTAAGGGGAAAATGTTGACTTTTTTACATACTCAATTGGTGATCATCATCATTGTTTTATTACCTGCTACAATGGACCTTTACTTTGACAATCCAATTAACTAGCAAATTCGCTTAAAATAATTATTATTTTTATAAAGAGTTATGCTAATTTATCCTAATTTAATGTTTAAATGATGTGACAACAATTCAATCCATTTAAATTAAATTAGATTTATATTATTTAAATTAAAAGAATAGATTGTTTTTATATCATTTAGAGAATAAATTTAAACTAAGTAACATTACTCTTTTATAAATAGTTTATTTCAAGAGTCCTAACGAAAAAATGGATACTCAATTACCAATTTATAGTTACTATATTCACTGAAATCAGTTGAGAATCAAATACATTCCGAAATCTGATTCCCTTTCATTTTATTTCCGAACAGTAAAAGTACTAATAAACTTGGTAGTCTAATAACGTCGATCATTATTGAATATTGAAGCATGATATCACATCCTGTTTTCAATTATCATTCAATGTAATGCATTGTTCTCTTCCATTTCTGTTCTAAATTCCCTTCAAGCAAGTAAAGTTGAATTGTGGTTAAAATTCAAGAATTATACGAATAAGCAGCAAGCAAGAACTTATTGCAAATACAGGAAAATAGTATTCTGCATCAGCCAGTGTTTCAATAAACATGTAAAAAAACAGGAACAATTAGAGAAATTCAGGGGTTGAAGGAGCAAACATGATCTAAGTTGGCTTGTAATATTTTGTGGGTACAAACGGCATTTTCGTGATAGTTCCATCGTAAGCCTTTCCTCGTATCTCGATCTTAACTTTGGTGCCCGTTTTGTGAGTTCCGGATTTGACATACCCCATTGCTATGTTCTTCTTGAGGCAAGGGCTAAAACCGCCGCTGGTGATTTCTCCGATGGAATTCCCTTTGTCGTCCTGAACCTTACTGTGGGATCGGGCAGGTGGACCTGAAGATATGAATCCCACACGCCTGACTGGTGGACCTTCCGCAAGTTGTTTGAGTATTTTCTCAGCCCCTAGAAAGCCACCTTCTGCCCTTCTCCTCTTTCCTATGGCCCATGTAAGTCCTGCCTCTACAGGTGTCACGTGCTGTTCCATGTCGTTGCCATATAGACATAGGCCAGCCTCAAGTCGAAGACTGTCTCGAGCTCCAAGACCTGTCAGCCTTATCTTCCCTTCGGATTTCTCCAAAATCGCTTTGGCAAGATCAACTGCATTCTCTGAAGGGACTGAGATTTCAAATCCATCTTCACCAGTGTACCTGACAATCACGGAAGAGAATCAAAATGAATCAACAAGTTAGCGAAACCACAGAAGAAAGAACTCAAAATGTAAACTGTGCAAAATTAACAAAGCATAGGCTAAACTGAAAAGCATTTGATAAATTCAATATGCTCAATCACTGCTCCAGTCCTTTTCTCAATCAATACGAGGAAACCAAAAAGAAGCACTACCCTGTCCTGGTGAGAAAGCAGGTGGCACCATTGATATCCAAAATGCGGAACTCGCCAAAATATAGCATGCTCAAATCATCTTTTGTCAGGTGTTGAAGAACTGGGGCAGCAAGAGGGCCCTGCAACGGAGAAATCGAGATTTCTAAGAGATGTTGTCAAAGGGGAGTTTTACAAGTTGAAGAAACACCGATCATCAACCTATTTGTAACTGGTGCTTCGTTTCAATAATTGTAGCAAGTATCAACTCTAATGGAAAATTGTATCAGCAAATGTCATGTAAATCGAATTAAACCAAAGATTTGTATTGCTTTATGCATCATCATTTGTAGTTTGGCACTTCCAAAGCATGATGCAATTCAAATGTCAATGTTTGCAGAGATAAATAAAGCAAGAAATTCACTCATAAACACCACAGATCCTTACCCGAAAACTAAAGTAACTAAATTTGACAAATTCAGTGAGACCAAACATTGCAAGAAAACAAAAACGATATCCAAGGAAAGCAAAAAAACAATGTCAGTACAATGATGATTAACCTGGAGAGCAAGAAGAGATCTCTCATCATGAATGTGCCAAGAGACATCCCCACCTTTCGATGTGAAACTCTTCATATGACTCTCGATGTGGGCCAGATCCTTATCCCTACACCCGGCATTCACAACGAGGTATATGTAATCCTCATTCACCTTTGTGATGACCGAATCATCAATCGCCCCACCCTTCTCGTTTGTAAAGACTGTAAGAGTACCTGTTCCAGGGGCAAGTGCGGCAACATCAGCAATCACAAGCTTTTCAAGAAAAGAAACACAGTCCTTCCCCTTGAGGCTCAGCCCACACATATGGGACACATCGAAGAGGCTGCCATTCTCCCGACAATTCACAGTAGACTCCATTATCGAGTCCTTGTACTGAATGGGCATACTCCATCCAGCAAATGGAACCATTTTCCCACCATTCACAGTGTGGAAGTCGTAAAGGACAGTTTTTTTGAGGTTTTCTTCCGAGGAAAAGAATCTACGACCTACAACCTTCTTATCAGCCTGAGCCAGACGGCGATTGAGCGATTGTCCAAGTTGCCACAGACCCCCTCCTCTCATTTTCTTATATTAAAAAGGATCTGATTAAAACAAAAACAAAATCTTTAGATGATGATAATAAGGAACTAAAGATGGATCTTTCAAATTACAAGAATTACAACCTTAGATAACAATAAAAATTGATTGCCTGTTCTATAATTTCTCAAATTATAGTGTACACAATACATGATTATTCAAATATAAATAGCAAAACACACTGAGACAAAGTGTTTTTAGTGTGTTAAAGTGAAGAACTCTCGATAAGTGTGTGTGTGGTATTTCGAGCATTATAATTCCTATGGCAATGAACAACAACAACAACAACAACACATGTTGAACTTAAATCAAACAAATTGGTTCCATAGACAAAAAATCACCAAAACAAATTGAAGTTTAAGTTAGTTGTCAAGATCCTCAAAAATCACTCCTTTGTAAGAAAAAAAAAATCAGATCTTTCTGCAATCCACCCCACTAAGATCCTCAATTGGCAATGACAGTATAAATCAAATAAACATAGATATTGAATGCATTTTTTCTAGCGTGAATGAGATTGAGAGAGCGCTTACAGAGATAGGTTTTGTTCTTGCAGTTGTGTTTGTTTCAAAAACCTGCAAATCTGAGACCCCAAAATAACATCTGTGTACACAACACTGGATAGAAAATAGAAAATAGAAAATTAAAAAAAAAACGGACTTTATATATATGTGTGTTAGAGAATTATCACTGTAATGTACAATTATCTATACATATATATATATATATATGAAAAATCGTTTTAAAAAATAGTGAAAATGAGAGATGCTGGTGTTGTTTGTAGTTGGTGGAGATGGGTTTTATGAGAAAAACAAAAAAACCAAAACCCATCGTTAGTGAGTGGTTGCACTTTGAGCATCCAATCTTCTCGTTCAAAGAAAATCTTGGATGAAACGGTCTTATTATAACTTGGTGAGACCGTCTAATGAGATTACATCAAAATAGAGTTTTATATTATATTTTATATTCTCAATATAAATGGTGTAATCTCATTGGACGGTCCCATCAAGTGGCAATGAGACCGTCCCATACAAGATTTTCTCGTTCATGTGTTGCTGACTCACACTCTATTTCCCATGTACTTGACATATCAAACGGCTACAAATTTGCCAGACATTTGAGTATCTAAATCTATGCAAAGCTGTTGTGTTGTGTGATTTTGTCCGAGGTTCAATGTAGAGTGGACCCTACTAGATGGGGTACAGGATTCGATGTGGTGCAAGTGAGTGCAGCAGATTTATAATCACTGACAGGCGAGCTAAGTTGGTGATAGATCGTTGTGGAGAGCACAAAAGGAAAGAAAACATATTTTATTCCATCAGAGTTGGTGAGATTGTGGTATTTGGAGGTCAGTCAGTCATCTTCTTGACTGCCATTAAGTTGGAGGTCCATCTAAGGCAATCAATCCTCCTTAACCCAATTCAAGGACCATGGACACATGGATCTCAACATCTTTGGCCCAAAAAAAGTACACATGACATGAGAAACTTGAATACAATCTTTGCATCATCGAGTTGATTGCTTTTTTTGGATGTATGTTTCAGTGAGGAATGAGACATTTACCCATCAAAAAGTTTGAGGTTTTAATATCAATTTGGTCATGTTATGATACGTTTTTTGACTCCAACTTCAGATATTTTCTGACTAAATGAAATAAATGTACTTAAACTTTAAACCTTCAAATTTTGTATATTGTCCTATTGAATGAAATGAGTGTACTTGAATTGTGTAGGCCGAATGAAATGAGTGCCTTGGCTTACAATTTTCAGTGTTTGATGTAAAGTTGGGATTTTTGATGTTATACATGTGAATTTTTAATGTTATATGAATTTCAATATGTTGTTTCTTGTTATGATTGGACAAGTCCCCACGTCTCATTCTTAATTTTCTCTCATATCAGCCAGAAAAAATGAAAATTGGAATTATGGGAATCAATAGAATCTTTGGAGCCATTCAAAAGATTGGTGGCTTCAGTAATTGCCTTAAAGATTCTTGCTTTATAATTTATAATTTCCAATCCAACTTCGATGTTCTCATAGCATAGCAATTAGATATTTTTCTTAGTTGTTCTCTCCACATGAGCTTCTCTGTAAACTAAAAGGGTAAGTCCACAATTCATCTCTTTATTTTTCTTATTTCATGATAAATGATGATAGATAGATTATTGATTATATCTGGGTTATTATTATTTTGAATATATATAAATCATTGGTTTTGCATATCAATATGATCTTAGATTTACTCTCATAATTTTAAACTTAGGGTTACGTTCCTGAGTAAGAACATACCTTTGATGCCTTTTTACTTTGTTGCCTGAGAATAAAAAATTGAGTATTGTACTGTACTTGGAAGAGTAAATGAATTTGTAAGTTGATTTTCAAGAAAAGGTGAAACTTTTGATCAGGGTTTTGAAATTTCATTTACCCGATTTATCGAAAATTTTAAAAGTCTAAACTGATTCAGCTACATGAATCCTTTTGTGTGCCATTTTGCAATATCTAGAGTAGTGTTTGTCTGTTTTAAGTCTCTTATGGATTGTTGTTTGTGTTGGATTTAAAGGTGTAACTATATAATGGTTCTACAATGTTAACGGTCTATTCTCCGGGAGCTATCAGCAAGTGCCTGGCATATCCGGGCAATAACACGCTGCATGATGCTTCTCCCGGCAAGATTATGCATGTCAATTCCTTGACTAGCATTGCCATTTCACCTAGCCCATTACAGGGTCATTGTAGTAATCTAGTTCATAGTTCTTCGTTTTCTTGGAGAGGCCGTAATCAGCTTGACATTCATCATTCGTTGCACCACCATCGATTAATTTCAAAGAAATGGCTGGTAAGCAGTGTTTCAGCCTTGTTTGTTATCCAAAGAACCCTATAGGTGACTAATAGTTTTGAATGTTACGTGCAGTGCCAATCACATGATTCTATCTCTCCGGATGATGAGTATCGTTCATCGCGTAACATAGCAATCAGTTTATTCAGGCGATACAGGAATGTCATAGAACGTGGAGGAGGTGACAACCTAAAAGTATATTCAGATGTTTGCTTGATCTGGTATTATGGTTAATTTGCTGTCTTCTTGGAAAACATGTTTGATTTAACATTTTTCAGGAGTTCATTAGCGCGGGAGTGAATGCGTATGCACTAGGCTGCACGGATGAAGGATTGAGAAAAGAACTGACTGCTATGAAGGAATCTGGTGTCGAAATTGAAGCATTGCAAAGCTACGGTGGAGGCACCAGTCTAAAATCCAAGATCTTCTCAGAGGAGGTGATCCTTTTTTATTTTTTTCGTTTTCACTTATCCATTGAGACACAATTTCATCGTTATGGTTTTAGTCTTGGAATAAAGAATTGACTCCTTTCCGTCGACACTATTCGATTTCTTCCTCAACATTGCATCTCTTGCTATAAAGGGCAAATATACAGAACTTCTCAGTATTTTAGCCACTTCTGTGATGCTTGATTGCATAATACATGTTCGAAAATACAAAATTCTCTTTCGAGTAACTACCAGAAGCCAGCATGTGTTATAGGCTCTAGGTATTTTCATTTTGTGATACAGGTTGATGAGTGTATTCTGTGGTTGAGCGTTATATTCATCACCATCTTGTGTACGCCACAACCAACTATAGTCCGTTGGTCATCTACACCTCCGGTGTCAGATGAAATACTTCTTCGGTGGAAAGGCTTTTGTGCTCTCATAGCAAATGCGTACTATATACGAGGAATGGCATGGTGAGTTGGTTGCTTTAGAGAAAAAAAAAAAAAAATTCTCCCAATGTCTTCTGATGCTCTTATATATGTAACTTCTTTACTCATCATCAATAATACATCGTCAGTTTACTCTAACGACTTGTACCCATTTTTCTCTCCTGTGTTCACCTAAGGCTTCCAGTGAAGACTCTTCAGTTGGAGCAAATGGCAGTGGTGGGTCGTGCTGAGGAACCATCAGTTGTTGCCAGCAGAATGCGATTAATCTTTAGCACATTAGAGGTAAGCAAACTACAACTTCACTATTCTTCGAATCACAGTCGAGAAATCCATCCGACAATGAACTTCTACTGTTATTTCCTTTTAATGGGTTCTTTCAATGGGTTGTGCTGTGCAGGTAGTAAGCCCACAATGGCCGATAGTCTAGTCCTCCAGTGTTTGCTCGAATAATAAGAAAAATTAGTTTTCCTGGAACCTCCAGTTGAGTTTATGGTTCTTATTTGAAGAAAGTTGTAAATTTGTTTAGCACATCATTAATCTTCTATGCAAAATTCACTTTGTACTTCCAAAGGTATGTCAATTGTCAAAAAAACATAACTGTTGCGGTTTACAATTAAACCGAAAAGCAGATTACAAACAAGCTATCATTTGTGTATATGATCATCAGAGAGAATGGAAACAAACAAAGAAGATTCTTATTCTGTCAAAAATAAACCAATCAACATTACAGCCTTTAATCTGTTCTCTTCGATAACACTCGACCAACATTACAGCCTTTAACAATCTGTTCTCTCTTCGATTACGCTTTAAAACGAATAGGAGTGTATTGGTGAAGAAGGGTGGCCAAAATTGATGGTATTTAATGTACCATTGACTAGCTATAATGGCTTAGTCAAAGCAGTGAATGCAGCAGAGTCTCTAAGTGTCTTCCGTGCACGCCAATAGACACCGTTAGCAGTTTCTGATGTTCCCAACTGCAGAATGAAATATTACGGTTAAAGTGCCGGTGGGATTTGAAATAGAATCAAGTTATATAAATTAGTTTCAAGATATACACAACTAACTCATAAGAGGAAGAGATTCAAATTCTTGTAGTTTCCAAGTCGAAATTACAGCAACCGACACATAGGTTGGTTAGGTCAAGGTATTTACATAGCAGCGTCAAATAAATGGTTTGTTCTTGTTTAAAGTAATGCGGAGCATAATTTACCTTAGTCTCAATAGAATAGTAATCCTGCCACAAGCTCGTGTTTTGGTCATAAGTTGCAAGTGCAGCTTCAAACAACTTCCGGGCATTTGCAAGACAATCTTTATTGCCCACAGATGCAAGGTTCAATTCCAATTCAATGCAGTTTCGATATAAAGCAAGACCTGGACGGGGTAGAGCAAGAAACCTGCAATTGAAACAAATCCAATTTAGAAACTCCAAACTAGGGAGAGGAAATTTAGTCTTTTACACAAATCAGTCCAGCAGATACAGAACGAATTTTAAGAAAATCACATGAAACAACGCTAAACGCATACCTCTTATACATGTCTCGTGCATGCTGTATTCCATCTTTCTGAAGAACAAAGTTTATAATGGCAGAAGGGAGGGAAAATCCATTTTCACCGCCACCATCTTTAGCCACCGAAATGAGGGATATGTCTACCAGTTTCTCAAAATATTGTTTTTTATTCACAAATAATTTGAGGGCCTGCAGTATAGGATAATGTTAAAAGTGCTGTTGCAGTCTTGCAGATGCACCATCAAACTTTGTCATTTAGTTGTTTACAACAATGAGAATGAATAAAACATGACACACATATAGTTAAAAGGGAAAATCTTGGTACATAGTAAAGCAAAGAAATCAAATACAGAAATTCGATAATCATTTCATGCTAGTGTGCCTCATTGATCACTATTATAGTACTTTTACTTGTTTTGCCCTACTATAACAAGACATGTAATAAGATTCAGCTTCTAAGTTTACTGATTAATTATCGACCCTGAAGGCGTAATTTAAGCAGAAGAAATAAGAAGAATTGATAACATACCATAAGCCACAAGCTTTCTGCCTCTGATATTGAAGCTTTAGTCAAAATCTTTCGTAGGAGGTCGAAGAGGAATAGCATATCAGCCTTACTCGGAGAAGGAGAATTTCGGGTAACATCTCTAACTTCAATTGAGGCCCTTAGAAGCCACAACTGTACAGAATCAGACAGTTTTCCACTGCAAAGCTTTTCAGCTAGTTTTCGGGCTTCATTTAATCTCCCCAATTGCAAATACAATGAAATATATTTGCAAGCAATATCCTCAGTCAAGCAACCAATTGATTCAGCCTTCTCATACACTGTCAAGAGATGTGTTATATAATGTTCAATATGACCAGATGGTTCCAAATCTTTGTTTTCTCCTACTTGGGGATCAATAATGTCCATCAAAAACTTTGTATAGCGATTAAACATCATGGCTGAAGGCACAATTTTCAAGGCCTCCTCATAAACCTACACAAGGTAGAGTATTCAGGGTGATCATTAGACAACAAATTCACAAACTTTTATAATGTGTGTATATTTTTGCAAGATATAGTTAAGCAGCAAAAAATCAGCCTAAGCACAGACGAAAGGGTTAACTAGTATTACGATTTTTTTTGGTGATTTTAACTCGTACCTGAACAGCATTTTGCATTTGGGAAAGCTTCGTATCTTCACTCATCTCATGCTTACTAGAAGAATCGGTCATATCAAGCTTCGCAAGCCAGTCCCAATATTCTGGATCCTTCGAAAAGTCTCTCTTCATGTCACTTAGTAACTCTTCGCGCATGTCCTCTGATTGTGCCAAGTCTGTTCCATCCAATATCTCAAAAAACCGTTGTCTAAGGATAAAACTAGAAGGAAGAGCTTCAATCGCTCCACTGTAGATAGTTTGAAGAACTCTTAAACCCTGTTCTCTAAACAAATCTAATTTCTTCTCAGGCTCCAAGTTTTCAACATTCGACCCATCCACATTTCCCATTCCTTCGTCAAGGGACATAAATAAATCTTTATTTTCACTTATCCAATGTTTCTGATCAGAAACTCTTCGATCTCGAACCAAAGTTCCCTCATCCTCTCCAAGAGCAACTTTTCGTGCCTTTAACTTGTTAAGGTACGTGAGTTCCATTCGGAGATACTCCACCCAAAGGTCCTCTGAATTCGGGCATACTCTCAAACCATTCTGCATTAGAGCACGAGCTCCGGTGACATTCAAATTATGATCAAATTCCCAAGCTGCAGCATAAATCCAAACTCCCGGGACCTTCGGATGAAACCTAATCACTTGAGCCAGAATCTGCAAATGATTTAATAAACGAATTTGAATTCTCATTTTGTTTTTCGATTAAGTACATTGCTTGAAGCTAATGCTAAATTCCCCAAAGCACTTGACTAATAATAACAAATATCATTTTATTTTTCAACATTTCATTGTATGGTAACAAATATAATCAGCAACCAAACAGCCTAGTGTAAACTTTTTTAGTACTACTATAACAAGTTTCAATTTTTTCCAAACTTTCTTTCATTTTCTCACAAACCAAACAGAGACAAAAATGCACCAAGAGGAAAAAAGATCTCACCTTCTTCATTCTTCCATTCTTTCGTTGTCTACAAAACTCTAAATACTTAAACCACAACTCCACGTCTCCTTTAAACCTCGTGACGGCCAACCTATAAATCTGCACAATCCGCACAACTCCGGCGAAATCCGATATCGACTTTCTAGACCTCTTCTTCTTCGTCGCCGTCGTCGCGCCGTTCTCGTCGTTTTCATTCTCGCGACGAGCGACCGATTTCTTCCTGAGCCGGCGGAGAGCGTCTAGCTGAGTCTCGTACTCTAAGTAAGCCAAAAAGTCCTCCTTAAGCGGACTCCGCCTCTTCAACCGGTACTCGAACTTGCGGCGCTGCTTCACGATTTCACTAATTTCCCGCCGCGTGAAGATACCGCGCCGCTCTAGGTCGTCAAGCTCGTCCACCATCCGCTCGAGCCGGAACTGCACCACGTCCGCCATAGTTGATTGATTTTTCGGCGACTGAGTCAACTCACAGTAAAACTCGAAACGAAAGTAAACAAAGCGCGAAGAGTCCGCAAACGAGAGCGAGAGAGACGACGAAACGAAGAACGCTACTGTGATTAGGGCTTGTGTATTCTTTTTCAGGTTTGAAAACAAAATCCATGGGCCAGGCCTGAATACTTTACCCGGGCCAATAGATTTCTTAATTTTGTTAAAAAAAAAAAACTATTAATTTTTTTTTAAAAATGATATTTGATTTTAATACTGATATGTATTTAGACATTACAAATATTTGTAATTGTATTTATAAAAAAATTATAATTTAGATTTCTTATTTTTTTAAACCATTACAATATTTTTTGAATTTGATCGACTTATTTATTATATTAACATTAAAATTGTGTTTTTAGTATATTTTATACTCATTTTTTTCAAGCTTATTTACGAGAATCTAAGGGTCCGTCCTGTAAACGTTTTTCAGTTACTGTTTTTCGAAAATAAAAATAAAAATGAATACAGTATTTTTTGTTTCAATTTCAAATTCTGAAAACGCATCTGATAACATATACTATAAGTTGTATTTTGAAAATGAAAACGGAAAAAACGCATTTGTTAGGTTAACCGAAAACTATCAAAAATTAAAATATCAATTTTGACATTTTGTTTAATATTATTACAACTATAAACAAATTGATTAAATAATTAACCAATATAATTTTTGTATTGTAATTTTTAAATTAAACAAAAGTAAACATCAAAAAATAATTAAAAAAACATATCAAAAAATGAATTAATCAAAACAAAACTCATTAATATATTAATATTATAATAATATATATAATACATATTAAATATTATTACATATATTATATTATAATTACTTTATATATTAAATATCACATAATATAATAATACATAATATATTACATTATATAAATATATAATATTTGATATATAATATTATATAATATATTATTGTATATAATAACATTATTTATATATATAATATATTTTTATATTATAATATATTATTATATGAATGCTTTTAGTTCTAGTTGAAAATAAATTATTATAGAATATATATATAAGAGGGGTACTTTGGTCATTTAAAAATCTTGTTCGTCTTGTCCTAGCCATATCAAATGCATAACAATACAATTAATAGTTTAAAAAAAAACAATTTTTTGTATATAAAAAAAGTGAAAAACAAAATAAAAAACAAAAAACAAAAACAAAAAAAAACAAGTATTTTGTGTTTTTCAAATCTTTCACTTTCTACTTCATCCCTGGTTAAGTCATTGACATTGGCGAGGCAGCTTTTACCCACCAATCTCTTCTAACTGCAGCTTTTGCAGTAAGTCACTGATACACTGGTTTTTTTTTCGAAAATAAAATGATAAACGGTTAACGAACGCGTTTTCGAAATCGTTTTTAAAAAATAAAAATGAAAAACGAACTGAAAAACAGCTACAGGACAGGGTCTACGTATTTGATGGATTTAGTCGAAATCGTTAAAGCACTCAAATGCAAGTATTGCTGATATGTGTAGAACCAGAAAATCCTACGGTCAAAATTGCAGATTTCGGGGCACAGACAAGTCTACTCAACACCCAAGTTAGACAATTTATGAACAAATTCGATAATTTAAATAAAGGAATAAACAATGTAGATTCTAATGCAAATTGTAGATAAGGCTTGTCGAGCCATGTGAGGGTATTTGAGATGAGGTTCCGGTGGCCAGAATATTGAATTGAGAGAGTGATAATTTTATCAAGTGATTTCTCTTAGAGTCGGGAATGATGGGGCATGGTCCTCTCTTTCTCTTAAAGAGGAGGGTGCTATTTATAGTGTTTGTTGTCTAAACCCTCAAATGGGGCATCTTTAATCGGTTACATGCCATGACCTGATCCATAATTCTTTCTTAATTTTATGGGACTCTATAAATGTCATTCAGAACCAATTTGAATTGACAGTTACAATTGCTTGTAACCGAAAGACTTGGTCAACTAACAATCAAGTCGGCTGGTGACTTGAGTTTGGGTCATGAGTCGGACACTTGGGCTCGGACTTTCGTATTGGGCGACCTACTTTTACTTGTGTTACTTTTAGCTACTACAATATGTAATTTTGATTTGATGGTTTTGTTATTTATATTTACATTAAACTAATTATCTTAGTCCAATTTATACTCTTTTTTTTTTTACTTCAATTATAAAAACTCGGGTTTCAGCATTTTAAAACTAAATCCGTCTAAATTAATGTTGTAGAATTTTATATGAGAGAATTATATCTATCTTTTAATTTGATCAACTTATTTATTATCTTTACATTAATAGTATATTTTATACATAATTTTTCAATCTTACCTATAAAAATCCAAGCTTACGACGGGTTTTGTTTGAAATCAAATCATTGTAACCACTAGAACAGACAAATGTAAATATTATTGACATGTTTTGATTTGATGGCTTTTGTTACTCTACCATAATGGGTTCCTACAATTCTATTGCACATCACCGGTCCACACAAATTTTTATTCTACATAGGAGTGGTCGGGAAGTTCACAACTACTTAAACGAGTACAATCAAATTTTTCTTAAACATAAAAAATCAAATAGTTGAGAAATCAAACATTATGTAATCCATTACTACAAAGAATAATAGACTCTGTCTTGTTTTTTCACTTTGACTTTTGGATGAAAATTAATTTCATTTGAAGCAACAAAGAAAATAAGAGTGCAAACTTGTGAACTATTTTCCTAGTTAATGATCTTCCACTAATTGCCATTATCATTGGTAGCATCACCACCGGCTTGTCACCTCCTCCGCCGTTTCCAACACCGATTCCAAACCGGCCGTCATTGTTGCTGCTGTAACCTCTGTCATTGCCATGTCCACCGCCACCACCTGCTCCAAACCCACTACCTACACCATGTCCATACCCTTCACCACCTCATAAACCTACTCAAAAATCTTTGCACAGTGATTAAACATCATGGCCGAAGGAACAATTTTCAAGGCCTCCTCATAAACCCTACACAAGGTGGAGTATCAGGGTGATCATTAGACAAAAAATTCACAAACTTTTATAATGTGGGTATATTTTTGCAAGATATAGTTAAGCAGCAAAAAATCAGCCCAAGCACAAACAAAAGGGTTAAATAGTTTTACGCAGCAAAAAATCAGCCTATGCACAAACGAAGGGGTTAACTAGTTTTACGATATCTTTCAGTGATTTTAACTCATACCTGAACAGCCTTTTGCATTTGGGATAGCTTGATATCTTCACTCGTTTCCTGCTTACTACAAGAATCGGTCATTTCAAGCTTCGCAAGCCAGTCACAATATTCTGGATCTTCCGAAAAATCTCTCTTCATGTCACTTAGTATCTCTTCACGCATGTCCTCAGATTGTGCCAAGTCTGTTCCATCCAATATCTCAAAAAACCGTTGTCTAAGGATAAAACTAGAAGGAAGAGCTTCAATTGCTCCACCGTAGATAGTTTGAAGAACTCTTAAACCCTGTTCTCTAAACAAATCTAGTTTCTTCTCAGGCTCCATGTTTTCAATATTCGACCCATCCATATTTCTCATTCCTTCGTCAATAGACATAAATAAATCTTTATTTTCACTTATCCAATGTTTCTCATCAGCAACTCTTCGATCACGAACCAAAGTTCCCTCATCCTCTCCAAGGGCAACTTTCCGTGCCTTTAACTTGCTAAGGTACGTGAGTTCCATTCCGAGATACTCCATCCAAAGGTCCTCTGACTTCGGGCATACTCTCAAACCGTTCTGCATTAGAGCACGAGCTCCGGTGACTTTCAAATTATGATCAAAACTCCTGGTACCTTCGGATGAAACCTAATCACTTGAGCCAGAATCTACAAATGATTTAATAAACGAATTTGAATTCTCATATTGTTTTTTCAATAACTACATTGCTTAAAGTTAATGCTAAATTCCTCAAAGCAATTAACTTATAATAACAAATATCATTCTATTATTCAACATTTCATTGTCAGGTACAACTATAATCAGTAACCAAACAGCCTACTGTGAAAAAGTCCTAATTTTTTTTTAGTACTAATATAAAAAGTTTCAATTTTTTTCAAACTTTCCTTAATTTTTTTTTCTCACAAACCAAACAAAGACAAAAACGCACCAATAGGAAAAAAAAAAAATCTCACCTTCTTCATTCTTCCAATCTTTCGCTGTCTACAGAACTCTAAATACTTGAACCACAGCTCCACGTCTCCTTTAAACCTCGTTACGGCCAAACTATAAATCTGCACAATCCGCTTGACTCCAGCGAAGTCTGATATCGACTTTCTCGACCTCTTCTTCGTCGTCGTCGCGCCGTTCTCGTCGTTTTCAGTCTCGCAACGAGCGACCGATTTCTTCCTGAGCCGGCAGAGAGCGTCTAGCTGAGTCTCGTACTCTACGTAAGCCAAGAATTCTTCCTTGAGCGGACTCCGCCTCTTCAACCGGTACTCGAACTTGCGGCGCTGCTTCACAATTTCACTGATCTCCCGTCGCGGGAAGATACCGCGCCGCTCCAGGTCGTCGAGCTCGTCCACCATCCGCTCGAACCGGAACTGCACCACGTCCGCCATTGTTGATTGGTTTTTCAGCGACTGAGTCGACTCACAGTGAAACTCGAAGCGAAAGTAAACAAAGCGCGAAGAGTCTGCAAGCGAGAGCGAGGGAGAAGAAACGACGAAAGCTACTGTGATTAGGGCTTGATTGTGATCTTTTCAGTTTTGAAAAAAAAAACAAAAAAAAGGTCCATGGGCCAAGCCCGAATACTTTACCCGGGCCAACAGATTTGTCAATTACTTAATTTTGTTGGGAAACTTTTTTTTTTATTATTTATATTAATAATTTAAAATTTTAAAGAAATTTGTTTCAACCTTATGATTTAGTATAATTTCATCAATTTCAAATATTGTATAACGATTTTTGAGTTTAATACTGATAAGTTTTTAGACATTAAAAATATTTATAATTTAGATTTCTTATTTTTTTAACCATTACAATATTGTTTAATTTGCTTGATTGAGTTATTTTATTTACATTAAAATTGTGTTTTTAGTTTGTTTTATACTCATTTTTTTTAGCTTACCGATAAGAATTTAAGTTTTCGATGGATTCAGCTTAAAAACGAATCCATCAAAATCACTTAAACGGATGAATAGAGGTATTGTTGACATGTAATTTTGATTTGATGGTTTTTGTTATTCATATTTATATTAAACCTTTTATCTTAGTCCAATTTATACTCATTTTTACATTTTAATTAACTTGAGTTTCGACGATTCGACGGATTTGGTTTGAGATCAAACTGAATCCATATAAATTGTCCTAATGGTTCTAATATGTGAGAATTATTTTGATCATTTAATTTGATCAACTTATTATATTTACATTAAAATTGTGTTTTCATTATATTTTATACTCATTTTTTCAAGTTTATCTATGAAAATTCAAGGTTTCAATGGATTTGATTTGAAACTGAATCTGTTAAAACCATTCAAACATAGAAATGCAAGTATTGTTGATATATTTTGATTGAGTGTCAATATTGACACCCATAAAATCTATTAGTACACCTATATTTTATTAAAAACATTTAATTATAAAAATATATCAATATAAATTTACCAATAAGGACAATTTACCTTAATTAAAACCGTCGTATATGAATTTTACCAAGCATACACGTCATTGACAGGAAGAAGAAAATAGTCAGGTGGACTCCCAAATGGGCACTCAAGAAATATCCTACGAGGCATCATTAGAGAGAAGAAAAGCCAGAGTAAACATATATAGAATGAAACCTACTCGGGATCAGTTAACAACACTCGGGACTGGTTAAAACAACGCTTCCACTCGGGCTCAAACGGCACTACTCGGGACCATCAGGTATTACTCTTATTCAGGAATAAATTCGACTCGAGTAAGAACTTTGTGCTTATTTCACACGGATTAAGTCATTAAATACGTGAAGATATCCATCAGGAAGGAATCCCAAATAAAATGGAACATTAAGTTAGAAGAGTCCCCAATCAGGAAATAACTTGATTTCTTTACGAAGACTACATTCTTATAAGGAAACACGTCCAAATTGAACTACACTACTAGAATCCCATCGATTTCTATAAGAGACTCCGAAACAGGAAAGAAGACAAATCAACCTCAAGCAAGTAACCGAATCACAATTAAATACAAAGATTTTGTATTACTTATACAAAGATTTTGTATTAATTGTACAAAGCAGATTAGGGTTCTATAAGCATATAAATAGACCCATATTCTGGCTCCAAAAGAGATAAGAAATACAGCATACAACAATTATAGAAAATACAGAGAGAAAAAAGAGAGATCGAGAGCTTGTAAACATCTTATTCTCTTAGTGGATTTTGGTTTGGTTGATCCTTCAAGCACCCGTGGATGTTTCTCCGACCATCGGAGTTTTACCACGTAAAACTTGTCTTTGTTACTCTCTCTGCATCTCTGCATCTCTTTCTCTTTAATTCAATAGCCGAAATCCAATCTTCGTTGGCTTTTTTGGCATAATCCAAAAATCGACGTCAACAATTGGGGCTAGAATGAGGGGCTTGAACCTCCAAACTTGTTAAAAAGCAATGGCAGAAAGCAGAAGTAGTTCAGGGAATGGCCAAAAATCACCAGGCGATTTCCATATTGGCAATACGTCACAAGATCCTGCAGCAAACACGGAAAACCAACCTGCACACCTGGCAGGGATCCAGCAAGTTCCTCCAACCAGTAGAGATCTTACGCTGCGTTTCCAAGAGGCCCTGCAGCAATTGGTGACGGACGCAGCAAGGGAAGGGATTGATCTACTGGCCGCAGGAGCATATACTCCCAATCCTCCACCCGTAAGGCTCAGTTTGATGGTGGTGGGGCCATGAATAACTATGCCAGAAACCAGAAGGAACTCTTCCCCAATCAATCCAGCTGGACAGAAAACACTAGAAGAGAAAAATCACCAGAGGCTGGATCGCGATCAAACAATACGTGCTAGACATCGTAAATACGATTGGCGCAGAGTATGGTCATCATCAGAAGACAGTGATCAACACCATCGTAAACGTCATCATAGAGTCACACGAGGGTTCCGGCATCAGAGTGAAGAATCTGAGGAAAGAATGACAGTTACCCAACGGTTCAACCATCAAGGAAGCCCGGTGGGGGACAGAGATGTCACAATCCAGAGCCTAACTCCAGAAGTAGAGAATAACAGGCGACCTATGGAGGCACTAGTCAGACGTTACGGCTGTAACGATCTATCTGACGATGACTCTGACAGTCCATTCACCAGTGAGATTTTACGGACCCTTTCCCAGAAAGATTCAGGATGCCACATGTGGAGCAATTCAAAAAAGATACAGATCCAAAGGAGCACGTTAGACGCTATAAAAGTGCCATGGCTCAATATGCCCGCAGTGACCCCCTATTGTGTCTCAACTTTCCGCAAACACTGGGGGACACAGGCTCAAGATGGTTCGGAAGACTACCCCTGGCAAGCATCAGAAATTTTAGCGAGTTAAGCAGAAGCTTTTCAAGGCAATTCCTGAACAACGTTCACAGAAAAAAGTCGGTGGCCTACCTCTCTCAAATAAAACAGGGGAAGGACGAGTCATTAACAAAATACTTGGGCCGGTTCGGCCAAGCAGTATCAGAAATTGGCAGCGCTAATGATGAAGCAATTATTGCTGCCTTCACCAATAACTTACAGAATGGACGACAATCCTTCGATTTGAGAAAAACCCGGCTGACTAGGTATGCCGACATGATGGATATGGCAGGAGGATACGCTCTGGCCGAGGAAGAACAGTTAGCTACATGAGGAAGCTATATGCATGGAGGAAAGCCCGAACAGAAGAATACTGAATCCAATGGGCAGAATCAAAAGGAAAAACGGAAAGGGAACAGCAAGGAGAAAAACAAGGATGGGGGTAATAGGCTCAACGCCGAACGGTCCACAGAGAAATACCAAGGCAGATATACCAATTACACCCCTCTTCGGAAGAAACAAGAAGAAATTCTAGCCATCTTGGAAGAAAAAAATATGGTACAAGAACCGCGGCGACAATCACAGTTCGCCCGGAGAGATACAACCAAGTATTATAGGTTTCATAAAGAAACCGGACACTAAACTTCAAAGTGTTTTCAGCTCAGAGATTACATAGAGACTCTTATTCGGGAAGGGCACCTGCGGGATGTAATCTTGAAAAAAGACCAGAAACCAGAAACCAGAAACCAAGAAAGTCAAGGTTGATCACAACCCCGGTCAAAATCAAAGAACCAGCCCCGAAGCCAACAAGTAATACATACAATTTTTGGAGGACCTTCTACTGGGAGAAGCAACCGAGAACGAACTCAGGAAATTAGAGAAGCAGTAGAACCAAGGAATAACTTCGACGTAAACTCGGTTGAACTAGACCCGAAAAGGGTAAAGGAATGATGGGACCCAATAGTCTTTACAGAGGCAGATTCCCATGGCTTCGATGTTCGACCTAACGACGCTTTGGTTATAAGTGCCCGGATTGGCCATAAGGAAGTCCGAAGAATTTTAATAGATAATGGGAGCTCATCAGACATCCTAAGAATGGTCGTATACGACCAGCTAAGACTAGACCGAAAAGATTTACAGCATTTCTATACTCCATTAAGAGGATTTGGGGGAATAGAGGTCCGGTCACTCGGGACGGTAAAACTACCTGTGAAGATCGAAACGGCACCATGCCAGAGGACTGTCCTGCTCGACTTTGTGGTAGTTGACTTGGATAATTGGCCGTATAATGCATTATTGGGCCAGCCATTCCTGAATAAAACAAAGGCCGTGATGGCCACTTATGCATTAATGATCAAGTTTCCAACAGAACAAGGGGTTGGGATGGTCAAGGGATCCCAAGAGATGGCCCGAAGAGCAAATCTGTCAGTATACAGAGACAAGCATGATGCTGAACAAGCGTGCACCATAATGCAGCCAAATTAGTGTAAAAAATCCTTATCATTTGAACTGGATCCAAGGGAGGGCTCGAATGAATACAAAACAGAATTGATTGAAGTGGTACTTGAAGAAGACAAATCGGACAAGAAAATCAAGATAGGGGCCAACTTGGATAGAAAAATCAAGTAAGACTTAACCAATCTGCTTAGAGAATACAAAGATGTATTCGCCTGGAGTCACGAAGATATGATCGGGATAGATGCCCGAGTAATATCCCACCATCTCGCAGTAAACCCTAATGCAAAACTGGTAATACAAAAGAGAAGATCGTTCAATCCTGAAAGAAGTCAAGTAATCAAAAAAGAGGTGGAAAAGTTACTAGCGACTGGATCAATCAGAGAAGTCAGCTACCCCTAGTGGGTCTCCAACGTAGTCCTCATCCAGAAGAAAAATGGACAATGGAGGATGTGCGTAGATTTCACGGATCTAAACAAGGCATGTCCAAAGGATAGCTTCCCACTTCCAAGGATAGATCAGCTGGTGGATGCCACAGCAGGTCATGAATTACTCAGCTTCATGGATGCTTACTTAGGATATAATCAGATCCGGATGAACAAAGCTGATGAAGAAAAAACAGCATTCACAACGGATCAGGGTTTATATTGCTACACAGTAATGCTCTTCTGTTTAAAAAATGCAGGAGCTACGTACCAAAGGTTGGTCAACAAAATCTTCACTCGGTAAATAAGAAGGAACATGGAAGTGTACATTGATGATATTTTGACTAAAAGCGTCTTAGCAGATGAGCATGCCCACGACCTCCGAGAGACATTTGATGTTTTGAGAAGATACCAGATGAAATTAAACCCAAACAAATGTTTATTCGGAGTCCATTCGGGAAGATTCTTGGGTTTTCAAGTCCATCAAAGAGGAATCGAAGTTAATCACGAGAAGATCCAGACTTTGCAAGAAATGACTTCACCTAAAACATTGAAAGAGGTACAGCGCTTAATAGGGTGTTTAGCCTCTTTGGGAAGATTCATCTCAAGGGCTACAGACAGGTGCGCGCCTTTCTTCAAGATAATCAAAAAAGGGAAAGGCCTGGAGTGGAATAAAGAGTGTGAGCATGCATTCTTAAAAATAAAAGAGTACTTGGGGCAAGCTCCCATCCTCTCAAAACCGTAAAAAGGGGAAATACTTCAGCTGTATCTGTCAATAACCGAGCTTGCAGCAAGTTCAGTCTTAGTCAGAACAGAAGATGGAGTGCAGAAACCAGTGTATTATACTAGCAAGGCACTCCTACTAGCCGAGACCAGGTACTCACAGGCAGAGAAGATAGCCTTAGCATTGGTTTCAGCAGCAAAAAAGCTGAGACCATACTTTCAGACTCATACGATCCAGGTTCTCACCAATTGCCCATTAAGGTAAATCTTACAAAAACCAGAGATATCAGGAAGACTTACTAAATGGGCAATCGAGTTAAGTGAATTCGATATTCATTATGTCCCCAGAACCTCCCTCAAAGGACAAGCGGTGGCAGACTTCATAGCCGAGTTCACAGAACCAAACCTGGAAACAAAAAGACTGTTGGATAAAAGTTTCCCATGGAAACTATATGTTGATGGTTCTTCAAACACTCATGGCAGCGGGGGAGGGATCGTAGTTCGCACCCCAGAAGGAAATGATGTTGAATGTGCTATGAGATTTGATTTCAAAGCAACCAATAATCAAGCCGAATAAGAGGCATTGTTAGCTGGACTCAGAGTCTGTATAGCTCTTGGGGCAGATGAAGTTGAGATATTCAGCGATTCACAGGTAGTTATCAACCAGGTTATGAACGAATACCAGGCCAAAGATGAAGGAATGATTGCCTACCGTGACATCGCAAAACAACTTCTCCAAAAATTTAAAGAATACAATATCGCTCAGATCCCTAGAGAAGAAAATGAAAAGGCAGACGCTTTATTTAAATTAGCGTCAGCAACAACCTCAATCAGACCTAAAACCATTCCAGTCGCACACCTCCTTAAACCGAGTATAGCTGAACCTAAGCATTTGGAAATTTTAGAAATCCGAACACCGCAAGACGGTTGGATGGTCCAGCTGAGAAGGTTCCTGGAAGAAGGCGTACTCCGTGAAGATCCGGTATTAGCAAAGCTCATCAGGTATCGATCGGCTAGGTATACCATGATCGGAGGAGAATTATACAGAAGGGGGTTTTCTCGAGCTCTCCAGAGATGTATACCAGAAGAAGCTGCACATTGAATACTTCAAGAGATCCACGGAGGAGTTTGTGGGAACCACACTGGGGGTAGGAGTTTGGCGCATAAGGTACTCAGGCAAGGCTATTATTGGCCTACACTTTTCTCATATGCACAACAATGGTCGGAAAGTTGCAACACCTGTCAAAGAATTGCCAACAATATCCGACAACCCCCAGAAAAGCTCAAAAATCTCACTTCCCTATGGCCATTCGCCATGTGGGGCCTAGACCTGATCGGGCCAATGCCAGCTGGGACAGGGGGTGGAGCGAAACAGGCCATAGTAGCTGTCGATTATTTCACAAAATGGGCCGAAGCTGAAGCGCTGGTGCATATCACGGAAGCCAACACCATAAATTTTGTAAAGAAAAACATACTTTATAGGTTTGGAGTTCCGGACACTATAATCACCGACAATGGCACTCAGTTTGATAACCAAAAGTTCAGACAGTTGTACGAGAAGTATCATATTACTAACTACTATATGACACCAGCTCATCCACAAACAAACGGGCAAGTAGAAGCAGTAAATAAAATTATCAAGCACACCATTAAAGCAAAATTAGATGACAAAAAAAAGAAGCTGGGTTGAAAAGCTTCCTGAAGTATTATGGGCATATCGGACGACATTAAGGACTTCAACAGGAGAAACTCCGTTCACCCTAGCGTTCGGAACAGAAGCTGTCATCCCCATAGAAACATCGTATGCGTCCCCCCGGGTCAGGCTATACGATGAAGAATAAAATGTTGATACACTGCTACAAAGTTTGGATGAGCTAGAAGAAAAAAGGGAAAAGTCCTGAATAAGAAATACAACCTATCAATAAAAAGTGGCTCGCCACTACAACTCTCGTGTTCGGATCAGGAAATTTCAGTTAGGAGACCTGGTGCTCAGGAAGGTGTCACTGAACACAAAAAATAGAGCCGCGGGATCCCTGGCTGACAAATGGGAAGGTCCATACAAGATCGAGGGGATAGCTGGCCATGGAGCTTATTGAATTGCTACCCCGACCATGCAATGCCCAATATCTGAAGATTTTCTATCCTTAAAATATATATATATATATATATATATATATATGTATATTGAATATTTTATTCTTTTATTGGTAGGATAAATATTAAACTGTAATTTAAATCTGTCGATTTTTTTCAGTAATAAATAAAATTACTCGGAATTTCCGAAAGGATAGCACCTAGTTCGGGATTTCAAAAAAAAAAGACATATGATAATAAGAACATATGGAAGCAGAGCATGATAATAAGAACATGCAAATAGAATGCTCGGGACCATCAAATCCCGAATGGACGGAGAAGCTCGTAGGAGCATGCCAGCCGAGCAGGGTCAAAATAACCTTCGTAAAAAGGCAAACCCGATGCACCAGACTTTGGAAAAATGCTTGGGACGCTATCGGAAGAAATTCCTGTGAAATGCCTAGCTGTGTTGAAGCAACTTTTTTTTTTAAAAAAAAAGAGCTCAATGATTCGGCAAAACCTTGGGCATAAAAACTAGGGAGATGTCCTTGGTAATGCGCAAGGACTCGAACGTATGATCATGGTGAGCCTTGATGTAATGTTCGGGTAGCAATCGGGTATGAAACACAAGTGCAAACTTGCCCGTTTCAAGATGACTCGGTTAATAATAAAGAGCCAGTTTAATAAGATACTTGGCAATAGAAGTCATTCGGGTAACGACCGGTTTAATAAGATACTCGGTTAAGTTACCTAAACGTAAAGCCAGTTTAATAAGATACTTGGCAATCGAAGTCATTCTGGTAACGACCGGTTTAATAAGATACTTGGTTAAGTTACCCGAACATCGAAGAAGCCAGTTTAACGAGATACCTGGCAATTGAAGACATTTGGGTAACAACCGGTTTAATAAGATACTCGGTTAACTTACCCGAACGTGAAGCCAGTTTAATACGATACTTGGAAATTAAAGTTATTCGGGTAACAACCGGTTTAATAAGATACTCGGTTAAGTTACCCGACCATCAGCCAGTTTAATACAACACTCGGCAACAATCAGCAAAAAATAGACTAAAACCATTCAACTCAGAACAAAATTGAATTTGATTGCTCTTAAAAGAATGGTTACAGTTCAAATAATGGTTCTTTACAAGTAAAAGAAAATAAAGAATCAGAATCTTCTACAAAACAACAAAATTAAGGTTGCGAGGATTTTAAGCCTTTGCCAATACTCAGATCTGGCACCATCTCGTATTCATGAAGCAGACTCTCATTAGACAGCCAAGTAATATCGTTGACAGTATCATCCCTCCACTGGCTGTAATCTTCACCCGGGACTGGCCCGACATCCGGGACTACACCTTCAACCGACTCTTGACTAGCGTAAAAAGTCGAGAGAGAATGCTCGGACGGAATCTCTAAATGCATAGGATGGGGCTCTTTGCCTTGACTACGGCAGTAGGCTCTCCATTCCTTCATCTGAATCCGAAGAGATTCCAAGGATCGATCCACATGGTGTTTGATTGACAGCTCCCAATTAGCACGGGCTTTCTCCGTCGCCTTATTCTTGACTTTGAAGAACTCGCCAACCGAAACTAGCCCACGTTAAAATTCCTGAAGAAGTAGGGCATCGTAAGCAAGGGATCTTTTAAAATGATCCACCCCTTGGACTTCCAGTTCCAACCTGGCCTCTCGGGAAAGGGATTCAACTGTCAGCACTTGGCGCTCCAGATCTTCATTTTTTTGGTCATACACAGACTTCGCCTGCTCGGCCTTAAGCATGGATTCTTCAGCAGAAGAAAGAAGATTTTGAAGCAATGCAACTTTCTCCTCTGCCAGATATGCCATGTCCTCGACTTCAACCTGCTTCGCCAGGCAGTGGTCGGCAAATATCTGTACAGAGCCGACCTTCTACTGATAAGCCTGCTCAGCTCGAGCACGACCCTCCTCACTCGCCTTCAGCTGAGCCTCCAGACGCCTTATCCGATCGGCTTGATATCGTTGTGTCTGAACAAGCTCAGCAAATTCGGCCACCATCTGCAAAGGAATATACTTTGAAATCCAGCAGAAGCAAAACAATAAAAGAGTCAGAATTAACTTAGTTAGATTTAACTTACATAAGATGCGCCGTTGAAAACGTTTTGGAGACTTTCGGTCAGTGAACCATCTCTAAAATCGCTCCAGCGGTCCTCCCCGATATAAGCCCGACCAGAGGACATCTCCTGTAGCATATCTTGGAGAGAAAGGAATAAAGGAACCATCGAGGGTTCAGCTTCCAGATTTCCAGACTCGGGGGCAGGAGAATCCCTATTTGGCTCTAAGGATGGAGAAGGAACCCCCGAAGGTTCAGCCCCTATATCTCCAACTTCGGGGGTAGAAGAAGCCCTACTCGGTTCTGAAGTGGATGCATCTACTGATGCTCCAGCACCAACACTCGGGGCAATCTCATCCTCAACATCTTCGTCGCTTGAGTCAATGAATGAGACTACTCGAGGAACTTTAAGAGGATGAGACGGCGAACTAACTGCCTTTCGCTTCTCACCCCGAGAACGGTGGAAGTTAAGATCAGCAGCAGGATCTTCCTGCGATCGTCCCGAAAAGACTCAAAGAATTCGACACCAGCAGACACTTGATCCGTCGAGACGTTACCACCGTCGCCAGCTTCAAACCGTTCGACATGCTCTTCACCTGGATCTTCATACTGCCTCTCCCTATTTTCAGGTAGTTGGGTGTCAGTCGATTCACCTTGGCCACTTGGTCCAGCAAAATCCTGAGTAGATGGCTGAGTTTCCCGATCAACGCACTCGGGAAATTGCTCAGCAATATCAGTTTCCTCATCAGGCTCGGGCGGAGCAATACCCTCATCACCCTGACGAGAAGCCTCCTTTCTACTCGCTTGTAGAATCGCCTTCACCTGGCGAGCCTGAAGATCGCTGACATCGTCCGTATCAAACACTAAAAAAAATATATTATGTTTTAAAAAAAAACAGAGAAATACAACAGAATGGGCGCCGAGGTTACTTACATCGCCTGCGATGGCCCGAAATCTGTCTGAAGAAGCCGAGCTTTATCAAATCATCCTCTTTGAAAAGATAGCTCTTGCTCATCTTTTCCAGAGTACGAACTGTTGCCCGAGTCAGCCTCTTCAGCTTTGAATCACTATAGTCATTTGTTTTCTTGTTCCACACTTCGGGGGAACAAAAGAAGCGGGGAACACTCAACACCATTTGAGAATCCCCAGATTGAACAGAGATATCAAGCCTGAGAGCCCCTCCAGTAAAAAACCAACTGTTCTTCCAAAATTTGTTGGATGTAGGGAATCCCCATATGAAACCTTTCTTCTTTGGGTCATCAGAAGCATCGACCCCCCGATTCGCCTGTGCTTCTTTGGGGACTCAACCATCCGGAGAAATAGACACAAGAAAATAGGTCCCCGTTCTGCTAACCTGCCGCAGAGTAAAGAAATGCCTGATTTCATTCGGGGAGGGCGGCGAAAGGTTCATTCGACTGAACATGTGCCACATACACATCAAGGCTTTGTAACTATTCGAGGCCAACTGAGCTGGGGCTATACCTGCTTCAGCCAAAAACTAGGCAATAAAAGGCTGAAGGGGAAGTGTGACACCGCAGCAAAGCATCGATCCGTAAATCGCGACCATACCCTTAGGAGGATTCCATACGGCTCTATCCCCCGCAGGGACCAAAGTGACTGAGTCGGGCAAGTCGAACCGGGAGCGATATTTTTCTATCTCAGCTGGCCGGACCACATTCGGTTCAGTATCATAGCCACTCAGGCGAGTATCAGAAAACAAAAGACAAGACGCCTTGTGCACTTCATCAATGTCACCCTCGTTAACAGTCTGTTCCCTGGTCTGAACGCTGCCCGAGCCGTGCTTGTGTACCTTACTTCTGCTCTGATGTTTACCCATTCTTCGAAAAGATACCCTGTGATCAGAAATATCAGAATCAGAATCAGAACTAGATGGAGAACTCGATACAGGGCTGAAAGTGACGTCAGGGTGAAGCCCCGAAATATCAACCTCTAAGAATGGAGGTTCATCTATTGGGATATCCCCCAGTAATCGTTTAATGCAAGATACTAACTGGAAATCCCCACGTTCTAATGCATCAAAAGCAATTTTAAAGAGACGATGGAGGGAAGATGGCCCTATTAAAACTAACCTTGAATTAAGATGGATGCAAGATCTTCAAGCGGAGAATCGCGAACTTCTAGATAAAGAAATCCGAATTTAAAGAAATTTCTGCTGAATTTAAAGAAATTTCTGCTGAATTTTTGAGAATAAACCAACAATGTCTTTCAGCGAAGAATTTAAAGATGAGACGGCACGAAACCCTAGGAGTTCAAAGCGGAAAAAAGTTTATGACGAAATTCGATGACGTAGGCGGCGTTTGGGGAAACGCAAAAAATCATTTTTCATAAATGATATTGAAAAACGAAGAGACAAGGGACGCGTGTCAAAACAAGAAGTAGCCCTCAACCGTTAGAACTTCAAAACGTCGCCATCATTTAAGATCTCGCTTGATGAAGCGAATCGAAATTACAGGGTCGCCATTAAGACACACCATTATGACAAGACGGCTATTCTGACAAGTGAAAATTAAGACGATTAAAATATTCTTGCGGAAATGAAATTTACTCGGCAAAAATATTTTAAGGGGGTATTGTCGTATATGAATTTTACCAAGCATACACGTCATTGACAGGAAGGAGAAAATAGCCAGGTGGACTCCCAAATGGGCACTCAAGAAATATCCTACGAGGCATCATTAGAGAGAAGAAAAGCCCGAGTAAGTATATATAGAATGAAACCTACTCGGGATCAGTTAACAACACTCGGGACTGGTTAAAACAACGTTTCCACTCTGGCTCAAACGGCATTACTCGGGACCATCAGGTATTACTCTTACTCAGGAATAAATACGACTCGAGTAAGAACTTGGTGCTTATTTCACACGGATTAAGTCATTAAATACGTGAAGATATCCATCAGGAAGGAATCCCAAATAAAATGGAACATTAAGTTAGAAGAGTCCCCAATCAGGAAATAACTTGATTTCTTTACGAAGACTACATTCTTATAAGGAAACAAGTCCAAATTGAACTACACTACTAGAATCCCACTCGATTTCCATAAGAGACTCCGAAACAGGAAAGAAGACAAATCAACCTCAAGCAAGTAACCGAATCACAATTAAATATAAAGATTTTGTATTACTTGTACAAAGCAGATTAAGGTTCTATAAGCATATAAATAGACCCATAATCTGGCTCCAAAAGAGATAGGCAATACAGCATACAGCAATTATAGAAAATACAGAGAGGAAAAAGAGAGATCGAGAGCTTGTAAACATCTTATTCTCTTAGTGGATTTTGGCTTGGTTGATCCTTCAACCACCCGTGGATGTTTCTCCGGCCATCGGAGTTTTACCACGTAAAACTTGTCTTTGTTACTCTCTCTGCATCTCTTTCTCTTTAATTCAATAGCCGAAATCCAATATTTGTTGGCTTTTTTGGCATAATCCAAAAATCGACGTCAACAAAAACTATAAATACACATTAATTATACTCATATTTTCAACTATATTTTTTTAGGGTTAAGCTAAACCAAAATAAATTTATGACTTAAAATTTTGACATTAACATTTCAATCACTCATATGCTTTTAATTCAATGGTTGAGATTTAAATGCATTTGCAATTCTTAGATTAAGAGCACATTGGTGGTTGAAATGTTAAAGTCAATATTTTAATTTACAAATTTAAGTTGGTTTAGCCTGACCCATTTCTTTATTAAAAAAAAAACTTACCTTTCAAAAAAAAACTTATGATAAACCATAATTAAAATCTAATTTTATTTCAAGTTTCAAACTTTCTCATTATCACATGATTATCTTATTGTTTTTGTTTTTCTTTTATTTATAGCTCTGAACTCTATCGATAAACAATATATATATATATATAGGGAGAACTTTAAAAATAACCATAAAATTATTGGGTTTATTGTTTTTACCCAAGATTAACAATTTTATTGTTTTTACCAAAATATTCACTGTTTGGACAAAATTGCCCTTCATTATATATATATAAATCTCAATTTTTTTTTCTTCTTTACAGAAAGAAAAAACTGTTTTTCCCCATTTTTTTTCTTCTTCCCAGATCTTTAGCATTCTTCTTCTTCTTTCCGGATGTGTTTAATTGTGTTAGACTTGGTGTGTTTAATTTGATGTTGCTCTGGTGTGTTTAATTTGATGTTGCTCTGGTGTGTTTAATTGATTTTCCATAGTGTGTTTAATTGATTTGCACTGGTGTGTTTAATTGAGTTAGAGCTTGTTTGTTTTTTTGTCTGAAGACTAAACAGTCCTGGATTTTTCTGAAGACTGAATGAGAACTGAAATCTGAATCTTAATGAAGTGTTTTTTTTTTTACATATCTGAATGTATTGTCAATAAATTTGTTTTTTAAAAGTAAAACTGCCTAAAAATAAGTAATTTACATTTATATCTATGTTAAACAATTATATATATATATATAATATGTAATAAAAACAATTCAAAAATAATAATTATATATGAATACATATGATCATGATCTTCTTCGATTACAAACAAACTTCATTTTTACTAATAAAGGGAAAAAAAACTATTCAAAAAATAAAAGGGACAGTAGGAAAAATCATACAAATATATATATATATATATATATATATATATATATATATATATATAAATACATCACCCTAAGATCATAATAAAGTATTGATATTAAACACCAGTATGATAAGTGATTAGGGTTATTTTTTATTTTTAAACAAGCAATATATTATAATAAAGATTTCGATACCATATGTAATTATGATGAAATTGGAAATATGTTATATACGGGGGATAATATCAGAAGAAAAGATTTTGGATTACAATTAATGCAATTCATTGATTTGCAATTAAGTGAAAAATCAGAATTTTTTACTTTTTATTTTAAGTTGTTTTTTATAATTTTTAAGTTGTTTGACCATTTTAAAAAAAATAAACAAAACAACTTAATAATTATAATTCAGACCCGTTAAGTTTTAAGCGGAAAAAACAAACGACCATTTACTCTTGTGTGTTTAATTGAAATGTTTTGGGTTTAATTGGGTTGTTGTGGTGTGTTTAATTGTTTTACGTTTGGTGTGTTTAGTTAGCCTGTCTTTATGTGTTTAATTGGTCTATCTGGTGTATTTAATTTGTGGTCTTGTGTGTTTAAGGAAATCTGGAAAAAAATTCAGATTTGTATAGATTTAGAAAATTTCTAGATTTTCTCATAAAAATAAAAATAAAAAAATCTTTGAAACAATGGATCTATAGTAAATGTTATTTCTTTAGAAAGGAATTTGTGTTTCAATTGAACAAAATCTGATTTTAAAAAAAAAACATAATCTTGAAAAATAATAAACAAACATAATATGTAAAACTTTTCAAAATAAAAAATCTGGAATTTTTCTTTAACAAAATCAAATCTAGAAAATTAACAAACATAATCTTAAAAAAATTTAAAATAAAAAAAACATATAATTTTTCTTTAAATAAAATAAAATCTAGAAAAAAAAATTAACAAACATAATCAGAAAAAATTTTTTCAAAATCCAAAAAATTAGAAATTTTTTAAAATCTGGAAAAAGTTTTAAACAAAACGAAATCTGATTTTTTTTTAAAACAAACAATACTCAAACTTAAACATAAACACAACCACAATCATGAACCACCCTTAAAATCAACAACTCACACACAAATTCGAATTGGGTCTTCGCAGCCCAGATCTACAAATCAAAGGAGAGAGAAGTGAAAAAAAAATGCTTGGATTAAAGAGAAGATAGGTATGAGAGAGGAGATCTGGATAGGAGATTTGGTTGAAAAAAAAATGTGGTGAAGAGAAAATAGAGGCGTGAGAGAAAGAAAGAGAGAGAAAAGAGAGAAATAAGGAGGAGAGAGAATGATAAAAACTGATTCTGAATTCAGACCAAATGAGAGAGAAGAGGTAAAGAAAATAATGAGGGGTATTTGGGTATTCACAGCCAATTATTGAGTAAAAACATCAAAAATACTAATGTTGGGTAAAAATAATAAACCTCCTTATTTTTTGACTAAAAATGTGTATTTCCTCGTATATATATATTTGTAATGATTGTTATAGATGTCAACAAGGTTTTTTTTTTTTTTTGTAAGATAGCTATATAAATAATATAATTTTATATTGAAAATCTCTTGACCCTATATACGGTTTCATATATTCCCTTTTATAAGGTTCCTACGTTCGAGATATTTTCAAAAGTCAATTAGATCATCATTAAAGGAAGATTTGATTCCAAAAATAATATAAATTGGGTATGATAATAACTTAAGAGTGCTTATAAATAATATGTATTAAAATTAATATATTTATTTTTGTTAATGACCATTTTTAGCAAGGGGTCAACGGGAAATCTTCCACCTAACTAACACCTGGTAGGAAACATCTTCATATACCAGGTAGGTACTAGACGCAGTGGTTTACCTCGAAGTATCACGCGTAATATAATGAAATGAATACATTTATTTCTGAAAAAAGCTTGGGTACTGACCAGTCAGTACCAAGCTATATTGACCCCCCAATGGGATGTTGACACGTGGCAAAAACTTTCATTTTTTTACCATTTTCTCTTTGCTTTGGGTTACATGAGTATAACTGGGTACTGACCGGTCAGTACCCAAGCAATGTCGTTTATTTCTCCCCTCCAAATAAGATTGGTTTCATTTTCTTTATTTTATATTTATAATCGTTCAAGCAATAGTCATTGACATATATATATATATATATATATATATGAGAAAATTCTGTTATTTATCCAAAAAATTATGGTATTATTCATATTTACCCCTTCTCAATAAATTAACTGTTTTTATCCATATTTATGAGTGGTTTGATGGAAATACCCTTTAAAACTCTTTTGTTGACTTTCATATCCTCATCTTCAATTACTTTTTATCTCTCTCTCTTTCAAGTTTTCTCTCTCATCAATTTTAAATTTTTACTTTTATCAATTTTAATAACTTGAATCTCTATTTACACTTTCTCTCTCTTCATAGATTTTTCTTGTTTCTCTCGTTCATTTGTGTTTCTCTCTCTACAATTTTCCATATTCGAAATATTGTTTTCATAGCTGAAACGATTCAAACGGAATATTATGGACAAAAATTTGATATCGTTTTTCCACTCAAAAGTCATTTAAAAATGTTTCTATAAGCTTTACACGATAAAATATTAGCATGATTACATGATGAAATATTAACAACATTACACGATGTTGATATTTCATCGTGTAATAATGTTGATATTTCATCGTGTAAAGTTTCTGTAAACAAATCTCCATTTGAAGATTTGGAAAAAAAAATCAAGACCTCCATCAATGGTGGTTTGTTCGCAGATGTTGATATTTCATCGTGAAATAATGTTGATATTTCATCGTGTAACATTTCTAAAAACAGATCTTCATTTGCAGATCTGGAAAAAAAAATAGATGGAGTTCGAACGAACCTCCATCAATGGAGGTCTCAATGGTGGTTTGTTCGCAGACCTTCATTGATGGAGGTCGAACTAACCTCCATCGGTAAATGTCGAACAACCCTCTATCACATACCTCCAATTTGTTAAACTTCCATCAATGGAAATAGATGAAGATGATTAAAGAAAAATCTTTCTTTCACATGTCATAAATGCACTAAGGGTAATTTTGTCCAAAAAATATTTCTCTTGGATAAAAATAGTGAAATTATTGAGAAATGACATTTTTGAATACTCCCTTAATTTTAAGGTTATTTATGGTTTTGGCCCTATATATATTTATGTAGAAATGATAAGAAATGTCACTTTTTTTGTGTATTGTAAGGATGTTACCGGTTTAATAAGTTAAGTTTAAAAGACACCTATTATGGTGAACTATCCATATTGTCCTTAAATAATCAATTTTTAATTCTATTTGCATTTCCATCTCCACACTTTGATCATTGAAAGTGGTATCTCCTCTCTCTATCTCTCTTCAAAAAACTTGTCTGAAAATCGATATACAATTTATCTGAACATGATCAAGTTTTTTTGATAAGTTTACGAGTTGTTATATATGTGTCAGAGATTATTCGTCTGAGTTTTTTTTACATTGGTACAAGTATTTTTAAACTGTTGCAAACAGGATTATAATCTTGGGTAAAAAAACTCAAACCTTTAAGAAAAAAACTTTAACCCTTAAGAAAAAAACGCGATACCTTTCAAAAAAAAGCTCAATCATTCACAAAAAAGACTTGATCCCTAACAAAAAAAACTCGATCCCTTGTAAACTCGATCATATACAAAAAAACTCGATCCTTTTGAAAAAAGCTCGATTCCTCACAAAAAAAAAGCTTGATCATTTACAAAAAAAGTTAGATAATGTAAAAAAAATAACTCGATCCTTAAAAAAAAATAACTCGATCCCTTACAAAAAAACTCAATCAAATATATAAAAAAACTCGATCATATACAAAAAAAACCCGATCATGTACAAAAAAACTCGATCCCTTTAAAAAAAGTTCGGTCCCTTACAAAAAAAACTCGATCATGTACAAAAAAAAAGTTTGATCATGTACAAAAAAAAAGTTCGATCATATACAAAAAACCTTGATCCCTTACAAAAAAATCTCGATCCCTTATTAAAAAAACTCGATCCTTAACAAAAAAAAACTCGATACCTTACAAAAAAAGCTCGATAATGTACAAAAAAGCTGGATTCCTCATAAAAAAGCTCGATCATTAACAAAAAAAACTCGATTACTAACAAAAAAAAACTAGATCCTTAACAAAAAAAAATTCTATCCATTTAAAAAAAAAAGCTCAGACGTGTTTCAAAAAAGCTCGGAAATGTTTTAAAAAGTCTTAAAAACCAAGATATTCATCTTCGTCAACACACAACAGATCAAATAAAAAAAAAGCTCTAGGGGCGCTGCCCCCCCAAATTGACTGGGTAGCTCGACCACCGCGAGCTCAACGGGGAGTTCGACCCCCAAATGCGTCTACGTAGCGCAACTCCGTCGCCGTTCAAATAATTGTCTGGGTTTCAACAAGACCTTCTCCTACGTCATAACTCTATCACTGTAAAAATGAATGAAAGAAATCTAATGTGAAACAACTATTGAGAGTATTTTTGTTCATTCACCATAATTGGTGTCTTTTAAATATAAGTTATTAAAATATTGACAATGTTAAAATACCACTACCAAAAAGTGTCATTTATTTTTTAAACCCTTTTTTCGGTTCATCATTTACCTTTCCTTTTCATTCTCTTATATTTCATCAATCCAAACATACCGTAAGAATGGTCGGGACTCCCTAAGCTATGCCCGTGTAAAATTTCCTTTTAACTTAAAAAATCAAATCGAAGAGAAATCAAACATTATGTAATATAATCCATTACTACAAAGAATAATACAGTCCCTTGTCTTTTTTTTTTTTTCATTCCACTTTGGGATGAAAATTAATTTCATTTTAAGCAATAAAGAAAATAAGAGTGGTGAACAATTATTTTCTAGTTAATGATCTTCCACTAATTGCCATTATCATTGGTAGCATCACCGCCGGCTTCTTCACCTCCTCCGGCATTTCCAACGTCGAT
The DNA here is from genome assembly GCA_032871835.1 of Dipteronia dyeriana. Lineage (NCBI taxonomy): Eukaryota > Viridiplantae > Streptophyta > Magnoliopsida > Sapindales > Sapindaceae > Dipteronia > Dipteronia dyeriana. The sequence continues at coordinate 25,480,251 of CM065300.1, read as the reverse complement.
TCCTAACCCAAATCCTATGCCCATTCCAAATCCCACGCTAACGCCGCCATTGTTGCCGCCGTAACCTCTGTCATTGCCAGGTCCACCGACACCACCTGCTCCAAACCCACTACCTTCACCATGTCCATACCCTTCACCATCACCAACACCACCACCACCTCCTCCGCCTCCGCCACCACCTCTGCCACCAGCTCCGCCACCTGCACCGAAACCACTGCCATGACCATACCCTCCACCTCCATTTGTACCTTTACCACCGCCGCCTCCACCACCACCTCCACCGCCACCACCACCTCCTGCATTTCCCATACCGGCCCCTACACCGAACCCACTACCGTGACCAGACCCTTCACCAGAACCACTCTCATCACTGCCACCACCACCTCCTCCACCACCTGCTCCACCTGCTCCACCTCCAACACCCGCACCAGCTCCATGTCCACTTCCATGACCAGACCCTCCACCAACTCCACCTCCTCCACCTCCACCTCCACCTCCACCTCCACCTCCACCTCCAACACCACCACCAGCACCACCACTACCACTTACACCACCTCCAGCTCCATACCCTTCACCATGACCAGAACCATCACCGCCACCCCCACCATTTCCTCCTCCACCGCCACCTCCACCACCTCCACCAGCACCAACACTATTACCTATACTAGCTCCAGCTCCATACCCTTCACCATGACCAGAACCAGCACCACGCCCACCATTTCCTCCTCCACCACGCCCACCACCACCTCCTCCTCCTCCACCTTTTCCGGCTCCTCCTCCATGAAAGCTTCCACAACTTCGCCAACTTCGATACGAACAATAATCATCATCATTATCATCTTCATTGTTCCATCTACTTGGACCACCACCACCGCCATAACCACTGTGTTGATCATCTACAACATCTCCTCCACGACCAACACCAATCAAACCACAAACAACGCTTAAAAGAAAAAGAGTCGCGTAGAAATTACATTTAACACTACTAGAATCCATGGCTCTGATGATGATATTTCTGTTAACGGACTCTGCCCCTATTTATATATACAAGTGTAATTAATTAATTGAATTCACTGTTGATCAATAATCAGCGATCGATCATCGATCCACGTTGGAATTATTACATGAAACAATTGACACGTCCAATCTAATTAAGTCAAGGAAAGTCTTGGTTAAATTATATGTCTTGTTTGGGTCAACAGCAGCCGACAAGAAATACTATAAAACTCCCAAAAAGCTCCATTGCTGTGGAGGAGTAGGTGATTACTGATAATCAATGTAATTATATACGTAGAGAAAATTCTTTGTAATTAAAGTACGTGGAATCCTCTCTGTCATTTGACCCTTTATCAAGTTGGAATCCACTTGTAACAGTACGTGAACATCAATCTTTAAAGGAACCCCTGTGATACATCGTCTGGATGTCGTTCCGATAAAATGTTGTGAGTGTGTGATCATTAATCTCATGATAATGTTTCATTATATATATAATATCGATTGATAACGTAACACGTCTGTTAAAGTCCTTAAACATATGATTAATTATCGTTTGTTCGTAATCATACGTATATCCAAGTAGAATGCGGAAACGGAAACAGTCATGGGTTTGGTTGGATATATAGTGGCTAGCTAATGGCTTGGACACTTGGAGTGTGTGCCTAGAAAAGTACAAGTATCCCACCCTTCATCTTGACATCTACGATATCGATCAAGCATGTCATCATTTGACAAATTTATATCAACCATGTATATATATCCCAACTTTCTAATGTTGAGATCTTGACTCACTATATATGTAACATTATATAGTCAAATTGTTGGAAAAATTTGTGACAAACTACCGGTTTGAGAGGGTTATTACAGTATGATCGGTTTCATGAAAATGAAAGATCAATGTATATTCAAATTCTCCTTCGTGAGAGCTTCGAAGTGGTATACTCAAACTCACAAATCGATTAATTAGTGAATGAGAAATTGAGTCTCAAAGGGAGCCCATTATGTAGAGAAAAATAACATCCCACATTGGATGGGTAAAGAACTTATATGTAGTATATATATAAGTGTGTGATAGTAGCTTGCTGATATATATTAACATACAATTAGATCGATTGATATATTAGTATGTTGTACTGATATGTGTGGAACTAAATAATACAAAATTTTGGTCATTCAAAAGACAGTATTATTGTTTGATATCAGTGTTAGATATCAATTGGAATAAATTGATTATATTATTATATAATCTTACCAAGTAGCAACATTATTGTTTGATATCAGTGTTAGATATCAACTGGAATAGATTGATTATATTATTATATAATCTTACCAAGTAGCAGCACTGATTTATAAATATATATATTATATTTAAAGTGCTAGAATAGTATTTGATACACTATATTTGATATATCAGTTATTGATTTATTGTTGTACACGGGTGTTGATATTATATATCTGAGATTCTTATATATATACCGGATGTGATAGATCAATGGTTTATATCATTGTATATATGTGGTTCAAAAAAATAAATTGGTTTTCTATGTAAGATGACTGCCAAATCAACTATAAACCTGAGTGTGGCTCAAGAGAATCCGGTGGTCAACCCAATTGTGGGCTAGTTGACCGACCCGATGGTTAACCCTTTTGTGGGTCAAATGAATACCCAAACGGTGAATTCGTTTGTCTCTGGTTTCAGTTCCGATGAATCATATGGAGAAACAAGAGAAATTCAGTGGTATGAATTTCAAAAGATGGCAACAAAAGATGTTGCTCTGACTGAGCACATTGAATATTGCGAGATTCTTAATTGATGAGGCTTCTAAGGCCAACGGTGGTAACGAGTTGGATATGTAAGTTTAAAATAGTAATTATTGTCAAAATCAATTATTTCGAACTTCGAAATTGTAATTATCAATTTCATGATGATTTATTTCAATTATTAATTCCGGATTAATTGAAATATTAAATTTTGAATTCAAAACAAACTGATTTGACTTTAATGATGCCAATTTTAATGAGAATTTATTTTTCATATTAATTCAGTTGATCTCCTCATGATACTATGATGGATAAATCAAACATGAACTCGAGCGTTCCACTAAAACTTTCAAATGATAATCCAAGTGTAGGATTAGACACTTCGGGTGTTAATTCTTTACTTGTGAGCGAAGTGCCTATTGTGTTGCCAAGTGTGACAACATTGACTCCGGCCATCAACTCATTCGTGAGAAACATGGAAGAGCCGGTGATGAGCTAGTGTGTGGGTCACACGAACTTTTAGTGGTGGCAGCAAAAGAACATAACTGGGTTCTTGATTGAAGAAGGTCTTAAACCCAATAGTGGTGAAAGGCGAAATGTTCAAGTATGGAATGCTATTGATGCATGAAACCATTCGGATTTTCTATACCGAAACTACATATTGAACGGGCTGTCAGATTCGCTGTACAACGTATTTCTTCAAGGAAAACCAGTCAAAGAACTATGAGAGTAATTAGACCGAAAATACAAGACTGAGGATACTGGATCCAACAGGTTTGTTGTGGGCCGGTTTCTTAGTTAAAAGATAAGAGACTCCATAACAGTTATGAGTTAAGTCCAACTGTTTCAAGTGAGTCTACATAAGATTCATGTTGAAGGGATGACCCTAAGTGAAACCTTCTGGTGGCTGCTATCATTAAGAAGAAACCGAAGTGGTGAGTATGAAACACCATTTGGTGAATTATGTACACAACATAGAATCATACATTAAACCACTGTACCGTATCAGCAAAATAGAATTTCTAAATGGAAAGATCATTCCTTGAATGAAATGATGAATGTATTGCTGATAAGTTCTGGATTGCCACAGAACATGGGGAACGAAGCTATATTGTTTAGCAATTACCTTTTAAATAAGGTAAACTATAAGAAAGTAGACAAGACACCATATGAGCTGTGGAAATGAAGAAAGTATTCCTATAAGTTCTTACGAATGTGGGGGGTGTCTTGCGAACACATGTTGAAAGTTGTAAAAACCAAAAACAAGAAGTTAAGGATGAACCTAGACGTAACAAAAGAGCTAGGACAGAAACATCTTTTGGTCCAAATTTTCTGACATTTTTACTAGAAGGTGAACCTCGAACCTTTGAAGAAGTAAGTTCTTCAAAAACATCGTTTGGTCCAAAGTGGTTGTACCTATACTTAAGAAGGTGGAAATAGGTCCAAAAATTCTTGATTGCATTTTTATTGGATATGCACATAACAGTAGTGCTTATCAATTTTTGGTGTATAAGTCTGACATCCTAGATATACACAAAAACACGATAATGGAATCTATAAATGCATCGTTCTTTGAAGATGTGTTTCCATGTAAATCCAATGATGAAACAAGTTCGTCAAAACGAACACATGTTGAAAGTTGTAAGGACCAAGAACAAGAAGTTGAGGATGAACCTAGACGTAACAAAAGAGCTAGGACATAAACATCTTTTGGTCTAAATTTTCAGACATTTTTGCTAGAATGTGAACCTCGAACCTTTGAAGAAGTAAGTTCTTCAGAAGGACTCTTGTGGAAAGAGGCTATCAAGAGCGAAATTGATTCCATACTCCAAAACCATGCTTGGAAATTAGTGGACCTTCCTCCGGGATGTAAATCTCTAGGGTCCAAATGGATTTTCAAGAGGAAAATGAAAACGGATGGATCAATTGATAAGTATAAGGCCATACTTGAAATTACAGGCTACAATCAACGAGAATGCCTAAATTACTTTGATACGTATTCTCTTGTAACGAGAATAACCTCCATTATGATGATACTTGCAATCACAGCTTTGCGAAATCTTGAAGTACATCAAATGGATGTGAAATCAGCTTTATTATATGGAGAACTAGATGAAGAGATCTATATGGAACAACATGAGGGTTTTTCCGCTCCAGGGCAAGAAAATAAAGCCTGTAAGTTGCTGAAGTCTTTATACGGTCTAAAGCAAGCACCAAAGCAATGGCATGAGAAATTTGACAATGTTATGATGTCAACTGGCTTTAAGATCAAGGAATGTGACAAATGTGTTTATGTTACAGACACTGAAAATGAATATGTCATTTTGTGTATATACGTTGATGACATGCTAATTGTTGGTAGTGATGATAAAGTGATCAAATCTACCAAGGAGATGTTGAAATCAAGATTTGATAAGAAAGATATGGGACCAGCTGATGTAATGTTGGGAATGAAAATCTCAAGGACATCAAACGGATTCATTCTAAGTTAGTCACACTATGTTGACATGATTCTTGAAAAATTCAATAAAAATGATTATGGGATATCCAGAACACCAATAGATACAAATCTACAGCTATCCAAGAATAAATGTGAGAGCGTCTCTCAACTAGAATATTATAGAGTGATAGAAAGTCTGATGTACTTAACAAATTGTACAAGACTAGACATAGCTAATGCAGTTAGCAAATAAAGTAGATATACGAGTAATCCAAGAATGGATCACTGGAAAGGAATAGTAAGAGTACTGAAGTACTTGTGATTCACTCGTAATTATGGGTTGCATTATGCCAGATATCCTATAGTCCTAGAAGAAAACACTAATGCTAATTGGATATATGATATAAAAGATTAAAAATCCACTAGTGGGTATGTATTCACACTAAGAGGTGCGACTGTATCTTGGAAATCCTCCAAACAGAAATGTATAGCCAGATCCACAATGGAATATGAGTTTATCGCTTTAGATAAATGTGGTGAGGAGGCTGAATGGCTATGCCAATTCTTAGAGGATATTCATAAATGGTCAAAGCCTATGCTAGCGATTTGCATCCAGTGTGATAGTCAATCGGCAATAGGAAGAGCATAGAGCAACATGTATAATGGAAAGTCCAGACATATACGTCGAAGACATAATACCATTATACATCTAATCTCAACTAGGGTTATCACTATTGACTATGTAAGGTCAAAAGATAACATCGCGGATCCGCTAACTAAAGTGTTAAACAGAGAATTAGTTGAGACATCATCGAGAGGAATGAGACTAAAGCCCATTAGATAAAAAGTCAATACAATGCACACCCAACCTAGTTGACTGGAGATCCCAAGATCTAGGTTCAATGGGACAACCAAGTTGTAAGAATCAATTGTATCACTGTGGGGGTTACCTCAAGTCCATTTCTATGATGAAACAGTGATGCCCGTAGGAAAATATTAAACTATGTTTTTAATGATTCTTATATGTCGAAATTCCTAGCTATGGAAATCCGAGCAGAGTAATGCGAGTTACTTTTAATTAAGAAATCACTTATGTGAGAGAGAACTGGGGCCGCTTCTACAAGAGAATAGTGAAGGGCTATATTCTCCAGCGACTCACAAAATCAGGCGCATGTTCATGGCCAAAACGAATATAAAAATAAGAACCAAATCGGGTCTGGAAGATACCTGTGTAAGGTGTGTGATCGTTTACACAAAACGGTAAAACGGTTCAAGGATATCACATCTACTGATCAGCTAGGAAAGTAAGCACACATTTACAAGGGAAGGTTCAAAAGGTAACATCTACCTATCATATGCAGGTTTCGACCATTTGAACTTACCAAGAGGTCATCTCTCGTGTCTCTTAGGTCAATTTCATTCATGTGGGGGATTGTTGGAAAAAAATTGTGACAAACTACCGGTTTGAGAGGGTTATTTGAGTATGATCAGTTTCATGAAAATGAAATATCAATGTATATTCGAATTCTCCTTCGTGAGAGCTTCAAAGTGGTATACTCAAACTCATAAATCGATTAATGGGTGAATGAGAAATTGAGTCTCAAAGGGAGCCCATTGTGTAGGGAAAAATAGCATCCCACATTGGTTGAGTAAAGAACTTATATGTAGTATATAAGTAAGTGTGTGATAGTAGCTTGTCAACATGTGTGGCATAGAAGCTCTCTCTCTCTCGCGCAGGGGGGGGTGGTGCGAATCAAGGCCTCAAACTTTCAATTGCACGACTCGTGTGTGGCCGCGACCTGCGTACACGAATGCCGCTCCAGTTGGACCGTGAGAGTACTACCGAAATTTTACTACTATTTTGAATTTAATTTTTCCTAAATCAGTTTGTTGATAAGGAAAAAATTAATTATTTTCCCTAAGTCAAACGTTTTAATGAATGATGAGGAAGAATAGTAATTTCCATTTTTGATTAAGGAAATTAATTTGAATTAAGGAAATAGTTGATTTTCGTTTTGGATTCTGATACTTACTTGATCACTAAGTAATCAGAATCAATGACCAGTTTTGGATTCTGATACTTACTTGATCACTAAGTGATCGGAATCATTGATCAATCATGAATAAATCTTTTAGAAGATTATTCTTTCCTTATCATTTAAAACGTAATAATTAAGCAATTTCCAAATTGATCTCTTTGACTTCGGTTACATAAGAAACTCTAGTCTACACTTCTAGAATTGAATTCTTTTTTTTTCTTGCACTCATGAAATTAGAAGTCCATTTCTTCTCTCCTTCTTGGTTTTTTTCTTCAGTACATGGTAAGTTCGAATCTAATTTGAGTTCGCTGAGAGTGGTTGTGCTTCGCACTTCCACTGTTGAATCGTTGTATCATGTGAAACAATCGCTATACACATACAATGTTATATATGACGAAATTGTCTTAAGGACACCGTATGAAACACGGATCTCGATTCCCTAACATTTTGTTTCCGTTTGTTATGTTATGCAGATTCGAACCAGATTATTTTTACGTATTAAAAACAACACAAATTGCATAGGGCATATTAGTTGTTGCATCCGTATTGGACACATACTTTTTACGTATATATCCCCACTTTCTAATGGTGAGATCGTGAATCATTATATATGTAACATTATATAGTCCAATCGCATGAGACATAGATAGGTTGTTGCATCTGTATTGTACACATAATTTTAAATATACTTTGTTTTTACCTCCAAATAGAGGGGGATGAATTCACCAAACCAGAGACATTTAAATTGATGAGTACTGAAAATCTTTTGAAAGATATTTCCCTGTTATTAGGCAAAGCTTTTGTAAGATTTTCTTCAACTTTATAATCTTTTGTCATCTTCTCCGTAGAGAGTTTAATGTATATAATTCGTACATGAACCTTCTAATTCTAATTAATAGAAAACTAACTACTCCCACTACATGTCTACATAAATATATATACATTTGCTAATTAAATACAGGTTTCAAAATTAAAATTTTAAAATCTCAAAGTGGACTCCAGTCCATGTGCTGCTTACATAGATGAGTTATATTATTTCCTGGCATAATTATAGGACCAATAAACATTCAAGTAAAATTTTATATATTTAAAATACATATGTATGTATATATTTAAATCCTCACAATTAATAGAAGAAATCCAATGTTGTTATATTGAGATTTTTTGGTGACCGAGTCCTACATACCTTTGTGGGACCATCATAAATTCAAAAATAAATAACTTTAATTGAGACACAATATTTTCCGGTCAAATTTCAGTATTTAGGTCCCGAAATCACAGTTCTTTCTTTTTTTAGAAATTTCCTTTTTAATCATAAGTTGATTTTGACAAACCAGAATCTCCTACCGTTAATTCCAGCTTGTTTAGGGTCGTTAGTATCTTTTATTTTCGAAACTTTTGTAATTTCACTATTTTAGACAGTTTTCTCAACAATTCATTTCAGATGTATTCTTTTCATTTTTCTAATGGATTCCAGTTTTCATAGAAACTAGACGTCAGTTTATTTCTTTAGTATTTTCCACTGCGTCATTTTTATAAAAGAATTATCTTCTCTGTTAAATTTCTACTATCTATTTTTTTTAATCATTACAAATTTTATAAGAATTTCGAACCCATCATTTTATTGATACAAGTGTGAGGATTATACTATCCATTCATTTTAACTTTCGTCAGTTTTTACGATTTACTTCAACATAGAGTACGATCGAAATTATATGTACATGCATTTAATGATTTTTATATTAACATGATCAGAATAATCTTTTATAATATTTTATTAATTGCAAATATAACAATTAAGTAATATATATATAACAAATGAATAGTGTAGTATATATATCCAGGCTGTATAAATTAAATGTGAACAATGTGATACCAAAGTAATGAAAAAAAGAAAGAAAGAGAATACATAAGTCAAGTTGAAAACAACGGTAGTGATCATGGAATATAAATATTGCATGAATTGATCAGATGATAGTGGAATGCAAATGGCATAATATTGTCCGGTTCTTTGAAAAATAATGATATGCATCATTTTGGGATTCAGCCAATTAATTTGCTGCCCATAATGTAGTTCATATCTTTTTATCACTGATATAAAATTTCTTTGCTTCCCATTATAGTACATTTTTTTTAATTAAAGTAGTAGCACTATAGTGGATGATGCTCTTTAGTTTTCATAATTTTATTTGAGAGTGGTTGGCCTTCTCTATCTGCATGCTGTGAAAATATAATTGCGATGTTGTTAAATTCATTTTTCTTTGTTGCATGGGTTAAAAAAACCGAGAAAATGGAGAAAAAGATCATAATGATTAATAATCGAGTTTTCTAATAATGTTATTAAACTATAACACATTAGATTTCTTTATTGCTAATCAATTTATAAGATCATCTAATCTTCGATACCATTTATCACGAATCTAGTGATGGACAAATCCGGTGACAAATCCGGTGATGGAACATTAGAGCTTGAATCAGGGGTGGAGGTAGTTAGAAACTAGCCTGGGCTTCAGCCAAGGCTAGCTTTTTGTAAAGAAAAAAAAATATTGGAATTTTTTCAAAATCAATCATATGTCAAACTTTGCAAGCAAAACACTTAATTCTATTACATTGATTGATCAGGATATCGGGCAACAATATTCATTACTTCTTTGAACAAGTTATTCTAATAGATCAAAATGAAGAAAATACCACATCAAGAGTTAGAAGTGTTTATACAAGCAATAACAAGCTCAAGTGGACTACTGTAGCTTTCTTGAGGCTGTCCTAAGATAGCTTAGTTTGGATGTCTTATCAAAAAGATTAGCTCATTTGAACTTATCTACCTAAAAAGTATAAGGGGCAAATTATTACGTGATTGTACCTGTAAAACCCCGATGATGCCTAATAAATTCCATTTCAGCTCTATGAAAGGAGGTATGACCAGCGTACGAGCAATAAGAACAGCAATAAGAAACTCTTGCAAGTGATCAATAAGGCTAATTGAAGTCTTCAGTCTTGAACAATAAAATATATTCTCCATGCGATACAAGTCTGGCATCCATAACAAAAAGATTTAAAAGTCCTTTACATAGACAACACAAGAGATCAAATCATCAACTTCTACTGCATCGGCAACTAAAACAGGAAAAGGGAAATTTAGGTTAGGGCATAAAAATAGGCATACGATTAACGAGCTAATGTTGCTAAAAAGGATGATTAAGTTTACTAATGAACTTTGGAATTTTATGTAATTAATTCATTTTGTCATTCTCAGGTGTACCTAATAGACTAATATAATTCACGAGACAAAAAACATTTCTCACTTGAATAACCCTGTAGTGGTACTTCTGATCGAAGGTGACTGATTGTGTCGAGAACCAAGCTGCCAACTCTACTATCGAAGATACGTCTATGTCAGTTACAAAATTGAAGAGAACAAATTTTTTTTGCTTTAATATAACTACTCATACAATATGCAAGTCAACTATGATCCCAAATGCCAAATTTAAAGGTTGGAAAACAATTTAGAACCAGAAAACCTGAATCAACTTGAATTAAGCTAAAAGCAATGCCAAGGCATAGTCAACTTGTTATCATGAATTATGTCCTGCTAGACCCCACGGCCCAAACATGTTCTTGTAGCCGCATCAAGAAGACAAGCAGGGCGGGCCCATGCGGCCAGCAAACCCAGCCATTTGCTGGGACCCTCGGTTCGACCGATCTACTTTTTCTTCTTTTGCTTGAAATCAGAAGTCTAAGAATCCAATATATTTAAGTCTAAAATATTTAAGATCTTTTATTCATTTATTTTCTTCTTCACATTAAGTCCAACTAATTAGTCAATTTAACAAAAATAAATATAAAGATCCAATTGAATTCTAAATTAGCATTTGTCAAGAAATAAAAAACAAAACAAGAATTTTAACATCAATAATTCTAATATATCACATTACCAAGCATAGTTGCTAACCTAGTTAAGTTTGACATCATCTAAGTAAAAAATCACCAGCCTCTCTCTATCGACAAGCCGTCTTCGTAAATTTACACTTCATAAAGCAATAAGAATATAAATTTAAACAATGTTTTTTTTATATATATTATTAGATACGATACATCTATTTTGTTTTAATTTATGTGGATTATATTGTATTTGATAAATGAATAATTATTTATCTATTTTTTTATGTTAATAATATTAATTTTTATATAGAACCCCGACTTTTACTAATATCATTAAATGAATGAGGCTCCAAAATGTCTGGAGACCGCCTTGAAAACATTAATTATGTAATCCTCACTTTTGGGGTTGCGAAAAACACAAACAATGATAAAGCGTTGAGCATCGAGCAATGAGCGACGAGCAGTGATTACCCAAAGACGGTGTCGGACGGCGAGCAATGAGCAATGAGTATATATAAAAACTAAAGAAGGCCAACAAATGATATACATAGATTTAGGTTTAACTAAATAAAAATAGAAACTTTGATTAGAAACAACACAATGAAAGCAGTTCAAAAACTTCTAAAAGTACCAAATAAAAATCAAATTAAGGTAAAAAATCAATACAATAATCGAACCAAGCAATGCATTCAATTGAGTTGACTAACTCGAGAAAACCATCAAACGACAACTAAATAGCTAATTTTGAATGACAAAGCAAAAAGCAACGAGCGTCGAACAGACAACAGCAAGCAACGAGAGTCGAACGGCGAATCCGATCAGAGAGATTTAGGTTTAGAGACGCCATAAAGATTAAGATTTTTTTTTTGGTTTTTTTTTTAAAGCGATAGAGATAGGAATTTTAGATTTGGGTTTTTTTAAAAAAAAATTACTGGAAGAGGTGTGGCAAAAGTTTTTTTTAGTGGAAGTAGGGTGGGCACCAACCCGCCAACCCAGCCCAACCCGATTAGATTGAGTTGGATTTAGGGATGCACATTTATCTTCGGGGTTCCAAATTCCAGCACCTCCATCCCCATTTGGGGATTTTTTTGGGGGGGAAATGGGGAAATTAGGGGGGGGTGGGGGAGGGGAGGGGTGGGGGAGGAATGGGGATGATTTTCATCCCAAATTAAAATGGGGATGGGGGGACCCCTCCCCATCCTCATTTCCCCATTTCCCCATTTCCCCATTTCCCCATTTCCCCATTTCCCCCAAAAGTATATAAATATAATTATAATATATATTTGATTTATTTGAAACATTTTATGTTGAATATGTAATGCATTGATATTTTTTATTTGTAGTCAAAGGTTTTTTTTTTTTAAATTTAATTTATAATTTTTAGTTAAATAGGAAAATTAGAAAATGGAGAAACGAGGATACGAGAAAAAATGGAAAAACGGAGAAAATGGGGAATTGGGGATGGGGATGGGGATGGGGGGACCTTCCCCCAAACATCCCCATCCCATCCCCATCCCCATTTCCCCAAATGGGGAAATGGGGGGGGGTGATGGGGGAAGGGTCTAGGAAGTGGGGATGGGGGAAGGGTCTAGGAAGTGGGGATGGGACCTATATCCATCCCCATTCCCCAAACGTGCATCCCTAGTTGGGTTGCTTTTAAGATTGGGTTGGGTTGATAAAATATAACTCAACCCGACAACCCAACATTAATAATAAAAAATAAAATAAATAATTTTATTTAATACTATATATATTATGAAATCTCATTTTTTAAAATATTTTAAAATTTATAATATTATAAATGATAAATATAAATACATAATTTTAAATATTTGGTAGAAAAAAGTTTAATAATTGTATATAAATTCAAACTATTATGTTGGTTGAAATAAATAATAGATTATCCAACCACGAGATATTCGACGAAATGATTATAATTGTAAAATTAATGGGAGGTTTAGATGGAGACTTTCCAAGTTGAATAAATTGTTATATTTTATTTTTTTTTAATTATGCAACAAATATTTAAACAATTTGTATTACATGTTGTGATTTGATTTTGATACTTTTAAGAAATCTGAACTGGTATGATATTTTGGTGAAAAATTATTTTAAATTTCAATTTTGATATAATAAAATTTAAATTCAAATATATTTTTTCTATTGGACTTAAAAAGCCTAACCCGATCAATCTAACCGAACCCAACCCGATAAATATTGGATTGGGTTGGGTTGGGTTAAAATTTACGTTGGGTTGGGTTAAAATTTACGTTGGGTTGGATTGGATCAAAAAAATTTCAACCCAACCCAACCCAACCCAACCCGAAAACGCCCACCCTTAAGTGGAAGAGAGTTTTTTTTTTAAAAAAAAAACTTTATGCTACCGTATGATTTAGGTAGAAAATTACATTCATTTAATCTACCAATGTCTTAAATACGAGGGTTGTATCTCTAACAAAAAATTATGTTTAGCCCACTCGGACAGTAAGTCTTGAAATCGCTCCACCCTTAATTAATTATATGTAAAGGAACAATTTATGCAAATCATGCGTATAAACTATAGGAAAATACAGAGGCATTAAACTACTAAATTAAAAGTCTCTAATAACATTTTGGATAAGGTATTGAATCGCATGTTTAATTTGCTCCAATATCTCAGCAAATGCAAGATTCTTTAAAATAAATAATATGTTTCTTCTTTCCACTATAATTATTTGGGATTGCTTTAACTTCGTCTAATATTAAAAAAAATGTTTAAACTTTAAGCAATAAATGGTGTCCTTGTAAATGAAGATCATATCATTCAAAATGTGCAAAGGGCTTTTTGTTTCTCTAGTTTCCATGTAATAAGCATGCATAATAGATGAAAATTAAACTCATGCAAGGTTCTACCAAAAATTTTGAACATTAGAAATATTTTTTTTGAGTTGGATGGTCATACTCATATGAGACCTGCGAAGTAAAATATTCATATATATAATATGAAAATTAATGTAATTGGTTATATATATCACATGATATAATATGAGTAAGTGGGAATGTTAAACACATGACATAATATAAATTAGTTTGAGAGTTGAGCTAATAAGACTCTCACCTATGTTCTTTCATAAGTATTTCTACCGGATACTATTGGGTATGTTCTAGGGATGGCAGCGGGTCGGGTTCGAATGAGTTCTGTAAAATCTAAACCTTCACCCGCGAAAATTTTCTTCACCCACGTCTGCACTTGAACCTGTTTTAAATTTTCCTCACCCACGCCTGCCTTCGAACCCGCGTAGGTAAGCGGGTTCGCAGGGGGTACGGGTTATGACTGCACACATACCCTTACCCGCGAACCGCAAAACAATGCGGGTTCACATGTGGATGCTTCACCCTTGGGATACCCACGAATCCGCAACCCACGAACCCGCGAACCCGCGATTTGTCATTTGTAAATTTCCACATGTAATCACCTATTTGATACTTAATTGAATTAAATTTTCATTTCTAATTCCCTACTTGATACATTACAAAATAATAATCACCATAAAAATAAAACGACAAAAAATAATTCAAATGTCTATATATGTTTATATACAAGTATTTTATTTATACAGGTTCGCGGGTCCAACCCGCGGGTCATAAATTCACCATCCACACCCGACCCTACAGGGTCAGGTTCGGGCGGGTGCGGGTCAAATTGTCATCTCTAGTATGTTCAGTAACGGACCTATAAATTTTAATCAGGTAGGGCACTTGGATATATATATATAAATAATGAAAAATTAAAATCACAGTAAAATGAGTTTTAAAAAAAATAAAAAATAAAACAAATAGAACACTTAATCAAATGAATTAAATAATCTTATATTAAAAGATAAAAAAGAAATAAAATAAAGAAAAACTATTAAAAAATAAATAATAATACGAAAAACAATATAAATAATGAAAATAAATTACAATCTAATTTTATAATAAGATTTTTTTTTACATTAATAATGAACTCAATTTAAATTTATTCAAAAATAATTTATTAATAAATATTACTAGACATGTTTTTAAAATTTTTATTCTTCATTTTTTTGGTAAATGACTGATTTATTGATTTTAAATAAATTAAAACCTATAAAATAAAGAAAAATACTAAGGATAAAAGAAAATGTATCATAATAATAGATTGACTATTTTAATATAATAAAGTAAAATTTGAGATTTCATGATTTATTGATTCGACGTGTTAGACATGTCAAACTAAAGCTATTAGAAATAATAAAAGTGAAAATTGTTAAAAATAACCACAATTGTTATAAAAATTTTGTTTTTAACCACATACGAAAATTTATTTGTTAATAGCCATTTTTTTTGAGAAATTACTTGAATACCCTCATACAAAAACCATCCCCAAACACTTTTTTCTTTTTTTTCTCTCTCTCTCCTTTCCTCTCTCTCTCCCCGATCTCTCTCACGTCGGCAGTGTGCCGGCGAACCGTCACCGGCATCCTTGCGAAGGCCGACGAACCTTCACCGGCCTCCTATCTCTCTCTCTCTCACCGAACCTCTCTTTCTCTCTCCCTGCACCTCTCTCTCTCGTCTTTCTCTATTTCTTTCACTCACCTCTCTTCTCTCTCTCTCTCTTATCCTTTCTCCCTCACATGTCGTCGACGGCTTGCTGGAGTACCGGTTTGCCGTTGTCTGAGCTTCACGACCGTCCAGCAACGCCGTCGAGCTCCCCTTCCGCCGGTGAGTAGATCTACCGGAAAAAATGGAAGAAAACGAAATACCTAAAAACCCATAACATTTCAAGTTTCAACATCTTAATTTAGTCAAGATTTCAAGTTTCAACATTTTAATTTAGGCAAGATTTCAATTTTAAAATTTTTAAAACAAAAAACTTAAAAACCCAGAACATTTCAAGTTTCAACATTTCAATTTAGTCAAGATTTCAAGTTTCAACATTTCAATTTAAGCAAGATTTCAAGTTTCAACATTTCAAGTTTCAAGTTTACAGTCGTGATTTCAAGTTTCAAGTTTACAGTCGTGATTTCAAGTTTGGTTCCAGATTTTAGTCATGATTTCAAGTTTGCCTTCAGTTTTAAAAAAAAAATCAAATCCAGGGGTATTTTTATAATTTATGGACATACACTGATTTTTTATAAAAAAAGTGGTTATTAACAAATAAAATTTCAAAAGTGGTTATAAACAAAAGTTTAATGTTTCCCATAACTATTTTTGATTTTCTCTCATAATAAAAATTCATAATAAGAATTGTTTTGTTTTAGAAGAAAGAAAGTAACTAATAAAAATCCTTAATAAGAATTGAATTAAAATAAAGGTAAATGCTTGAGATATGACTTGAACAATGTACTTCAAGTGCAAAGAGAAGATTCACTACCGACTAATAAATATATATATATATATATATAAATTAAGGTAGGACACGAACCCTACTTGATCTCTATATGGATCCACCCCTGGGTATGTTCCGATAAAAATAAAAACCTTGACATTATATAAATGGTTGGTGCCCAGTTAATGATTTTTAGGAAAAAACTTATGTCATACGTATAGTTATACAAAACTCTGCGAAGTAAAATTACACAATGTGTTACGACAAAACTAATTTTATCGGTTATCTATAATTCAAGAAATAATTATTGATCATAAATTATAATAATGAAATTTTAATTTGACTGTAATATTTTTTCATTGAACATTTTAACATTTATTGTTTTTTTAATTGAAAAAAGTTATATATATGTATGTATATTTAAAAATCAATATGAAAATGAAAAAGTAATGCTAGATTTTTTTTTGTGAGTTAGTTACAACTTTCAATAGGAGAGTATGGGCCTAATCATATTCTAATATCATGGAATTCGTTTGGGCTCGGCTTGCAGAATTGAACTTGGTCCCATATAGTCTATGAAAAGAGAAAATCTAGATTACATTTGTTTGTATTTCACTCTTATGTAAGGTATAAAAAAAATACAGAAGTTTTTATTATATCACCATTGATTATGGTTAAGTACAATGTCTTATGTTTAAATCGTCATTACAAGTGGTATATAAACAAATAAAATTTATTAATTGTCAAATATATCAAGTTTATTATATATATAATGAATCTCTTATAAGGGATCTATTATTTTAATTTTGATAAGGATCATGGTGAAATCATATTGAGTTTTATGAATTTTGATTTGAAATATTTTGTGGGTGATAAGTTTATTGTATTCTACATGCAAAAGAAATTAATTTGAGATTTTTTAAAGTATTAGAACTATTTTTCTTAAATTTTCTATAATTTGTCCATTTTTCAGATACCTTCATATTTTAACAAAATTGGAAAATATAGTTCTAGTGTATAAATTTTTTTCAAAATTTACTTATAGGCACATTTCCTTGAACATATTATCCATAAAAAAATTCAGATCAAAATTTATAAAACTCTATGTGTTTTCGTTAAGATCTTTATCGAAATTAAAATAAGAGATCCGTTACGAGGGACTAACTATACATATGTATATAGATAATTTCAAATTAAACTTGGATTCTTATAATCATAAATAAATACTTGGTACTTTAGTGCAAATTTTATAAAGCTAGTCAGCTAGATATTAAGATATATAATTAACCATCAATATTGCTGGATTCATATAGTCTATTGACTCAAGGCAGGCCGCCTCCAAACCCTCCACCGCCACCAGAACCTCCACCGAGGAAGCACCGTCACTGCTGCCCCCAAGACCTCCAGCACCTCCACCGCCAAGTCCTCCAATACCAGACCGACCCAACCCACCTCCAGATACTCCCCTAAAACCGTACCACCAAGGCCACCCCCACCCCTACCACCAAATCCTCCACCTTCCCCCATACCACCACGCCAGCTCCGCCGTCAAAACCCCAATTACAATTAAAGATCGAATGTTTTCCCCTCAAAAAGCCACCATGTTTAAGCTTCCTAGCATTATTTTTAATGGTACGTGCACAAAACTGCACCAATATATAATAATCGGAAGAACTTGTAACGATTTAATTACAAGGCACGATATTAGGCAAATTTAAAGCTTACATGTCCTCTGATCATTAATTGATCATCAACAATCCGTGCATGGAAAGTTAATAGATCCATCTGCCTGCCACTGCCCAAAAAGCAGACCCACTATGTCACCCTCCTCACGTTGATCAATATTATAATTAATCAACCAAGAAAGCTAAACATTTTTAACCCAATTATTCGATGTTTGGACCAGCATCTAATTAAATGACTTCCCGTTCTCTCTTTTTTCCAAACATCAATGGTGCACAATTTACTAATCGAAATGAAATGTAATGAAGTTTAATGAGATAGGGAATATGGGACCAAGTTTGAGTCTTTGATTTCTTATGTGGGAGGGGAAATTAAGATCCCTTTCCAGCATAATTTAATTTTTGATTTGTGCCACATAATTTAATTTCCAACTAATTTTAGAAAACATGGTAATTATAAATCAAGAATTAAGTTTTCTTATTCACTTAATGTGACAAACGGACAATTTATGTCTTTCTCCTATGAATTCTGTTATGGTAGTTTTGCATCACAATGAACTTGTATCTGTATAAATTCGTTAAAAGCTAAAAATAATTAAAAAAAACCAGTAAACTTGATTTGATCTTGTAATTACAAACTTGTATCCGTGCATATTCGTTGTTACAAAGCACATGTACGTTATTCTCTGCAAGTGATAAAATGTGTGTTGATCATGACAATGGCTACTTAGGCCCTAATTTGAAAGATTTATGATATGTGATAAAAGACTCGAATATATGAGACACCCAAAATTACACATCGCCAAGTGCAACGTAATTGTAAACAATTTCACTTGAAAATCTCTTACAAGCAAATTAGAATCATGCAAATTAAGTATCCATGCCCAAAACAGATAATATTTAAAACCAAACTGAAATGGATCGATCAATAATAATAAGTTTGTTGGTTTTTATATAAAAACAGGATGCCTTGTTTGTTGCTTGAATAGATGAGTACAGTTTGTCGTTGGAATAATTTCCTTTTTCATGACTTGTCATAATGTCATTCTATATATGATGAGCCATTGAAACAACTTTAATAGAATTTGGATCTAATAATATTAAATTTTTGGATCTAATAGTTACTAACGTATATATCATCATCAGAAATCAGGATTTCACATGATTCGAGATCAAAACAATGATCGCAAAGCAAAGCATATAGTAATATATATATATATGGTGAATCAAAGAAGTACTTGAGAAACTTTGTGAGTACCAAACTGTCTGTATCATTGCTTTTGCATGATGATAATATTAAGCTAGGGTGAGGTCCAGAGACACACCACTCATCACTTCTGAGTAGTACTTCTGATGATCACCAGCTTCGTTCAGATTTAACAACGGAAGTGATGAAGAATAATCAGCTAAATCTTCCATCCTCTTAGAGTGGCTGTTGCGAAATGTTAATATTGCTTTCTCTTCATGCTCAGATGATGATACAACCTGAAATGTTATAAAAGCGAAAATAAACAATTTATGAGTATAGTATTAGGTAGGCATTTACGATTTCACGTACAAGATTCTCTGCTAATTTAAGCTTGTAATTTTGAGTTATGTATTTGTTAAGATAATTACGAATTCGAGATTATAGAGAGAAGAGTTTTGTTAATTACTTGATCAGCAGTGAGCAAGTCCTTGAAGATAATGTAATTAGAAGTTGGCTTCTGCAGATCATGATCCATTTCAATCCACATATTCTGATCATGATTTTCTTTCCTGTACATATAAATTATAAGACATAAATAATAAAATTTTGATCGAATACATATAGAAATTAATGCAATTTAATTAGATCTCTATCTATATATAACAAGATTCACAAACCTGAAGTAGCTAGGCATGCTAGTAGCTGTATGATTATTGAGAGGCGGTAGATGATCTTGATCAACATAATTATGACTTCCAAAGCCTTGATTTAATATTGGTATTAAATTATTATTATTCATCATCATCATCACCTGCCCCAGATACTTGAGTTGATGATCATATTGATGCTCTTGCCATTGAATCAATGGATCTATTAACTTATTATCATCATCTTCATTATAATTTCTCTTTGCTGCTGCCTTTGTTACTTCTGCAACAACAAAAAAAGAAACGAAAAAAAGAATGCATCATGTCAATGAAGAAACTTTTTGGAGAATAATCAGAAAACTGTCAGAAACCCAACTAGCTACAATTAGCATAATTTCATGTTGATTTTTTTTTTCCTGATATGACTGATATATAGTACTCTTTGGATTCATTAATACTATCTTCTTCTTTTTTTTTTGTCAACATGCATATTGATGATCAATGGCAATTGAAAACATTGTATGAATATCATATATATAGTTGAAAATTAATTACTAGTTTAGAAATTCGGATTTGGATTATTTACTGATCTGATCTTTTTCCTGACCTCATCTAATCTAATGACACATAAGTATTGCAATGAATGTGTGGTCAAGATGTGATTGGTTTCCATAACCACTTTATAAACAACCAATCACATATTTTAAAAAGGTCAGGAAAAAGATCATATCAGTAGAGGATCCAAATCCGTTTTAAAAAGGTTAGGAAAAAATTAGATAAATAGTGATTTAAATTCATAAACTAGAAAAATAAATTACAGTAATATTGTCTTCACCTACCATTAATGCTTGAATGATATGATTGATGTACTTAATTTCGTACCTTGTATCATCTTCTGTTCATGCATCATGCTCCTGTACATCTGTCCATATAGCAAACCAAAAGAAAAAAGATAGATATTTATAAGTTAATTGTAAAGATTGCAAAAGTATTCACCATATAATTATAACTAATTAATTAGAAGAACAACATAATTCAAAAATTAAAACAGAAAAATTAAGTACTAAAAAGTAAAAATTAAAGATTTTAGCTCTATAATTAAGAGAGTTTGTAATTTGCTTCAAAATTACCTGAAGATGACTCTTCACATGAGATATTGAAAGACCCTTCACATCCATTATCTGTAAAACCATCTTTGGTGTAGCTCCTACATAATATAAATTATTATTATTCATAAATAAAAAATTAAATCATAATTAACAAAAAAACACACACACAAATGTGCATTTTTATACAAAAACATGTTCTAGAGAGCTTACTGTCCTCTCCTCCTAAAAGTTGAACAGCATGAACAAAGCAGCTATGTAGGTCAGGAGTCCACCGGAGACGAGGTATTTTCGATCGAGTGTATGGCCTAACATCGGGAGATTTCGAGCTCATCCTCCCGCGGGGCAATAGCACAACTGCTTTCTGATGATTATCACCATGATCAACAACTCTCCTGCTTATTATTCTCCTAGTACAACCCCCCATTATGATCATATTTGACGACAACGAAGACGAAGACGACGACTGCGATTGTATTTGTGAACCAAACTCAATAGTACTGGAATCCATAGCTATAGCTATAGAGTGATTATATTTATATAGTTGAAATGGGAGGAGTTGCTTGATGAAATCAAAAGAAAAGAGAATAATTATAAATACTAGTGGGACTATTCTCTCTCTATATATATCTGTTGCATGTGTTTGTCATTTTGTCTTCTTCTTATTCCAGCTCTACAGCAGCTTTAATTAGTCCATTGGAGTTTCGATTAGTAAAGAGAAAAATTCTACAAGGAATTCTAGACTTTTGTGCTCTTTTTTCAAAATTTTCAAATGTGTTTTCATGATTGGGTGAAGATGATATGTTAAAAGTTAAATAAATTTATTCCCCCAAAAAGTTCTTGTTGGTTAGTAATCTAATTTATTTCAGGACACAAGTCATATATTATGCTGAGGATGAACAAGTCAAATTTTGTTACTAGGGTGTTGAAATTTTTTAGATTATTTAATTGTTTTGATAGGGACATAGGGTGTGTCATCACAATATTCTTCTTAGGTCAGCTTTTGTAAAATAAGACAAGAAAGCAGACTCTTTATATATAACAAAAAGGTAAGCATGCAAATGCAAAGTCTCAGTTTCAAACTTGAAAAAACAAGGTAAGCATGCTAAGTGTCGCTCACCTACATGGGTTAGTGTCCTGCAATTTCAAAATGTTTTCTGTAGCGTCCTGTTTACATTGGTCGATCTCATCAACAAACTCTTGAATTGAACCAACAAATTTGCAAGTCGGGTTGCTGACATGAGTAGAGTTATGGGTTGGAAAATGCAGAGAGGAGGGCAGTTTCATATTGGGAAATATTCCCTTTTGAATTTTGATGGGTTTGGCTGAAACTTGGACCACTTTGTATAATGTTGAGGTACCCCTTTCAACATTATATAAATCTTGAATTCCTTTAGTGCATAAATGTAAATTGGAATTATGAGCCACGGATGTGTACCTGAATTGTTAAATATTATAGGAGCAAAATATGCTTTGTGCTCATAAGCGAAAGACGCTAGTGTGAAGCCTATGTTCGAAACAACAAATTTGAGAGGGTATGTATGGCAGTTTGCAAACAGTCTATATACAGTACTTGACAGGTTTAAATGGTAAGATTATGGTCGAAAAAGATCGTTTGCATTCATTAATCACAACTAAATTTAATTATATTCCATTAGATCAAACATTTTTGGTTCTCCAAGTAATTGAGGTAGTTACAGACTTGTTGAAACTCATGGTTACAAAGTAACTAACACATAATACAAGAATAAATGCCAGAAGCAGAAACCAGACCAGGAAAAATAAGACTTAAAAAAGCGACTCAGAGCTCAAGTTGAGCTCTTGCAACGATATAATTTCCAGCAATTGAGGAACCGGAACGTGTAGACTTTTTTTTTGTCGCCCTTTCGTGACAAATTCTGAGTCTCAGCTACTAAATTCACTGAGGTCTGGTGCGACGGCCTCTTGCACGTCCACAGAGACGAGCGCCCTTCGGAATTGGATATTCGTCTCTCCAGGAATTTACGGGGGAGTAAACCCTGAGATAGAACTGCTGACCCAAGTACTGCCTAGCCCAATTCTCGGATCTTATGTTCCACATACCCACATTGTCCAAAGCTACGAAAATCGCTGTCCAAGCCTTCGGATAAACCTGCATTTCATCATATATACATTTAACAGATGAGCAAAGTATCCTGACTCATTCGCACAACTTTGTTTTAATATACCTGAACGGTGCATCGTGAAACTGTGTCTCGCAGATTGTAGCGTGTTCTACTAGCAGGCGTCCATTGCCCTCCATCCATCCTGATTGGTCCAGAAATTTCGAAGAATGAATTGGGGGATACAACACAAAATATATACAAGACAAGATCATTCAATGAAGCATGTAAGGATTAAAACGAATAAGCTTTGCTTACCCAACAACAAAGAAGTTATAACCATTCATGTGATACGACTGCACGGTTTCTTCCCAGTTCTGGAACACAATCTCCACAAAGTCACGGAAGTTAGCTGGCATGACAGAGGTCGTGAGGTACGGATTTCCATAAGTGGGACTGCTAGGAATGCTTCCTAGACTGAAAACTCCAGGAATTTTGAAGTGGTCTGCAAGCTTTAACGGAGTGTCTCCGGGAATAAACGAGACACTATTGATTGCATACCTCTGCTTGCCATTAATATAAGGAGCAGAGTTTGCAAGTGTAATTGTGCGGCTGATCTTGATCATTCCATAGTGGTACGAGCCTTGCGGATTAGGCCTTGGTCCACTCGCTGTTAAATTCCGACTGGCATTGGGTGACGACAATGAAAGTACTTGTATGAGAAAATGTTCCAATTCCAAGTACAATGTAGAAAAATTTTACTAGTCTATGAAGAGTTTGCAAGTAATCAAGTTACCGAATAGATCTCGCCTGGTTGAGTGACCAATTAATCTGAGTAGTAGGGCCACCAGGGACCGGACCAGAGACTCCTGTTTTCGAATTGCTGTAGTGAAGAATGGAAGTTGTTGTGAGGACACGGGAGGTGAATCGCGAGGAGACAACAATGTAGTAATCCTTAACGGGCTGATCTGCTGTGACCAAAACAGAATAGGATTGCCCGAGATGAATGTCAAGGGCGGCATAGCTGTTTTGTAGAGTATGAGAACCTTCTACCTCAATCAGTTTCATCATGTGCCCTTGAATTCTGAAGTTAATAGAAGTTGCAATTCCTACATTCGAAATCCTGAATCTGTAAGTCCTGCCTGCAAACCAAATTCAACAATGTCAATAAATCAAAACATGTCGACAAATGTATGTTCAAGTTATTAAAAATTTTCGGGATTTAGAACGAACATCATTACCTTGATCAACTGTGAATGTGTTTCCATTCCATCCACGGCCATTAATGAGAAGGCCATCGGGAGAGGGAAGGTTGCCGCCATTGTCTAATAGACGTCTTAGTATCTACATAAATAAACCATTTTTTACAATGTTCAGTTTTGATTTCATCGAAAGATATTGAAGCTGATTAGATTAAAAGAGACTATTACATAGTGATTCGTCTTGAACCAGTCCCCGGCAAGTATAATGAAGTCCCAAGCAGGAGGCGGGAAGGGTACAGGAATACGAGGACGGCTCCAGATTCTGATGCCACCAAATGCTCCAGCAGCCTTGTGAAATCCGAGTGATGGGAAGTAGAAATGGCTACCAATCTGGTCTTTCGCTTGGAGAACATACGTGAAGCTTTTCCCGGGTGGGATCGGACAGGTTGTTCCAGGCAATCCGTCCATCCATGAGTTCTTTCTCTGCTGTAGGCCATCCCTGAACAGATTCAGATTAACATTCAAAAGCTCGATTTTGGATCACGAATCAAACAAGTTTCCAGGGAGGGGTGAGTTGGTGACAACATTAACAGTACATTTAAGATTGCACATTCTCATGATTCATGAAACAACCGATCTGCCTAGATATTACACATTGAATGAGAGAAGGGAATTGGGACCCCATATAAAAAATTGAATCTGGCTCAGAATAATCCAACCACACATAAAAAATAAATGCAAATGCTAGATCCAAAGATCTAGCATGTGGAGAGTGAAATTCACTACTCAAGCCAGCTGCACAACTACAATATTTTACTATAGAGTTAAATACTTGCCTCGCCGCATATTAATAACCAAACAAAAGTTATCGGGTGCAGGAATCATGTACGCAAAGACGTGTATAATAATACTACACAAGCCAGCTGCACAACTACAACATTTTACTAGAGTAATTAATCACTTGTTTTGCCATATTAATGAGCGAAAATTATCGGGAATTCCGTATGAAAAAACATACAGAATAATGAAGATGATGAGTTCACAATTAATGAGAATCTAGAGAATCAATGTCAAATAAACTGAGACTTGAGTCACTTAGCATGAACTAGTATTCTAATTAAGCAAGGGGCAGAACTAAGTGGACATAAAAGGCAAAAGCTCCAGTAGTCCAGTCTTTGTCTCCACTTTTTCAACACTTTTTTGTACCCTTTTTTTTTACAATGTAGGTAAAAAACAATAGTGATAAAATTACTAAACTGACCCTACACCAATGGAAAAAAATTCATCCGCACAGATCTGATAATAGACAAATCATTAGACAATTTAATCCAAATCCCAGTTTCTTGAATAACTCAACTCCTGTTTGGTTGCTGAGAAAATGTGAGAAAAAGAGTACCATTGCTTTCTTTTCTTTCATTTTCCTACATTTTCTTGGCAACCAGCGGCACATAAACTGGTAAACTAACACTAAAACATTAAAAAAAAAAAGGGTCTTGTATTGTACTTACCAAGAGATGAGAAATGGTTCTCTTAGATAATTGTAAACACTAATTATCAAGTTGTCATTAGTGATTGCATCAATATGAGGTCCTGGAAACTGCCCATTAATCAAAATCCCCTGCAAAAAAAAACCCACATTTTAGTTTCAACACTTTCTTTGCTTACAAAATAGAAAAAAAAAAAATCCAAAATACAGTGTAGTAAGTTAGTTACCTGTTGCTTGACACCAAGTGGGTAAATGTCGCCATAGGTGATTTTCCAAGTGTAGAACCTGTAAGGACTATCACTGTGGACGCCATTGACAGCAAGAAACAGAAATAGAGCAATGAGAGAACAGAGGACTCTGATACAGTCTCTCATTTTGTTTGTTTCTAGATAAAGCCTTGAACTTTGTCAAAAATTTCAAAGAAAAATACTCAAAGTTTCTAAATTTTATAGACTTTTATAGATCTATTAAATGGGATTTTTGTTTTTCTCTCTCTAAATCTATCTATCTTCTCTTTTGCTTTCCATTTTGTTGTCGCTGAGAAGCAGAGGTGCTTGGTGCTCTGTTAAGTACTGTATTGTAAGGCACATGAGCTGTCAGTGGATTTTGCAATTAAATGTGTGAGATCTAGTGGCTTGTATGGTCCAGACAGATCATAGACCGTTGGATTCAAGTGGGCCAGTGAGTTGTACTAGAATCAACGGCTCATGATTACTTTGTAGAGGTAAGTCATTGGAGGGAAGAAAAACTGAAATTCGGTGGAATTCTTTTTTTGTGTGAAATTACTAGAAAACCCCTTTCACGTGCAATTTCCACCGATTGGGGTTCATAATTTGTAAATTGTGCTGTCCAGAAAGTTTTAACATATCTTACTGTTGTTTTTCTGATGATATTTGGACCTATTGAATCTGTTGATATGGATCGATAATTGAAACGTAGTAACATAATTATTATATATGGTATGGTATGGTCTCATGTCATGTATCAATAATCTAAATAATATATATATGGTTGAGACTCTTCTCATGTTACAAATCAATTATCGAAATGGCGGAATGTAACTGTTATGTATGTTATGGCTCAGGTTTTTCTCATTGCTACGTATTGATTACTAAAATAGGGGAACATAACTATTATATATGTCACCGGTCGAGACTCTTCTCATTATCATGTATCAATAATCGAAATCGAGTAACATAGCTATTATATTTGTTACGGGTCGAGACTTTTCTCATTGTCATGTATTGATAATCGAGATAGAGGAACATAACTAGTATATTTGTTATGGTCGATGCTATTCTCATTATCATACATATTGATAATCGAAATAGAGAAACATGACCATTATATATGTTATGGTCAAGGCTGTTCTTATTGTCAGATATCGATAACCAAAATAGAGAAATATATTTATTACATATGTTATGGGTAGACATGACCACGATTCAGTTCGAACCGTGGAACCGAATTGTATCCATGTGAAATGAACCGTAACCGTAACCGTAACCGTAACCGTAATCGTAATCGTAATCGGAACCGAAATCGGAATCGGAACCGTATCCGTAGAACCGTAACCGTAACCGTAATCGTAACCGTGGGGTTGAAGGTTTAGTTCTGGTTCTCCTCCGAAAAAAACCGGTCTGGAACGGTTCCAATTTTTTTTTAAAAAAAAATCTTATTTTTTTTAAACGGAACCGAACCGGAACCGCAGGTCTACGGTTCTGGTTCTGGCTCCGTCCGGAACTGGAACCGACGGTCCGAACCAGACCGGAACCTTGGGCATGTCTAGTTATGGGTGGAGACCC
Source organism: Dipteronia dyeriana (assembly GCA_032871835.1). Taxonomy (NCBI): domain Eukaryota; kingdom Viridiplantae; phylum Streptophyta; class Magnoliopsida; order Sapindales; family Sapindaceae; genus Dipteronia; species Dipteronia dyeriana. The sequence goes on along the minus strand of CM065300.1, from coordinate 25,452,606 downwards.
TTCTCAATGTCACGTATCGATACTCAAAATAGTCCAAAATGTCACATTTTTAAACTTGTTTTGCATCTAAGTGAGTGCTTTAATAAGTTATGTTTAAAATCCACCTATTATGGTAAACTACTAAAATTGCTCTTAAATAATCAGTTTATTCTGTTTGTACTTCCATCACCACGTTTTCTCTACTCAACTCAGTAACTCATCTCTCTTTCTCTACAATAAACTCGTCTGAAAATTGAAATCCCCTACAGCAAAAGGTTCAAGATTGCATATCCTTTCTTCTTCAATTTAGAAAGAAGTTGACATTCTTCAGTAACAACAAGGTAATATATCTCTTAAATACTTATTTTCTATACTTGGGTTTTAGAGTCTTGTAACATTGTATTCATTCCTTTTTCATTTGTTCTCCAAGTCTTTTGTAAACCTAAAGATGGTTGTGTGAATTTTAAGTCTTTGAGCCTTTCTAAGCTCTATCCGAGCCTTTCTAAACACTGTTTGAGCCTTTTGGGTTTGTCAATGAAGCAGTGTCCGAGCCTTTTAAAGTAGTGCCCAAGCCTTTATGAAATTGTATCGAGTCTTTTCCATAGCCGTTTGGTTTATCAATGAAGTAGTATCAGAGCCTTTTAAAGAAGTTTCCGAGACTTTTAAAGCAGTGCCCAAGCCTTTTAAAGAAGTGTCCGAGACTTTTAAAATCGTGTCCGAGCTTTTTTAAGTAGTGTATGAGTATTTTACATAAATGTTCGAGCCTTTTAAATATCATCACCCATGTCTTTGTAAATGTAATTCGACCCTTTTGTATAAATATTTTCCTGAGCCTTTTCTTAACATCTTATTCAGACATCTGTGAAAATATTTTGTAGTATTGGCTGTTGAATAATGGTCTGTGATGATTAATTTGACATGATAATGAATCGAGATAGAATAGTAATATCCTACAACGGTCGATGGGAGCAATTACCCAACAGAAGTCAAAGGTTCGTATGTGTCAAATAGCATGACTTACGAAGAATTAGTGGCGATCGTGCATACCATTGCGAAGTATAATGTAAAAAAATTCAATGTTGATATACAGTCGATATCAATCGTTCTTGGCACTACATGTCACACATTTATAAGAAATGACAATGATGTTCAGTTTATGCTAAGGAAAGATCGGATGTCCCCTCAAGTATGTGTTAGTCTAACTGAGAGAAGGATAACTGGAGATGTGATAGGGAATGATATTCCTTCTCGTGAAAATACCCAATAATTTGGATCCTTTAGTGGTAGCAACCAAATGTTCACACAAAGGAGTGCCACCGAAGGTGGGGAAAACATATGTGTTGTCCCACTGTTAGTGGTCGAGCATGCAGATGCAGTTGAACATCAATTCGGAAATTGCTTTGGTTGTTGAATTGAGATGAATGATGAGTTGTACAATGAGCAAAACATTGAATCGAATTTTGAGCAGAACAATGACCTGAACCATGAGATGGATAATGAGGCAAATAATGATCAGGTAGATGATTTAGAAAATGTGGATAAAGAGCCTGTACAAATTCAAAACGTGGATGACGTGTACAAGGAGTTAATTGCACTGCACCAGATATGTCTGGGACTTCCGAGGTCTGGTATATCGTAACTGCATCTAATTCTAATAATGCGAAAATATGGGTTATTCTCAGAGCAGAATCTTACTTGTTTTGTATTTGTAGAAGCAACACCTTGGTAACCCAAGAACCTACAATCATGATTTATAAAGGTCAATTTTTTCCGAGTAAAAAGGATTTGAATAGGCTAGTTTGCCTGTTTACAATGCAGGATAACTTTGAATGTAAGGTGAAAGATCCAATAAGACCGTTACATCTCGTTTGCATCATTGACAACGGTACGTGGAAATTAAGAGTGGTGAGGAGAGATTAAGGGAATTACTTTCAATCTCTAGGAGGAGATTCATCGTCGCCACCGACAAGCTAATGCAGTCATAATCGGAGAAGTCGTTGCACATAGACTTTAACAACACAATGGTTGTCTTATGCGTCCTAAGGACATAATCGTTAATATAAAAATAATGTATGTCATCTAAATCATGTACAGTAAGACACATTAAGCCCTATATTATGTATTGTCATTGACCTATGGAACACATGAAGAAGCTCTTCAACTGCTATCATCTTTTGGTTACGTTCTGGAACAACAAAATCCTGGCACAATCATTGACTTACAGTGTGCAAACGATCGTAAATTTCTCTACTTTTTCATGTTGTTAGAGCTCTTATTTAGAGGTTTTCGGAGGTGTATACGTCATATGATTGTAGTTGATGGTACCTATTTGAAGGAAAGATTCGGGGGTACAATATTTTTTACAACTGCACAAGATGGAAACGAACATGTGTATCCAATTGCTTTTGGGTATAGTGACTCAGAGAACAACCTTTCACGGGAGTGGTTTTTGGATTGTTTGAAGGTTGCCATTGGTTATATAGATGATCTGGTTTTCATTTCCGATCGACATTCACGCATTGAAGTAGGGATTTCTAAAGTGTTCCATTATGCAACTCATACCATATGTTACTGGCACTTTTCTGAAATATTAGGAAGCGATTTTATAGAAAGGATGTTGCCGATATAATGGACAAAGCAACTAGATCGTACAGTGAGTTCAATTATAACTGGCACATGGAGGAGTTACGTAACTTGCACAAGGATGCATTCGATTATGTTATTGTTATCGGTCCACATAAGTGGTCCCGCGTACACATTCTCCAAAGAAGGTACAGGCTGATGACAACAAATGTTGTAGAGTGCATAAACTCATGCCTAAAATTTGCACGACAACTACCAATGTTGACACTGACAGTTCATTAGGAATATTCTACACTTGCGTTACACAGTCCATGTGTCATCAATTGACCGATCCAACACATTTTGTGATCCTAAAACGTGTCAAGAAATATGATTATATGACTGTAAATCCATTTGACTGGAACATATTCTCTATCAAACTAAAGGGAAAGCAGTGGGCGGTTAACTTAGCCTGGAAGACTTGCACATGTAATGAACTCCAAATGGACCTTTTTCCATGTTCTCACACACTCGCAGCGGCAAGGCACATGACAAGTTACAGTTTATGCTTTATATTACCCAAACGTGAATCTCATTGTTTTCATTGTTGTAGGGAGCGAAACATAGATTTCACATCTCTGTGTACATACTACTGCAAGAGAGAAACACTTATTGATGCATACTCTATTCCTATTATGCATGTTTGCCATCCGTCTTCAAGGGTAGTGCCATCTAACATAATAGTGCGGGTGGTTTTAAACCCAAAGTCGAAGAGACAATCAGGTCACCCGATACAAGGTTGACATGCCTTGTGTTCGGAGAGGATAACCTCACAATAGTGTCGAAGATGTGGGCAATCAAAAAATAATAGTAGGAGGTGTTCTAACCCGTCTTTGATTAATGAAGGTTCGAGCAGAATTGTTCCCAAGGAATACCATTACAAGTGTAGCATTTGTCATTCAGTTGGACACATCAAACAAACGTGCCCTCATAAGGACTCTACTGTGGAATGAATGAAACAGATAATATTGATGTAATTTTAATTATGATTTGTCATTTAAAATCTTGTTGTTTAAAAGATGTTCATTTTAATTTTTTCAGTTTACTGATCTTGTTTCTTATCACTCCTTCGGACATCCTCCCGTAACTCTCGGACGACATCCATCACTTCAGCGAATTTATGTTCCTAGCGGTCCTGAAAGGATTTCAAAAATGTCAGTACTAAAACCGTTCACTCGTTTCAAATTAAATAATGCAATACAAATATTTTTACGTTCCTCTGGATGACCTCCAACTTCTCCTTGTGAATCACCTCAAGTTGTATCAGTGTATAACGTAAATCGAACCCTAACAGCCTCCAGCTCAAAACCCTCGAAATCACTGGTTCCGACAGTCGTATACTGGTCGGGATCCAATATCAAAACATCCACTCTATCGAAGACATTATATAGACTGCCTCCCTCATCTATGCCCTCATAGTACCGTTAAACCCTCTCAGCTGCCATTGACACCAATTCAATCCTCGCAAACAACTGAAATTGTAATTAGACCATTATAATTGTATACATACTATTAACTATAAATATTAACAAATAGATACTTACCTTTGATGTGAAAATCTTTCATAGCTTTTCCACCCTCGGTCGCTTACTCAACTCCCATTTCAAAATATAGGGGGACAGATTGATTACCCTGCAGGTCTCAAATTGGGTTGCAAGCTCGGGGATAACCTCAAAAGTAGATATCTGTGTATTAGATAGGTACAATAAAAATTCAATATGTTTATTCCATCAATTGTATGAAAGCAATTGCAGTTAATACAGATTGAAATTCTAAATTCTCACCAACAGTGTGTAAGGTAGACCATATATGTTGTACGTCTCCACGATATGTACATTGACGCCATTTTCCTGCTGTCGTTTTTTGAACCTCTCCCATCGACCATCCAACGCATGCTTGAAACCAAAAATAGACTGCCTATACACATGTACACCTCAAGAGAAGACATAAAAAGCGTCTAGGTTCTTGACTAGGCACATCTGTCGTACTGAAATTTTTTCTCCCTCGTCCAACCCGATTAATATCCAGTTCAGCATATACAATAAACACAGCTTCAACACATCGTACTGCTCCTCAAAAATACTAATCCACAGAACCGCTCTCAGTTGTTCATAGTCGACTTCATCTCAACCACCAAAGTACCGTTGGAGTATGCCTTTCTCTACCATATCATACCTTTCTGTGTCGGGAATGACTTTGAACTTCAATCTGGTGATCAAACAAAACTCAACTTTGGAGAACCAGATCGAATGATGACTTAACATAAATCTCATATCATCTTCCGCACATAAGTAGCCAATGGACAATGCCAGCTGAAAACTTCATCTCACGATGCATCTGAAGGAAATGACCAAAACACGACTCGGTATACCGACATCGTTCTTCGACCTTGAGATGTTTAGGTACCTTGTTCATTGCATCGTTGATATCTCGAAGGTCATAAAAATGGTCATGCTGAATTATTTTTTCTCGTACCATTCTCCCACTGGAGTTTTAAGCAAATCATTGAGTTGATTCCTCATTTGCATTTTCACATAAAAAAGGCATATAAACTACTAAACTGTAAAAGGCTCGGGTTGTTTATTAAAAGGATCGGGCAGTTAAGTAAAAGACTTAGACAATAAAGTAAAAGTCTCAGGAAGTTAAGTAAAAGGCTCGGGCATTTCATTAAAAGGTTCGGACACTATGTAGAAAGTCTCGAAGAAACAATATTCACAAAACAACTGATTGTTAAAAAGATTCGAAAATAACTCACAAACGCTGGGACATTACCCATAAAGGCTCGGACATTACTCACAAAGGCTTGGACATCAAAAAGTTTAATGATTATACCAAAAGGCTCGAGCAGTTCATGAAAAGGTTCGGGCACTACTTAAAAAGGCTCGGACACTAATTACAAAGGCACAAAGATTCCTATTTGATAAACCTAATATTCATAAAAAAAAAAAGCTTAGACCACTACTTAAAAGGCTTGGAAACTATTTACAAAGGCTCAGAGATTCATATTTGAAAAACCAAATTTACATATCAAAAAGCTCGAACGGTGTTTAAAAAAGCTCAGATAACAACTTAAAAGGCTCGGAACCACAGATCTTCATCATCTTCTACGTTGATTTTTCAAAAAGGATAAAACTCTAACCTAACCCAAAACCATACTCAGATCCACAAATCAAACATAATCTACAAGTCTAAACAACTCCTAACATCAAACATACACACAAACTTATCAAGAAAAAAAATGACAACAAAATTTAATTTTACTTACCATTATCAATTGGAGATGCTCGTCTTAAAAGTTGAAAAAGGACTGTAGTGCCACTGCCGGTTACTTCGCCGTCAATTTTCAGCCAATGTTTTCTCTCTTTGGTTTGTCTCTCTATGTTTGAAAACGATAGAAAGTGACTTGGAATGGGTATTTTTGTCTAGTCATCTAAATTGATGCATTTTAAACATGAATTACTAATGCGGTGCTATTTGCATAACACCCATCCCAAAAAGTGTGATTTAATTTTTGAACTCGTTATGTTATAGGTCGATGCTTTTCTCATTGCCACAAACAGGGGCAGAATTGGGTCTCGTTAGGGTGGGATCTAGTTTTTTGATTTTTTTTTTTTAAGTTTTTTCAATGGATCAATATACATTTCATTCAGTTCTAAGTACACCCCAACCCAATTCCAATTCTAACTTAACTTACTATAGTTTTTATTATCTTACTAATAGCCCAATAGCTTAAAAGTATGCATCAAACCCATTCAAACCCATTGGATTTTTTAATCAAGTGAAAAATCAAATTAAAAATTTTAACTCTTTAATAATTCAAGGGAAATTTCAAACCCATGGGATTTTTTCAATTAAGTGAAAAATCAAATTGGAAATTTTAACCCTTTAATAATTCAAGGGAAATTTTAAACCCGTAACAAATAAAAACTGACAACTAAGAAAAAGCATAAGCAATAGAGTTACCATATTATAACTTAATCTCCAAGTCTCCAACTGTCTCCGGTCTCCTCTTCCCAAGAATTTCAATTTTATTTCATAGCTTTTGGATTTATAGAGATATACAGACTTCGGCAGGAAAAAGGGGTCAAAAAATTATTGGCACTATTTGAGGGGGGTGTTGTGCACATATCATCACTTTACTAATGTATGTTTAAAAGACACAATTTAACGTGTTCATACGAAAATACCCTGAAATATTAAAACAGTGAGAAATTTATCGTTTTCTAAGTCAGAGAGAAGCAACAGTCAAACCGACGGGAAACTAATCGACAGTGAAGTGACCGGAACGAGATTACAAGAGAAAAGCTACGATTGAGAAAGGTAAGATTATTATTTTTTCATCGTTTTTATTGTTGTTAAATTGCATTACATGTTAGAATTGAGTTTTGTTGATAGGTGTTAATAGCAAAATTTGGCTATGGACCAAAGAAGAATTTTCCACTTCCCAGCCTTCCTACAAGGGTCCAAATTCAGGCTTATATGACGGGGTATCAAGGTCCCCGAGGTCGAGCTACCACGCGATCCTACAGTAGCAAGGCGAGGCCGCCCATACCATCTGAGCATCTCACACGTGTCCAAGCTTACCAAATAAAGCCTGACGAGACCACGTCAAGCTCCTTATACCAGGATAAAAGCCCAAAGCTAGGTCGACGTGAAAGGACCTGGGTCCCCTAACATCAAGGTATCTCGTGACACTCTCCTAGAGCTTGCTACTATCTCTACTTTCACTAGAAGAACTTCAAGGTGCCAAACTTGTCTTGCAAAGGCCCTCCTGCCTCGTCGAGGTATAATGTCGATCTGTCCGAGTATAAAAGGAAGAAGCTCGTAAAGCCTCATCGTCACCAAAAGCGCCACGATCCACTGTAGATCCTGGCATGGTTAAATCAAGTAGCAAGAGCAGTACTCGAGCGTACCCAAGCGTACCATAGCGTACCTTTCCACCCTTCCAGAAGCAAGCCAAGACCGCCTGTTTATGGCGAACACCTTACCAAGGCTTGTCAGCCAAGCTTCGCTACCCCGTCAGATTCTAGCGAGGTCAAATCAAGCTCCACCGAAAGCCTTGTAAGGTGGAATCAAGCTCCATACAACCGGACTGGTACCTTAAGGTATCTCGCTCTCAGATCGATACCCAAGTACTGGGATACCAGCTTCGGAACCCATCCAGGGTACACCTCCTTCGTAAGGTAGGAAGAATAATATCAGTAAGGTACTGTGTCACCAGAATATTGTACCCGATTTTTCCTCCAAGAGAGAGGGTTGACTTTCATGATTACCATTAATGAGGTTAATCGTATTAATAGAGGTAGTCAACCCTATTTAATGAGGTCAACCCTATTAATGGAGGTAGTCAACCCTATAAATTAGGTCAACTATATTAATAGAGGTAGTCAACCCAATTAATGACATGATCAACGCCATTAATAAGAGAATATTCAACTCTTTAATGGCCACCATTAGTGAAAGAGTCCAAAGAGAAAACAAATACCTTTTCCTCCAAGATATCCTCCACAACCGATTATTGGGGGTCAACTATAATAGAAAATCCCGCCTATCAAGGAAGGAAGAGTCCGAAGAGGAAACAATCATATCTTCTCCAAGATATTAGCTACAAGCAGATCAACTACTTTAAAGGAAGAATCGTATTCGATAAGAAAACGAAGACTAATTGAAGAGTCATAGACTTGCACGCCAAGGTAGTCACCATGTATAAATATGCCTGTAAAAGGCATATTGAGGGGGCTCCAATCGATTACAGAAGACACGAAAATACATACTCCAAGACAGACTCGATATTCAACATTCGAGGTCATCTGATATCTCAGAAGACACATGTTTCGTTTAAAGTTCTCTCTAGATCGTCATTGTACGTCTACCTTTACTAGGAATATATTGGTATCGGTTAACACTCGATCATTGTTGTAAGCTCTCCAAAGCTCCATGGTGGTATTATTTCTCCATTGTTGTACGCTTCCCGGAGCATCTGTGATATATACATAAGGAAGGGTATTCCTCCTTCCATTGGATACTGCCTTGGGGTTTTTCAGCATGTGATCATTCGTGATGCTTTTTCCCCTTGGTCAGTCCACCTCTCTCTACAAATGACTTATGTTTTTCATATTATCTACTGTATTATGCATGTATGTATGCGGGCTAGGTACCAATCCCATTGGTCATAACTCTCTAATCCTTCTTATATGAGATCGGGAAACTATAACGAAAATCTAGGGAACCAGATCTAGATTCCTACCTCGCTGGACCTAGCACATTTATCTTTCTATCTACATGCCAAAGTCGCACATCAAGATGAAGAGAAACCACCCAGACCAGTTCGAAGGGAATCGAGGAGCTTTCCCGTATCCTCTCTATAGAAGAAATCGAGCTCTTCGACACTGGAGCTAGATAAGACCCCCTTCTTACTTGCTATCGAGGTCGGGGTATTACAGGAAGCAATCGGGCTCCAGAACCAGGCTCTGGGTGCCAGGACGGGCTCCGACCCCGACCGAGGAATAAGGTCCATGATCCACCCCTTTACACTAGCAAGGGAACCTCGAGCTCCCCAGATCTACTTCATAAGCATGAAGCCCGACGGACGGGATGGCTTGTCTCCTACCTACTATTTCATCCTCCTTCATATTCATACAAGATCAGTATCAACGATACCAACCCCGGCCACCACCTCCGTGGTAGTGGTCTCGAGGGTGTTAATAGGGATTTCTCATCCTAAACAAATTTCCAGTTAACACTTTCTGGCACCATCTGTAGGAAGTTTTCACACCCTTTTTTGAAAGCCTCTATGTCTCTACATAAGTATCATTATACTATCGAGGTAACAGATTCATTATTCATGGAATATCATTTACTATATACGATGTCCTTTCTCCATACTTGTCTATATCGCATATGCATCGCATGTGGTACTCATTTTATCATTTAACGAGTTTCGTTCATTGTGGAGCAAATATGGTACGTGGGATTCCTGATGGAACCAGTTTATTATGTTACTTCTATGAAGCGAACCTGCTCAGATAATCGTGGAGCTTCAATGCAGTAGCTCTCCGCTTGAAGATCTCCTATATAGCTGAACCATTCTGATACATTGAGAGCTTCTATACAGTTGTACTGCATCTCTCCTACTTCTTTACAGAAGATTTGTTCTGCTACCGGTAGACCTCTTATCCAGTAGATCCGTTGGACTTGGACCTGGTCATATGAGACCCTTCATGTCATCGTATCCGCCCTTCAGAAGCTCCAAGGTAGCGGTAGCAAGTCGACTCATGAATCTAAGAAGCAAACTCAGTTGTGTAGATTCTAAAGCAGCACGACCAGTAGAAGATTAGTGGTTGCACCCCTCGTGCACCGGCCAGTCAACGCCTAAATGAGCCACTAAACTCTCGATTCACTCCAAAAGGGTCCAGAGCTTTCTCTCAGTTGCTGGGGACTCCAAAGATCCCAAGCATGCTTTTGGACCAGTACCAGACCGGTGGCCACCGAAGCCTGATTTGATCGAGAAGATCCCAGAGGTTTCCTACATTTTGGTAAGGCCTTCTACATGCCTAAGCAAACCTCTAGAGTAACAGCCTCACTGTAAGGCCAAGTGGCTCATCACTTTTTACATCGGGTCGGTCAACGCCAAAGTGAGCCACTAAATTCTCGATTCATTCCAGGAGGGTCCATAGCTTTCTCTCAGTTGCTGGGGACTTCTAGGATCCCAAGCATGCTTTTGGACCTATACCAGACCGGTGGCTTTGATCCATGTGTACCGGGCCATTCACCGTCCTAGCAAGCCACCGAAACCCGATCTAATCGAGGACAGCCTAGAGGCTTCCCACATTTTACGTGGTCTAGAGCCTTCACTCAGTTGCTAGGGGCTCTTTGGATCTCAAGTATGTCTCTGGACCGGTACCAGACAGGTTGCCTATCTCAATTTATATTGGGCCATCCAATGCTTAAGTGAGTCACTATGGTTCCTACTCATTCCGGAGAGGTTCAAATCCTTCTTTCAATCGCGGGAAACTTCTAGGATCTCAAACATGTCTTTGGACAGTTACTAGGTTGGTACCCCCTCTCCACTTGTATAAGGCCATTCATCGCCCTAGCGATCTACCTTGGTCCCCGATCTACCTCTCCGGTTAGTCTCCTCAACAGTAGTAGCTCCTTCCTCCTTAGTCTCATTGCTTGGTTAAAGGACGGGTCATTATCCCTTAACACTGCTACTTCGGAGCCAGCTTCCACCACCTTGGTTGGATCAACTTCAATCAGCCTTGACCTCTATCTCCTCAGTTGGATCAATCGAGATCTCTCATACCTATATTACCTCTCCTACCTTGGGGACTTTGAGATAGTTTCTACCCTAGTATGGCCTGGCATGAATGTGGAGATGGACAACATGTCCTCCTCATCATCAGTGCACCTTGTGGCTCGAGATAGACCGGCTTCAGTGAGAGTGAACCCAATAAACTCTCAGCTCTCTCCATGATCTCTTTCAGAGCGGTCATTACAAGACACGGAGCACAGATTCAAGTCTCTTTATATCATATGCACACTGCATCTGCTCTTTGTCTACCTGCATCTTAGTTGTGATTACCTCAGCAAAGGTCATGGCTTTGCTCAAAACAAGCGCTCCCTTCATTATCTTGATAATCTCCTCATTGGTCTGCTCAAGCTTGACTTTAGCAACAACAACTCGCTCCTAAATAGCATCATATCGGTGGCTTTGCTCCATTCATACCGGGCGATTCAGCGCCTTAGCAAGCCACCGAAATCCTGGTTCATTTGATATAAGCCCGGAGGCTTCCCATATTCAGTAAGGCCTCCTACATGCTTGAGTATGCCTCCGGAGCAACAGCAGCACCACTGCAAGTCTTTGAGCCTCCTTGTATCTAGTACTAGACCGGTAGCTCCACTCCATTTGTACCAGGCCATTTATTGCCCTAGCGAGCTACCGTGGTCCCGATCCACATCCCAGGTTAGTTTCATTTACAGTGGTAGCTACTTTCTCCCTGGTCCTACTGCTTGGGTAGAGGAAAAACCACCACCCCCTAGCACTGCTACCTCGGAGCCAGCTCCACCACGTTAGTCGTGTTAGCTTGAATCATCTCAGTCCATTACCTCTTCAGTAGGATTGATCGGGACCTCTTCAATCACTATGGCTTCAGTATGGACCTCCCCTTCCTAGGTAAAGGCGATCTAGATCCTTACGTCCTTGATAGATTCAGATGGATAGATACGTAGGTTTGAAGCTTCACCTACATCCATAACCTTTGTAGCAACCCACATCTGCCAGACCAGTTCGGACCACCATTTTCCTGGAAAGATCAAACTGGACCTTTACTTTGGATGATTCTGATGGAGAGGTAGGCGGGCTTGGAGCCCCCCATGCATCTACAGCAGCAGAGAACTTCAAGGTAGTTCCTACCCCAACACGACTAGACATGAAAGCAGAAATGGGAACCAAGTTCTTATCATCATCTGCGCATCCATCATCTCAATAAGGTTCGGCTTAAGTCGGAGCCGACCCAGGTAACTCTCAGTTTTCTCTATGATCTACTCAAGGTATCCATCCTCCAATGATGATCAGTTCAGAGGGAAGAAGAGCTCGAACTACGTAGCAAGAAACACAAAAGCGTCCTTCAATAAATGAAACACCCACATTGGCTTCCAAGGTAGCCACGCTGCCATGCAGAGTTTAAACCACTCCCTCAAGAGTTTACCTCATCTTTCAGAGCAATCCTCCCATGGCAGGACGCATTGACCTGAGTCTATCCATATCATATGCATGTTGGATCCACTCCCGGGTTACCTGCACATTAGCCATGGTTGCCTCAATTTTGGTCATGTCCTCATTTAGAACAACTATACCCCTCACTACCGTGGTTAGCTTCTCCTCCTTTTGGTTTGACGTCACCTGAGAGAGAAGTTTTCTCCATCTAAAACATCTACTTTTGGATCAACCAGGGCTTACCTGCCATATAGACAACCACCTCAACTATGGCCTTTATTTGAGGGAGAAGCTTTCTCTTCTGATTGATCATCTATTGCACCATGGGATTTCGAGCCCGGGTCTACTTCAGTAACCCAAGACTTGCCAGCTACGATGGGAACATACACAACCATCTCAGTAGCTTTCTTCTTAATCCTCTCCATTTTCCGTCCATCAATGACTTTTAAGTCAAAGGGGGAAGTAGAGCTAGCTCTAACTAGAAGGTTGTGAAGAAGTAACCATCCTCCTTGGCTTGCACGAGCTCGGCCTTAGAAAACATCAGCTTGCTCTCAAAGGTTATCATACCAATGGCTCCTCTCCATTTGTACTGGGCCTTCCAATGCTCTAGTGAGCCATCGAGATCTCGATCCGTTCGGGGAGCACCCAAAGGTCTTGATTCATTCACAGTGGGGTCTTGAGCTCCATTACGATTGTAGAAAACTCTCATCTACCCCAAGTGGACTTCCAAACCGGTTACATCACTTAGAGACTAGAAGCTCAATATTTTCTCAGTACTCCAGTGAGAGGAGCGATGACCCCAGCGTGAGACCATTTCCCATAGTTCGCAATAAAAAACGTCTTTTTCAGAGAGCCATTCTACTATCTACATTCATAATGTAGATCATCTCAAGAGATTATGCTAGTGAAAAAGCTTCTAGAGCGAGACTGGTAATCAATCGATACCACCATGCATTAATACAACTTCTTATCGACTCGACATGAGTTTACATCTCCTTCGATTTCGGTATCCGTAATCGATCTCATGTGATCGCCTTGACTAGGAGAGCTAGATAGCCCTCCTAATCCCTTGGACTGGATTTCTCCCTCTAGGAGGATCACCATAGTATTTTGAAAATGATCTCCTCAAGACGAGAGACTGGTCGGGGAAGCCCCCTCACTACCTCTGATGCCTCACCCGGGCACCACCCCCTCACCAAGAAGGGTCTGAGTGTAAGAGCATAGTTGCCATCCAGATCTCGAGACCAGGGATTGATCGGGGAAGCCCCTTCATCACCCCTGATGCCTTGGTCGGGTGACCTCCCCCAAGAAGGATCCGAGTGTAAGAGCATAGTTGCAATCCGGATCAAAATACCAAGATATAGCTAGATAGCGCTATTGATGCCTTGGTCGGGCTACGACCCCCAAGAAGAGTCTGAGTGTAAGAGCATAGTTGCCATCCGGATCAAAATACCATGATATAGCTAGATAGCGCTCCTGATGCCTTGGTCGGGCTACGACCCCCAAAAAGGTTTTGAGTGTAAGAGCATAGTTGTCATCTAGATCAAAATACCATAATATAGCTAGATAGCGCTCATGATGCCTTGGTCGGGCTACGACCCCCGAGAAGGGTCTGAGTGTAAGAGCATTGTTGCCATCCAGATCAAAATACCAGGATATAGCTAGATAGCGCTCCTGATGCCTTGGTCGGGCTACGACCCCCAAGAAGGGTCTAAGTGTAAGAGCATAGTTGTCATCCGGATCAAAATACCAAGATAGAGCTAGATAGTGCTCATGATGCCTTGGTCGGGCTACGACCCCCAAGAAGAATCTTAGTGTAAGAGCATAGTTGCCATCCAGATCTCGAAACTAGAAAATAGCTAGATAGCGCTCCTGATGCCTTGGTCGGGCTACGACCCCCAAGAAGGGTCTGAGTGTAAGAGCATTGTTGCTATCTAGATCTCGAGACCAGAATATAACTAGATAGCGCTCCAGATGCCTTGATCGGGTGACCTCCCCTATGAAGGATCTGAGAGTAAGAGCATAGTTACCTGCTAGATCACGAGATCAGAACAACCAAAAGGTCATCCTGCTGCCTTGGCCGAGCCAACCCCACTAGGAAGGATCTAGATGGCATAGATGCCTACCAGGATCATTTTGCCAGCTCGTCTAAGTACCGTGATTCCTGGAAAAAGGAATTTAGGTACCCATATTAACCACAGAAGCTTCATCCGACATGATCGAGCAATACGGAATAAATAGTACCCCGGATCGCTAAGCCAATCACTGGGAACGATACTGGTTACCAATAAAATGGGTCAAGCAAAATTCTTTATTTAGTACAAGATCCATAATCCAACCCCAAATACTTACCGATGTTCAAATCAGAGGGGATTTATGTTAATAGCAAAATTTGGCTAGGGACCAAAGAAGAATTTTCCACTTCTCAGCCTTCCTACAATGGTCCAAATTCGGACTTATATGACGGGGTATCAAGGTCCCCGAGGTCGAGCTACCACGCAATCCTACTGGAGCAAGGCGAGGCTGCCCATACCATCTGAGCATCTTGCACATGTCCAAGCTTACCAAATAAAGCCTGACGAGACCGCGTCAAGCTTCTTATACCAGGATAAAACCCCGAAGCTAGGACGACGTGAAAGGACCTGGGTCTTCCGATATCAAGGTATCTCGTGACACTCTCCTAGAGCTTGCTACTATCTCTAATTTCACTATGAGACCTTCAAAGTGCCGAACTTGTCTTGCAAAGGCCCCCCTACCTCGTCGAGGTATAATCTCGACCTGTCCGAGCATAAAAGGAAGAAGATCGTAAAGCCTCATTGTCACCAAAAGCGCCACGATCCACTGTAGATCCTGGCATGGTTAAATCAAGTAGCAAGAGCAGTACACGAGCGTACCTCTCCACCCTTCCAGAAGCAAGCCAAGGCCGCTTGTTATGGCAAACACCTTACCAGGGCTTGCCAGCCAAGCTTCGTTACCCTGTCGGATTCCAGCGTGGTCAAATCAAGCTCCACCGAAAGCCTTGTAAGGTCGAATCAAGCTCCATACAACCAGACTGGTACCTTAAGGTATCTCGCCCTCAGATCGATACCCAAGTACTAGGATACCAGTTTCGGGACTCATTCGGGGTACGCCTCCTCCATAAGGTAGGAAGAATAATATCAGTAAGGTACCACACCACCAGAATATTGAACCAGAGTTCTCCTCTAAGAGAGAGGGTTGACTTTCATGATTACCATTAATGAGGTCAATCGTATTAATAGAGGTAGTCAGCCCTATTTAATGAGGTCAACCATATTAATGGAGGTAGTCAACCCTATAAATTAGGTCAACTATATTAATAGAGGTAGTCAACCCAATTAATGACATGATCAATGCCATTAATAAGAGAATATTCAACTCTTTAATGACCACCATTAGTGAAAGAGTCCAAAGAGGAAACAAATACCTTTTCCTCCAAGATATCCTCCACAACCGATTATTGGGGATCAGCTATAACAGAAAATCCCGCCTATCAAGGAAGGAAGAGTCCGAAGAGGAAACAATCATATCTTCTCCAAGATATTAGCTACAAGCCGATCAACTACTTTAAAGGAAGAATCGTATTCAATAAGGAAACGAAGACTAATTGAAGAGTCTTGGACTTGCACGCCAAGGTAGTCACATGTATAAATATGCCTGTAAAAGGCATATTGAGGGGGCTCCAATCGATGACAGAAGACATTAAAATGCATACTCTAAGACATACTCGATATTCAACATTCGAGGTTATATGATATCTCAGAAGACACATGCTTCGTTTAAAGTTCTCTCTAGATCGTCATTGTACGTGTACCTTTACCAGGAATATACTGGTATCGGTTAACACTCGATCATTGTTGTAAGCTCTCCGGAGCACCATGGTGGTATTATTTCTCCATTGTTGTAAGCTCCTCGGAGCATCTGTGATATATACATAAGGAAGGTTATTCCTCCTTCCATTGGATACTGCCTTGGGGTTTTTCAGCATGTGATCATTCGTGATGTTTTTTCCCCCTTGGTCAGTCCACATCTTTCTACAAAATACTTGTGTTTTTCATATTATCTACTGTATTATGCATGTATGTATGCGGGCTAGGTACCAATCTCATTGGTCCTAGCTCTTTAATCTTTCTTATATGAGATCGGGAAACTACAACGAAAATCTAGGGAACCGGATCTAGATTCCTACCTCGCTGGACCTAGCGCCTTTATCTTCCCATCTACATGCCAAAGTCGCACATCAAGATGCAGAGAAACCACTCAGACCAGTTCGAAGGGAGTCGAGGAGATCTCTCCGTATCCTCTCTATGGAAGAAATCGAGCTCTCCGACATTGGAGCTAGATAAGCCTCTCTTCTTACTTGCTATCGAGGTCGGGGTATTACAGGAAGCATTCGGGCTCCAGAACCAAACTCCAGGTACTAGGACGGGCTTCGACCCCGACCGAGGAACAAGGTCCAGGATCACACCCTTTGCACCAGTAAGAGAACCTCGAGCTCCCCAGATCTACTTCATAAGCACGAAGCCAGACGGGCGGGATGACTTGTCTCCTACCAACTATTTCATCCTCCTTCATATTCATACAAGATCAGGTCAGGTATCAACGATACCAACCCCGACCACCACCTCCGTGGTAGTGGTCTCGATGGTGTTAATAGGGATTTCTCATCCTAAACAAATTTCTCGTTAACAATAGGAATTGTAGAAACCGGTTAAAATAGAGATGTGAGAATTGTTGTGGTTTAGGTTAGGGTTTGTAATTTGGTTGAATATCAGTTGAGGAAGATAAAATCTGGGTTATCGAGACTTTTTGCAAGAGAATCGAGATTATTTGTTGTTGAGTAGAGCTTTTATTTTCGTGAAAATTAGGTTTTGGTAAATCGAGCTTTTTTTGAATTGGATCGAGCCTTTTTGAAAGGGATCGAGCTTTTTTTGAAAAGGATCGAGCTTTTTTGAAAAGGAATCGAGCTTTTTCAATAGGGTCGAGATTTTTTTGAATTGGATCGAGCCTTTTTGAAAGGGATCGAGCTTTTTTGAAAGGGATCGAGCTTTTTTGAAAGGGATCGAGCTTTTTTAAAACGGATTCGAGTTTTTTTCAATAGGTTCGAGCTTTTTTCGAATTGGATCGAGCGTTTTTGAAAGGAATCGATCTTTTTTTGAAAGGGATCGAGCTTTTTTTGAAAAACGATTCGAGATTTTTTCAATAGGTTCGAGCTTTTTAAAAATAAAAATAGCTTTTCTTACATAGGATCGAGCTTTTTTCTAAATTTTTGTGAAATAATTAGGTTTTGGTGGGTCGAGCTTTTTTTATATATAAGGGTTCGAGCATTTTCTGAATGGGATCGAGCTTTTTTGAAAGGGATCGAGCTTTTTTTACATTAAATCAAGCTTTTTCACTATGGGATCGAGCTTTTTTTATATATGATCGAGCTATTTTGTTATGGGATCGAACATTTTTTCATAGGATCGAGTTTTTTTTTAAAGGGTTGAGCATTTTTGTCCTTGGATCGAGCTTTTTTACTCTTGGATCAAGCTTTTGTGTTATGGGATAGAGCATTTTTGTCATAGGATCGAATTTTTTTTGAAAAGGGTCGAGTTTTTTTCTCCTGGGATCGAGCCTTTTTGTTTTATGACCGAGCTGTTTTGACATTGGATCAAGACTTTTAATTTTGGTTACGAAATTTATTCTGTTTAATGATGTTGTATTTCTGTTACATTGCAGATGAGAAATAGGTTGACGGATTCGCTTAAAACTGCAGAAGGAGACTGGTACGAGGGCAAATTGACTCGACACAACCATTTTAATGCCCTTGGCCATATAGACGACGCGCTGAACCGTGTCCCTGTAGAATTTGCAGATAAAGATCGGTGTCGGTTCATGGCGTCATGTTTCGGGCATTTCCTGAAGATGCATAGAGAGATGAAGTTTTCGGGTGGTATTATCCATCGGTTTCTTTTGGGGAACTGCATCATAACGACCGAACAGATGAGATACAGTTCATGTTAGGGAACTAGTCGGTGAGGTTTTCGGAGGTGGAATTTTGTCTGATCACCGGACTACGGTTTGGAGTTGTACCAGACACGACCAAATATGCAGCAGTGGAGAATGGCATACATGAGTTGTACTTTCCTGGAGCCGATGAGGTGTCGTTGGAGGAGATTAGGGGTGTTGTCACCAGCGCAGAGTTCGGAAAGGCGTATGATGCTGTCAAGCTCTGCCTCATATATATGTTGAACTGGATACTGATGGGGGTGGATGAGGGATTCAATATTCTAGTTTGGCAGTTTCGGCTAGTTGAGGATCTCGATGCGTTCGACGTGTTCCCGTGAGGTGCCCACGTGTACAGACATTCTATTTACTCATTCAAGCATGCGCTTGACGGGCGACGAGACGGGTTTGAGCGACGCCAGCAGGAAAAGGACGTTGACGTACACAGGGTGGAGACCTACACCATATACGGTCTATCTCATGCCCTATTGGTAAGAACTTCGAACTACAAATTGTACTTTATTGTTGGTGTCCTAAATATTATGGATACTTATCGTACTTATCTTTGATGTAGATATTTGCTTTGGAGGTGATCCCTGATTTGGCCAAGAGTTCAGTGCCTAGAGGGTTACTGATCTGACTTCCCGTATTTTGAAGTGAGAGTTGACCAAACAACCTAGAGAGAAGAAGCTGGCAAAGATTTTCAAAGTCAGGGTATGTATTTAATTTGTTAATGTTTTTATTAGTTAGTATTTGTACAATTACATTATTCTAACTAATATTTCAGATGTTTTCGATGAAGGAACTGGTGCCAACACCAGCTGAGAGACAAACACCGTACTATGCCTGGCTAAACGAGAGGGGGGGAGCCTGTATGTAGAAGATGACATGGATGATATGCCGCCTCCAGTCCCTGATCAGACTACCTTCGGCGGGATCAGTGGTATAGAGGGTGTGGGTTTAACAGACAGGACCAGTGACAGTGAGGGATCTGAGCCCACTGCTGGGGGTTTAAGGCCCAGTGACAATGAGGGATATGAGACAGACCCTCAACGAGAAAGGCATAGGCATAGGCATAGGCATAGGCATAGGCGGGTTCGGTTTACCACCCCCGGACATGGTACATCTGCAGGGGATTCCCATGGGGGCATTGGGCGTGATGGAGAGGTAAGTTGAAAACAAAGTTTAGTGTTTTTTATTAACACGTGGTGATAGTTTTTTACTAACAATGTAGACATGATTTCAGGCTCCATTGGCAGATATGTTGAACGATGTGCATGAAGCCCTCCGGAAGAGTGAGGAGGATCGACAACGTCAACACTTGGAGTTGGTGGATATGATCTGGAAGAGTGATGAAGATCGTCAGCAGCAACACCGATTGTTACTGGATATGATCCGGGGGCTTCAGGGTCGACCATGCATACACACCGGGATGACCCCCCACCTCCTGATCTAGACTTTAGTCCCGGAGGTTCGACTGATAGGTATACGAGGGGGAGGGGGGACAGACATGCCAGCTCGACGTAGTCAGGACCCGTCTACCTGGGGGTAGGTCCGGAGAGGCAACCTCAGTCGCATACCAGCGATAATAGGCTTGGTTCATATACAGCTGTCAGGGTCAGACCTCCCAGCTGTCCTATCTGGATCCTCCCAGGCTCAATGGTCCCCCTATCTCCAAGTACATCGATCCCCCCACCTCTCAGCACATCGATTCAGCCACAACGATCCCCTCCCCCACCCAGCACATCTGTGGCATCGGAGCAGTCCCCTCCCCCATCCAGCACTTCTGTGGAATCGGCGCGGTCCCCTCCCCCACCCAGCATGTCTGTGGCATCGGAGCGGTCCCCTCCCCCATCGAGGATGCCTATAGCATCGGTGACTCGGTGTGGGTCCCCTTCCCTACCCACCATGTCGACCCAGACTCAGCGGTCCCCCCCCCCCCCCCCCCCCCCCCCCCCCCCCCCCCCCCTCAGATAGCATGACAACCCAGAGTCTGCGGTCCCCTCCACAGACCATTACATCGAAGAGTTTAGTTAAGCACATATGGCAGTTGATGAGCCCTTACACATATCCATGTCGTCCAAAGAGATTAAGGACACTGGCCGAGTCCGTGGAACACATTTTTGACCCCCACGGACTAGTGGACGCTGACCATCTTACGACATACAAAGTCTTCAAGAGGAACATCAACGGGGAACTGTGAGTCTAACTTTTTCTAATAAAAATGGTTGTATATTTAATGTTTATTCGAATTTACGTAAAGCTAAGCTAATTCAATCATTAAACAAACGTGATGTGGACGTGCTGGCACCAGTGGACGTCGAATGGTTCGTGCGTATACAGTCTAACTTCATAGACTTGGAGGACACGGTACGTATTTACGTGATTTTCATATTAACGTTTGTGTAAGTAATGTTGTATTGTTAACAATTACGGTGGTTTTATTGTTTGTCAGCGTATGGACGTATACCTCCATATTCT
Source organism: Dipteronia dyeriana (assembly GCA_032871835.1). Lineage (NCBI taxonomy): Eukaryota > Viridiplantae > Streptophyta > Magnoliopsida > Sapindales > Sapindaceae > Dipteronia > Dipteronia dyeriana. The sequence continues at coordinate 25,431,800 of CM065300.1, read as the reverse complement.
TCGCAAGCGTCATCGAGGATTCCCCAATGTGTACAACCAGAGGATCAACGTGTTGATACACAATTTTATGTAAGTAGTTATAGATTTTTGGAATTGAATCGCATTTTCTGGTTTTGTATTATTAATACGATATTGTCAATGCTTGTATGTACAACCACTTATGTTGTACATGTGGAAGAGGATGATGCCTCGTGATTCTCACGGGGCTGTGACCACGGTAAGGTGGAATGTGTTACAGCCTCTATGGTTGGAAGAGGACCTTCTGACGGTTCGTGGAGCAACCACGAGTGGAAACCGCCAATGGCACGAGGTTGACCTGGTAAGTGTTATATGGTGGAAATGATTTAAAAAATAAACTGTTCATATATCCTGACCTAACACCATATGCATACTATTACAGGTCCTGATTTCGTGTAACGTTGGGGGCCAACATTGGCTGGTGGTGACCGTCGACTTGATTCTGGGGGAAATTGACATTTTTGACCCCTGGAGACAGGAAGTCCCTTATTATATCAGGAAGCAGCAGGTCCGGCCATTACGGTGGTTTTTACCATCCATGTTGAATGACGCGGGGTTGCACACTGCACGACGAGGTGGTCGTCGATCGTTCCCTAAGGAAAATAAGCCCTTCTCGGTCAGCGTGGTCCCTACTTCTACAGTCCCAAAAAAAAAATCGTAAGACATTCTATTTCATTCATGTGCTTAGATATTATTTTAAAACGATTAGTAACGATTTTTAATGTGTCCAATTACAGAGGTAACTGTGGTCCCCATACTTTGAGACTTATCGAGTACTTACTGGCGGGTCGAAGGCCTTTTGATTGGTCAGAGGAAGACATGGGGATCATTCAAGAAAAAATGGATGTGGAGATTTTTTGTAACTCTAGGCCCGCCTAGTGATGGTTGTATATTATCATTTTTTATGTACAAAGACATTTAATTAATTCATGAATATTAATTAATTCATGAATATTAATTAATTCATTATTCATTCATTAATATTAATTCATTCATTAATAAGTAGTTATTGCAATTACAAACTTTGTCATTCATTCCCTATTAGAGTCAATGTTAGGGCACATCTGTTTGTTGTGTCCAATTGAATGAGAGATGTTACACTTGCGGCAGTATTCATCGGGAACACCTCTGCTTGTACCTTCATTAATCATAGGTGGATTAGAACATCTCTTGTGATTATACCCTGGTTGTCCACATCTTCTATAGGATTGTGTAGTTGTCCTCTCCGAAGACGAGACATGGCGACCCGCCATCGGGCGTCCTGCTTGTCTCCTGGAGTTTGGATTCAAAATCACCCTCTGAGTAATGTCAGATGGCACAATCCAAGTGGAAGGATGGCCCACCGGCATAATAGGAACCGAGTACGAGTCAATAAGTGTTTGTCTCTTGTAGTAGTCCGAACACAAAGTTGTCAAGTCCAAGTTTCACCCCAACATTCAGTGTTGTATTATGCGCATTGTTGATGTCATTGTAATGGTGATTGTACTGTCTACCATTCATCTCAATTTGACAACCAAATACATCGTTGAATTGAGGTCCTGGTATATTATCATGGGCGGCTACTTCCGGTGGGATAACACAGATGTTTTCCAGACAATCAATCCCACTTCTTTCTGTGAACAACTGGTTGCTTCCGCCTGACGATCTAAATTTTTGGGTGTTATCACGATCAGGGATATCTTCACCAATGACACATCCTGCTGGCCTCTCGATTAGAGTAACACATACTTAAGGGATCACCCTATCTTCCCCTAGCATAAACTGAACATCATCATTATTTCTTATAAATGTACGACGTGTAGTCCCAAGAACAATTGATAGAGATTGTAGATCAGTACTGTATTTGTTCTCATCAAACTTCACAATGGTTTGCACGATCGACACCAGTTCGTCGTTACTCATTCTTTGACACATACAAACCTTGGTTATCGGAACCTAAATACCTCTGATTTTCGTCGGGTAATTGCTCCCATCAACCGTTGTATAATATGACTATTCTCACCCTATCCATTGTCCTGTCAAAACCATCATCAAAAACCATTATTAAGAAATAAATATTTAATATTAAATTTACAATTATAAAGGATTAAACAAAAATCAAAAGTTTTACTGATCGAGCTTTTTTTGTACATGATCGAGCCGTTTTTGTACATGTTCGATCCATTTTTGTATATGATCAAGTCGTTTTTGTACATGATCGAGCTTTTTCTAACGGGATCAAGCTTTTTTTGTTCAAGACCGAGCTCTATTTGTACATAATCGAGTTTTTCTTAATATGGCTCGAGTTTTTTTTCATATAGCTCGATCTTTTTTCAAATATGGCTCGACCTTTTTATTTTAGGGATCGAGCTTTTTTTGTGCGGGATCGAGCTATTTTTGTAAGGGATCGAGCTATTTTTGTGAGAGATCGAGCTATTTTTGTCAATGATCGAGCTTTTTTTTTAGGGATCGACCTTTTTTTTTTACGTATCCAATATCTATTTTTTGGATCGAGCATTTATTTTATGGATCGAGCTTTTTTGTAATTTGATCGAGTTTTTTTGCAAATGTTTTGAGCTTTTTTTAAATGTTTTCCAGCTTTTATGCCCAATATTTTAAACTTGTTTGCACCACTTCAACTCAACTCGGCCAAATATATATACAAAAAAATATGCATACATGTTCATTCATTATTTTTTAAAAGTTTACAACTCCCAGACATAAACAAAAAAATTTGAGACAACATGTTCATAAATGTTCATACAGTGTTATACCACACAAAAATACAAGAAAAAAATGGAAATGAATATCATAAATATTAATTTACCTTCTTGTGCAATATCTGGAATGGAGCTCGTTTTCTGAAGAAAAAATGGAGTAGTTGATTGATTTTCAGACAACTTTTTTAGACGACAGCTTTTAAAGAATAAAGAATCGATTATTTAAGGGCAATTTCGGTAGCTCACCATAATATGTGCCTTTTAAACTTAATTTATTATAACGGTTACATCACTGCAAGGGACAAAAAAAAGGTGACATTCGTCACCATTTCCACCAGAAAAAAACCGTAAGTTATTTTATTTTTATTTTTTAATTTATATTATAAAATTACTTGTAGAATTCTAATGATAATTTTGATTTTTAGTGATTATGTTGAACAACCTAGGTGATTACATTGGTGATTGATTAATTGTGATGAAAATTAGTTGTTTTTTACTCTGCTTTGTCTCTGTTCTTGTGGTGTTTGCTTGTGGTTTGTCGTGGTGTTAGTAGCATCTTGGCTCCATGCTTTATAAAGCTGGTTGTTTTCAAAAAAATAAACAACAACCTACAGTTTTTGAACAACCAAAATTTTATTATAATTGTAACATTAAGTATATATACATAAAAGAACACTGAATATGACAACAGGTCAAACTAATTGTATACGGTAGTATACCGAATATATACTAATTTAAATAAGATCTTATTGTATTTATATTATATACATATTAATTTTTTTTTTTCTTATGTTTTTTTCTTGATTAAAATATATATTTGAGGGTAATATCCATTATGTCCCCCGACTACTTTTTTATTTTAATTAATGAAAATTCTCTAAATTCACAATAAAAAATGATTTATTTTTATTATATAATATATTTTTTTATCTATATGAAATTGTCTATAATCTACTTATAAAAAAATTTATGATTTCATCCCAGGGCCACATATGATAACCGGAACAGAAGAATATAACTATTATATATGTTGTAGCATTATGGTCGAGGCTATTCTCATTATAGCGTTTAGATAACCAAAAGGTCCAAAACATAGGAACCTAACTATATGACTGAAATAGAGGAACATAAACCCAAATAGAGGAGCATAACTACTATAATGTCATGGCCGAGGCTATTCTCATTGCTAAATATAAAATGAGATGCGTGAACAAATAAACTAAACAATGTATACAACTTTAAATTAAGATTTTATTTCTTTTTTAACGTGTAAAAAATAAACAACAACTCTAAATTAATCTCCCTTCTAAACAAAAAATCTAAAAAAAAAAAAAAAAAAACTATATCACATACATGAAAAATAATTAACCTCCAAATCCTTGCAAGAAATCAATCTCAGTAGTCCTTCTTATAATCAATTCCTCCACTTTCAACTCCAAATTCTTCCTCAAACATTCCAAATAACACATGTACTCTTTAAGCTTTTCCGAATCCAAACCCTCTATGGACTCTTCGAACCAATATCCTTCCTGATCTACTACGCCGCCGCCCAGCAACGGCGGCAGTTCCTTCTCCTCCTCTGCCGCCTCTTCCAGTGAAGGGGCGGCGTTCGACTCGTCCGAATTTTCGCCTAGAAATCGATTCACAACGTCTTCCACAGATGGGTAACCGTAAGAAAACGGCCTTCCCTTGGTAGAGAATACAATTATGGCAATCTGAGCACCACATAACTGGCAGATCTCTGCTGCCTTCTTGAACAACCCTTTTCGACGCTTCGAAAAGGCAACTTTCCGGCTCAATTTGTTCTCAATTTCCTTGATTTCGATCTTCTTCCGACCAGTCCCCTTTGGTCTCTTGCTGCCACTGCTGCGATTCGCTATTATTTCTCCTTCTTTGTTGCATGCTTGCATGCTGCTCATCCCATCTTCTTCGTTGCATTGTGATTGCATAGAGAAGGATAATGAATGATAATAGACTGAGTGAGCGTTAATATACAAACTTGATCTAGCTGCTATGGTTGATAAATATAGACTAAGACGATCTGCAGAGAAAGACTAAACATATATATATATACACGGACACGGTTGCGATTTTTGGTAAAAAAAATGGATATGTTTTGTTATGTAAATAAATTTGATTTGGGATTAATGGAAAACAAGTAACCTACCATAAAAGTTTCCAACTAATTTGATTTGTATTAGGATATTTGGGAAATAAGTTATTTTTGGATATATCTAGTCGTATTGATGGTAGAATTCTACTAAAATAGACCATTCTATGTACATTAAGGTGTAATGGGATGTTTACATATTATTGTATTAATATATATAATAATAATAATAATAATAAAGCAAAATAATATTATATTGTTTAATAATCAGAAATCCTAAAGATTTATTGTAATCAGGATTTGTGATTACAATATTTATAAAGAGTATTGCTAGATTTTTTTTTTTTTCAAATTCTTTTCCAAATGATGTAGCATGTGAGGTGTTAGTATCTTATAAATTATGAGATTATATTGTGGTTGATGTGATATTGACACCTTATGTACCACATCATTTGGGACGTCTAGCATTACTCATTTATAAAACCCCAAATATACACACACACACACACACATATATATATATATATATATATATATATATATATATATATATATATATATATATATTAGTGCATACTGATATAACTTCTATCAGTGTGTTGCATGTGAACAATTGATTATGGAGAAACTTTGACAAGTGCATATACTTTGAGTCAAACTATGTTAATCTAATAGTCCATATCTAACGCACTGACTTGAAAATTTTTGTATGTATATACACACATGACAAAGTTATGGATTCGAGTCTCTCCTTCTCCCAATAAAACCCCGAATTATTGTAACATTTCAAAAAAAAGTTACAATATTTATTACGTGAACCCTACACACAAATAAGAAACTGATTCTTTTTTCTATCGGAAGTTAATTGGTTTTTATTTATATTGTCAATTAGTAAATGTATTTTTTTTTCTTTTCAAATATTATACTATTATATAAAATTTGTTGTTTTTTTAGAAAATAAGGATGATTCGAACCTACAATCTTATGATACAAATGTGAGGGGTTTACTATTAAACCAATCTCATCACGTATTCTTAAGATCATTGCAATTATCATCACTGAATTAACATATAAATTTAATATTTGATTTTATGTTTCCAACTATGGAAATTGGTAATTATGATTAGTAATTTATTCTGGTAACTTTCTAATTTTGATTTATTTAATTTTTTATTTTAGTCTTCATCCATGGAAGTTTCTTATTACAATTAGTATTATATTCGATTGGATTCTCAATTAATTTATTATTTTATGTCTTCTAAGTTGCTAATTATAATTAGTATTATATTCGGTATAAATTCCTATTTTGATTTACTTCTCCAAGAATTCATATGAGCAATGATGGTTCAGAGGTTTCATTCAAAAATTCTTTCAATCCATCGGATTCAAGCAACAAATTACCACTCGATGAATTAGCATATAAATTTAATATTTGATTTTATGTCTCCAACCATGGAAGTTACTAATTATGATTAGTATTTTATTCGGGTAACTTCCTAATTTTGATTTATTTAATATTTGATTTTAAGTCTTCATCCGTGGAAGTTTCCTATTACAATTAGTATTCGGTTGGATTCTCAATTAATATATGATTTTATGTCTTCGAAGTTGCTAATTATGATTAGTATTATATTTGGCAAGATTCCTAATTTGATTTACTCCTTTCCCAAGAATTATTCACTTGTGACGTTTATAATATAATCTATATGTTGTGAATGAATTGAAAAACAAGTGAAGAACATATAAAATAACATGAACATATGAAATAACATGAGAGAAACTTGGAGAAGAGAGATAGAGCTTCTGTTCTTTGTATTGATATATCAGAGAGTTACAAATGATACAGAATATATATATAAAAGTAAAGGAGAGGTGAACGGTGATGATGATCGAATACAGGTGGGTGCACCAAGTAGAACTCTAGAAGGTATTGGTGATGATGATCAAACATGTGTGGTGTAAGACGAGAGAGAGGCGGTTGATACAAGTAGGCATCGAATGTACAAAGTCAAGTGATGGGGATCCACATTATTTATAACTCTCCCTTCTGAATTTTCACCACTTGTATTTTAATTTATTAGGTAAAACCCAATGAGATAAAAACCTCGATAAAAATATGTACAATTATTTTCTGGATTTTGTGATATTAGATATTCTCAAAACTATTTTATTAAAAACCTTTTCAGGAAAACTCAATGGAATAAAACCTGATCGAAGGGAAAATGAGTATAGTGTACATATGTCAAGAATTTTTGTTTTCTTCAAAACATATCTTACATTTATACTTTGTTAGGGAAAACCTAGTGGGATAAAAACATGAGCAATGATATTCATTGATATGTCGGATCAAAGTAATATTTATGATGATCTTCTGGATCAAGGTAACATATATACGATGATTAGCAAGATCAAAGTAATATTTACAATAACCTTCTTGATCAAGAAAATATTTACGATGATCATCTGGATACATGTAATATTTATGATGATCTTTATGGATAAAATGATTTTAGGTATGCTTAGAGAATTGTCTCATTAAGACCTTATCAGGAAAACCATATGAGACAAAAACCTGATTGGTACTCCCCAATATAATTAATATACTTCATTTGATATGCTCATTTAGATGGTATGCTCCCCCTGATAAAAGTTCATTTGAAGCAATCTTCTAGATTGCTGAAATGAAGCACACTGATGTTTATTTCATGAAATACAATAACATCATAAATGATTATGGGGGATTATAAGCAAAGACTTACTTTATGAAACATTATTAAATTGTTGTGCCACTATAGGCAAAGACATGTCTATAAAGACACATGAGTATATAATATGATTATTATATCTTTATCTTATCAAATATTCATTGAGACGGTTATACTACATCGACCTATACTGATTTTAATCTATATAAAGATTTTTGTATGTTCATCTAATATAGATTACGAGATCTCGATTTATATGCTTATCGCATTTTAAATCCTTCATGGATTATAAATATTTGCATTGAGTGAATTATATAGATAAATGATTACTACGTCTAGAAGACGTATTTCAAGCCTTTCAAATAAAGCCTTTCAAAGGCAGCCAAATTTATCAAAAATCCGGAACGTAATCGTATTCAATACTTTTGAATACCAAGTTTCTATGAGAAATCATGTACTACGAGTCGTGCCTCATATATCCCGATCTCGTTTTTCTAAATACGTTTCCGTATAAAAGCCTATTAGTATCCAATTAGTTTGGCATCCCCATGTATATGGAGTACTATTGGTCTAAATACTTTATGTTTGGCTTATAAAGTCAATTCTTCTTGAACTGCTTCTTTTCATTTAGGTCAATCATGTCTTTGTCTACAATCATTGATATTATGAAAATCATAACTCTTATTTATAATTTCAATAGCGCTACTATGTATAAAAATACATCATCAATGATTGTTTTCTTATGATTCCACATTTCTCTCATATAATTTATAGAAATTTTCTCAATATATATATTCTTATATCTTTGCTGAGATTACTTCCATTTCAATGGATTTAATCATTTCATAGACTTGTGTGTCTTTAGATATATTAGATTCTTATAGAGTTGATTTAGAGAAAATTGATTTATTTATAACTCGAGTTTTGGATCCCAATAACAGTACCTTTCAAAAAGGTTTATAAGCTTATGATATGTATCAGATGATTTATTTGTTGCAATTTTCTCTGATTGTTCTGCAGGAACAATTACCCAGTCGAGATTTATGAGATAGCAACTTATAAATCTTGTCACCTTTAATATACCAGGTAACATATTAATAATCATCTGATGATCAATTATTTTTTGTATTTGAGAGATACGAAGATTGAAATGAGACACACACACACACACACACATATATATATATATATAACCAAACCAGTATCTCTATTTTGTATATAAGTAACTTTTCATTTTCTTTTCTCTTATAAAGAAACTTTCCCATTTAGAAATCAATCAATATGATAATATGTAGATTGTGCATAAATATATAAACTATCAAAAGTTAAATGATCTATTAGAAGATCAATCAAAATCAACATTAATCTCATAATGATATAGAAGACTTATCTTAGTTCATGCCAGTGATGTAATAAGGAGATATACAACACAATCAAATAGCTTAAAACGAGTAAGTCCCTATATAGAATTTCGTAACTATAAATACCTGGAAACGTTTGGCAATTGATTTCTTTGATCCGTTTTGATTATGAGTATATTCGAAAACCATATGTTGAACATCTATCCCATCTGATTTGCAATATTCATCAAATATCTTGTTAGTTCAATCAAGTTAATATACCTGAAAAACTAATAATCAATGCAAGTAATATGACGATGTTTGACAGTAAATAAACATGTGATCATCTCGTGGATATATAAATTAGAACCATATAATAATGAAAGGGATCATTTGGTGGATGAATATGTCCACATATATCCCTTGAATTCTTTGTAAGAATGATGAGGATCCAACCTTAGAATGAGATGGTTTTATTTTTATTCTCCATTTGTGAATATACGGTACATAAGTTCTCATTGGATAAAGAATCTTCTGGTTCTTTAATGAATATCCATGAGAATTTTCAATGATGTGTGACCGATCCAGTCACATCAAAATACAAACATTTTTTCATCTGGGAACTTTAATTCATAACTGCATAAACATCTATACTTTTAATAATAGTGTAATATAATTCATATGACAAATCACTCAGCTTTTCTATAATGAGTTTCTGATCTGAATCATGAGAAGTAATGCACATATATTCAACATTTTCATTACTCATAGTTTCAATATGATATTCATTCCTCCGTATATCTTTGAATCTAAGCAAATTCCACTATATTCTGCTTGAATGATATAAAGTATCATCGATACACAATTTAATACCATCTGGTAATAAGATTATGGTTCTTCAAGAGTCTTTAATCAGATCCGCTGGATATGATCTTGTCTTAATCTTATATACCCTTGAAATAAACATATTTCTTTATGTTATGTTTGAATAATATCAAGTATCATTGATACACATTTTAGTATTGTTTGGTAACAATATCGTGGCTCTTCTAGAGCTTTCTATCAGATCCATTGGATCTGATTCAATATTAAACATTTGCTTAAAGTAAAGTTAAATTCAAAAAATATTTCTGACTCAACAGAAACTGTATGAGTCGTTGCACTATCGGCAAGACATATATTTTCATTTATGGACATTACGTGTAATGTCATTTTATATCTCATCTGAAATGATAATAATCTCTCTCCCAGATCATAAAATATTTTTGACTCTGTAGAAACTGTATGAGTCGTCGCACTCTCGGCAAGACATATATTTTCATTTTAGGAATTTTATGGATATTATGTATAATGTCATTTTATATCTCATCTGAAATGATAATAATCTCTCCCTCTCCTTTTTTTATAGGTTTATTCTGTAAATCCTTTTCTCTTGTCATTTACAAACATCCACTCTTGGGGTATGTTTTGATATCTCATGAATATAAATATATCCAAATTTACTCTCTTGATATTGCTCTTTCAAGAGCAAGTATAAAATTGATAAAATATCCTTTGCAATCTCAGTATACGTGATATTAGGATCTTAAATCTCTTTTATGATACTCATAACATCTTGTTGGATATGTAAATCTTTGTTCTCAAATAAATGATACGTTAAGATCTTAATTTTTTTTCTGATATTGAGAGCATCCTATTGGATGTGTATGAAATGGATAAAATATTATTTCAAATTTCATTTATTTGTTAGGATCTTAAATCTTTGTTTATGATACTCTCATCACCCTAATGAGATATATAGATCCTTTTGCTCAAATGAATGACTTATAAATATATCACTTCATATATATATATGAGATAATTTCAAATTCTGAGTATACTTTTAAACCTCATATTCCAAATAATGAAGTACGACATTCATGTACATAACACTGGATCCAAAACTCCAGGTTCTCATCGGTTTTCAAAACCGTACCAACTTAAATATCATAATCCAGAAACTTTAAGTTTCATATATTGCATGAAAATAAATACTTAATATTTAAACAATTTATTTAGAGACACGACATAAGCCAGTCTTAAGACACGAACTAAGCCAGTACCGAATCATGACATAAGTCAGTCTCATATATTGCAAGAAAATAAATGGTGAATATTTAAACAATTTATTTGAAGACACAACATAAGTCAGTCCTAAGACACGGTCAAAGTCAGTCCTGAGTCATGACATAAGTTAGTCTCATATATTGCATAAAAATAAATCCAAAACTATAATATATAGGTTATGTTGACGGCATAAGTCATCTTGTTATACGAAACTATAAAATAGATATCCATAACGTTAATATGTAAGTAACTCACCCATCAGGGGATCTTTATTATTTTTAGACAAACGTACTAGAGATTTGGATCTTCAATCGTACTTGAAAATAGAGTTAATAAAGCTTGAATAAGTCAAAACAGTACTTAAAAGCAGAATTAGCTGAAATTGATGGCACGGTTGAGTCCGGAACAGTCAAAATAGCTGGAAAGAGGTCCGACATGGTTGAAAACGGGTGAAAATTGCACTGAGTTGAGCACAAAACATTTCTTGACTGAGTTGACTCAGGAATATTCCGTTAAGTTAACGAAATATTCTCTGATGGTAACGGAATAAGCTTTGGCTGAAACAAAATATTCCCCAACTGGTGACATGGCACACCCTGATGTGGCGATGACGTGGCACTGATGCGCTGCTGATGTGGCACAACTTGACACTGTCCTGACGAGACTGAACGATGATGTGGTGCTATAGTATCGTTTTCTTCCTTGAAAATCTATAGAAAATTCTGTTTTTTTTTTCAATTTTGACTAAACTTTGACCGACTCTAGAGAGTTCGTTAGAGCTCCGTTTGAGACACGGTCAGTGGTGTTGGAATCGTATTTTTGAAAGGAACACAACGGTTTCCTCCGAAAAGTGATTCGAGCATTTCAAAATTTCTGTACTCAATCTAAAACAAGGCTAAAACTCTTAAAAACGTTCTCTGTAACAAAATTACTATTTGATATGCCTAATCTATACTCGTGCTGATAACGTGTTGTGAATGAATTGAAAAACAAGTGAAGAACATATGAAATAACATGAGAGAAACTGGGAGAAGAGTGACATGAGAGAGACAGAGCTTCTGCTCTTTGTAGTGATATATCAGAGAGTTACAAATGATACAGAATATGCATATAATTAAAAGAGAGGTGAATGGTGATGATGATCAAATACAGGTGGGTGCACCAAGTAGAACTCTATAAGGTATTGGTGATGATGATCAAACATGTGGGTTGTAAGAGAAGAGAGAGGCGTTGGATACAAGTAGGCATCAAATGTATGAAGTCAAGTGGTGGGGATCCACATTATTTATAACACTATAAAGTTTGCAATTCAAAACATCAATCGGGGATAGCTCAGCTGAGAGAATGTTAGCCTGAATATCTGAAGTTTGAGTATTCTATCCACATTCAAGATTCTTAAGTTTGAGTATTAGTTTCTGAATTAATATATTTTTTTGGATTAACATCTTAATGGTAGGAAAATAATGGTATTTTAACTAAAATATCACTGATTACAAAATATTTATAATAACATGATATATTATGGATAATAAAAATAAAATATAAAAGTATATTATATAATATATGTATTATATATATTATAGAGTTATAGAGTTAGGGTAAATGAGGGTTATTTTTGAAACATCAATTTTACTTCAGAATTGGAAAGGGTTTTCCATTAAGTGTTGGGAGGAAAGCTCATTCCACCAAAATGGTAGAAAGTCCATTCTAATGGAAAGTCTTTTTCGGTATTTATTAGCAAACCAACATAAAGAATGGTAATCTTTCCATTACATTTTGTCCAACTAAACATGACCTAAATAATCTTTCATTAAAAAAGAAATAAAATCAAGAAACACAATATTAAAAAATAAATAATATAAGAAAAACAACATAAACAATGGAAATTTATAGTATTTATTCTTTTTAAAAAATTACAATATAATTTTATAATAAGAAATTTTGTTTTGTATTTATGATGAATTCACTTTAAATTTATACAAAATTAATTGATTAATAAATATTACTATACATGTTTTTTTTATTATAATTATTTATAAATTATTGATTCTAAATAAATTAAAACAATATAATAAAGAAAAATATAGGGATAAAATAAAATTAATCATAATAATAGATAGACTATTTTAATACAATAAATTAAAATTTAAAATTTATTAAGTAACCACAAATTAAGGGTTGTTAAGAAGTGGACGATGACGGGAATGAGATATTGAATTTGTATGGTGGGAATTGAACCCTCACCATCAATATAGAATAAAAGTGCCATACCAATTATGCTAATAAATGTTTCTTAAAGATGGTTTTATTTAATATATATTGTTGTTAGTAAAATTCAGAAGGATGTTGAATCAACATAGTCACCGGGATTCACGAAAATTGAAGATGACGTGTCTCCAAAAACCAACCAAACTAAGGCTCAGTTTGGTATTACTGTGCTGTGGAGAGAAGTGTTTTTGAAATTGCTGTGGGGGAAATTGCTTTTGGAATTGTTGTGGGAAGAATCAGCTGAGTGTTTGGTAAACTGATTTTCAAAAATGCTGTGGGAAGAATCAGCTGAGTGTTTGGTAAACTGATTTTCAAAAATGCTGTGAGAACTAAAAGCAATTTCAATGTGTTTGGTAAACTGAAATAAAAAGTGTTGTGAGTGTGTAAAATTACTAAAAGGACATAGACATCTAAATGGTACTAATGTGCTATACTTTATATTTTTCTTGTTTATTTGTGTTTACTGTTATATAATTATGGTACTTTATTGAATTAATTAGCCCCATTTTTTATTCTACTTTATTTAATTAATTAACCTGATTTATTTATTTATTTATTTATTTTATTCTACTTTATTTTTTATTTCATTTTTATTCTACTTTATTGAATTAATTATCTCAATTTCTTTTATACAGTTATGGCAACATTTTTTTTTACAGAAATATAAGTCCATTTTTTTTTGTTAAATTTCGTCAAAGGCAAGGACAAAGTTGGAAAGTTAGTAAAATTTCATTTAATATCACTGTAGCAAGTTTTCTAAAAGCAGAAGCCAAAATCCAAAAGCATGTATTTGTAGCTTCTTAAAAACTCAGTTAGGAGAAGCTAAAAGTGACCAAAAGCACTTCCCCGCGATTTTACCAAACACCCTGTCTTAGTCCAGAATCACTTTTGGCCCCAAAAGCAGTTGGGGAAGCAATGCCAAACTAAGCCTAAACCAACCTGAGTTGCCCAAGAAAAACTTCATGATACCTGGTCAGCGTTACCTAGATTCTCAGGTGGAAACAACACAACTAATGTAATTAGATTGACCAAGTAAAGATGATCTAGTCGTGATAACCTAAATGGTCGGGTCGACCTCCGGTCAGGGTCAAGTAACTGGTCGGGGGTGAATGAAGTTTGGTCAGGTCTAGTATATGGTTAGTTGAGCGACACGTAGACAATTCTGGTAGATAGTCGGCTGAGTGACATATGGACAACGTCAAGTTCAATACGATTACAACTCGGATAAATAGAGAATGAATCTTATTTGAACAAGATGTCTAGAATCACACTCTGATAAGGAAGCAAACTCCCTTAAGGGTATTAGAATCCGGATTAGGTAAGAAGTCTAATACGTGAAAGATGCGAAACAGAAAAGAAGATAAATACGACTTCAGCAAGTAACAAGTCCTAGTTACACACCACCACATTTCCTTACTTATACCCCACGAATTAGGGTTCTATACATATATAAATAGACTCTGAAAGCACCATTGTGAGAGTAAGTAAAAAAAGGATTATTTATGCAAGGAGAGGACAAAAGTGTGTAACTATTATCATAAAGTGGATTTTTCTTCTTGCCGTCACCGGCAACCGTGGATGTTTTCCCGACTTGAGGTTTTACCCCGTAAAAATGTGTTTTTGCATGCTTTATTATCTCTATTCATTTCATAAATATATTGGTAATTTGCAATAGGTTGTTTGGTGTGTGATCGGTTTTACGTAATCCCAAAAATCACTGTTAACATAGTGTGTGTGTGTGTATATATATAAGTGAATTTTTTTTTTTTGGAAATTTGTGGTAGTACAAAGGTCTCACCTGGTCTCAAAATGGTTTCGCCTCTGCTTATAGGGTGGGGATGAGTTTCAATTTGGTAGGGATGAGGATAGGTAGTAAAACCCGCAATTGATACGAGGCAGAGATAAATATTATAATCTTTGTCCGTCCCACTTAAAATATAATATATATATATATATATATATATATATTTTTTTTATTTAGTTTAATGTTTATATTTTAAAATGATTAAATTTATTTGTTTAGTTTTGAGATTTATGTTTATGAGATGATTTTCAATATTTTTTTTTGGAATTAATTTATAAGTTATATCATATTCACTGGGATGTATATTTATTATTTTAAATAAAAAAAAATTCGACATAATTATAATTGATAATTTTGATAAATGGGTTAAATAGATTAAATTGGATGGGGATATGGAAAACATACCCCGCCCCACCACCCTGCCCCGCTCCATTTGTTGTGGGGTTTTATGTGTTGGGGTTTATGCCCTAAAGATGTAATTTATAAATGGATTTATTTAATAAATAAAAGGAAAAGTTCAATTCATTCTTGTTGTGTTGTTTATTATATAACTTGTGCATTTATTTAACATCCAAGATTGCCGGATATAATCTCGAACTGTGTATATAAGTATCATATACGGATGGATACGGTAAGAGACGTGCAATCTAAAGAGTCCATAAATAGCAAATAAAGCTGGGTACTTTATTTGTGGTTAATCTATAGCTGCGGTCCATTATGTAATGTATGATGTTCTATCCTGAATTATTCATATGAGATATGGGAATGGATGCACCTTGTATGATGTGATCATATAGGACTGGGTCATGATCTATATGAATCTCCCACCAAGATCCGTTTACCGATGAGATTCATATTTATCAACTAACGATGGCTATATGTGGGTGATCTTAATCTTGAGTGTCTTATCGACTCCTTCAGGCTAGATCGTGGTCTTTGATATACCATAGGTAAGGTCGGATGCAGTTCCCGATCAATATGCTCCGTATGTTGGGATTGCGGTTTGGCTTATGACTGGGAAGACTTGTACACAATAGTGGAATCCACTCCTTCTTGTGAGAAGTAGATAGTAGTTTCCTTAAGGGTTGATTCGAGGCTTGGACAATATGAGCGCTCTCCTAATTCCGTGAGGAAATAAGATTAATTGTCCATTAGAGAATCAATGGTACTTAAAGGATATAAGTGATTAGAGGGATATAACGGACATTATGACCCAGCTCTAATTATGAACTACTGTGGAGGATCACACCATATGTAATAGCTATATCGATGGACACCGAGTTGTATCGGTCTGTGTAAAAGCCTCTACAGTTGAGAGAGTAAAACTTCGGGTTTTTAGTGGAATAACACCGGAGTTAATAATCAAGGAATATTAATTAAAGAGTTTAATTAATGATTTCGAGGATTATTAGAGCTCAAAATACTGTGGGTCCGTTAGGTCCTCTTGCTAGCCCGATTGATTTAGGTAACAAGGGTCACGGTTAATTAATTTGATTGTCCAATTAATTATGTTACAAAAGTGACACGTATATATTCTGGAATTAATTGAATAATAAGATTATTTAATTAATGAATGTTAATTGTTAAATTAATTAAATAATTAGATTATTTAATTATATTGATAATTATGAATTATTAATTAACTATTAATTGGAGGGTGTTAGTTGATATATGGATTTAGGTGAAGATAAAATAATAGGATTATTTTATTTTTACTAAATCATTTATCTAAGTATTTGAATTTAAGTTTAAATTTAAAATACTTATTATCACTTTTAATATATTAGATATATTTGAAAAGGATAAAATATATATACATACATATATATATATATATATATATATATAAACTAATAACACAAGAGATTGTATTGGATGTAAATTAGTGTGTACATGAAACAATAGTCAAAAGAAGAATTTGTATAAGATGCAAATACTTTATATATATATATATATATTTGAGAGCAACAGTTATATAGATATAGCAGCAGGGATATATTTATATATATAATTGTGAGCAGTGGCGAGATATATATATTTTTTGATGTGAGCAGTGGCGTGATATATATATATATATTGTTTTATGTTTTGTGTGTTTTTGAAACACATAGAAGAAAGAATTTCTTCAATTTCTCTACATTTTCCATTCAAGTTCCTGAGACCGTGACGCGTCCAGACGCAATTACCAGTCCCAGAAGATAGCGAGGAAGATCGAGTGGTTCAGACATGAGCATATCGAAAAGTGAAGGAGCCTCCAAACGTTGGTAAGATTTTCTTCTTCTGATTTTTGTTGATTACAATTTCCTGTATTTACATATTGTATGTATTAGTTCTGTAAAATAATTACAATCCAAAGTTCACTGGTCCCAGATACAGATATGATCTGTATAAAAAATTTAAAACCTAGTTCCGCTGCGTGACCGGTGAATGGGGTTCCAACAATTGGTATCAGAGCCTGGTTTATTTTTTGGAACATGAAATTGTTTTCGATGCCCCTGTATGTATGAATGTGTAGGCACCATCTATATGATTGTATGAATGTTTATAATTAAATTGTTTAATTTAAACATGGTTGATCGTAAATTTTTATGGTACTGTGAATTTAGGGTTTATAGGTTTTTTTTTATTATTATATTTTTATTTTACTATTATTGTATTGTAAATAAATAAAAAATTGTAACCTGTAAACGAAGAACTGGAAACGCATGCGACAGCGATACTGTTCACTGACTGTTCATCGGCACTATTCACAGATACTGTTCACGCGGTGTTGTTCACGCACGGTTCCGTTGGTAAGTGTTGCCTAGTGTGTTCCGTACAGATTTCCCATTTCGAATTCATGAGATGAATTGGAGTGACCTGAAGAGACTGGAAGACTCAGAAATTACAAGAAGACCAAGGAATGTCTTGGGATTTTTTTTGTAATTTTAGATTCTAATTTTTTAGGTTAAATAATCCACAGTACTCGGTCAATTCATGTATGATTTATATTATGTGATGATAAAAACATTGTCATGCATACCTATGTCATTTAGATTAGATATGCCTACACAAATATATTTGATATGCCATACATGAATCATAGCCTGATATTTTATGTATTTTTTTTATGTGATTAAAATGGGCAATATACATAATTGGCTATGAATAATGAGATTAGTTTTTAATGGTTATAAAACTTGGTAATTCTCATTAATATTAATCTAGTTATCAAAGAGTTTAATAAGTTAGATTAATAGGGTCATTTATTGTAATTAAGATTAATATAATTAATTACCTAATAATAAATGAACCGAATAAAGTGTTAGAGTTTTGATAGTTAAAATTTGGTAAACACTAACATAATAATCTGACCTTAGTAAATAGTTTACAAAAGCTTAAATTATTCACTAATAGATTAGATTTTTAATTGTTAAAAATCATTAATAATTTATTAGTTAATTAGAATTTGTTTCTAATTAGTTAATGCGCTAGATAACTTGATTAAAGTTAGTCGTTTAATCCTGTAGAATCTAGGTGCATTAACGGTTAATAGAAAACCCTAATTTTAAAATAGTGAGTGGGAGAAGGATATATGACATATATATCCCGCGGTCTCCATCATTAGTTCAACATCGTGAGATCCGAGTGGGGCCTCGTGACGGCTTTGCTTTCGTCCTCCCTAAGGAGGGTTAACACAAAGGTCAATACCAAGGTTGACTTCCTAACGGATAGGATTTCTGAGGGTATTTCGGGATTGACCGACCCTAAGACGACAATTCTCGAGTTAAGCTCATGAGATCTGAAATGGTGGGTTACACTTACAAAGGTTTTGATTAAGTTTGTTAATTAAAAACCTGACTAAATGAACTATGATTAAATGATATGGAATAAGAGTTATTCTAGAATATCATTTGATTGAGAGTGTCTCGGTCCAACATGCAAAGACTTGACCGACCCTAAGGCGGCACTTCCTTGTAGTATGTTGGATTGTCGTGGTATAGTAACTAGTTTTAGGGTAGTTCTAGTTCGTTAAATATGTGCATGCATCATGTTTAAATTTATGCTACAGCACTCGCACTTGTTTTAAATAAATGACTGAATGAATGTTTTATTTATTTCAACAATAATGTCTTTTGCATTACTTCAAATTCTAGTAAATGACATATTAACGGGTGATAACTACACTAAGTGGAAACTTAACATTAATGCAATATTGGTCACCAAAGACCTTAAGTTTGTGCTTACGGAGGAATGTCCTTCAGCGCCTGCTACCAATGCCACATGAACTGTTCGTGAGGCATACGAGCAATGGTCTCATCTGATGAGAAGGCCTAAACATATATGTTGGCTTCTATGACAGACGTGCTTGTCACAAAGCATGAAGCAATGACTTCAGCATTCAAAATCATGGAGTCATTGCAAACCATGTTCGGGCAGCCCTCCGAGCAAAAGCGACACGAAGCCATTCGTTCTGCTATGCTCGCTCGGATGAAGGAAGGTACGTCAGTTCGGGAACATATCCTGAGCATGATGTCCTACTTCAACATGACAAAAGTCAATGGTGGGGCCATTGACGAACCCTGTCAAGTGAGCATCATACTGACGACTCATTCGAAGATTTTCGGTCAGTTTAAGAGCAACTACGGGATGAACAAGTTAAGGTTCAATCTCACACAGTTGCTTAATGAGCTCACTACCTTTGAGTCCTTGACTAAGGACAACAAGGGTAGGACCAGTGAGGCAAATGTTGTCGAACCATCTTTCTACTCTAATAATAAGAAGAGAAAGAGGTCTACTGGGAAAATGAAGGGTAAGCTCAAACCCAAGAAAGCCAAAAGAAAGAAGAAGTCTAAGAAAAGTAAATATGATTTACTTGTTCTTGAGTCGTGTTTAGTGGAAGATGATTCTTCACCCTGGATAGTTGATTTGGGGGCTACTAACAATGTTTGTTCTTCTTTACAATGGACTGATTCTTGGACACAGCTAGAGGAGCAAGCCTTCTCAATGCGTGTGGGGTCAGGGGATGTCGTGTCGGCACGAGCAGTAGGCGTAATTAGATTATGTTTTTATAATAATTATATATTGTTGGACAATGTATTTTATATTCCTGAATTTACACGGAATTTGATTTCCGTTTCTAAGTTGTTAGAACAAAAATATTCTATTTCTTTTAATAATAAGTCTGTTATTATTGGAAAGAATGGTCTAAATATTTGTTCAGAAATTAATGAAAACAATTTGTATGTGTTAAGACAGTTAATACATAATACACTGCTCAACTCCGAAATGTTTAAGGTTGAAAAACCAAAAACTAAACGACATAAGATTTCTCCAGATAATGACACGTATCTCTGGCATCTAAGACTTGATCATATCAACATTGACCGAATAGACAGATTAGTAAAAAGCGGACCTTTAAGTGAGTTAAAAGTTGGCACCTTACCTGTATGCGAATCTTGTCTGGAAGGTAAGATGACTAAGAGACCTTTTACTGGAAAAGAGCTTGAGCTAAAAAACCGCTAGAGCTTATACATACAGACGTTTGCGGACTAATGAATGTTAAAGCTAGGGGTGGTTATGAGTATTATGTCACCTTTATAGATGACTACTCAAGATACAGATACGTCTACCTGATGCAACGAAAGTCAGAAATATTTGAAAAGGTCAAAGAATTACGAGCTGAAGTTGAGAATCAATTAGGTAGGACTATCAAGTCACTACGATTGGATCGTAGAGGTGAGTACCTTGACCAAGAGTTTGAAGACTTCATGGTCGAGCATGGGATAGTTTCCCAACTCACAGCTCCCGGTACATCTCAGCAAAATGGTGTAGCGGAAAGGAGAAATGGAACCCTAATGGAAATGGTGAGATCTATGATCAGTTTCTCATTATTACCAAATTCCTTCTGGGGATATGCGTTACAAACAACGACATACATTTTGAATATAGTGTCATCCAAATCTGTTCCTAAGACTCCCCTAGAGTTGTGAAATGGTCGTAAAGCTAGTTTACGATATTTCCGCATATGGGGGTGTCCAGCACACGTGCTGAAGAACATAACTGGAAAGCTAGACTCCAAGTCTATTGTCTGCCTGTTTGTAGGATACTCCAAGGAGACCAGAGGTGGACACTTCTATAGTCCCGAAGATAACAAAGTATTTGTATCGACAAATGCAACGTTTCTTGAGGATAATTACATTAGTGACCATAAACCTCATTCCAAGATTGTATTAAATGAGTTGGAGCCTGGTGAGACTAGTGCTTCATCAACAAGATTTGTTGATCCACAAACATCTGAGAGTCAGATGGTTCCTGATCAGGATACACTATCATCTAGACGTAGTGAAAGGGTTGTGAGACAACCTGAACGCTATTTAGCTATAGGTGAGGGACAAGGTATTGTCTCTGCTTGTAGTATGGATGATCCATTGACATTTTAGAAAGCAATGGAATATCCTGATAAAAAGGAATGGCTTAAAGCCGTGAATCTCAAGATGGAGTCCATGTACTTTAACTCAGTTTGGGATCTTGTAGTCTTACCGGATGGGGTAAAACCAATAGGGTGTAAATGGATCTACAAGAGAAAAAGAGGAATAGACGAGAATGTAAAAACCTTCAAGGCAAGACTAGTGGTCTACCCGGAAAGAGGGGGTCGATTATGAAGAGACCTTCTCGCCAGTAGCCATGTTTAAGTCTATTAGGATTCTTTTATCCATTGCTGCCTATTTCGATTATGAAATTTGGGAAATGGACGTCAAGACTGCATTCTTGAATGGCAATCTTGATGAGAGCATCTATATGATGCAACTAGAGGGATTCGTGTCTCCAGATCAAGAGCAAAAGGTTTGCAAGCTGCAAAGGTCCATCTATGGACTTAAGCAAGCATCTAGATCTTGGAACATTAGGTTTGATGATGTGATCAAAACCTATGGCTTCGAGTAGAACGTCGATGAGCCTTGTGTCTACAAGCGCATCATTGATAAGAAAATAGTTTTATTGGTCCTATACTTAGATGATATCCTACTCATTGGGAATGATGTGGGAGTGTTGTCTGATGTAAAGGGCTGGCTGGCTGGCTAACCAATTTCAAATGAAAGATTTGGGAGAGGCGAGTTATGTTCTTAGGATCCAACTTATAAGGGATCGTAAGAACAAACTCATAGCACTGTCTCAAGCATCATATATCGACAAGATTCTTGTACGATTTTCGAGGCAAAACTCCAAGAAAGGTAATTTACCTTCTAGGCATGGAGTTAATTTGTCTAAGGAACAGTGTCATAAGACACCTCAAGAAGTTGAGGATATGAGACGTGTACCCTATGCATCGACAGTAGGTAGTTTCATGTATGCTATGTTATGCACGAGACCGGACATCTGCTATGCAGTGGGAGTAGTCAGTAGATACCAATCCAACCCAGGATTGGATCATTGGGTTGTTGTCAAGACAATTCTCAAGTATCTTTGGAGAACGAGAGACAATATGCTAGTGTATTCTGGATAGGATTTGATCCCGTTAGGATACACAGATTCTGATTTTCAGTCAGACATGGATTTTAGGAAATCCACGTCTGGATCAGTATTCACCTTGGGTGGTGGAGCCATTGTGTGGAGAAATATCAAGCAATCTTGCATTGCTGACTCCACCATGGAAGCCGAATATGTAGCCGCTTGTGAAGCTGCTGAAGAGGTTGTTTGGCTCCATAAGTTCTTGAGTGATTTGGAAGTTGTTCCAGATCTGGATAGGCCCATCACACTTTATTGTGATAGCAATGGTGCTGTGGCTAATTCTAAAGAACCAAGAAGCCACAAAAGAGGGAAGCATATAGAGAGAAAGTATCATCTCATTAGAGAGATAGTGCAGAGAGGAGATGTGATCGTCACCAAGATAGCCTCACAAGACAATCATGTTGATCCATTTACGAAGACCTTACCAGCTAAAGTGTTTTCGGGTCACCTAGATGGTCTAGGGTTACGAGACATGCCTCACATGCTATAGTGCAAGTGGGAGATTGTTGGGGTTTATGCCTTAATGATGTAATTTGTAAATGGATTTATTAAATAAATAAAAGGAAAAGTTCAATTCATTATTGTTGTGATGTTTATTATATAACTTGTGCATTTATTTAACATCCAAGATTGCCGGATGTAATCTCGAACTGTGTATATGAATGTAATATACGGATGGATACAGTAAGAGACGTGAAATCTAAAGAGTCCATAGATAGCAAATAAAGCTGGGTACTTTATTTGTGGTTAATCTATAGCTGCGGTCCATTCCGTAATTTACGATGTTCTATCCTGGATTATTCATATGAGATATGAGAATGGAGGCACCTTGTATGATGTGATCATATAGGACTGAGCCATGATCTATATGAATCTCTCACCAAGATCCGTTTACCGATGAGATTCATATTTATCAACTAACGATGACTATATGTGGGTGATCTTAATCCTGAGTGTCTTATCGACTCCTTCAGGTTAGATCGTGGTCTTTGATATACCATGGGTGAGGTCGGATGCAGTTCCCGATCAATATGCTCCGTATGTTGGGATTGCGGTTTGGCTTGTAGCTGGGAAGGTTTGTACACAATAGTGGAATCCACTCCTTCTTGTGAGAAGTAGATGGTAGTTCCCTTAAGGGTTGATTCGGGGCTTCGACAATATGAGTGCTCTCCTAATTCCGTGAGGAAATAGGATTTATTGTTCATTAGAGAATCAATGGTACTTAAAGGATATATGTAATTAGAGGGGTATAACGGACATTATGACCCAGCTCTAATTATGAACTACTGTGGAGGATCACACCATATGTAATAGCTATATCGATAGACACCGAGTTGTATCGGTCTGTGTAAAAGCATCTACAGTTGAGAGAGTATAGCTTCGGGTTTTTAGTGGAATAACACCGGAGTTAATAATCAAGGAATATTAAGTAAAGAGTTTAATTAATGATTCCGAGGATTATTGGAGCTCAAAATACTGTGGGTCCATTAGGTCCTCTTGTTAGCCCGATTGATTCAGGTAACAAGGGTCACGGTTAATTAATTTGATTGTCCAATTAATTGTGTTATAAAAGTGACACGTATATATTCGGGAATTAATTGAATAATGAAATTATTTAATTAATGAATGTTAATAGTTAAATTAATTAAATAATTAGATTATTTAATTATATTGATAATTATGAATTATTAATTAACTATTAATTGGAGGGTGTTAGTTGATATATGGATTTTGGTGAAGATAAAATAACAGAATTATGTTATTTTTACTAAATCATTTATCTAAGTATTTGAATTTAAGTTTAAATTTAGAATACTTATTATCACTTTTAATATATTAGATATATTTAAAAAGGATAAATAAAATATATATATCAACTAATAACATAAGAGATTGCATTGGTTGTAAATTGATATGTACATGAAACAATAGTCAAAAGAAGAATTTGCATAGGATGCAACTACTTAATATATATATATATATATATATTTGAGAGCATCATTTATATAGATATGGGTGTAAAAGAAAAAAGCAGCAGGGATATATTTATATATATAATTGTGAGCAGTGGCGAGATATATATATATATATATATATTGTTTCATGTTTTGTGTGTTTTTAAAACACATAGAAGAATGAGTTTCTTTAATTTCTCTACATCCTCCATTCAAGTTCCTGAGATCGTGACGCGCCCACACACAGTTACCAGTCCCGGGAGATAGCGAGGAAGATCGAGTGGTTCAGACAGGAGCATATCGAAAAGTGAAGAAGCGTCCAAACGTTGGTAAGATTTTTTTCTTCTGATTTTTGTTGATTACAATTTCCTGTATTTACATATTGTATGTATTAGTTTCGAAAAATAATTACGATCCAAAGTTCACTGGTTCCAGATACAGATATGATCTATATAAAAATTTTAAAACCTAGTTCCGTTGCGTGACCGGTGAACGGGATTCCAACATTATGTGGGGATGAGTTTTTTAAAAATAAATATGATGGAATGTGGTGAGGGTCATTCCGTCTCGAACCCACCCCATTACCATCTCTAGTTTGATCTCGATTCGTCGATAGTCCCAATTCTATTTATATGTCATCTAAAAAAAGGATGGTAAATATAATTGTATAACTACTCATTTGATAAAGAAGATGGTGGTCAATTGAAATGACCCTCACACTTATATTATGAGGGTGTATGTTCGAGTTATATCTCGAATTAATATAGTGCAATGCTACTTGTCCAAATGATGTGGCAACACTCTAGCTATTCATTTAAATTGAATTAAATTTGTATGATTTAAATGAATAGACTGGAGTGTTACCGTATGATTTGAGCACTAAATTTTGACAAAGAATTATTACTCTTTAATATAATATTTTTTAAAAAACTTATTTGAATGGAGTAATTGAATTAAAAATGAAGTAATTATAAAATTCCAATTTCGTTTGTCACAATTGTAATCATACAATTGGTTAATCCTTGCTTTCTTTACAAGACTGCTTCAATATCTTCAAAGGAAAAGACATATTTAATTAGCTATGTGTGCGTGTATTGTAAATCAATCGGGTTGGCCCGATAAATAATATTTTTTAATTCTATGTGTTGATGGGAAATTTGGAAGGACAAATACGTTCCTGACAACTATTTGTGAAAAATCTCGTCTATATTTAGGGATGACCAATAGAGAAGTGAAGGCGATGTAGATCTCCCCACTCCCAATCTCAACCCCATATTTCAAGCCCTTCTCCATTCCTCCCTCCCATTTCTCCATTTGGGGAAAATAGGATTGGGTAATTTTGGGAGGGAGGTCTCTCCATCCCCATCCTCATCTCCTTATTTTTCCTTTTTTTTTTTTTCGTTTCTTCCGTTTCTCCATTTCTCTAAAATCCCATGTTTCCCCATTCTTCCATTTTAATTGTATCAGTAAAAATTAAATATTAAAAAAATATACAAATTCACAATCCAATAAATTCAAATACAAAATAGTATCTCATACAAATTGATATGAAAGTTAAGTTATTTTTTTCATCATAGTAATAAAAGAAGTTCAAAGTTCAAAATACAAAATAGTCATTAAAATGTCAAGCACTCCAACAACCAAGTAGCCAACTAGTAAATGCACAAAGCTTTGAAACATGACCAGCAGTCCAGCCCCTACTTTGAAGCATTTGCAGTTTACAAAAAGATGCAACAAACACAATAAGAATTTATGACATGATTTCCTAAACTAGTGTCTAGTAATTTATATATATTTAATTACCTTATTCATTTCATCATCAACTTGAACATCTCCAAACAATATTACCTAAGTAACCAAATAAAAGAAAGAAACTATCATAAGTAATAATGTTATACAATAATTACAACCATTAAAGTTAATAAAATGAAAATATTGATGTTTAACATACCTTTTTTCCCCGCCCATAGCTAATTTTGAGTACACATTATTGCCTCCAAAGTTGATGGTCGAAGTCTATTACGATGTGTACTCACAATTCGACCACTAGTACTAAATGAAGACTCCGAAGCAACCGTCGAAATTGGAATAGTTAATATGTCTCTAGCAATCTTAGACATTATAGGATATACTTGATCCCATTAAGCTTCCACCAACCCAAAATATCAAATCCATGACTCCTAAGTAAAGTTTTTTCCTCCAAGTAACAATCAAGTTCAGATTTTTCATTAACATCACTAGTTTCAGAGTTCCAAGAAAAGAAACCATCCAATGAGTCTCTCTCACCTTCAACAGAAAAATCTGAACTACAAATAACCCTAACTTCTTGAGAACATTTTTCACAAACCCTTGATTGATACTCTAAAAATATATCTTCACAAAGTTTGCACACTTTTTTAACCTCATCTTCATCTTTATCTTCTCCGTAAATGAGAGGAAAGAAATATTAAGGGAGTTTTAATTTAAATCTGGGATCCAAAAGGCTTGCCATATCTAGCATCCCATGTACATCATTCCAATATCGATCAAACTTTACAATCATATTTGATGTCATGCTACTTATCTCAATAAAACTATAACTAAACCACTTTCTCAAAGACAACTTAATTTCACAAATTTTGGGAAAGAAGAGATTACTTGTGGGATATTTTGTACCAGAAAACATTTCAGTCACACTATAAAAGATTTTCAATTTATCACACATTTCTTTAGCCAAGTCCCAATCACTCTTTTCAATTATAGTTCTATATTGAGAATCACGTTGTTTTAAACGATAAAACACATCTTTATAAGTCAAAGCAACACTTAGCATCAAATAAGTTGAATTCCAACGGGTTTTGCAATCAAGCATTAACCTTTTGCTATGACCAAGATTCAATTGTTCTGCAGCCTCCTCAAATTTCTCCATCCTTTTCGGGGTCGCCGTCTAAAAAGCAACACTATCACGAATCCTTTCAATCCCGGATTCAATGACATCTAACCCACTTTTCACAATCAAATTTAAAATATGCGAAGCACATCGCATATGAAACAAACGCCCATTAACAATCAATGCACTTGGAGACAATCTAACCAACAACAAATCAATCATTCTCATTTTATTATTCGTAAAACAATTATCAAGAATCAATGTGCTTAACTTCTTATCAATATTCTACCAAACAAACACTCTATTAATGCATCCGAAAGGTTTTCAGCATTATGAGGGCATGGCACATACATAAACATAACAAATTATATTTAAAATAAATTAAAAACTAATAAACAAACACTTAAAACAAATTGTTCAAAATATAAAATAAACTCAAGTTTATTACCTCAAAAGTCGACTTTGTAATTGCCATGATTCATCAATGAAGTGTGATGTGACAGTCATGTAACCTCTCTTTTGATTACTTACGGTCCACAAATATGAAGTATTAGCAATCCTACCCGGAATTTTCCCCAACGTACTCAATGATCTTGCTTTTCTTCGTCATACATACTCATAATATCCCTTTTAATGGTTTGTTTACTTATGGGATTAAATAATGGTTGGAGTAATCTAGTAAAATCTCTAAACCCCACATGATCAACTATACTAAAAGGATAGTCATGCAACATCATCATCCTAGAAAGCTCAATCCTAGATATATCACTATCAAAGTGTTAAGTTGCTAAGGTTAGACAAGAACCCCCATTATCCCCTTTTGCCCTTTTTCCCGACAAATTACTCTGAAATAGATCTATTCTCCTTTTCCCAAACCTCATCTTACATACTTTTTGATGATCAATTAAACCCTTTGTACCCGACCCACTGGCATAAGAATTTTTACAATAATTGCAAACAACTTTTTCAACACCATTTGCACTAACAACTTGATAATGTTCCCAAACAGGAGACCTAAATTTTCGTTTTCGTTGGCCTACTTGGTCTTCAGAATAGGCTTGAGTACTGCTTTCTTCAATATTAACCACATTATTAGAGTTAACTTCTGGTTGAGTTTCTGGTTGAGAAGACATTTTAGCTCAAGATATTAAAATCAACAACAAACTGCATACACACAAAAATGCCCAAAATATTAAAATCAGCAAGAACACACAAAAATATGTACCAACAACAAGAAATCAAAATTTTGTAACATTAGCAATACAAATATTATTCATATACTAACAAATGTGTTCATAAATCATAATTTCATATATACTAGTACACTATTGTACTTAGTTATAACAAATGTTGTACAAGAAATCTGTAAATCTATACAAACAAATGATATTCATAAAAACATAAACAAACAAACACCCATAAATAAACAAACAAAGAGAGATTAGAGATGCTTATTGATTTCGACGGGAGGCGAAACGACTGTTGGAGAAAAGACGAACCAAGACGAGCAGCGACGAACCAAGGCGAGGTTGGAGCAACGATGAACCGGAAATGACGGTAGGACCAGCGAAGAACCACGGTGAGCTGCGACTATGGCAGGATAAACAACAAACCATGGCGGCAGGAGCAGCGACGACCCACGGCAGCTGGAGCAACAACGATGATGAACGAGAACAACTTTTTCTCAGGGAGAACAACGATGATGATGAAGACCCACGGCGGCTGGAGCAGCGACGGACCACGATGTCACTGAGCAGCGACCATCGATGGAGTGAGAGGCAAAGGGCGTGAGACAGTGATAGAGAGAATATGATTTAGGGTTAGGTTTTAAGTTATAGTTTATAAATATGTATATATATTTAGTAAAATAAAAATATTGAAAATATAATAAAAATATAATAAAAATATATATATTAATATATATTTTTATATAATATTATAATATTTGAGAAAAATAGGGAAATAAGGATGGGGGCACCTAACCCTAATCCCAACCCCATCCCCATTTTCAAAATTTTATGGGGAAAATGAGAAAATGAGAAGATGGGAAAATGAAAAAATAGGGATGAGAACGGGTCTCTCCATCCCCAACCCCATTTAAATTTGGGGTTAAAAGTCATCCCCCTCCCCCTCCCCCTCCTCCTCCTCCTCCCCCAATTTCCCCAATTTCCTCTAAAAAAAATCCCCAAAATGGGGATGGGGGTGCGGGAGTTTGGGATCCCGGGATAAAATGACCATCCCTACCTATACTACACTCATTTGATCGATATGTATCCATCAATCAATTTATTTTAATCATCATAATATTTCAGGAAAAAAAAAAACTTATTTGAATGGAATAGTTGAATGAATAATGAAGTAATTATAACATTCCAATTTGGTTTGGCTGCAATTAAAAGGCCTAATGCCTTAGACTTGACTTATAAAAAATATGAATCAGACGACAGTTGCCCGTCCAAAGTGGGCCGTTTTGGCCCTTACACTTGTAATCATACTATCGGTTGATCTCACTTTGGCCCTCATACTAGTATTCATACCATCGGTTGATCCTTGCTTTCTTTACACGTCTACATCTATGATCTATATCTACAATGGGAAAGACATATTTGAATAGCTATATGCTAATGTGCGTGTATGGTATATCAATCAGGTCAGGCAAGGCTGTTAAATAATAAATTCTTATTCTATATGTGTTGATGAGAAATTTGTAAGGATAAATACGCATTCAATCCGGAAAATAGGATTAAAAAAAAAGTCCGCATCCAATTTTCGGATATGGCATGTATAAAAGTATTGTTCGGATTCGAATCGAATCCGATACAAATCTAAAGCTGTTTCGAATCCGAATCTAATCCGATACGGATCATAAACAGACACTAAATCCGATCCGATTATTATATATATATATATATATATATATATATATCTCAATTTTATAATAAGTTACATTTTATTTATGTTCAAATATATATTTTTTAATTAATTAGATTTTTAGCAATTGCAATAAATATTTTTTGAAAGAAGACCCATATTGCGCATGCTTTATATATAGAACAATTTTTTCTATTTTTTTATTTAAAAAAAACTGGCATTGTTTAATTTAAATTGTTTTTTAAATGTCGTTTTTAAAAAATCCGAATCCAATCCAAAATAAGTCTGAATCTGATTAGAAATTTTTTATATCCAACTCCTAGTCCGAATGCAATCTGAAATAAGTCTTAATCTGATCCAAAAATTTCCATATTCAATTTCGAGTCTGATTCCGACCCGAATCCGCTTCCAACCTAAATCCAAAAAAATACATATCTAATATGGTACAAAATATCCTATAGGAAGACCTTTTTATGTGAAAATCCGATCCGGATACTACCCAAAAAATTTCGATTCAAATCCGATCCATATCCAAAAAATCCAAAGAAATCATATTTGGATTCGGATTATCTTAATTCAACCTTATTGGCACCACTATCTGAAAACATTTCACTGTATCTATCTATCTATTTACTTATAAATCATTATTATTATTATTATTCAAAAAACCGATATGATCTTTCTTTTATTTATCTCTTTTTGTCTATATTTTTTTTGAATATTTGCTTGTTTATAATATTCATAGAAAATTAAATTTACATCAAATCTATCTTTGTTTATCTTTTACCACTAACGGCAGCAGAGCCAGTCCTGAGAGGGATGCCAAAGCCCTAAAAAAGTTTTTTTTTTTATTTTTTGGTTTTAGTTTTGAATTGAATGATTTTGATCGGATAAAAAATACTTAAAATATTTTTTTAAAAGTTCAAACATTAAAATAATAACAAATGATCCAATTATCTAGGATCTCTCTTACCCAAATAACTAAAGATTTTTTTTAATAAATTTAAAAATTTCTTTTTAATTATGTATTAAATATCGTGTATACTTAATTACCGGTAAAAGATCTATTTTTTAGATTTTATCACAAAAAAAAAAAATTCACAAATTAAAGACAGGTTCTGAATGACAATGCCCTATCGATTGCTATGTAAGAAAATAGACACAGTTTTCATCGGGAAGGTAAAGCTTTGCTTTGATTGCCTTGTCTCTCTCTCTCCTCTCAAGAGAAAGTCTTCCAAGTTCTGTTTCACCGTTAATGTCGGTGACACGTAGTAAAATAATTTAAACAAAAGTTTTACTTTTCTTTCCCACCCGCCAATACATCCCTTCTCACTTCTCAGTTTTCAGTTTCTCACTGTACATATGTCATCTCATCTTCTTCAATAAATTATATTTTTTCTACTTCACCTTTCAATATGTAAATCAGTAATTCCTTTTGCACTCCAAGGTTGGTAAGCTTTGATGCTTTTTAATTAGGATAAATCATATTTTAGTCCCTATAATTTACATTAATCTCCGATTAGTCTAAGGTTTTTTAAAATTGTCATATAGTTTCTAACTGTATATAAAAGGACAGATTCTATCGTGTCAGGCTTGTGAAATGACATAAATACTTCTAATATATGTTGATCCCATTGAAAAGACTATTTAATATTATATATATTTATTAAATGAAAAAAATATTAAAAAAAGAAAAAAAAATATAAAAATAAACAAAAAGATGGATCTCCTCTTTTATTTATTTATTTAAATTTAACAATAGAAATTAAAAATTAAAAATAAATTTAAAAAAAAAAACTTCATCCGTTCATCTTCTCTCTTTCTTAAATCAATGAAGCCCATAGATTTCTCTAACAACTTCGATTGAGGCTTCCACCTAATAACTTAAGGTCGAAACAGATTTCTCTAACAACATAGTTAGCAATCAATTGCAGAATAATAACTTAGTAAAAGATAATCATGAGATTATTTAAAGAAAGCAAATTTGGATCAAATTTCAAATAGAATACACATTAAAGAAAACCTAATCATACATTTCTCGACATCGCCACTTGAAATCACCCACACATTCTCGAATTCCACTTCATCACCTCACCTTCCACTCAAGAATTTCGAAAATCAACTTTACAATCTTTAAAATAAATTCAAGACTCGAACTTCAAACCAATCCAAACATCGAGCGTAATCATTCAAAACTTGCACCAATCGAATAAAGCTCAGAGAATCAAACAATAAAGGCAAAAGAGATCGAATGAAAATCAATTACAATAACTAGAAAAAACCCAGTTCAGCAAGAGGGAGAGAAAAAATCAACACAAAAAACCCAGTTCAACAAGAAGAAACCCAGTTCAGTAAGAGAGAGAAAAAACCCATTTCACCAACTAAATAATTTACAACAAAAAAATCAACACAAAAAATCTGAATTAACAGAGGTAGTAGAGAAAGAGAGAGAGAAACCCAGTTCAGTTTCAAATTTTGAATTTTGCAGAAGCAAATTTGACACAGAGACGGATGTACAACGGTGGAGGTGGTGGCGGACGTGCAGCGACGATGGCGATGCGGAGCCGGTGTTGTTGGGAGAGTTTCTGGAGGTGGAGTGGAGATTCAGGGACTAGACGAGGCGAGGCGGCAGTGGATGTAGTGGCAGATGTGCAGCGACGACGGTGATACAAAGCTGGCTTCGTTTCAAGGCAGTGATGGAGGAGCTGAAAGGTGTATAGTGGTGGTGAGAGCAGACGGTGAGAAGAGAGTTTTTTTTTTTTTTTTTCCTGTGGAATGATAATGATTTTGGGTTTGTGAGAAGATATATTTTTATGTGGGATGATGATGAATTACTTTTATAAATTGTTTTTATAATTTTTTTATTTCATTTTTTGATAATAATAATAATAATTTAATTTAATAATACTTATCTATTTATTAAAAATTAATTTGTTAATTACTATTATACCCTTATATTATATAAGATTTTAAAACATATTATTTTATATTTTTACCTTCGTTGACTTGACGAAACCCTAACAGAATTTGACGATATGGACTACAATACGTATTATCAGATAAATGATGGACTAAAATTTACAATATCAAAAACTATAAACTAAACGCAGATTAAGGTAAAGTATAATAACTAAAATACGATTTACCCTTTTAATTATTATATAATTTTAAAGGGTGAATTAATAAGGAGTCAACAAAATTTACTGTTTTTAACTATTAATTTATATTTAAAATTACCTTTAAATTTAAAATTAAACAATAAAAAAAAGGTTGAATTAAATAAGAGGGTTTTGTTTTGTTTTGTTAGGTTTCAACTTGGTCAGGAAACAAACAGAGAAAGAGAGAGAAAGGTAGAGAAAAAGAGAGACCATCGTCGAATCCGTCGAATCTGGTGCCCCTCTCGTCGTCAGCTCCGTCACCCTTGCTCATCGTCGATGCCGTCTTCAGCTACCTTCCGCCACTGCTGTTGTTGCCCTCGTTCGTCGAAGCTGCTGGCCTTGCTCGTCGACGCCGTCGCCCTTCTCTGTCGATGATTTTTTGCCGACTCCCTGTGAGATTTTTTGCAAAATCTTGATCACCATTTTGATTCTGCCCCTTGGAGATTGTCTCAGACTCTCAGGCACGGTTACTGCACTGTAAGATTCTCTCCGTACTCTTAATGGATCTTGGTTCCTTTCTCATCTATTTGCAATTTGTGATTAAAAAAAATTCATATATTTGGAGGTTGAGTTCTGCAGTTGTTAGTAGAAGATGATGATGATGATGATTTTGGTTTTGATTATTATTTGGGGTTTGTGAGGATCTGATACTTGATATTTGATAAATGTTGTTATGTATACATAGTTCTTATGATTGCTTCAATTGCTACTTGCTACCCCTTGAAGTGGGCTAGCTTAAAATCTTTTATCATTGAATAATATTTTTTGTGAATGATGAATATAATTTTGGAATTAATGGATTTAAGTTATTTTATATGGGCCGCTAGATTGGGATAGGGGTACTTTCACTTTCTTTATTAAATCTGTTATTTCTTCTCTTATTTGTTCGTTAAAGTTTCAATCAATAGCCAAAGAAACTAAGTTAGAGCTTTAATAGCAAGAGTAGAAGGGAGTTGGAAACTAATTGAACCATTTTGGAATTAAATTGTGCTTCTTGTACTATAATATTTCGGGACGTTCTCGGTCACGTTCACGTTCACCCCAATATTGATTTGATTGTGTCCGATCTGATATGGAATAGAAGTTTTTGTATTTCAAAAGATATTCATTTTATACTGTCAATTATGTTGTTGCAATGCAAGAATTGCAAGGTTCAAATTGATTAGAATTTGATAGATTCATGTATGGAATTACAATCGTTTTAGGCATTTAAATTCTCATGCCCTTGGTGTTGTTTTTCGAGTTTTATGCCAAGTTTTCATTTTCTTGCTCACAAGTGTTATATCTTTTTCGCCGGACACAATTAGAAAATGTATATTAAGAATTACCTCTTTGCATTTGGTCTTCTTGTTGGCAATGGATTTCAAGTATCCTTGTAAATAAGAAAATTTCTTTAAGTTAGCTATAAAACTATGTTTGTAAATTATTTTGATTGTTTTCTCCTTTGCCTTGCTTCAGTGATATTCCAGATTCCAAGAATGATAATTCCATCCATGAACCAAAACAATCATTGATGGGGTAAAAATGCTCGATGAATACTTAGAGAATCATAGGCGATTTGAGCATGAAGCCAGTATCAACTCGCAAGGCCAATGTATTTGGAAGTGGAAATGAAGCTGTTGATAGTAGAGAATGATGGAATTTGACTTGAAACTATATATTTATTCATTTTATGAAACTTAGCGTAGCTATAAAAAAGGTCTGTTGGGAATAATGGCATTATTTTGTGGTTTTATTTTTGATCTGTAACTACTGACAAGAGCAATAAGAGATTCATTTACAAATAATTATTCTTTTATTCATTTCTCGATCTTATAACTTATCTCTTTAATCTGTTTTTAATTTAATTTATTTTCCTTGTTTTGATATTCGATTTTAATTAATTACAAATACAACTGACATGTTTAATTAATTTCAAATACAAATGGTATGTAAATTCAAATATAACTATCAACTGACATGTAACTTAGAACCCGAAGAATATATAACTTGAAACGAACTTGAAATGTAATTTAGAACGAAACTGATATATAAGTTCAAGCATGTAACTTGAAATTGAACTAACATATAACTTAAAATTCATATACAATTGACATGTTTAATTAATTTCAAATACAAATGACATGTAGCTGTTAATTGATATGTAACTTAAAACATGAAGAACGTGTAACTTGAAACGAAACTGATATATAAATTCGAATTCTACTGATATGTAACTTGGATCGCAATAAGTATACAACTTAAAATTAAACTAGTACTTAAAATTCAACTGGCATACAACTTACAAATCAGTTTTGACAATTAACTTCAACTGCCATGTAAACTCTAAGAATCATTGTCATTAAACTTGGAATACAATTGAAACTGTAACTTATAATTCGAAACTTAATTACAAGTTACCAAAAATAAAAATTACCATAACATAACCCATACATATAATGAATCAAGTGGAAATTGCTAAAAATAACCATAACTATTATGAAAATTTTATTTTTAACCACATACGAAAATTTATTTGTTAATATCCATTTTTTTGAGAAATTACTTGAATGCCCCCATATAAAAACCATCCACAACCATTCTCTCTCTTCTCTCTCTTTTTTTCTCTCCTTTCCTCTCTCTCCCCGATTTCTCTCTCTCTCCGATCTCTCTCTCTCGCTGGCGAACCGTCGCCGGCATCCTTGCGAAGGCCGATGAACCGTCGCCGGCCTCCTCTCTCTCTCACCCAACCTCTTTTCTCTCTCCCCGTAGCTCTCTCTCTCTTCTTTCTCTCTCTCTTTCACTCACATCTCTTTCTCTCTCCTTTCCTTTCTCTCTCACATGTCGTCGACGGCTTGCCGGAGTGCAGTTGCCTGGGCTTCACGACCGTCCAGCAACACCGTCGAGCTCCTCCTCCACCGACGATTAGATCTGCTGAAAAAAATGAAAGAAAATGAAATATTAGAAACCCAGAACATTTCAAGTTTGAACATTTCAATTTAGTCAACATTTCAAGTTTCAACATTTCAATTTAGACAACATTTTAAGTTTCAAAATTTGAAAACGAAGAACTCAAAAACCCAAAACATTTCAAGATTTCAAGTTTCAACTTTCAATTTAGTCAAGATTTCAAGTTTCAACATTTTAATTTAAGCAAGATTTCAAGTTTCAAAATTTCATTTTTTTAAACAAAATTTCAAGTTTCAAGTTCCTAGCCGTGATTTCAAGTTTGGTTCCAGATTTTAGTTATGATTTCAAGTTTTCTTTCAGTTTTAAAGAAAAATCAAATTCAAGGGTATTTTTATAATTTACGGACATACACTGATTTTAAAAAAAAAAGTGTCTATGAACAAATAAATTTTCGTATGTAGTTAAAAACAAAATTTTCATAATAATTGTGGTTATTTTTTATTCTCTCATGAATCAAACATCATCGGCAATTACTTCATAACACAGCCCATACACATAAGTAATCACTCAATCCTTCCCCAATACTGACAGCACTCCCTTATTGATCATGTGGGGGGGTTTTGGTCAATCAACCCGTAACATATATATGATTAGAATATCACTATTAGCAGCAAGTTCATGGACGTTCGGATAGAAGGGGTACGATATATATGATTTTTGTTTTCTTGAATTGCATGATATGCAGATTGTAGCATCCAAAATCTTCAAGTCTTTTAGTTTCTAAGGAACCAATATTTCCCAATAAAACAATCCTAACTCGCTTAACTCCCACTTGAAAAATCGAAACCATCAACATTGCATAAATCAATACAAGTTTGTAATTACTTGATTACAATTGTGATCACTTTGAATAATTTCAGCAACCATTAGAAAGCAAAAAAAAAAAATATCATACTCATAATCCCCATTTTTATTTTCTTTTGTTCTTTTTTTAAGTGTCACAAAAGAAAAAGAAAAAGAACAGGGGCATCACTTATTGGTTATATAGGAAGCTGCTGAGACATGTTGCAGTATTTCAATCTATTTCTCCATTACATCAACTTCCAAATAAGGCAAAATGCCTATGTCTAACATGATATACATATTACAAAACACTCACCCCTGTAAGGCAAAAAAATATGATGAACACTTGCAACTTATTTATACATAAAGAGACATACAATTGTGTACAAGTTTCTTGAAAATAACTTTAAATATGTGTGTCTAACAACCTCGAATCAAGTTAATTACCAACTTTTTTTCGATTAGTAAATATTAGCTTGCAAAACCGAATTCAAACAATAATAAAAATCAAGTATATAGTGTGAAAATAAAAGAACACCTGATTTTTACGTGGAAACCCTCAAAATGGGAAAAACCACGAGACTAGCCTTGCTAGCCACTTGATCCACAAAAATCCACTATATGAAAAGGAAATTACACCCTCAAGTGATACTCAAACTCTCACTCTCGATTAACCTCAGGCTATGAACACTACCACTCACAACTCTTGGTTCAA
Source organism: Dipteronia dyeriana (assembly GCA_032871835.1). Classification (NCBI taxonomy): domain Eukaryota; kingdom Viridiplantae; phylum Streptophyta; class Magnoliopsida; order Sapindales; family Sapindaceae; genus Dipteronia; species Dipteronia dyeriana. The sequence goes on along the minus strand of CM065300.1, from coordinate 25,393,962 downwards.
TCTCTAGTGATATCCCTCGATCCACTAATCTTGGCGTGAGCACCTCCTAATCTACTCTACAGGCCTTTTACTGTGGCTCTTGACAACCAATGCTTGCTAACCAACCTTTGGTTGTAAGACTTCACTTGTTTGTACGACTTCACTTGCTTGTACGACTTCACCTAGAAGCCACAAGACTTTGACTTAATGAAGATAATTAAAAGGTCTAAGTGAATATATGATAATATCCAAAATACAATAATATGTAAGACCGCGCACAAAATGCCTAACTAGATGTTATAATGCAATTCAACATCCTAGATATAAACAATACCTACATACCCATATATAATGACTTAATTAGATATATAGATTAAATCTAAAAACCTAATTGTCAAATAAAGTCCAACCAACACAATTTGTCACAACATATAATTAAAGGCAATAAATATACAATCAAGAAATGCAATCAATGAGGCATAAGTATCAATGTCTATATGCAAGACATAAAGACTTAGCTAGAAGGGCAATATGGTCCTAAATTCTAGCTACCAACAAAATAAACCCAATCATATAAAAGAACTCATAAATAAATGCAATAAATAGAGTTCTAGCATTTAATTAATAAATGCAATAAAAACACAATCTTGAAAAGTATGAACAATTAACAAATATGGGTTTTTGTTCAATCTTACCAAGTCAAGTCAAGTCAATGAAAACCCATGCAAGAATATATCCTAGATGAAGCTAGAAGATGTTTGATTCATGAATGAATGATGAGTTTTGGGTTTGAAGAGTTAAATGACAACTTTTGGAGCTTCTCTCTCTTAGGGAAATAATCCCTTCTCTAAAAATCAATTCTAAAGCTCTAAAAATCAATTCTAAAGCTCTAAAAATGAATAAGGAAGAAGATGATATATATATATATATATATATATATATATATATATATATAAACCTTAAACGAAATTACATCGTTTTGAAAAATAATACCCGGTGCACGAGTACTGCACGGGGTATGGACCCGTGCACAACCCGTGCAAAAGAGACCTTCAAGAAAGGTCAACAACGCACTAAGAAAAAGCACACCAACGTGCAAGCACGAACACAACACAATCACACCACACAAAACCACACTTAAATCTAGAAATGAAGTGCAAGTGTGATTGTGAAGATGATGCACACAAATAAACAATTTCAACACAAATGCAAGATGAACAAAACATGCATGAAGTGTGTGTTTGCACCTAAACTCTTCAAGAATCAAGGTTAAATGATATACCTTTTGAATCTCTTAATCTTGAAGTCATGGAGATGCTTTGAAGCTTGCCTTGATAATCATCAAGAAGACCTGAGCTACCCATTACACAATCATCTTCAATGTGATATGTCATGAAATAAGCCAATCACAAAATAGAGGTTCTTACAATTCTAACTACCATTCAAAACCAACGCTTATTAAAAGGTCTCAAGATGTCACAGTTATTGGTAAAAGAAAACAAGAACAATAATAAATAAGTATATAAATTGATGCTCTTAATGACCATAAAAGATGTGAAACAATCGCAGTGCATACTAACGTAAAAAACATGACCACAAACATTTACAAGTATGTTATCAACCGTCGGATATTAATTCAATGACACAATTTATTGAATTGAATTTTATTTAAAGAAGAAAGAAAAAAGTAATCAGCAGCTGAGCTATCAACTATAGCTATTTTAACAATGGATTATATGAAAACAAATATCATCTTCTAAAACAGCCAATAAGTTCTTCCCAGGGTAGTATACTGTTGGGGTTTATGCCCTAAAGATGTAATTTATAAATGGATTTATGAAATAAATAAAAAAGAAAAGTTCAATTCATTATTGTTGTGTTGTTTATTTTATAACTTATGCATATAAATATCCTAGATTGTCTGATGTAATCTCGAACTATATATATGAGTGTCATATACGGATGGATACTGTAAGAAAAGTGCAATTTAAAGAGCCCATAGATAGTAAATAAAACTGGATACTTTATTTGAGGTTAATCTATAATTGTGGTCCATTCCGTAATGTACGGTGATTCTATCATGAATCATTCATATAAGATATGAGAATAAAGACACATTGTATGATGTGATCATATAGGACTAGGCCATGATCTTTATGAATCTATCTTCAAGATCCGTTTAATGATGAGATTGACATATATCAACTAATCATGGCTATATGTGAATGATTTTAATCCTAAGTGTCTTATCGACTCATTCAGCTTAGATCGTGGTCTTTGATATATCATGGTTGAGGTCGGATGCAGTTCCTGATCAATATACTTCGTATGTTGAGATTGGGGTTTGACTTGTGGCTGGGAAGGTTTGTACACAATAGTGCAATCCACTCATTCTTGTGAGAAATAGATGGTAGTTCCCTTAAGGGTTGTTTCAGGCTTGGATAATATAAGTGCTCACCTAATTCCGTGAGAAAATAAGATTTATTGTCCATTAGAGAATCAACACTACTTAAATGATATATGTAATTAGAGAGGTATAATGAACATTATGACCCAACTCTAATTATGAATTACTGTAGAGGATCACACCATGTGTAATAGCTATATCGATGGACACCGAGTTGTATCGATTTGTGTAAAAACGTATGTAGTTGAGAGAGTGGGTTTTTAGTGCAATAATACCAGAGTTAATAATCAAGGAATATTAATTAAAGAGTTAAATTAATGTTTCCGATGATTATTGGAGCTCAAAATATTGTGGGTTCATTATGTCCCCTTGCTAGCCCGATCGATTTAGGTAACAAGGGTCACGGTTATTTAAGTGGGTTGTCCAATTAATTGTGTTACGAACGTGACAAGTATTTATTCGGGAATTGATTGAAAAATGAGATTATTTGATTAATGAATAATGGTGATTAAATAAATTAAATAAAAAAAATATTTAATTATATTATTAATCACTAAATGGAGGGTGTTTGTTGATATTTGTTTTTTTGAATAAAATAAGATAATATGATTATTAAGATAATATGATTATTTTATTTATTAAATTAAATATTAAATTTTTGAATTTAAATAGTTAAATTCAAATTAGATGGTATCTTTTAATAAAAAAAAATAAAGATTTTGTTTTAAATAAAAATATATGATGAGGTTTAAAAAGATGAAATTTATATATCTGATATATATATTCTTTGAAAACCGATCAAAACAAGATATCAATTAAAAAAAAATTGTTTCAAATAAAATAGATATCATTAGGTTTTTAAAAGAGGAAATATATATCTGATATATATATTCTTTGAAAACCGATCAAAACAAGTTATCAATTAACACAAGAGACAAAAAGAGAATTTGGTCTCTTTAGCTTGACGTGCAAGTGTTCTGCGTGAGTACAAAAACATAGAAAAAAAAAGAAAGTGTGGTATGTGACCATAAATATATATATATTTGATCCATTCCATACATAGAAAACAAGTGTTGTTTTCTTAAATTTCTTCCACCTCCATTCAAGTTCCTGAGTACCGCGACGCGTCCATAAGTAGTTACCAGTCTCGGGAGATAGCGAGGAAGATATAGTGGTACAGACCAGGAGCATATCGAAAAGTGAAGAAACCTCCAAACGTTGACATGGTTCTAAGATTTTCTTCTTCTGATTATATTGATTACAATTTTCTATATATACGTATATTTTATTATTGTATTAATTTTATATGTATTAGTTCCGAAAAAAAATTACGGTCCCAAGTTCACTGATTCCAGATCGATTATGATATGTGTTAAAAGATTTTAAAACCTATTTCCGTTGTGTTACCGGTGAACGGGGTTCCAACGTATACTTTATCAACCAACATCGTTTGTGCCACAACAACCAGAACTAAGAACTTCAACTAAAAAAGAACGTCAAAAATTCTTAAGACCACTAATTTATACTTTATTGATTGTTGTTGAGTTCGTGTTCATCAACTTTTAGACATCAAATATCATTGAATTAGATATAACCGGTCCAACAATCCAAAACTCAAAAGAAGAAAAAATTGTTCAAATACAGGGTTACTCAAACAATGAGAAACACAATAGCCTAAAAAAAACCCCATATTTTTTTTTCTTTTGGTTTTCAAAATTTGAAAAGCAAATCACTTGTAACCTGAAAGGGGAGCTCGCGTTCGGAGTTGATGTTGCATCTTTGAAGCTTATTGACGTTCTTAACGAAGCAGTCGCCCCATTAGTGGCCCCTCTTCGCTGCCTCTACCACCACTTATCTTTCGCTACTCGGTTGTGGACTCACCATTATCCTCCTCCCATCGTAAAGAAAAAGGTGAGAAAATGTCGTACGTTTTTAGGGTTTCATTTTTAGAAAGAGAGAGGTGTAGTTGGGATTCGGTTGAAGAGACAGAGGGAGATGAAAAATAAAGGAGATCTGAGTTTCTTGAGAAGAGAGACGAAGTTGTGGAGAGAAACGATTTTGAAATGTGGGTGGGGAGAGAGAATGAGGCAATAATTTAGGTGGGTGAAGTAAAGACAAAATAGAGGGCAATTTTGTCTATTCATAAGTATAATAAAATATAAATCGGTGCTAAAAATAATAAATCTATAATTTTTTTGATTACTTCTTGCAATTTTCTCTAATTTTAATTACCCTAGTTGAGTTACGAAAAATAAAAGAATTATGACTATTTTTTTAAAAGAATTATTTAATTACCATTTATGAATTAAAACTATTTTGTTAAAAAAAATTGTTTATTAGAATTTATCTCCAACTGTCCGTCACCGTAATGGACGGTTGGAGATCTTTTTTTTTTTTTTAAAGAAATTTATTATAAAATGAGTTTTTTATTAAAAAAACGTGATAGTATAATGAAGTTTAAATAGAATACTTATTTAAGATGAACTAAATAATCTTACATTAAAAAAGAAATAAAATCAAGAAATAAAAAATAGAAGAAAAAAAATATAAAATATTGAATTTTATAATATTTATTCTTAAAAAGTAAATTACAATATAATTTTATAATATGAAATTTTGTTTTGTATTTATGATAAATTCACTTTAACAAAAATAATTGATTAATAAATATTACTATAAGTGTTTTTGATTTTTTATTCTTCTAATTATTATTAAGTTATTGATTATAAATAAATTAAAACTATAAAAAAAAAATATTAAGGACAAAAAAAAAATCATAAAAATAGATAGACTATTTTAATACAATAAATTAAAATTTAAAATTTCAGAGTTTATTGATTGAATGTGTTAAGTATTTCAATCTAAAATTATTAGAAACAAGAAAAAATTTAAAATTTACTATAAAATAAAATTGAATTAAGTAACCATAAATTAAGGGTAGATAAGAAAGTCCACAATTTGGCTCTCATCTTTATATCTAAGCGAACATTTTCAGTTAAAGTTGAGCATACAACCTTTTCAAATAGGTCCATACCTCTTTAGCAGATTTGAAAACCGCTAAATGTTTCTTAATTGCAGGGTCTACAAATTCATTGATCGACAAAACTTTCGCATTTTTGGCTTCCCAAATTTTAAGCAAGGTTAGATCATTGAGACCAGGTTTAGATACAGACCCATCAACCAATTCTAACATTTGTTTATCAAAAACACAATTGCACATCCAATGTGACCAATATGAATAATTAGAACCATCAAACTTGAGAAATTTGGATTGGTGATCCATGAATCAAAACAACACCAAGTCAACCAAAAAACAAAAGACAGCAACAACCGAAGAAGAGGCACTACTGAGTACTGACAAGTAAAACAACAAAAATAAAAACAGTTGTAAAAACCTTAATACCAGCAGCTAATTAAAGAAAAACCTTAATACAAGTCGTTGCTCTTCGCGATACTTCTTAAAACTATCTAAACTACTCAAGTCCTTAGGTTCCATCACTGCCAATTTATCCCGAAAACCAACCAAGATATCGCGAAGGTCCTCTATAGTCCATCTCCTGCCAATTATGGATCTAACATTTACTAAAACCTTACCTGATGAGTGAAGTTGTTGCCTTGAAATCAATCTGTGTTGATGATGAACAGTTGTTCCTAAGAGGGATCTGATGACAAAGAGTACTAAAGCAACTACTTGTCCTCGGAAGTGCGGAAAAACTACCTAGTGGATCAGTGCTCTCAACTTCAAACTTTTAAAAGTATATGTATTATCAAATATCAATCGGTCACTATCACATCAGTTGTTTTCTTGGTGTAGAAAGAATGAGAAATACTTCGGTGCAATTGACATATACGTCAAATCCAATCAAATCATGATATATGATATGAATAACTAATCACAATAGAGATGCATATCAAATGACACAATATAAGGGCTTCTCCAATCCTACAGCATCCCAGCTGCATCTTCAATTTGCAGTCAAAATGGCCCTCCAACCCAACGCCAAATTCAGAGCTATTTTTGCTCTAATAAACAGTGTCATGCAATATATTGTGTGGCACTGTTCACTTGGCGCAACTTTAACCCAAACTTTACTTTTTATTTATTTATTTATTATAAATTGGGTTTTGATTGGTTGAAGATGAGTATATGTTGACAAATAATAATTAATAAATGAATAATGTAAGATTTGGTGTAATGGGTTGAAGATGGATGAGTGAAATAGGGTGAAAATTGCACTATTTTAATATAAAAGTTGCACCAAAAAACACTATTTAGATTGGAGATGGTCTAAGTGGGTTTTGGCTTGTACATCTAAACGTCTTAAAGCATTTCTCTTAATGACAAATAGAACTTTTAATCAAGACAATTATTGAAGTTGAGGGAGTTGGCAAGGGAATATAATTCGAACCTATAATTTCATTTTTACCGTTGTAAAAGACTTATCACCAGAACACCTCAACATGTCTTATCTGTGTTAATTCTTATACATTACAACATAAGAAGACTCTATCCATGACTGAATAAAGACCGTAACTCTATATATTAGTTTCTCAATGTGTAAGCACATAGTGGTTATGCAACTAGATAATGTTCTTAGAAGTTGGTTAATTAATACAACACATAACCATATTGGATTCTCAATCTCAACTAGATAATGTTTTGAAAAGCAATGCAAACCAGTCAAAGTCCTTAGAAGTAGGTTAATTAATACAACACAGAACCATATTGGCACACCAACTAATAACTATTAAACTAAATGCAAAGCTGTAACAGCAAACCATAGTGATCACTAGGCAAAACAGGAAGAATTAGCTTCCCTTTTCCTTTTCTCTTCTCCTTGCTATATGACACTCCTGGTATTGCCTCTAATCCAATCATCTCAATTGCATCCAATTTGAAATCATTAAGATTGCATACGAATCGATCTAATCGTTTTTGAAGAGGCCTGTTACCAAACAACATGGGATTGGACTTGGTGTCGTAAGTCCAACCATCTTCTCCTCGCCTTAGCTCTTCCCACGCATCAATCCACCCGTCAAACATAGGAAACCTCCCGTCCAAAACATCGTCCCAGTTCATGTCCCCGCAGAAGATCATGTTCGGAGAGTTCCTGACGAGCAGGCTCAGGGCCGCCTTAGCTTGAGCTATACGTTCCTTGCTGTGCATTTTGGCCAGACTCCGGGCTCTCCAAATGGCTAGTGGCAACAATCAATGGATCATCAACTCCCTTCACTTCAATCTCCGCGATGCATAGTTCTCTCCCCATTCTAGAGTTGCTGAAGGGTTTTCGAACGAAGGATCTCACTGGGAGTTTGCTCAGCTGCAGATGATGATTATGTAGTTAGTCACTAATAAGAATAACATTCATAGCTTATATAACCAGTGTTCTTTGTAATTCATCAACTAACCTGGATGCAGAAATATCTTCGTGTACGAGCCATTTCATTCGAAATGGAGCAAGTATACTTCTCCCACCAGTTTGATTGCTAGAAAATGCCAAAAATATTTGGTGTCACCTCCTGGAAACAAATGACATCCGGAGAATGCAATCGAATAAGGTTTCCGATACTTTCCATCCTCTTGTGTACCTCAACGTTTTCCCAAAACCAAACGTTGTAACTCAAGATTTTTAGTGTACTCAAAGCTGTGCCTCGATCGTAGTCCTCTGTCACAATTCAATGTTAGTAGCAGCACTAATATTCAAAACATATGTTCTAGCAAAATTAGTCAAGTTTTGTGATAATGTCACATGAAAATGTTACTGATCATTACGCTAAAGATCAATCGTACGTACCCTCATCAGAATCAGACAAATAACATGCACTTTCCGATGGAGATTCACCAAAGAAATCGGAATGCACATGAGCTACCAGCTTTACTGCAGATCGAAACATATCACGAGAGAGGATAGGTTGACCATCTTCATTATCTGGTGTCAAGTGTGATGCTGCAGGCCTAGAAGTTTCGGATGATAGCTGCAGGACAGGCTGGTGGTACTTAGGTGACCGTTGAATAGGTTTCGTGTTTGATGATTGATAACAACCACTATAATTTTTTGAAGGAGGTAAATAGCATCCATTTTCCAATGGAGATTCACCAAAAGCGTCATATAGTACTTGAGTGTGTGCACCCATAATGTAGCTATGCATGTCATCAGTATCCGGTGTCAAAGATGAAGATTCTCCGTAAGACCCATGACTTTTAACAATTATCTTGTTTCTGTCATTTTTCAATGTTTCAGGGCAATTGAGCATAGAATGTCCTGTTTGATGGCAGTGAGTACATCGATTCTTTGCAACCTGGCGATCAAATGGCTGGTTTATTGACAGTTTTTCCAGTTGAGCCTGCGGTGGAGGAACGTTCAACTTCTTAAGTCTCCCCTCTTCGGTTACAAGATCTTCAACAGCTTCTTGCACACTTGGAAATGTTGATCTTTGCAGAATAGACCTTCTCAAAGGTTCGAAATCATCTCGTAAAGCTACGAGTAACTGAACAAGTTGATGCTCTCCACGATACTTCTTAAAACTATCCAAACTACTCAAGTCCTTAGGTTCCATCACTGCCAATTTATCCCAATAACCAACCAAGATATCGCGAAGCTCCTCTATAGTCCTATCGCCTTGTGAAATAGCCCTCATCTCTATCTCAAAGCGATAATTTTCGGCTAAAGTTGAATGAGCATACAATCTTGCCAAGTAGTTCCATGCCTCTTTAGAAGATTTGAAAGCCGCTAAACGTTTCTTAATTGCAGGGTCTACAAATTCATTGATCAATAACAAAACTTTCGCATTTTTTGCTTCCCAAATTTTAAGCAAGTTTAGATCACTGAGACCAGGTTTTGATACAGACCCATCAACCAATTCTAACATTTGTTTATCAAAAACACAATTGCACATCCAATATGACCAATATGAATAATTAGAACCATCAAACTTGAGAAATTTGGATTGGTGATCGATGAATCAAAACAACAGCAAGTCAACCAAAAAACAAAAGACAGCAACAACCGAAGAAGAGGCACTACTGACAAGTAAAACAACAAAAATAACAACAGTTGTAAAAACCTTAATACCAGCAGCTAATTATAAAAAAAAACAGATTAGGATGGAATTTTGGATCTAACATTTACTAAAAACCTTACCTGATGAGTGGAGTTGTTGCCTTGAAATCAAGCTGTGCTCACTGATGGTGATGAACAGTTGGTTCAAAGAGGGATCTGATGACAAAGAGTACAGCAACTACTTGTCCTAGGAAGTGTGGAAAAACGACGTAGTGGATTAGTACTATCAACTCCAAACTTTTAAAAGTATATGTATTATCAAATATCAATTGGTCACTATCACATTAGTTGTCTTATTGGTGTTGAATGAATGAATGAATGAGAAATGCTTCGGTGCAATTGATATTTACGTTAAATCAAATCAAATCATGATATATGATATGGATAACCAATCACATTAGAGATACATATCATATAATACAATATAAGTGGTTTGAGCGTATATGTCTAGATGTATTGAAGCATTGCTCGGAATCAAGCATTGAACTTTTAATCAAGACAATTATTGGAGCCATGGGAGTTGGCAAGAGAACATAATTCGAACCTATAATTTCATTTTTATCGTTGTAAAAGACATACCACCGGATCACCTCAAGGTGTCTTATGTGTGTAAATTCTCATCCATTACAACATAAGAAGACTCTATTCATGACTGAATAAAGGCTATATTAGTTTCTAATTGTGTAAGCACGCACACAGTTTTCAAGGAAAAAAAAGAAGGTGAAATTATTCAATCAACAGCTAATGTTCAGCTCAGTACTGTTAAGCAAAGACATATTTACCAGATTTCCATTGATAGATATTAACAAGAAAAGCAAGGATCTATATAGATTATATAAGTTAGAAATTTTATTATAAAGAATTCATTGATTCCTATAGTACATAACGACCTCTATATGCTAGCTGTTCAATCAAATTAGCTTTAATGGCTAGCTCATCAATCACAAACAAAGCAGATAATTCATTCATTCCTCTGTTATGGCAAAGAACAAAGTGAGGTTGATCACCAAAGGCTCCTATGTGAGTTGCCGATGGCCGCGAAGGCCTCCTCTTTCCCTCCCTCTATATCTTTTACATGTATTTGATCACATTTGTTCCTTGTGCAGGTCATATTGGATAATGGTTTGGTAACTGTTACAATATCGAAACCTCAAGGTTGTGTAACTGGTATCAAATATGGAGGAATGGACAACATTTTAGACTTAAAGTCTAGTGAATCTAGTAGAGGGTAATCTCCAAAATCTGTCAGTTTAAAGAAACATATAATGATTTCTGCAATTGGTTCATCTTTTTTTTTTTTTTTTGTATATTCAACACAGATATTGGGACATCAATTGGAGTTTAACAGGGGGACAGGACATATACCAGTTGTATGGTTTTCATGATCATGGTTTTTATGATTATGCTTTATTTCAGGATAAATTTCATTCATTTTCCTCGAATTTTGATCTAATTACAGACGAATTTGCGTCATTTGAGAAAAATTATGGAACCTCCAGGAGGCTCATGGAGGTTTCGACGAAGTTTAAAATCATCATAGTTAGTATTTTAGTCAAACCTCGAAGAAGATGAATGTTTCGATTATTGAAAAACAGAATTTGATGAATATTATCTACTTGCTATGTAACAACACAGACTCAGTGGCGATGAGTACAATGTGATTAATATGAGCAATGATGCTGTAGAGGTTTCATTCAAAAATTCTTTCAATCCATCAGATTCAAGCAACAAATTACCACTCAGTGTTGACATAAGGTCACAAATTTTGATAACCCTTTTTGTGCTTTCATTTGTACTAAAATCCTAAAAAAAAAAATCAACCAAAATATGTTTGTCCAATATCTTCAGGTATATCCTGAGGAGTGGTGTTTCAGGATTCCATTGCTACTCGATATACGAGCGTCCTGATGGAAGCAAGAAGGCCTTTGATCTTGCTCAAACAAGGATGGTGTTTAAGTTGCGGCGAGACAGGTGAGTTCTTTAATTAAGTTCTCTTTAGCCAACTTGAATTGAAAATTTCAGTGATTGTGAACTTGGAATTTTCCAAAAAATCTGAACAGGTTCCATTACATGGCAATCACAGATGAGAAACAAAGGATCATGCCAATGCCAGATGATCTACTTCCAGATAGAGGCAAAAAACTTATAGTGCCTGAATCAGTTTTGCTAGTAAATCCCATTAATCGCGATCTCAAGGGAGAGGTGGGTATATTATTAGGAACAATAAATTTCATTCAATTCTTCTGCCATCAACTCTGATCGTTTTTACTAATCAGGAATGAAAATGAATGGGAATCAGGAATTAAGTTCCCTTCCTCTCATCAGGATTTCTGGTTAGTAAAAACACCAGGATGACCTATTCGAAAGGTCTTTGACATTATTAACGGAGGTTAATGAAATTTTTCCTGACAAAGAACTTGATTGGTTTGTGAATTATTGGATACAGGTTGATGACAAGTACCAGTATTCCATGGACAACAAAGATGGTGGAGTTCATGGATGGATAAGTTCTGGTCCTATTATTGGGTTCTGGATTATATTTCCTAGTAATGAGTTTCGAAATGGTGGTCCTACTAAACAAAATCTCACTGTTCATACCGGTCCAACATGCTTGGCAGTAAGTTCTCTCCTGAACAAAATTTATATTCAGTGGTCAAGAATTTGATTGGAAGTACCAAGATATCCGCTTTTGGTTGTCTTTCGCGTCCTTTTATTCCTAGAAACGGGAATCAGGTGGCTCAATCTCTTGCCAAGTTTGCTTCGTACTCTATAGAAGATATAGTGTGGATCAACGAATGTCCTTACTTTATTCAATTTCGTGTTCCGATTTATTTACATCTCATGGACTTTTGGTGCAACAGATGTTTCATGGAACACATTATATTGGAGATGATATCTTAGCTCATTTTCAAGAAGGAGAGTCATGGAGAAAAGTTTTTGGCCCTTTCTTTGTATATCTTAATTCAACCCCTAATGTTTCAAGTGCATACAACTTATGGATAGATGCAAAAAAACAGGTACATTTTGGTTTCTCTTGAGCCTTTTCTCGTACGTGTTTGATTGAAAATAAATGAAAAACGCTTTTATATACTTTTTTTTTTCTTGCCAATGTTGTCTCAAGCTAGAGGTTGCTTGAAGAGGCAGCATGGCCATATGATTTTGTGTCATCGCCCTATTATCTTACTGCTAAAGAACGCGGGTCGGCTACAGGAAGACTGTTTTGTCAGGATAGGTAAATATCATTTCATTTCTTTCATGGCATTGTTCATCTGAAAACTGTGTTTTCGGATTTCACATTGAGAAAAAATTCGAACGAATGCCAGGTTCGTTTCCAGTTCTTTGATTCCTGCTAAGAATGCATACGTTGGTTTATCGTCTGCAAGAACCGAAGGAGCATGGCAAACAGAGAGCAAGGTAAGCACAGATGCGAATTGACCTATTGTTTAATTGTCCAGGAAAGGAGACGTAACATTTAGACATTTGAGAGGTTTTGTTCAAAATGTAGGATTACCAATTCTGGGTACAAACAGATTCTAATGGAAATTTCAACATTGAAAATGTTATTCCTGGAGTCTATGGATTCCATGGTTGGGTTCCGGGTTTCATTGGCGATTACCTTCACAAAGAACTTGTTACCATCTCTACAGGTATTTTACCTGTCATTATTTTTTGATAGACATTTAATCTAATCTAACGTGCGGTGTAAAACGATTATGAAAATCGTTCAGGATCACAAACAGAAGTTGGCAATTTAACCTATGTTCCTATCAGAGACGGTCCAACTGTTTGGGAGATCGGCTACCCCGATCGCACTGCCATTGGCTTCTATGTTCCTGATGTAAATCCAATGTATGTAAACAAGTTGTTTCTTAACTGTCCGGAGAAGTAAGTAAATTTTTCATCCCTTATAATTAACTATAATGAAATTTAGATTCCTGAAGAAACACCTAAATGGCTAAATTGTGTTTTGCCTCTCTAACTATATATATCCATCCCTTTGCCGTTGTACAGGTACAGGCAATATGGCCTCTGGGACAGATATACAGATACACATCCTGAATCCGATCAGGTTTTCACTGTCGGTATCAGTGACGCAAAAAAAGACTGGTTCTTCGCTCATGTCGACAGGTCTTGCTTCTTCTTACAAGAACTTTGTATCCTTCCAGAGCAGAAAAAGCCTAATGCGATTTGATAAACTTACACATTACAATTGTATTGTGATGTTCTATCACAATCTAATTATTGAAACTTATAAAACAACATAACTAACCAGGTGCAGGATCACGTGCATCTCGCAAGTGATCTTTTCGTTTTACTCCAGTGCCAATTGGCAAGGGTTTCTTACACCTGATAATTTTCGAATAAAACAAAACAAGGGTTTTCTATCACAATCTTTAAACCTCATAAATCTGCTTGGTGACATGTATTTGGAACTTTTACAGGAGGGGGCCAGATAACAAGTATCTCCCAACAACATGGACTATCAAGTTTAACCTTGATTCAATCATCAGTGGAGTTTACAAACTGAGATTGGCCATTGCATCAGCTACTCGTTCCGATCTTATGGTAAAAATGGCAACAACAAAAAATCACTTTGTCACTAACAGACACAACCACTATAGGCTAATCAACTTTAATTTTTCCATCTTTGTTGTAGATTTATGTCAATTATATAAATCAATATCACCTGGTGTTCCAAGAGATGAACTTGGGGATGAATAACACAGTTTGCCGGCATGGAATTCACGGGCTGTATGAGCTCTTCATCATTGATGTTTCCTCATCATTGTTGATCAAGGGAGATAACTCCATGTTTCTTGTACAAGCTAGAGGTGGAGATTCACTTTGCGGAGTTCTCTACGACTATTTAAGGCTAGAAGCTCCTGCATCTCCATCTATGCGAGCTGAGATTTACATTGAAGAATAAAAAAGATTATCGAAAATCAATAAGGTTGATTCATGGATGACAATTTAAAATACTCGAAGTGATATCCTAAATTGTATCACCACCATCCACATGGCTTCAGACAAAATATGTAACGTCATACACTGCAAAATGCTTTAAAACCGCTGTACATCATATCATTTTTTGTTTATACAAAACTGCATGTAGAGTACACATGCGCCCCGAAATGAAATCATTAGTTCTTCAATCCAATCGATCATTCACGTGTTAAGAGCAACCTGTAATGATCTCACCAACATTACTTTCTACAGATTGTTAAGAGCAAGCCATAATGGTCACTAGGCAACACAGGGAGTTCCAACTTCTTTGTCTCTTGTCTGACTTTCTTCTCTTTGCAATACGAAAGACCTGGTATTGCCTCCGTTCCAATCATTTCAATTGTACTAATCTTGAAATCGTGCAGACTGCAAACAAATCGATCTAGTCGCTTTTGCAATGTACGATTACCTGACAACATCTGGTTGGACTTGGTATCATACGTCCAGCCATTTTCTCCTGCCCTTAACTCTGTCCAGGCATCGACCCATCCATCAGGGAAAGGAAACTGGCCATCCAGCTTGTCATCCCAGTTCATATCACCACAAAAGATCACATTTGGATTCTTCTCCAGAAGGTTGATAGCATCCTTTGCCTGTTCTACACGTTCCTTGCTGAACATCTGGTCCCATTTAGGAGGGCCCGGGCAGGGACTCTCGAGATGGCTAGTGGCAACAACCAACGGCTTGTCCCCCTGAACTTCAACCTCAGCAATACAAAGTTCTCTTCCCATTTTCGAGTTTCTGAAGGGTCTACAACTGAAGGATTTCACTGCCAATTTGCTCAACTGCATATGGTACAATGAATTATCTATGGAGTATAAAAAAAGTAACATTGCCTCAAAAGATCAGTAAATTATTGATCATAGTATTGAAATGTGAAAGCTTGGATAAGAACCCTCTTCGGTAAATCTAGCTGACAAGCCAATCAGTAAATTATTCATCATAGTATTGAAATGTGAAAGCTTGAAAAAGAACCCTCTATGGTAAATCTAGCTCATATATAAACTACAGTGTACATTTGGTGGATGAAACAGTTATATGGATGTGTTTAGTATCCAACATATAACATCTACCGGGTAAAGCCTAACCATTGTTGCATCGCAATAAAAATATAACAAAACGGCCCCTACAAAGAGGAATAGAGAATAATCAAAAGCTTACCTGCATGCAAAAGTATGGCCTTGAATCTTTCACTTCATTCGAAACAGAGCACTGATATACCTTCCACCAGCTGGAGTGGCAAAGTACGTCATATATATCGGGAGTAACCTCCTAC
Organism: Dipteronia dyeriana; assembly: GCA_032871835.1. Classification (NCBI taxonomy): domain Eukaryota; kingdom Viridiplantae; phylum Streptophyta; class Magnoliopsida; order Sapindales; family Sapindaceae; genus Dipteronia; species Dipteronia dyeriana. Next base: position 25,378,235 of record CM065300.1, on the reverse strand, counting down.
AAAACAGCATGTCTATCTTTTATAAATACAATGCTTTGCAATGCAACACTTTACACTATTGACAGATGCTACGGAGAAATAATGGCCAATAACCTGAAAACAAATGAGGTCTGGTGAATGCAGTTGAATAAGGTCACCGATTGCTTTCATCCTCCTATGCATCTCCAGGTCTTCTCGAAACCAAACATTATAACTCAAAATCTTCAATGAACTCAAACCTGACCCTGAATTAGCATCCTCTTTGACTGCCAATGAAATAGTGTCCTCTGCCATAGATATTGATGTAAATAAAAAAATTAAAATAAAAAACTGGAAGATATCGCTGTCCTAATTGAAGAGAAAACTCCAAATACCTTTGGAGCCTAGATTTCTTTAAAGGAAAATTTGGGAAAACACCTTTAGTCAAACTAGACTCAGAGAATTCACACATATTAAAAGCGGAAAACTTCAAATATATTCTGCAGAAAAACTGATTACATAGACTAGAACAGTAGAACCCTCTCCTTTTATAAGGCAACACTACATAAATCACTATTATGGTTTCCATGACATTTATTAGCCTTATCATATTCCTAGACTCTACTTATTATTGAGCACACCAATAACAAGACTGAATTATTTGACTGATTGATTAGTCATTAGTGACATCTTTCTCAAGTCATTATAACTATTCAAGCAAAATATCTCATATCTCTAAAATCTAAATTAATTCTGCAATGCATCAGATATAAAGTGCCATATATATATACACAAATACATAAGCCTGTCTTGCAATCAAAACCAAAATTGCTAGAAACAACCAATTCATAATATTCAAATGCCACATGTACAAAGAGAACATCTTTTTGTCATCTATAAAGTCATTACTTCAAGCAAGCAAAAAAACTCTTCTCTAACTAATACAATAACACCAATGTCAATTTTTGTTTCCAAATCAGACAAGAAAACAAAAATTCAGCAGAAAAATGAGCATAGATTGAAAATCCCCAATTAACATATATCACAGAATTATCAAAATGAATAATAAAAAGGCTCACCTTTTACATTCACCACACTTTTCAAGCTCTTGACACCACGAAACCCAACAAAACCACCACAATCTGGAGCATTGTCTTGATTAAGAATTTTTCTCTTGCTACTGCTACAAGGCTTGATCAAGGGTAAAAAAACAGACCCAACAGAGGAATTCATCTCAAAATCAAGAGAAGTATCAGTCAAGTCTTCAAAACTCGACAGAGAAGAGACCGGAGCCCTTGTGTTGCAGACTTCACAGTTGGAATTGTTGTAGGGGTTCAAAAAGGTGCAAGCTTTACACGACCATTTAACGACTGAAGAAGCTGAAGCTGAAGGTGAAGCAGAAGCAGAAGCAGATGAAGAAGATGATGGTATTATAGTCTGAGTCTCTGATGGGGTCAAGCAGATTTGACAGGTCAGTTTTTGAGATGGTGAGTTGAGGAACGTGCACTTCTTGCATTCCCATGTAGACATTGTTGGTTTTGATCTGGGTCTTGGCTCTTTTGTTGTTTTGAGAGACGTGGTAAGAGAAAATCGAAAGTGATTTCTAGGGTTTGTTGCTGTGGATTGAAGCGGAAGCGGAAGCGGAAACGATGTTGTGTTGGTTTGCAAGAACGATAGCATTTCAAAAAAAAATTAATAAGGGATAACATTTTAAAACTTCGTCGAACTGTTTGCCGCTTTTCAAGTCCAATGTTGTGGATTCTTTGAACACTTTGAAGTAGTGGCCCACTTAGAATGTACACGTGGTTTTGATGGACCCACATAACTAATATTATGACTTTGGACTTTGGACTTTGGACTTTGGTCTTTGGACTTTGTACAAGTTTGGTTTTTGAACTTATTACTTGTTGAAACTTTTTCTGTAAATCCATAACCTTTTTTTCTATACTAATTATTATTTTTTTTCAAATTTTTTTTTAGTTCTATTACGTTAAATTGAGAAGGTAAGAACCGATAATAAGATTGATTGATCCTGATATGTGCCCGGTGCCCGTGCCCCACATCTATATAAACTATTGAATTTGTTGGACCAATAATAAGATCGATTGATCCAATAACATGTGCCCCACATCCATCTAAACTATTAAATTTGTGGGTTTGAGTTGCCTCCCTCTCCCAAAATCCTAAATTTATAATAATGTTTCAAAAAGAAAGGTTAAAAATTCATTTAAATCAAAAGATTGGCAAGTGAACAGTGATTACTGTAAAGTGTAGAAGAAATGAAGAATGGTATACACCAAATTGAATGCTAATTCTGCATATCAAAATCATGTTAATTACAAGGATCTACCTAAAATTTATCAGACTACACTCCAAGATGAAGCACCACCACCCATTAAAGCAATCTCTGGTTACAGCAGCTCTTGATCATCATCCATCGAATGCATTCGAAGCAAAATAGTGATACATTTCGAAAGGGAAAAAAGAAATTTTATTGTACACCTTAACATAGGATCATAAAGGGTATAATGAGTAACAAAATGGAGAAAGCTAGTGCATTTGTTGCTGCACTCATATGGTTGTCTCTGAGAGTGATGAATCTTCTTCTTAACCCGTGATCTGCAGCAGCATCACTTGTTTGGGTTGTGTTTGCAATCGCTTTCGTCTTGTTGCTTACCTTCTTACTGAAAAATTATAATCAAAATCAAAATTATATAACTTTGTTACAAATATTTTTTTTATCGATTATTGCACATTCATGCTATATATAAAAACCAGAACAGCAAGAAAAGTCAAGTAGTCCTCACCTTCCCGGAAATATACAGCTTCCATGGCCTGCAAAAACATACCCCACAAATAGAACCCACATATCAGATAATCTAAAAACATGTCAGGACATATCAAAAGAAGAAAATAACAAATGGCAGGACCCCATCCATATCGGCTTTTGGGGTCTCTTTCCATTGCATCCATGGAAAATAATGGAAATTTGAATGCAATAATGTACATGTCAGAAAACAAGCTAATTTCCAAGGAGAAAATCTTAGGCTGGCCATGGTGTTTTGGCATTATCGTGGCGTAATGGGGCTCACACGAAAAAAGCCCATTCGAATGGTTTGGAGAAATGATACCCATCCTAGTTGATACAAACAGTAACATTCCAAACCAATTTCCATGATCCTCCAATCACTAAACAAGCCATGTGCTTCTTGTCAGGTTGGTAGGAATCAAACACCAATCCCTATTCCCTATTTGGAAGTCAGCTTTGCACTCCGGGGAATCCCCGGAAAATTGAGAATTAAGGGAGAGTGCCCATCTTTACACTACTTTAACTTTGTGGACTATTTGGAACTTAGAGGGTACTTCATGATTTTAAAAAGAAATGTAAACTAACAAAACTACTATTTTTTTCACCTTCCAAATCTAATCAGTTAGAGCAATGTTTTTGAATTTGAATCCAATTTATTTAGAAACTTATCAGGACTAACTACTACTAACTATATATAGAAAATCAGTAAAACAATGATGTAAATCATGACATATGCTGCTAGTAGCACTTACTTGGGTCAGTTGTGGTGATCATGGCCACGCCCTTGAAGTCACAAGACCCGGAAGACCTCCCTTCCTTTTGGTAATAGCTATCGAAGGCATATGAAGCATGGCCCTTGACGTTGTTAGGCTGATAACAAGCCTCCCCTGGTTGAATCTCACTACAATTTGCCCTCCCAGGTCCACAAGCCCAATCCAAAGCTGCCTGCAATGTCTTCGAATCAACGCCATCCATTGCAATACAGTACGTCTGGTTCGTTGTATCGTTAGCCAAAAAGGTTCCACTTCCAGAAACATGAAGCAAATAAACCGGTGTTGTATTTGCATTAAACAGCCCCCAATTTGCTTCTGATACTGGTGGTGACCTCAAGTCCTCATTGAACAATTCATAGATATACACACTTGAAGTGATTTCCGGGTGGAAAGGAGTCCCTCCACGGTCTAAAACATGCTTAATCAAATTGGAATTATACGTATCAGCATTGTCAATATTAGCATAAGGCTCCTTCAAATCACCTTTCGAAGGCCACCCACTTTCCGTGACAAGAACCACAACATCTGTAACATTCAAGTTCTTCATCGAAAAATAAGCAGCATCAATCATTGCATCAATCACATTCGTGTAATGTAACAAAGTGTTAGGATCCACCATCTCCTTAGATGGTGTCAACGGCTTGAACAACGAATTATCAAGAGGCACAACACCTTTATTTTGCATAAACACATAATAAGGATAAAGATTCATCATCAATGGCGAACCAGTTCTCGACAAGAACTGAAGTAAAGGCAACATAACTGAACTCAAGCTTTGGTTAAAGAAAGCTTGAGAAGGTGGAAATGGATCAAGAACAATCGAAGCAGCGTGTGGGGTCGAAATCTTGATCTGGGTATGCAAATTTGCAGCTACTAAAGCACTATAAAGAGACTCAATTGCAGGAATTAAAATAGGAGCTGAAGAGGGTACAGTTGTTAAAACCTCATCACCTACTGCAACGGCTGTGATTAGAGTTTCTGGGTAGTAAGCGACGACGTTTCGACCAATCCAAGAGGCTGCAGTGGTGTTGGAGGATCCAATTGCGAGAAGCTGGTTGTTGGGCACACTGATAATGACCCGGATCTTGGTTTTGGACAGAGCCTTGAGTATGTCTTGGTCTGCATCGTAAAGACGCACATGTGTGATCTTCTGGACTTGCAAGAACGAAACCAACTCAGTTGGTGAAAGCAGATTCGTGACATCTGTGCCTATGTTAACCCCAACAAACGGTTCATTGTCCTGGTCTGCTGCTGCTAATTTCACTGCATTAATTTAAACATACAAAATAAGCTTAAAGATTTGATTTTTTTGAGAAAAAAAAAAAGACTGGATTTTTGAAGTGGGGATTTGGGGTTTTACCTGTGTAGAGCGCTGCAAAGTAGAGGAAGATGAAAAGGGTGAGCTTAGATTTCGCCATTGAAGCCAAACCTGAGCTTCTTCACTTCTTCTCTGTACTCTGCTTCTGATTCTTCAGCTCTAAATCCTTGCATTATCTTCTAGGGCTTTATTCTTGGTGGGTTTTACTTAGCAGAGATAGAGAGAGAGGGGGTTTGGTTTATGTGGTTTGAATCATCAAAAAGCAATCTTGTTTTTGGGGTTAAACTGGATTCTTTGCTACTTGCAACTGCATTTCAATTTATTTGCTCCAAGAAAAAAAAAAGTCACAAATTTGTTGACCATGTGAGTTGTGTTGTGAACCGACAATGATTTAAAAGCGCTCACACACTTCAAATTCTTTTAATTTAATACTGTTTGTTCAAAAACTTCACCTCATTCTCTGTTTTCTCCATGGTTGGTGACTAGTAAAGGTTTCCAACTTCAAAAGAACGAAATAAATAACATATAAAAATGAAAAATCAGGGTTGTTGTTAGATACTTAAGATACAATGTGTGGATGAGACTGAATTGTAACACAGTAAAGTTTGAGTTAAAGAAGATAAAAAAAAAAAAATTGGAAAAGGGACAACGTGGTAACTTATTAGTCTAGTCTTCTGGTTCTGGACTTTTCAGATGGCTCGTGATTGAATTCCAGGCTGTCCTTTCCAGAGAGAGACCTTGCTGGCTAGCTGCGACAATTCAACACATTTTACGATTTTTAACGTTTAACGGGGTAAACTTAGCACTCGAATCCTTATTTATCACAAAATTGTATTTAATAGGTAAACGTGACTCCAACCTTTCTACAAAATTGCAAAATCACACGAGAAGTTGTTAGTTTGTCTATATCCATCACATATCATTTGGTTATTAGTGATCAATCTAGCAATCATAAAGTTAATCTGTGATCTTAATAGGCCCATTTGAACAAAAATAGAAAAGGGAAATCAAATCAATGGATATTAAGATTATATATATATATATATATATATATATTTATATTAATTTTTGATAAGAGGAATTGAATACCGTACACAAGAAAAACTGTTGATACGATACCGACCACTTCTTGAGAACAATTCTATGGTTCAAAGTAATTTCTAAATATTAGAATTGTTTCCAAAAGTTGTTATACCCATATGGGTATAATATCTGAGTCCATGATAGGGATGTGAAGTGGTATACCAATAACCAATGATGATGAATTGATGATACAAACACCAGAGTGAGTTGCAGCCAAAAGAAGATTTCAAAACACAGAGCAGGAATAGTACTACTGTAGCCACTGGAATCAAACAAAAAAACAAACACGACAGAGGAACAACTGTCACTGTGCCATAATAAGTAACCAGCTACAAGTCACGAGCACTAACACAAAAACATCTGCATCACATGTGGGTCACCACTACAAGATTTCATTGCCTGATTTTCTATATTTTCATTCTGGGTTTTTTGCCGTGGAGAAGATACGCGTTAAGTTTGTCCGGTTGACATAAAATCTTTTCATTTTGAACAAAAGCAAACCAAAATTCGGTGTGATAAAGTGGGCATTAGCAACTAAATCCACGCAGGTATAATAGCATCAAAATTTTGAAATCATTTATAATTAAAATTGAAAACCATTTGAATTTTCAGAAACTACTTTCAGAACAGCCACACTACAATCAACCAATCCTACTATATCTACGTGGGTATAGTAGTCGGTCCCGATAAATTGGGGATAAATTGGGGTTGTTTAAGTGAAAGCAAGAGTAGCAATTATGTTGATGATGGAGTGAGAAGGCCCCATGTCAAGCAAAAAGGAGAAAAGAGAAATTATTTAAGTGATAATTGAATTTGAATTGGAAATTCTCTCTTTAACAATAGATTATAGAAAAGTAGGTAGTTGGTGGTGTTAATAGAATCTACTAATATAGTGGTCAACAACTACTTGGTTGCTTAACCGTGTTAACACACCCAAATAAGATCAGTAACCAATATAAGGAAAAAAAAACACACACACAAACACAAACTGCTTAGGTGTACATTAAATACATTGATTACATTACAGGTTATTTGTCTTGTCACAAAAATATATAAATTTAAGCTTATTTTTGTACTTTATAAAAATTGTTTTTGGGGTGTGTAAACTGTAAAGAGAGACATTAGAACTTTTGTTTGATTGTTTAAATTACTAATAAAAAGGAAAGATGGCTTTTTGATATTTGGCCAAAATTATTAAAGGGATGTGAGATTCTCAGAAATTGAAAGTGGAATCCTAGGAGAGAGTTTCATTCATTGGACTTGGTGCATGTTTCAAAGTAATGGTCTAAATATGGGCCTGGAAGAAACAGGCCATTCCATCTGGCAAGCGGAGAGAGACGGATCGTGTTTAGCACGGCCCAATAAGGAGGCAAACCGGATCAAACCCATCACATATGTTGGCAGAGTGCCAGGCCATAGGGGTCAGGTCTGGCGGACTAACCCACCACGGCACACGGAGCCGCCGTGCTAATCCCAACGGGCGGCATGCCGGTCCGTCTGTTTCGACCGTTTATTATTATTATTATTTTAAAACATTCCATCGAGCAGCTAAATTTCAAAATTCAGTCTTGGAGGTAAAAAAATACAAAAGGCCCCCCTAAAGTCTTTTAATTAATATTTTGACCCACAATTCAAATTTTTCTATAAATACTTTCATCCATTCATTCACTCTCTCTCATTCTCTCAAATCTCTATCTCTACGTTCTCCAATTCTCTACACATTTTCATTCAATTTCATTCTTACTCTCTCTCTCTCTCTCTCTACAAAATTTGTAATACTAATTTCCCATTAAATTTTCCACCAATATACCAAAGTTGAAAGGTACATTTTTCTTATTATTTTTGTTGAAACATTTGTTGTTAGTAAATTTATAATTTTATGCTTAGACTTTAGTTATTAATTGTTATTATTTTTATTTAGTTAGTAAGCTTACCATTTTATAGGCATACTTAGTTGTTAATTTTAATATTATTGTTTAATAAATTAAGATTTTTAAGTTTAGTATTAATTTTAAATTTTTTTGTTAGTAAATTTATCAATTTAATTTGTATTAGTGAATTTTAATATTTTTTTTAGTAAATTTATCAATTTAATTTGTATTAGTGAATTTTATTATTTTTTGTTAGTAAATTTATCAATTTAAATTGTATTAGTGAATTTTAATATTTTTTTGTTAGTAAATTATTAATTTTAAATGTAGTATTAAATTTAATATTTTGTGTTAGTAAATTATGATTTTTAAGTGTAGTAATTAATTTAAATATTTGTTGTTAGTAAATTTTGATTTTTAATGTGACTATTAATGACTATAATGTTCATATTTGTATTCCAAGAAATGGATCATAACTTACAACCTTATTTTCCAGACTGTTTGAACATGTTGAACGATGTATTGATCTTTTCGAACCGACCCATACCCATACCCAAACGGAACCTTCTGGTTCCGTCATTATACCAACATCACGTCATAAAAGATTAACATCAAATGTCTGGCAATGTTTCAACGTTTTCGAAATGACACTCCCATATAGGACGACCAAACCCTGAGCAAAATGTAAGTTTTGTCCTAAGGACTATACCACAAGTAAGAAGGGAACCGGTCATTGAGAATGTATATACTCAAATGTATGCTTGCACTTGGACAAGTAGACACTACAACCCAGACACAACTATAACGGCACCCAAACGGGTCCGTTACGATGTGACGGTATGACCCCACACACGTTAGTGATTACTTTGCACGATACATTGCACAAACTGATCAAGCGATCCATGTTGGTGACAATGTGTTTTTTTCATAAATTTATCACATCTGCATTCAGCCCCTAAATTGAAATTGTTTCTAGAACCACCACTAGAAACCATTTGATATGATTGTTTGAAACCAAAATAGATGACTTGATTGCTGATATACAGTATCTAAGTGTCTCTGTTGTATTAACTTCTGATATTTGGAACACATGTTCCAAACAAGACTATTTATGTGTCACATGACACTATTTAGATTTTAAATGGATGATAACAAAAAGAAGTCTTGGTTTTCATCCTATGTATTTTGCACATACCGTAGAAAATATTTTTAATGTCATTCTTTCTGTTTTGGAAACTTATGAAATCACGCATCGCATCATTTCTATCACATTAGATAATGCATCTGTAAATACTAGCTCTATTGCATTATTTGTTGTAAGAAATATCTCGCAAGATGAATGTTATTTCTTTCATCAACGGTGTGTATGTCATATCTTAAATTTAGTTGTACAGACTGATTTAAAGCAAGTAAACGAATAAATAGATCACGTCAGAGATGCTATTTCTTGGATTAGCAGTTCTAATCCTAGATTCCAAAAATTCAAGAGACACTGTGCATTAAATGATCTTTAACCCCGACGATTCCAAATTGATATGCCGGTAAGGTGGAATTCTACTTACTTAATGTTAAAAAATTGTTTGCGTTATGATACAACCATTACATGTTTTTATAACATGAAATTTGCCGAAACTGGTTGTCCTGAAGCAAAAGTTCTTACCTTAGATGATTGATATCTAGCAAGGGTTTTTGTTCAATTTTTGAAGATTTTTTACAATACCACTATAACTCTTTCCGGAGTCTATTACCCCACATCTTCTTAGGTAATCCATCAGATAGTAAAAATGTTTAAAGCATTAAACAGTTATAGAGAAGATGAACATCAGGCCCTACAGTTGTTGCCATGGAGATAAAGTTGAAAAAATATTGGGATAACATTCTTCTGTTTTATGCCTTAAGTATTATAGTAGATCATGGGGTTAAATTTTCTGGTTTAGAAGTTTTGTTTGAATTTATTGGTATTAATTTGACAATAGATTATTTAGAACATGTTACTGACATTCGAAATAAGTTGTTCGGAGTTTTTTGTATTTATGAGCGCTAGTTTGGTAACATTGACACCCACCAATCAGCATAACCCCAGAACTAGAGACAGAGTCGAAGTAAACAAGTTGGAGCCTTCTCAAATGGTGAAAAATGGACAAATCAGCAAGTACTTCTTTAGGGAAAAGATTTGGTCAATCTTCGTGTGCCGAACTGAATAGGTACCTTAAAACACAGTTCGATGTTGTCGAATACAAGAAAGAGTTTGATTTGTTATTATGGTGAAAGACCTATACCTACAGGTATCCGGTTCTGTCACACCTAGCACGTGACGTACTGGTTATCCTCGTGTCCACGATGTCTTCAGTCCACGGTGTCTTCAGAACAAGCATTCACCACAAGTGGACGCATAATTGAACTTAAAAGAAGTTGTTTGTCTCCGGAGATGGTGGAGGTATTAACATGCCTTCAGGATTGGGAGTATGCTAAAAAAAAGGTTGCAAAACCAAATTGTAGATAATTAACTTATTCTAAATTTCGACAATCAATATGTTGATAAGCCTTCAGGTAGTGAGCAGGATCAGAACTAGGTTATACTTTTACATGTACATGTACTTGTACTTGTAAGTTGTAATACGATTGTACTTTTTTTTTTCTCTTACTAAGTTTTTAACCTATTGGGTTTTTCTTGGTAAAGTTTTTAATGAGGCAATCATGTAAGTATGTAATACTGAATTCCACAAGTCATAAATAAATAAATAATTCTTCATTTCATATTTTCGTAACTTCATCTTTATTTCATTTTTTGTAATACTTTATCTTTATTCAATTTTTTCATTATTTTAGTATTTTACTATAAAAAATAATAAATCTATCTAACTAAAAAAATTGTAATGAAAAATAAACACTTTATTTGTCATAATAATCAATTAAGAGGACAAAGAAATTGTAATGAAAATTACATTTACATAATTGAATTGTTAATTTGATATTATGTATTTTTCTTCAACCCTAAAGTTTAAACCCTAAATTTTAAACCCAAAACCCAAAAAAAAAAAAAGTTTGGCACGTGGGGCACGCCGGCCGTAGCCTGTTTGGCGGCCCGGCCAGGCAGGCCCACGTGCCGTACTTGGTCCACATTCTAGAAAACGTGTCAGACCAGATCCGACCTGAACGAAACCGCGGTTTGGACCTGGCAGGACCTGTTTTTTAAAACGGGCCGAAACCGACTGGATCAATTGGGGCGGACCTGTTCATATTTACACAATTATTTCAAAGCATGAAAATGCTTATGATAAATAGGAGTTCCTATATGTTGGTGTCCAAAAAATCAAAAAAATCGACTTTCGTTTGTCAATTCAATGGGATCCATTAGATTTCAATGATATTGAATCGGATCAATATCATGAATAACAATATCTGAGCTATCAAGTCGATTCATCGTCGAGAATTGAATAGTATAACATAGGCGGATCTTTTATCCACATACCAATCCAAACTTTGATTCCTGATTCACTCAAAAGAATCCATTTCCTTTATATTTTAAGACTTTATTTTGATTTCTCATTCTTTTCCATTCTGTCTTTTCACTAACCCTATAACTGAAATAGATATGGAAAGAGTAAATATTCGCCCGCGAAAGTTTTTTTATTAGATTGATACATTTTTGTTGATCCCATATGATAAAAGGAAAAACAAAAGAAAGATTTTTTTATAACGATAACGTTATAAAAAAAGACATTGACATTATCTATAAATAGAATACATGTTTAATTAAATAATATCTAAATACGCTAGACAAATTTCGAATAGATTAACGAATTAATCAATTTGTATTGAAAGTCTGTGAATATATCCGTCATTTTTTCGAAATATAGACTTTCAATTTCCAAATGCCATTTCCAATAAATAAAAGAACGAAATTGATCCAATAACTGTACCCGCATCAATTCACACCTATTAGATTTGAATTGAATTCAATCGAGAATGCCTCATAAAAAAAATTGGCTGGTCGGTTCAATAAGGTCATGAAAAAACATTTCGATTTATTTATCTCTTATTTTAATATAATGGATAACCAAGAGGAGGACAAAAGGGAAAAATACAAAAAAAAAAACGGAGATACCAATAGTAGAAATCTGGAATACATTTTTTTTTCTGGTACTCAGAAGTTTTGTATTATTAACTCAATCAATTCTTAGAAAATATATTATACTATTAGTCGGTGCTAGTCGCAGAGTCGAACTGATTTTTTTAAAAAATAATACATAAATTAATAAAACAGTGCGTTTTTGGTCTTCATTAAAGTGAAGCCAAAATATCTCCTTATCCACTCGATCTCGACTATCATCTCCGATCATGCACCAGTCGCCCATCTCGTCATACAAAGGTTCAGTTTGGCATTACTTTCTCAGCTACTTTTGGGGTCAAAAGTGATTCTGGACCTCAGACAGGGTGTTTGGTAAAATCGTGGGGAAGTGCTTTTGGTCACTTTTAGCTTCTCCCAACTGAGTTTTTGAGAAGCTACAAATACATGCTTTTGGATTTTGGCTTCTGCTTTTAGAAAACGTGCTACAGTGATATTAAATGAAATTTTACTAACTTTTCAACTTTGTCCTTGTCTTTAAAACGAAATTTAACAAAAAAAAATTGGGGTTATATTTTTGTACAAAAAAAAATATTTCCATAACTAATTCAACAAAGTAAAATAAAAATGAAATAAAAAATAAAGTAGAATAAAATAAAAAAAAATAAAAAATAAAAAATAGGACTAATTAATTAAATAAAGTAGAATAAAAAATAGAGCTAATTAATTCAATAAAGTACTATAATTATATAACACTTAACACTAAATACAAATAAACAAGAAAAATATAAAGTATAGCAAATTAGTACCATTTAGATGACTTTATCCTTTTATTAATTTTACACATTCACAACACTTTTTATATCAGTTTACCAAACACATTGAAATTGCTTTTAGTTCTCACAGCATTTTTGAAAATCAGTTTACCAAACACTCAGCTGATTCTTCTCACAGCAATTCCAAAAGCAATTTTCCCCACAGCACAGCAATACCAAACTGAGCCAAAGCTGTCGTCCGTCATAGTCTCCTACTAATCACAAAAGCTCTTCATTTTTCATTTGTTAGTTAGTAACTAGTGTTGTATTTGAGTAAGAGATATTTGGATAAGGATTCTAATCTTTTTATGCAGGTTTTACCACACTTGAACTAAGGAATTTCTGATTTTAAATTGGACCTTAAAAGCAGCCCATATGTTGGATGAGTTTCTGATTTTATTTCATAAAATGAGAATTCTAAGGAAATTTCGCCCACTAGTCGCCGTCCGATTAGCAATCACTAGAACCTTGCTACTTGTTTGTTTCATTCAAGTATGCTTAATTGGAGCTTTCAGGACTTGGCTTCATGACAAAGATTTTAGGCCTTTGGACTCTCATTCAATGTAGTGGGTTAACCCACTTCTTGCACTGAGATATCAGACCTTCAGGTCCTTCACGATTTGTGATCGTAATATTTACTAAAAAATCAGTCAGAGAATTTGGCTTATCCTAATGTTAGTGAATAGTTTAATCCCAAAATCAGAAATTAAAATCCGTATAAAAAAGAAACTTAATTTTCCCTTACTAGAAAGGAAATTTAACAAGTTCTCTTTCATGTTAAAGGAAATCAGGAAAGAGTGGGAGGGTAAGTTTCCAGTCCAGTAACCTTCCCTCCTTAGGATTCCTAATTTGTACTTGATTTGTGTCGCAGGTCCCGGAACTTTGGCCTGTTGTACTAGTACCAGTGAAGCTTCCGGTCCATTATATTAGTATATAATTCAACAACATCAATTAATAAATGAATACAGAAATTAAATCAGTTAATGAACAAAGATCAAGTAGAGTTCGTATAAATATCTTAGCGAGTCGGAGTTTTTGGCAAAAATCTTTCTCAACTTTATATTAACAGAGGTACACGGTAAATGTACCGCTGATTTCCAGTAACAGATGATCGTCTCTACTCTAGAAGGAAAAAAAAAAGTTAAACCAACGAAAATAGACCAGGCACCTTTCATAAGTCAGCCAAATTGTTGCAAGAAGAAAAAGAGAGAACACAACACTAAACCAACAAATATACAAAAAACACACAAGGGAAGTCTCAGCTCCGCTCCCTCACGCCCTCTTGTGTTTTCCAATATGCTCTGATGCTGTCTGTCAAGCCCCTCCAATCTTTATATGAATAGAGATGAGACTCATTTGATTACTCATTTTGCAACTGACATATGTAATTTCAATCATTTGAGGGCATTCACAAAAGCCAACAATGAATCGGCATCTCTCTTTTCCGCGGGGTACTTTATCGCCTTAGAAGAGTGTTTCGGGAAGAATAGTATTGTTGGGAAGCTTCCTAGTTGCAATTCTCTCTTTGCGTATTCCTTCTCATCACCATCTGCCCTGAACTTCCCCACCTTCACTCCTGATCCTGCCAACTTGTCAGCTAATTCAACGTATGATCCTTCCATTGCCTGTTTAAAATTCAAACACAAAAACCAGTTAAGACACAGATGACCCCAAAAGCCAACATTGCCCATTGAGTTTTTGAATAATCTGAAAAAATATCAATTTACCTGGCAGAATTGGCACCATGGGGCGTATAGCACAACCAGCCATGGCTCTTGTCGGTTTTCCAATCTTGCCAGATTCTCGATTCCTGTCCTCGACAAAGTCACCAAGTTCTGAGAATTAAATATGTCTGCAGCTGCTGGTGCGGCCCCATTGCCATTAAGTTGGACACCGTCTTCTTGTTTTATGTTTCCTTTATGGAGGCCACACTCCTTAGCCTTGGCGTCCTCCCACCACCACCTTCCTTCCCTTTCGTGTTGCCCTGGTAGGACAGGCCTTGTGCACGGCTCACACCCGATTGAGATATAACCTTGTGAGTGCAAAGTATTCACAGGCACATTCATGGCCCGGAGGAAGTTCCAAATGTCACTACCCTGAACATTTGCAACTGGGTTCCATTTCACCAAACTGCCAGCCCCACCATCCAAACCCTCAAAAACTGGATCCACTTGAACTACAGGGATCTCGGACCTAGTACCCGGAGACTGATCTTTCCTTTGACCAGTGATCCAGGCCCGCAAACCCTTCAAGGCCCTCCTCAGGGGCCTCACTTTCCTCACACGGCAGCACTCCTGGTGCCCATCCTCGTAGAAAGAAAAGAGCCCCTTGCTCCTTACCAATGCCTGAACTTCAACAGCATCAGGAAACATGTACTCAATGTGTATGCCATAGTGTTTCTCAACTTTGTCAAATAATTGATATGTTTCGGGGTTCAGCCTCCCCGTATCCAAGCTAAACACCCTAAATGGTCGTCCAGTTAGATGTGCGTACTCAATCAAAGCCACATCTTCAGCACCACTGTAAAATACAAAATTTTCGGATTAATATTATTAACTCTTTGATCTAACATCTATGCAACTTTTAACTGATCAAAATTCTTAAAATCCACACCCAGGTAACTTAATATGTAAGCCATTTACTCATTGAGAAAAGTGTTTTTAGTTACAATCCTACCCTTTTTCATTCATGGAAACAACTTGTACTACAACGCTCTTCTAAATGTATCCAAGTCTTTTGCAAACACATTTTCATAAAACAATCTTCAAAAATTAACCTACTTTAATTATAAATTCAATTATAATAACAGAACTGCACTTGTGAATTAAGATACTAAAAATGAAACAACACCGACACCAATCCATAATCACACGATTCAGCCACAATTGTCTATAAAATTTCAAAATATACAACGAGGGTAATCAAAATGTTACCACGCTAACTAATTATGTCTAATTTTCCACATGTGGTCTAATTTATCATAATATAGCAAAATTACAAATTTTATCGGCAACTAGCACTATTCACAATACAATCAATCAAATTCCAAAACTAAATAGAAACAAAAAAAATCACCTGAAAGCGATAGCAATGTCATTTCCAAATATTTCAAGCGCCTTATCCATGATTTCAAGAGGCGAAGCATGTTCAAGCTCTTTCGCCAACTGTTCAAAGTCCTCCACCTCTACTTTCTCCTCCACTTCTGCAAAAAAATCAAATCACAATCACATTAACAACAAATTCAACCGTGAATTATTAAACACATATAATAATAACAATGAAAATTATTCGAAAATGTAAAGAATTTCTCTCACCATTACCAGGAGCAACGATAGTTGCTGCGAGAGGCACCACAGAATCGTTTCGTTTTGGCTCCGCATTCACCGGTTTCACATAAACACGTCGTTTCGACACAATCGTCGATGCTACCTGAGGTCTCTCCAGTAACCGAAACGAGACGATTTGCGAAACTGCATAACAAAAAATAATTTAAGAAATTTTGTTCCTCTGTTTATATTTTTTCCTTAATAAAATAAAAATAAAATCAGTACCTTTCGATTCACTCGACGAGCTTGAGAAAGCAAAACCGGTACCGGAAATCGCCTTGGGAGAAGAAGAAGTTACAGCAAAAGCCATAATTGAAATTCGTCTATGGAGATTTTGATTTTTTGATTTTTTTTTTTAAATAATTTTTTCCTGCCTATGAGTCTTTGAAGATGAAAATGAAGAAGAGAAAGTTAAATAAGAGAGGAGTTAGCAGATTCATTGAACCTGGACGTGATTCTATACTCAATGAGTTATGCTGATGTGGCGTTATGTGATTGGACGGAGGTCAATCTGTTGCTCATCGCTATCGTCACGTGGTGTGCTACTTGAGACTTGAGACGTGGTCAAGAGTGAAAGCTTTTAAGAGCTTGAGTTGTTGTATTGTGGGTGCGGGTCCACCAGAGGCATAACTGGACCCATTGATTGACCAATCATATGCGCCCATTTTTGGTTTAATTTTGTACCAAATATTTTTTGTGACTCGTGATTATTTTGATTAAATTGGACTGACTTTTGTTTTTGTGTGGCATTGATATAATACGGGTATTCGAATAATTATTTTTGTTTCCTAGTTTGGATGATTTCTATTCACATGAAAATATTAAATATCGCACTGCCAAAATTGGATCGAATCAAAAATCACACACTATGGGGTATGGCCTAGAGTTGTAAGTTTAGGCCGGCCCGGCTTGTTTGGGCACGGCCTGTCGGGCCTGTGTTCCTAAACAGGCAGGGCCTGGCACGCCATGTCGATTGAGCGTGCCGTGCCAGGCCCGGCCTGTTTTGGAAAACAGGGCCCGGCACGGCACGTGGGCACGGCCATGGCAAGCCGTGCCGACGGGTCAGGCCATGCTGGCCCGTTTGCCAGGCTAGACAGGCCAAACGAGCCGGCCCACTTTATTTATTATTATTTTTAAAAAAATATTAATAATATAATATATATATAACTGGGCCCACCGTGCCGACGGTGGGGCCTGGCACACCGGCCAGGCGTGCCGAGCCGGGCCTGCACAGCGTGCCTCAGTTGGAGGCCCGGCACGGTCTGTAATTGTGGGTCGTGCCTGGCACGGCACGTCCCCAGGCGGGCCGTGCTAGGCACGGCCTGCCTTCCTTGGCAGGCCAAACGGGCCGGCCCATATTTACACCACTACTATGGCCTATGGATGCCACAAGCCAACTTGGTTTGGACAATTTCTCTTCACATGAAAATATTGAACATGACTAGGGGTGGACGTTTTCGGGTCGGATCGGGTTGGGTCGGGTTGAAAATTTTTCAACCCAATCCAACCCAACCCAACCCAACCCAACCCAATAATTATCAGGTTGGGTTGGGTTGGGTTGGGTTGGGTTGGGTTGATCGGGTTGGACTTTCTAAGTCAATAGAAAAAATATATTTGAATTCAAATTTTGTTATATCAAAATTGAAATTTAAAATAAATTTTCACCCAAATATCATACCGCATTGAGTTTAAATTTCTTAAAAGCATCAAAATCAAATCACAACGTATAATACAAATTGTTTAAATATTTGTTGTATAATTTAAAAAATAAAAATATAACAATTTATCCAACTTGGGAAGTCTCCATCTAAGCCTCCCATCAATTTTACAATTATTATCACTTCGTCGAATATCTCATAGTTGGATAATTTATTATTTATTTCAATCAACATAATAGTCTGAGTTTATATACAATTATTAGACTTTTTTCTACCAAATTCTTAATCAAATTCTAAGAACAAAAATACATTTTAAAGTATAATTAAGGATGTGCCAATTAATACAAAAGACGAAGATAATATAATTGCATGTTTTTAATAAATGTACTGTATATTTATGTTATAAAATATTTAAAATTATGTATTTATATTTATTATTTATAATATTATAAATGGTGCATGAATAAATTTTTTAAATATTAAAAAAAAATGAGATTTCATAATAGATATAATAATAAATAAAATTATTTAATATTTTTTTTATTATTGATATCGAATTATCGGATTGTATTGGGTTATATTTTATCAATCCAACCCAACCCAACCCAACCCAATCTAATCGGGTTGGATTGGCGGGTTGGTGCCCACCCCTAAACATGACATTACCAATATGGCAATATCCAATTGATTCAAAGATCTCACTACAGCCTATGTGTTTCACAAGCCAACTTTCGAGGATCCATAACGGACCACATAAGTGAACAATTAGAAAAAGAATATACGGCAAGAAAACTTACACGTTTCACTAATATTCACTAATATAGAAATGAAAAATACTGAATCATTTTTAAGATGTATATGAGAATTGTGAATCACTTGTACTTTTATTTATATATATAAAAAAAAATTATGCTTATGAGGATTGTTTTATATTTAAGATGTTCTAAAATTAATTTTAGACTTTGAAAAGTTATTAATTTTGTCTATCTTAAAGATCCCTTTTCTATATCTAATTTTAGGCCACCCAATACTTGTTTTGTATTTAAAATGTAAAAAATAATTTTAGACTTTAAAATGTCATTTAATTTCTATAGACTATATATGCACATTTGGTTTATAAAGAATATAAGTTAACAATGAATTAGATATTCAGATCGTACATGGAATATTCAATCTTGATAGATTTAAATAAACCCTTATCATACGATTATAAGAATAAGCTTCCGAATTTTATATATACAGTATTTGATTTCGATAGGTCTGAATATATTTTTATATATATATTTATTATTTAATAAAATTATATTAAAAAAAAAGGAGTTACTATGTCTTTTTTTCGAATCTTTCATGTGTACTTAAACAAAAAAAAAAGTGTGAAGAAGGAGACACGGGTGTTGTTTAGTAGGAGGAACAAATTATTTTTAGTACAAGTTGGTATTAAAGCAAGAAGACCTTTTTTGCACGAACCTTCTTGATAAAACAAGTTGATGAGATCATTAGTCATGTCATGACTCATAAGTCCTGATCACCTGTAAGATTTTGAAAAATCTTGCAAAAATCTTGTGCTTGCTTCGACTCCTTTTGACTTGTTTATTCTTTTATATATATATATATACACGAATACATGAATATATCAATAATGTTACTGTATTTAAATATAATATTATTTTAATTCATTTATTTGTGATTTAAATAAATATATTTATTGGGTACTAAATTTAATTAAAATAGTATAATTCTAAATATATATGGAATGAGTATTATATAAAATTACGGTCACGTATTTTGAAATTTAAATCAAATACAATTTCTATTTATGAGATACTATTAGTGTGTAATTTCAGATGATCCAGCTAAATATGAAATGGAGAAACACCAAAATTAGAAAGCTATGAACTTTTTTTAAGAATGCTAATTTTAAGAACCATCAATTGATAGTTTTAAAGGTGATTAGTTGAGACTTCAGAGTGGACCACTAAGCTAGTATATATATTCCACTTTTTAAGCAAGATTTTATAGTTCAATTCACAGATTTAGGGATACTGGAAATGTCCTCAGAGTGATCTATTGAGTTGAAATGCTAGGATGAACTCTTTTGTCTTAAGTATGAAAAAATAGAAATTGATAGTTGGTTTTAAAGATAATCTATTATGAATGAACCAGTAGTTTATTTCGCTTGATAAGCAAGATTCTTCTATCGGTTGATCCGCAATCTTCTTATACTAAAATTATCCTCGTATTAATATATTGAGTTGATCGAGATGATAAATAGACGATGGGGTCGATCCATAGATCTTCCTTCCTCTCATAGCATTTTGATCGATGTATATACAATGCACCTAAGTTTCTCCTTTTTATGATCTATATATGATTGATCAAGCAGCCAATAAAGAAAGCGAGAATCAATGTGAGTGAGGTGGGTATTGGTATTCTAAAACCATGAAAGGACAAACAAAATTGTGACCTTTGGGGGTTCAAAAGGGGTGGATCTATATAGTTAAAAGGAAGTGGGAGAGGGACCAGGGTCCAAACATGAACAAAACATTCAATGGTGGCTGGATTCAAATTGTCTTTTGCAATAAAAAAAAAGAAGTAATCTTATCACAAAGAATCGGTCAATTGGCAAAAATAAAAAAAAACAAAAAACATATATCAAACAATAATTTAAGAGTTAATTTTCCTAAGTTTCTTGTCACTAATCACCACCCACAATGATTTTTTTTTTTGAAAGTTACAACTACTAGGACCTGACGAAATATGACTCTGTTAGCAAAGTCCAGACTATTAGTCCTATAGAAGAGGAGAGGGAACCCACACTTGGGATTACCCTTCAGTTAAAATGAATTGAAAAACAAAACTAAATAAAAAACAATAGAAAATCAAAATCATTTAATAAAGAAATGAAATTATAAAACAAAAGGAAAAAGAAAGTTGAAAAGAAGCTGACAGTTTTGAGTTTCAGTGTTATTGTGTTAGTCACAAACCATAATGAGAGACCAGAGTGAGGCGATGAGCAACATCAAACGACGAGGAACATCTGACGACGACGAGGAACATCTGACGACGACGAGGGTGAAGACTGAGAGAAGTGGAAGACCCGACCCGACCCGACCCCGATAGAGAGACGACACTGAGTTATTGACGAGCATGAGACGATCGATTGTGACCTTCAGAGAGAGATGAGAGGCGATTGATTGTGACGACGGTTTGATTTCAATCACCGGTGTGTTCCACGGCGGCGTGAAGAAACGAAAAGGTTTGCATTTCCTATTTACATTTGATTTTAGGGTTTCATTTTTTTATATTTTTGATTGCGTTTGTGCATTTGAGATGGAGTTGATTTTGATTTTGATTTCAAATTCGATTTCGATTTTTTTTAATAGATACATTAACAAATTGATTTTGATAGATTTCAAAATTGTTTGCCAAGAAAAAATGGGAAGCATTTAACAATAAAACATAGATTTATGTATCGACCTTGAACTTGTGAAGCATTTAACAATCTCGGAATTGCATTGAGATAAGCGGCAAAATTCTTTTTCCTTGCTGCATCAAACTTCTGAGGAAATATTTTTAAACATTTAGGTTTGGTTTTTGGTTTTATTTGTATCTGTTGTGTGTAAATTTTACCAAGTATACACGTCATTGACAGGGAGAAAAAAATAGCCAGGTGTATGCTTAGATGGGCATCTGGAAAATATCCTACAAGGCATCATTAAAGAGGAGCAAGCCCGAGTAAGCATATACCGAATAAAGACTTACTCGGGATCAGTTAACAACACTCGGGACTGGTTAAAACAACGCTTCCACTTGGCTCAAACGGCACTACTCGGGACCATCAGGTATCATTCCTACTCGGGACCATCAGATATCATTCCTACTCGGGAGTAAATACAACCCGAATAAGAACTTATCATACGGGTTAGTCATTAAATACGCGAAGATAGTCGTCATAAAAGAATCCCAAATAATGGACCTTTAAGTTAGAAGAGTCCCCCAATCAGGAAACAACTTGATTCCTTTTCGAAGACTACATTCTTATAAGGAAACAAGTCAAATTGAACTACACTACTAGAATCCCACTCGATTTCCATAAGAGACTCCGAAACAGGAAAGAAGACAAATCAACCTCAAGCAAGTAACCAAATCACAATTAAATACAAATATCTTGTATTACTTGTACAAAGCGGATTAGGGTTCTATAAGTATATAAATAGACCCATAATCTGGCTAAGAAAGATATAGGCAATATAGCATACAGTAATCACAAACATTACAGAGAGAAAAAGGGAGATCGAGAGCTTGTAAAACGTCTTATTCTCTTAGTGGATTTTGGCTTGGTTGATCTTTCAACCACCCGTGGATGTTTCTCCGACCATCAGAGTTTTACCACGTAAAACCTGTCTTTGTTATTCTCTCAGCATCTCTTTCTCTTTGAATCAATAGCCAAAATCCAATCCTTGTTGTCTTTTCTGGCATAATCCAGAAATCGACGTCAACAATTGGCGCTAGAAGGAGGGGTCGAACCTCCGAACTTGTTAGAAAGCAATGGCTGGAAGCAGAAGTAGTTCAGGGAATGACCAAAGATCACCAGAAGATTTCCATACTGGCAATATGTCACAAAATCCTGCAGCAAACACAGAAAATCAACCTGCCCACCTGGCAGGGATCCAGCAAGTTCCTCCAACTAGCAGAGATCTTACGTTGCGTTTCCAAGAATCCCTGCAGCAATTGGTGACGGATACAGAAAAGGAAGGGATTGACCTACTGGCCGCAGGAGCGCATACTCCCAATCCTCCACCCGTGAGGCTCCGTTCAATTGTGGTAGGACCAGGAATAACTATGCCAGAAACCAGAAGGAATTCTTCCCCAATCAACTCGGCTGGACAGAAAACACTAGAGGAGGAGAATCACCAAAAGCTGTATCGCAATCAAACAGTACGTGCTAGACATCGTAAATACGATCGGCGCAGAGGACGATCATCATCAGAAGACAGTGATCAACACCATCGTAAACGTCATCATGGAGTCACACGAGGGTTCCGGCATCAGAGTGAAGAATCTGAGGAAAGAATGACAGTCACCCAACGGTTCAACTGTCAAGGAAGCCTGGTAGGGGACAGAGATATTACAATCCAGAGCCTAACCCGAGAAGTAGAGAATAATAGGCGACAGATGGAGGCACTTGTCAGACTTTACGGTTACAATGATCTATCCGACGATGACTCCGACAGTCCATTTACCAGGGAAATTTTATGGACCCCTTTCCCAGAAAGATTCAGGATGCCGTATGTGGAACAATTCAAAAAAGATACAGATCCAAAGGAGCACGTTAGACGCTATAAAAGTGTCATGGCTCAATATGCCCGCAGTGACCCCCTGTTGTGTCTCAACTTTCCACAAACACTCGGGGACACAGGCTCAAGATGGTTCGGAAGACTACCTCCGGCAAGCATCAGAAATTTCAGCGAGTTGAGCAGGAGCTTATCAAGGCAATTCCTAAGCAACGTTCATAGAAAGAAGTCGGTGGCCTACCTCTCTCAAATAAAACAGGGGAAGGAAGAGTCATTAAAAAAAATACTTGGGCCGGTTTGGCCAAGCAGTATCAGAGATTGGCAGCGCTAATGATGAAGCCATTATTGCTGCCTTCACCAATAACTTGCAGAATGGACTATTATCCTTTGATTTGAGAAGAGCACGGCTGACAATGTATGCCGACATGATGGATATGGCGGGAGGATACGCTTTGGCTGAGGAAGAAGAGTTAGCTACAGGAGGAAGCTATATGTATGGAGGAAAGCCCGAACAGAGAAATACCGAATCCAAGGGGCAGAATCTAAAAGAAAAACAGAAAGGGAGCAGCAAGGAGAAAAATAAGGATGGGAACAGCAAAAAGAAATCTAGGCTTTGCAACAAATGACTTCACCTAAAACATTGAAAGAGGTACAATGCTTAACAGGGTGTTTAGCATCATTGGGAAGATTCATCTCAAAGGCTACAGACAGGTGCGCACCTTTCTTCAAAGTAATCAAAAAAGGGAAAGGCCTGTAGTGGAATAAAGAGTGCGAGCAGGCATTCTTAAAAATAAAAGAATACTTGGGGCAAACTCTCATCCTCTCAAAACCACAAAAGGGGAAATACTTCAACTGTATCTATCAATAACCGAGCTCGCAGCAAGTTCAGTTCTAGTCAAGACAGAAGACGAAGTGCAGAAACCAGTGTATTATACAAGCAAGGCACTCCTACCGGCCGAGACCAGATACTCACAGGCAGAGAAGATAGCCTTAGCATTGGTTTCAGCAGCAAAAAAGCTGAGACCATACTTTCAGGCTCATACGATCCAGGTTCTCACCAATTGCCCCATTAAGACAAATCCTACAAAAACCAGAGATATCAGGAAGACTTACTAAATGGGCAATCGAGTTGAGTGAATTCGATATTCATTATGTCCCCAGGACTTCCCTCAAAGGACAAGCGGTGGCAGACTTCATAGCCGAGTTCACAGAACCGAACCTGGAAGCAAAAAGACTGTTGGATAGAAATTTCCCATGGAAATTATATGTTGATTGTTCTTCAAACACTCATGGCAGCGGGGCAGAGATCGTAGTTCGCACCCCAGAAGGGGATGATGTTGAGTGTGCCATGAGATTTGATTTCAAAGCAACAAATAATCAGGCCGAATACAAGGCATTGTTAGCTGGACTCAGAGTCTGCATAGCTCTTGGGGCAGATGAAATGGAGATATTCAGCGATTCACAGGTAGTTGTCAACCAGGTTATGGATGAATACCAGGCTAAAGATGAAGGAATGGTCGCCTACCGTGACATTGCAAAATAACTTCTCTAAAAATTTAAAGAATACAAGATCGCTCAAATCCCCAGAGAAGAAAATGAAAAGGCAGACGCTTTATCTAAATTAGCATCAACAACAACCTCAATCAGGCCAAAAACCATTCCAGTTGCACACCTCTTTAAACCGAGTACAGCTGAACTTAAGCATTTGGAAATTTCAGAAATCCGAACACCGCATGACGGTTGGATGGTCGGCCTGAGAAGGTTCCTGGAAGAAGGCATACTCCCGGGAGATCCGATATTAGCAAAGCGTATCAGGTATCGATCGGCTAGGTACACCATGATCGGAGGAGAATTATACAGAAGAGGGTTTTCCCGAGCTCTCCAGAGATGTATACCGGAAGAAGATGCACATCGAGTACTTCAAGAGATCCACGGAGGATTTTGTGGAAACCACACTGGGGGTAGGAGTCTGGCGCATAAGGTACTCATGCAAGGCTATTATTGACCTACACTTTTGTCAGATGCACAACAATGGTCGGAAAGTTGCAATACCTGTCAAAGAATTGCCAACGATATCCGATAACCCCCTGAAAAGCTCAGAAATCTCACTGCCCCGTGGCCATTCGCCATGTGGGGCCTAGACCTGATCGGGCCAATGCCAGCTGGAACAGGGGGTGGAGCGAAGCACTCCATAGTAGCTGTCGATTATTTCACAAAATGGGCCGAAGCTGAAGCGTTGGTGCATATCACGGAAGCCAACACCACAAATTTTGTAAAGAAAAACATACTTTACAGGTTTGGAATTCCGGACACTATAATCACCGACAATGGCACTCATTTTGATAACCAAAGGTTCAGACAATTGTGCGAGAAGTATCAAATTGCTAACTACTATGCAACACCAGCTCATCCACAAACAAACGGGCAAGTAGAAGCAGTAAATAAAATTATCAAGCACCCTATCAAAGCAAAATTAGATGACAAAAAAGGAAGATGGGTTGAAAAGCTTCCTGAAGTATTGTGGGCCTATCGGACGACAACAAGGACTTCAACAGGAGAAACTCTGTTCAGCCTAGCATTTGGAACAGAAGTTGTCATCACCATAGAGACATCGTATGCGTCCCCCCGGGTCAGGCTATACGACGAAGGAAAAAAAATTGATACACTGCTACAAAGCTTGGATGAGATAGAAGAAAAAAAGGGAAAATTCCCGAATAAGAAATGCAGCTTATCAACAAAGAGTGGCACGCCACTACAACTCTCGTGTTCAGATCAGGAAGTTTCAGTTAGGAGACCTGGTGCTCAGGAATGTGTCACTGAACACCAAGAATAGAGCCGCGGGTTCCCTAGCTGACAAATGGGAAGGCCCATACAAGATCGAGGGGATAGCTGGCCATGGAGCTTATTGGATTGCTCGACCCAATGGAGGGGTGTTACCTTGACCGTGCAATGCCCAATATCTGAAGATTTTCTATCCTTAAAATATATATTTATATATTAAATATTTTATTATTTTTCTAATCAGGACAGTATTAGTCAGAGTAAATATTAAAACTGTAATATTAATCTTTGTTGATTTTTCGCAGTAATAAATAAAACTAAGAATTTCCAAAAAGAAAGCACCTAGCTCGAGATTTCCAAAAAGCATATGACAATAAGAAATGGAAGAAGAGCATGATAATAAGAACATGCAAATAGAATTCTCGGGACCATCAAATCTCGAAAGGGAGGAGAAGCTCGTAGGAGCATGCCAGCCGAGCAGGGTCAAAATGACCTTCGCAAAAAGGCAAACCCGATGCACCAGACTGGAAAAATGCTTGGGACGCTATCAGGAGAAATTCCGGTGAAATGCGTAGCTGTATGGAAGCAACTTGGGCATAAAAACTAGGGAGACGTCCTTGGTATTGCATAAGGACTCGATTGCATAATCATGGTGAGCCTTGATATAACGTTCGGGTAGTAACCAGGTATGAAACACGAGTGTAAACTTTCCTGTTTCAAGATGACTCGGTTAATAATATAGAAGCCAGTTTAATAAGATACTTGACAATCAAAGTTATTCGGATAACCAGTTTAATAAGATACTCAGTTAATTTTTCCGACCAAAAGCCAGTTTAATAAGATACTTGGCGATTGAAGTAATTCGAGTAACAACCGGTTTAATAAGATACTCGGTTAAATTACCCGACCAACAATCAGTTTAATAAGATACTTGGCAATCAAAGTTATTCGGATAACCGGTTTAATAAGATACTCGGTTAAGTTATCCGACCATCAGCCAATTTAATACAACCTCCGGCAACAAAAATAAAGAAACCATTCAACTCAGAAAATCGTATTCAATTGTTATTAAAAAGGATGGTTATATTTCAAAGAAATGATTCTTTACACGAGTAAAAAAATAAAGAATCTATCAGAATCTCCTACCAATCTACAAGATTAAGGTTGCGAGGATTTCGAGCCTTTACCAATACTCGGGTCTGACACCATACCGTATTCACGAAGCAGGCTCTCAATAGACGGC
Source organism: Dipteronia dyeriana (assembly GCA_032871835.1). Classification (NCBI taxonomy): domain Eukaryota; kingdom Viridiplantae; phylum Streptophyta; class Magnoliopsida; order Sapindales; family Sapindaceae; genus Dipteronia; species Dipteronia dyeriana. Next base: position 25,351,237 of record CM065300.1, on the reverse strand, counting down.
CAAGTGAAATCATTAATAATATCATCCCTCCACTGGCTGTAATCATTACCCGGGATTGGCCCGACATCCGGGATTACACCCTCGACAGACTCTCGACTTGTGTAAAAGGTCGAAAGAGAGTGCTCGGATGGAATCTCTAAATGCATAGGATGGGGCTCCTTGCCTTGACTACGGCAGTAGGCTCTCCATTCCTTCATTTGAATCTGAAGAGATTCCAAGGATCGGTCCACATGGTGTTTGATCGACAGCTTCCAGTTAGCACGGGCTTTCTCGGTTGCCCTATTCTTTACTTTGAAGAATTCGTTGGCCGAAACTAGCCCACGTTAAAATTCCTGAAGAAGTAGGGCATCGTGAACAGGGGATCTTTTAAAACGATCCACCCCTTGAACTTCCAGCTCCAACCTGGCTTCTCGGGAAAGAGATTCAACTGTCAGCACTTGGCGCTCCAAATCTTCGATTTTCTGGACATACGCCGACCTCGCCTGCTCCGCCTCCTGCTCAGCCTTGAGCATAGACTCTTCAGTAGAAGAAAGAAGGTTTTGAAGCGAAGAAACCTTTTCCTCTGCCAAAGATTCCTTGTCTTCAGCTTCAACCTGCTTTGCCAGGCAATTGTCGGCAAATATCTGCACAGAACCGACCTCCTGCTGGTAAGCCTGCTCAGCTCAAGCACGACCCTCCTCACTCGCCTTTAGCTGAGCCTCCAGACGCTTTATCCGATCATTCTGACATTGATGTGTCTGAACAAGCTCAGCAAATTCGGCCACCATCTGTAAAAGAATATACTTAGAAATCCAACGAAGGCAAAACAGTAAAGGAGTCAGAATTGGCTACTTACATAAGATGCGCCATTGAAAACGTTTTGGAGACGTTCGGGCAGTGAACCATCTCTAAAACCGCTCCAGCGGTCTTCCCCGATAAAAGCCCGATCAGAGGACATCTCCTGGAGCATATCTTTTGGAGATAAGGATAAGGGAACCCCCGAGGGTTTAGTTCCAGACTCGGGGACATAAGAAGCTCTATTTGGTTCTAGGGATGGAGAGGGAACCCCCGAAGGTTCAACCCCCATATCACCAACCTCGGGGGTAAAGGAAGCCCTACTTGGACCTGAAGTGGCATCTGCCGATACTCCAGCACCTACACTCGGGGCAATCTCATCCGCAACATCTTCGTCGCTGGAGTCGATGAAAGTGACTACCCGAGGAACCTTGAGAAGACGAGGAGGCGAACTAACTGCCTTTCGCTTCTCACCCCGAGAACGGTGCAAGAGATCAGTAGTAGGATCTTCCATCAAATCATCCTGAAGAGACTCCAAAAGCTCGGCAATGACAGGCATTTGATCCAACAAGACGTTACCACCATCGCCAGCTTCAGATAGTCCAACATGCTCTACACTTGGACTCTCACACCGCCTCTCCATATATTCAGGCAGTTGTGTCACAGTCGGCTCACCTTGGCCACTTGAACCAGCAAGATCATGAGCAGAAGACTGAGCAACCCGATCAACGTAGTCGGGAATTTGCTCAGCAGTATCAATTTCCTCATTAGGCTCGGGTGGAGCAATACCCTCATCGCCCTGACTGGAAGCCTCCTTCCTACTCGCTTGGAGAATTGCCTTCACCTGACGAGGCTGAAGATCGCAGACAACGTCTATATAGAACACTAAAAAAAAAGTTAGAAAAGGAGATGGAAAAACGGAGAAACACAGCAGAAAGGGCGCTGGGTTACTCACAACGCCTGCGATGGCCCGAAACCTGTTTAAAGAAGCCAATCTTGATCAAGTCGTCCTCTTTGAAAAGATAGCTCTTGCTTCTCTTTTCCAGAGTGCGGATAGCAGCCATGGCCAGCCTCTTCAGCTCTGAATCGTTATAATCAATTGTTTTCTTATTCCACGCTTCAGGGGAACAAAAGAAGCCGGGAACATTCAGCACCATTCGGGAATCCCCGAATCGAACAATGACATCGAGTCTGAGAGCCCCTCAAGCAAAAAACCAACTGTCTTCCAGAACTTGTTGGATGTGGGGAATCCCCATATAAAGCCCTTCTTTTTTGGGTCATTATAAGTCTCGACCCCCCGATTCGCCTCCACTTCTTTAGGGACCCAACTATCTGAAGGAGTAGACGCAAGAAAATAGGTCCCCGTTTTACTAACCTGCCTCAGCGTAAAGAAATGTCTGATTTCGTTCGGGGAAGGCGACGAAAGTTTCATTCGGCTGAACATGTGCCACATGCACATCAAGATTTTATAACTATTCGGGGCCAACTAAGCTGGGGCTATCCCTGCTTCAGCTAAAAACCGGGCAATAGAAGGCTGAAGGGGAAGTGTGAAGCCACAACAAAGCATCGATCCGTAAATCGCGACCATCCCCTCAGGAGGATTCCATACGGCTCTACTCCCCGCAGGAACCAAAGTGACTGAGTCGGGCAAATCAAATCGGGATCAATATTTTTCTATCTCAGCTGGCCCGACCACATTCGGTTCAATATCAAAGCCACTCGGGCGAGTTTCAGAAAATGAAAGGCGAGACTCCCAGGGTACACCAGTGTCGCCCTCATTAACAGTTTGTTCCCTAATCTGAACGCTGATCGAGCCGTGCTTGTATACCTTGCTGGTGCTTTGATGTTTACCCATCCTTCGAGAAGATACCCTGTGATCAGAAATATCAGAATCAGAACTAGATGGAGAACTCGATACGGGGCTAAAAGTGACGTCAGGGTAAAGCCTAGAAACATTAACCTCTAAAAATGGGGGTTCATCTATAGGGATATCCCCCAGTAATCGTCTAATGCAAGATACTAACTGGAAATCCCCACGCTCTAATGCATCAAAAGCAATTTTAAAGAGACGATGACAGGAAGATGGCCCTATTGAAACTAACCTTGAATTGAGACTGATGCAAGATCTTCAAAGCGGAGAATCGTGAACTTCTGGATGAAGAAATCTGAGTTTAACTGGATTTTTTAGAATAAACCAGCAGTCTCTCAACTAAGAATTTAAAGGCGAGACGGCACGAAACCCTAGGATTTCAGAGCGGGAAAAAGTTTTATGACTAAACCAGATGACGTTGGCGGCGTTTGGAGAAACGCAAAAGTCACTTCTCATAAACAATATTGAAAAACGAAGAGACAAGGGACACGTGTCAAGACAAGAAGTAACCCTCAACCGTCAAAGCTTTGAAACGTCGCTATCATTTAAGATCTTGCGTGACAAAGCAAATTGAAATTACAGAGTCACCATTAAAACACATCATTATGGCAAGACGGTTTTTCTGACAAAAGAAAATCAAAATGATTAAAATATTCTTGCCCGAAATAAAGTCTTCTCGGAAAAAATATTTTAAGGGGGTATTGTTGTATGTAAATTTTACCAAGTATACACGTCATTGACAGGGAGGAAAAAATAGCCAGGTGTATGCTTAGATGGGCATCCGGGAAATATCCTACAAGGCATCATTAAAGAGGAGCAAGCCCGAGTAAGCATATACCGAATAAAGACCTACTCGGGATCAGTTAACAACACTCGGGACTGGTTAAAACAACGCTTCCACTCGGCTCAAACGGCACTACTCGGGACCATCAGGTATCATTCCTACTCGGGAGTAAATACAACCCGAATAAGAATTTATCATACGGGTTAGTCATTAAATACGCGAAGATAGTCGTCATAAAGGAATCCCAAATAATGGACCTTTAAGTTAGAAGAGTCCCCCAATCAGGAAACAACTTGATTCCTTTTCGAAGACTACATTCTTATAAGAAAACAAGTCAAATTGAACTACACTACTAGAATCCCACTCGATTTCCATAAGAGACTCCGAAACAGGAAAGAAGACAAATCAACCTCAAGCAAGTAACCAAATCACAATTAAATACAAATATCTTGTATTACTTGTACAAAGCGGATTAGGGTTCTATAAGTATATAAATAGACCCATAATCTGGCTAAGAAAGATATAGGCAATATAGCATACAGTAATCATAAACATTACAGAGAGAAAAAGGGAGATCGAGAGCTTGTAAAACGTCTTATTCTCTTAATGGATTTTGGCTTGGTTGATCTTTCAACCACCCATGGATGTTTCTCCGACCATCGGAGTTTTACCATGTAAAACCTGTCTTTGTTATTCTCTCTGCATCTCTTTCTCTTTCTCTTTGAATCAATAGCCAAAATCCAATCCTTGTTGGCTTTTCTGGCATAATCCAGAAATCGACGTCAACAGTATCGACCTTTAACTAGTGAAGATTTCTGTAAATTTGTTCTTGTTGTTAGTTCTCTATCTGTTCAGAGAATTTTTAAGTTCTCTTTTGTTTTCTGTCCTTTCAAATAAAAATTTATAGTTAAGCTGTGTATTTTTTTCTCCTAATATGAAAAGAATCAATCCTAGTTGAACTGAATTTGAACAAAGAAAACTACTAGAGAGCAGTCAAAACATTTAAGAACTTTAAAACCTATTGTTATAAATTGTTATGATTAATATGATTTTGATAGATGCTAAGTCTTCTATGAAATTAAATCATTCATTTCTTGCTCTCCCGGACCTCCACAAACTCCAATTGCAACTACTTTACTTGCATCAACATCTTCCTTATTAGCACCAATTTTACCAGCAATACCTCATATCAAACATTTATCACCCATAAACCAAGAAGAAAAATGTTCTAAAGTCTTTTGTTTTATTTCATATGAGCAATTCAAGCTGGTTATTGCAAAAAGTCCCAACTATTACTTTTAGTCTTTTACCAATTGATATTTCTTGGAATAAAAATGATGATGTTGGGAAAACAACTAGAATGGAAGTCCTTATAGATGCCAGATAAAACAATTTTAGGAAAAGCTTTGTTTGAAAGGAGGGTGAGTGTTAGGACTCCTTGATTCAGCTTTAGAATAGATATGAATTAAGTGTTTCGGTAGTTTATCATTTAGATATAGATTAGAGTGGGGTTTAGATAAAAATTGTTCTAGATTGTGTTTACCTTAATGAGTTACAAATTGTAGAATCTCTTGTTTTGAAGGAAGGTGTGGTAAAGCAAAAGAAGTTATTGGCTATGGACATTGGTTGCCATAACCACTGCCTTTGACACCAATGACAATTTCTAGTCTCTCTGTTTGTAGTTTGTGATGACGTGTTAACAATAAAACAAACTAAGAGGATGTAGTAGAAAAGTGAAGCTTCAATATTGATCATGGAGATATTAATTGTCATTGTAGTGCTTGTTGTAATGTTTTGAAGGTAGCTAGTGTGGTGGTGACCTACAAGAAAAAGTGTGAGAAGAAACTTATTAGAAGGAAGAAGAAAGGAAGAATTGTATTTAAAACACTAGCTAGTGTGCTGTTGCATTCACAATCATATGGACTTGTTTCTGTTCCGAAGTCTTTATTCTTTTAGCTCCACTTTCTATACATTTATAATTGTACCGACCAAAATTAAATTGGAATATTTATCATAAAGTTAAACATATCAATAATTCAATACCACAAAAGATGGTGTGTTTAATTATTTTGAACCAGTGTGTTTAATCCACGAAAGATGGTGTGTTTAATTGATGTGAACTTGTGCGTGTTGTTGTGAACGGTGTGTTCAATTCATGTGAGCTGGTGTGGTTAATTGGATATCAGTGGTGTGTTTAATTGGGTTTTACCCTGTGTGTTTAATTAGGTATGACTGGTGTGTTTAATTGAGTATATGTGAGTTTACTTAATTGAACCCAAGTTATTTGAATTTTACAGATCGAAAACCTAGATTATGACCAGTTTCTGAAGGTTCACAGTAACAAATGGAATCAAGAAGCATTAATCAATATCGGTTGTAGGCTAAAGAACATAGCTAATATAGAGGATATATTATGCAAGGAAGGAAAGCACAATGAATTCATGTTGAGTTGTTTCAAAAAATTCGATAACTCCCCTACAAACTGGTTATTCCCTACAAGCCATTGTTGCTGAAGCCTGGGAAAATGGTTGTGTTGATTATAGATGTTTTTTATGGATGTTTTGTTTAACAATGGGATGGAGAACAAATGGTTGCATACAAAAGGTTGCTGAAGCCTGAGATGTTTTGTTTATGGATGTTTTTTTTATCAGAATACATATAACTTTTACTTGAACACCGGTGTGTTGAATTTTTTATCACTGGTGTGTTTAATTTTTACCACTGGTGTGATTAATTGTCCAATAGCACTGGTGTGTTTTATTGTCTAATAGTACCGGTGTATTTAATTGTCCAATGCCACTATTGTGTTTAATTCTTGAGCATTAGTGTGTTTAATTGTTTAATAGAACCGGTGTGTTTAATTCTTGACAATTGAGCATTGTTGTGTTTAATTTTTTCGTACTGGTGTGTTTAATTATTGTCCAATAGCACCAGTGTGTTTAATTCGTAAGCACTGGTGTGTTTAATTTTAGTACACTGGTGTGTTTAATTCTACAGTACTAGTATATTTATTTGATCCACATACTTTTAACTTAAAACATGTAAAGTATTACCCACATACATTCTTGCCACCATCTGTTACAAAGATTCTGCAATTATAAAATACTTAATTGAACTTTCCAAGTAAATTACAAGTATAGAACATAAAACCAATTGTAATACTTATATTAATTCATTGAAGTACAATCCGTCGAACAATTACAAATTGAAAAACATAATATAATCATATCTACAACCTTCTTTGGTTTCACCATCTCTACAGCCAACTGATGCTTCTTTAAATTTTTGGGTCCATGAAATGCCTTTGGTTTATTTGCACGCTTCAACATTGCTGTATACAGAGAACTAATTTATACGTTGTGGACATTTGAAATACACACGTTGTGAACAGGGGGAAACCAAATTAATCGCACAAGAGAAAAAACAATTAAATACACGATGGAAAAAACAATTAAATGTCTGAGGGCAAACCAAATTAAACACACTAGGGCATACCAGATTAAACACACCAAGGCACAAAACATTAAACACGCCAAGACACACCACATTAAACACATTGTGACAGACCAATTAGACACACCAAGACACACCACATTAAATACATCATGACAAACCGATTAAACACGCAAGGACAAACCAAATTAAACTTACCAGAGCAAACCAATTAAAAACACTAGGGAAACAACAATTAAATACATGATGGAAAAAACAATTAAATTTCTAGGGGCAAACCAAATTAAACACACTAGGGCATATCGATTAAACACACCAAGGTGCACCAGATTAAACACACCAGAGCATACCAGATTAAACACACCAAGCACACCACATTAAACACATTGTGACATACCAATTAAACACACAAAGGCACACCATATTAAATACACCATGACAAACCGATTAAACACACTGGGACAAACCAAATTAAACACACCAGGGCAAACCAATTAAATACACTAAGGAAACAACAATTAAATACACGATGGAAAAAATAATTAAATGTCTAGGGTCAAACCAAATTAAACACACTAGGACAGAGCGATTAAACACATCAAGGTATATCAGATTAAACACACCAAGGTATATCAGATTAAACACACCGTGACAGACCAATTAAATACACCAAGGCACACAACATTAAACACATCATGACAAACCAATTAACACACAATGGTAACAAATTTAAACACACCAAGACAAAACAATTTAAACACACCATGACAAATAAATTACACACCAGAGATAATAAATTAAACACACCAAGCGAAATCAATTAAACTCACCACGATTTATCAATTAAACAAACCAAAGTAAACCATCTCCTTCAACCTCAATTCATCATTGCATCTGCATATGAAACAAATAAAATAGGGTTTATAATACATAACTCTAGAAGAAGGACCTGAAGAATCTCGATTTATCATAACAGCCTAAGCAAAAATCCGTAAAATACAAATCCGAATCCTTGAAATTCGAACCAAAAACTGAATCTCCTAGATATGGGTTTTATGTGATTTATAGAGACAAAAAAATGTCTTTGCGGTTTCAACAATGGTAGAAGTTGAAGAGATATTTTTGATTTAATTGTATTTCGGACATGGGAGACAACCGATTGTAGAAATTGAAGGACGAAGGAGCAAAAATGAAGATCGATGGGAGACCTGTATTTGAACAAAATGAAGAGAAAAAGAAAAACCTAGACCTGTAATTCGGACATCGGAGACAACCAATTCAAGAAATTGGAGGATGAAGGAGCGGAAATGGGAGACCCACGATGACTGAGAATGAAGATCAAAAATGGGAGACCGATGTTTTGAAGAAAATATTTCAGACAAAAAAAATGGTAGATCGTGAACAAGAAAAGAGAGGGAGAAGACAAACTTTTCAGACAAAAATAAAACTAATAAAACAAATAATGAATAAATGAGGGGCATTTGGGTCTTCACAGCCAAAGATCGGATAGAAACAATAAAATTATTAATTTTGGATAAAAACAATAAACCACCTTAAATTTTGGCTAAAAAGAGGTATTTTCTCATATATATATAATTATGTAATGAAATCATGCGTGTTGCATTGTTGTGTATATAAAATTAAACACGTTTGTGACACCTTTATATATTAAATTGTAAAATTATGAGAAGATTTCTTTTTTTATAGTGATAATTTCATTCCTAACCGTACTTATAGTTGTGATATATTTTTGTGAGTAATACACGAATATGAAATACTTGATCGTATTGGTTTTTTTTTAAAGGTCATATTGGCTGAGGATTATATTTGAAACCATTCTGAAAATCAAGTTTTCCAAGCAAGATATTGTTTAATATCAATTTTATTTTTAAGAAAAAATGCAAAATTCAATTAGTGGATGGATATAATATTTTCAAGTGTATTATTAACATTTGTAAGATATGAATTTAAAAAGTACAATTAGGTAACAAGTACACTTGAATTTGAAGAATATGACCCAAATATATATAAAATGAGCTACCATAAATATAACTAAAAGAGTAAAGATATTTATATCCTTCAAAAACTGTTTTTACACCTCAAATTAGTATTTTTTTTAAATCCAATATTACCCTTATATAAAACTACATAAATGACTAAATAACTGGTTTTAGATTGAAAGAGAAATCTGATTGTATGTACAGTTCTTTCTTTCTTTTATTCGTTGTTAAAGCTATAAAGATGCTTAGAAAAGTATAGCACAGAGACAAAAGAAGAGTGCACTCAAGGTGTTTGATAATATGATTCAACAAAAAACAAGAAACAAACCATTGATGAATCTAAAGAAAGCTTCAGGTATTCAACCATTTCATTTTCTCTTATTGTTGTTTATTACATTGAACAAATGATACAATTGAATGTTTTTATATTACTCTCAGACTCATTAACTAACTATCTAACAAATTTCTTGATAATCAAAAATTTAGAGCCAGGAGGAGCTACCACGTCAGCTCCTGTAACTAACTAATAGATAAGTCTATTTTTTCCCACCATTTTTCCTTCTTTACTTCTGAGCCAACTATGCTTTGTTTTGCTTTAATCAATCCCTTGATCATGCTCTGCATCAGCTGTGCAAAATGCTAGACCAGAATACAATGTTGTATTATTGCACAACTGATTACTTCATCTTTCTTCATTATTAGAGCTGACAATAGCTACTTCTCTAACATCCTCCCGCAAGCTGAACTAGGTGAGTCAACTAAGTTCAATTAGGAACAAAAATAGTTGAATTTGTTAGTGGTGAGAACCTTGGTGAGAGCATTAGCAACTTGGTATTCTGTAGGAATGTATATGGGGTTCTACAATGCCAACTGCTACTTTTACTCTAATAAAGTGTGTGTCAATGTCAACATGCTTTGTCCATGCATGAAAAACAGGATTATGTGTAAGGGAATTTGCCCCAATATTATCACACCATAGCACAGCAGGAGAGGAAACTTTAATATGTAACTCCTGAAGCAAAGACTAGAGCCACAAAATTTTAGTAGTTATATTAGCCATAGACCTGTATAACCTCAGTGCTTGATCTAGTAACAACTTGTTGCTTTTTCGAGCACCAGGATATAAGATTTCCTCCTAGGAAAACATAGTTACCACTTGTAAAGCTCCTATCATCTAGTCAACTTGCCCAATCCGTATCAACATAGACTTCTAATGTCATAGAGATGGTTTGAACCATAAAACCTTGTGCAGAGTCCTTCTTAGATATCAAAGCACTTTTTTACATGCCTACCAATGTGCTTGAGATAGAGCAACTAAAAATTGGCTCAACTTATTCACACTAAAAGTGATATCAAGTCTAGTGTAACATAGGAATTGTAATGCTCCTACAGTGCTTCTGTACAATGTAGGATTTTCAAGCAACTCCCCATTATTTCTCTTGAGTTTGGAGCCAGAACTTATAGGTGTAGCACATGGGCAACAGTCAAACATATTTGTCTTGTTCAACAGATCAACAATATATTTGGATTGTATGAGATAAAGACCAATAACATCTCGATGAGCCTCAAAGCCTAAAAAATAGTTAATTGAACCTAGAGTCTTAAGTGCAAAGACCTTGTTAAGATGTGATATAGTAAGATTTACTGCACTAGCAATGTTCCCTGTAATAAATATATCATCAGCATATATTAAAAGATAGAGAATATTATTACCAGAATGCTTGATAAAGAGAGAGGAATATGAAGTAGAACCATGAAAACCCCAATCAACAAGAGCAATTTTAAGTTTTTGGAACCAAGAACGAGGAGCTTGCTGGAGCCCATATAAAGCTTTGAACAACCTATATACATGACCTGGAAACCTTTGATCTTCAAAGCCCTCAAGTTGCCTCATGAACACTTGCTTTTGAAGATCACCATTCAAGAAAGCATTATTTATGTCCACTTACTGAATATCCCAATCGAAGTAAACTGCTAGAGCAAATATGACACGAATGGTGGATGGCTTCACAACAAGGTTAAAAGTACCAAAAAAGTCCACTCCAACAGTTTGATTAAACCTTTTGGCAAATAATCTTGCCTTGTATTTAAGAATTGAACCATCAGGATTATATTTAATTCTAAAAATTCATTTACTCACAACTATGTTCATATCAGATGAAGCAGGAACTATAACCCATGTACTATTGTTTTGGAGAGCTTTAAACTCTATTTTAATAGCTGCAAGCCATTTACAATCAGACATACCATCTTGACAGTTTTGGGTTCACTCTCAGCAAAAAAACTCATAGAATGACTACACTATATTTAGAACAATTTAGGCTTGAGAGATCCAGTCTTACTTCTTGTGATCATGGTATGCTGATTTAGTTAAGTAGATTGCTGAGGTGACACACAATCTCTAATATAAGGTATAGATGTTGATGATTGATTGTATGATACTTGCTCACTGGATGATTCAGCTGGACTGATCATTGGTGTCTCATTATGCTCAGACACATTAGGCTGATTAGTTGAAGAACATGCTCACTGTTTTATATCAGCAAACTGCTGAAACAAGTTTGCAAGTGGTATTGATGCTCCAGAAGTGTCAGGTGATAGAGAAAGAGAACTAGTGTAGAACAGACTTTGATATGGAAACTCCAACTCATTGAAGATAACATGCCTTGAGATGTAGATTTTTCCAGATGGATGAAGACATCTATATCCTTTTTGAGACAAACTATAACCAATAAAAATACATTTGCGTGTATAAAAATCAAGTTTGCGTCTATTATAATCTCTTAGATAGGGAAAACAAGAACACCTAAAAACTTTTAGAAAATTGTAATTCTGTTTTCTTTGATATAACTTATCAAAAGGTGATTGAAAATTTAGAACTGGAGTAGGAAGGTTGTTGGTCAACATAACAGCTGTGGTGAAAGCCTTACACTAGAATTTGAGAGGTAAATCTGCATAAGCTAGCAGTTGGAGACCCATTTCAACTATATTCATACTTCCTTTCAGGAATTCCATTTTACTGATGGGTGTATTTTACTGATAGGTGTATGGACAAGAGAATTTGATCTGAACTCCTAGGTTAGAGAGATAAGGTATGAAATGTTGATAATCACCACCCATATCTGCCAATAGACATTTGATTTTTGTATCAAACTGAAGTTCTACCAGCTTTTTGAACCGAATGAAGGTTTGCAAGACATCTAATTTCAGCTTTAAAGGATAGAGCAATGTGAACCGAGTAAATGCATCAACAAAAGCAATATAGTACCTAGACCCATCACTAGACATCATAGGTGCAGGTCCCCACACATCACTAAAGACAAGCTCTAAAGGAGCCTTAGCTGTATGGACAACTTTTTGAAAAGGTAGCTTGTGAAGTTTTCTAAGCTTGCACGAATCACAAAAATGTGAAGTATGTATGTTAAAGGGAAAATGTAATGTATTTAGTAATTTTTGAAGAATAAGAGGGGTTAGATGCCCTAGTTTGACATGCCATATTACATAATTGTTCTTAGCAACCATTAAAGCACTAAAATTGGCTAAATAAGCCTTGCTAGATATACAATTTCTAGCTTTATTTACAATACTTTCAAATTTATTTTCTGGTATATTAGAAACAAACTTAGAGACTGAGTTGAGAAGATGGAAACTTTGAGGATTAGCCTCCATCAGCTTCAATTCATAGAGCCTATTTTTAAGTGACCCTTGAAGAAGTACTCTCTTGGTTCTCTAATCCTTGATAACACAACCAAGAAAGGAGAAGTCAGCTATAGCTTTGTTATATTTAGTAAATCTAGAAATACTAATAAGATTCTTAGTGATAGCTGGAACACAAAGTACTTGCTTTAAGTGTAAATCATGTAGTGGTAAGCAAGGTGACTCAACTCTAGTATTTCCTATATGAGAAATAGTTAATTGATCACCATTACCCACACACAACTTATTGTTACCTTTATAATCAGCTTTGATAGAGAGATTGTCGAGGTTGGATGTCACGTGATTTGTGGCACCACTATCTATGTACCATGCCTGGTCAGCTACTGTCTAAGGTGTAACAAAATAGGTTGTATTTTGATAGCCAACATGTGAGTTTTCTTGAAATTGATTAACAGAATTACAGTTACCTCATTGATCATAACCCCCTTGATTCTGATAGCCACCACTCGAGTTTTATTGTATGATAAAAGCCTATCCATTGTGATTAGATTGCATATTATGACCTCCTCATTGATTTCCTTGATTTGGTCCACCTTGGATTGTTAATCGAATCTTCTATAGCATTGTTATGCTCAATGTCCAGGTTTTGAGCAAAGTTGACAATGAATCGTCTGGTTAGTTCTACCATAAGATTTTCCTCCACCTCTATTTCTTCCTCGATTGCCTCCTCTATAGTTGTTATTGAATCCATTTCTGTTGCCGTTTCCTTTATTATTGAGGTTAGAAGTATTTGAAGCAAACTGTGTTGAAGGTGTTACAACACTTAGATAAGTAGAAGTATTGAGATGCTCAATTCTTTGTTCATGCATCCGAAAGAGGAATTGAGCATCTTCAACAGACATAACAGATTGCTGAGAAGAAACTAATGTAACAACCGAGACATAATCATGACCTACTCCATTCAAGAGACTTATAATCAGGTCTTTATCACTCACAGTCTCTCCTGCTGCAGTTAAAGCATCACCAACAGCCTTTAACTTCATTACAAAGTCACTAATCGAGTCAGATCCCTTCTTGAGAGACTGCAGTTGTTGTATCAATTGCATGATTTTGCTCATAGATATTTGAGCAAATGTCCTTTCAATCTTTGACCAGACTTCAAAAGAGGACTTAGAATTAGTTACTTGTCTAAGAACACATTTAGTCAATGTTGAAAAGATCTAACTCATTAAGTGCTTATCTGATTTTTTCCAGTTAAGAAATTCTGGATTTTCTTGTTGCTCTGAGATATCACTACTGCGAACCGAAATAAGCTTTGAATGAGCTATCTTCTTTCCATTGATGAAGCCTTTAAGATTTAAAGCTTCAATAGCTGTCTGGACTTGTGCTTTCCTGTAGACTTTATTAGTGTGATACAACTTTAAGGTGAGGTTGAGATTTAGAGTCTTAGCTTGAGATGAGAAATCCATGTTCTTTGTTGATGTTGACAACTAGTTGTTGTGTAACTTTGTTGAAAAAGTTTTGTTTGATTGATTTTCATCCATGACGTGAATCATCAGCTTTGATACCATGTAAAGATGCTTTGAAAAGTATAGCGGAGAGACAAAAAAGAGTGCACTCAAGGTGTTTGATAATATGATTCAATAAAAAAAAACTGTCATTGATGAGTCTAAAGAAAGCTTCAGGTATTCAACCATTTCATTTTCTCTTCTTGTTGTTTATTACATTGAACAAATGATACAATTGAATGTTTTTATATTATTCTCAGGTTCATTAACTAACTATCTAACAGATTTCCTTATAATCATGAAAACAGAGCCAGGAGGAGCAGTCACGTCAGCTCCTGTAACTAACTAATAGATAAGAATAACTTTTTCCCGTTCTTTTTCCTTCTTTGCTTCTGAGCCAACTATGCTTTGTTTCTTAAAAGATTACAGGTTTTGACAAAAACCATTGAAGAGAAAAACTGATGGATTGAAACTGTTTGTTGAAATGCTCAAGAGAGCTTTAAAACAAACGAAGAAGAAAAACAGAGGAAAGTTTCCAGATTTTTATTTTATTCAATATCAACAACTCTAACTTCTATTTTTTACAAGTCCACTTATATTTATAGCCTCTAATTAACTAATAGTTCTTAGCCAATTGGATAAGATTGGATAAGACTGCCACTTGGCAACTTGCAGTTGAGAATTCTATTATAACAAACTTTTGATGGGAAAGTTTGTTATTAACTTTAGGTTGCCAAAAGTCTGTTACTGGCTTCATGTGACATTGATGATAACTGTGATGATCATAATGCTCTAGTATTCATGATGATGATCGTGGCATCATAAGCACCTTTCATATTACTGAGCTTTGTTTGCACATGTGACTCTGCTAGGCTTATTTTGCATGTGTTGACTCTGCCATTTGTTGATCAACACTGTCAATATTGCCTTTGCTTCTTTGCATATCAGTACTGATATCTTTAACATTTTTGCTTCGATCAATCCCTTGATCTGCTCTGCATTAGCTGTGCAAAATGCTAGACCAGAATACAATGTTGTATTATTGCACAATTGATTACTTCCTCTTTCTTCATTATTAGAGCTGACAGTAGCTACTTCTTTAACAAAAGCAAAATATGTCAAATGTAATATGGAATTGTAAGTTTACTCACTCTCTTAAAAATAATGGAGCCTGAAGATGCAATGCGAGAATTTGTATTAAATTGTGCTACTAATTAAATGTGTAATTTATATTGGGATGATATCTCATAATTGAGAGATTAAAATTGGATTTATTTATTTATATATATTTTTACTTGTATTTATTTTTGTTTCAGAATATATTCTAATTAAATCCATAAATAGATTCATTCCTGATAGTAAATTTAAAAAATAAAAATAAAAAAATTGAAATACATTCTTGATAATAATATAACAATCTAATTTTCGTTTCTTCAACGAGAGCTCCTTGAAATCTCCATCAATGGCGTAGGTGGAAAAATGGGTTTCTTAAAAAACAAAGTGTGGTTTACTTGGTTAAATATTTAGAGCAAAATGTGATTAGATAAAAATAGTGGGTAAACTTACAAAAATATAATACAATAAAATTAAAGGAAGGGTATTTTGGGTATTAAATGGGGTTTATTTACAAATCAAAGGTTTTAAAAATATTTTAGGAGTGTGATTACAAAAGGAATATACAAACGGATTTTGAGGATGTGAATATCGACACTTTAACTAAAAGTGGGTCAAAATTTGTTAAACTAGGATTATATAGGCTTAGAACATTTTCAGGCCCAACCCTATTCGGTTTGGTCAGATTTCCCATGCAGTATCAGTCTGATTTGAAAACCGAGACCTAGTTTTTCCATTCCATTTTTCCCAAAACCGACCCGATCCGAACCCATCCCTAATTCTCAGTTCCCAAAATTACAATATTTATTATTTTTCCCATTTATTTTCAACAATTTCAAAACTAATCAATGACTCCGATCCAATTGGGACACCTTTGAACTTCACGAACAGTGGCGGGTAAATCAGACACCGGAGCTAATGGGTACAAAAAGTTGACAGCTTTTTGTGTCGTACAATTAATGTCACGACAAATTTTCCCTTCTAAATTTGAATTAAATGGGCCGATTCTGGACCCATTGATTGAAAATCATCTGCGTCCATTTTTGGTTTAATTTTGTACCAAATATATTTTTTGCGAGTCGGGATTATTTTGATCAAATTGTGAAAGTTAATTGGACAATTTTTTTATGTGGTCTTACTATGATATGTATATTTGGGATATTCGAATAATTATATTTGTTTCATTGTTTGGATGATTTATATTCACATGAAATTATTGAATTTGACATTATCGATATCAGATCGATTTAAAAATCTCACTTTAACCTATGGGTGCCACAAGCCAACTTTTGGTGATCCATAACGGACCACATGAGTGAAGGATTAGAGACGGAATATACGGGCGAGAAGATTGACTTATATGATCCCCTAATATAAAAATAAAAAAAATACTAAGTTATTTTTAAAGTGTATATGATAATTGTGAATCACTTATACTCTTATTTATGAAAAATTTACTTAATAAAAATATAATTTTATGCTTCTGACTTCTAAGGATTGTTTTGTGTTTAAGATGTTCTAAAATTAATTTTAGATTTTGAAAAGTTATTAATTTTGTCTATCTTAAAGATCCCTTTTCTATATCTAATTTTAGGCCACACAATACTTGTTTTGTATTTAAAATGTAAAAATTAATTTTAGACTTTGAAAAAGTCATTTAATTTGTCTATCTTAAAGATGCATAAGTTAACGGGAGATTAGATATTCGGATCATATATGTAATGTTTGATCTCGATAAGTCCATATAAACTCTTATATCGTGATTCTAGGAGTAGATTTTCAGACTACACATTTAATGTTTGATCTCGGTAGGTTCGGACATACCCTTAAATCCTTGACCGTCATGTGTATATATGTTGTTTAATAAAGACATTACAATTGAGCAAATTTATGTTAGTGTGTCGATTATATAAAAAATAACAAAAGAGTTACTATGTCTTTTTTCCGAATCTTTGATATATACTTTAAATCAATTAAAAGTGTGAAGAAAGACACATGAGTGTTGTTTAGTAGAAGGAGCTGTAAGCCAAAAATGATCTGTGGGCCCAAACTCTGATCATGCAACATGCCCAATGATTAATATGGATCAAGCCAATGGGTTGCGGGTCGACCTATAAACTTGTCGACTGAGAACTGTTTGACTGAGTAAGGTTCCGTTTGATTTTTTATCTGAAGACTGAACCGGAATGTTACTGAAGACTGAATAGTGACCGAAGACTGAAAACTGAATGTACAAGTTTTTTTTTTTTTTTTAAAGTTATAAGTATCTGAAAATTAATACTTTTACATATATGCCCTTCTAACTATTTGTTATATATTTACATTTTAATATATTAAGGATAACTATAACTTGTAATTTAATAATTGTAAAACAAAATTATATAGTTATTAATAATATTTTAAATTTATATTAATAATATTATTTAGATGCAATCAAACTAATAAAACTAATGATCAAATTATGAGGGAAAAAAAAGAACGAGTCTTTACCGAAAGCCGAAATATAGTAGGAAAATCAGTCTCTAATTGTTTGAGTTTTGAAGCAATTAGATTTTATGATGTTGTAGTTGTTTATGGTGAGAAGGAAAAAAAAATTAATATGAATAACAGTTTGACAGAAGACAAAATTAGAAATTAGTTAGATTGGTGAGCATAGTTTTGGAAGTAAAAAATCGCATTAAATTTCAGTAGACTTTTATTAAGCGAAAAGTGGTTTTAAGGGTTCTTTAAATGATTTTATCATTTAAGAAAACAAACAAAATAACTTAATGAAACACATTAAGGACCCATTTGATTTTTTGACTTAAAGCTGAATAACACTTAATGTGTTTCATTTAGCTGTTTTGTTTGATTGTATAAGTGTTAAAATCACTTAATGAGCCATTAAAACCATTTTTTTTTTAAAAGTGATTTTTTTCTACTTTTCGCTTAACACAAATCCAATAGAATTAATTACAAACTTTTACTTCCAAAACTATCATTACTAATTTTGTATATTTTCAATTCTTTTTTTGTTAAAACCCTAATCATATTAATATATATATATATATATATATATATATATATATATATATATATATATATATATATATATATATATATATATTCTCACGGTAAAGAACTTTAACATCAGAAAACCTAACTTCTTCAAAACAAAAACAATTGGTGACTGATTTTCCTAGCATATTCCGCTAAGAACTCTTTTTTGTGTCCATAATTTGATAATTAGTTTTATTGATTTTATATTACAGTTTGAGTACATTTTTTTCACTTATTTTAAAAATTAATTGGAGAATGGTTTTCATGATGATTTTGTTTTGAGTTTTTTTATTTTATTTTTGTTTCTAGATATTAATTTTGGAAAGAAAAAAAAAGTTTATATATATATATATATATATATATATATATGTGGATGAGATGCACCTGCCTATGCTATTTGGGTCAAAATCAAGGAGTATTGATTTTTTGTTTTTATTAATATTTCTTGAGAATTTTAGAATGTATCACCATCTAATATTATGTTCATTTTTAATGTAATTCAACAAATGAAATAATGTATGAAATATTTTTAATAACTAAAAAAATATATTTTAGAATTAATTTACATGTTAGAGTTGTCTTTAATACATTAAAATGTAAATATATAATAAATAATAGCTAGAATGGTATATATGTAAAAATATTTATTTTCAGATATTTATAACTTAAAAAAACAAATAATTTATCACTTATATTCAGTTTTTGGGGAAAAAAAATAAACATGTTTTTCAGTTTTCAGTTTTCAGTTTTTAGTCATTATTCAGTCTTCTGTAACATTCAACACTGTTCAATCTTCAGATAAAAAATTAAACGGGACCTAAGTGTTATTAAGTATAAAGTGAAAAAATTAAATAGGACCTTAGTTTCGGTAGCCATTAGACAACAACAGAAGTGAGAGTTGGGTTGGGTTCAAATGGTAAATCTCTGGAAATCTGGGATGAGGGGAAGATTTGATCCTCCTCGAAACTACCGCCGAAAGCCTATAAATAATAAATATGACCTTTTCTCTACAGAAGAGGAATCGGCTTATTGCATGTTGAAACTCTGTCCAAGCTCTAGCTCAAATCATCAATTTCTGTTCATTTCAATTCCATTCCATATTTGCATTACCAAAATCCCCCTTTCAACCATAATCCAATCATCACAAAGTTCAGCCCAAACGCAAATAAGACTAAAAATCCCCCCACCATTTCATTTTGTTTCCGCTTGTTTTCTTCTCTTTTGCAGATTAAAGGAGTTATCGACATTCCCGGTTCGACAAAGGCTCAACCAAGTTGTTTGGACAAGATTCGTATCCGATTCGATCCACAGTAATTGTAGATCGACCATGTACATAAGGAACAAATTACTTTTAGTCCAAGTCGGCATTAAAGCAACAAGACCTTTATTGCACGAACCTTCTTGATATAACAAGTTGATGAGATCGTGAGTCATGACCACCGTAAGATTTTGAAAAATCTTGCGCTTGCTTAGACTCCTTTAGATTTGTTCATTCTTCTTTAACCATGTATATTTTATCGAATCAAATTTTAATATATACACACATAAATATATTAATAATACTACTTTTATCTAAATGTATATAGAGTGATAGTTGTATAAAATTATTTTAAAATTTAAACCAAAGGCAACCTCTATTCATGAGATGCTATTAGTGTGTGATTTCAGATGATCTAGCTATATATGAAATGGAGATGCACCAAATTTCAGATGATACATGAACTTTTTTTTTTGAAGAATATTAATTTTAAGAAGCATCAATTGATAGTTTTAAAGGTCATTAGTTGAGAGTGAACCACGAGTATATTCCACTTCTTAAGCAAGATTCTATAGTTCAGTTCGCAATCTTAGGGATACTGGAAATGTCCACAGAGTGATCTATTGAGTTGAAATGTTACGACAAACTCTTTTGTCTTAAAAATACTAGTGTGAAAAAGAAAAGAAAAGAAAAGAAATTGATGGTTGGTTATAAAGATGATTTATTATGATTGAACCGTATTTCGCTCAATAAGTAAGATTCTTCTACCGTTTGGTCTGCAATCTTCTGATTCTGAAAATATCCTCGTAGTAATATATTGAGTTGATTGAGATGACAAATAGAGGATGGGGTCGATCCATAGATCTTCCTTCCTCTCATAGCATTTTGCTCAATGTATATATAATGCACCTAAGTTTTTCTTTTGTATAATATATATATAGTTCCGATCCTATTCGTACGTACTGATGGAATTATATAAGGACATTGAATGTGAGTCACTTATTTTACATACTTTGCCATGTTATCTATGCACTTTTCAAAGCTATTTTGTAAATGAGTGGCTCATCTGTGCGCACTGATAGGATCGAGATTATATATATATATATATATAGTGGTTTTTCAGTCAGTGCGTACTGATATAAGTTATATCAGTCCGTTGCATGTGGACCATTGATTATAGAGAAGTTTTGATAAGTGCATACACTTTGAGTTAAAGTATGTAAATATAATGTTCCACATCTAAGGCGCTGACGAATTTATATCAATTGTTTTGTATTGTTTTTAAAATGTCTGTGATAGAAATATTATTTGTATCAATATACGTTCGGTATGACTGAGACAGAATGAGACAAGTTGTCTAAATGACGAAACATGTGGTTCAAATGACCAGAGTTCCCCTGTTGTTCTTTTTAACGGTTGTAACCACCCAACTGTGACAAATAATATATTTATGTATCATATTTAACAAAAATAAAATAAAATAAAATTGTACAAATATATTAATTAAAATCTTATTTTTTTTTGATAAATTTTAATGATCGAGAATAACTGTCTACATCACTAGATAATTTTTTTTTATGCACACACCAAATGAAAACAAGAAGAACTTTAACGGCAGAAAAAAAAATTCAAATTTTCTTAGCGTCAAATTTATAAGTTCCTTCAGTCCATTATTTTCTATGAGAAGCACACTTCCAGATCACTGTAAATCTGTAATATCTGATAACAATTTTGAAATGGGCAATGCAGCTGAGATTCTGGAGAGAAATCTGGCTAGAGCTTTGAAAGATAGTGATCCATGCCTGTACTCATTCTTGAAATGTAATATCTGACAACATTCTTGAAATGGACATGCCTGTACCCATGTTACAGGCATATTTCCAGGGAATTGCACACATCAAAGGCAAGGAAACAACGGTGCCAAGACAAATAATGTTTGAAATCAAATTCAAACAAATTTATTAACGTGTTTTCTCCATTCCTTCCTAACAACTATTTTTAGTATGAATATGAACTCATCTTTAAGTGAAGACCTTAACCTCAACTTTGTGGTATTCATAAGTAACATTTTGTATAAGAGAATGTAAAAAAAAAAAAAAAAACAGCTTTTGAAGAGACCTGAAATTTCCAGATCTCCTCATAAACAGAAAAAAAAAACAAAAAAGTTCTTATTTCGCTTCTCACCGGATCTCTTCAAACTCATTATTGTTATGACTAAATATAAATGATAAATCAAACAAGATCTTCTTCCTGATATTAGGTTTTGTATTACACTTGAAATAAAAAAGAGAACGAAACGATGACAGAATGATACCGTGGTTACCGGAAGATGATGAGAATCAAACGGTGACGGTCATGAACCAGAAACGATGGTCACGGCATGTTGACGTCAAGATAGAGGATGAAGAGATATGCAGACAAATCTGGATCTAGTTGAAAATGGAGAAGAAGAGAGAGAATGATTTTTTTTTTAATAAAATCTGGATCTAGTTGGATTTTTTTTTTTTTTGTTGATGATAAAAAATTATTAGTGTTATACTGTGATGGAGATGTTGGATTTTGGGTGATAAGGAAAAATTGTGTTGTTGAGAGAGAGAGAGGGATTCGATGATGAACAGATAAAGGAGAGTGAGAGATATGGGATTCATGTGAGGATATGTTTGTAATTTTTGAAAATTTTAAAGGGTACAAAAGTCTTTTTCAGACTTGTCCAATGACATGTAACAACTTGTCCCACTTTTTTGGATGGAACAAGTTTGGTTATTTTTTGTCTCACTCAGTTCCGTTTTGTCCTACATTTACCAATGATGGGATAAGATGAAATTATCTCACGTTATCCCGTCACGTTCCATATACCAAACACAACCTAAAAGGACAAGCATAATTGTGAAGCATAATTGTGACCTTTGGGGGATCAAAAGGGATGGATCCTCTTACACTATATAGTTAAAAGGAAGTGGGAGGGACCATGGTCCAAAGTCCAAACATGAACAAATCACGTAATGGTGGTTGGATTCAAACTGTCTTTTGCACTAGTAAAAAAACAATCTTATTATAAAGTAATCTTATTTTACATAAATAGCTCGAAAATATACATTTACAGTGTGTTGTGTATAAGGCAATACACAAACTAAGCAAACAATCAATGCTTTTGCTATGTATGTGTTGCTTGTGTGTGTAACACACAAATCACAAAAAATCCAGAGTCTACAGATGAAAAGCTTTATCCCAGTAAATAGAAGATGTTGTGCTATAACCTGTGTAAGTTCCTCGGTGTTTGATTGACTTATTTCGTTGACAACCACATTTGGGGATCAATATGTAAGGGTAGGTTAGAGCTTCATTGTTCGTAACCAAACTCAAGCATCAAAGGTAAAATCACTTGTTTAACTTTCATTGAAGAGGTATTAGTGCAGACACACACTCATGCATTTTCTTTTGATTATCTTGCATGCACGCTTATTTGCCATCTTGTGTGTCTTAATTCTTGTTTGAGTGTTGAATGCATTTTTTGTGCCTTATAAAAAGAATTTTTTCCTCTAGCCCGCGGTTCAGTGCCTACACCGCGGTCTGCACAACGGTGTTTACCAGAGGCTGCACGCTGTGGCTATCACGACCTGTGCTTGTTGCATGAACCGCGGTCTCCCAAGCGGAGTTTCACAGGCGTTGCAGGCTGTCCAGACCGCAGTCTATACACTTGCATGCACAACGGCCTACATAGCGGTGTTATCCAGGCGATGCACAGCTCTCTGTGCCACAGTCTAGACACTTGCCTAGACCGCGGTACAGCCAGCGGTCCTGACTGGATTTGGTTGCCCTTTTTCCAAAACGACGCCACTTTGTGTAGGGCACCATATATATATGTTCTCTTCTTTTCTCTTTGGTTCATAAGAGTCAAATAAGCCATTTTTTGTGTTGGTTTAGTTTTCCTAGAGAAAGAGGGGCTTCTAAACACTCATCTTTACTCAACCCAACTTCATCTCATAATCATCTAGCTTCATTCTAGGATCATCCAAGCATGGAGCATCATATTCTTATTGACTAGGTAACTTCTTCATGCTCTAGACTTCGTAGTTTCATTACAAAGACATGTATACTTAGGGCTATTGCATATTAAATGCTTGCTTGTATGGTTAATTGCTTTTATGACATGCTTGTGTATTGATTGTTGGTTGAGATGCATTAATTTGTGATAGCTAGAATTTAGGACGGTTTTACCCTTCTAGCTAATTCTCCTTGCCTTTACGTTTAGAACATTGATATCTAGGATTTGCTTTAATTGTCATTATTAATCCTAGATAAGCATAAATGTCTTGACCTAGCATTTTTGCATATAGAATATTCTTGCATATTCTTGCATATTCACTTAGGTTGCCATTATCTCTTCATTGTTGGTTAAGCTTGTGGCTATGTGATTAGTGCACAAGGTTGATGATCCAAAATCACTATTAAGGCCCGTTGGGTAGAGTGAAAGGGTTAGTAATTGGAGGGTTAGACGGGAGGTCAACCTAGGTTGTAAACTTTCTCTCAATATTGGATTTGGAGGATCGAGTGTGGCGCACTGAACAACCCGTGGTTTTCCCATTTGGAGGGTTTCCACATATATATTGCGTGTTGTTACTGTTTTATGTTTGTTGTTTTTTGCTTGAACATTTAGTAGAATGGGGTAGAATCGATAATATTGATTAATTCGCAAAATTGGTATTCTATCGAATTAAAACCTATTCACCCTCCCTCTAGGTTATGGACACACACTTTCTAGGGAATTTCAATTGGAATCAGAGTCGGTGCCTAGATATACTTAGGTGATCCTTGCTCTGTATATGTGTCTGGCTTAGTGCATTTAGTTTGATTGTTTTTTTATGACATTGCACTTGCATTACATCCATTACCCTTAAACACTATGGGTGGAAACGAAAATAGTCATGAGGGAGCCTCAAGCACAAGAACCCATTTGCTCAATGAGGTGAATTATACTTCTTGGAAGGGCAAGATAGAAGCCTATCTTTGCCAAATAGATGACCGTGCTTGGATGGCTATTGAAGATGGGTATATTCCTCCAATAATGACCAATGATGATGGTGTAGAAGCTCTTAAGCCCAAGTCTAGTTGGAGTACTCTAGAATTTGAAGCATTCAAGTGGAACAACAAGGTTATGCATGCCATCCTTTACACCATGGACGATAATCAATACAAGTTGGCCCAAAACACTAGGATTGCAAAGGAGGCTTGAGACATTCTTCAAACGGCATATGAGGGAACCGAGGTAGTTAAGGACTCAAAGCTCCAAGTCCTCCAAATGCAATTTGAGATGATTAGGATGGAGGAGCATGAATGCTTCAATGACTTTCAAGTGAAGTTAATGCATATTGACAACCAAAGTCATCAACTTGGTGATCACTATTCGGATAAGAGAGTCAAGCAAAAAATTATAAGGTCACTTTAGTCAAGGTTCGAATCAAAGGTGACGACACTTGAAGAGAATAGTGAGTACAAGAATATGAAGCCAAGTGAAGTCATTGGAAGACTTCTAGATTATGAGTCAAGATGGAACACCACACTCACACCTCCGAAGAAGCAAAAGAGCATTTCCTTGAAGACTACCAATGTTGAAGAAGATGAGGAGGACTCGGATGAAGAAATGGCCCTCATGGTTAAAAGATTCAAGAAATTCATGAAGTTTGAGAGGAAAAGATTTGGGTCCAAGAGAAAAGAAGTGAAAAATAAAACTTCTTTCAAGAAGATAGAAAACTCTTAAGAAAGTGACTCCAAGAAGGGCATTCAATGCTATGAATGCAGTGGCTTTGGTCACATTGCTCCAGAATGTGCAAATTTGAAGAAAAAGAAGAAGGGAAAGGCAATGACGGCCACTTAGAGCGATAATGAAGATTTAGAAGAAGAAGAAAAATCTTCGGATGATGAAGATATAGTTGCAAACTTTATTGCATTCACAACATCTTATAATGGCAATGAAGTTATGAGTGATAAGGAAGAAGTAGACGACTCTAGTGATGAGAGCACATTTTCTAACTCTAGGTTTGAGATTGATGAGGAAATGGACTATGTAGACTTCATGAAGTTTTTTGAAAAGTCTAGATTGAAAAAGAAGAAGGAGATTCAAGAGTTGAAAAAGGAGAATCTAGAGTTGACTTTGAAGATAACTCACTTGAGTGAGAAAGTAAAGAGGGAAAAAGAGTTAGAAGAGAGCTTGAAATTGGAGCTTGTGATCACTAAGAATAGTGAAGAGAACTCGAAGATTGAGCTTAGGGAAACGAAAAAATTGGTTGCCAATATGACATCCAGAACCGAGAAACTTGACAAGATGCTATCATGTGGAAAAAGTCCTAGTGATAAAACAGGCTTAGGATATGTGAAAGGCAAAGATGCCACTCATTTGAAAAAGACCATCTTTGTCAAGAGTCAAGAAGATAAAGAGGTTCAAGGTTCACACCAACAAAAGAGATCGAATGAAGTTAGAGAATCATCAAAGCAAGCTAAAATGAAGGCTCAAACAAAGTCTCAAGCTAAAGCTCATCCACCAAAAGCTAGAGCTCATCAAACAAGACCTCAACTTCCAAGGAGCTCTCAAAGTCAATAAAGGATTTCTCACCCATAACCAAGAAGGGAAGCTAATTCGGCTCAACCACAAAGGACGTTTCAAAGAAGAGATTCGGCTCAACACCAAAGGACAACTCAGAAGAAAGGGATGTCTTTCATGCTTGCACTAAGCGGCACTCCTTCCTTCTAGCCAATCTAGATGTCTTACGCAAAACACAAGCTAAGCCGCTTCCAGTGAAAGCAGTAGTGAGGTAGCTCAATAAACCTAGCAAACACCGGCTAGATAAGTAGGGCTCACTCAGGGGATTCTTTGTCGATAGAAGGCGGGTCGTAGCGATAGGTAAAAAGGGAGAGAGATAAGGCAGACTTGATGGATTTATTGATTGATTTACCCATTCCCCTAACTTGGTTTCGAAAAGCCAGCGCCCAAAGGTGCTCTATTGAGCCGGTCACCGTCTGGTAGAGTAGGAGCCAATAAAATGTCCACGCACGGGGACATTGCCACGAGCAGAACATGTCTTACTTTACTCATATTTGTCATTATTGTGGTGTTGAAGGTCACATAAGACCGAATTGTTTTAAATTTATTAAGTTGTGTCGTTTTGAAAGCATGATTGAGAAGAATATGCTTAGAAGAGCCAAAATGCATGCACTTAGAAACTTTAGAGAAAATGAACACATGGCTTTTAGAAATAGTAATATTTCATCTAGGCGGACTAGAAGGTATGAATATTATTGTCATGTGGCTCAAGTAGCCTTGAAAGCCAAAGCCATCAATACTTGGTACCTTGATAGTGGGTGTTCTAGGCACATGACCGGAAACAAGAGTTTCTTTGAAACTCTTGTGATGGAGGATGGTGGATTTGTCACTTTTGGTGATGGTTCTTATAAGAAGGTTCTAGGAAAATGAAACATATCCATCCCTAGTTTGCCCTCCTTGCCTAATGCTCTTTATGTAGATGGCTTGCAAGCCAATCTTATTAGCATATCACATATAAGGGATGAAGGGCTTTCGGTTATGTTTGGCAAAGTTGATTGCTCCATTCTAAGAGAAGATGGACAAGTTCTATTGAAAGGCAAGAGATCAAGTGACAATTGTTATTGTCTTGATTCCAATGGTATCTCTTGCAATATGTCTAGTTGTGTTCAAGTTGAATTATGGCATTAAAGGTTGGGTCATATGAATTTCAAAGACTTGAAAGTTCTTGAGAGGTTGAATGTTGTGAGAGGCCTTCCTAAGTTTGGAAATAGGATTGAGGGAGTGTGTGGACCGTGTCAACTAGGAAAGCAAACTAAGAGTGTGCATAAAAATGTAAGTATCTTGCCACCAATGAGCCACTAGAGCTTCTTCATATGGACCTTATGGGTCCTATGCAAACCGAGATTCTCAGTGGAAAGAGGTACATCTTTGTGTGTGTTGATGATTTTTCTAGATTTACATGGACCTACTTTCTTAGAGAAAAATCTGAAACTTTTGAAACTTTTAAAAAGCTTTGCACTAAAATTCAAAATGAGAAGAATAATCACGTAAAATGCATTAAGAGAATTAGGAATGACCATGGGAGAGAATTTGAAAATGTTTGCTTTGAAATTTTTTGTGATAGTCTTGGAATCTCCCATGAGTTCTCGGCTCCTCGAACTCCTCAACAAAATGGAGTTGTAGAGAGGAAGAATAGAGTCCTCCAAGAGATGGCTCATGTGATATTGCTTAGCAACAATGTTCCTAGGAATCTTTGGGCCGAGGCAGTGAATACAGCTTGTTATATATGAAATAGAGTGTTTTTAATGCCCGATACTCGGTAAACTTCTTATGAATTGTGGAAGGGAATGAAGCCAAATGTTAGTTACTTATACTCATTTGGAAGCAAGTGTTACATTCTAAATGACTGTGATCAACTTGGCTAGTTTGATGCTAAAAGTGATGAGGGGATTTTCATTGGCTATGCCCTAAATAGTAAGACCTATAGAGTTTTTAATTTGAAGACACGAAGTGTTATGGAATCATCCAA
The DNA here is from genome assembly GCA_032871835.1 of Dipteronia dyeriana. Lineage (NCBI taxonomy): Eukaryota > Viridiplantae > Streptophyta > Magnoliopsida > Sapindales > Sapindaceae > Dipteronia > Dipteronia dyeriana. The sequence goes on along the minus strand of CM065300.1, from coordinate 25,323,214 downwards.
TGTGATCATAGATGATTGTAGGCCTAAGGTTAGTAGCCATGATGAGGAGATTAATATGGTTGATGATTCTCCCTTAGAGAAGATTGGTAAGACTTCAAGTGATGAAAAGTCAAATCTTGAGAAAGAGATCACTCAATCTCTTGATAGAGATTCTACTTTAGACTCTAAGGAACCTGCTCCTTGGGTTATACATCTTTACAACAAGAGTGATATCATTGGAGATGTGAATGAAGGTGTTAGGACTAGGCATCAATTAGCAAATCAAATTACCTATACTTGTTACACCTCTAAAATTGAACCCCAAAAGGTTGATGAAGCTTTAAGTGATGAGTTTTGGGTTTTTGCTATGCAAGAAGAGCTAAATCAATTTGAATGAAATGAGGTTTGGACTTTAGTTCCTATGCCTAAGAACTCTAATGTGATAGGCACAAAGTGAGTCTATAAGAATAAATTCGATGAGAATGGCAACATTGTGCAGAACAAGGCTAGACTTGTAGCACAAGGGTACTCACAAATTGAGGGTATCAATTTTGAGGAGACTTTTGCTCTCGTTGCCCTATTAGAGTTCATTAGGCTTCTCTTATCCATATCTTGTGTGCACAAGTTTAAATTGCATCAAATGGATGTTAAAAGTGTCTTCCTCAATGGCTTCTTGCAAAAGAAAGTGTTTGTTGAGCAACCCAAGGGGTTTGTGGATCCATATCACCCCAATCATGTTTATGGTCTCAAAAAGGCTCTATATGGGTTGAAACAAGCACCAAGGGCTTGGTATGAGCGTCTCACTCTTTATCTTGTTGACAATGGCTATTCTAGAGGAAGTGTTGACAAGACCTTGTTCATCAAGTGTACTAAAGATGAGCTATTCATAGCTCAAATTTATGTTGATGACATAGTTTTTGGTTCCACAAACAACTTGAAAGTCAAACAATTTGTTGATGTCATGACTCATGAGTTTGAAATGAGCATGGTTGGTGAACTAAATTACTTCATAGGCTTGCAAATCAAGCAAATGCATGATGAGATCTTCGTATCCCAAGCTAAATATGCCAAAAACCTAGTGAAGAAATTTGTCCTTGAAAATGCCAAGCATTGTGACACACCTATGAGCACCATATTGAAACTTAGCAAGAATGCTAGTGGAAAAAGTGTGGATCAAAGTCTATATTGGGGCATGATAGGTAGCTTGCTATACTTGACTGCTAGTAGGCTTGATATAGCCTTTAGTGTTGGTGTGTGTGCTAGGTATCAAGCCAATCCTAAGGAATCCCGTCTCTCCTCGGTGAAGAGAATCATTCGATATGTGATTGGGACATCCAACTATGGGATATGGTACTCTTTTGACACTAATGCTAGTTTAGTTGGCTTTAGTGATACAGATTGGGCAGGTAATTGTGATAATAGGAAGAGTACATCGGGTGATTGCTTTTTCCTAGGGAACAATCTTGTGACATGATTTTACAAGAAGCAAAATTCCATATCATTATCCACAGCCGAGGCCGAGTATATAGCCGCTGGAAGTGCTTGCACACAACTTCTTTGGATGAAGAAAATGCTTGTAGATTATGGTTTTAAGCAAGGTACTCTAACCCTTTACTGTGATAACATGAGTGCCATTAATATTTCAAAAAATCCTGTCCAACATTCTAGAACTAAGCATATTGACATTAGACATCATTTCATTAGAGAGCTAGTTGAGAGCAAATGCATCGCACTTGAACATGTGGGCACAAATGATCAACTAGCGGACTTGTTTACAAAACCATTAGATTCAACTAAGTTTAAATCTCTTGGTAGGTCTATTGGGATTTGTCATATGCATTGATGAGTTTTGGTGTTTGACCCATATAGGGAGCTCAAGCAAAGAGATCGAACTTGCATTCTAATAAGAAAATAATTGTTCAATTTTATGCTCTTTCATTAATTGCTTGAGTATCTTGGATGTATATATTATTATATGACTTTTTATTTAATAATGTGTGTTTTTGCCTTATTCGAAATGCATGTCTCATTTGTCTTCAAACATGTATTTTTGGACTAGGAAATTTAATTGGGTAGTATATTTGATTGACCCAAAGTTTATCTCCATGTTTATGAAAACTTGATCTTGACATGCTTAAAGTGTTATGCATGATGAATTTATTGAATGCTTAAAAAATGATTGCAAATATGTGCGCAAGTGACTTTTGAGACTTCATTCAATAAGGATATTGTATCCATTTCAAGGATTTCACAATCCAATAGTCTTTATCTCTTTTCTTGTTGAACAGGGCTACTATCATACGGGCATCTCACCTGGAAAAATCTAAAAGGGTGCAATAGTCACTCATGTATTGTTCAACTTGTAAAGCTTGATAGTTGCTCTTATTTTTTGTTAAACTATATCTTGTTTTCCATTGACAATTTGGTGCAAATTGGTTAGACTTCTCTTGGAACCTCATGTGCTATTTTCCTTTTCCAAATACCATGCTTGTGGAAGTTGATGTTGCATGTATTTCATTCAAGGCAATCTTTTCGCACATATTCCAATAAATAAAACTTCCATGAATTTCTCTCTCTTAATTAAATTGCATAAAGTTGTTGTATATGATTATGCATTTACATTGCAAATATCTCTCTTTGCTATAGCATCCTGGTTGGGGAATACTCTTTTGCCTATCTTGTGACAAAAAAGGGGAGTAATGTTGGTTTTAGAGGGAGCTCGTGTTGCTTTTGGGGGAGTTTATGTTGTTTTTGCATATAAGAGGAGAATGTCATTTTTAGGGGGAGTTGAATTTGTGTTGTTAGCTTATGTGCATTGTTGATTGCATATTACTTGTTTCTAAATTCATGCAAATTGCACTTGTTTTTATTTTTTCTTGATCCCTCTCATACACTTGTCTTGGAAAGTGTAGATCTTTGTTTTGTAGGAATGATCATTCTACAAGAGATGGAAGATTTGAAGATTTAGGTTTAGGTATCTCTTGTAATATATAATGCATTTGTTGACCTCTTGTTGTTTCTTATGAGTTTTGTTGTGAGGATACTTTATGAGTGAGTGGTTATGTCACGAAATAGCCAAAGGGGGAGATTGTAAGTTTCTCGGTGTTTGATTGACTTATTTCGTTGACAACCATATTTGGGGATCAATATGTAAGGGTAGTTTAGGGCTTCATTGTTCGTAACCAAGCTCAAGTATCAAAGGTAAAATCACTTGCTTAACTTTCATTAAAGAGGTATTAAGAAAATGCATGCTTATTTGTCATCTTGTGTGCCTTGTGTGTCTTAATTCTTGTTTGAGTGTTGAATGCATTTTTTGTGCCTTATAAAGAGGATTTTTTCCTCTAGCCCACGGTTCAGACCGCTCTCTGTGCAATGCCTACGCCGCGGTCTGCATAGCGGTGTTTACCAGAGGCTGCACGCTGTGGCTACCGTGGCTTGTGCTTGTTACATGCACCGCAGTCTCCCAAGCAGAGTTTCACTGGCGTTGCATGATGTCCAGAGCGTGGTCTATGCACTTGCATGCACAACAGCCTATAGAGCGATGTTGTCTAGGTGATGCACCGCTTTCTGTGCCGCGGTCTGGACACTTGCCTGGACCGCGGTACAACCAGCGGTCCTGACAAGATTTTGTTGCCCTTTATATATATATATATATATATATATATATATATATATATATATATGTGTGTGTGTGTGTGTGTGTGTGTGTGTGCGTGTGTGTGTGTGTGTGTTCTTTCCTCTTCTCTTTGGTTCTTAAGAGTCCAAGAAGCCATTTTTTTGTGTTGTTCTAGTTTTCCTAGAAAGAGAGGGACTCCCAAACACTCATCTTTACTCAACCCAACTTCATCTCATGATCATCTAGCTTCATTCTAGGATCATCCAGAGCATTATCTTCATCTTGAATAGGTAACTTCTACATGCTCTAGACTTCATAGTTTCATTACAAAGACATGTGTACCTAGGGTTTTAGTCTCTATTGCATATTAAATGCTTGCTTGTATGGTTAATTGCTTTTATGACACGCTTGTGTATTGATTATTGGTTGAGATGCGTTAATTTGTGATAGCTAGAATTTAGGACGGTTTTACCCTTCTAGCTAATTCTTCTTGCCTTTGCATTTAGAACATTGATATCTAGGATTTGCTTTAATTATCATTATTAATCCTAGATAAGTATGAATGTCTTGACCTAACATTTTTGCATATAGAATATTCTTGCATATTTACTTAGGTTGCCATTATCTCTTCATTGTTGGTTAAGCTTGTGGCTATGTGATTAGTGCACAAGGTTGGTGATCCAAAATCACTATTAAGGCTCGTTGGGTAGAGTGAAAGGGTTAGTAACTGGAGGGTTAGACGGGAGGTCAACCTAGGTTGTAAACTTTCTCTCAATAGTGGATTTTGAGGATCGAGTGTGGCACACTGAACAACCCGTGGTTTTTCCCATTTGGAGGGTTTCCACATATATATTGCGTGTTATTACTGTTTTATGTTTGTTGTTTTTTGCTTGAACACTTAGTAGAATGTGGTAGAATCGATAATATTGATTAATTTGCAAATTTGGTAATCTATCAAATTAAAACCTAGTTATATACACATACTTTCTAGGGAATTTCAACCTGTTGGATGATTTGGTTGACTCAAATCAACCAATTGAGCTTTGTTCTTAGTATTAAACCCTACAAGAATTTTTTACTACAAAAACAAACCGATTATAAATGTACCACAATCAACAGTAACCAAAAGAAAATCAAAAAGCAGATTTTCAAAAAATAAGTAAAGTAACGAAGAAACAGAAAAGAGAAACGTAAGAGGATTTTATCATGGTTTAGCCAGAAATAGGCCTACATCCACGTTGAGACAAATCGAGTGGTTCATACCATTATATGAATATTTATTGAAAGTGCCTTAAAAACGTGTGTGTCTATAAATCTAGAGGGGGGGGGGGGGGGTGAATAGGTTTTAATCTTGCCAATTTTTCTTGATTAGTCAACATTTAAAATTCACCCAATAAAACAAACATACAACATCAAGTGTATAGTGCGGAAATATAAATAACACAAGATGTATACGTGGAAACCCTCCAAATGGGAAAAACCACGGGCTGTTAAGTGCGCCACACTTGGTCATAGAAATCCACTATATGAATAAAAGGTTACACCCTCAAGAGATACTCGGACTCTCACTCTCGACAACCTCAGGCTATGGACACCTCCACTCACCACTCTTGGTTCAATCCCTAGTGATATCCCCTGATCCACTACTCTTGGCGTGAGCACCTCCTACTCTACCCCTTGGGCCTTTTACAGTGGATACCCGACCAATTGTTTGCCAACCTACCCTTGGTTGCAAGGCTTCTTTTGCTTGTGCAACTTCACATCAAGCCACAAAAATTTGACTCAATGAAGAGTATATGGTCTAAGTGTATATATGACACTATGCTCAAATGCAATTATGTGTAAGACCAAACACAAAATTCTTGACTAGATGTAGATAATGCAATTAAACATCCTAGTTATCAAACAATACCTACATGCCCCATACCAAGGACTCAATTAGATGTGTAGATAAAATCTAATAACCTAATTGTCAATAAAAGTCCAACCAATACAAGTTGTCACAACAAATAATCAAGGACAATTTTGCAATCAAGAAATGCTATCAATGAGGCATACACATAAATGTTCATAAACTAGACTAGATGCACAAAGTCAACATAATCATAATTTATGTATACATGAACATTCATGGATTGGCTATTTAGGCATAAATGACCTAATAATGCAAGCTATCACAATACAAACCCCAAACATATCATAATTTCAATAAATATGCAATTAATATGAAGAAATGTTAATTTAAGCAATAAATGACATGTCTTGGTAAGCTAGAATAATAAATGAACAACAATGGTGGTTCTACTTACCAATCAATGAAAACTCATGCTTGTAATGATACTTGAATGTAAGATGAAGATGAGTTTAGGGTTTGGAGAGTCAAATAACAAAGCTTGAAGCTTTCTCTCTCTAATGGAGGTTCTCTCACTCTAAAGATGTGTTCTTTGAGCTCTAAGAAGGCAAGGAAGAAGAAGAGAACATATATAAAGAAGCCCTACACAAAACGACATCGTTTTGGACTTGGGAGACAAAGTCCCGCAAGACCGTTGTGCGTGCCGCGGCCTAGGCAAGTGTCCAGATTATGGTCTGTGCAGCATGGCATGGCTGGACATTACAACTGCCTAGGTCGCTGGCTAGGCATGGCACCAAAAGCGGTCTAGGCCGCGGTACACACCAGACAGCACAACAGCTCAAGCTTCGAGCACTCAAAACATGACCAAACGACATCCAAACCTTTCATATAATATACCGTTGGAAAGGTATGGAAGTATAATTTCTATCCTAATTTAAAAAACATGATTTGGATGTCTGTAGAAAAAATTATGGTCATTTTAGTGACCAAAGGTCAAAAACAGACAACAACAGAGATGCCCTGTTGTGGTCACTTTGGAGATTTCAAAACCAATCCAAACGGTCATGAGATATTACGAATAATATACCGTTAGAAAGGTATGGGTGTCTAGTTTGTTTAGAAATTTTTAAAACTCATTTTGAATCATTATATAAAAATATATAGTCACAAGACCATACAAAGGTCAGTTTTGAAAAACATTTAAAACATTGAAATACACTCTTTTGAAACTAGACACCTTACTCCATATAACCAAACCAAGAGAAGAATGAGACCTTCTCATATGGTCACTCAATGCTCTAAAATAAGCACACCATCGTGCAAGCGCAAACACAACACAATATCACACTTAAATCTACAAATGAAGTGCAAGTGTGATTGTGAAGAGATGTACACATATAAACAATATCAACACAAATACAAGATCAACAAAGCATGCATGAGGTGTGTGTGTGCACCTAAACTCTTCAAGAGGAAAAGTCAAGTGAACATACCTTTTGCTTTTGAAGTCATGGAGATGCTTGGAAGCTTGCCAATGAGGACCTAAGCTACCCATTACACAATCATCCCCAACGTGGTGTGGTTTGTCATGAAATAAGCCAATTATAAAATTGAGGTCCTTACATTTATTACAAGCCAACAGCTACACAGGATTCAACCTGATTAACCCTTAAAAGGATCCCAGAAACCCAAGCTACAACACTCAACCAATCACGACCACTATCGTAAATTCAAAGCAAAGCAGTCTATTTTTCAGAATGAATATCAAGAACACCAAGAACAATTACAAATAAAAAGTTATATGAAAGAATGAATGAAAACCTAGAAATCAGAAAAAGTGATTTTTCTCTCCATCGCTACAATATATATATATATAGCCTTATCTGACCGACTCCAGCTCGATCAATTGTAACTAACCATCTGTTGCCATGTCACCAAGAGAATCCTGACTCAGCATTATCATGTTGTTATTTTATAGGCTGAAACACACCGTTTGAGTAAATGAAGGCAATCTGAATTGGGAGCATTATAACTGGGCTTCTATTTGCTTCAGCCCTTCTCATTATTAGGCTTCTAGAATGGGCTTGATAAATGGTCCTCCTGATTAATTAGATGGACTAAACACAACATAAATTCCACCTTAGTTCATCATAATTCGTATAGCAGAGTAAGATCCACTAAACCTAGCTCAAAATTACAACAAATAGGTTAACCATAATCACTTAGATTCAGCAAGTTCAAGCAATGCTTAAACTGTTGGGGTTTGTAAATAGATTTATGAAATAAATAAAATAAAAAGTTTAATTCATTAATGTTGTGTTGTTTATTTTATAACTTGTGCATATATTTAACATCCAATATTGTCCGATGTAATCTCGAACTGTGTATATGAGTGTCATATACAGATGGATACAGTAAAAGACGTGCAATCTAAAGAGTCCATAGCTAGCAAATAAAGTTGGGTACTTTATTTGTGGTTAATCTATAGTTGCGGTCCATTCCGTAATGTACAATGATTCTATCCTAAATCATTCATATGAGATATGAGAATGAAGACACATTGTATGATGTGATCATATAGGACTGAGCCATGATCTATATGAATCTCTCACCAAGATCCGTTTACCGACGAGATTCATATATATCAACTAATGATGGATATATGTGGGTGATCTTAATCCTGAGTGTCTTATCGACTCCTTCAGGTTAGATCGTGATCTTTGATATACCATGGGTGAGGTCGGATACAGTTCCTGATCAATATGCTCCATATGTTGGGATTGCAGCTTGGCTTATGGCTGGAAAGGTTTGTACACAATAATGGAATCCACTATTTCTTGTGATAAGTAGATGGTAGTTCCCTTAAGGGTTGATTCGGGGCTTGACAATATGAGCACTCTCCTAATTTCGTGAGGAAATAGGATTTATTGTACATTAGAGAATCAATGGTACTTAAAGGATATATGTAATTAGAGGGGTATAACGAAAATTATGACCCAGCTCTAATTATGAACTACTGTGGAGGATCACACCATATGTAATAGCTATATCGATGGACACCGAGTTGTATTGGTCTGTGTAAAAGCGTCTACAGTTGAGAGAGTGTAGCTTCGGATTTTTAGTGGAATAACACCGGAGTTAATAATCAAAGAATATTAATTAAATAGTTTAATTAATGATTACGATGATTATTGGAGCTCGAAATACTGTTGGTCCATTAGGTCCCCTTGCTACCCCGATCTATTTAAGTAACAAAGGTCACGGTTTATTAATTGGATTGTCCAATTAATTGTGTTACAAAAGTGACATGTATATATTCGGGAATTAATTGAATACTGAGATTATTTAATTAATGAATGTTAATAGTTAAATTAATTAAATAATTAGATTATTTAATTATATTGATAATTATGAATTATTAATTAACTATTAATTGGAGGGTGTTAGTTGATATATGGATTTAGGTGAAGATAAAATAATATGATTATTTTATTTTACTAAATCATTTATCTAAGTATTTGAATTTAAGTTTAAATTTAAAATGCTTATTATCACTTTTAATATATTAAATATATTTGAAAAGGATAATTAAAAGATATATATCAATTATAACATAAGAAATTGCATTGGATGCAAATTGGTGTGTGCACATATATAAGTGTTTGTATAGGATACAAATAAGGATATATATATATATATATATATATATATATATATATATATAAGAGTAAAAAAAAATACAATGCAAGTGCAGACGTGAAACAAGGAAAAGATTTTTTTTTTTTAAATTGATTTTGTTTAGTTTTTGGTGTGTATCTAATATACACGAAAAAAAATAATAATAATAAGTTTTGCATGAGATGCAATTTATGTGTGCGTGAAATCAATACACCAAATTGAGAAGAAAGAGTTTCTTCAAAACTTTTCTCTACATCCTCTATTCAAGATCTTAAAATCGTGATGCGTCCACAAGCAGTTACCAGTCCCGGGAGATAGCGAGGAAGATCAAATGGTTTAGACAGGAGCATATCGTAAAGTGAAGGAGCCTCCAAACGTTGGTAAGATTTTCTTCTTATGATTATATCGATTTCAATTTCCTGTGTTTACATATTGTATGTATTAGTTCCGAAAAATAATTACGATCTCAAGTTCTCTAGTCCTAGATACAGATTATGATATGTATAAAAATTTTAAAACCTAGTTCTGCTGCGTAACCGGTAAACGGGGTTCCAACAATTGGTATCAGAGTCAATTTATTTTTCGAAACAGGAAATTGTTTTCGATGCTCCTGTATGTATGAATGTGTAGGCACCATCTTTATGATTGTATGAATGTTTATAATTAAATTGTTTAATTTAAAAATGGTTGATCTTAAATTTTTATGGTACCGTGGATTTAGGGTTTATAGGTTGTATAATTTTTTTTTAATTATATTTTTTATTTTATTGTTATTGTATTGTAAAAACAAAATTGTAACCTATAAATGAAGAACTGGAAACATGAGCGACATCGGTACTGTTCATTGACATTGTTCATAGGGGTACTGTTCACCGTCACTGTTCACCGGTACTGTTCACGCATGGTTCCGTTGGCAAGTGTTGCCTAGTGTGTTCCGGGCAGATTTCCTGTTTCGGATTCATGAAATGAATCGGAGTGACCTGAAGAGACTGCAAGATATCTGAAGTTACTAGAAGACCAAGGAATGCCTTGGGAATTTTTTTGTAATTTTAGATTCCAATTTCTTAGGTTAAATAATCCACAACACTCGGTCAATTCATGTATGCTTTATATTATGTGATGATAAAAGTATTGTCATGTATACGTATGTCATTTAGATTAGATGTGCCTACACAAATACATTTGATATGTCATACATGCATCATAACCTGATACTTTATGTATTTTTTTTAATGTGATTAAAATAGGTAAATACATAAATGACTATGAATAATGAGATTAGTTTTTTAATAGTTAGAAAACTTGGTAATTCTCATTAATATTAATCTAGTTATTAAAGAGTTTAATAAGTTATATTAATAGGGTCATTTATTTTTATTAGGATTAATTTGATTAATAACCCAATAATAAATGAATCGAATAAAGTGTTAGAGTTTTAATTGTTAAAACTTAGTAAACACTGACATAATAATCTGACCTTAGTAAATAGTTTATAAAAGCTTAGATTATTCACTAATAGATTAGATTTTTAATTGTTAAAAATCATTAATAATTTATTATTTAATTAGAATTTGTTTCTAATTAGTTAATGCGCTAGATAACTTGATTAAAGTTAGTCATTTAATCCTGTAGAATCTAGGTGCATTAACGGTTAATAGAAAATCCTAATTTTAAAATAGTGAGTGGGAGAGATATATATGACACATATATCCCGCGGTCTCCATCATTAGTTCAACACCGTGAGATCCGAGTAGGGCCTCGTGACGGCTTTGCTTTCGTCCTCCCTAAGAAGGGTTTCCACAAAGGTCAATACCAAGGTTGACTTCCTAACGGATAGGATTTCTGAGGGTATTTTGGGATTGACTGACCCTAAGGCGGCAATTCACGAGTTAAGCTCGTGAGATCTGAAACGATGGGTTACACTCACGAAGGTTTTGATTAAGTTTGTTAATTAAAAACCTGACTGAATAAACGATGGTTGAATGATATGGAATAAGAGTTATTCTAGAATATCATTTGATTGAGAATGTTTCGGTCCAACATGCAAAGACTTGCCCGACTCTAAGGCGGCACTTCTTTGTGGTATGTTGAATTGTCTTGGTATAGTAACTAGTTTTAGGGTAGTTCTAGTTCGTTAAACATGTGCATGCATCATGTTTAAATTTATGCCAAAGCACTCGCACTTGTTTTTAAAAAATGACTGAATGAATGTTTTATTTATTTCAGCAATAATGTCTTCTGCATTACTTCAAATTCTCTTAAACGACAAATTAACTGGTGATAACTACACTAAGTGGAAACTTAACATTAATGCAATATTGGTCACCAAAGACCTCAAGTTTGTGCTTACGGAGGAATGTCCTCTACCGTCTGCTGCCAATGCCACACGAACTGTTCATGAGGCATACGAGCAATAGGTCTCATCTAATGAGAAGGCCCGAACATATCTGTTGGCTTCAATGACAGACGTGCTTGTCACAAAGCACGAAGTAATGACTTTAGCATTTGAAATCATGGAGTCATTGCAATCAATGTTCGGGCAGCCATCCGAGCAAAAGCGACACGAAGTTGTTCGTTTCGCTATGCTCGCTCACATGAAGAAAGGTACGTCAGTTCGGGAATATGTCCTGAGCATGATGTCTTGAGCATGATGTCCTACTTCAACAAGGTAGAAGTCAATGGCGGGGCCATTGACGAACCCAGTCAAGTGAGCATCATACTGACGACTCTTTCGAAGAATTTAATGATTCCGTCAAGTGAGCATCAAGTGAGCATCATACTGAGAAGTTAATAATCAATGAATATTAATTAAAGAGTTTAATTAATGTTTCCGATGATTATTAGACCTCAAAATACTGTAGGTCTATTAGGTCCCCTTACTACCTCGATCGATTTAGGTAACAAGGGTCACAGTTAATTAATTGGACTGTCCAATTAATTGTGTTACAAAAGTGACATGTATATATTCGGGAATTAATTGAATAATGAGATTATTTAATTAATGAATGTTAATAGTTCAATTAATTAAATAATTATATTGATAATTATGAATTATGAATTATTAATTAACTATTAATTGGAGGGTGTTAGTTGATATATGGATTTATGTGAAGATAAAATAATATGATTATTTTATTTTATTAAATCATTTATCTAAGTATTTGAATTTAAGTTTAAATTTAAAATACTTATTATCACTTTTAATATATTAAATATATTTGAAAAGGATAATTAAAAGATATATATATATATATATATATATATATATATATATATATATCAATTATAACACAAGAGATTACATTGGATGCAAATTGATGTGTGCACATATATAAGTGTTTGTATAAGATACAAAAAAGGATATATATATATATATATAAACAATGCAAGTGCAAACGAGAAACAAGGAAAAGATTTTAAAAAAATATTGATTTTGTTTAGTTTTTGGTGTGTATCTAATATACACGAAAATAATAATAATAATAATAAGTTTTGCATGAGATGCAATTTATGTGTGCGTGAAATCAATACACCAAATTGAGAAGAAAGAGTTTCTTCAAAACTTTTCTCTACATCCTCCATTCAAGATCTTGAAATCGTGACGCGCCCACATGCAGTTACTAGTCCCGGGAGATATCGAGGAAGATCAAATGGTTCAGACATGAGCATATCGTAAAGTGAAGGAGTCTCCAAACGTTGGTAAGATTTTCTTCTTATGATTATATCGATTTCAATTTCCTGTGTTTACATATTGTATGTATTAGTTCCGAAAAATAATTACAATCTCAAGTTCACTGGTCCCAGATACAGATTATGATCTGTATAAAAATTTTAAAACCTAGTTCCGCTGCGTAACTGGTAAACGGGGTTCCAACATAAACCTGTTATAGGGTACAACTTTTGTACCCATATTAGTTAGATTTTCCTCAATAGAGATTTTCTTAACCTCAACAATACCTTCAGAGATTTTGTCTCTGATAAAGTGGTATGTTACCTCAATGTGTTTAGTTCTTTCTTGACACGCAGGATTTTTGCACAAATGCATTGCACTTTGGCTGTCTGTATAAATGATAGCCTTACCACTAAACACTTTGATTTCTCCTAAGAGACCTTGAAGCCAAATGGATTCCTTAATAGCCTCTATTATTGCTATGTACTCGGCTTTAGTAATGGACGATGCCACTACTGATTGTAACTGACTTTTCCAACTTACAAAACAACCTGCAATAGTAAAGAAATATAAGGAAGTAGATCTTCTCTTATTTCTATCACCTGCACAATCAGAAACTACATAATCTATTACATCTACAACTGAATTAGCATAATCATACACTAACCCAACTGAAGTGGTTGAGCTAATATACCTTAACAGACATTTCATGGTATTCCAATTACCCTTATCAGTATTGGCCATATATCTAGACAAGACACTAATGAATTATGCTAAATCTGGTCTAGTACATATCATAACATACATTATGAACCCAACTGCACTAGAGTAGGGGATAGCCTCCATAAATCTCTTCTCCTCAACAGATCGAGGAGATAAAGCAGATGACAACATGAAACTAGGTGACGAAGGAACATTGGCAGGTTTACAATTTTTCAGTACAAACCTGTCCACCAGCTTTAACAAATATCTTTCATGTTTTAGACACAGCTTAAGACTCTTTTCTAGTTCTGAGAATTTCTATTACTAGAATCCTTTTTAGCACTTCCTAAATCTTTAATGAAAATTCAGTTTTTAATATCTTTTTTATCCCTCTAATCCTAGACTCTTACTAGCAATCAACATATCATCAAAATATAAAAGTAAGTAAATAGCATTTAAAATGTTTTCACTAGTGAAATAAAAACATGTATCATACATACTTTTATTAAAACCTAAGCTAGTAATGAAGTTTTCAAAATTCTTATATCATTGCCTAATTCTTATACCATTGCCTAGGGGCTTGTTTCAGCCCATAGATGGATTTTTTTAGAAAACAGACATGAGGGTTTATTCTTGGACTCAAACCCCTCGAACTGGGACATGTATATGATTTCATCTAAGTTTCCATGTAAGAAGGCTATCTTAACATTTAGCCGCTCAAGTTCTAAATCATAAAAGCTAACTAAGGTAAGCATAATTCTGATAGTCTTATACTTAACTACCGGTGAAAATATCTCATTATATTCAATTCCTTCCCTTTGAGTGAATCCCTTATCTACTAATCTGGCTTTATATCTAGGTGCATCATTCTGCTCTAACCATTCTTTGATTTTAAAAGTCCACTTATAAGCAACTACTTTCTATTTTTCTGGTTTCTTTACAAGAAACCAGATTCTATTCTTGCAAGAGATTCCATATATTCTTTCATGGCATTCAACCATTTCAACTTATTAATAGATTTCATAGCTTCCACATAAGTCCTAGGTTCGGCACTTTCTAATTCTTGGCCAGTGCGCAACGAAAAGGAAATCACATTTGCATAAGCATACTTGTTGTTAGGTTTTATAATCTTCCTAGCTCTATCCCTAACCAGCTCGTAATCAGCTAGAGATTCACTTATCTTTGGTTGATTCTGACTTTCTTTCATCTGATCATCAAGAATAGAATGAACATCCCTATCATCATCCTCAATGGGACTGAGCTAAACCGAGACATGACCTATAGGTGGGTTGTCAAATTCCACATGAATCTGATTTCCATTATCCTTTAAAGGATCTGATACATATTCAGTTGAAGGGCCTAAGTATTTACATGGCATTATGTTTTCATCAAACACTACATCTCAACTAATTATGATTTTATTACTTTTATGGTCCCTAAGCCAGATTCTATATCCCTTAACACCTAGAGGATTGCCTAAGAAGACAACTCTTAGAGACCAAGGTTCAAGTTTCCCTTCAGATTGGTAAGCATAGTCTGCACACTCAAACACCCTCAAATGTTTCAAACTAGGAGGCCTACCAGTCTATTTTTCTTGTTGTGTTTTTTAAGCCTATATCAATAAATTGTGATCTGTAAATTAGATAAGTGGTTGTAGAAACAGCCTCACCCTAAATTGTTTTACTCAAACCAGAACTTATTAGCAGGCATCTAACCTTATCTAAGATTGTTCTATTTATTCTTTTAGCTATTCCATTCTGTCGGGGTGTGTACCTAACTATTTTATGTCTTTCAATGCCATTATCACTGTAAAAATTATTAAATTAATCTTTACTAATTTCTAGGCCATTATCTGTTCTTAGTACCTTGACTTTCTTGGAAGTATGATTCTCAACTAACAGTTTCCAAGCCTTAAAGCTCTCAAAAGCTTGATTTTTAAACTTCAATAAGTATACCCAAACCTTTCTATTGAAATCATCCAGTGAAGATAGAAAATATTGATTTCCACCATGAGTCGGGACCTTTGAAGGTCCCTAAAGATCTGAATGTATTTATTAAAGGATCTCTTTTGTGTTATGTTGAGCTGCACTAAAACTTAGACTGTGTTGTTTTCCTAAAATACAATTTTCACAAAATTCCATATTATTAATCTTATCCCCACTAAGTAAATTCTGTTTACTTAACTCATTTAGGCCTCTTTCACTCATATGACCAAGTCTCATATGCCATAAAGATGTAGTGTCATTAATTTTAGTTGCTACATTAGCAGTATCATCAATAACAGTTTCACCATTTAGAATATAAAGACCATTTCAAGATGACCAAAGAACCTCTAGAAACCTTTAAGACACCTCTCTTAGCCTTGTAAGAGTAATCTTCTTCACCAAATACACCTAAAGAAATCATATTTCTTTCCAGATTAGGCACTTATTGACACGTCCTAAAGAAGTGTTCCTACTCTCAAGTATAAGAGTGTCAAAGTAATAAATTAACCGGTAAGACCGGGTCGAACCACAGGGAGGTTATTCACTTGTCCTTGTAGAATTAATTTCTAGATTAATTAATAAGCTTGTATAAAATGTAAATCAATTAAAATTAATACTGGGGCTAAGGGATCCACTGTTGGTATTTCGAATATGATCAAATTATTTATATTTAGTATAGATTAATGGGATGGTATTTCACTCCACTGACCACTCTAATAAATATGGGTAAAAGTACTCACTGTGCTAGACAATATCTGTCTATCTACAGTGAGTCAAAAACTCTACAAAGATTAGAGGGGATAAACCACTCTCTGACAAATATGGGTAAAAGTACTCACTGTGCTAGACAATATCTGTCTATCTACAGTGAGTCAAAAACTCCACAAAGATCAGAGGCTAGACAATATCTATCTATCTACAGTGAGTCAAAAACTCCACAAATATCAGAGGGGAGAAAGCATAAAAATAATAAACTTACCAAAATTGGATCATATTTTCCATACCAACAGTATCACCTTTGGCCCCAGCTATATAAAATTAGCCAGACATAATTTAACTAGAAAATAACTATTTTATTTAAACTAAGAATTTGAGAACAAAAGAGAGAGAATTTCATAAATCTAACATCAGATTTGGATTCAGGACATCAAAATTAGGGGGGAGAGACCCACTATTTATACAAAATACGGATGAAAATTGACCATCGGATTAATTTAGAATAGAGCGTCCAGATTTCGCCACGTCATCAGTGAACAGTGACAGTGAATAATAACCCATCCATGAGTGAATAGTAACCGCATCAATGAGTGAACAGTGAAGGTCAACTGTGAACAGTGAATAGTTAAAATTACGAAAATGCCCTTCAGTGAACAGTGACAGTGACAGTGAACAGTAACCCATCCATGAGTGAACAGTACTGCATCCGAGAGTGAACAGTAACGCATCGTGAGTAAACAGTGAAAGTCAACTATAAACAGTAGAAGTCAACCGTGAACAGTGAATAGTCAAGATTACGAAAATGCCCTTCGTGGTCTTCTTAAGGTTTTTTGACGTTCTAAACTTGAAAACGATATTTGTTTTGCCATCTGACATCTCCATGAATCTGAATTGACCGAATTACCTCTGAAATATAAAGAAAAATACACTGATTACTACATAGCACATTTATTTAAGCAAACGAACGAAATTATGTCTAAATTGAGGAATTAATCATATTGGAAGTGTAAAATGATGATATTATCCCTTAGTAAACATACACTTTTAGTGTTAATCACACCTCCCAACCAGCTTATTGCTAGTCCCTAGCAATTAAAGCGAAAATAGTAAAGACTCAAATTCAAATCTCTAAACTACCAAATAGACAAACTCCCCCATACCTCTTTTCTCACCCTTTGACAACCAGTCATCAATTGAGTTATTAGTCAAACTTTCTTGTGCTCAATAAAGATCAACACGATAACTATGATATTCAATTGAAATCAGTCAACATTTTCATTCCAAAATCTCACCAGGGCTTTTTCCTTAGACAACAGTTTATTCTTTTTTTTTTTAACTAGAAAATAACATTCCATCTTTAATCCAAATAGCGAGCTTTAGGCCAATGACTCCCAAACCAGTTGGCTTTAGGGCATTAAGTGTTAAAACACTCCTACGGACTTAATTACTCGGATTGCAGATGTTTTTTTTTTTTAGTACAATTCACTTAAGCTTTCTCTTTAACCCGTGTAACGAGTTTTGGGTCAATGAATCCCAAACCAGTTGGTCTTAGGACATTAGGTGTTAAAGCACCCCTCGGACTTAATTGCCCGAGTTAAAGAGGCTACGGAATTGTACTTTATTCTTATCCAGACTCCACCGTTTTACGCGAACACTCTATGCTTACTGAGGCATGAGGCCCGGTTACTAAGTAAGAGTTTTGGTCACAACAAACAAAATTATTATTATTATTATTACTATATAAAATTTTAAACAAGACCATTGCCTTCGGTTGCTACCCTTGAATGATGTTTCAGAACTCAATATCATAAAATCTCAACTTACTGCACATAATCACGTGTCAATGTGCGTGTGTGTCTAGAATAGTTCAAAAAATTTCTCAAGATAACTTAATGAACAAAAGGATTAGTCAATGATATCACAATGGAGAGTTTATAAATTTGAATAGTCAGAAGAGAGGAAAAGAGAAAAAAAAATGCATCAGAACTACAAAGATGCGTCTTAGAAGTATCTAAATGATCTCCTTACTCGACCATCCTTACAAAAAAAAAATGGTCAAAAGTTAGTTTTTTTTAAAAAAAAAAACAAAAGTTATTAAATCAACTATCCCCTCCCCCCAACCAGAATGAGACATTGTCCCCAATATCTTTAGAAAGAGTTAAGGTTTAGAAGATATCACCTGAACAACTTGAAAGACAACAAAATCCTGCAAAACAACAAAAGAAATACAAAATAAAGGAAAATAAAATGCATAAAAACCATAGGACAATCACAAACTGAGATTCAGATCAATTCTGCGTTTCTTGTTCTCTTCATCAGTGGACCAATCAATTTTAGAGGTTGAAGGATTGGTAGTTGTGATTGTGGCTCACATCTTCCTCTGGTTTTACGTCCAGAAACGGCTTCAACGCCCTCTATGGGTCGGGGATATGCTTCCCATCCAATTTTCTTATAAATTGGCAAACAGGGTCTTTTAAAGTCAGATTCCCAAGACTATATTGTACATGTTGTGATAGAGAATAAAAGATCATCAGAAAAACAATCATTGATGGGTGCTTTATCAAATGACGACTCAGCGGTGTGTCGTGATAAATGATCTGCAACAACATTTTCATCACCCTTTTTGTCCTTGATTGTGAATTCTTGTAGCAACAAAATCCAACGAATCAATCTTGGATTTGCATCCTGTTTAGACATTAAATACTTCAAAGCAGCGTGATCAGTAAAAATAATGGTTGAAGCGCCAATCAAGTATGACCGAAATTTATCCAATGCAAATATCACAGCAAGTAATTCTTTCTCAGTGGTGGTGTAATTCATTTGTGCACTATTCAAAGTTTTACTTGCGTAATAAATCATAAAAGGCTTACCTTCTCTTCTCTGTCCTAAGACAACTCCAACAGTAAAATCACTCGCATCACACATCAATTCAAAAGGTAATGACCAATCAGGGGATTGCATGATAGGAGCAGATGTTGAAAGGTCAATTATTTTTTTAAAGGACTCTTGACACTCTTGTGTCCATTCAAACTTTGCATCTTTTAATAAGAGGTTACAAAGTGGTTTAGATACGACACTGAAATCTTTAATAAACCTCCTATAAAATCCTGTATGCCCTAAAAATGACCGCACATCTTTGACTGTTTGTGGTGATGGTAACTTTGAAATGACTTCAATTTTTGCCTTATCAACCTCGATTCCTTTAGATGACACAACATGACCTAAAACAATTCCAGATGTGGTCATATAATGACATTTTTCCCAGTTAAGCACAAGTCATTTTTCTATGCAACGTTTCAAGACTCTTTCCAAATTATTTAGACATTCATCAAAAGAATTCCCAAACACAGTTAAATCATCCATAAAGACCTCTAAACAATATTCAATCATGTCACTAAAAATGCTTAGCATGCATCGTTGAAATGTGGTTGGAGCATTACACAAACCAAATGGCATTCTTCTAAATGCAAAGGTTCCAAAGGGACATGTGAATGTGATTTTTTATTGGTCTTCTAATGCAATGAGAATTTGATAGTATCCTGAATACCCATCAAGAAAGCAGTAGTAGGGATGTCCTACTACTCTTTCTAAAATTTGGTCAAGGAATGGAAGGGTAAAATGATCTTTTCTAGTGGCATCATTTAATTTTCTATAATCAATGCACATGCGCCAACTAGATGGAATACGAGTTGGAATTAACTCACCCTTTTCATTTTTAATAACAGTGATTCCAGATTTTTTTGGCACAACTTGTGTAGGACTCACCCACTTACTATCAGAGATAGGGTAGATAATTCCCACGTCAAGTAATTTAAGGACTTCGGTCTTGACAACTTCTTTCATGTGTGGGTTAAGTCTTCTTTGGGGTTGTCGATATGTTTTAGCATTTTCCTCTAAATTTATTCGATGTGAACAAATCAATGGGTTAATACCTTTCAAATCTTTCAAAGTCCAACCAATTGCATTCTTATTTTTCTTTAAAACATGTAACAACTTACCTTCTTGCTCTTCTGTGAGGTTAGAAGAGATTACCACTGGGTAGGTCTGGTTGTCTCTAAGGTAAGCATATTTAAGTCCTTCTGGTAAGGGCTTCAAATCCACTTGAAGTGCTTTTTATTCTGACACGTCATCTGTTTGTTCCAATTCTTCAAAATCTGAAGTGTCTCCTTCTTCTTCGACAACCTGTAAACAATCATCAATATGTGAATGCATGCTTGACTCAGGTAAATTGATCAAACAAATTTCAGATGAGTTAAAAGAATCCTTTTGAACATGATCTTCAACAATGGTTTCAATAATGTCTACATCTTCATCTTCATTTTCATCATCAAATGGTTCTTTAGACATGTTGAAAACATTAAGCTTAATTTCCATATTTCCAAAAGACATGCTCATTATTCCATTCCTGCAATTAATCAAGGCATTAGCAGTAGCCAAAAATGGTCGGCCCAATATTACAGGGATTGATTGGTGCTCATTAACAACAGGTTGTGTTTCCAAGACAATAAAATCTACAGGGTAGATAAATTTATCGACTTGTACTAACACATCTTCCACTATTCCTTTTGGTATTTTAATTGACCTATCAGCAAGACAAAGTGTTGTTGAATTCGGCTTTAACTCACCAAGTTTAAGTTGCTGATAAACTGAGTATGGGAGTAAATTTACACTAGCACCTAGGTCAAGTAAAGCATGCTCAATTTTACAGTTACCGATTATGCAAGAAATAGTAGGACAACCATGATCTTTATATTTTAAAACATTTTTATTGCAAAGAATGGAACTTACCTGTTCAGCCATAAATGCTTTCTTTCTTACCTGATGTTTCCTTTTCACGGTGCACAGATCCATCAAAAATTTGGCATAGGAAGGTACCTGTTTGATTGCATCCAACAAAGGGATATTGATCTTTAATTGTTTGAAAATTTCAAAAATCTCTAGGGGAGACATCAATTTCTGTGAATTTTTAAGAGCCAGAGGATATGGAAGTGTAGGTGGGGATTCAATTATTTATTCGTTAACAGTGGTTTCATCAACCCCTTCCTTACCCTTGGAAAATGACTCATCATCATTTTAACCAGATTCAAGAATAGGTTTTTCGATGACTTTACCACTACGAAGAGTGGTGATTGATTTGACTTGGTCTGGGTGTTGATAATTGTCATAGAAACTTGACTGACTCTTGGGATTTGGTTGTGGTTGAGATGGAAGCTTACCTTTTTTGTGTGTGGTGAGTGTAAAAGCAATATTTGCCAAAGTATCTTTAACATCTATCAAAGTTTGTGCAGTTTGGCTGTTAATGGATTCTTGCTTCTCAATGAAAGACTGTAAAGTGTCTTCAAGGTTTTTCCTAGATGGTGGGACATAAGGCGCATAACCTTGAGGGTTTTGAAAATTCTGGTGTGTTTGTGGATGTGATGGACCTGGTGGTTGTGAAGACTGGGCTTGATTGTTGTTCCTCCAACTAAAATTTGGGTGATTTTTCCAATCAGGATTGTAGGTTTGTGAGTATGGGTTGGAATTTAGCTTGTTGAAAGTGTGCAAAACATTGGCTTGTTCATGAAGTCAATCTTTTATGGCAGGCAAAGTTGGACAACTATGAGTGATATGATCATCAGAATCACATACATGGCATGTGATTTCTTGTACAGATTTTACATGTTCACTCTTTTTAGTTTCTAAAGCTTCAACTTTCCTAGCTAAGGATGTGAATCTAGCTTAAAGGTCATGATCTTCCCTAAGATTGTAAATGCCTCCACTAGATGGAGATGGTTGTGGTTTGCTCATGGACTCATAGGAACCAATGGTGTCCCAATTTTGAGCACTTTCGGTGATATGGTCAAGGTATTCAAGTGCTTCTTCTGGACTTTTGTCACTGAACTCCCCATTACACATCATTTCAATAACTTGTCTACTTTGGGGTGTGAGTCACTCATATAAATGTGACACTATCCTCCATGTTTCAAAACCGTGATGTTGACAGATATTTAACAACTCTTTGAGCCTATCCCAACATTGGTAAAGTGTTTCCCCAGGTTTTTGGGCAAATGAAGTGATTTGCCTCTTAAGAGAGTTTGTTCTATGAGGTGGGAAAAATTTCTTTAAGAACTGTTGTTGCATATCATTCCAAGTTTGGATTGATCCTGACCTAAGGTTTTGTAACCAAGTTTTAGCTTTATCTTTTAAGGAAAAAGGGAAAAAGGGAAAAATTTAAGCTTGATTATATCCATGCTAACATTTTGGTCAGTGTAAGTGTTACAGAGTTCCTCAAACTCTCTAAGATGCAAATATGGATTTTCAGATTCAAGACCGTGAAAATTGGGTAAAAGTTGAATGATTCCCAGTTTAAAATTAAAATGTGTTGCATTTGGTGGGAAAGATATGCATGAAGGTGCTCCAGTACGTGTGGGATTCATGTAGTCTCTAAGATTTTTAGATGGATTTGGGTTAATGTGTTGGTCATGGTTAACATAAGGCGGATGGTTGCTGTGTTGAGACACGTTGTCAAGGTTGTCTAAAAGGTTCTCGGCTTGGTTTCATGCTGGATGTCTAAGTGGGTTTTCAGCCATGTTGTTGGTAAATATGGGCTAATGGAGATGAAAAACACAAAAATGAAGAAAATAAAAGAAAAAGTGATAAAAATAACAGGATGCAAAATTCTAGGGGTATAAATGCAAATATGTACAAGTATTGGGGTAAAAGTGCAAATAATTAAAAATATAGGGACTAAAGTGAAAATATGATAATTACAGAGACTGGTATGCAAAAATGAAAAATAAAATGACCTATATGCAAATGCAAACTAGATCTAAGCTAAAATGCAAAAGTACAAGAACTAAAATGCAAAAATATGATTAAAGATAATAAAGTGTTTTTTTTTTATAAAGTGGATGAAGTTTATGATTGATATAAGTAATGCAAAATTAAATACAAAATAAAAATAAAGAAGAAAAAAAAATTAAAAAAATAGCAAAACTAAAATAAAATTAAAAAGAAATTACTATTACAAAGAAAATGCGGACTTACCTCCCCGGCAGCGGCGCCAAAAACTTGACACGTCCTAAAGAAGTGTTCCTACTCTCAAGTATAAGAGTGCCAAAGTAATAAATTAACCGGTAAGACCGGGTCGAACCACAGGGAGGTTGTTCACTTGTCCTTGTAGAATTAATTTCTAGATTAATTAATAAGCTTGTATAAAATGTAAATCAATTAAAATTAATACTGGGGCTAAGGGATCCACTGTTGGTATTTCGAATATGATCCAATTATTTATAATTAGTATAGATTAATGGGAGGGAATTCCACTCCACTGACCACTCTCTAATAAACATGGGTAAAAGTATTCACTGTGCTCGACAATATCTGTCTATCTACAGTGAGTCAAAAACTCCACAAAGATTAGAGGGGATAAACCACTCTCTGATAAATATGGGTAAAAGTACTCACTGTGCTAGACAATATCTGTCTATCTACAGTGAGTCAAAAACTCCACAAAGATCAGAGGGGAGAAAGCATAAAAATAATAAACTTACCAAAAATTGGATCATATTTTCCATACCAACAGTATCACCTTTGGCTCCAGCTATATAAAATTAACCAGACATAATTTAACTAGAAAATAACTATTTTATTTAAACTAAGAATTTGAGAACAAAAGAGAGAGAATTTCACAAATCTAACATCAGATTTGGATTTAGGACATCAAAATTAGGGGGGAGAGACCCACTATTTATACAAAATACGGATGAAAATTGACCATCGTATTAATTTAGAATAGAGTCCAGATTTCGCCACGTCATCAGTGAACAGTGACAGTGAACAGTGATAGTGAATAGTAACCCATCCATGTGTGAATAGTAACCGCATCAATGAGTGAACAGTGAAATTCAACTGTGAACAGTGAATAGTTAAAATTACGAAAATACCCTTCAGTGAACAGTGACAATGAACAGTAACCCATCCATGAGTGAATAGTACTGCATCCGAGAGTGAACAGTAACGTATCGTGAGTAAACAGTGAAAGTCAACTATAAACAGTAAAAGTCAACCGTGAACAGTGAATAGTCAAGATTACGAAAATGCCCTTCGTGGTCTTCTTAAGGTTTTTTGACGTTCTAAACTTGAAAACGATATTTGTTTTGCCATCTGACATCTCCATGAATCTGAATTGACCGAATTACCTCTGAAATACAAAGAAAAATACATTGATTACTACACAACACATTTATTTAAACGAACGAACGAAATTATGTCTAAATTGAGAAATTAATCATATTGGAAGTGTAAAATGATGATATTATACCTTAGTAAACATACACTTTTCAGTGTTAATCACTTATCTAACATTCTTAAAGACTCTAACCATTCCATCATACATCATAACAACCACATATCTTATCCCTTCCACCTTACACTATTGGTTATTACCCATCAGCACACTACTGCCACTGAGTTCCTTGAACTCTGTAAACCAATCTTTCCTAGGTGTTTTGTGGAACGAACATCCATAATCTAAGATCCATTCAAATTCTATATCTTCAGTTGTAACTGCTAAGACTTCACTAGGTTCAAATGATTTAGATGCTACAGGTGCATCACCATCATTTTGGCTATTTCTTGATTCTTTTTCTTAAATTCATAATAGTATTTTTTTATTATGAACCTTTTTATCACAGAAATAACCTTTTCTAGTGTCATTTTTGGTCTTAGACTGAGACTTATTACGATTAGGTGTCTTACTTCTACCCTTGCCTTTATTATTATTAAGGTTATTATTATTATTGTCATTTCTCACAATCTGTCTACCCTTAGCAAACGAGTTTTCACCATTATCCTTCGTTTCTATCTTAAGCTCTAAATCCTTGGATTTAAGAGCAGAAACACACTTTTCAAGAGACAAGGAAGTTCTGCCATATTTAATGGCAGTTTTGACATCCTTAAAGGAGTCAGACAGTGAGTTCAAGAGAATGATTGTCTCATTCTCATCACTTAACTTTTCATTTTCCCCTACATTGGCTAATTCTATGGTCAATTTTTTGAATTCAACTAGATTTTGACCTAAGCCTTTATTAGGGTCCATTTAAAAGCTAAATAATCTTTCCTTTAGATAAATCTTGTTTGTTAGAGATTTAGTAAGGTACAGGCTTTCCAATTTCTTCCAAACATCACATGCAATTGTTTCCTCATTAACTTCTCTAAGAACATTATCAGATAAATTCAAAGTAAGAGTGCCTAATGCCATTTCAAGCATATCATTTTTCTATTATACAGTAAATGAATCAGGCAATCTATCAGGGCTTTCAATGGCCTTAAGGATTTTTTGCTGGGATAGAGAAGGGCTTTCACCTTTCTTCTCCATATGCCAAAATTGTTAGTGCCATCAAATTTGTCAATTTAAAATTTCATATTCATAAAGGTTGTATTGAAATTACCACAGTTGCTAAAATCAGAAAGGTTTACCTTCTCTGTGCTACTAGCCGATTCACTGCTTTCTTCGTCTTCACCTTCTCCAGATGAGTCTTCAGAGACTGAAGGCTCTGCCATCGGTGGTACAACAGCTGGAGGCTTAACCACCTTTGATCTTGGTCATGATTGTCCGCCGTTGGCACTAGTCTGGCTTTGATACCACTGTTGGATGATTTGGTCGACTCAAAACAACCAATTGAGCTTTGTTCTTAGTATTAAACCCGACAAGAAATTCTTAAACAAGAACAGATTATAAAAGTACCATAAGAAACAATAACCAAAAGAAAATCAAAAAATAGATTTTCAAGAAAAGAAGTAAAGTAAAGTAACGAAGAAACAAATAAGAGAAACACAAGAGGATTTTATCATGGTTCAGTTAGAAATAGGCCTACATCCAAGTTGAGCCAGATCAAGAGGCTCACACCACTATATGAATGTTTATTACAAGCCAACAACTACACATGATTCAACCTGATCAACCCTCAAAAGAAGCCCAGAAACCACCCAAGCTACAACACTCAACCAATCACAACCACTCTCACAAATTCAAAGTAGAGAAGTATGATATTCATGATGAATATCAAGAACACTAAGAACAATTACAGAGAAAAAACTATCTGAGAGAATGAATGAAAACCTAGAAATCAGAAAAAGTGATTTCTCTTTCCATTACTACAATAAATATAACCTTATCTGACTGACTCCAGCTCGATCAATTGTAACCAACCATCTATTGCCATGTCACCAAGCGAATCCTGACTCAGCATTATCATGTTGTTATTGTTGGAACCCCGTTCACCGGTCACGCAACGGAACTAGGTTTTAAAATTTTTATATATATCATATCTGTATCTAGGACCAGTGAACTTTGGATCGTACTTATTTTTCGGAATTAATACATATAATATGTAAACACAGGAAATTATAATCAATATAAAGAGAAGAAGAAAATCTTACCAACGTTTGGAGACTCCTTCACTTTATGATATGCTCATGTCTGAACCACTCTTACCAACATTTGGAGCCTCATTCACTTTATGATGTGCTTCTGTCTGAACCACTCGATCTTCCTTGCTATCTCCCGGAACTGATAACTACATGTAGGCGTGTCACGGTCTCAGAAACATGAATGGAGGATATAGAGAAATACTTGAAGAAACTCTTTCTTCTCAAATCGGTATATTGATTTCACGCACAAATAAATTGCATCTCTTGCAATAAAAAAAAAAAACTTTTTTTCATCTTGTTTCAGGTACCTTTATTTTGTTTATTATTATTTTTTTCTTCGTGTGTACTGATACACACCAAAAACAAAATTAATTTTTTCTAAAAAAACACAAACCAAATCACGCATGCACTTGGCTTTATTTATATATATATATATATAAATATCCTTGTTTGTATCTTATACAAACACTTATATATGTGCACACATCAATTTGCATGCAATGCAATCTCTTGTGTTATAATTGATATATCTCTTTTAATTATCCTTTTCAAATATATATAATATATTAAAAGTGATAATAAGTATTTTAAATTTAAAATTAAATTCAAATACTTAGATAAATGATTTAGTAAATTAAAATAATCCTATTATTTTATCTTCACCTAAATCTATATATCAACTAACTCCCTCCAATTAATAGTTAATTAATAATTCATAATTATTAAAATAATTAAATAATATAATTATTTAATTAATTTAACTATTAACATTAATTAATTAAATAATCTCATTATTCAATTAATTCCCGAATATATACGTATCACTTTCGTAACACAATTAATTGGACAATCCAATTAATTAACTGTGACCCTTGTTACCTAAATCGATCGGGCTAGCAAGGAGAGCTAATAGACCCACAGTATTTTGAGCTTCAATAATCCTCGGAATCATTAATTAAACTCTTTAATTAATATTCTTTGATTATTAACTCCGGTGTTATTACACTAAAAACCCGAAACTACACTCTCTCAACTTTAGACGCTTTTACACAGACCGATACAACTCGGTGTCCATCAATATAGCTATTACACATGGTGTGATCCTCCACAATAGTTCATAATTAGAGCCAGGTCATAATGTCCGTTATACCCCTCTAATTACATATATCCTTTAAGTACTGTTGATTCTCTAATGGACAATAAATCCTATTTCCTTACGGAACTAGGAGAGCGCTCATATTGTCCAAGCCCCGAATCAACCCTTAAGGGAACTACCGTCTACTTCTCATAAGAAGGAGTGGATTCCACTATTGTGTACAAACCTTCCCAACCATAAGCCAAACTGCAATCCCAACATACAGAGCATATTTATCGGGAACTGCATCCGACCTCACCCATGGTATATCAAAGACCACGATTTAACCTGAAGGAGTCGATAAGACACTCAGGATTACGATCACCCACATATAGCCATCATTAGTTGATCTATATGAATCTCATCGGTAAACGAATCTTGGTGAGAGATTCATATAGATCATGACCCAGTCCTATATGATCATATCATACAAGGTGCCTCCATTCTCATATCTACATATGAATGATTCAGGACAGAATCACCTTACATTACGGAATGGACCGCAACTATAGATTAACCATAAATAAAGTACCCAGCTTTATTTGCTATCTATGGACTCTTTAGATTGCACATCTCTTACTGTATCCATCCGTATATGACACTCATATACACAGTTCGAGATTACATCCGGCAATCTTGGATGTTAAATATATGCACAAGTTATAAAATAAACAACACAACACAACAAGAATGAATTGACCTTTTCATTTTATTTATTTCATAAATCCATTTACAAATTACATCTTTAGGGCATAAACCCCAACAATCTCCCACTTACACTAAAGCATGTGAGGCATGTCTCGTAACCCTAGACCATCTAGGTGACCCGAAAACACTTTAGCTGGTAAGGTCTTTGTAAATGGTTCAACATAATTGTCTTGTGAGGCTATCTTTGTGACGATCACATCTCCTCTCTACATTATCTCTCTAATGAGATGATACTTTCTCTCTATATGTTTCCCTCTCTTGTGGCTTCTTGGTTTTTCGAATTAGCCACAACACCACTGTTATCACAATAAAGTGTGATAGGCCTATCCAGATCTGGAACAACTTCCAGATCACTCAAGAATTAACAGAGCCAAACAGTCTCTTTAGCAGCTTCACAAGCGGTTACATATTCGGCTTCCATGGTGGAGTCAATAATGTAAAATTGCTTGATACTTCTCCACATAATGGCTCCACCACCAGGGTGAATACTGATCCAGACCTGGATTTTCTAGAATCCCTATTTGACTAAAAATCAAAATCCTTGTATCCTAACAGGATCAAATCCTGTCCGGAATACACTAGCATATAGTCTCTCGTTCTCCGAAGATACTTGAGAATTATCTTGATAACAACCCAATGATCCAATCCTGGGTTGGACTAGTATCTACTGACAACTCCCACTGTATAGCAGATGTCCAGTCTCGTACATAACATAGCATACATGAGACTACCTACTGTTGATGTATAGGGTACACGTCTCATATCCTCAACTTCTTGTGGTGTCTTAGGACACTGTTCCTTAGACAAGTTAACTCCATGCCTAGAAGGTAAATTACTTTTCTTGGAGTTTTGCATCGAAAATTGCATAAGAATCTTGTCGATATATAATGCCTGAGACAGTGCTATGAGTTTGTTCTTACGATTCCTTATAAGCTGGATCCTAAGAACATAACTCGCCTCTCCCAAATCTTTCATTTGGAATTGGCTAGCCAGCCAGCCCTTTACATCAGACAACACTCCCACATCATTCCCAATGAGTAGGATATCATCGACGTATAGGACCAAGAAAACTACTTTCTTATCAATGATGGGCTTGTAGACACAAGGCTCATCGACGTTTTGCTCGAAGCCATGGGTTTTGATCACATCATCAAACTTAATGTTCTAAGATCTAGATGCTTGCTTAAGTCCATATATGGACCTTTACAGCTTGCAAACCTTTTGCTCTTAATCTGGAGACACAAATCCCTCTGGTTGCATCATATAGATGCTCTCATCAAGATTGCCACTCAAGAATGCAGTCTTGACATCCATTTGCCAAATTTCATAATCGAAATAGGCAGCAATGGATAAGAGAATCCTAATAGACTTAAACATGGCTACTGGCGAGAAGGTCTCTTCATAATCGACCCCCTCTTTATAGGTATAACCCTTGGCCACTAGCCTTGCCTTGAAGGTCTCGACCTTCCCATCTACTCCTCTCCTTCTCTTGTAGGTTCACTTACACCCTATGGGTTTTACCATATCCGATAAGTCTACAAGATCCTAGACTGAGTTAGAGTACATGGACTCCATCTCGAGATTCATGGCTTTAAGTCATTCCTCTTTATCATGATCTTCCATTGCATTCTTAAATGTCAATGGATCATCAACAATATCAGCAGAGACAACACCTTGTCCCTCACCTATACCTAAATAGCGTTTAGGTTGTCTCACAACCCTCTCACTACGTCTAAGTGGTAGTGTATCCTGATCATGAACCATCTGACTCTCAGATGTTTGTGGATCAACAACTCTTGTTAATGAAGCACTAGTCTCACCAGGCTCACCAGGCTCCAACTCATTTAATACAATCTTGGATCGAGGTTTATGGTGACTAGTGTAATTGTCCTCAAGAAACGTTGCATTTGTCGATACAAATACTTTATTGTCTTCAAGACTATAGAAGTGTCCACCTCTAGTCTCCTTGGAGTACCCTACAAATAGACAGACAACAGACTTGGAGTCTAGCTTTCTAGTGCTGTTCTTCAGCAGGTGTGCTGGACACCCCCATATGAGAAAAATATCACAAACTAGCTTTATGACCATTCCAACACTCTAAGGGAGTCTTAGGAACAGATTTAGATGGCACCACATTCAAAATGTATGCCTCTGTTTGTAACGCATATCCCAAGATGGAATTTGGTAATGATGAGAAACTAATCATATATCTCACCATTTTCATTAGGGTTCTATTTCTCCTCTCATCTACACCATTTTGCTGAGGTGTACCTGGAGCTGTGAGTTGGGAAACTATCCCATGCTCGAACATAAAGTCTTCAAACTCTTGGTCAAGGTACTCACCTCCACGATCCGATCACATTGACTTGATAGTCCTACCTAATTGATTCTCAACTTCAGCTCGAAATTCTTTAAACATTTCAAATGTTTTCGACTTTCGTTGCATTAGGTAGACATATATATATCTTGAGTAGTCATCTATAAAGGTGACATAATACTCATAACCACCCCTAGCTTTAACATTCATCGGTCCGCAAACGTCTGTATGTATAAGCTCTAGCGGTTCTTTAGCTCTAAGCCCTTGTCCAGTAAAAGGTCTCTTAGTCATCTTACCTTCTAGACAAGATTCACAGACAGGTAAGGTGTCAACCTTTAACTCACTTAAAGGTCCGCTTTTTACTAGTCTGTCTATCCGGTCAAGGTTGATATGACCAAGACTTAGATGCCAGAGATACATGTCATTATCTAGAGAAATCTTATGTCGTTTAGTTTTTGGTTTTTCAACTTTAAACATTTCGATGTTGAGCAGTGTAATATGTATTAACGGTCTTAACACATACGAATTGTTTTCATTAATTCTTGAACAAATATTCAGACCATTCTTTCTAATAATAACAGACTTATTATTAAAAGAAATAGAATATTTTTGTTCTAAGAACTTAGAAACAGAAATCAAATTCCGTGTAAATCTAGGAATATAAAATACATTGTCCAACAATATATAATTATTACAAAAACATAATCTAATTACGCCCACTGCTCGTGCCGACACGACATCCCCTGACCCCAAACGTATTGAGAAGGCTTGCTCCTCTAGCTGTGTCCAAGAATCAGTTCATTGTAAAGGAGAACAAACATGGTTAGTGGCCCCCGAATCAACTATCCAGCGTGAAGAATCATCTTCCACTAACACGACTCAAGAACAAGTTAATCATATTTACTTTTCTTGGACTTCTTCTTGCTTTGGACTTTCTTGGGTTTGGGCTTACCCTTCGATTTCCCAGTATACCTCTTTATCTTTTTATTATTAGAGTAAGAAGATGGTTCGACAACATTTGCCTCACCGGTCTTACCATTGTTGTCCTTAGTCAAGGACTCAAAGGTAGTGAGCTCATTGAGCAACTGTGTGAGATTGAACCTTAACTTGTTCATCCCGTAGTTGCTCTTAAACTGATCGAAACTTTTCGAAAGAGTCGTCAGTATGATGCTCACTTGATTGGGTTCGTCAATGGCCCGCCATTGACTTCTACCTTGTTAAAGTAGGACATCATGCTCAGGATATGTTCCCGAACTGACGTACATTCATTCATATGAGCGAGCATAGCGGAATGAACAACTTCGTGTTGCTTTTGCTCGGAAGGCTGCCCGAACGTAACTTGCAATAATTCTATGATTTCGAATGCTGAAGTCATTGCTTCGTGCTTTGTGACGAGTATGTATGTCATTCAAGCCCACAGATATATTCGGGTCTTCTCATCAGTTGAGACCCATCGCTCGTATGCCTCACGAACAGTTCGTATGGCATTAGTAGCAGATGTTGGAGGACATTCCTCCGTAACCATAAACTTGAGGTCTTTAGTAACCAATATTTCATTAATGTTAAGTTTCCACTTAGTGTAGTTATCACCAGTTAATTTGTCGTTTGCGAGAACTTGAAGTAATGCAGAAGACATTATTGCTGAAATAAATAAAACATCCATTCAGTCATTTATTTAAAACAAGTGCGAGTGTTTTGGCATAAATTTAAACATGATGCATGAACATGTTTAACGAACTAGAACTACCCTAAAACTAGTTACTATACCACGACAATCCAACATACCACAAAGAAGTGTCGCCTTAGGGTAGGTCAAGTCTTTGCATGTTGGACCGAGACATTCTCAATCAAATGATATTCTAGAATAACTCTTATTCCATATCATTCAACCATCGTTCATTCAGTTAGGTTTTTAATTAACAAAATTAATCAAAACCTTTATAAGTGTAACCCACCATTTCAGATCTCACGAGTTTAACTCGAGAATTGCAGCCTTAGGGTCGGTCAATCTCGAAATACCCTCAGAAATCCTGTCCGTTAGGAAGTCAACATTGGTATTGACCTTTGTGGAAACCTTCCTTAGGGAGGACGAAAGCAAAACGTTCACGAGGCCCCACTCGGATCTCACAGTGTTGAACTAATGATGGAGACCGCATGATATATATGTCATATATCCCTCTCCCACTCACTATTTTAAAATTAGGGTTTTCTATTAACCGTTAATGCACCTAGACTATACAGGATTAAACGACTAACTTTAATCAAGTTATCTAACGTATTAACTAATTAGAAACAAATTCTAATTAACTAATAAATTATTAATGATTTTTAACAATTAAAAATCTAATCTATTAGTGAATAATCTAAGATTTTGTAAACTATTTACTAAGGTCAGATTATTATGTTAGTGTTTACCAAATTTTAACTATTAAAACTCTAACACTTTATTCGGTTCATTTATTATTAGGTAATTAATCATATTAATCCGAATTACAATAAATGACCCTATTAATCTAACTTATTAAACTCTTTAATAACTAGATTAATATTAATGAGAATTACCAAGTTTTCTAACCATTAAAAACTAATCTCATTATTCATAGTCAATTATGTATATTGCCCATTTTAATCACATTAAAAAAAATACATAAAATATCAGGCTATGATTCATGTATGACATATCAAATATATTTGTGTAGGCACATCTAATCTTAATAAAATACGTATGCATAACAATGCTTTTATCATCACATAATATAAAGCATACATGAATTGACCGAGTACTGTGGATTATTTAATCTAAAAAATTGGAATATAAAATTACAAAAAAAAAATCCCAAGGCATTCATTGGTTTTCTTGTAATTTATGAGTCTTCCAGTCTCTTAAGGTCACTCCGATTCATCTCATGAATTTGAAACGGGAAATCTGCACGGAACGCACTAGGCAACACTTGCCAACGGAACTGTGCGTGAACAGTACCGTGTGAATAGTACCCCCGGTGAACAGTACGGTGAACAATACCCGTGAACAGTGTCGATGAACACTACCTGTGAGCAGTACCCACCGTGAACAGTATCACCGTCGCGCGCGTTTCCAGTTCTTCGTTTACAGGTTACAATTTTTTTATTTACAATACAATAATAGTAAAATAAAAATATAATTATAATAAAAAATTATACAACCCATAAGCCCTAAATCCACAATACCATAAAAATTTACGATCAACCATGTTTAAATTAAACAATTTAATTATAAACATTCAAACAATCATAAAGATGGTGCCTACACATTCATACATACAGGGGCATCGAAAACAATTTCCTGTTCCAAAAAATAAATTGTCTCAGATACCAATTGTTAAATACCAATTCCCATCTCATGTGTGTGGGCACGGTCCCAACTCCTTGGGGTGACACCCATAGATACCTATCAGAGCACTCCTCTAAGAAGCCCCCGGGCGGAGAGCCACACTTTGTCACACGATCACGCATGAGAATTCTCGGGGATCGGCTAGTCGCCACTGCCTTTGCTCTGATACCAATTGTTGGAACCCCGTTCACCGGGCACGCAGCGGAACTAGGTTTTAAAATTTTTATACAAATCATATCTGTATCTGGGACCAGTGAACTTTGGATCGTAATTATTTTTCGGAACTAATACATACAATATGTAAACACAAGAAATTGTAATCAATATAAAGAGAAGAAAAAAATCTTACCAACGTTTGGAGGCTCCTTCACTTTATGATATGCTCCTGTCTGAACCACTCTTACCAACGTTTGGAGACTCCTTCACTTTACGATGTGCTTCTGTCTGAACCACTCGATCTTCCTCCCTATCTCCCGAAACTGATAACTGCGTGTGGCACGTCACGATCTCAGGAACATGAATGGAGGATGTAGAGAAATACTTGAAGAAACTCTTTCTTCTAAATTTGGTATATTGATTTCATGCACACATAAATTGCATCTCATGCAATCAAAAAAAAAAAAAAAAATCGTCTTGTTTCACGCATCTTTATTTTGTTTATTATTATTTTTTTCTTCATGTGTACTGACACACACCAAAATCAAAATTAATTTTTTCTAAAAAAACACAAACCAAATCACGCATGCACTTGGCTTTATTTATATATCTATATATATATTCTATTATATATATATATATATACATATATATATATATATATATATATATCATTGTTTGTATCTTATACAAACACTTATATATGTGCACACACCAATTTGCATCCAATGCAATCTCTTGTGTTATAATTGATATATCTCTTTTAATTATCCTTTTCAAATATATCTAATTTATTAAAAGTGATAATAAGTATTTTAAATTTAAACTTAAATTCAAATACTTAGATAAATGATTTAGTAAATTAAAATAATCATATTATTTTATCTTCACCTAAATCTATATATCAACTAACACCCTCCAATTAATAGTTAATTAATAATTCATAATTATTAAAATAATTAAATAATCTAATTATTTAATTAATTTAACTATTAACATTAATTAATTAAATAATCTCATTATTCAATTAATTCCTGAATATATACATGTCACTTTCGTAACACAATTAATTGGACAATCCAATTAATTATCCGTGACCCTTGTTACCTAAATCGATCGGGCTAGCAAGGGGACCTAATGGACCCACAGTATTTTGAGCTCCAATAATCCTCGGAATCATTAATTAAACTCTTTAATTAATATTTTTTATTATTAACTCCGATGTTATTCCACTAAAAACCCGAAGCTGCACTCTCTCAACTGTAGACGCTTTTACATAGACCGATACAACTCGGTGTCCATCGATATAGCTATTACATATGGTGTGATCCTCCACAATAGTTCATAATTAGAGCTGGGTCATAATGTCCGTTATACCCCTCTAATTACATATATCCTTTAAGTACCGTTGATTCTCTAATGGACAATAAACCCTATTTCCTTATGGAACTAGAAGAGCGCTCATATTATCCAAACCCCGAATCAACCCTTAAGGGAACTACCGTCTACTTCTCACCAGAATGAGTGGATTCCACTATTGTGTACAAACTTTCTCAACCACAAGCCAAACCTCAATCCCAACATACAGAGCATATTTATCAGGAACTGCATCCGACCTCACCTATGGTATATCAAATACCACAATCTAACCCACATATAGCCATCATTAGTTGATATATATGAATCTCATCGGTAAACGGATCTTGGTGAGAGATTCATATAGATCATGACCCAGTCCTATATGATCACATCATACAAGGTGTCTCCATTCTCATATCTACATATGAATGATTCAGGACAGAATCACCGTACATTACGGAATGGACCGCAACTATAGATTAACCATAAATAAAGTACCCAGCTTTATTTGCTATCTATGGACTCTTTAGATTGCACATCTCTTACTGTATCCATCCATTTATGATACTCATATACACAGTTCGAGATTACATCCGGCAATCTTAGATGTTAAATATATGCACAAGTTATAAAACAAACAACACAACAATAATGAATTGAACTTTTCCTTTTATTTATTTCATAAATCCATTTACAAATTACATCTTTAGGGCATAAACCCCAACAGTTATTTGATAGGCTGAAACACACCGTTTGAGTAAATTATGGCAATTTGAATTGGGAGCATTATAACTGGGTTTCTACTGGCTTCAATCATTCTTATCATTAGGCTTCTAGAATGGGCTTGATAAATGATCTTCCTGATGAATTAGATGGACTAAACACACCACATAACCCATATACAATTCTAATATGTATTTAAAAGTATTATTTAGAAAATTAGTTTGAGTTTGAGAAAATGAAAAGAGTTTTAGGGTTTTAGGATATTGGAAACTAATTAAGATGTTTAGGTGCACCTACAAACTATTTAGTCCTTTTAATAAAATGTAATATTGGATTTTTGAAAATGTATTAATTTAGGGTGTACACAATGTGTGTGAGGAGTATAAATATCGCCAATTTAAAATATGTTAAATTGGCACTACAAAAAAATGTCTATTGGTGACGAACTATTTCCGCCGGCGCTAATTGTCGTCGAAAATAGTACCTTTTACGACGGTCATATTAGAGCCGTCGAAAATGAGTCAAAATATAATACCACAGTTTCGAAGGTTGAATAACAATCGAAAATAGTCTTTATGGCGTTGAAAATAGTCTTTATGGCGTCGGAAATATGGAAAAAGTATTACAATATTTTCGACGGCCATGAGACCGTTGGAAGTAGTCCACATTTCCGACGGTATGTTTTGTGCTGTCGGAAATGATAAAATTTAATTCAAATTAATTTTAAGGGTAATTACGCTATCGAAAATGTAGTACTATTTTCTATATTATTTGTTATGGCATTGTCAATGAAAAGAATAATTAATTTATTATTATTATATTAATTAATAAATTATAATGGAATGTATTTGATAATTTATCCACTACAAAAAAAAAATGTGACTTGTAGATCAATATTTTAAATGTATCACTATATATGTTATTTTTTATTTATCATTATTTTTTTTAAGCAAAACCACTCTATCAATTTTTTTGTCAAATATTTTGATTTGAATTTGAATTTTTAAAATAATATGTCATAGATAGTGTTAAAAATATATATATGGCAATCACCGTAAGAAAATTAGACAATAGGGACCAGACTTTATGAACAAAACAATGGGACTAATAAGAAGTCTACCTTATGTGTATATCTAACTAAATTAAATAAATATTAAATATAGCAAAATTATTAGTAATTACAAGAATATTTAGTTATTTAAAATTATGTTTAATGACACCACTGTATCATATTTTTTGAAAAAAAAACTATAATAATTTTATTTAATATCTATTTGTTTATCATATAAAGTAATTTTAAATTTTACTGAAATAAGTTTAATTTTTTTTTATAGTAAAATGTTGATTATAAAAAATAAAATCAACAATGATATAATATACGTATCCTATTTCAAGATAAAGTAGCAAAATATAATTTCCTATCAGATAAGGGAAATATTTTATTAAAAATATTATTTTATAAAACAATATCAATAGTTATATTTAAATATTGTACAAAAAAATATATTTAATTAACATATCAATAGCTTATATATAAATAGTATGCAAAAAATATCTGATATAAAGTTATAGCAAAACGGTAAGAGTAACATTTACTATCTATCATTGAGGTCAGGGGTTCAAGCCACATGAAGTGTATAGAATTAGCTGGGCGATAGATTGATGTGGTGCGCACTAGTTTTTTTTCATTAAACTTTTTCCGACGGTATTTATCCGTCTTTTCCGATGGCATTTAGCTGTCTTTTCTGACGGTATTTAGCCATCGAAAATGACCATTTTTTGTAGTGTGGGTTTATAACTGTTTAAATCATTACTGGGCACAAAAGGGTCCGAAACCAAGAAAATTGGCTCGAACCAACTGAACCTACCTTATTTAGGTTTGGTCGGATTTCCCATGCAAAATCGGTTTGATCGGGTTTCAATTGAAAACCCAAAGACTTGGCCTTTCTATTCAAGTTTCCCCAAAATCAACTTGTGCCCACCCTTTTTTTCCTAGAATTACGATATTTACTATCTTTTCCATTGTTCAAACAATTTCAATACTAATCAGTAAAGTCGATCCAAGGGAGACACCTTTGAACTTCAGAGCATCTCCGACTTATAAAACCAAAATTTACACTATTTTGTTGTTAAAAGCAGTGTTGTAGAAGTCGGCGACTAGGGCCGACTAGTAACCGATTAGTCACTCGGCGGTGCTCTGCCGCCGCGATTTGAAGCCATTCGGAGTATTAGGCGTTTTCAGTCAAAGTCGGTCCAAGTCGGGCGAAATCGGACCAAGTCGGAGACGAAATCGAAACAAGTCGGACGAAATTGAACCACTCTTTTCTTCTCTCGCTGACTGGTGACCACTGTTTCACTCTGCCGGTGCTTGTCGCCGATCACCGTCGTCGCCCTTCGTAGCCAGTTGCTGATCATCGTCCGTCGTCGCCCATCGCCGATCATCCCTGTCCTTCACTTCGCCCGTCGCCGATCATCCTTCACTTCGCCATTTCAATTCTTCGTCTACTTCAATTCTTAGAACTGTTTTCACTTTTCAGAATGATGTGGGATGAAAGAGGTGTGGTGTGAGTTAGTGAGTTGGTAAAGTTGTTTGGTGTTAGTGTGTTACTGAGTTACACCGTTTGTGTGGTGTTAGTTTGTGTTAATATTAATACACTAATACTCTAATGTTATACATTACAACTTTACAATTGTTTTTTTAACTTTTTTTAACGATTCTTATTTTAATAGTTTATACTTTATAATTTATATACAACTATTCAAGTGTTATGGTGTAATGTATTATAACTTTTCAATAGATGAAAATATATGAATTAGAATGACATTTACTCAATTACAATTTAATATAAAAAATTATATAACAAAAATATATTTTCGATCAGTCTCCGGTTTACCGTCGACCGACCGACAGACAACCGATTTTCGACCATCCTTCTAGTCCCCGATTAATCCCCCTAGGCGCTAGGCGTTGGGTCGCCGCCCGACTGGTGCCTAGCGACTTTTACAACACTGGTTAAAAGAGAATCTTGGGAGAATATATTTACACCAAATGTTTTTTCACTCTAATGTTTCACACCAAAAGAACATTTATAAGGAATATTCTCCCAATAAATCTTTAAATTATTA
This sequence comes from Dipteronia dyeriana, assembly GCA_032871835.1. Taxonomy (NCBI): domain Eukaryota; kingdom Viridiplantae; phylum Streptophyta; class Magnoliopsida; order Sapindales; family Sapindaceae; genus Dipteronia; species Dipteronia dyeriana. Next base: position 25,283,708 of record CM065300.1, on the reverse strand, counting down.
TAAAATTTTGAATTGGTTAAATGTATAATTAATAAGTATATTAATAAATTAAATATGTATATCAATATTGATGTTATTTTAAAAATCTCAACAAGAGCTTTATAATGGTATAATTTTTTTAGAATACATAATGTTATAATTAAGTATGAGACACCAATTTAATGATTTTAGTGTGTTGGTTGGAGTTGCTCCCAGCATAGACATTGGTTCATTAACTAAGACTCGTCACGAGCGTCGGTGGGTAAATTAGACAATAGATTCAAATGGTACAAAACGTTAAGAGCTTTTTGTGTGGTACATTTAATGTCACATGATTACATTTTTTTAATCCTAATCAGTAACTCCGATCATTAGAGATGCCTTTAAAGTTCGAACTTTCATGTTAACACGGAGATCGGTTCAATTTATCTAAGGCTCGTCACGAGTGTCGGTGGGCAAATTAGATGCTATAGTGAAAGGGTGCAAAAAGTTGAGAGCTTTTTGTGCGGTAACTGGACAACCTTTTTTTAAAGCCTAATGTCGCCCTTTATTACCCTTCTAAAGTTAAATGGGCCATTAGTCAAGAAAGAGTCAAACCGATTCTAGATGATGTTTATGCAGTTAAAGGCAATAATTGCCGCTACTTACAATATCATAAAAATTCAGTGGCGCCAATGAAATTATCCCAAAATTAAAAAGCCCCGTGACAAAATGCCAACAAGGCAACACCTGCTATGCTATTTGCTATCCACAATTTTTTTATCACCGACACTCATACTGACCTGTCATCTTTCGAGTGACGTGTCTCCATGCCTCTCCAGATAAAGCTTATAGATATATTTGTTTCAATATGTGACAAAATAAGTGTCTAATCAAGCCATCATCAGTGTTGTAAAAGTCGATAGGTATCAATCGGGCGACGATCCACCGCCTAACGTCTAGGGGGATTAATCGGGAACTAGTCAGGGACTAGACGGATGGTGGAAATCGGTTGTCGGTCTGTCGACGGTAAACCGAAGGCTGATCGGAAATATATTTTTGTTATATAATTTTTTATATTAAATTGTAATTGAGTAAATGGTCATTCTAATTCATATATTTTCATCTATTGAAAAGTTATAATACATTACACCATAACATTGAATAGTTGTATATAAATTATAAAGTATAAACTATTAAACTAAGCATCATTAAAAAAAAGTTAAGAAACAATTGTAAATTTGTAATGTATAACATTACAGTATTAACACCACACAAACGGTGTAACTCAGTAACACACTAACACCGCACAACTTTACCAACTCACCAACTCACCAACTCACTAACTCACACCACACCTCTTTCATCCCACATCATTCTGAAAAGTGAAAACAGTTCTAAGAACATAAGCAGACGAAGAATTGAAGTGGCGAAGTGAAGAACGATGGGCGACGGGCAAAGTGAAGAACAGGGACGATCGGCGATGGGCAACGACGGACGATGATCGGCAACTGGCGACGAAGGGCGACGACGGCGATCGACGACAAGCAGCGGCAGAGTGAAACAGTGGTCACCGGTCACCGAGAGAATAAGAGAGTGGTCCGATTTCGTCCGACTTGTTCCGATTTTGACCGAATTTGACTGAAAATACCTAATACTCTGACTGGCTTCGAATCGCGGTGGCAGAGCACCGCCGAGCGACTAATCGGTGACTAGTCAGCCCTAGTCGCCAACTTCTGCAACACTGACCATCATTCGTCGTCCTTTAAAATTTATTTTTAAAAATAAATATATTTTTTCAAAATTATCTATTTATTAAAACTAATTAAAAAACTCATGAATTTTTAGTATTATCGGCCGTAATTTAATGATAAATGACCAGTAATATAAACCTATAATAACTCAATTTTGAATATATATTATGTTCAAGTTCAAACCATTTTATTGATTAGACATAGGGATGACAATTTGACCCGCACCCGTGGCCACTTGCCTCTGCCCGAACCAAACCCTGTAGGATTGAGTGTGAATGGTAAATTTACAACCCACGAACCCGTTTAATGAAAAACCCGGTGGGTTCACGGGCGGGTGCAGGTTGAAAAAATGAACCCACGAGTTGGATCTGTGAATCCGTATAAATAAAATACTTGTATATAAATATATATAGACATTTGAATTATTTTTTGTCGTTTTATTTGTATGGTTATTATCGTTGTGTAATGTATCAAATAGGGAATTATAAATGGAAATTTAATTCAATTAAGTATCAAATAGATGATTACATGTGAAAGTTTACAAATAACAAATCGCGGGTTCGTGGATTGCGGGTTTGTGGGTATCCCGCAGGTGAAGCATCCACCTGTAAACCCACATTGTTTCACGAGTTCGTGGGTGAGGGTATGGGTGCAGCCATAACCAGTGGGTTCAAATCCGTCTGCGAATCCGTTTACCTATGCGGGTTCGAGGACAAGCGCGGGTGAAGAAAATTTTCACAGATGAGGGTTTGGATTTTACAATTTCACCGGACAACACCGTATGTGTATTAGGCTGCTCAAAAGAAAACCGGAATTATTTTTTTCTGTGTGTGTTGAACTATTCTTAGTGATCATCACAATCAAGAAAACCCTCATTTCCATTTCTAATTCCCTATTTGATTCATTACAAAACACTTATAACCATAAAAATAAAACGATAAAAAATAATTCAAATGTCTAATACACAACGGGTCAAGGGTAAGTCTCTGCAATTACAGTATTTATTCCGATTTTAGTGTAATTATGTATGTAGTCAGGGTCAGTTAGTGCAATTTGCCTTTCAAATAATGGACTTGAATCACGGATTACAAAAACAGGCAAATCTCCACCGTCTGATCTCAATCTCTTGTCAGGTAATCCGCTATCATCAATCACCATTAGCCTTCAGTGACAGATCAGCTGTCACTCCAGATAAACCCAATCGAAGACGACAATTTATATAGTAGCATCAACTGTACTAGTTTCTTCGCCATTTTTGAAAGCTCGTGTACTTGTAATTAGGCGTGTTGGTATTCCAATCTCTTATAATTAGTAAGTCTCAAGTATCTCTTTCTAATTTTTAATTGTTTTTCCCTGTTATCGTTTCAATAAGAGGCTGTCCGGTAATACATCACGTATCATTAATAAAAACAAAATGAAAAATAAAATCAGAATTAAAATTAAAAAATATGGCAAACAACTTAAACATGTTTCCTTATTTTTTTCATTAAAAAAAAAAAAAAGCTTGTCCAATTTTTTTCCTTCTTCTTCCGCAACTGGTTCGGTTCGCCAACCTCCATTCTTCTTCTTCTTTATTCGTGGGCATAGGCGGAATTAGGCTTGAGTGGGTGGGAGCCCACCCTAGATTTTCGTTTAAAAATAAATTAAGAGTTTTTTTTTTTTTTTTTATTTAAGTGACCAAAAACCCTAAAAATATCAAAAACAACTTAAAATAAAAAATAAAAAATCTTGATTTTTTATTTAATTCAAAATCACTATATTACATTTTAAATATTATTTTTTAAATTTATCTTAATTTAATATGGTGTATTTTTTTTTCTTTTAACATATTTTTTATTTTAAACAAGTTTTAGAAAAGAAAAAAAAAACTAATTACTTCTCATACCGAAATTTTATAGATATTGAATAATTGAATTTCTCTCATACCAAATCCCAATAAAAACTCTTTTTTTTTTATCTAACTATTCATATAGTGTCCAATAAATTTGTTTATCATACTGAGTAGATTTCGTGGCATAAAGATGTTATAGAATAATTGTATATAAAAATACAAGAACTTTTTTTTTATTTCGTTTCCGGTATATATGATCCATGAAATAAAAAAAAATAGTTGCATGAATTATATACATTGGAAACATGGACACTATATAAACTTGAACTTGAACTTGAACTTTTTTTTTATATTTAATTGAACTTGAACTTTTTTTTTATATTTAATTGAACTTGAACTTTGTTTGCAGACCATGTAAAATTATATTTTTTGATGAATATTTTATTTTGTTAAATTGAACTTCATTAAAAAAAATACAAAATGTTATAAAGAATGATGCATGTTAAATTATTTATTTTAATTAGTATGAGTATAAATGTAAAATTACTTATTTTTCAGATAATTTTATTTTAAAAAAATAAATATGTTGACAGTACAATCAGATATGATAAAAAACAAACAAACATATCATTTAGGTTCAAATTTCAGTTCCTATTCAGTCTTCAGAAAAATACAAAAATGTTCCGTCTTTAGACAAAAAAACAAATGACCCCTAAGTTTTTTTTTTTTTCAATAATTTTAAATGCAAACCATTTAATTCTAAGTATTTTCCGGTCCAATTTCGATTTTGACTTAACTTAATGTTTTTTTTATCATAACAAGTTAACAACAGCCTAATAACTTTAAAACATGTATCAAACTCATTGAAGCCCATAATCAAATTGAGAAATTTTAACCCCGACTCAAAAATCAAATTAGTAAATGTTAACCCCTTAACAACAAACCAAAAACAATACATTTACCATATAAATTATAATTTTATGAGTTTTCATATCTTTTGGATTTGTGGGGGTATATATAGATGTCGATATGAGAAAACCATAAGTTTTATTTTAAAGTTTATGTTGTAAAATTAAGTTTTGTCATCGGTGTTAAAACTTTTTTTGCATAACAAGATAGATACGGAGTTTTTTGATAATTGTATGATTGTTTATATTGAAAGAGAACTTGTTTTCACAGTTGATTCGGAATCGGTAATAGATGCAAGCCTCAGAAGTCAAAATTTAAGTAGGATCTTATTGTAATTATATTGTATGCATATTTCCTTTTTATTTTCTTTTGTGTTTTTTTAGTTAAAATATGTATTTGAGTAAAACTCATTATATCCCTAGATTAGGTATACTTTTATATTTTAATTGATAAAAATTCTCTTGTAATGTCGAGATTCGTCATCAAAATGATTTTTTTATTATATAGTATAATTTTGAATCTATATAAAATTGTTCACAACCCATTTTTAAAAAAAATTCTGGTTTCACCCCTGTTCGTGGACTGATTTGCCTTCATTCTTCTTCTTCTTCATTCGTTGACTGGTTGGCCCCCATTCTTCTTCTCCATTATAGAAAATTTGGAGCAGCCGACACCAGAGGATCTCACATCCTCTGGAGTTGGAGCCGCCGATCTGCTCCTTCAAGATCATATCCACGAACAATGTTATTATTTACTTTTGATTTTGTCGATTTATCTTCTCTGGAACTATTTGACACAAATTGTACTGGTTCTAGGGTTTTAGAATTTGCTGACCAAAAGATCATTCTGTGTTGTTTTTGTTTCCTTGTAGAATTTTTAATGTGATAAATTTTTATGTATGATATTCTTTGCTGCTTTTGGTTTCGTTATTTATCGGAATATTACAGATGAGCTTTGTTTTGGGGATTTAGATCCTCTAATAATTTGATATTTTTCCTGACATTTTTAAAACATATGATTGGTCATTGGTAAAATGATTGTAAAAACCAATTACATCTTAACCACACAATCATTATAATACTTATGTGTTATGAGATTAGGAAAAATATCATATTCGTAGAGGATCCAAATTCTTGTTTTGGAGTTTATGAGAACTGATCTAGTGTAGTTTGTGTTGGCTTTTGATTGATTTGTAATTCCACTATTTCTCTGTTGTGATATGTTTATACTATTGAAGCTCTTTTTTGAAAGACTTTAAATCTTTTTCATATAATTTATATTTAATAATTTTTTTTTAATAATTAACAATTTATAATTTATAATTAATGTGCCTTTCTTTAATTTTTTTTTAATGTGAAATAAAATGTCTAACCAATTTGTCTTAGGTTATAACGTGAAATAAAATGAAAATATGATATTCTAATTTTTGAAAATTTTCGATTAACAAACCAGACACGTTTTTAGTGTTTTTATTTTCAGAATACTGTTATTCGTATATATTACTAACGAGTTTTCAGATTTTGAAATTGAGCCCGTCCTGTAAGCATTTTTCAGTTGTTGTTTTTCAAAAATAAAAATGAAAATAAAAACAGTATTTTTAGTTTCAGTTTCGAATTATGAAAACATGTCTGGTAGCATATATTGAAAGCTGTATTTTGAAAATGAAAACGAAAAAAACGAGTCTGATAAGTTAACCGAAAACTATCAAAAATTGAAATATCAATTTTGGCCTTTTTGTTTAATATTATTACAACTATAAACAAATTGGTTAAATAATTAACCAATATAATTTTTGTATTGTATTTTTTAAATTAAAAAAAAGTAACACATCAAAAATTAATTCAAAAAAACATATCAAAAAATGAATTAATCAAAACTAAACTCTAAAATTATAAATAAATAATTATAATATATATATGTACTAAAACAAAATATATTATATATATTATTTTATATATTAAATATTATTATATTTTTTATATTGTACTATTTTATATTTTTATATATAATAATACAATGTAATTATATATTATAATATATTATTGTATAAAATAACATGATATATATATATATCATAATATATATAGTATCAAAATATTATATATAATATAGAATATAATATATTAATATTATATATAATATATATATATATATTATAATATATTATAATAATATATATATATATATATATATATATATATATATTATTGCATGAATGTTTTTAGCTCTAGTTGGAAATAAATTATTCTGGAATATATATATATAAGGGGCACTTTGGTTATTTGAAAATCTTGTCCCGTTTTATCCTAGCCATATTAAACACATAACAATACAATTAATAGTTTTTAAAAAAATGATTTTTTTTATATAAAAAAAGTGAAAAACAAAATGAAAAACAAAAACAAAAACAAAAAACAAAAAACAAATATTTTGTGTTTTTCAAATCTTTCATTTTTAAAACTAGTTTTTTTTTTTTGAAAATAAAATAAAAAACGGTTAAAGAACGAGTTTTCGAAATCGTTTTTGAAAACTAAAAACGAAAACGGATTGAAAAACAGCTGCAGAACGAGGCCGAAACTAAAAACACTATTTTTCATTTTCGTTTTCGTTTTTATTTTCAAAAAACAGTAAATGAAAAACATCTACCAGACACACAATATTCTCAATATCCCTGTATCACAAAGGTATTGATATTGATATGAGATGTAATATCATTTTAGTAAAATAATTCTAGGATTTGTTGGAAATATATATCCTCAATATTTCCGTAAAATATCAATATATATGAGCATGTAGTGTAATTTTATATAAAATTTCTGTGAAATATCCGGTCTATTTCCTTCTATGTAAAATGAGAAATTGATGATATATATTCCTTAATGTTTTTATCTACAATTTTTATCTTATTTTTTAAATTAAACAAATTAGTACTCCCATTTTGCTTTTATTTGAGTTGATATTAATGGATTTCGAGCGGGGTCGAAAAATAAATGGCACCAATTCAGAGGGTTGTTGTGTAAATATCACTAGTTTAGTAATGTAAGTTTAAAAGACACAATTTAAGGTAAAGAGACGAGAATACCCCAACAAAATTGAAAAAGAGAGAAAGTTGTCGTTTTGTGAGTATGAGAAAAGCAACAGTGAGAAAGAAACCGACGAGAACGAAATCGACGATGAGGAAATTGACAGCTTATTGACCAGAACGGAAATACAGTACATTTCGCAGCGATTGACAGATGTAAGTTCAATTTGTTTTATTTATCGATTTGTTGTTCATAACTTATCATTGCATTTTAGAATTGTTCTGTTGATTGAAATTGTAGATTAGGGTTGACACTGATTGTGGTTTTGGTTTGGGTTTGAAATGAGGTTCAATATTCTGGTATCTAGCATTTTTCTTTTGAAAATAAAAATAAATCGAGAATATTTCAAGCGAGATCGAGGAATTTTTTTAGAAAGATTCGAGGAATTTTATCATACGATCAAACTTATTTCTCAAAGGATCGATAACATTTTAAAAGCATCGAGAATTTTTTTAAAGGATCGAGAAATTATTTGGAACGATCGAGAATGTTTTTCAAAGTGATCGAGAATGTTTTTCAAAGTGATCGAGCTTTTGTTAAATGATCGAGAATATTTTTCAAAGAATCGAGAGGTTTTTCAAAGTATCGAGACTATTTTCAAAGGATCGAGATTTGTTTCAAACGATCGAGAATAATTTCGTAACGATCGAAAATGTTTTTGAAAGGGTCGAGATTTTTTAAAATGATCGAGAAGATTTTTCAAATAATCGAGAGGTTTTTCAAAGGATCGAGACTATTTTCAAAGGATCGAGAATTTTTTCTAAAGATCGAAAATGTTTTTAAAAGGGTCGAGATTTTTTAAAATGATCGAGAGGATTTTTCAAAGAATCGAGAGGATTTTTCAAAGAATCAAGAGGTTTTTCAAAGGATCGAGACTATTTTCAGAGGATCGAGAATTTTTTCTAATGATCGAGAATGTTTTTGAAAGGGTCGAGATTTTTTAAAATGATCGATAAGATTTTTCAAAGAATCGAGAGGTTTTTCAAAGGATCGAGAATTTTTTTAAACGATCGAGAATTTTTAAAATGATCGAGAAGAATTTTCAATGAATCAAGAGGTTTTTCAAAGGATCGAGAGGCTTTTCAAAGGATCGAGAACATGTTCTTCGGAATCGAGCTTTTTTTTTGTAATGGATCGAGAACATTTGCAAACGGATCGAACTTTTTGGAAAGGGATCGAAAACATTTTCTAAGTGATCGAGTTTTTTTCAAATGGATCGAGTACTTTTTATAAGGAATCAAGAACTTTTTCAAGGGTTCGAGAATAATTTACAACGGATCGAGAACTTTTATAACGGTTCGATTCGAGAACTTTTATCGAGAATATTTATCAAATTATCGAGAACTTTTATCAATGGATCGAGAACTTTTAACAAGGGAACAAGAACTTTTTCTAAGGAATCGAGAACATTTCTAACGGTTCGAGAACTTTTTTAAGGGATCGAGAATATTTGTCAAATTATCGAAAACTTTTATCATGGGATCGAGAACATTTTCTAAGGGACCGAGAAATTTTTCTAAGGGATCGAGAAATTTTTTAAGGGATCGAAAACTTTTTAAGGGATCGAAAACTTTTTTAAGGGATCGAGATTGTTTGTTAAATTATCGAGAACTTTTATAATGGTTCGTGAACTTTTCCTAAGGGATCGAGCATTTTTTTCAAATAATCGAGCTTTTTTCAAACTAAACAAAACCTCGTTCCAATACAAAATAAGCGTGATTCATCTTTAAATATTATCGGTCACACAAGAAAAAAGCACGTATGTTTTCCATTTTCATACATTCTATTGCATAATTTGAAATGGATACATTGTTATCGAGGAATGGATACATTGTTAACGCACAAATAAATGAATGCAAAATATCTGAAATGCATAAAAGAAATTTAATTGAAGATCATAAATATTTGTTACCTTCTAGTGCAGAATCTGGAAAGAGACAACTTTTTTAGAGACATAGTCAAGTTTTCCAGACAAGTTTTTTGGGGAGATACCAATGAGTTCAGAAAATTGCTTTCTAAAAATTAAAGTTTAGGGACAATTTCGGTAGTTCACCATAATAGGTGCATTTTAAACTTAAGTTATTAAAATGGTGACATCATCACAACACACCTTAAAAAAGGTGACATATCTCACCATTTCCATTTTTGAGCAAACCAAATAACAATCAGTAACTATAATTTATGAAATCACGTTATAACTTAGGGCCCGTCCTGTAAGCGTTTTTCAGTTGCTGTTTTTCAAAAATAAAAATGAAAATGAAAACAGTATTTTTGATTTCAGTTTCGAATTCTGAAAACGCGTCTGGTATCATATACTGAAAGCTGTATTTTGAAAATAAAAACGGAAAAAACGCGTCTGGTAGGTTAACTGAAAACTATCAAAAATTGATTACATAATTAACCAATATAATTTTTGTATTGTAATTTTTAAATTAAACAAAAGTAACATCAAAAATTAATTCAAAAAAACATATCAAAAAATGAGTTAATCAAAACTAAACTCTTAAATTATAAATAAATAATTACAATATATATATATATATATATATATATGTATATATATATATATTACTATATAATAAAAATATAACCGTATATAATATATATACATATTATAATAATATAATTTATATTATAATATTACATATGATTTTATATATTAAATTATATACTATATAACTATATAATAACATTATAAATATATATATCATAATACATATAGTATTAATATATATATATATATATATATATATATATATAATATTACATATATATTATTTTATCATATATAATATTATAATATATATAATAATTATAATGTGTATATATATATATATTATTGTATGAATGCTTTTAGTTCTAGTTGGAAATAAATTATTCTGGAATATATATATATAGGGGTACTTTGGTCATTTAAAAATCTTGTCTCATCTTATCCTAACCATATGAAACACATAATAGAACTAAATGAAACAAAATGAAAAACAAAATGATTTTTTTAATATAAAAAAGTGAAAAACAAAATGATTTTTTTAATATAAAAAAATGAAAAACAAAAACGAAAAATGACAAAACAAGTATTTTGTGTTTTTCAAATCTTTCACTTTTAATACTGGTTTTGTTTTTCAATTTTGTTTTTCGTTTTTTGAAAATAAAATGAAAAACAATTAACGAACGCGTTTTCGAAATCGTTTTTAAAAAATAAAAATGAAAACGGACTGGAAAACAGTTGCAGGACGGGACCTTATTTTTTTATTGTTTTTTCAACTATCAATATTTGAGGGGCAAAAAAATTGATTGCTTAAAATCAGCTTTAGTGTTTTTTTTTTTAATTTTGATTTCTACACGTACCCTTGTAGTTGCTTTAATCGAAAATGTATTGTTCGACAAATTTCCATTGATTGAATATAATTGTGTTATATTTCATTGACATAGCATTATGATCTTTTATTTGCATTGTTGTGAATTGAAACAAAGCAAGTAATAGCTTTCCATCAATCTAAAGATATGGCGGAGGCTGCATCTGCACCTGTTGATCCTAATGCTGAGTTATTTGAATGGCCAAAGAAAGATAATCACCGTTTCCTTCACGTTGTGTATCGTGTTGGTGATCTTGATCGCACCATCAAGTATGCCTTTCGAAACATTGATACATATATTGCTTGATATTTGTTTGTTTTGAGTGAATAATTTGTCTGCTAGGATGTTCTTATATTGTTGTTCCAATTTTTCCAGGTTTTACACTGAAGTATTTGGGATGAAGTTGTTGAGAAAAAGAGATGTGCCGGAAGAGAAATACTCCAATGCCTTTCGTGGGTTTGGTCCAGAAGAGATTAACTTTGTTGTAGAGTCAACATTCAGTATGATGTTCTTTCTGTTTTCTTGTTAATCAGTTCATGAAATGGTTCTATGCATATTTTGGTTTTATAAGCTTTTGATGAGCTGAGGTTAGTCGGATGGTAAACACTTAAACCCCTCATACTTATACCACGAGATTACAGGTTCGAGTCTTCACCCTCTCTCTAACCCATGAATTTACGCAATACTATTACTGTTTTTTAAAGGAATAGAATCCTCTTGTTCTTGTTAATTTAAGCCATTTTTTTAAGTTAAGGCGTTAAGCCATTTCATTGATGATTGGAATAGCAGAATAACCCATGGGGAAGACCCCTTGAGACCTGCATTTATGGGATGAGAATGAGTTTTAATTTGGCAGGAAATAACGAATTATATACTCGTCACCCTATTTAAAATATAATTTTTATATTTTTATTATTTATTTATTTGTTTTTTCTTTATATATAAACCGTAATGTAGCTTTACTTCTCTTTCATTTTTCAATAGATAGCAAAACCCGTAATTGGTATGGGATGATGACGAATTATATACTCGTCACCCTATTTAAAATATAATTTTTATATTTTTATTATTTATTTGTTTGTTTTTTCTTTATATATATATAAACCATAATGTAGCTTTACTTCTCTTTCATTTTTTTCCACATTAACACAATAAAATGTTGAACATTTTTACTTAACATTTTATGTTTAAGTGACTGAATTTATTTTAAAATAATTGAATTTGCTAGTTTAGTTGTTAGATTTATATTATTTAATTTCAATGTTTAATTATGAGATGATTTTCAATACTTTATTGTTTAATTAGTTGTTAGTGTTATAGTTGAAATGATGAAAAATGTCACATTTTTTTTTGTGTTGCAATGATGTCACTAATTTAATAACTTATGTTTAAAAGACATCTATTATGGTGAACTACCCAAATTGTCCTTAAAATCTGTCTTTGTACTTCCTTCTACACTTTGAAAAAAAAATTGTTCTCTCTCTCCAAAAAAGTTGTCTGAAAATCGATCTCCTTATTTTCTTTCATGCATTTGTGACTGGTTTAACAATGTATCAATTCGTCTATGAACATGTAGTCTCCAGAATGTGTACGAGGTTTTTTTTTAATAGTTCGAGGTTTTTTCTATTGTTTCGAGTTGTTTAAATTATTTTCCGAGTTTTTTTTCTATTGGTTCGAGTTTTTTCTTTTATATTGGTCAGAGTTTTTTTTTTTTTTTTTTCAAGATTATTTTTCTTCATTTTCTTCATTTTTTTTCTTTTCTGAGCTTTTTTTTTAATATTTTTTCTAGTTTTTTTTCTATTGATTTGAGATTTTATTTTTTTTACTATTTACAAGATTTTTTTGGAAAGAATTCGAGTGTGAGATTTGTGACTCAAATTCACTTGGTGACGTGGTAAAAGTAGTTTCATTCTTAGTGCATGTTCTTATTATTTTTCTACAATTATTTTTTAGCAAGAGGTTAGTTTGTAATTGAAAGAGGCTTTGTAATGAGACAGAGAGAGAACGGGGTGTTGAGAACAGAGAGAATTCTGGTAAGGAGAGATTTTTTTTCTTCTTTGTGTAATTCTCTGATTTTGGATCTCAGTGAGCTTGATCTGACAGTGTGTAATTTTTGCCAAATCATAGTGAAAACTCCAGCAACAACTCAGAGTGGATGTAGATCAAATTGATCGAACCACTGAAAATTCTTTTGTCTATTTTTCGATTTCCATTTTATCTTAATCTTTGTTGATTATTATCATTGTTCAAAGTTTTTTGTGAGTTTTACACAACAAATTTGGTATCAGAGCCAGGTTATTAGCTGATTCAAAGCTCTGTGAAGATTTAAAGATCAGATCTGCTCAAATCTGACGGCGATCGGATCGACAAGATTTGAGATCGAGAAATTTAACGGGAAAGGTGATTTTGGAATGTGGAGGAAGAAGATTAAAGCTATCCTAGTTCAACAGAAGTGTGCCAAAGCTCTTGATGGTGAGAAAAACCTATCTGCTACATTATCCGCTGATGAGAAGCAATAGTTGATGGAACTTGCATACAACACAATCATTTTGAACATCACAGACAATGTTCTTTGACAGGTAAATGATGAAGATACAGCTGCTAAAGTCTGAACCAAATTATAATCTCTTTACATGACTAAGTCTCTTTCCGGAAAGATTTATCTTAAAAAGCAATTGTTTGGTTTCAAAATGGATCAGTCCAAGTCTCTTGAAGATTATCTTGATGATTTCATTAAGTTGAGTATTGAACTTACTAATGCTGACTCTACTGAAGCATTGAGTGATGAGAATTGTTCTGAATTCGTAACCTGAGTCATACAAAGATCTGAAAGCTGCAATCAAGTATGGAAGAGATTCTCTTACTCTTGACGATGTACTTGGAGCCCTAAGATCTAGAGAAATGGAGATGAGATCAGAAAAGAAAGCAAGTACTGGAGAGGGACTGAATGTTAGAGGTAGAACTGAGAAGAAGAATAGCAGTCGTAAGGGTAGAAGTAAATCTAGATCAAAGTCTAGAGCTAAAGGAAAGAGGTGTTTTCATTGTGATAAGGAAGGTCACTTTAGGCGTGATTTCCCTGAGACAAAGAACAAGAAAACACAAAAGGCTCAAGAAGATGGTGATGCTACTGTAGTTTCGGATAATGGATATGAGAGTGCTGATGTCTTGACAGTTTCAACCAATGAATCTCATGGAGAATGGATTCTGGATTCAGGCTGCACCTATCATATGTGTCTAAGGAGAGATTTGTTTGCTACCTATCATTCCATTGATGGTGGTAAAGTTCTCATGGGGAACAATGTAGCCTACAGGGTAATTGGTATTGGATCTGTCAAAATTAAGATGTTTGATGGTGAGGTTAGAACATTGACAAATGTGAGACACATTCCTGATTTGAAGAGGAATTTGATTTCACTTAGCACTATTGATGAATCTAGGTATAGTTTCAAAGGCAATGAAGGTACACTAAAGATATCAAAGGGTATCATGACAATTATGAAGGGTCAGAGATGCAATGGTTTGTAGTCTTATTGGAAGCACAATTACTTGTAGTTCAGCAGTTGGTACACAACTTGAACAAGACAAAACCAAGCTGTGGCACATGAGACTTGGTCATGTAAGTGAGAGAGGGGTTAGAGAATTATATAGACAATGTCTATTGTGTGGAGATTCCATTAGAAAGCTAGACTTCTGTGATCACTGTATAATTGGCAAGCAAACAAGGTTAAAATTTGGTATTGGTGTGCATACATCTAAGGGTACTCTTGATTATGTGCATTCAGATGTTTAGGGGCCAGCTAGAGTCAACTCTCATGGAGGCAATATATACTCATAACTATCATTGATGACTTCTCAAGAAAATTATGATTATACTTGATGAAACATAAGAATGAGGCACTTAAAAAATTCAGAGAATGGAAGACACTGGTGGATAAGCAATCTGAAAGAAAAGTTAAGAAACTCAGGACAGATAATGGTCTTGAATTTTACAGTGATGAATTTACTGTTTTTTGTAAGAAAAAAAGTTTCCAAAGGCATAAGACAATCAGACAAACTCCTCAGCAAAATGGTTTGGCTGAGAGAATGAACAAAACTCTACTTGAGAGAGTGAGATGCATGCTCTCAAATGCCAAACTACCTAATCAATTTTGAGCAGAAGTTGTATCTACAACTTGTTATCTAGTAAATAGATGTCCTTCATCAGCCATTGAGTTTAAAACACCAGAGGAAATATGGAGTGGAGTACCTGTAAAATATGACAATCTCAAAGTGTTTGGTTGTACAGCCTATGCACATTCAAACACAGGAAAACTGAAGCCTAGAGTTGTGAAGTGTATTTTTCTAGGGTATCCTGAAGGAACTAAGGGTTATAGACTCTGGTATAAAAGGGATGGATTTGAAAAATCAATAATCAGTAGAGATGTGACTTTTAAAGAGGATGAGCTTATAGGTTTACAGCCAGCAACTCAAAATCAAAGTGAAGATGCTCAGTTTATAGAGAAAGTTCAGATTGAGGTGAAGCCATTACAAGTAGCTGAACCGAATTTCTCTGACATTCCTGAACAAAATGATGAACAAACTGAGAAAAAATTTGAAGAACAAGATAATCTATAGAATTATCTCTTAGCTAGAGATAGAGCGAGAAGACAACCAAGAGTACCTCAGAAATATGGCTATGTTGATGTAATAACATATGCTTTAAATACTGCAATGGAAGAATCTGATTTAGAGCCCTTGAATTACCATCAAGTTATGAAGAGTAATGATTCTGAGAGATGGATAACAGCTATAAAGGAAGAAATGAATTCATTGCATCGGAACCAGACTTGAGTGGTTGTAAAGAAACCTGAAAGTCAGAAAGTAGTGGGATGTAAATGGATTTACAAGAAGAAACCTGGTTACCTGGAACTAAAGTGAGATTAGTTACGAAAGGGTTTACACAACGGAAAAAGGATAGATTACAATGAGGTGTTCTCACATGTTGTCAAGCACACCTCTATCCAAATTTTACTATCACTTGTAGCCAGTTTTGACATGAAGCTTGAGCAGATGGATGTCAAAACTGTGTTCTTGCATGGAGAGCTTGATGAGACTATATACATGAGTCAACCATAAGGTTTCAAAGTTGCAGGTAAGAAAGACTATGTTTGCTTACTTAAAAAATCTTTATACGGTCTCAAGCGGTCACTTAAACAATGGTATAGGAGATTTGATACTTTCATCACTAAGAATGGTTTCAATAGATCTTCTTATGACAGTTGTGTGTACTTTAAGGGTTCTACATATCAGGATAGGGTGTACTTGCTATTGTATGTTGATGATATGTTGTTGGCTGGTAAGATATCAATTGAAGTGCAGAAATTGAAAAAGATTCTACAATCTGAGTTTGATATGAAAGATTTAGGGAAGGCACAAAGAATATTAGGAATGAATATTCTTAGAAATGAGAAGAAAGGTGTTTTATTCTTGTCTCAGAAAGAATATCTGGGCAAAGTAATCAAGAGGTTTGGCATGGTAGATGCAAAACCTGTATCTGTTCCCTTAGCATCACATTTCAAACTTTCAGCAAAAATGTGCCCAAAGAATGAAGAAGAAGTGCAAAAGATGGCTATGGTACCATATGCAAGTGCTATTAGAAGTGTCATGTATGCAATGGTGTGTACACGTCCTGATATAACTCAATTTGTGAGCTTAGTCAGTAGATACATGTCAAATCCTGGAAAAGCACATTGGGAGGCAGTAAAATGGTTACTAAGATATTTGAAAGGATCATTGAACACTGATTTATTGTTCAAAAGGTCAGAGGAGTCGATGTTTCTTGTCAAGGGATATGTAGCTACCGATTATGCAGGTGATCTTGATAAGAGAAGATCAAGTACTGGATATATTTTCACTTTAAGTGGAGGTTGTATTAGCTGGAAGTCTCAACTTCAGTCCATTGTAGCCCTGTATACAACAGAGTCTGAATATATTGTTGTCACAGAGTGCATTAAGGAAGCTATTTGGATTAAAGGAATAACAACTGAACTTGAAATTCCTGAAAAGAGGCTGACTGTCTTTTGTGATAGTCAATGTGCCATACATCTTTCAAGAAATAAGATGTATCATGAACGAACCAAGCATATAGATGTGAGGTTCCACTTCATTCGAGATATCATTGCTAATGATGTTGTTCTGATCGAGAAAGTTCCAACAACAGATAATCCAGCAGATATGGTTACTAAAGTAGTGCCTGTGACTAAGTTCAAGTATTGCTTGGGCTTAGTTCAGGTTACTAAATCATGTCCTTGAAGAAGAAGTTGAGTTGCTGCAGAATATGGAGTTAAGTGATTTTGAGTCAAGGTGGAGATCTGTGAGATTTGTGACTCAAATTCACTTGGTGATATGGCAAGAGTAGTTTCATTCTTAGTGCATGCTCTTATTATTTTTCTACAACTATTTTTTAGCAAGAGGTTAGTTTGTTCTACGGCTGTAAAATTAGTGTTGAGTTGTTAGATGGTGATTGGCTGATTACTGGTAGTGGGATTATATTTGTAATTGAGAGAGGCTTTGTAATGAGACAAAGAGAGAACAGACGGGGTGCTGAGAACAGAGAGAATTCTAGTAAGGAGATAATTTTTTTCTTCTTTGTATAATTCTTTGATTTTGGATCTCAGTGAGCTTGATCTCACTGTGTGTAATTTTTGTCAAATCATAGTGAAAACTCCAGTAGCAACTCAGAGTGGATGTAGATCAAATTGATCAAACCACTGAAAATTCTTTTGTCTATTTTTCGATTTCCATTTTATCTAAATCTCTGTTGATTATATCATTGTTCAAAGTTTTCTGTGAATTTTACACAACATCGAGGATTTTTAAGAAAAAAGCTCGAACATACTTTAAAAAAGCTCGGACAGTTGCCGTAAAAGCTCGGAAGTTGTCAAAAAAGTTGGGACTGTTGTCAAAAAAGCTCGGGTACTTACGAAAAAAGCTCAAGCTTTGATAAAAAAAACTCGAAGCCTTGAATAAAAAATCTCGAATTTGGTTCTAAAAAGCTCGACCATGTTTCAAAAAGCTTGACCATGTTTCAAAAAGCTTTGGAGATTCAAAGCTAAACAAACATGATTTTCCTAAACAAAAAGCTTAGACGTCTTTCAAAAAAGCTCGGAAATGTTTCAAAAGTCTCGAAAACAGAAAAAATAATCTTCGTAAAAAAAGATTTTCAACCTGATTTCAAACCCTAATATAACTCATAACCATTCTCAAATCTTTTATCAACACACAATAGATCAAATTAAAAAAAAAAATCTCCGGAGGTCCCCCCCGGATCTTTATATAATATTAATTTCTTTTAATTCTTCATTTGAAAATGTTTTTTATTTTTTTGGTTGATTGTGATGGTGTCTATTGTAGCTTGCTGTTAGCATAGATGATGTGTACAAAAGTGCAGAGGTTGTTAATTAACCTTGTTACACAAGAGTTCGGAGGTAAGATAACTCGACAACCAGGACCTTTTCCTGGAATCAAGACCAAGATTACCTCTTTTCTAGATCCAGATGGCTGGAAAACAGTAAGGTTTTCTCCGCTGCTAGTAAATTTAACATAGCTTCATGGTAACTATAGTTGTTTCGTTATGTGATAACGTGTATATAGGTTCTGGTTGACAATAAATTTTTTCTAAAATAACTGTACAAGAAAGAGTAAATAATCTCATGATGGATGGCATAATTTAGCAAGCACTAAGCACATAAGTTTCTACTACTACTGCTTGTATGAATAGGTACTTAATGTCTAGTTAGAGTCTCTTTTTTACCTTTTCGATCTTACTTTCGTGGCTGGCTTGCAGTTATCGTTCAATTTCAGGCTTTGTTTTAGTTTCGTCGTGTACGAATAAGTCTATATCGTTTGATTTCATGCTGGGTTTTAGTTTCGTATATGCACATGTA
Organism: Dipteronia dyeriana; assembly: GCA_032871835.1. Classification (NCBI taxonomy): domain Eukaryota; kingdom Viridiplantae; phylum Streptophyta; class Magnoliopsida; order Sapindales; family Sapindaceae; genus Dipteronia; species Dipteronia dyeriana. The sequence continues at coordinate 25,264,888 of CM065300.1, read as the reverse complement.
GTCTCCAGAATTTGTACGAGCTTTTTTTTCTATTTTTCCGACCTTTTTTAATTTGTTTCCGAACTTTTTTTGTATTGGTTCGAGTTTTTTTTCTAATTGTTCGAGCTTTTTTTATTTGTCCGAGCTTTTATTTTTTTGACTATTTTCCAGTTTTTTTGAAAAGAATTCGAGTTTTTTTTGTATTGATTAGAGCTTTTTTTGTATTGGTTTGAGCTTTTTTTTTTACTATTTCCGAGTTTTTTTAGAAAGAATTCGAGTTTTTTTTTTGGTATTGATTCGAGCTTTTATTTTTTGACTATTTCCCAGTTTTTTTTTGAAAGAATTCTAGTTTTTTTATTGGTTCGAGCTCTTTTTGTATCGGTCAAAGTTTTGTTTTTTTTATTGGTCCAAGCTTTGTTTCTATTGGTCCGAGCTTTTTTTGTATTGGTCCGATCTTTTTTTTATTAGTTCGAGCTTTTTTGTATTGGTTCGAGTTTTTTTTTTTTACTATTTCCTAGCTTTTTTGTATTGGTTCGAGCTTTTTTTGTATTAGTTCGAGTTTTTTTTTTCTATTGGTTCTAGATTTTATTTCTTTTGACTATTTCCCAGTTTTTTTGGAAAGAATTTGAACTTTTTTTTATATTGGTCAGAGTTTTTTTTGTATTGGTCCGAGTTTTTTTTTGTATTGGTCCGATGTTTTTTGTATTGGTCCGAACTTTTTTTATATTGGTCCAAGTTTTTTTTCTATAAGTTTGAGCTTTTTTTTCTATTGGTTCGAGTTTTTATTTTTTTTGACTATTTCCGAGCTATTTTGGAAAGAATTCGATTTTTTTTTATATTGGTTCGAACTTTTATATTTTTGACTATTTTCCAGTTTTTTTGGAAAGAATTCAAGTTTTTTTTTGTATTGGTTCGAGCTTTTTTGTATTGGTCCGAGTTTTTTTTTATATTAGTCAGAGTTTTTTTTTGTATTGGTCCGAGCTTTTTTTGTATTGATCCGAGCTTCTTTTATATTGATCCGAGCTTCTTTGTATTGGTTCAAGCTTTTTTTTTATACTATTTTCGATCTTTTTTGGAAAGAATTCGAGCTTTTTTGTATTGGTTCGAGTTTTTTTTGTATTAGTTCGAGTTTTTTTTTCTATTGGTTCGAGATTTTATTTCTTTTGATTATTTTCCAGCTTTTTTGGAAAGAATTCGAACTTTTTTTATATTGTCCGAGCTTTTTTTGTATTGGTCCGAGTTTTTTTTTGTATTGGTCCGAGTTTTTTTCTATTAGTTCGAACTTTTTTTATATTGGTCCAAGCTTTTCTTCTATTAGTTTGAGCTTTTTTTTGTATCGGTTCGAGTTTTTATTTTTTTTTTACTATTTTCGAGCTTTTTTGGAAAGAATTCGAGTTTTTTTTATTGGTTCGAGTTTTTTTTTCTATTGGTTCGAGTTTTTATTTTTTTGACTATTTTCCAGCTTTTTTGGAAATAATTCAATCTTTTTTTTTGTATTGGTTCGAGCTTTTTTGTATTGGTTCGAGTTTTTTTTAATATTGGTCCGAGCTTTTTTAATATTAGTTCGAGTTTTTTTTCTATTGGTTCGAGATTTTATTGTTTTGACTATTTTCCAGCTTTTTTGGAAAGAATTCGAGTTTTTTTTTTGTATTGGTTCGAGTTTTTTTTGAATTGATCCGAGCTTTTTTTATATTGGTCCGAACTTTTTTTCTATTGGTTCGAGCTTTTATTTTTTTGACTATTTCCCATTTTTTTGGAAAGATTTTGAGTTTTTTTTATTGGTTCGAGTTTTTTGTATTGGTTCGAGTTTTTTTTCTATTGATTCGAGTTTTTATTTTTTGACTATTTCCCAGCTTTTTGGAAAGAATTCGAGTTTTTTTTTGTATTGGTTCAAACTTTTTTTGAATTGGTTCGAAATTTTTTAATATTGGTCCGAGTTTTTTTTTATTTGTTCAAGTTTTTTTTCTATTGCTTCGGGTTTTTATTTTTTGGACTATTTCCCAGTTTTTTTTTGGAAAGAATTCGAGTTTTTATCAATACACAACATATCAAAAATTGAAAAGAATTTGACCCCCGAATGCGTCTGCTTAACGTCTGAGTTTTAACGGAACTTTCTCTCTCTATTTCACAACTCTCGCTGTAAAAAAATAAATGAAATAAATCTGATGAAACAACTATTGGGGGTATTTTTATCCGTTCATCATAATAGCTGTCTCTTAAACATAAGTTATTAAAGAGTGACAATATTGAAATGCCACTTCTAAAAAGTGCTATTTAATTTTTGAATTCTTTCTAGATCCGGATGGCTGGAAAACGGTAGGGTTTTCTCCGCTGCTAGTAAACTGAACATAGCTTCATGGTAACTATAGTTGTTTCGTTCTAGTCGAAAATGAAGTTTTTCTGAAGGAACTGCACAAGAAAGAGTAATTAATCTCATGATAGATGGCATTATTTAGCAAGCATTAAGCACATAAGTTCCTACTACTACTGCTTGTATGAATAGGTACTTAATGTCTAGTTACAGTCTCTTTTTTACCTTTTGGATCTTACTTTCGTGGCTGGCTTGCAGTTATCGTTCAATTTCAGGCTTTGTTTTAGTTTTGTTGTGTAGGAATAAGTCTATATTGTTTGATTTCATGCTGTGTTTTAGTTTCGGTCTTGTGCCAATAAGTCTATGTTTATGGTTCGATATAAAGCCTATAGGAATAAGTCTATATTTGTATTAAAGATAGTCTCCGAATGAAGTAAGAGTGATCATTTACCGGTATACCATACCATCATTTATACGAAAATCATTTATACACCATTGGATTCCTTACGTCACATCTCACGTGCAAATGAGAAGAATATTGTAGTGGGATCCAATTCCAAAGGGTGTCTCCAAACACAAACAATCAAAAAAACATTAAAATGCATATGAAAAAACAAAAAAGTGGATTCCTCTGTCTCCACAACATTTTATTCACCACATACACTGACTCAACATCTTTTTTTTTTCATCATGTATCCTGATCATGCCCAAAAAGTTTATAGATATTTATATCTTCACTTTACTTTTTTCTTTGCTAGATTACTTTTTTTTTAATAAAAAAACATTAATGACAATATTTTCATCAATATATGCATAACTCCTTTTTGTTATAACAAGTTTGAAAAATTTAAAACAATGTTGAATATTTTCTGTTATAAGGCTTCATTTGCAAACTCAAGTTGGCTTTGATAGGAAATGTTAAATATTTGATTCTCCTTATTATTATATACTAGATATATTTTATATAGCTATCTTTTGTATTTGAATTTGAATTTAAACTTAAATTATTTCCATATTATTTTATATTTCCATTTAATGTAATATTGTATGCCTATAAATAGGTTTATATTATAATAAAAAAATAATAATATAAAACAACGTGGAAATAATATCGGACAATTCTTATTATGTACATATTATTTGTCTCAATTGTATTACTTTTTAGATTGTGCCTTACAAGAAAAAAACTCCTATAATTGACAATAATTGATATCTATAATTTTTTCCATTCTGACTTTGTAATTTTTTTCATATATATATTTTTAATTCAGAGTTTTTATTAATTCAAAATTCCCATAAAATTTACTTTAAAATAAAAAACAAAACGTGGTTCATGTGGCTTGATACATTGCCGCCACGTAGCTATCAACACTCGCGATACGTGGCGATTCTTCGGTCTTCAATACAGGCCAATTTCCACCGTTTGATCTTAATTCCGTCACCATCAGCATTCACTATCAGCACAGCCACTCTAACACCCACTACCACAACCAAATCGAAGACGACAAATCAACAATATATTTTCGATCGCAGCGCTCGTTCAACGCCATTTTCAACACTGCTGTTGATTTCCACTTCACTCTCTCTGGTAAGCTGTTGAATTTCTCTCGTTTACCTATTCGATTTTGCTGTGTTGTTGTGGATTTGCTGCTGTTAATCGTTTGATTGATTGATTGATTGATTCCACGCTTTGTTTTGGTTTTATCTTGTGATCTGCTCGAATTTGACAGATAAAAAAATATAGAGTAATCGTGTTAATTAAGTCTGTTTTAATTTAACTTTCATTTCAAAGAGCAGCTCTTTGTCTGTTACATTTTTCTGATCCTTGTCTGTGTTATTTTTACTGAAAATTTGTGCTTGTTTGATCGTGAAGCATCTGTTTGTAGAAGGAGAGATTTTGATTTTGATTTTTTTGGCGGATAAAAAGAAGTAGAAAAGAAGAACAAGAGCGATAATTAGTTTTTGGATACAGCTAAAATAAGTGTTTTTTGAAGCAAAAAGAAAAATAAAATTGTGTTTTAATAAAAAGCAAAGAATTTGTTGCTTCAAAAGTAAAACTTTTATTTTTAAAACTTTTATAGCACTATTCATGAATTTCGAACCTTATCCACTTTTAACTATCGTAACTAGAATAGAAAAATGATTAAATGAGTTTCTAAAAAGCGAAAAAGCGAAAAGGTAAGAAAGCCGAAGCAGATGGTAAAAGGAGCATCTGTTTTACATGAATAGAGATGATTTTATTTTTTCCAGTCAGTTAGGGAACATTTTTGTTGTTCTGCATATTTGGAGTTGCTCTAATTGAAAATGTGGGTGGTTCCTCAATTTTCCATTGGTTGAAAATGAATCCTCGTCTGATTGCCTAGACATATAAGATAGTAAAAGATATTATGATGGTTGTATTCTATTGATACACCTTATGAACTTTATTTGCAATGTTGCGGATTGAAACAGAGTAATACCTTTCATTTCAAGATGGCTGAGGCTGCACCTGTTGCTCCTAACGCTGAGGTTCTGGAGTGGCCAAAGAAAGATAAGCGCCGCTTCCTTCATGCTGTATATCGTGTCGGTGATCTCGATCGCACAATCAAGTATGGCTTTTAAAACATCGATATTGCTTGATATTTGTGTGTAATCGATAATTTTGAAAGTGAGAATTTTTTCATGTTGTTCCGAATTTTCCAGGTTTTATACTGAAGGCTTAGGGATGAAGCTGTTGAGACAAAGAGACATCCCAGAAGAGAAATACTCCAATGCTTTTCTTGGGTTTGGCCCAGAAGAGTCTAACTTTGTTGTGGAGTTAACATACAGTATGTCGTTCTACATTTTTCTTATTAAATGGGCTATTTAAATATATATCTTTGTGTTCTTGACTTCTTGTTAGTTCATAAAATGGTTGTATTCAGATTTGGTTTTATAAGCTATTGCTTCATGTCCTTTGATATGTATTTCTTTTAATTATCATCCCTCTAGTTATTTTGCGTAATATATTCTGGTTGATTTAAACTGCATCATGGATTTTCTGGAAAATTGTGATTGACATCAGCATGTAATTCATCTAGTCAGAATTGTTTAAGATATAGTCTCCAAATAGTTTTATGTGAGCCAAACTTGTTCTCTTATTCAAGGAAATTACAAATCAGAAAACAGGCTCAGAGCTAAGGCCATCTCCATTAGAGAGCTATATACTTATTTTAAGTCTCAAAACCATCCCCAATAGAGAGTTAAAATAGGTTGAGAGTTATTTGAGTGAGTTATATTTAGTAAAGGTGAGAGTGAGAGTTATATGGTGGGACCTATGTGTAAGGTGGTGGGACCTATGTGTTGGTTGAATAAAATAGTGATATTTTTGGTTTTTTGTGGGACACATACCATAATTAAGAGAGATGAATGTATGAGACTCAACTGGATTTGTTGGCCGTTGGAGATGGACAGATCAGATTTGTTGACCGTTGGAGATGGACGGATCAGAATTGTTGACCGTTGGATGGTTTTGAGACTTAAAATATAAATATATATACTCCATTCCCACATAATTTTACATCACATTCGTCCATAGTTTGAGTTCCTAAATTTTCTAATAATACAATTTTTTATTATGTTTGTGTTTATGTTCATTGTTTTTTAACCTATGAAATTTAGATTTTATGATGTTTCCGTATTTAAAAATTAGATTTTTTAATGTTATCAAACTTGGTAATAATTTATAAATATTTTAATATATTAAATATTAGTACCATTTTAAAGATCTCATTGAGAAATTTACAATGGTATTATTTTTATCAACATTAAAGTTTATAAATTACAATTTATTGAACACTTATTATACACTAGGCATAATTAAATTTGTTACAAAAATAACACTCTCAACACCACTGGAGCAAAAGTACATATAAGCATCACTCTTAGCACTATATGAGACCCAAATATAACTATAACTCTCACTCTCTGTTGGAGATAGCCTAAGGGTTACTGATAATGCCAAAGTGGATTAAAATATCTCTTAGAGAGAGACAATTCTGTATTGATTTTCTAATTTTATTTAACTGTATATTTGTAATTATGGACTTTGTAAATGATCCACAGATTATGGTGTAACTTCATATGATATTGGAGCTGGTTTTGGGCATTTTGGTATTGCAACTCAAGATGTAAGCAACATTCTAATTTTTGGAGATTATTTACAACAATAATTTGTTTCAGTTTTGAAATTGACCCATGCATACCATGGACTTCTAGGTTTACAAAATGGTTGAAAAAGTTCGTGCCCTGGGTGGCAATGTCTCCAGAGAACCTGGTCCCGTTAAAGGTGGAACTTCTGTTATTGCCTTTGTGAAGGATCCTGATGGTTACACTTTTGAACTCATCCAAAGAGGTCCAACCCCTGAGCCACTTTGTCAAGTAATGCTTCGTGTTGGTGACCTGGATCGCTCTATTAAATTCTATGAAAAGGTAATGTGATATAAAGTTTATCTTTTACTTGAATTTGTATGTCCAATGCAAGATGGATCTCCTTTTCATGTTAGGCCTGCTGCAATGGCGGGATATTTTTAAGCATGTCTATTGCATGATTTTGGATTTGACACTTTAAAATAATTTGCCAGCAAACAACTTCAGTATATCCTTACAGTGAAGAGTGAAGAAAATTTGTGAATAGGGAGGGTTTAGACGAGGTTGATGGTTGTAGCAATTACTTTGCTACTTGGGCATATTGAAAGTTTCATTATAAGTTACTGGCTTTGATTTTCGTTACCAACTGGCTAAAGCTGTTCAAGAAGCATCCTGAATGACTGAAGTTTCTCTTAGAAAAGAGATGAAGGTGAAACAATTTTATTGGCAGTATATGCACGAATTCATATAATATTTCGTTGATAATACTTTTTTTGCCATATCAGCCAGTGTCATGAAAGTAGCAGCATGCAGATACTTGTTTTGTTACTTTGTACGAACATTTCTATGCTGTTTCTCTTTGTTAGTGTCTGAACTTCAGTATTTGTTGAATCAGTCAAAGAGGTGTCTGCCATTTACTTATATTGCACAAACATTTCTATGCTGCTTCTCTTTATTAGTGTCTGAACTTAAGTATTCGACAAATCAGTCAAAGAGGTGTCTGCCATCTACTTTTCTTAATCGTTCACATGTTTTGGTTCTGCAGGCCATGGGGATGAAGCTGTTAAGGAAGATTGATCGACCTGAGTACAAGGTGAACTCTGTTCCTTTCAAGAATTTTTATATGAATCTATGTATACATATAGAAAGGTATAATAGTTATGAATTTTTGGAAAATGTTCTCGTAGTTTGTTTCGTTTATTTTCTTATTATTCTTGGGCTGCATTTACCTTACAGTACACCTTGGCAATGATTGGATATGCTGATGAATACGAGACGACCGTTCTGGAGTTAACTTATAATTATGGCGTGACTGAATATGCCAAGGGAAATGCATATGCACAGGTAATTCTAGCATCTTTTTATTGTGGAAGCCCCTGTGACTTCTTCGGTTGAAAACTTGTTTCAGATTTTGATGGTATCTATTGTAGATTGCTATTAGCACCGATGATGTGTACAAAAGTGCTGAGGTTGTTAACCTGGTTACGCAAGAGCTTGGAGGAAAGATAACTCGACAACCAGGACCTATTCCTGGACTCAATACCAAAATTACCTCATTTCTAGACCCTGATGGCTGGAAAACGGTAGGGTTTACTTTCATCCACTGCTAATAATTGCTTGTTTGGTTTGTTGGGAAATAACTTGTGGTGCTTGTATGTATGTAGGTTCTGGTCGACAATGAAGATTTTATGAAGGAACTGCACACCAAGGAAGAGTAATCTCACGATGGATGGGATTATTTGGGAAGCATTAAGCACCTAAGTTCAACTACGGCTTGTATGAATAAGTTGGTTTCTAGTATGCAAAGCGAAGTATGTCTGCTGTTGTTGCTATGTAACTAGAACTATGATTTTGTGCTTAAATTTGTAGAACTTCATTTGTCGCGTAAACTTGTTGAATGTGAAGGCCGATGTTGTAGATCAGCTATTCCTGTCGAAAAATAAACACCCCGCAGTTCCAATAAATCAAACCTCATTACTGGTGAGACGCATCTAGGAAAAATCACACAAAGTAGGTTGATTGGGCATGAAAATCCACCTACAATGTGACTCAAACAAATCCCTCGTACAGGTATCTAGGCATTACCTCCCAACTTGCTTAGTGTCATCTCACATTGAGCAAGTGCTTGCTGGCAAGAATTTCAATTTGATGATCAGAAAATCTTGCGGAATCGAATCCACAAGAAATCCAAATGTTTAATTTTACATCAATTTGAAAAGAATTTCACTAAACTTATGGATTTCGCCTTCGATTCCATCAAAGAAAATCAAATTTTGCAAGAGATTTTGACTGTATGTGAGAGAAAATGTATTATATATGGTGATCTTGGACAATGGCGTGCTATTATTATTATCACAAAGATTTTCAGTTATCCGTTATTTAGATCAGTTAGACAAAAGAAAAAAGATATTAACAGTTTGTGTCGTGTGGAAAAGAAAAAAAGATATTTCAGTTAATAGTTTGTGTCGTGTAACTAAGGAACAGATACAGCAAAGTTGGAAGAGGACATTGATTGCAGGAATGAATTAAATAATGAAAATGATAGCACAATTGTATTAATCAGTGCAACTTATTGGACCAAAATCTTGACTGTCGCAGGGTACTGTTCCTTGCGGCCACTATGCAATTTGAATAACAATAGTAAAACAATATTGGCCAACTATGTCTATGAGCAAGTGATATCTTGGGATCCAAAAGATCCCGAATTTAAAAATAACCAAGTTGAGGGCACTGTTACAAGCGATAGTATTCCATATGTTGAGAGCCAGAGTTAAAAGTTGGGATTATGATTTTGTTTTCAAGAGTTGAAGAGCCACCGGTACTAAAGGCTAATGTTCGAATGACATAATGTTGTTTTGTTTTCATAATGTTTGGTTTTTTCAATATAGATACAGAAAGGGTGATGAATTTCATAATGTAGTTGTACTTTTAAAGATTGCCTAATATTTAAAAATGTTGGCAACTTGTGTTGTGACAATGCATTTATTTTGTTTCGATCACTCTAAATCGACCTTTACTTTTGTTTTTGCAGGTTATTTTCTAATGATATTCAACAAATGTGAAAGCATCTACACCGATCACTTTGAAAATCTAGCTGTTTGTGAGAATGTCTATAATGCCGCGAAATGCACATGAATCTCTTGTTACGATCATTTCACATGCATAAATTAACCACGTTGTATGACAGCATCAGTGGATGTATATATGATGCATGTCGTTGTACCTAAGATTTTTCTTCAATTGACTTTTATTCGTCCTATGAATCCATGTTCACGTGCACGAGCTTTCAATGATAAGCAACATTTACATGGATGATATGAAAGATTCTTATAAATTAATACCTCAAATAAAATACTAAAAAGCAAGAGTGGCTTTTTTGCCTGATCACTGGAAAAGGATTGGTACATTTCTACATTTTGATAATATCGTGCTAGGTCTTGAGAGCATTATTTGGGATTGCTACAACGCTCTATTGAAATCTTACCAAGTAATTTAACTTCACAAGGCAATCACATTCACAAGACCATGGATAGTTAACTACATGAAAGAACACAAAAAGAAGAAAGACAAATTTTCACCTTCATGCATTTCTGATCTCAAATTGAGCAGTTTCCACTGCTAGTCAGAAATTTTTTAGATAACCAAAAAACTGTTAGAAAATTTATGACAAACTACCGGTTTTAGAGAGTTATTTGAGTATTTTGTGGGGGTGTACATATGAAGAAAATAGAGTTAAGGTCCTTATGGACCACATAAAACCAATCAGGTTCTCGATTAAATTCCTCATCGAGGTTGGGGTGAGAAGGACAGATTTTTAATTTTACATATATAACAATGTGTTAGGTTTTGACTCGTATTCTCAAGTGAACCCAATGTGAACCAAACGAGACTCAACTGATGTGGAGCTTCCTGGAGACATGGGAAACATTTGAAAGTTGGAATAGTGTTGTTTGTGGGAGGTTGAAGACCAGAAGAACTGAAGAAATGAAGAATGCGGTGCATTCCAGGTGACTTGCAATGGTTTAGGAAGTGGGTGCGCAAACGTGACCCGAATCGTAGTCAATCATAAGCATGCGTGAAACGGGAAATCTTTGACGAAAAAGAAAAGTGTTCTTTTGGGAAGTTCTTGTGGTTGAAGGAAAAGAATTTCTCCTTAACAAGAAGACTTGTCATAAATAGGAAATAGTATTTATGTGGAACAAGTAATTCTTGTACGTTTAGGAGTAGAATTTCCTTTTATTTTAAACTCCTTATAACTAGTATAAATAGACCTTGTAGTTAGGTTATTTTGTGTGGAGTTAATAAACACCACGTAACATCAGAGAGTGGAGAGATCCGGGTGAGAGACCCGTGGGAATATCTGGGGAGGGATCTAAGGGAATATCAGTGGATCAAGTTAGAGATCCGTGAGTGATATTCAGGGGAGACCAAGGGGATATTGAGGGTTTCTTAGTGAGGATCTTGTGAGCGTTGTGAGCTGAGAGTCATGATGTAAAACTCGATTTGTAAGCTCAGGGACTTGTCAAGGCTCAATGGTTTGGGTTTGAAGTGTGAGATAGAATCCTAGAGTATATGGTTGTAATAATTTATCATATAGTGAAACTTTCCCTGTTGTCCTAACGGCCCGTGGTTTTTTACCCGATTTGGGTTTTCCACGTATATCTTATGTTATGATTTATTTATTTTCTCTCATCTATTTTCCTGTTATAGATGTTTTTAATTGCTATGAGTTATGGGTATATATTAGACATGACAATTCCGCGATCATCGGTTCAAAATCCCCAACAATTGGTATTGGAGCCTTGGTCGGCGATGGCGATTTCAAGTCTTTACGGGATGTCGTATGGAGGACTTGGTAGCCTATGGTTTGGCGATGGCGTTTTTTCAAGTATTTACGGGAGATCGTATGAAGAACTTGGTGGTATTGGGATGATGATTCATGGTTGCCTGGTTTGGTTTAGCAAAGGAGATACGTCTTGAAAGTGGTTTCGAACTTAGTAAGGTTTGATGAAAAGAAGAATAGAGATGAAGGAGATTTTTTTTTTTGGCTTGTGGTGGCAGGTACAAGTCATAGAGTCAAATTTGGGTTACACAATGCGTTAATTGAATATTAAAAAAAAATAAACGCTCGAAGTCTCTAGTGTGGTGTGGAGCTTATCCGGTAAAGCACTCCCGGTTCTAGTAGCACGTCTTTCAACAGGTATGTGATGCAAAAACAAAAGGTCTTTCACAGGGTTGGGTGATGTAAGGACATGTTTATCCTTTTGATAGTTTTCCCCACTGACCATGAAAGATGATATGTTGCTGCTAGTGGTCCATAATTGTGCATGTAAGGACCTCAATTTTATGATTGACTTATTTCATGAGAAACTACACCACATTGGGGATGATTGTGTAATGGGTAGCTTAGGACCTCATTGGCAAGCTTCCAAGCATCTCCATGACTTCAAGAGCAAAATGTATATTCACTTGACTTTGTCTCTTGAAAAGTTTAGGTGCACATACACACACCTCATGCATGTTTTGTTGATCTTACATTTGTATTGATATTGTTTATATATGTGCATCTCTTCACAATCACACTTTGTATTTCATTCTTAGTCTTAAGTGTGGTTATTGTGTGTTTAGTTCGTATTCCATTGTTTGATCGGGTACGTCCGCGCTTGCACGATTGTGTGCTTGTTTTAGTGTGTTGAGTGACCATTTGAGAAGGTCTTATTCTTCTCTTGGTTTGGTTATATGGAGTAAGGTGTCTAGTTTCAAAAGAGTTGATTTCAATGATTAAAATATTTTTCAAAACTGACATTTGTATGGTCTTACCACCATATCATTTTCTACAATGCTTCAAAATGAGTTTTGAAAATTTCTTCACAAACTAGACACCCATACCTTTCCAACGGTATATTATTCATAATATTTCTTGACCGTTTGGATTGGTTTTGAAATCTTCAAAGTGACCATAAAAATAGGGCAACTATGTTGTTATCCGTTTCTGACCTTTGGTCACTCAAATGTTCATAACTCTTTCTACAAATATCTAAATCATGTTTTTTGAACTCTAGTATAAAGTAGACTTCCATATCTTTCAAACGGTATATTATATGAAAGGTTTTGATGTCGTTTGGTCACGTTTTAGATCGCTCGAATCTCGGGTTGTTGGGTTGTCGCTGCTGCGCTTGTCCACAAGCACACCTCACTAGCGCCTCTTGGACAGTAGGTGTGCGCTGGTGTGGCGCTTGTCGACCAGCGCACTGAGTAAATTTTGGGCATTTTTCAAAACGATGTATTTTTGTTCTAGGGCTCATATTTATATGCCATCTTTTTCCTCACTCGTTTTCAGAGCTTCAAAACCATTTTTTAGTGTGAGAAAGTATTTCCTTTGAGAGATAAGCTCCAAGAGTGGTTCCTTAACTCTCCAAACCCAAAACCCATGCATCCATTGCATTAATCACACATGGGTCTTCATCAATCTTGACTTGGTAAGTAATAACAAACATCTCATCTTCATTTATTGTTTTTATTGTTCAAGAATTCATTTTTATGCATATGATTTGTTAAAATTTTGTGTTGAATGCATTTATTGATAAGTTATAACATGATTGGGTTTGTTTGTTGATAGCTAGCATTTAGGATACATTTTCCCTCTAGCAAATTAGGTCATATTAATTGCATTTTGATGATTGCATTAATGACCATGCCATGCTTAATGACAACATATGTGGAAGTGGCTTTGTTTGATAACTAGATTGTAATATTGCATATTCGTATCTAGTTAAGTCTTTATGCATTGCATTTAGACATTATTGTTTATGTCTAATTGATTGCAATTATTGATTGCAAAATTGCCCTTGATTATATATTGTGACAACTTGTGTTGATTGGACTTAATTGACAATTAGGTTGTTAGATTTTATCTACATCTAATTGAGTCATTATATATGGGCATGTAGGCATTATTTGATAACTAGGATGTTGAATTGCATTATAACATCTAGTTAAGCATTGTATGTTTGGTCTAACATATTTTGCATTGAGCATTCATTGATTATTTCACTTAGACCATATACTCTTCATAGAGTCAAAGTCTTGCGGCTTCTAGGTGAAGTTGCACAAGCAAGTCAAGTCCTGCAACCAAGGGTAGGTTGGCAAGCAATTGGTCGGGTATCAACTGTAAAAGGCCCTATGGGTAGAGTAGGAGGTGCTCACGCCAAGAGTAGTGTATCAGGGGATATCACCAGAGATTGAACCAAGAGTGGTGAGTGGTAGTTGCCATAGCCTGAGGTTGTCGAGAGTGAGAGTCCGAATATCACTTGAGGGTGTAACTTTTTACTCATATAGTGGATTTCTGCGATCGAGTGTAGCGCACTTAACAGCCCGTGGTTTTTTCCGTTTGGAGAGTTTCCACGTATACATCTTGTGTTGTTTATATTTTTGCACTTTACACTTGATGTTGTATGTTTGTTTTGTTGGGTGAATTTTGAATATTGACTAATCAAGAAAAAATTGATAATTGATAAAACCTATTCACCCCCCTCTAGGTTTATAGACACACTTTCTAGTGAACTTTCAGTGCACAAGGCATTTGTCTAAAAGTAACGCAAGGTGTATGATTGACAAGGATGTAGATGGTTGATGAACTCCCTAGTAATCTGACGTGAGGAGTTGCACCACAATTTCAGCAAGTTATTTTTTACATAGTGCTGGAAAAACGAACAAAAAAAAAATCTTAGGATGGTTCATTCCCAAGTGGTTATACCTTATGGTGGGGTATGTTGATTCTCGGCGATGAGAGTCGTGGTTATGGGCAAATGTCTTGAGAATTCAAGCCAAAGAGGATTATTAGGTTTTGGCTCGTATTCTCAAGTGAACCCAATGTGAACCAAACGAGACTCAACTAATGTGGAGCTTCCTGGAGACGTGGGAAACGTTTGAAAGTTAGAATGGTGTTGTTTGTGGGTGGTTGAAGACCAGAAGAACCGAAGAAAAAAAGAATGCGGTGCATTCCAGGTGACTTGTAATGGTTTATGAAGCGGGTGCGCAACCGTTATCCGAATCGTAGTCAATCATAAGCATGTGTGAAACGGGAAATCTTTGGCTGAAAAGGAAAGTGTTCTTTTGGGAAGTTCTTGTGCTTGAAGGAAAAGGTTTTCTCCTTAATAAGAAGACTTGTCATAAATAGGAAATAGTATTTATGTGGAACAAGTAATTCTTGTATGTTTAGGAGTATGATTTCTTTTTATCTTAAACTCCCTCTTTTTATCTTAAACTCTATATAGCTAGTATAAATAGACCTTGTAGTTAGGTTATTTTATGTGGAGTTAACAAACACCATGTAACATCAGAAAGTGGAGAGATCCGGCTCAGAGACCCGTGGGAATATCTGGGGAGGGATCTAAGGAAATACCAGTAGACCAGGTTAAAGATTCATGGGTGATATTTATGGGAGATCTAGGGGATATTGGGGGTTTCTTAGTGATGATCTTGTAAGCATTGTGAGCTGAGAGTTATGATATAAAGCTCGATTTGTGAGCTTGGAGACTTAGTAAGGCTCAGTGGTTTGGGTTTGAGGTGTGAGAGAGAATCCTGAAGTATATGGTTGTAATAATTTATCATATAGTGGAATTTTCTCTATCGTCCTGACAGTCCGTGGTTTTTTATCTGATTTAGGTTTTCCACGTATATCTTGTGTTTTGATTGGTTTATTTTCTCTCATCTATGTTCTGTTATAAAAGTTATTAATTGCTATGAGTTATGGACGTATATTAGGCATGACGATTCTGCGATCATCGGTTCAAAATCCCGAACACACTCATTTGAGTTATGGACGTATATTAGGCATGAGGATTCTGCGATCATCGGTTCAAAATCCCGAACACACTGATTTTTAAACTTGTTATTTTGCAGTAAGATCACTTCTTCTATTAATTCTACTTAAAGAAAATATAGTAGAGATTATTGTAAAAGAAGTTATAGTACGTTATTGGAATTTTTTTTTCTTTAATTGGCTTTTATTTGTGCTATTAGCATGTATTTGTATTCGATCTAGTGGTGAAGTGGCTTCTTTGCAAGAACACTAATAAAGGATTCGTACATTGCTACATTTTATTGCCTTATTTGTGATTGATTTGTGTTGTAAGCATATCTGATAATGACTAACTTGTTTAGTGTCGTACTATCACATTGGGTAAAAGAGACTGATTTTGCATCAAGATGTATCATTAAAGGTTGGTGCCATATGAATGATAGAATAGCACCAACAGGGTCGGCCCATAATGGGATCAAACCTAACCATTTGCTGGGGCCCCCAAATGCCCAAATCAATTACTTCTTATTTTAGAGACTCACTCCTATGTATCCAATCTATTTAAAAAGGCCTCAATTTTTATTAACATCATTAAATAGATGGGGCCTCAAAATGTCTGCAAACGGCCCTGAGCACCAATACATGTAAACGAAGTTATATTAACTGGAAGATATTATCTAAAATCAAGAAAAATAATATAGTGCAAACGGTAGATTTTCTCAAGACTTCAATAATAATAATAATAATAATAATAATAATAAAAATAATAATATTTGTGATAAGGTTGTTGGGGGTGCTAACCCAACATTTTATTAAAGAAAAAAGAAAGAGAACAAAGCAGAACAGAAAACTAAAGAAGAAAACAGATCAACAGAACCTAAAAGAAGGTTTGCTACAAAAATCGTTGAAAATAAAAGGGTTGTAAAAATTCGGAGCATTCCACCACCATGTAGGAGAAATGATATTGGGGCTTCTGAAGCTAAACTATATGCAGCTTGATTACCTTCTCTATAAATATAAGTCACAGCAAAATCCATTTGAAAGATTAAACCCAAATGCCTATCCTAAGTGGAGCGCCAACACTGATAAGCTCGTTTTTCATTCTTTATGTACCCGTCATTTTGTATAGTTTTGCTCTCATTTTCTTTGCAAACTCCATCTTTTGATGTTCTAAATACTTAAACAGGTCCTCTATAGCCAGGAGTTATCCTTGTGCGAAACTGGGAGCTTTCGGAGCAAAAAGAAGGTTTTAGCTCAGTATAGAGCGAGAAGTGCGGTAAGCGTACCGCACTAGAAGGAAGTGCGTACCCCAATTCGTACCGCACATCAGGACATCAGAAATACTAGAAGGAAGTACGGTACGCGGTGTCGAAGTGAACCGCACTTCGTACTGCACAGGAGAACAGCAGAATAAGTGAGGTATGCAGCGTCAAAGTGAATACTTAACGGGTCTATACATAAATGTTCACTATGCTTGACTAGAAAGTGCTAGAACCACTAGACTAGCATATAAGGTTCAATTGGTATTATAAATGCTTAACGGGTCTATATATATTGTCTGGATTGCTTGAGAAAGATTCCGGGTATGTATAGATACTATCTCTAATACATCGAGAGAGGTTAGAGATTTGTTTAGGGAATACGAATCTATAGCATGTACACGTACGAATTAGGAGTCGAAGGAATCAAGTGTGCTATTGGAAGGGTTAAAGCAGATTCGAGTTCTAACATGTTTTCCATACATTTTTATAAGTGTTGAGTTAGATAATTTATTTTGTGTTTGAGTTAATTTACTTTATTACAATTCTTGAAAACTCATGTTTTAGATTGTTCAAATAGTTAACAAGCCTTTGAATTCCAGTAATCATAACCTTTTTCCCTGTGGGAACGATCCCTACATTATCACTATACTATCATTCTGACCTCGTGCTATTGCGAGAGTCAACAAGTCTAGTTTGACACGATCAATTTTTGGCACCGCTGTCTGGGAGAGGATTGTCGGATCATCATCCAGAGTGACGCAGCAGTGTGTGCGGAACCGTGATTATGGAAGACGAATGGAAAAGCTCAATGACGCGAACATTATTTTTGAAAGAGGTATGCACCTTGTGGAACTCAAGGACACACCAATCCCTACGACCATGACACAATGAGAATGGCAGAATTTTATCAGTGTCCCGGCGGACTCTAATGTTTCATTGATAAAAGAATTTACGCCGCAATGAAGGAAGGTAGACCGGTTTTGGTAAGAGACATACCAGTCATGATCAATGCTACCAAGATCAACGCTCACTTTGGCATATCAGACTACCCACAATTCAACAAAGGGTATAGAAGCAGGCGTAACACTAAGTCAAGTTTGGTTATGGTGCTCAGAGGGACAGATGATGGTGTGTGGGAGCATGGTCACATGCTTAAGCAGTCAGAGCTTCCTCAGGAGTTGGCGTTTTGGAACTTTTTTAACACTTTCTCCCTCCTACCAACCACTCACAGGACCACAGTTTCAGAGCCTAGAGCAGATGTACTCAGCTGCATTCAAGATCAGACAAAGATTGATATAGGACAAGTTATAATGAATGCAATTTTAGAGGCAACCTTGGTTAATGTACATCCGTAAGCAAAGCCAAGGACAATAATCTTTCCTAGCCTTATCACTGCTCTCCTGAAGAAGGAAGGAGCCCTAGAAATTGCCACAGATGAAGTAAAGATCAACCCCATGAGGGACCTTAATAAAAGATCATGGCAGGATGTTACAATCAAAACCAAGGGAAAGAAGAGGCCGAGGATTACTGAGGGTCTATCCAGCACTCCAGGTGAAGAGGAACCTAATTTCAAAAATGGGGAATCAGAGGAAGAGTACCGGGACTACGAGGACCCTGCATCACAGTCCATGCTAGCCAAGATTCTGAGCGTTGTAAAGAGCATCCAGCTTGGTATGACTGGCCTCGAGGATAGCCTGCAGGTAGTGAGTGAGCGAACAGATCTGATCCATTCTAGGATGGATCTCTTTGAGGAGGAGATGAGAGATCAGAGAGATGATATTGCTGACATCCGGAGGCAAGCTGGCTACCAGACTTATCAGAGGAGGAGGAGACCTCGCCCGTCTTCTGTCGGTATCTCAATTTCAGAGGACTAGGCTGCCCAGAGGGCTGTAGCAGAGGCTGAGAGGGTTCGAACAGAGGAGGCAGCTGCATGACAGGACAGAGGAAAGGGACACATATAGCACTAGCAGACTGCTACCAGGATATCTCTAACAAACTTTTGTGTTTATGTTTGTTTTTCCATAATATTATTTGTTTACTGATTATAACTAATAGACTTAGCATATGTTACTAAATGTGTGGATAACTCGTTTTGGCTTTTGTTTAGCATATTTCAGATTTTTTCGGATTTATTTAGTTTCGCTTCGAAATTTCATTCAGGATAATGTTAGATTTGGTTTGGGGGTGTTGGAATAGAAATTTAAAGAACATTGTACATTGTACAAAAAAAATTATTTTTCTTGCTAAGTAAAATTTCAGAGTACTAATCCAGCTCGAACGAGATGCTTTTGGGTTGTGCCTTTTTCAGGCAGTTGTTACATGCTTTATACCACTAAGGTTATGCTTACTAAAGCCGCACCATATGGATTGCACACATCTTGCCGGGCTCTATAGTGTCCTAGTGAAGAGGGTAGTGCGCTTGAAATGTTTAGGCCATTAGTGGAGACTACCTTGTAAGTTTATAGAATCTAGAATTGTGTCACTTGAGCGATAATGTTATTTACCTCTCTATACACTTTTCTGTTAGGCATTTAGGAGGCATCATTAGGAGTCAGGCATGTTTGTAATTCTTTATTGAGTTTTTTGCCATGGTTTCATTTCCGCTTGTTCTATACCTTTTGAGATGAAGTAGGCTTATGTGTGAAACCTGAGACAATGGCCTAAACATGTCCCATAACCGTGTGTGCTAAAAATTTCCATGCAAATTTACCTAGCCATGTTACACACTACATCACAAATCCTAAACACAATACCAACCCTGTGCTATGATCATGACTTGATTGATCTAATGAAGGCTTAAATATAGAAGCTCGGCAAATTGTGCAGTTCGAAATGCAACCAAATGAACCATCTTGATATAGATTTATATTTCTCTAGAAAAAAAATGAAATGGTGCCAAAGAATGAAAAAGTTGTGGCAATCAACACCTTTAGAGCCGATTAATTCTCTTGTGTATAATCAACGCCTAGTAAATTGGGCTAGCAAATAAGGTTACTCATTTTTGTACTTCGTATATCCAAGCTCGATCACTAGCCTCACCTGTATCTATACTAACCCAGCCTCGTCATACCCAATTTGACATAAACCCAGTGAAACAAAATAGAAGTCCTAGCTGATCCTTGAGAAGGACTTGTTTTTGGAAATGTTACCATGGTAAAATGATATTGTCTGATTCTTGTTTACTTTTTCACTTCTCCTAAAATACTAACGTTCAAAGATTTTCATATGTGCACATTTCTTAATCTTTTCATGCATAGCTCCGGTGTTGTGCATATGCTTGTTGAGTGAGCCATGGATATGTGTGGAAAAACGAGAGTTGAATCCGGTAAGGTTTAGAGTCAATGCGAAATGCAGTCATATGACTTTTGTATTCGATACTTATGGATCTAGAGTCACAATGTAGGCTGGAATTTCAATCCTTTGTGTTGAAGCATCTTGGTATGCACCCCTCAGTGGTCTTAGCATGCTAGTTTTCTGATTTTTGATTCACCCAAACCCGCATCTCGTTCTTCAGTTGATTCAGCAAGAAATAAAGTAAATTTAGATATAGTTTTGCTCGAGGACAAGAAAAAATTCTGGTTTGGGGGTACTGATAAGCTCGTTTTTCATGCTTTAGGTAATCGTCATTTTGTATAGTTTTGTTCTCGTTTTCTTTGTAAACTCCATCTTTTGATGTTTAAATACTTAAACAGGTCCTCTATAGCCAGGAGTTATCCTTGTGCAAAACCGGGAGCTTTCAGAGCGAAAAAAAGGTTTTAGTTCAGTATAGAGCGAGAAGTGCGTACCGTACTTCGTACCGCGCAGCAAGACAACAGAAATACTAGAAGTAAGCACAATACACGGTGTCAAAGTGAACCGCACTTCGTACCGTGCAGGAGAGCAATGGAATAAGTGTGGTACGCGGCGTCGAAGTGAACCGCACTTTGTATCGCGTGAGATGGCAGAGGAAATTATAGAAAGCTTCAAGTGCGGTACATGTACCGCACCTGAAGGAAACATGAAACACGAACCACGCTGTGTACCGCACAAGATTCCAGCCACTAAAATTAAACTGATGTGCGGTACGATGTGTCGAAGTGAACCGTACATCTAACCGCACATTATGGCAGATCTTGAATACTCTGTTTCGCGAACAGAGGAGTTGCTTTATTATGGGACCCCCTCTCTTATCTCTGACTAAACATTGATGAGGGATGTTCCTAGAGGCTGAAAGGATGTCTTTGGGACCCTCCTACACAAGTGGGGGGGGGGGGGTCTTCTTGTTACCTATAAAGTAAAGAGATAGAGGTGAGAGAAAGGGGATCTAGAAAATCATCAACAAACCAGACCAGCTCTGCTTCCTCACGTTTTTGGTCTCTTCATTTCTGGACCAAGTTCTTCAAGATTTGATCAGCTAAGGCAAGGTTTGGTTGATTCAAGGAAGCTAGGGAAGCTCATGCTACAAGAGATTGAAGCTACAACTTAGTTCTATCTCTTCAACTCTTTTCTTCTCTTGTTTCTTTATATTTATTCATGATTTGTATTGAAGTTGAATGCTCATGCATTGGTATGAAAGTAACATGTTTTGGAATATGCATGATTGAAGACTATCTCTATGTAGTTTGCATTCTTGTGTGAAATGTGTTTGTTTGTTTATATGTTTGTATAACATGGATCTTGAACTTGATTTTAGTCTTAAATTATTCATGATTGAATTCTGGTCATTTCGGTAACTCATACTATTGATTTCGAGTTCTAAATCAAAAGATACTACACTTTCAACTCATGTTGCATACATTGTCTTCGTCTTCATATATTGAGTCAAATTATTATTTTATGGGTTAAGTATCTTATATATCCATGTCCGTGAGGGAGTCCCAGTTTGTAATCTTTAAACGGATTCGAATTCGGAGACCGAAGACTGGAGAACGGCCGAAGAACGGGAGAGGAGCGCAAGGGAAGTGGTGCGATGGCTCAAGCCATCATCTTGCACCATCCCGAGATGGCGCCTGGCCATCTCGACCCCAAAAGTGCTCTGCACTGAGATGCCCACGCTCCATCTTGGGGAGGCACTAAAGAATGGGGTCAAAAAGGTCATTTGGTCATTCTCTCTTTAAAACCTCTCATTTCCTCTCATTCATTACAAGTTGAGAAAAACGAATTTGAAGAACAAGTGCAGAATTTTTCTCTCAACATTTTGATTTTTGTATTTGTGATAACTTCTTCATTTCAATTCTGAATCACTTGATTCAAAAATCGAAATCAAGTGTCTTGAAGAGATCTACAAACCCCCAAGAATTTTCAGAACCAAAGGATGTCTTGATTATTCACAGTGTTCAGATTTTCAATTCAAGATTTCATCCTTGTTGGTAAAATCATCTTCTTCTTAGTTTTCTTCTTGGATCTTCTTATTGATTGATGCCTTTAGATTAAGAAGCATGACTAAGATGGTTTTGATATCATTTTGTGGTTTGTTGTTTTGATTTTCAAGTTTAGCTAGATTTGTGATAAGTTGATTGATTTGTGCTAAACTTGATAAACATGAAATTGTTTCTAGAAGTCTTTTGTTCTTATGCTTGATTGACTATTTCTAGATTTAATTTCATTTTCTAAGAACTAGGTCTACATCAATTGGTATATTCATATCATTGATTTAGTTCTTAGTTGATAACATGCTTAGGTTGCCTAGATACATTTATGATTGTTCCTTGAAAGCATAATCTAGCTATCTAGTTGCATGTCTATAGAATTTGGTGATCATCATTTTCTACGTTGAGTGCTTGTTTGCATTTTGCATTCATGATCACTTAGAAGCCTTGTGAAGATGTAAAATGTCTCATATCTTAGAGTGATTCTTTGATTTGAACAATTGAAAGTCTTAGCTAGAGTCGGTAGGACTTGGATAGCTAAGCAAGTGGAAGTCTTGAAAAGAGGTGTGAGACCTCGGATTGTTGAGCAAGGAAGTCTCAACTACATTCGGGAGGACTCGGATAGTTGAGCAAGAAGTCTTGCCTAAGGTCGAGAGGATCCGGATAGGTGAGCAAGGAATCTTCCTAAAGACAGGAGGTTTTGTATAGGAAGTCGGTTTTGGATAGGAAGTCGTTTTTGGATAGGAAGTCGGTTTAGTAGATCACTAGGTTCAAGGGTAGAGTAAGAGTGATAGCTTGGAGAGCATGTGTTGATTGCTTGAGTGTGTAACTCTTATTTGAAATAGTGGATTTGCTTTTACCGGTGGTTGTGGTATCAACCCGTGGATGTTTCATCTTAGGAGATTTTACCACGTAAATATATTTTGTTGATTTTTAGCATCTTTAATTTCTTCACTTAGTTGATTTGTGTTGCTTGAACATTTGCTTTGTCATATATCACTTTGGATATTATACTAAGTGTTGTATAAGATTGCTTGTGTTTTTTAAAGAAGATTAAAATTTAAGCATATACCTATTCACCCCCCCCCCCCCCCCCCCCCCCTCACTCTAGGTATATTTTACACTATAATTGGTTACGGGAATTTACAATTGGTATCAGAGCTGGTGTCTAGAAGTAATTAGATAGGTCCATATTATAGTGTTTGTTGTTTTTATGCTATGCGTGATTTGTTACCGGAAGGTTCTTCTAGTGCTAGGCTTCCACTCTTAAATAGTGGTAACTACTCATTTTGGAAAATTCTGATGAAAGCCTATATTAGATCCATGAGTGATGTGGAAGAGAAAAAGGAGTCCTCGGATATTCATGAATATTCTAGAAATTGTGTTGCTCATGTGGCCATATATGAAGGAGGATTTGAGGATAGTAGTGAAGAATCCTCAAGTAGTGAGGAAAGTGAATACTCTTCAAGTAATGAAGATAGTGAATTCTCCTCAAATCATGATGAAACAAAACTCAATGACAAGATCCTTCAACTAACAAGTGAAAATGTCAAGAACAATGATGAGAACAATAAGTTGAAGTTGATCAATGTCAATTTAGTGGTGATAATCAAAGCTCTTGAAAATGAGAAGAATATGTCTTTGGAGAAGATAAGCAAGCAAAGTGAAGTCATTAAGGAGCATAAAGAGACCATTGAAAAATATTTTTCAAAGATAGAAGAAAGTGCTTAAGAGCTAGATGATTTAAAAGATGACTTTACTATGAGGTTGCTTATCATGGAAGAAGAGAATAAGCAAATAGAGAATAAAGAGCTTAAAGACAAAATCCTTAGTCTAGAGAATAACTTGACAGATAGTAATAAAAGACTAGGAATTTTGAAACAAGAAGTTGAGCAAAGAGATGATTCTCTTAATTGTGCTAAAAGACTTGAAAATGTGCTTATAGTCAAAATTAGTAAGCATGAGTGTCAAGAGAAGATGCTTAGTGATAAGCTTGATGAGGCTAACAAGATGATAGGTAAGATATCATCTAGTGCTAGTAAAGTAGAAACTCTCATCAAGATTGGTAAGCATCCTAGTGACAAAAGAGAATTAGGTTATGTGAATGAATAGGTTACACCTTCATCTAATAATTCTACTTTTGTCAAAGCAAGTGGTAAAGTGAATGTAGGTACTCTCTCTAACGGTGAAGCTATGGATGTAACCAGAGGTGCCTCAACATCAACAAGGAGCAACAAAGGAAAATTTCAACAAGGTCAAAGACAAAAATCATCATTTTATCATGCAAAAGACAAAGCATCAAGGAATGGACATCAAAGAGGTAATAATGTGAGAAGGTATACTACTTCAAATGCTCAAGCTAAAGGTAACCCTCTCAAATTTGTACCTATTTGCCATTTTTGTAACATGGTAGGACATATAAGACCTAGATGCTATGAATACATTCGTAAATGCAAATATGAGAATGATTTGTATGATATGTTTTTGATGAATGGTCCTAGGCAATCATTCATGTATGGATCTAGATCTAGACCTAGGAAGACCTTGGAAAAGCATGTTGAGAAAAATATTGTTGATGACTTGCTTGTGAAAACACATGTTGTGCCTTATACTACTATGTATAAAAAAGTTGATAATGCTTTGTTTGACTTGTTTGAAAATGTGACTAATAAAGTCGATTTGCATGATAGTAAGCCAAAGAATAAGTCAAAGCATGTTGTTAGTAGTAATGAGAAGCATGGTGTTAAGAAAATTTGGATTAGAAAAGGCTCAACTACTATTTCTTCCAAAACCAAAGACAAAGACAAGAAGAGCTATGGAATTTCTCAACCAACTTCTCAACCAAAGCATAAACACTTAAAAGGTAATTTTTCTAAATTTATTCTGGTTTGTCATTATTGCAATGTAATTGGTCACATTAGACCTAGATGTTATGAATATATTAGGCAATGCAAACTAGGAAATAATATGCAAGCTAGTGAGCTGAACAAATCTTCTTTGAAAGATTCTAAACATGATAATATTTTTGATACTTTGAAAAATATGCATATTGATTATGATCATGTGAAGAAACTTACTAGGAAAGTTTGGATGAAGAAGCATAATGTGAAAAAGGTTCTTAGTCATTCTTCTAAATATGTTGATATTGATAAATCTTTGAATGTTGTGCATAATAATGATAAACATGTGAAGAAGAATGTCAAGAAGATTTGTATGGATGAGAATGTGAAAAAACATGATAGTCATATATCTTGTATTGATGAAATATTTGTGCGTGGCAATAACAATGAGTTTAAAATGAGTGATATTTTAATGAAGAAGATAGTTGATGATTTATCTTCTAGATTTCATATTGGCATGAGTAATGATCATGGTGTTATTTGTGTTGGTTCACCTAAGACCAATATGATCAAAGGTGAGTGCTCTCATACTTGATTGAGTAGCACATATGAGATTTTTTTTTTCATGTTTGATAAGAGTTCTGAGTTTGATGCTTGACTAAGTCATTTGTAATATACTCGATTTACTATGCAAACTTGGTGTCTCTAGTCAATACATGGACTTAATATTCTCATACTTTCACTATGATGGTCAAAATTTGTTGGTTGACTTTAGAGAAGTCCAATTTTGAAATCTATTTGGTGTAATTTGTTAAGAATTTTGGAGAAAGTCATTTTATATGTTTGTTTGAGTTGAGATGTTTAGTCTTTATTCTCTTGGGAAGACACACCAACAACTTGTTGTCATGAGGACAAACAAGCCAAGAGAGCTCATAAAAAGGGCGAAGACTTTACGTTGATGAAAAAGCTTGTTAAGGTATATCTCTACTCTAAAGCTTGCTTTCTTGATTCATCTTTTCAACTCTATGTGTGCATTAGATCATGTAGCATGTCATATTAGATAACTAGTATAGCTTTCATATGGTTCTTGGTGACATTTGCTCTCTAAAGATCATTTAGTGATTTGTTAACAATGATCCTATATATAATGTGTGAAATGCTTGTTTGATTGATGAGTGGCATCCTTTTGAAAAAAAAAATATGAGCTTCATATTCAATGAAAGCTACTCTATTGAGAAGTAAAGATCTTAAGTAAGTCTCTTTGTATTGCTTTTAGATCATGTGCTTTTAAGCTAAAAAAAAAATTGGTTTTCAAAAGTGCACACTTTGCTTCTCTCATATGTTTAGTTTGAGTAAGTTGAGTTTGAAGATATGTGAGTTGTGGATGCACCTTGAAGTCTTTTGACTAGTACATTTAAGATGACCTATGGTTAGTATCCATTTTGCTTCGGCAACTACATAGAACTCAACGAGCACCTTCATGAAAAAGGCTACACACTTTGGTTGTGAAGCCACCCAATGTAGGAAAGGGCTACACCATTGTGATGAGTGAAAGCCGTCACGAAGTGTATATTTTTATGTTTAAAAAAAAATCAAAGAAGTGTTGCAAAGAATCAATAAAAAGATATTTGATTCAAAGCCTAAAACGAAATGGAGGAAGGCTTAGGAGTATAGTTGAAAATTGTGATTGCTCGGGTTGAAAAACATAAATGGGATTACGAACCACATGTACACACACGCTCATATGTTGAAATCTACTCTCTTAAAAGCAAAAATTTCCGGATGATAATCGGTTTGACCTTTTATGGAAAAGCTTAAGATGAATAGATGTTGATATGGTTTGCATGTTGATGATCCAATTACTCATTTATATATGTTTGAAGCAAATCCACACACACACACTTATTTTGCTTACAAGTGAATTTGATTTGCTAGCAATTTTAGAATAATTGTGAGAGAGATTGAAAATCTTGGTGTATCTCTCATAGTTTGTGGAGCTTAGTTTGTTGAATTTCTTTAAAATTGCTTGATTGTGTGATTGTATGGATATCATTGTGAACAATATCCTATCTTAATCTTAGATAGAGCACTTATCAAGGGGGAGCATAGTATGATAGACTTTGTTCTCTTTTATGATAAGTTCACATGATTTTATTTAGATAAGAACATGACATACTTGAACAATGAAAATGCATGTTACTTATCTCATATATTTGCTTTGATCCCTTTTTAAACCCTTGTTTGTCTCTTTGACTATTCCTTGACAAAAAGGGGGAGAAATGTATACCTCACCATGTGTGGAAGAAATGTACCTCTTTGTGGATTATTGACATTCATGTATTAAGGGGGAGAGTTCTTTTCTTAAGGGGGAGTAAATAATTCTTGTATTTTGAGGTTAAGGAACTAAAGGGAGTGCTTTAAAGTGAACTTTTATATGAGATAAATGATTTCTTGTTTGATTTTTGTGGATATATCTCACCAATCTTCTTTGTAGAAGATCTCTTGTTTATTTGGTTGTGCTTGTCTCACAGGTGCCTTGATGATTAAAGAGGAGAATCTTGAAGACTCATGAAGACTTGAAGATATGTTAGTTTAGGGTTCTCATTGTAATGTGAGGATGTGAGAATGCAATCAACTATGAGTGATCATTGTATGGTGAGGTTGCGGTTTTGCCATGGAATAGCCAAAGAGGGAGATTGTTAGGTTTTAGATTTGTGTTGGCTTGATTCTATAACAAAACGCTATTTGTTTGTATTGCTTAGTTGCTTAGGTGGTTCGTGATTAGATCACTCTTCAATGATGGAAAGCGACTTCTCATGCAAAGTTCGTCTTCAAGAGGATATATGCTTACTTGGATGCTAAGGTATCAAGATTCTTCCTCTTGCAAGGCGTAGGCGCACACACACACAATTCATTCATATGTGTCCCTACTTAGTTGTGCATCATTAAATGCGTACACACACAAAATTCATACATTTATGTCCCTGCATCGTAGCGCACCATTTGGTATAACACTTTAACACACTTGAAGTTGAATGCTCATGCATTGGTATGAAAGTAACATGTTTTGGAATAT
The DNA here is from genome assembly GCA_032871835.1 of Dipteronia dyeriana. Classification (NCBI taxonomy): domain Eukaryota; kingdom Viridiplantae; phylum Streptophyta; class Magnoliopsida; order Sapindales; family Sapindaceae; genus Dipteronia; species Dipteronia dyeriana. Next base: position 25,237,162 of record CM065300.1, on the reverse strand, counting down.
GCATGATTGAAGACTATCTCTATGTAGTTTGCATTCTTGTGTGAAATGTGTTTGTTTGTTTATATGTTTGTATAACATGGATCTTGAACTTGATTTTAGTCTTAGATTATTCATGATTGAGTTCCGGTCATTTCGGTTACTCATACTACTGATTTCAAGTTCTAAATCAAAATATACTACATTTTCAACTCATGTTGCATACATTATCTTCATCTTCATATATCAAGTCGAATTCTTATTTTCTGGGTTGAGTATCTTATATGTCCATGTCCTTGAGGGAGTCTTGGTTCGTAATCTTCAAACGGATTCAAATTCAGAGGTCGGAGGCCGGAGAACGGTTGAAGAACGCGAGAAGAGCGCAGGAGAAGTGGTGTGATGGCTGAAGCCATCATCTTGCACCATCCCGAGATGGCGCGTGGCCATCTCGACCCCAAAGGTGCTCTGCCCCGAGATGCCCATGCGCCATCTAGGGGAGGCACTAAAGAATGGGGGTAAAAATGTCATTTGGTCATTCTCTCTTTAAAACCTCTCATTTCCTCTCATTCATTACAAGTTGAGAAAAACGAATTTGAAGAACAAGTGCATAATTTTTCTCTCAACATTTTGATTTTTGTTTTTGTGATAACTTCTTCATTTCAACTCCGAATCACTTCGTTCTAAAACCGAAATCGAGTGTCTTGAAGAGATATACAAACCCCAAGCATTTTCAGAACCAAATGATATCTTGATTATTCACAGTGTTCAGATTTTCAGTTCGAGATTTCATCCTTGTTGGTAAAATCATCTTCTTCTTAGTTTTCTTCTTGGATCTTCTTATTGATTGATGCCTTTAGATTAAGAAGAATGATTAAGATGATTTTGATATCATTTTGTGGTTTGTTGCTTTGATTTTCAAGTTTAGCTAGATTTGTGATAAGTTGATTGATTTGTGCTAAACTTGATAAACATGAAATTGTTTCTAGAAATCTTTTGTTCTTATGCTTGATTGACTATTTCTAGATTTAATTTCATTTTCTAAGAACTAGGACTACATCAATTGGTATATTCATTTCATTGATTTGGTTCTTAGTTGATAACATGATTAGGTTGCCTAGATACATTTGTGATTGTTCATTGAAAACATAATCTAGGTATCTAGTTTCATGTCCATAGAATTTGTTGATCATCATTTTCTATGTTGAGTGCTTGTTTGCGTTTTGCATTCATGATCACTTAGAATCCTTGTGAAGAGGTAAAATGTCTCATATCTTATAGTGATTCTTTGATTTGAGCAATTGGAAGTCTTAGCTAGAGTCGGGAGGACTTGGATAGCTAAGCAAGTGGAAGTCTCGACAAGAGGTGTGAGACCTCGGATTGTTGAGCAAGGAAGTCTCAACTAGAGTCTGGAGGACTCAGATAGTTGAGCAAGAAGTCTTGTCTAGGGTCGGGATGATCCGGATAGGTGAGCAAGGAATCTTCCTAGAGACAGGAGGTCTTGAATAGGAAGTCGGTTTAGTAGATCACTAGGTTCAAGGGTAGAGTAAGAGTGATAGCTTTGAGAGTATGTGTTGATTGCTTAAGTGTGTAACTCTTATTTGAAATAGTGGATTTGATTTTGCCGGTGGTTGTGGTATCAACCAGTGGATGTTTCCTCTTAGGAGGTTTTACCATGTAAATATCTTGTGTTGATTTTTAGCATCTTTAATTTCTTCACTTAGTTGATTTGTGTTGCTTGAACATTTGCTTTGTCATATATCATTTTGGATATTATACTAAGTGTTGTATAAGATTGCTTGTGTTTGTTAAAGAAGATTAAAATTTGAGCATATACCTATTCACCACCCCCCTAGGTATATTTTACACTATAATTGGTTAAGGGAATTTACAATGGAGTCAAAAGTCTTTCGAATGTCTATTTTTAAAGCCAAGTGCCCACCGCGACTACAATTATTCAATACATTAAAACATTTAGAAGCACCAGCAATACAGTCTCCGATTTGACAACCCCTAATGAAACCAAATTGATTTGGAGATATAATAAGGCAGCAAATTTTGGCCAAGCAATCAACAATAATCTTAGTGATAACCTTAAACAAAAAATTACCTAGGGAAATTGAGCGAAACTGTTCGACCAAAAGAGCTGTCGGAGCCTTTGGAATAAGGACCAAGAAATTAGAATTCAAACCCGGAAAGACTCGACCAGAGTGAAAAAAATCCTACACGACCAAAACCACATCATGTCCCACAATTTCCCAACAATGAGAATAAAATCTGTCCGAGAAACCATCAGGACCAGGAGCACTCAGAGGATCCATGGTAAAAACTGTATTCCTCACTTCATCAAAAGAGGGGACCTGGAGAATCGAAGTATTTTCATCAACGGTAACCAATGAAGGCACATGCTCTCTAATTATAGAGAGGTCTGAACTAGTGTTGACAGGATCCAAAAATAGATGCTGATAAAAAGAGGAAACATACTCATCAATCTCCACAGGATCATTAGAAATATTTTCACCAATTTGAATGGAGGAAAGAGTCTTGCTTCCCCTTCTACGTTTCAGTAGAGAGTGAAAAAATTTAGAATTCTGATCACCCTCAGCAAGCCACCTGACTCTACTTTTCTCTTTCAGAAAAATTTCTTTTTGTTTTAATGCACTATCCAGATCAGCTAAAGCGGCAGTCTCAAGAAGAAAAAGATCATCTGAAAAACCTTCGGAACCAATCCTTCCCTAAATAAGCATCACCTTCTCATTAGCCTTAGTGACATTCAATGTAATATCCCCAAACACCTCCCAATTCCACTTCCTTAAAGCCTTTTTCAAAAGCTTCAATTTCTGAACAACAATCCCAGTGTCATTCCCAGTGAAAGAGGATGACCAAACCGATCTAACCAAATTAAGAAATGAGGGATGAGAAACCCACATACCTTGAAACCTGAAGGGTCGTGGACCTAACGAGACACTCGCAGAACAAGAAACCAATAACTGGTGATGATCTGAATGAGATCTAGGCAGGGTAACACAGGCGATTTGTGACCAAGATGTCAGAAATGAGTGGGAACATACAGCTCTGTCGAAATGAGAAAGAAACATACCTCGCCTGCCTCGACTGATTCGGGTATGAAAAAATCCTTTCGTTTCAATGTCAACAAGATCACAGACCGTTAAAGCATCACGAAAATCATCACAGAAAATAGTAGAAATGTTATCAGTAGTCTCATGAGCTCCTAGAACCAAGTTAAAATCCCCAAGAACAAGCCATGGAATGTCCGAACCAGCAATATCAATGAGAGAGCTCCAAAGAGATCTACGAGTGATATAGTTCACACTGGCATAAATAAAAGAGACCCAATGGACATTCCTATAAAAGTACTAGAAATCGTAACATATTGAGAGTGAGACAAGACAATAGTAGCATTCTGAAAGACAGTAGACCCAAAAATTCACATACTAGGAGTACTTCTGGCATTAGAACCAATAAACTGTAACCCAATAATAATAATAATAATATATTCTCTCTATCATTTAGCAACGGTTAATATGAAACATGTAAAACATTGATTCAAATGTAAGAAAAAGCTTTCAATTTTCATTATCAAATAATTAATTTAAAAGAATATTAAGAAAAATAATATAATGGTAGATGCATTTTCTTAAATAATTTGTAATATGTCGTGGAAAAAGACAAAACTTTACTAGTGTAAGAGCTACATAATTTTATAGTTTTTAATTATTTATTTTGTATTTTGTATTTATTTTAAGAATAAACGAGTTCCCATATTTCCTTTTTAATTATTTTTTAAATTTTTGATTAAAATAAATAAATAAAATGCATACCCTTTGAGTAATATTCATCGCCAAACGTAAAATATTTTTCATTTTCATTTATTAAGAGTAGTATTAACTTTTGGTTTGAGGCAACATGTGGCACGTTATAAATGAAAATTAAACATGTTTACGTGTGAGCAAATCTACATAGATCGGGATAAAAATCAGCACTAAAATTCCATATTGAAACAAGTAAACCAAAGGATATAACCCTACATTTACTCACAACATCAATTTCAACTTCAAACCTCACCCAGACAAAAGTTGTTCCGGTACTCGTGGAGAAAAGCTCATCCACTAGACTCTTCCAGGGGTGCTTATTGTTGAAATACTGACTAGATTGTCAGTGAAGTCTCTGTGTCGATTCAGGTGTATATCCGAAACATGGATGACTTTAAAAATACATCTCTCTAAAGCCCAGCCGAGACAAGGACCCACTTTTCCTTCTCAGCCTTGTGTTAACAAGTTTGGTGCACAGAAGGATCAATTTTTTTAAATGATATTAGAAGGGAAACGCCGAGGCCTTGTTTCAGTAGTGGGTTCTTGTAATGGTTTGTTATGCCTTAAATTTCAATGGACTTTAATGTTATATAATCGTTCGATTAGATCACACAGGAACCTAATAGATTTTCAACCTCAATATTCTAAATGTGGTTTGGGTTCTGCCGAGTCTATAGACGACTATAAATATGTGAAAATTTATGATGATGTAAAATCTATTTGGGTCTACTCTCTCAGGAAAGATTCCATGGTAGTTATTAAATGTGATTTTCAGTTTAGTCAAAGGTGTACCTCTAAATGGAGCTCTTCATTGGTTGGCTTATCATGACCGTGCAAGTCCAAACCTTTTTATTGTGGCATTTGATTTGGATGAGGAGAAGTTCAAAACCTTCCCTCTCCCTGATAACGTGATAACAAAGGATAATCATGATTGGGCGTATTCCTTTGGGATTTGTGGCGGTTGTCTTTGCTTGCTTATAGAGAAAGAATATCCTGCACTCCAATTATGGATTATGAAGGAATACTGTGTGAAAAGATCTTGGACCAAAATTTCGACAGTCGAAGGGCACAGATCGTTGGCAGAATTAGACTATGAGCAAGTGTTGTTCTGGGATCCAATAGATGCCGAATTTAAAAATATCTATGAAGAGGGCGTTGAAACAAGCGACAATATTCCGTATGTTGAGAGTCTTGTCTCACCCCATTACAGAAATGACTTCACAAATGACGGTAAGAAAATTCTTCCTTTTCTATACTTAATTTAATCTAATGCTTATATGATCATGATTATAACTAAGTAAACGTCTTGATGGTTAAGGGGTACAAGTTTGGGATTATGAATATTTTTTTTTTCAATCACTCATATTGTTCTTGTATATCTAGGTATTCATCATCAAACTTGTTAAACTTTAAAACTCAATGACATGCAAGAATAAAAGACATAAGAAGTGATGATTTGGTTACAATCTACTATGGCTCTTGCATCATTGCATCAACACTGAGGAGTTTATGAATATCAAATATCAACTTTAATAATATGCTTTTAGTTGTTGTGATGCATTAAACTGTTTTTTTCTTTCTTTTTTGACAGAAAAGTTATTGGGATATTTATGATAACATCAGTGGATCAACGGTTCATGCTAGCTGCTGCAATAAGATTTTTCTTTAACTGGCGTTTATTTGTGCTATTATACGCGTTTGTATTTTAGTGGCTTCTTTGCAAGAACACTGAGAAAGGATTCATACATTGCTACATTATGTTTTAGGCCTTGAGGGCCTTATTTGCGATTGATTTGTGTTATAAGCATATCGGCTCTCTGCTAATGATTAACCTGCTTAGTGTCATCTTATATTGAGCAAGTGTCTGCTAGTCTAATTTTGATTTGAACCTCCATCACACCCGGCAGTCATATGCAGACCGGGTTGTAAACTCGTATTTGGGTCTTTTGGAACACCCAAAATAGGTTTAACTTTGTGGGGCCATAACTTTCGTATACGGGTTCAGAATCGTTATTATAATATGATTTCGGAAAACCCAAGACGAGCTTGACGATATGTCACATATCTTGTTTCCCGTCATCAGGCCCAGAAGGGGTCCAAAAGGTGTTGTTTAGTTTGTTGTCCGAAGATTTTTAGTTTTTTACGCAACAATTAGGGTGTTTTTTCCTTTTTCCTTTAGTCTTTGTTTTTGTTTTTAATCCGGGATTGTTTCCCGATTTAGTGGAGGTGTATTAGGAGTCATAGAGATTAGTTTCTCTATTTATTTGGTTGTAATCGTTCGGGTGATTCAGATTGAATGAAAAAAAAAACTTCTTAAGTAATTTAAACTCAATTTATCTCTTCTTTTTTAAAATACTATGAGATCCCAGAAAATTAGAAACCTCTGTGTGTTGAACGCACGTGAGTTCTGTGTTGAACGCACGTGAGTTCTGTTCTGGTCTGCATCAGATTGGTATCAGAGCCAGGTTGGTTTTCGTCGTTATGGCACCAAAGAGACGCACGAACCTTCGTGAACAACCGTTGGATGAAGTCTATAAGCGGGAAGAGATTGCACGATTATGACATCAAGTAGAGATGTTAACACACCAGTTGGTAGTGGTGACGGCTAAAAGTAGGATCCAAATCAGCAAGACACGGAGGAGGAGTCCAAAGGTGGCAACAATCCATTCGCCCCTTAGCCAACGCATAGGAGACCGGTGAGTGATGAATCGAGACACTGGGAGTAAGGCCTCAAGGTTGACATACCAGAGTTCCACGGTGGTTTACAGGTGGACGAGTACCTCGACTGGATCTATACAGTAGAGGTGGTTTTGGATTTCAAACAGGTTCCAGAAGACAGATGGGTAGCACTGGTTACAACAAGGCTCAGAGGTCGGGCATGGCCTTGATGGCAACTAAGAATGTCAATGGGTCGAGTTTGGGCGGGTTTGAGAAAAATCAAACCCAAACCCATGAAAGAAAATGACATACAAACCCACCCACGAACCCACGTAATGTAGCGGGTTTGGGTTCGAGTTTCACCCACGGATTTTAACAACATCCAGACTCGCCCACAAACCCATGAACTCATGAGGATTTGTGGTTCCAAAGCGACTCACTCCTATGTGTGGGTCCGAGACAAGCCTAGTTGCCGGCAGTCATCCACGTTAGTTTTCTTTTTTCAGATTTCAGAGAAAATAACAAAAAGTAAGAGTAAAAAAAAGCTTAAAAATGTTTGAGAAGAAGAATATATGCAGAAGAAGAGTTCTAATTTTGAAAAGAAAAATAAAAAATAAAATAATTTATAGGGAAAATACATGGAGAAGATGAGTTTTAATTTTAAAGAGAGTGTGGGGGTTTAAACTCGAGAAGAAAAGAAAATGAAGACTAAAGATAAAAAGAAAAAGAGAAATAATAATATAAGATATTTTAAAATGTGAAAAGATAAATAATGGGTTCAATTGTATGTGATGTAAGACAAAAACGAAATATAAAAATAATTATTATAATATTATTTGTTAAATAATTATTAAATCAAACGGGTTTACGGGTTTGAGTTTGGTTTTTTTTTCTACACCCAAACCCAAACCTGAACCCGTGATGGGTTGAGATTTTAAATCCAAACCCATCCATGGGTTCTATTTTTACATACCAAACCCTCTTCAAGCAGGTTGGGTTCGGACAGGTCCCACGGATTCGGGTTTCATTGCCATCCCTAGTGGCAATGGTAGAAGAAAATGAGGATTCTGCAGGGGAAGGTAGAGATCATATCCTGGGACAAGATGATGAAGCACATGTGTTTGGCCTTTCTACCGTACAACTACATGCGAACGCTTTACCAACGACTACAAAACTTGAGGTTGGGAAACCGTTTAGTTGATGACTACACACCGGAGCTTTATCGGTTAGTATCGTGGGATGCGATTACGAAGGATGATGAGTCGTAGGTTGCACGATATATTAGGGGTCTGTGGATTCAATTCCAAGATGACCTTAATATGTTTGATGTGGTGAGTGTGTCAGTTGCCCACCAGCGAGCAGTACAATTGAAGAAGCAGCTGCTACGTAGCTTAAAGCAACTGAAAGCTAAGAAGCAGAGCATGCTTCTACAACATATGCACCTACAACATTTGCAGCTAGATTGTCCTCTCAACTTTCAATTGATCAGCACCTAAGCAGCTCACTCTTTTAATTCTAGCATGAAAAATATGAGAGAAGCAGAGTCAACAAGAAAGGGTGGGTTGGTTTCTTTCTTGCCCAACAAATTAACATGGAAAAGATATATAGAGAATTTACATTTCCATTATCAATGTGGAACTTTGAATGGCTCACCACCAACGAAACAGAGATCCCACATTTCAGAAAAGTAGGTCACTTTGTAAACCTGTCATGTTGGGAATGACAGTCATCACAACAGATGCACAGCATAACACGCACCAGACAGATCAAGGACAACATTAGAAACCAATAAAAATATAAATTACTATATAATGACAAAGCTAATCTAATTAAATGTACCTAAAAAGAAGAGAGTTTCTACGAGACTCAAACAATGAGCTATAGCATCCATTAAACTTACTTGAGAATATTTTCTTCAGAGTTGCAGACCGGCAAGCCAAGCACTCACCTATACGATCATGAATTGGTTCCAAATATGATGCAGTCTGCTCGAAGGACAAAAGATGCACATATATCGAAATTTTTTAAATAATCTGTATAATAAGAGAAGAAAGTCTTAGTTTTACCAAATCTCTCATGGCCAATTCCCAAGTGAGTCTGCAATGTGGACTAACAATATATATAGACAAAAGAATGTGAGACAGAGCTTGAAGAGATAGCCTATATATTTCTATTTTCTACTTCCTTAAAAGCTTCATTTTGTCCCTTGATGACAAAGCAAAAACCTTGTTCGAAAATCAGATTATGATGAAGTAATTTATCTTTGATTACATAAATTAAACATATGTAAAAATATTCTTTATTGAAGTAAATCAGACAATTCAAGAGAAGGGATTAATCAACAATTATATAAAATTTAGCGTATGTTCTTTATTGACATAAAACAAATCATATGAGTTGAAATTAGTTATGTATATAATTCATAAAATCAACTTTTGGTTGAGTAGAATAGGATCACCTGTCTTTACCATCAATTGAGGGTTGATGTCCCAGTAGTAGAAGCAGAACATGTATCTATGTCATTTGCAGTCAGATTCTCTGCTATTTTCAATCTATCATCAAAAGAAAAGCTGTTCAATTCGAGTACTCTAGTCCTCAGATTCTTTTGTGTGGAACTAATGAAAAATAAAAAATAAAAAATAAAAAATAATTCCACTACGGTAATAGCAAAGTTGGGGACAGTGATTTTTAACTCTAAATTATTTTTCCCACTGTATGTTACTAGTAAATACTAAATAATGAATTTCAAATATACTAAAATTCATCAATTGATAAAATAGTAATTATAATAATGGAGTTTGATGGATTGACTTACCGGCCTGTGTAGTCAAAGGACATAAGCCAACTGTATCATGCAAAATGGATTTGATCCTCAATCAAGAGCATTGATTTGCTTCGGTGCAAATTCTTTTGGGATTTGATTCACATGTTTCCTCAGTATCATTAGATCTACTTGTATCCTCAGTATCTTGATTGATGGCAACAGAATTCATGACCTGTGCCTGTACATATGTTGGTTGTATTCCACAATGCTTCACTTTACAAGTTTCAACGCCATTCAAGGAATAATACATTTGTTCAAGATTAAACTCAAAAGTGGTACCCACATAGTCACTCATACCGCGATTCGCAAGTAGGGTATCCAATTCTTGGAAAAATTCATAACATTTACGAGACAAATTGTACCCTAGTAAGATGTGATCTGGGCAAATTAATTCGTTGTGTTCATCTGGCCTAATATTAAAGGGTGCAATAGAGTAGTGAAAAAATCCTTCCTTATGATCATCACCGGTTTCAATATGAAAATAATAACGGACATCAAAACATCCTTGATCAAAATCATTAACATTATATCCCTCAGACCCAATAACCAGGCATACTGCAAATCCCATGATGTAGCTACTCCTAGCACAATCATTTCGAAGCACTGGAATATTTACAGAAGATCCAATGTTTTTATAGCAGAACCATTCAGGAATTTCACTTCCAGGTAAACAAATGCCGACTTTAACTTCATCATCAGGAGGTGTAATAGAACAGAAAGGAGAGGGAGGTCAGGGGGGTGGACTAACTTTAAAGAGAGAAATAATCTTTTCTGTGCCCATAAGCTGCATTTTTAGCAGTGAGTCTCGAAAGAGGTTGCTGACTGCTTTCTGATTAAGCTTTAGGCAATTCATAAAGTTGAAAATAAAAGATCCACCGCCATTAGCACAGAGCTCAATTTCAGATTCATCTGGTAATGATTGGATCAGCTCCTTGCAATTCATTGCTTCCAAAAATCGTAGACTTGATGGAAGCTCAGGTAATGATCGAAGCATACCACAATTGTATAATGACAGATAATACAACTTAGAAAGTTGCTTGATGCTTTTCGGTAGTCTCTCAAAAACGTTTCCGTGCAGCTCTAACTTTTCCAACGAGGATAAACAGCCAATATCTTCTGAGATTTCAGTTAGACTGCTGTTATTTAACCGTAGTTCTTTTAAAGAGCATAAACCTGATAAAGGAGGCAATAGGTGGAGACTAAATTCTGAACCTTCTATATGTATATTGCTTGGAAATCTACTAAGATTTTTGCAATCCGACAGCCTTAGAGAATGAAGTTTCTTTGGACGTTCTCTTGATGAGTGAATTTCAAGCAAGCTTATGCAACGTTTAAGATTTATACTCTCTGCCGATGGGATGTCTGAGAGGTCTGGGATACTGATGAGTTTCTCACAATCACCAAGGTTCAGCCGCTTTAATTTTGGGACACACTGTAACAGAAGATGGTGAAATGATTAGAAAAAGTAACTAATTAATTTGTGAACTATATGTTAAATATATTAAAACAATGAAACATATACTTTAATATTAGATCGTACCGTCCTTCCTTTCCAAAGTTGCTTAATATTGCTACGAGAAATATCAAGTTCAACAAGATTCACCGGATTAAAGACCGATGGCAATATCTCCAAAGGATACATTTTCCAATGGAGATATCTTAGCTCATCAGGGAGATAATCTAGATCACCGTTGTGGAGATGCACTTCCTCACAGTCTTCATCATAGACTTCATCACTTTCGTCATCACAGTCTTCATTACAGTCTTCATCACTGTCTTCATATTTTGTTATTAGAGTTCTAAGATTGTACATTTTCCTAAAGGCTTGAGAACTCAATTGTACATCTATATTTAGGAAGATCCCTTGAACTGCATCAGTCCCCTGACAGCCAAAAACAAAGTAAAAGTTATCCTAAAAGCCATCCTCAGAAATTTTGCAGGTTAATTATGTTAGTTATAGATAGCAAACCTTCATCGTATAAAAACTTCGTCTACCGTTTAAGAGATCACAGAAGAAGTAGAGGTGCAGTGAATATTCAAGAATATTTAACCAACTCTGGGAATTTTATAATTACAGCTTTGCTGGTTTCAATTTTAGCAATTGAATGGAAGACCAAACACATTAAGATTGAGGATCATAGTAGATAGCAGTGTAGTGTAGTGTCAGTCACGTGTGAGAGAGAAAACAGAAGAAGTGAAGGTGCTGTGAGTGAATGATTGAATATTCTTGTGTTGTGCAGTGGTTAATGCAAAGTGAGTCTAGTAAAGATAAATTGCAGCAACCGTAGTATTCAACAGACTCACATCATTATGCTTCAGCGTGTGAAGAACATCTTCTTGTCTCCACAACCTGCTGCGATCGCCTGGCTTGTTGGGAGATTCTTTATGAACGATTTCCCTACCCATTTCTCGTAGTAAATCATGCATTTTTATACGACCATGTTCTACTGTTACTAGTGACTTGTCAATGAGACGGTTTAGAGAGAACTGACGATCGGATAATAAGTTTGGTGCAAAGTCTTCTTCATCTATTCTAAATCTAAACTCATCAAAATATGCAATGTTTAGAAATAAACCTTTTTCTTTCTCGTCCAGTCCATCGTAACTAATTTTCAACACATCAAAAACTTCAGGGTTGACATTTCTTTGGAATTTATCTATTGCATTTTACCAATCTCGTTTGCTCTTTTATCCAATGACGAACCCAACACTCTAACAGCTAATGGAACGTTTTTGGCAATTTTTACCACCTGTCTTGTGAGAACTTTAAGATCTTCGGTGGGACGGTTCTGTTTAAAAGCATAATTACAAAAGAGCTGAAGCGCTTCATCATGGTTCAACCCCTCAACATTATACATGTTATGATCTTCCACTCCGCAATTATGAAGAACTTGTTTATTTCTAGTAGTCAGTATGATTCTACTTCCGGGAGCCAATCCATCGTCATCGAGACCTCCGGCTAAAATTTCCCATTCTCTAAATTTATTCACATCATCAAGAACAATTAAAACTTTTTTTTGTTTGAGCAATCTCTTAATCCACTGGGGAATACTAGGACTGCCTGATTTTGGATTTTCAATATTTAATACTTTGGAAAGAATTTCGTCTCGTAGACGAATCAATCCATTACTATCTTTTTCTGATTCTGCTCCAACACATGGAGCGAACGGAGTGGGTCCTATTTTCAAATTGATGAGAAACTAGTTGGAATACAGCATCAGCAATAGTTGTTTTACCCATGCCACCCGTTCCCCAAATCCCTATAATTCGAAAATCTGGCACCTCAAGACCTAATAATGATACAACTCGCTCATTGTGTTTATCTATTCCAACCAAACCTTTAAAATCACATGAGGTCAATATATTATACAATCTATTCCAAATATCTCTGACAATTTTGCGGACAAATTCGGAATCAGGCCTGCCAAATGAAAGTACCAAACAATATTATGAGTAGAAATGGCCAGAATACGAAAGCATACTAATATATCAACTGAGCTGAACTGACTCCTATAAATAAATATGATCATATATAAAATTGTTTAAAGGTAATTTGAAGTACCACAAAGAACAAACCATATAATTTATCACAATTTGTTGACAACATTAACAACCTGATCTGTGTTTTGAAAAATAATTAACAAAATTTTACCTTGTTTCAGAGGAATCCCACCCAGTTATATTGGATGCTTCGGTCAGAGCTTCTCTCCATTTCTTCACATCATCTTCTTGTTGTAATTCATTATCATGCTTAGCAAAAGCAACCTCGAAACTCCCAAATTGTTTCCGTACATGGGATGGATCAACCTTGTAGAAAACAGGTATCACAGTTTGCTTATTCACCCTCTTGCACTTCATAATCTCTGCAAGCTCACGTAAACACCATTTTGAAGAAGCATACTTCTCCGAGAAAATGACCACCGAAATCGTTGATTCCCTGATTGCACTCAAAAGACCCTCTGAGACTTCTTCCCCTCTTACGAGTTGATTATCAATGAAGGTTGTAATTCGTTTTTCGTCCAAGCGTTCGTAGAGATAACTAGTAAAACCATCGCGGGTGTCTTCACCTCTGAAACTGAGGAACACATCGTACTTTTCTCCTTTGGTGGTGGTGGTGGTGGTGGTGGTGGAAGAAGAAGGAGTTGATGATGAATTGCCCATGGAGACCAAATGAAAGACTAAAAATTTGAGCAGCAAAAATTGCACAGGAGTATGAAGGTCGATGGTAGATTGATATATCAAACACTAAACAACAATTATGAAAAGTCAGTCTTCAAGGTACTTGCTTGTCTTCTTCCCTCCTTGTTAAGTTGTTAGAGAATCTTTCGTTAGAGAATCTTTTCTTTCTCTTTTTCTTTTTCTTTATTTTTTTTCCATCGTAGAGAAAAGCAGCAGGAAGTGGGAAAATGGGGAAGGGAGAAAACAAAAATCGGGTGAATTTCACGTAAGTCCTACCTTTTTGTCGATTGTCACCTTTATAAATGTCTTTCCATATTCATCGATTTAATCCCTATTTTTTTCAAAACTAATCAATTTAGACAATTTACCTAAATATTTAAAAGTCTACTATTTCAAAACCTATAAAAGTATATTTTTATACTTTTTAATTTAATAGAAATAATTATATTAACTTTAATTTAAAATGTAAAATAATAAAATTATCAATAATAAAATTATAAATAAATAGATTAAAATAAAATTATGAAAAAAAAAAACTGCTTTATCCAGGAACCACAGTTCAACCGCCTATTAAATGGAATTCAATGAATAAATAAAAAGGTAAAGATCATATGTTATAGGATTAATTGCACAAACATCCCCTGTATTTAGGTGATATTGCACGTATATTCATCTCTTCCTTCAATTGCCTAAACCTCCCCTAAAAAATGTTGACTAACGGTTTGACTGACGGCTAACTTAACAGTTCAAGGGTAAAACCGTCCTTTTAATACGTAAAAATTAGGTTAAATATCATTTTCGTCTCTGGTTTATCATATTATCCATTTCGATCCTTGTCATTTCAGTATTGGCCGTGCAGGTCCCTGTCGTTTCAATTAATCTCTATTTTGGTCTCTACCGTCCAATTTCGTTAGGGTTTTTCAGAATTCCGTTAGGTCAACGAGGTTAAGACGGTAATTCAATGTTAGAGTTTTTTTTAAGTCTATATGATGAAAGGGCATAATGATAGTTTTAAAATTAATTAAATAAATAATGAAAAATAAAATATAAAACAAATTAAATTTATAAATAATTAAATTTATAAATAAGACTAATTAAATTTATAATTAATTACATTTATAATTAATTAAATTTAAAAATAAAACTTATTAAATTTAAAAATAAAACTAATTTAACTAATCAAAACCCATCCCAATCATCATCACCAAACACCTCTCACCATCATTCATCAACACCTCTCACCACCGGTCAACACCTCTCACCACCCATAAACAACATCACCTCTCACAGCCTTCACACTATATTCACAAACCAACAAAAAAAAATTGAGTGAAAAAAAAAATATTGGATTTGTTCGTGATCCAGACAAATCCAATTAAGAAAAAATAAATAAACTTTCAACACCAAATACAGATCATCAAATTCACCCAAACCCTCTGACTTCCACCAAATAAAAAAAAACAATTGGATTTGTTCGTGATCCAGACATATCCAATTAAGAAAAAAAAAATCAACACCAAATCCAGATAATCAAATTCACCTAAACCCTTTGAGTTCTACAAACCCAGATCATCAAATGCACTCAAACCCTCTGACTTCTCTTCTCTTCTCTATCCCTAAATTTCTTCACCAAACCTATACATTCAACACCACTACTCACACAATCAGGAATCTTTCTCTCACCAAACCCAGTTTCTCTCTCACACAAATCACTATCTATTTCTCTAAACCCTCTCACGAATATCCATCTCATAAAAGTCAGGTCTAAGGGCTGTCGGAAAGGTCGCCGTCGACCACTGCAACTGAGAAGAGGCTCCGGCTTGTTCGAGTTGAAGAGGATCCGACTGAAACAGTTATAAAATGACCCAATCCGATAAAGAAGAGGCTTGGTTGCCGAAAAATGACCTAGTCTAGGTCGAATAGCTCTGACAAGGTCGACCGGACATGCAATGGTGGCAAGCGCTTCAGCTGGAGAAAGATCTGGCCAGATCTGGTGAAAAACATTTGTACTCTGTGGTTGATGGGTTTGGGCTGGAAGTTGAGGGTTTGGGTTTGGAGGTTGGTAATGATGATCAAATGGTTATTGGCTGGTGGTTGTGGATTTAAGAACAAAAAATATTTAGGTTTGGTGAAATGAATATTGTTATAGTGGAGAAATGTTTTTTTTTTAAGGGTGGTAGACCGGTGGTGGTTTAGATGATGAAGAAATGGTCATATGGGTTGTGGTGAATCGGGTGTTTAATTTTTTAATTTTTTTTAATTAGATGGTGTTATGTTTAAATAACTACATATTTATTAGAATTTAAATTTAAAGGGTAGTTTGGATATTTTGGTCATTGGAGGGCAAAAATTGTCTTTGCAAACCCTTCATACATTTTAAGGGATAAAATGGTCATTTTGCCTTCTGAACATGTCAGATGACCTGTATTTAACGAAAAATGTAACAGAATGACTAAACGGGTCAATATTGAAACGACGAGGATCAAAATGGATAATATGGTAAACCATAGGATGCGTTTGGTACGCGGGACAGGACGGGACAATTTTTTGTTGTCCCACATTTGGTGCGCCATTAACATGAGACGGGACGGGACATGGTGGGACAAAAACCATGAAAACTTGTCCCACCTCACACCCTAGGCCAGACTTGTCCCATGCATGGGACAAGTAAGGAAAAGACAATTTTACCCTCAAATGTTTTTAAATTTACAAAACTATCAACTATAAAAAAAAATTACCCTATTGGCCGTTTCTCTCTCTCTCTCAAACCCTCATCAGCCCGCTCATCTCTCTTTCCCGCTCGTCTCTCTGTCGAACCCACCGGCTACAGATCCATCTTCATCGGTGTCACGCGAGCTAGCCGTAGTCGGGGTCAAGCGAACTCGCCATCGTCGGGGTCACGCTAACTAGCCGTCATCGAGGTCACGCATCCTCTCTTCACACAAAGACAACCGTCGACCTCTTTTGTCTGTCTCTCAGACCCACCGGCTGTAAATCCATCTTCGTCGGCGTCAAGTGAAGTCGTCGTCGTTAGGGTCACGCGAAGTCGCCGTCATCAGGGTCACGCGAAGCCGCCGTCGTCGGGGTCACACATCCTTTGTTCACACAAGAACAGTCGTCGGCACCTACCATTTCTCACCTCTAAACTCGATTCACTTCTTCTCCAGCTCAGTCATCGCCGCTGCCGCCGTCTGACCGAAATCAGTTTCTCTCTCACCTCTCATTATCTTGAGTGGGTTACTCGGCAATATTCCTTTCCATTTCATTATCATTTTCAGTTAATATTGTGAATTTTGCTTTACAAATCCATGATTAGTAAGCCTAATGTTTTCAGTTAATATTGTGAATTATACGTTTTTGGTGATTATTTTACTTTTTTGAGGTTTTGTCATTTGGGTATGTCGATTTTGGCTGGTTTATTGGATGCCTGTATATGAATTGATTGGTTTATTGTGTATGTAGATTCTTTATTAGTTGTGATTCGGTCTAGATTGATTCATGTTTTGAGGTGTGGATTGTTCTGATATGTTTTGTGTTTGTCTGAGGTGTGGATTGTTCTGATTCATGTTTTTGTTGCAATGGTTGTGTTAAGCTTTCACAGTACTGCTTTTCGGAGCTTTTTGGTGAGCGAATGATAGACAAGAACTTCAGATCGGGTGGGTTTGCTGAGTATATGGTCAAGGACATGGGGATGGGTGTGGATGTGGTGGAGAAGAGTGAGAATAACAGCCAAAATGGTGTTGCCTAGTGTTACATTGGGCAAGCAGTTGTTTTTTCCTATAGTGGCTAATGGGGACGGCAAGTTTGGTACTCTGGGGCTTATAAGTGTTATACAGAGGATCAATGGAAAGTAAGATGTTACTTTTTTATGCGTCAATAACACAAATGTGCATTTACTTATTTAAGTTAATAGTTTATCATTCATTGAAGCGTAAGCTGTCAGGTGTGTAAGTGTTAATAATCTTTATTTTTTGATTTAGACTATGTAGTTGTTATTATGATTATGTTGTTTGAGAGAATAATTGATGTGTGTAGCATGATTATGTCTAGGCTTTGAAGGGATTCTTCAACTCCATCAATTACATGTTGCGATTATAGAAACATTTATGTAGAATACGATTTTCTTTGCTCGTGGATTGCAGAAAGGTATTTGACTTGCAAGTACATGTTTGTGAGATAAAAGGCATTGTATGACAGGACCCACCCCGACTCCTCCCTCTTGAGTACGAGGGAGGCCCTGTGGGCTGTCCCGACTCCTCTCTTAAGTACAAGGGAAACCCTATGGGCTCTACATTCTCTAGCATAATAAAAGGACTTTCTACTGAAATCTCCATCGGAAATACTTGTTTGAATCAATTAAAATGTGAGGAGAATACTGGAGAGTACAAAATGTACATAATTATAATTTCTTTACATATATTTTCGTCCGTTACAAAAATTTTATCAAAAATGACCGTTCGGACCAAAAACCGACAACTTTAAAAACTAAGTAACCAGTCATCCCGAGTGGGAAATGAAACAGGCCGAGTAAGAAATCCGAGTAGGCCGAGTAGACCGAATAGGCCATGTGGGCCGAGTAGGTCAAGTGGGCCGAGTAGGCCGAACAGACCGAGTAGAAATCCGACTACCATCCCGACCATGCCTACCATCCCGACCATGCCTACCGTCCCGACCATGCCGACCTCATATAATTAAATATGTACATGAAAATTTAAAATGCATGACTTTTATGCTTCATGATGTCATCGAGTGGCCCACCTCAAAACTTCTGAGTCCGCACAACCGAGCAGCTACCTGGATAAATATTTAAGAGTGAAAGGATGAGCGCTAACGCCCAGTGAGTGAATGAAAACTTTTTAAAACACTTTTCTAAACCTATTTACAATAAGCATTCAGTAATAATTGTATAAGATAATATATCTACTTTCGTGCTAAATAAACTGAATAAACTGAATAAACTGAATGCTTCTCTTTGCTGAACAAGAATAAATACTTTATAAAATCTTAATCTTCACCAAATTCGTACCGGGGATATCCTCCATACATAAGCCGAAATACTTTGGCAAACGCAGTCATGAATAACTTCTGGTCATACCCGAACAGAGCGACTCGATTACTCTTTCTCTGGTCATGCTCGGGCAGAGCGACTCTCTGGTCATACAAGTGCAGAGCGACTCTATTACTCTTTTCTCTGGTCATGCACATGCAGAGCGACTCATGACATACACATGTGTAGAACGGCCCCAAAAGCCAACCATAATCATAACTGGGGAAGGGTACATGGTGCTTTTATAGAAATCATAATCTCTTCTTGATAATTCATAAAAATAATATACTGTTTCTGAATGCTAATATAAGCATAAATATATATTTTCGGTTCTCTGTTTACTCACCATCAATCATAAAAAGCAATAAAAAGCTTAAAATGATTTGCAGCAATTAAAGCATAAAACTGTAAACTTGAGTTTAAACAAAACTGAAACTTAATTCACTCGCAACTTAGATGTCAAGCTTATCTTAGACTGAATATGCTAGGTTCCCTTCATCTTCTTTCCCTATCAATCACAAGATCCAATTAGAAACTAGATATCAAAGAAGAATCAACTGAAATCTGAAATTACGAGAGCTTCACTGACTTTTCTCTTTTCTTCTCTTTCCTTTCTTCCGCTTGATTCTACTGCTTTCTAGCTCTCACAATATGTATCCTCATTTATATATACTTATGACAATCTCACAGCTGCCTGTCAGCCATACAGATCAACTAGGCTTACTCACCTGATGGCTTTTATGTTGTACGCTTATCCAATTTTTTATTTTTTTATTTTTTTTCAAATTGGGTCTTTCAATTGGGCCTGAAAGCCATGGGTGTTACATTGTAATACTCAATAAAGCTTGAATTTTGAATTGTTTTATTTTTTTTAATTTTCTTCACCGATAATGGTTGAAATTGTTAATTTGGGAGAAGTCAAAATGATCTTCTAATGTGAATTGGACCAGATATGTTTTGTCCTGACTTCGGAGGATAGAGACTTTGATCAAATGCTTTCTTACCATAATACAGCTTGTTATGGGATGTTAAAGTTATCATTATAGAGCATTGAGTTCTTGTAACCCACAAAACTAGATGAACTTTCTCTTTGAAAAGAGGGACATTTAGTCAATTGTCACAGCTTCAAACTAGAATAGCTTCCATGAAGTTTATAATGATATAAGTCTTTATCCGGGAGAATCATGACATATTCTTGTATTATTTTATGATCTCTCTCTCTCTCTCTCTCTCTCTCTCTCTCTCTCTCTCTCTCTCTCTATATATATATATATATATATATATATATATATATTTTCTTGCCATTGTGGATCAATGTGGGTTCAAACAATGCACACCTTTTTTTGGCTTAGGTCTTTGTGTGGTAAATGATGTAATTCTTTCATTATACAACTATGAACCACTCTGAATATGTGTAGGTCATACTTGAAAGTGCTATTCTTCCTCAAATTCAAGTCTTCACTCTCTATTTAGTAAGCCAAATAAGAAAAAGAAAAAGAAATTATGAGTAAATTAATTGATCAAATAAAGAGGATTAGGTTATGTTTTTGAACCATTTTGGAAATATGTTTTGTTTTGATAGAAACATCCCAATAAGAATTATTGAATAATAATTTTATTTAAAAAAATTGAGGCAATAATATTATTAATTGATATTATTATTCAAAAAATGAGGGAATGACCATAATAATATTATTATTATTTGAAAAAAAAATCACATGTCTTCCAAAAAATTATTAATTAAACTAATTTTTTAATTACAATATTATTATTTTTATGAAATATGAAATATAAAAATATTTTTTTAATAAAATAAAATAAATATTGATTTGTCTTGTCCCAAATATGATATATAAAAATATTTATCATTATTATGTGGTAACAAACATTGGACAGGACAAGAAGGGCACTCTGGTCATTTGAACCTCTTGTCTCGTCATGTCTCAGTCATACCAAACATACAACAATAAAGTGAACAGTTTTGTCTCAGGCCTACCAAAAACAATATAGAACAGTCTGTCATGTCCTGTTCTATTCTGTTCTGTTCTGTCATGTCTCGTCCCACCTTGTCATGTCCCATGTCCGTACCAAACGCACCCATAGGGACGAAAATGATATTTACCCTAAAAATTATTACAAACTAAAGTAGGCCCAAATAGTTTTATAATTATATATGTGCCCAAACAAAAACTATAGAAATAACCCTAGACGTTGAGTAAATTGAAAATCCACCCCAATCCACAGTCAGTGAAAATTCCACATCAAACAACATAATAATAATAAAAAAGTGTTATTTCAAAAATAATAATAATTAAAAAGCTTGAAGAGATCTGGAAGGATTCCATATATATATATATATATTAAAAATGAAAAATGATTGAAAGTCATTCCATATCTCCTCATGCAAAATTATAAAAATAAAAAATAAAAAATAAAAAAAATTGTAAAGCTTGAAGAGATCTGGATCCTTCATGCTTCTATCAATGGAGCCTCCATGATATTGACATGTTCACTTATTTGTGCTTGCTTGTGGTAAATGCTTGTATTCACATGTGTGCATAGTTGGTAGCAGAGCAGCATCAGCTTTGCTTTTCAGGTTGTTGGGTAGTTAGACTTGGTCAAGTCAATTGGTTATATCAATTGATCATGCCGTCAAACAATGAACCACTCTGTAGAAGTGGTGTAACTGTCTTATCTATTTCCTATTTCTTAGCTTAGTGGTTGTTAGCAGTTGTTATTGTTTTACAAATGTTTATAAATAGCTATGTAGTAACTGGAAATGAAAGCAACGATTTATTATGCAACAATCCTCCTCTCTTCTTGCTCATTCTTCTTTCCTCAAATTATACGTATCAGATATTTATTTCACTTTTTAAAAAATAAAATTAAAATTGAAACTGGTGGCGGTAGCTGCGTTTCCACATTTCCCAAAAACGGCGACGTTCCTTCGATTGGGCTCGGCCCATATGAGCCTTGTTTAAAATTTATGTCGTTTTACATGGATTTCACTGGATCCGTATACATACAATACCAAAACACACGATGATTGTCCTCTCCACTTTCAATTGATCAGCACACTCTTTTAATTCTAGCAGAATCAACAAAAAAGGTTGGGTTGGTTTCTTTCTTGCCCAACAAAATAACATAGAAAATTAAAGATAGAGATGTTACATTTCCATTAACAACCAAACAGAGATCCTACATTTCAGAAAAGCCAAGCACTCAGCAGTACAATCATAAATTATTGGTTCCCAAAATAATGCAGTCTGCTCAAAGAAGGTGATGTTTTATGACTACTAAGAAATCTAAAGCAAAATACATAGAAAACATATAGCTTCAACAAGTACATAGTTATGAATAACAAACAAGTTAATGATTTCGTCTTTAAACCCCCATTCTTTTCTACTGGTTACCAAACACCAGAAAAAAAAAATATGATAACAAGTTCAATTCGGTTACAACATTAATTAAATGTCAACCAAACACATATCACAATTTACCACTTATGTTATAAATTGATACCATTAGTTATATCAAATTTTAACATAAGTGCATTCCAATTCATAAAATCAACTCTTGATTAAGTAGAAGAGGATCACATGTCTTTACCATCAAACGAAGGTCGATATCCCGGTAGTGGAAGCAGAACAAGTATCCTTATCATTTACAGTCCGATTCTCTCCTCTTTTCAATCTATCAACATAAGAAAAAGTGTTAATAATAGAATAGAGTTTGCTAGATTGGCTTACCGGCATGTGTAGTTGAAGATCATAAGCCATGTGTAGTCGAGCAGGGATTTGCTTCAGTGCAAATTCTTGTAGGATGTGGTTCCTCAGCAGTATGATTACATCCACTTGTATCCCCGGTATCTTGATTCATGACCTGTGCCTGTGCATATATCGGTTGTATTCCACAGTGCTTCACTTCACAACCTTCCACGGGTGTTGGGTTTGAAGGAGGACAATCACCATCTTGAAGATTGAACACAAATGAGGTACCCACATAGTCACTTATACCGTGATTCGCAATTAGGGGGTAGCTCTTTAATTGCCGTTCGACTTAAAATCAGAAACCTCAGTTCCATTCCCTCCAAGATATCTGGAAAACTCTCAAGTTTGCGGCATCCCAAAAGATGTAGCCGATCAAGAGATTTCAATTCACAAATGCTCTTTGAAACTCGCTTGAGCCTTTTACAATTTGACATATCTAAACTTTCAAGCTTGCTTAGACACTGAATCGTTGAGGGAACTTCTTCTACACCAGGCCAACTCAAATCCAACCTCTTTATATTCCCCGAAATATGTGGAAATTTTGTGAGACTAATGCAGCCAGAGAGACTAAATCCCGAACCTTCTATATGAATATTGCTTGGAAAGCTCCTAAGATTTTTGCACTCCGACAGTTGTAGATAATGAAGGTTCTTCGGACATTCCCTTGATGAGCGAATTTCAAGCAAGCTACTGCAACCTTCAAGATTTATACCCTCAGCCGATGGGATGTCTGAGAGGTCTGGAATACTGATGAGTTTTCCACAATCACCAAGGTTCAGCCGCTTTAATTGAGGGATAAACTGTAACAGAAGATGGTGAAATGATTAGAAAAAGTAACTAATTAATTTGTGAACTACATAAAATTTATTAAAACAATGAAACATATACTTTAATGTTAGATCGTACCATTCTTCCTTCCCAAAGTTGTTTAATATCACTACTAGAAAGATCAAGTTCAATAAGATTCTCCGGATTAAAACTTGATGGCAATACCTCCAAATCACAGCTTTTCCAATGGAGATATCTCAGCTCAACAGGGAGATCATCTAGACCAGCGATGTGGAGACCATAATTTATTATGAGAGTTCTAAGATCATACATTTTCATAAAGATTTGAGAACCCAGTTGTACATCATTTAATGTGAACATGCTTAGGACTAGTGGTGTAAAAATGGGCCGGCCGGTGATAGGCCGGTCCGGCCGGCCCAGGAAGTTCACGGGCCGTTTTGGGAACGGCCCGTGAAGGAAGAGGGCCAGATCGGGACTGGCCGCTGGGAGGAGGCCCGGCAGGCCAGCCCGCCTGGCACTCCAATCCGGCGTGCCAGGCCTGTCGGACCGGCCCGGCGGACCGATCAGCCGGTCTGTTCGGGCCAATTTTTTTTATTTTATTTTTTATTTTTTCAAAAAACCTCCAACGGCTGGAATTGATTTCTAGCCGTTGGAGGAAATAAAAATTACCAAAACCCCCCTACAATCTTTTAAATTACATTTTGACCCACAAATCAAATTTTTCTATAAATACTTCCATCCATTTCATTTTCCATTAACTCTCTCTATCATTCTTTCAATCTCTCAAATCTCAATCTCTACAGTTAGGTTACAAAATCTAACTGTAGATAAAGAACTTAATCTAAATTTCGACAATCTATATATTGATGACCCTTCAGGTAGTGGCCAGGGCCAGAACTAGGTTATACTTTTACATATGTATTTATTATTTTCTTGTAAGTTGTAAAACGGTTGCACTCTTTTTCCCTTACCAAGTTTTTATCCCACTGGGTTTTTATCCCACTGGGTTTTTCTTGGTAAGGTTTTTAATAAGGCAATCATGTAGATATGTATTACTGAATTCCATAAGTGAAAAATAAATAAATAATTAAAAAATTGTTCGTTCTCTTTATTCATTTCAAATCCTAATAATTGTTCGTTCTCTTCATTCATTTTAAATTCTAAACCCTTAACCATAAACTATAAATCCTAAACCCTATACCCTAAATCCAAAAAAACGTAATTTTAAAAAAAAAATTGGACCAAAAAACTAACCCGCCGGACCAGGCCGGTTAGGCCTGGCCCGCCCAGCCCGCCAGAGGGGCACGGTGGGCCGACCTGGCACAGCCCGCCTGAGGCAGGTCGGCGTGCCGTGCCGGGCCTGCTTCTCTGGAAACAGGCCTGGCTGGGCTTGGCACGCGATGGTTTCCAGAAATGGACTGGCCAGGCCGTCCCTAATGGGCCGGGCCAGTCCATTTTTACACCACTGCTTAGGACTATCCCTTGAATTGCATCAGTCCCCTAACGGGCAAAAACAAGGCACAAGTTATAGCATAATATACTAAAAGCCATCCTCAGAAATTTTGCAGGTTAGTTATGTTAATTATAGCAAAACTACATCTTCTAGAAAAATCATCTGCCATTTAAGAGATCACAGAAGAAGCCAAGGTGCAGTTAATAATAATTAATATTCACGAATGTTTAACCAGCTCTTGGAATCCTATAATTAATTAAAGCTTTGCTGGTTTCATTTTTAGCAATTGAGTGGAAGACCAAAAACATATATATAGATTGAGGATCACTGAGTGGAGCACAGTAGAGAGCAGTGTAGTGTCAGTCACGTGTGAGAGAGAAAACAAAAGTGAAGGTGCAGTGAGTGAATGATTGAGTTTTCATGTGTTGTGTAGTGGACTAGTGGTTAGTGCAAAGCCAGTCCAGTAAAGATAAATTGCAGCAACTGTAGTATTCAACAGATTCATCAAATTTTGAGGGATCTAAATGTAAGAGCAAATACAAAATGATTATAGACTCACATCATTATGCTTTAGTGTGCGAAGAACATCTTCTTGTCTCCATAACCTGCTGCGGTTTTTACTAGCAATTTCCCTACCCATTTCTCGTAGTAAATCATGCATTTTTATACGACCACCTTTTACTGTTACAAGTGACTTGTCAATGAGGCCAATTAGAGAGAACTGACGATCGGATAATAAGTTTGGTGCAAAGTCTTCTTCATCTATTCTAAATCTAAACTCATCAAAATATGCAATGTTTAGAAATAAACCTTTTTCTTTCTCGTCCAGTCCATCGTAACTAATTTTCAACACATCAAAAACTTCAGGGTTGACATTTCTTTGGAATTTATCTATTGCATTTTACCAATCTCGTTTGCTCTTTTATCCAATGACGAACCCAACACTCTAACAGCTAATGGAACGTTTTTGGCAATTTTTACCACCTGTCTTGTGAGAACTTTAAGATCTTCGGTGGGACGGTTCTGTTTAAAAGCATAATTACAAAAGAGCTGAAGCGCTTCATCATGGTTCAACCCCTCAACATTATACATGTTATGATCTTCCACTCCGCAATTATGAAGAACTTGTTTATTTCTAGTAGTCAGTATGATTCTACTTCCGGGAGCCAATCCATCGTCATCGAGACCTCCGGCTAAAATTTCCCATTCTCTAAATTTATTCACATCATCAAGAACAATTAAAACTTTTTTTTGTTTGAGCAATCTCTTAATCCACTGGGGAATACTAGGACTGCCTGATTTTGGATTTTCAATATTTAATACTTTGGAAAGAATTTCGTCTCGTAGACGAATCAATCCATTACTATCTTTTTCTGATTCTGCTCCAACACATGGAGCGAACGGAGTGGGTCCTATTTTCAAATTGATGAGAAACTAGTTGGAATACAGCATCAGCAATAGTTGTTTTACCCATGCCACCCGTTCCCCAAATCCCTATAATTCGAAAATCTGGCACCTCAAGACCTAATAATGATACAACTCGCTCATTGTGTTTATCTATTCCAACCAAACCTTTAAAATCACATGAGGTCAATATATTATACAATCTATTCCAAATATCTCTGACAATTTTGCGGACAAATTCGGAATCAGGCCTGCCAAATGAAAGTACCAAACAATATTATGAGTAGAAATGGCCAGAATACGAAAGCATACTAATATATCAACTGAGCTGAACTGACTCCTATAAATAAATATGATCATATATAAAATTGTTTAAAGGTAATTTGAAGTACCACAAAGAACAAACCATATAATTTATCACAATTTGTTGACAACATTAACAACCTGATCTGTGTTTTGAAAAATAATTAACAAAATTTTACCTTGTTTCAGAGGAATCCCACCCAGTTATATTGGATGCTTCGGTCAGAGCTTCTCTCCATTTCTTCACATCATCTTCTTGTTGTAATTCATTATCATGCTTAGCAAAAGCAACCTCGAAACTCCCAAATTGTTTCCGTACATGGGATGGATCAACCTTGTAGAAAACAGGTATCACAGTTTGCTTATTCACCCTCTTGCACTTCATAATCTCTGCAAGCTCACGTAAACACCATTTTGAAGAAGCATACTTCTCCGAGAAAATGACCACCGAAATCGTTGATTCCCTGATTGCACTCAAAAGACCCTCTGAGACTTCTTCCCCTCTTACGAGTTGATTATCAATGAAGGTTGTAATTCGTTTTTCGTCCAAGCGTTCGTAGAGATAACTAGTAAAACCATCGCGGGTGTCTTCACCTCTGAAACTGAGGAACACATCGTACTTTTCTCCTTTGGTGGTGGTGGTGGTGGTGGTGGTGGAAGAAGAAGGAGTTGATGATGAATTGCCCATGGAGACCAAATGAAAGACTAAAAATTTGAGCAGCAAAAATTGCACAGGAGTATGAAGGTCGATGGTAGATTGATATATCAAACACTAAACAACAATTATGAAAAGTCAGTCTTCAAGGTACTTGCTTGTCTTCTTCCCTCCTCGTTAGAGAATCTTTTCTTTTTCTTTTTCTTTCTCTTTTCTCTTTTCTCTTTTCTCTTTTCTCTTTTCTCTTTTCATTATTTCTTCTCCTTTGCAGAGAAAAGTGAAGAAAACAGAGGCAAAAAGTGGGTAAAAGTAATATTGTTATGGCTAAATTGCACAAACGTTCGAAGTTTAGGTATAATTACTTATATATGCAACTTTCACCAATAATTGCACAAACATTTCCTATAGTTATTTGCCTTCCATTGAATTTTAACGATTCAATGATAAAATTGTCTATTTGAAATTTTAATTATTTAAATAAAAATAAATTAAAAATATAAAAAATAGATAGAGGAAATTTGATCTTGTCCATCTATAATTAACAAAAAAAATAAAGGTTTCATCTCAAACTCTCCTCTAGAGTACACCGCTTCGGGTGGAGGAGCGATCTGCTCTTACGAGGAGCAAATCCTCATGTCTGCTCCTTTGCTTAGAGATGGGAAAAATCTCTAATCTAACTCATATAGGCGGGGATCCGATTTGTTTGAAGCGGGTTTGGAGCACTTCAAATGAGGCTCGAGATTGTAAACCCTGTTTGTATCCAGGTTGGGTATGTGTCAAACCAATATGCCCCAACCCGTCCCGATTGACCAATTATTTATATAATTATTTTTTAAAATATTAAAAATATAAAAGAAAAAATAAAACTATAATCTTTTAATCTATGTGCCTGATTGTATTTTATGTTTGAATTTAAGGTTTCTATAATTTAAATTTTATATTCTATTAAATTTAAGTTTATAAATAAATTTTAAGTATACATTAAACTTTAAGTTTTGATAATTATTTGTAGTTATGTTTAGATTCAAGTTTATATTTAAATTTAAATATATTTTTAAATTTGATTGAATATTAAAATTTAAGTTTCTATCATAAAACTTAGTTGTATGGTAAAATTTGTATATTTAATGGTTGGAACATATTTTTTTTGTTAAATGAAACGGGTCATTTCGGATCAGGTATAGGGACCTTGCCCCATAGAGCATGTCGATCCGACCCCGAACAGACTTGTTGTCATCCCTTCCTCTACATGAGGAGCCAATCTGCTCCATTGCGGCCAATCTACTCGTGCGATGAGTGGATGCTCACGTGAAGGAGCAAATCGCCTTTTCAAAAACTATTAATACGGTTGCTTCAATGGCCTTGTTCTTCTGAAGTCTTCACAACTTGGTATTAACCATGAGAAGGGAACTTTGTTAAAAATTCTAAGCACTATCAAGTAGAAAACCGAGAGGATAATATTATTTGGAATTGTGCTTTTATGGCAGTTTTTTGAGGGTTACTGGTATAGAAAGGCACGGAATATATTTTTGGTGTGGTATTTTGAGTTCACCTTTTTACATCCTTATGGGCTTTAAACTCCTCAGTTGGTTCTAGCTTTATTTATTTAAAAAAAGGAAAAAAAAAAAAAAACTTGTTTTATCTGTGTTTATGATAAAAAATTGTTTGTGACTGATGAGTTTGTTTTGATAAAGAGGGTGTTAGGAATATGTTAAGGTTATTATAGTCATTTCGTTTTAAAAATGTGATCTATGGCTAAAGTTGACAGAAATCAACTAATAGTAGGGAATGTATGTGTTATTATGGATAAACATTTCATATTTATACAATTACACTTAAACTCAAGAGTGTTTGTGAAATATCCCCAATAATTATCATTATCAACAATTTGGGTCCACCATGAATAAGAATACAGGACAGCGAGGAATAAGTAAAAAAGTGCAAAGCAGTGTTCACACCATAATTTAATTTGAATTTATTGCCCGACTCTTTTTCTTCCATTTTCCAATTACTACTTTTTATGCACAGTTTTACTGCAGTCACTCTTGAATCTAGATGGCAAGAAGGTCTACTACAACGCAGCAAAATACACATACATCTCCTGTTGCGGCCATGCCTCGCAAATTTTCTTTTTATCGTGTGGTACAATTATATCAGAGGATGCATCTCATCACACTTGAAAACATTTTTTCCTGAATTGGCTTTTTTGGGCTATTAGCACGCATGTTCACACACACTTCAATAGTGAGTGTATGAATCACTGGCCTAGAAACTGGTATTCTAATACAATTCAGAATTCCACGTACTTGGACAACTATACAAGACTTAAAGCTTCTGCTCAGCTACAATGTCAAAGACTATATAAGTCCTAAAAGCATCATTTGCAGCATATCACTAACCTCTGTTACCAAAAAAGGCATAGCCTCTATGCGGACGATGAAAGAATCGATCCTTCTTAAACGTCCTGTTTTGCAGCAAGAGATCTAACATACTATGCGATATTTTAAAAGCCGTTGAAAGTTAACACCATGAAGTAAATTTTATTCCAATTTGGTCCTCTATTCAGTAAATCCATTTCCATAAATCAGAGGGAATGCCCTCACAAATACACCCCATCATCACTGTTGTTCTTGCTCTAGAACACCATCAAAAAACATCCCCATTAGGAGGAAGAAGGTAAAAAAAATGATTGAACAATAAATAAGATTTCTCAAAGAAAAATTCCACCTTTAGTATATATCCCCGTAAACTCTTTCCCACCATTGGCTTTCAGCTGGATCAGAAGAAGAGTATGTACAGCATTGGATGTTGAATTTGTCTATCTTGACAGATCAAACTAGATATGGAAATCCGATGTCGAGTCCGAGTGAAGGGATGGTATGCATCTATAATAAACCTGTATCCATTGGATAGCAACCAAGAACACGAAGAAATCCCGCAAATTCCTGCCAAGAAAGAATAAACCTTACTTTCAGTCACTAGAGCAATACATCTCTCTTTAATTTGTATACAATTGTTACATTGATTTAGCCTACAGTGAAATGTTACCGATAAAACACATTTAAAACAAATCATACAAGAAGCGTTGTAGCATGTAAAAGTTTAGCATGAAATGAAATCCATAGATTAGCAACAGCTCAGCTAAAGTTGAAAAGGTAAATGTAATGATCACAAGTTAAAAGACAGACCTGCAAATGCCCCAAGGCAAATTGGGCACGAGGATCAGCCATTGAAGCCTCAAAGTCGATATAGAAAAGGTAGTCAAAGTACCTGCCACCAGAGACCAATCACTTCTATGGCATAAACATATCATACAACCTTTACTATCTCTAAATGCTATAATCTTTAAAAAAACATTTACAAGAAGATTACATATCATTCATATAATTACCAAAACTCAATCTTGAAAAGAAAACCGTAGAAGAAATGAACTTTATGTTTTGATTCCTCTTATTTTGATTGCCAAGCAATCAAAAACCCAGGTCAACAAATTAACAAAATAATTGAATTAGTATGTTTTATGGATGATGTTAATATTAAGTGGAAATAAAAATGTAATAATCTTTGTAGAACCAAATTAGTCATAATCTTTGGAGAAATTCGGAAAAAAGAGAGAAGATATCTTAAGAACTTCACAATATTGAAGAACTATAAATTGCAGGAGAGTTTTGTTGTCTTATGAAGAGGGTTATTCCACAATGTTTCCTGTAGCATTTATGGGCATTAAAAATTTCGAGAAATATATCATAAAATATTCACATTTTTCAATGACATGGTTTTAACTATTTTGCTATAGAAGAAAACAGATTGATCTAACATATTATTTAGAACACAAAAAATTCAGAAGCTAATTCAATGGGAATATGAGATGTCTAGCAATCCACTCAAAATGTGGAATGGTATGAAAAATAGGTTGCAGAAGAATACGTTTGGAAGGTGAATCAACAAAGGAGTGGTAACATAGCGAATCATAAAATCAAGATATGGAGCAGTAACATAGCTATCGACAGATTTTGTTTTATTTTTTGGGTGAGTTCGACAATTTTTCCACAAAATTTAGCAATAGCTAATATATATATAATCTCTTAAACATAAAATATATTTCTACAACTCCATAGTTAAACAATAAACTACTTCACTCACTTCGCACTCCCTTTATTAGAATCATCAACAACCCTTAGTGGACGCTTTCGCTGTGGGCGGCTCTCTATCTGGAAAAATGTTCCAAAGGGAAAAAAAATATCAGAGCATATCAACACAATGATTTGATAACAGATTTACACTCTTACTTTTGGCTACCTTTGTCAAATTAATGTTTCTCAAAGCAAACACAGCCAAGGCTTTGAACAGCATACCAGGACCTTCCTCTAGAGTGAAAACAATGCTTGTCTGGGGCAAAAAAAAAATTATTAAATTGTTTTCTTAAGTACTAAAAAAATATGACCGAGTAAGAACAATAGATACCTTATAGGGCCTGTCAGTTCCTGCAATTATGGGTTCTCTAGCAAGTATCAAGAAACGGGTAATATTATCGTCATCATCCTGGTCAGCTTACCAAGATTGATTCAGATTAGATTTTTCAAGATTCAGATTAGATTTTTCACAAACTGCAACTAAAATTTTCTAGTGCAAAACAAAAGAGATATGAGCATTAAACAAGAACTTGAAGACAATATTGGCAACAGACACAGCATGCATCCATTTCTGTTTTGCATAGAAATCAACTAGAAGCAAATAAATACTATCTCACAAAATTTCATAGAAACTTGCATACGTCAAATCCCATGCATGCTGTCCGGTATGTAGAATAAGTTTTGTAAACTTTTTATGCATGCCAATCAGTTGAATGTGTTTGCAAGTAGTAGACTAGTAGCTAAGCAGGCCATACTTTAGATTCGGATATTTAATTATAGGAATATCACAACATATTTGATATTCACCATGAAACCCTGAAAATTGGACGAATCCATATAAGGAAAATGTTTATGACTCAAATAAGATGTTTATCTAAAATGGACCTTCTCAAAATTGAGATTACGAAAATGATATATTTGGTTCACATACAGTGTTTCTAAAGGCACTTTATCAAATGCACAAATCAGTTTTGGCATCATGTTATATTAATAGAGTTCTCCACAAGAAGTAGATATCATTTCACTTTTAAATGTCTCCAAACATTAAAAAGATAAAGTTTCACTAAACGACCCAAAACACGGTTTTGAAAAATACTAAAATAGTTTTATTGTTTCAACCTCAAAGTAAAGTAATGCCAATGCATAATCGGATTAAAACTCAAAATAACCAATGGGTATTCTATTCTAGACCCCGAGCACACAGTTGGTAAATGGTGTTCAAAATTCATGAACAGACTGGCACAATCCCCCATGGAAGTAAGTCATTTAGGCTAATCTCACAAAAGAGCTAAGATGCATGAAGACAATTATTAGAAGTAAGTCAAACTGACTTTCGAGCAACCTAACCACAACAGGGAAAATGACATCACTTATTTTATAAAAAAAAAAGAGAAAATTATCATTGGATGAACATATGACACAGGTCAGTCAATTAACAAATGGCACCAACATCATTTAATTCCAATTAAGCTGGAACTCATCCTCAAATAACGAATGATGAAGTGATATATCATCGAGGCATAGAAGAAAGAAGGAAACATGTTACCTGGATCTTTTCAGCAAGAACGTTAAGCCCATAGATTTTAGCAGCTCGAGCACTTGCAACTGCTCCAGTATCTCTTTCACCACTAGAGGCCACCATCTGTCTCAAAAGGTTTGACAATAAGAATACAAACAGCCTCCAATATAACTCAACAAAGCTACAAAGAGGGGTACATAGGCTTTAAAAAGATTACCTGAGCAGCACCAGCAGTATCATCAGCACTAACTCTGATAATGCCCAACTTGCTTAGTGTCATCTCACATTGTGCAAGGGCCTGCTAGAGAGAATTTTGATTAGATGCCCAGAAAACCTTGAGAACTAAATCTTCAATTTTAACAATTTACACAACGCAGTAAACCATATTACAAATTAAATGAACCTGAAGATCCAAGACAACTACCAGTTTATAATATTTACAACCACTAGTATATAATGCTAATGCATTAAGTAAATTTTAGAAATGATAGTACTGTAGGCTTTATCGGGCAGACTTCCAACGAAAGAAAGGCCTTCCTGAGGAACTGAAATGATAGTTTTATGCCCACGTTCATAATTACTAAGCATCCCCCTCAGAATATTCAATTCTGCCATATCAACTATCTTTTCTCAAATCAATCACCAATAGTGGGCAGGGCAACTACCACACCATTAATAACATGAAAATTTAATACATTAGGCTTAAAACTATGGACAATAGTTCTTCCCCTTTGCCTCATTTTTGCAGCAAAAACAAACAATATGAAGTGAACAAGTTTTAAAGAGCCAATCGCCCAATCCAAGATAAAATACACACTTACAGATAAACATATCAAGTTGGCAATATTAACAAGGTTCATATCACAAACAGCCTCGATACGAACACGGAAATAGCTTAAATAAGTCAAAACAAATACGCGGTAATCATCACTTAAAAATGATAAAGGACAAAACCTTATCTGAGTTTGTTTTTAAAAGTTTTGTAATATATGAATTTGCTAGTATTAGGTTTAAAAAATGATAGACTGATGAGTACCCACCCCAAGAATATAGTAGGAGCTACAAATAACAAACTACCAAGAGACATCTTGACCAAACAAGAAGACAATATAGATGTGAAAGAAATGAACATACTAACCTGTGGATGGCTGAAAACACGTTTTAGTTCCTCCTTCTGTACACCAGGTAATCCAAGAAGGCAATGGTTGACTACCAACTGTACCTCCCCTACTATATGCAACCTATGCCGAAGTAGTAAGTCATAATTACGGTGGATGCTACCACCTACAGAATTCTCTATAGGAAGAACTGCTTTATCCACTAACCACAGTTCAACTGCCTATTAAATGGAATTCAATGAATAAAAAAAAAAAGTAAAGTAACGATCATATGTTATACCATTTGGGAACAGTAGAATACTAAAGAACAATTATTGAACCTTGAATGCAGCTTCAAACTGTTCGCATGGGACAGTCTCAGACTTTGGATACGCTTTCAGTGCGGCAGCCTCACTATATGCACCTGGTATCCCCTATGATTGAAATACAACCAATCAACATCTAGCAACAAATGATATTTGGCAGAAACCAAAAGGACAATGGATTACTAATTTACTATACCTGGTAAGCAACACGAACTTTTGAACCATCAGAAGATGAAGATGAAGGTTCTGTCACAGACAAAGGTTCTGCAATTGGTAACCGTAATCATGTCAGGAAGTTGCACAAGCTTAAAAAAACAACAAAGAAACATTGGCATGATGAAGGCTAAGTGTGCTCTCAGTCATCAAAAAGTAATACACATACTAGATAAGGAATATAATAATCAATTCCAACAAGGAAATATCTTAATTACCATTCAGCAACAGGAGGAGTAGATCAATAACATCTAGTGAACTACAAGAATTGGCAATTCGTCAAAAGTCAAAAGTTATGCACCTATTATATCTAACAATGATGAATGAAATATATACCACCAACAATTCACAAATGTTAGCTCTAATTGATTATTCCATAATCCATACCATAAAAAAAAAAAAGGAGATTCATCAATACACTATGAGATCAATCCTCATACCAGTCATCCGAAAAGTCATCAATTCCAAATGAAATCATGTTCAAACTGCATTATGCCCTGACACTAATTCAAGTACATTGCACAACAAAACCAGCATTTCTAGAGCCATTTCATTCATCATAGAAGATGAAGGTTTTGTCGCAGACAAAGGTTCTACAATTTGTTACCGTAATCAAGTTATTAAGTTGCATCATATTACAAAGAAAAAAAACAAATACAATGAAACATTGGCATGATGACGGCTTGCTCTCAGTCATCGAAAAGTAATACAAACACTAGATAAGGAATATAATAATCATTTTCAACAAGGAAAGATCTTAATTACCATTCATCAACAGCAGGACGATAATTGGCAATTCGTCAAAAGTCAAAAGTTATGCACCTATTATATCTAACAATGATGAATGAAATATATACCACCAACAATTCACAAATTTTAGCTCTATTTGATTATTCCATAATCCATATCATAAAAGACAAGAGATTCATCAATATAACTATGAGTTAAATCCTCATTCCAGTTATCCGAAAAGTCATCAATTCCAAATGAAATCATGTTCAAACTGCATTATGCCTTGACACTAATTCAAGTACATTGCACAACAAAACCAGCGTTTCTAGAGCCATTTCATTCATCACAGAAGATGAAGGTGCTGTCGCAGACAAAGGTTCTGCAATTTGTTACCGTAATCAAGTTATGAAGTTGCACCAGATTAAAAAGAAAAAGAAAAAAAACAATGAAACGTTGGCATGATGAAGGCTTGCTCTCAGTCATCAAAAAGTAATACACATACTAGATAAGGAATATAATGATCAATTCCAACAAGGAAAGACCTTAATTACCATTCAGCAACAGCAGGAGTAGATCGATAACATCTAGTGAACTACGAGAATTGGCAATTCGTCAAAAGCCAAAAGTTATGCACCTATTATATCTAACAATGATGAATGAAATGTTTACCACCAACAATCCACAACTCTTAGCCCTAATTGATTATTCCATGTCATAAAAGACAAGAGATTCATCAATATGACTATGAGATCAATCCTCATTCCAATCATCCGAAAAGTCTAAATGAAATCATATTCAGAGTACATTATCCCCTGACACTAATTCAAGTACATTGCACATCAAAACATTAATCTACACTGCCTACAACTGTTCATGATTGTGTATTCTACCAATATCTGTATATAAGCAAATATGCATTCAACAAAAAATAAACTTTTTTTTGATAATGGAGTATTGAACTAACAATACACCAAACAACAATCCGATACAGAACACTAGAGAAACAACAGGCACGAATTAGAATCCAAGGAACTGTAATGGAGTCAACCACTCACTAGGAAGAAGATTCAAATCTTTGTGAAAGCCAGAAGATTCTGTGTTGTTCTGAGACCGTTGAATAGCCCCAGAAGAGTCAAGATCAGAAGGAGTGATTGGCTTCTCATCTTCAACAGGAGTGATAGCTCTATGAAACTGAGCGAAAACAACAGGCGCACAACAACATTCCCATTTGTTCACAAACCTCAACCCGCAAAATCTGGAACCCGAATCCGGCACACCCACATGAAAATGCAACGCTTTAGAACAACCCCAGATGGAATTCGCCTTCAAAGCCATGAAAAAAGAAAAAGAATCGAACTTTATAAAATGTGTGCGGTCCTAGTCCTAGTTCTAGACAAAATCGAGATTCATGAGAGAGATAGAGAAAAGGGTTGGTGAAGAAGAGGTGTTTGGTGAAACCGAGAATGACATTGTCAAGTAGAGAAGAGAGTTATGGTAGGGGGGAGCTCAGATATGGATGATGGACCCCACATGAAGGATGAAAACTTTTATGGATTCTACTGTGAATCTGTGATGAAGATCATTTTCAGATACAAGGACTTTGGTTAAGAGATTGATAAATAAATATTATATATATAAGTTTGAACAGAAAGACCACCACACGTTTTCTCAGATTCTAGAAACAGAGAGAAAGAGCAAGAGAAATAAAATAAATAAATAAATAAATATACAGAGTTGGTGTCATGTAAGGAAAAGGAACAGAAATAGCAAAGTTTTAAGAAGTGATTGATTTCTTGGATGGATCAATGTATAAATTTATTTGTATAATGCACTGAAAGCTAAATTATTCCATAATATAACTTTTTTTTGTGCAAGTTTTATTTTAGCTAATAAACTTAGGTGGGTTGAAAATTTTAACAGCAAACTACTACTACAAGTACCTACCAATTTTAACAAGGAGAGGAGGTGGTAGATGACAATTTGCTTTGTGGGTTTGGCGAAATAAGAGGAATTTAGACTTTGTGTGTGTATTTTTTGTTTAAGTAGAGAAGATGATCATCTTTTTTCGAGTGTTTGATATCGATAGGTCCAGTAAAGTCCAGTGTTTTCTATCTTAAATCCTTTGAATGATATATGTACTTATATATCATTGTTATGTTTAAATGATACGCTTCAAAATAGAATATTGTAGCTTACCTGTACATATATATATGGTATAAAAAACGAAACTTAATGATGTGAGAAAAGATTAAGAAAATGGATTTTTAGAGACGGGCAGGTGGAAGAACACAAAAGGATTTTCCATTTTTAGACCCAATATGGTACAAGGATTAACTGACCCCATGTTCAGGAATTTATAACTTGAGAGGTGGGGTAGATTGCAACATGATCAGTATCTCTAATATTTGTCAATGGTCGAATTGTCAAGCTTCAATAACGTAGGTGGTGAGGATTAACTCCAGTCAGCCGTCACTTAGTTAGTTGGACTACACTAAAGTACAAAAATGCCCTCGATATGGCCAGCCGGGCCAAACAGATTTATACAAAAACGGATAAATTTGGTAATAGAGGTTTTAAAAGGGTAGCTCTATTCTCCTATTTTATGACTAGTTTATAAATTCTATGAGGTAGGTGAGGAAGGTTTAGTGGAAATTGGAAAATCATCTATCACCAACTTTATAGAATTCAAAATTCCACATACTTGAAAAGAAAAGAGAGAGAGAATTTTGGAGTTGCAAAATTCAATGGAATAAGATTTATGAACAGAAGATGATGATTACAAGAATGATGATGTAAAGAATGATTACAAGAAAGCGATTGGACAATATCAAAGATTGAGTGACCCTATATTACCAGTTACATTGCATTTATAGAAAAAAAGAAAAAAGGGGTGTTTTAACAATCAATTCATTTACTTTAACCATTTTCCTTCCTGTTGTTGTCCAGGGCTCCATCTTCTCATCTAAAACTAAACACTGATAAGGGAATTTTTCCTATTTGGGTAGATAGTGATTTTTAAGAAAATTATCATATCCATGAATCCTACATGTTTTCTTTTACGAAATCCTTGTTGGTACAGTTGAAAGTAAATTGAAAATAATCTGTATTTTACACCGATGCTACCCGGGGTCCCGCAAGAAAAACCCATTGAGTTCCAATGAATTACCAAGTTTTTTGTTACTTCATTGAAGTGACAAAAGATTCCATGTCTGTAGAAAAGCCAAACATAAATGGACAATATATGTATTCTTGGTCCAACCAATTTATATCCCTTTCTTGGGCCAGACAAAGAGCTGCATTATCAATATGGATTTTGCAGAAACTCACAATCATATATTCATACCCTTATCAGAAACAGTATATTGCATTAAAAATATATTAATTACATCAATTATTCAAATATTAACTACAACAAATGGAAATGAAATGTGAATTAATGAATTTGTACTTATATATGAGAATTCTCAAGCTATCAAACCTTGAATTCCCGGCTATTAGATGCAGCTTATGCTGTACGTGAACTAGAGAATGAATGACTCGTGAATAAACTACGAGCACCCTGAAGCTAAAACGAAAACTAAAAGTACTTTTCTTACAAGAGGGACAATCTTGATCCAATGGGGAAGTAAGTGACAGGAATTGGAGGGCTTCTTTTCTTAGACTTGTCCTTCTTCAATTTGCTTCCGGTTTCGGTTTCAGTTTCGGCTTCAGGTTTCCTGAATCTGTTTTCTGTGCCAGTCTCTGCCTCACAAGCAACCTTCCTGGAATCAGGAGAAAAACAACCAAGGAAGCTTGATATCAAAGCCATTGATTGATTTGCAGAGAATTCAGCAATTGACAAGCCCTCTCAAAGCTGTCAGGATTTGGTAATTAAAACTGTGTTGTGTTCTTGAGCATATATTTTCTTGCTATTAATTCCTCTATATATATACATATACACACACGCACACGCGTTGTTGGCAAGTTCCCGGAAAATTTCTACAGGAGTTCCTGGAAATGTCTGAGATTGGTGGTGAACTGATTCTGGACAATGTTAGTTGCTATCAAGGACCCCTGTGGCTGATTATATATATATGGTGACATGTCAGGTTGAATCAGAGCCGTCGAAGCCATTGGTATGATGTATTTATCATGCTTATGTGGCAAAAATCTGGAGAGTTTGAACTTCGACTGTTCAACAAAGACCAGAATGTTGAGTGTGTCAAACAAGTATATATGTGTTGTCTAGATTTGATAGGCAGTCAAAAGGGTATATGACTTGCTTAAAACTATTTTTTTGTAATCTTTGGAGCGTTTGAAAATAATCTTATTCTACAATTCCTGGAAACTGTCTAGGACATGTTCAATATTCCTATGAGCGAAAGCTATGGGTTAGTCGATTCAACTATTAGTAATTACTTCGAAGTAACGTCTTTTTATAAACATTTATCATAGATAACAATAAGGTTTTGAATTCATGATTAATTAGAAACCGACTCTCACTACTACTATGACTCTTAAACTAAACCGACTCAAATAAAGAAAATTTTGAAATTTACAAAATAAAATGACACATTTGAGTTGTTGATACTGCACGGTGTAAAAAAACTTCGATAAACAAACTCAACGGAATAAACTGTACTGAAAAAAGAAATCCCTACTAAAACGATTGAATCTGAAAAAACTGTTTGACATACGACAAACTTTGTGAGGATCATCCCTATCCTGACGTAAACAAAATTTGAATTCATAATCTCTCGTATCACGATCGATAAGAGATCTTACCGATTAAACTAACTAACCGGTAGTCAAGTAGTCAACGAACAAACAACAAAGAGAAGATACAAATAGAAGAAGTACATATAAGAAGAAGGAGAATCAAAGGTGAGAAAATGAGAAACTCATTGATGGGGATTTGGTCTAGGTGGAGCAGACAAATTCCTGTGTTGTTGGTTTGATTTCCATTACTTTGTATTTGTATATGCAGTGTATAGACAAAGGAAGAAGATGACCACTCCTGACCCTGCCTTAACACTTTTTCTTTTTCTATTGTTGTCCCCACAAGCCAATCATTCCACAACACCTCATCAAAATTCCCATCTATATTTATTTACATAGATGATAAAAAACTCCAATTAAATTCCACAAAAGTCCATTTCCATTCTTATTATATAACACACTTGACCCCACTTGTTACCACCATATCAATCTGATTCTCCACCAAATCAAAATCAGTCAAAATTAACTTAGTACTGTTCACAACACTCTTTATGTGACCGTTTACATAATCTAGAAATAACTACAGGATAAATATCTTTGATATTCAAACTTCTCCGGTCATGTTTTGGTCATGTCTTATTCTTAGTAATCGGTTGTACCATTTAAAAATACATACAAGATTTTGTTAATAACCACGTTTTCCTATCAATGTTATCAAAGCTATAAATTTGAATCATCGGTTTTTACGAGTAATTTATGTATTTATTTATCATTCGTATTAACATTAATTCGAAAACGTAGATAATTAATAAACTTAAAATTTTCATTAATAGAATGGATCAAGGGGTTCTCGGGATCTATCTTAAATCTTAATACGAAACAAAAACTTGAAAAGAAAAAGAGAGAAATAAAGATTAAAGACAAAAGAAGAAGCCTTACAGAGAGAGAGAGAGAGCATTGTTGGTCTGAGTAGCCTCTGCGAAGAATCACCAAAAGCAGCGCCTTGATTGCGTGTGTCTTCACCTCCCTCTCACAGCACAATCTCCGATAAAAACAAAATCCCGGTTGTGAAAAGACTAAAATACCCCTGTCACTCTCCCCCATAAACATTCTTTTTCTTCATCTTCTTCTCATCCGGAGTGTACCATTCAAGTAAAAAAAAGACAAAACAAAGATGTCGAAATCATCCACGGAGACGCCGTTTCCGGCGGCAATCAAGCCGGAGGATTACTCTCACAGCCCGGTACACTACGCTGTCGTTTTGGGAGACCATACTACACTGACACGGATTCTATCTACTCTGCCTAAGTTAACCGATCCTGCTAAAATTCATACTGAGTCTGACTCGTTGAGTCAAGAGCGAGTCGTGGATCAGATCTCTTCTTTTATAGACCGTAGAGATGTTCCTCAGAGGGAGACGCCGTTGCACCTAGCGGTAAGATTAAACGACGTCGTCGCTGCACGTACACTGGCCGCCGCCGGCGCTGATGCGTCGTTGCAGAATCTGGCGGGATGGAATCCGCTTCAGGAGGCTGTTTGTCGACGGAATTCTGAAATTTCTTTGGTACTTCTCAAGCTCCACCACCGCTCCGCTTGGGCGAAGTGGCGCCGCCGTCTGCCGCG
The DNA here is from genome assembly GCA_032871835.1 of Dipteronia dyeriana. NCBI lineage: Eukaryota > Viridiplantae > Streptophyta > Magnoliopsida > Sapindales > Sapindaceae > Dipteronia > Dipteronia dyeriana. The sequence continues at coordinate 25,195,933 of CM065300.1, read as the reverse complement.
GGTTATTTCTGTTATTCGTAGAATGCGTGACTTCTACATGGAAATCTCCTTCCATTTCGAGAGTTCGGTGATTCCGTTCGTCGGCAAAATCGCTCCGTCTGATACGTACAAGATCTGGAAGCGCGACGGCAATCTCCGAGCAGATACTTCGCTGGCCGGTTTCGACGGCTTGAAAATCCAGCGCGCCGATCAGAGTTTCCTCTTCCTCGGAGACGGCGATCAAATGCACAATGTCTCACCAGGTTCTCTTCTGGTTCTCAACCGCGACGACCGCAAAATATTCGACGCCTTCGAAAACGCCGAAGCTCCGATGAGCGATTCCGACATTGCCGGATTCTACGCACAAACGAGTGTCTACAGACCGGGAATGGACGTCACTAAAGCCGAGTTAGTCGGAAGAACGAATTGGAGACGACAAGAGAAGACGGAGTCTGTCGGTGAATGGAAAGCTAGAGTCTACGAATTACACAATGTAGTTTTCAGTTTCAGGTCGAGGAAAGTCGCAAATGGCGAAAACGACGTCGCCGGAAGCGAACAAGTGTTGCCGCTAGAACTCGACGAAGATGACGACGGTTTCTTAGTAGCCGAAAATCCAAGCTTCTTCAATGTCAATAACAACAGCAACGATAGAAGAAGACACAGTAGTTTCGTTAGGGAAGAGAGAGATTGGGTGACGGTTGGAAGAAAGAGCGTCGACATCATTCCTTCTTCCGCAATGCCGCCTCCGTCGCGTCCGCCGATGCAGATGCACAGAAGGTCTACGGCGTCAGCTTCGGCATCGGAGCCGATAGTTAAGCCGGCGAATCACATGCACAGAAGGTCCACGGCTTCAGCGTCGTCATCGGAGCCGATAGTTAAGCCGCCGATGCAGATGCACAGAAGGTCTACGGCGTCTGCATCGACGCCGATAGTAATGCCGCCGCCGCAGACGAAAGAGAAAGAGTTCGTGAAGAGTTTACGGCCGTCAGTTTGGTTAACGGACCAGTTTCCGTTAAAGACGGAGGAATTACTGCCGTTACTTGACATTTTAGCGAATAAAGTGAAGGCCGTTAGAAGATTGAGAGAATTACTGACTACTAAATTCCCGCCGGGAACATTTCCGGTTAAGGTAAGGGTCATTTTCGGAAATTTAAAAAAACAAATTTGTTATTTTAAATATGTGGGGTCCAGTTTTGGGATTTTAGTGGGGTCTTGTTATATGACGTGGAGACGTGGAAGGATCAAGGTGGTCTGTCTATGATCTTGCGGTTGTGTTTCTGATGTGGGACCCAGAAAGTCCTAGGTTTCTTTTCACGTGGGTTCCTTCCAATAATATCATACAGGAAGAAAATCTCTATACAACCGACCACGGCCACCGAAAACGTGATATTTAATTCACAAGAAAATATATCATATTTTTAATGGCCGTATGCATTGAGTGCATTTGAGCGCCGGTTGGTTATTGAAAACGTAACATGTAGTATATACGACTGCATATTACGTTTTCCGTGGTTGGTTGTAACTCACAGTTGACCGAAGATTTTCTTGATTAGATTATGCCGATGTGGGACCTTGGAGTTCTATTTTGACAAAGATAGGCTTTTGCTTTATACATTGGTCGATTAAAGTATGGTTTGAATTTTGAAACCAAAGAATGATGTTTGGTGACTGTTTTTTCATCAGTCGAAGTTTGATTTTTGTTTCAAATTAATCAAACGGTTGTGATTGATTGATTTTTTTTTTCTTTCTTTTTTGGTGGGGTCAGGTGGCGATTCCGGTGGTGCCAACAGTGAGAGTGGTAATAACATTCACGAAATTTGTTGAATTACAATCAACAGAGCAATTCTACACACCACTCTCAAGTCCACGACATTTTCTTAGAGGAGGACAATCGGAGGAGGATCAAAAATCAGACACACATTATTCATCTTTCCCCTCCACTTCCTCGTCGACATGGTCGTCTTCAGCGTGGCTAAGGCGGTCCGGTAGCCAATCAGCAAGCAAGCACCATCAGTCGTCGGCATCAGTAGCTCAACAACAATTTGAGCAGGACCCATTTGCAATACCTAATGGGTATACATGGACAAGCATTGAAGATAAGTCTTCTTCTAGCAAATTGAGGAAGTCCAAATCTGTTAGAAAATCTTCCAAATGATATAAAAATTAAAAAAGGAGAAAAGAAAAGGAAAAAAAAAAAAAAAAAAAGAAGATAGAAGAATCAAAATGTTAGATAGATTGGTACAATTAACTGTTGTTGAATTGTTGCTTTTTTGGGTTTGCAAATACAGTGTAGATATCTTCTTTTTTACATCTTTTGGGTTCTTGGGTTGATGATTGGTCTACGGAGATTTGGCTACATTTAGACCATCAAAAAGAAATTGAATCTTTGTTGACTACTACTGTCTCTGTGTGTCTGTGTAGCTTTGATTATTCCTTCACCGTCAAAACACTTTGGACGGTTGATTCCTATCATTTACAAGTCTTAACGATGATCTTGTGTAAAATCGAAGCAACCAATCATACTAAAGTTTCGGATTCAAATATCTACTAAATATCATCTAGAATTTTTAAGATTGTCCGTGAAGTTTTGATGACAGGATTAAATCAATGTCTTATTTAGCTTCATGGGTCATGTGAAGTTGTTTGATCAATAAAATACGTTCTTTAAATAATCTTAATTAATGCTAGGAACGTTATCTTAAAATAGAATTAACTATAATAATAATAATAATAATATATATATATAGAGAGAGAAAATCAAAAATAACCACAACTATTATGACAATTTTGTTGTTAACCACATACGAAAATTTATTTGTTAATAGATATTTTTTTAAAAAGAATTCAGTATATGTCCGTAAATTACAAAAATACCACTGGATTTGATTTTTTCTTTAAAACTGAAAGAAAACTTAAAATCATGACCAAAATCTGGAACCAAACTTGAAATCACGGTTAGGAATTTGAAACTTGAAATCTTGTTTAAAAAAATGAAATTTTGAAACTTGAAATCTTGCTTAAATTGAAATGTTGAAACTTGAAATCTTGATTGAATTGAAAGTTAAAACTTGAAATGTTCTGGGTTTTTAAGTTCTTCGTTTTCAAATTTTGAAACTTGAAATGTTGTCTAAATTGAAATGTTCAAACTTGAAATGTTATGGGTTTTTAAGTTCTTCGTTTTCAAATTTTGAAACTTGAAATGTTGCCTAAATTGAAATGTTCAAACTTGAAATGTTCTGGGTTTCTAATATTTCGTTTTCTTTCCTTTTTTCAGCAGATCTAATCTCCGGCGGAGGAGGAGCTCGACAGTGTTGCTGGAAGGTCGTGAAGCCCAGGCAACGGCACTCTAGCAAGTCATCGACGACATGTGAGAGAGAAAGGAAAGGAGAGAGAAAGGAAAGGAGAGAGAAAGAGATGTGAGTGAGAGAGAGAGAGAAAGAAAGAAAAGAGAGAGAGTTGCGGTGAGAGATAAGAGAGGAGGTCAGCGACGGTTCGTCGGTCTTCGTAAGGATGCTGGCGACGGTTTGCTAGCGAGAGAGAGATCGGGAGAGAGAGAGAGGAAATGAGAAAGAGAAATCGGGGAGAGAGAAAAAAAAAAGAGAAAAGAGAGAAAATGGTTGGGGATGGTTTTTATATGGGGGCATTCAAGTAATTTCTCAAAAAAGTGGCTATTAACAAATAAATTTTCGTATGTGGTTAAAAACAAAATTTTCATAATAGTTGTGGTTATTTTTAGCAATTTCCACATATATATATAATAGCTATTTTTTTGAGAAATTACTTGAACCTTAACCAACGACACTTGTCGTAACCACATCGAATGTTGGAAAAAAGGCTATTATATATATATATATATGATTACTTTTAGCAATTATTATTATTATATGTATATTAGTATATATATGATAAAAATAATAAAATTAATAGTAGCGTAATAAAGGACACGTGTCGTCGTAACCATATTAAAAGTTGAAAATAATAAAAATAATAAGAATAATAATGAAACTTAATAAAAAAAAAGCTATTGTATATTTATATATAAAATAATATAAATAACAAAAATAATAGTGAAACTTAACGAAGAACACGTATCACAACTATATGGAAAGTTAGAAAAAAAGGTTATTATATAGAGAGAAAATAAAAAATAATTATAACTATTATGAAAATTTTATTTTTAATCACATATAAAAAATTATTTGTTAATAGCCACTTTTGAAGATGGTTATGACAAGTGTCGTTGGTTAAGTTTCACTATTATTTTTATTATTTATAATCATTCATATATATATATATATATATATATATGTAAATTTTTAAGTTAGTGCGTACTGATATAAATTCGTCAGTGCGTACTGATATAAATTCGTCAGTGCGTTGAATATATTTTGACTCAAAGTGTATGTACTTATCAAAGTTTCTCCATAATCAATGGTCAACTTGTAACATACTGATATAAATTATATCAGTAAACACTATATATATATATATATATATATATATATATATATATAATTGCTAAAAGTAATCTTAAACAATAAATTTTAATATTACGATTATTATATTTTTTTATTAGTGTTATCTCTTTATATATATTCACCGTTAGTTAATGGTAACGGATGATAATAAATATATTTTATATTTATTAGCCATAATTGTAAGAATATAATATAATTTTTTTCCAAAACAAATGAAAAGTTTTTTCTTCTCTTCTTCTCATAATTTATTTCATGCAATAAATATCAATTCATTAATCTTTATAAAATCTATTAATAGATATTTGATTAAGTGATTTAAATTTGAATGCTTTTGATCTCCTAACTTTAAAAAAAATCCCATTAAATTCATTCTCAATTATATTGGATAAAAAAAATAAGTTAAATATGATGTTCCAATGTAACAATTGATCAAACTTTTGATTTTACAAATTCATAATTGCGGGGTATTAACCATAGAATATAAAACATTCCTTAATTAGAGCCCCGTGTGAATCCAAAGGTCACTCAATTATTAAAACAGTTTATTTATATAATCTTCACTTTTGATTTTTTTTTCTATATTATTATGATTAATTACACATAATATTTAATTCTTCTCCGCAAAAGCTCTCTCATCTTTCTCAAATTTCTCTATAAAAACCATCTAAAATCCAACATTTTATCTATCTCATTCCATTCATGACTCTCAAAATGTGGAGAATTGGATGGCGTTTGGTGTCGAGAAAATGATTGAAAGGTGAGAGAGTTATTTCTATGGATTTATTTTTAATATTTTAATTTTATTAATTGGTTGAATAATTTTAATTTTAGTTTTTGCTTTTTGTTTTTTATTTTTTGTTTTGTTAGAAAAACTTTAAACGTGAAATTTTAACATCCGTAAGACTTGGATTTCAAGTCTAGGTATGTTCCAGCTACTAGGATTTCAAGTCTAGGTTTCTATTACTTTTAGTAATCTCTACATTTAAGTTGTATATATAATGACTAAGTTGTATATACAAAGTACGTGAATTGATACTGTAATTGCAGTTATGAATATTAATTGTTTAAAATAAATTATGGAATTTTTTTACAAAATTTATACATTCTCTTAAATACCTATTGATCTTGTGATTTAAGGATTGCCTCTTGATTGTTTTTTTTCTAAGGCTTTTCATTCCCTTTTTATTTGTAAATTATATTGATATAGAATTGGAGAGTTGTTTATTTTATTATATAAGTGAATTGGAAATTTTTTATTGTATTATTTTGAAATTTGACTGCTCTCTATCTCCTTAGTAAAAAATTATATTGTAAATGATTATCAATACATATTTTTCATAAATTAAAATATCAATTGTATATACCAAATTAATAGTAATCCATTTTATATGGAATTAATGGTAAGCTTTAAAAAATATCAATAGTACTATATTAATGATAATATAATAAAAATTCAAAATAATAACTTTTAATCAAATATTAATGATAAGATATTTAAACCATTAATTATTGCTTTCAATTCAATTGATTTTTTTCCTAAATATATGAAATTCACTTATAATATTTTTATAAATGATAATAAATATTTTGTTGTACGACAAAAAAAAATAACTTCACTACTATTTATATCTCTATAATAGGACACGTGAATATATATATATATATATATATATATATAAGAGTTTATTAAAAAAAACGGAATACCCTTAGAAAATTAGTGTAAAAAAAATAATTTATCTTAATACTCCTACAAGTATTTCTAAAATAAATGTTTTTATATAAAAAAAATTATAAACCTGTAAATACACCCCAATTGGTAATTAAATATTATATACATATACACACACAATAATCTAAACATATTTATTTCTAATATATCAACAAAGCATGTGAATGGACACTTTGATTGCAATTATAAATATTAATTGTCATTAATTACGATATTTTATTTTGATTACCTATTGATTTTGTGATTTACGGATTGCCTCTCGATTGTTTTGTTCTTCTAAGGCTCTTGATTACCTTTTTATTTAATACATTAATTGGAATTTGACTATTCTTTGTCTCTTTAGTAAATATAGATATATTAAAATTTGTTACAATTTGTTAAGAAAAAAATTAGTAAATGGGTGAATTGGTTCAAGATTTTATTAGACAATTTGGATAAGTAAAAGTCTAATGGTATTGGATTGAGACTTTTTAACAAGCTAGATAAATCTTGTGGTATTCGATCAAGACTTTTAAGATTTTTAAAAAAAAATCATATTGTCTTGTGGTATTGGATCTAGACTTTTAAGATTTTTTTTAAAATCCATATTGTCTTGTGGTATTGGATCTAGACTTTCAAGAAATATCAAATTGTCTAGTGGTATTGGATTGAGATCAAGATTTTTAGGATTTCATGACAGAATAGATTTTCTAAACTTTTTAAGTTTTTAGTGAAATTTATAAATAATTTGAACCCAAAATTATCTTGTCATCTCCCTTAATACTTTCTAGACTTTTCTCTCTCACTCAAAATCATCTTTAGCTTCCTCAACCTCCACACCCCTCTCAAATTTTCATCATAAATTTTCAGTTTCATCAACTTCCATACCCCATCAGATCTTCCATATATCATCATATCTTCAGCTTGGACGACTTGTGGTTCACAAATGGGTGATTGGTGACCGAAAATTGGAGATAAGGGGTGAAGTACTGCAACAATTTTACTTCGTTTTTTATAACTTAAATTTCATAGAACAAATGTTGAATAATGATTCCTAATCGTGACATTTTTATTATTGTTCATACTCCTTTTGATAGATGTAAATAATGGTTTATTTATACATAAATTGTAATGATTAGTGTGGATAAAAATATAGTTGTTTTACTAATATATACAATGGTTTTCTAGTAAGGACGTCCTGAAATTATAAGTTAATTGGCATTCAATCATAGTCACACATTCATATTGAGTGTGTATATTCGTCAATATGTGGAGAAAATTGAATATTACAATCGACTATTGAAAATCCATATACATAAAAGTCCAAATTTTTTTAAAATAAAGTCAAGATAATCCTAATAGTATATAAATAAAATCCAAAACTCTTTCAGAATTCTAAAAGTTTAGTCCATATAATCATAATTATCCTAAAAGTATAATCCTAATTATCCTAATAATCCTAATAGTCTTGTAAATATATAAAATTATTACACCATAAAATTATCCATTAAAATCTCATCTTAAATTTGTATACTTTTTAAATTAATTATTTTCTTAAGTATGAAAGTTATAAAAAAATCAAGAATTATTTTACATTATCAATACGAAGCCTTTGATATATGGTAATTAATATTTTAAAACTGTTAGGCTTCTTGGAAATATTTTTTTTAGGAAAAAAAGTGAAATTATTAGGAATTTGAATTTTAAAAACATAAATAAAAAACTGGTACAACGTGACTTTGTTTTAGAATACATTATATTTTGTAGGGACCAAAGATACAAGATTTTAATAACCTCAGCCTTTATATAAAACCGAAGATATCGTATTGGATTTCGTATCGCTGCTTAATATGTTAAATATGACACAAAAGATGTTTGTGATATCAAAGATGCATTGCTTTTATTCATGTTATGTGTTTTAAATTTATAGATATTTTAAAACACTCTTCTTTTAGTATCAAATATACATTGTCCTTGGTTTCATTAAATCTCGAATTTATTCTAAATTTAACATTAGTATGATGATCTTTTCAAATTTAAAGTTTCCATCAATTTATATTATATCTATAAATTTAAATTAAATATCCTTCATTTTACAATCTTTCATTTTTGGGTCCTTTATTGAAATTTCTTAAATTGATTTGATAAATTCATGATAATTAAGAAATTAGTGGAGTTGCTCAATCGAGTCTTTGTCTGGATCGTCTAAATGAACTGGATTGTTTATTTTACCTTAGTACATTATTGTGATTATGGAAATAATTGTCATTTCAATAATCATATTTATGCTTTATATGTAGTTAATTTTGTTTTTAACGTGATTGTATGGGATTTAATATTTTATATGAGTGAGTTTGATTTAATATTTTACCATAATAGGAAACAGTCTATTTTATTTATGTTTTTGTTAAAATTTTATGGACAATACTTGGGTACCGATCAGTCAGTACCCAAAGTACTGACCTTATGTTTTAATTGGTGGAAAAACCATTTAAAGTGCTTGATATTAAATACATTGAATTGGTAGTAAATTTTTTCACAAATAAAAACAAAAGAGTCAGCACCCAACCCAAGTATTTTCCAAATTTTATTATCCAATAAATTTTAAATACTTTTTTAAACAAACTCTTTGCAACGCGAGATTGACACACTAATAATATATAAAATTACATTAATGTAGTTTGTGAGGACACCTTTATAATATTAAAGTTAATACTTTTGTATAAAACCTGATTTTTCCATTAGCTGTCCTATTCATTACTTTTTTGTTTTCCTTACCGACTCTACTGCTTATAAACACAAACACATTCCAATGATTATGATATTATAACCATAACAAACCTTCCCCAGTAGAATAGGTTTTCGGATGAATTAATTATGAAACAGATAAGAACGATTTCTTACGAGTTTTACTAAACTAAACAAAAAAAGTCTAATGATAGTCGTAAAATCATTAAGATAAGCTATGTTAGGTTACACCGTTGCAGGATATAAGGGTATTATTGATTTAGTCTTTATATCTTTTTAAATTATTTATTTTTTACTATTGGATTGCGTCCTATATTTTTTAAAACTGTTCATTTTGATCCTTACAACGAGAAATTAAACGGTCAGCCGTGACAAAATGTGAAATGACCAAATTACCCCGGATATCTATTTCACTGTGTAGAATTGCCGTTCTACCCCTAAAAAATTGAACAATTACAAATAATTTATATTTAAAAAATTTGGTAGATGGATCTTCACCATCCTTCTCAAATATGGTTGGTGATGATCAAATCACAAAAAATAAAAGGAAAAAAACTAACTTTATTAGATAATAATCTGATTTCTTTTAAAATTTTGAAAATGAATAAAAAAAACCAAAAAATATATGATAACTTATTATTTCCTCTAAAATCCAATAATGATCATCATCATATATTCATATTACCATTTTAGTTTTGTCTCCACATTACATCACATTCACATCAGTTTTATGCCATGAATGCATGATATCCTGAAGCCCCACCTGTAAATCCTCCCAATTAAGCTTCTCAAACTCCACCCACACCTCCAATAGCGCCTCCACCAACCACCTTCAATTCCACCATCAACATCTTCAGTGTCCAGAATTTCAGCCAACAACATCACTCTCCCAAGCTTCCCCAACCAAACAACACCATTACTTCCCTTTCTCAACTCTGTATCATCTTCTCACCTCTCTCTCTCATTCTCTCCACCAATTTCTCCACTTTCTCCTTCATCATAAACATTAAATGATTTATTAAAAAAAATCCGTACCCAATTCATCATCATCACCAAATTAAAACCCAAACCTCACTGACCTAGTTCATCCCAACCTCAACCAAATCGAAGATCGACACCAAGCCTTAAAAATCCATACCTGTTTCATCATCATCATAAACCAATACCAGAAAAATAAAATAAAAAATAATAAAATAATAAAAAAGGATGTTGGATCTCCACCAAATTCAAATGGCAAACCCTCACAGACCTTTCACCCCGCCACCACCACTGCTACCTCTACCGCCACCACTGCTCGTGCCTCTATCTCGTTTCGTATTCGACTAGCTCAGCTCCGACTCTCATTCAAACTTTCTGGTTTTGATGGTGGGAAGAGTTCCTTAATGATAATGAGCACTGCGTGATTGTCGATTAAGGAGGCGGCACGATCAGGGGAGGAGTGGCGGAGATGCCATGGAAAACACGTATGTGTGGAGTATTTGGAGAGGACTTGAAACGAACTCGGAGGTTTACCGGTGGAAGCGAGTTGGGAAAATGGACGGCTTGGATTGAGATTTGATGCAGATGTTGTAGGTTTTGACCGTTTGATCGTTTGAGATCAGTGATTGGGTTGTGAGGAAGGAACCAGAGTGGTGGTGGTGATGGTTTTGGTGTTGGAGAAGATGATGATGTGAGGAGAGGCTTGAGAAAGAGAGAGGATCGGCGGTGGGTTCAGTGTTTGAGTGGCGGTTGTTAATGATGGGTTTGGGTTTGGGTTTGGATATAGATAAGTTTTAATTTTTTTTATATAATAAAAAAAAATCTTTAAATTTAATTATATCTTTTGTTTTTATATGTTTTTTACGTTTTCTATTTATTTGTTTGTTGACACATGACATATTAAGGTTTAAAGATAAAAATACCCTTAGAACCGTTTAATTTGACTAACGATTGATTAACAGAAGGATAAAATTGAACGGTTTCTTAAAATATAGGGACTAATTCAGTGAAAAATAAATAAATAAGTAAAAAACAGATAATTTAAAAAATATATAGGGACTAAATCAATAATATCCAAAGGATATTAACATTCTGTAACCAAGTGATGTGAGTGATTAGGTGAAAAGAAAAAATTAGTACATGTATAAAATATGTACACTACTTTTAATTATTATACATACAATTAAAAAAGAAGAAAAAAACTTCGGGAGATACGTTAGAGGACAAAGTTTGCTTCAGAAGATGGAAACAAGTGAGTTGGCAAGTCCTTTAAACAAAGTGTGGAAATGGAGGTTAAAGACAACCCATCTACAAGTTGTCTCTTCTTTCTTTCTTTCTTTATTTCTTTGTTAAAGCTTCTTATAACACTTAGTTGTATTTGTTATCTTCAACAATCATTTTTTTCATCAACTTCCTCCATCAAAATTTTCAAGGTAAGCTCTCCAAGTTTCTCTCTCTCTATATATATATCACTCAAATGGGTTCTCATGATTTGTTATTTGCTGGGTTCTTAAATCTATAATGTTTTCATGAGTTTAGAGAGAGATCTTGAAAGAAACTAACAATTCTCTCAAAAGAAAAAAAAAGAAAAAAAAAAAAGAGAAACTAACAAGATCTAAACTTTTCCACTGTGTTTTCAATTTTCATTGTTATTTATCTTGGATAGATCTTATTTGAAACTGCGTTTTGTTTAGGTTAAAAGATAAAGCAAGAAAAGTTATGGCAGCTGATGCACCAAGCTGGGCTGATCAATGGGGAGCTGGCGGGATCGGCGCCATGGGAGAGGCAGAAGAAGACACCAAAGCCAAGAGCGAAAGCAAAAAGAAAGCAACCGACGGAAAGGGAGGATTCAACAAAGCTAAGGCAGCTGCAATGGTGGGAGCACACAAGATCAAGAGTGGTGCATCTAATAGCTTCAAATGGGTCAAGAATCAATGTCGGAAAAAGAACTCTACTACTAAATGAACGTATAAAAAGAATACCAGAGTATTTGTATGAAGAACAGGATTTTCACATTCTTGTTTATTGAATTTCCTTAATCAGTCTTAATTGATAGAGTTCTCATAGCTTCTCTTTCAATCTCCAATTGATCATCAAATGCACAGAACATAAAAATACCGATAACATGATCGGAAAATCGAAAAATCAATAAAATTTTAATTGCTTCCATTCAAATTCCAATCTGTCTGTAGGGTAAACAATAGAAAAAGACTTCCAGCAATTCATATCAATGGAGACAGTAAAGACCAGCTGGGAATGTACAGCTTTTGCAATTGTATTTACACCATTTTGCACTCAAAATAACAACCCAAAGGTGTTCTCTCCACTGTAAGTCATGTAAAGAAAGCCATCTTCGTCCTTGTTTTCCTCATAAATTGAAGACATCAGGGCAGCTGTAACAGGAGAAGAAACGTTATAAAAACAAACTATGAAGAAAGAAATCACTTAATCAATGTAAAAGACTGCTGTTGCTCACCACTTGGAGGTAGAGTGTTATTGACGAAGATGAATATAGCCTTTTCCGCACTGAGCTTAATCCTTTTTCGGACAACATAAACAAATTGACCGACGTTCAAATCAGCTGGGACCAAGTATCTGCATTCATGATAAAGACAGGCATCACAACCAAATTATGGAAAGGAAACTCTAGTGCCAATTGAAGAATATCGGGTCAAACAATTTCTTCATTCAAAGAAATTAGACTGAAAGCATGAAGTCAAGACAACATAAACTATACACCAAAAGTCAAACAATAGTACAGGCTGTTGTATTTCAACTTTCAAGCAATTCGCACACTGCACAAAACCTTTTGGGACATGCAGTATATACAGGCCATAAACAGTTTCTCACAGATATATAACGAAACATTGACAATTTGCAAGTGAAAATGACTTTGAATAGCATTATCAAAGCAAAATGCCAATTTAGTAAACAGAGAAAGAAAAGACATGACTAACTTTTTCTTATCAATATCAGGAACATCACTCCTCTCAGCCTTCTCCACAATAACCTACACGGCACATTCAGTTAAAACATAAGTAAATCAATTGGAAACAGTACAGAATTTCTTAACAGAAAAATTCTTACGGGTATTCTATCAGCATATTTCTCTCTTATGCGAGCAGACTCAGCTCGCCTCCTCTCTGAGATGTAAAAAAAAACCAAAAATTAGAGACAGCAAGAAAAGAGTAAGCAAAATTAACACGATATAGTGCTGAACAATATTAATATGCAATATGGAAACGCAATAGGTAGAACATATGGTTGAATACACTATCCCTTCCTTGCTCTCCTAACTGGTTGGGCCAACAAAATACTCATTCCACAATTGAAAATTACTACAAATTGCATTTCCATATTACAATATTAACGAATAATGGGAGCAGTGAGATTGTGGATTCACTTATATATTCACGTGAAATAATAAAATAAACCCGCCTCATAATCACAGGACGGAAACGAAAACACACAATGAGCAAGCAAGACATTTGAATAAGCGGTAAAGCATAGGATGGGACTTAAACGTAAGCGATAATATCTGTTTTCCTATTAGAGAAACTCTACAAATTTGTGCATGTAATTACTCAAAAGCATACAAATAAACCTATCAATCAAGAATCTACGGTCTTACACTCATTAAGAACAAATATAAATCCCTAAAATCATTCAACCAAAAATCTACAAAACAACCCTAATCTTATAATCAAATCAATTATCAACAAGATACAATCCATGAAATTTCCAATAGTTATCGAAAACACGATCAAATAGTCAACCAAATTACACGCTTAACATGGCATCAACAATTCAATTCAATAAAAATCAATCCTTTTCAACATATATCTATATCTATATATATACAGAAAAAGACGAACCCAAAGGTTGCTCAAGCTTGAAGGTACTTTTGGCCATGGCGAGACTCGCGCTTCGGCTATTCTCTGCAAATTTGAAACAAAGAAACATCACGAACGCAGCCCCACAAAACACCCAACAAAAATACATAAAAAGTTAAGTCTTTTTAAACAAAAAAAAGAAGACCCAAAAATACGAATAACGTAAACAAATTGAGAAACAAAAACATACCCAACACGGAAACGAGAAAATTGAATTGGAATTGATTGAGAGGGTGAGGGTGTCAGAATCAGAGGAGAATTGTACGAGGTTTCGAGAATATATATATAGAAGACAGAAGAAACTCAAAAAACTGATAATAATAACTTGTTATTAGGGTTTCTTTTTGTTGTTTCGATTAACACGGAACCTACGGGACTTTCGAAAATTTGGATTGGAGTTTGAGTTGGATTTGGATTGCATCCGTTACAAGAAATCCATCTCTACAGCGCTGTCTATACGACGTCGTATCTACCATTGCTGTTAATGGGCTGGGCTTGGGATTGGGCTTGGGCTTGGGATGTTTAGACCTAAAGTTGTTTTTGAATCCAAGAACGACACTCCTGTGAAGACTTGCTAAGACCAAGAATCTAATAATGCGGCACGATTGACGATTAGAGAGGTTCGGAAGATTTGTCGTGATTTTCTGAGATTGAAAACTGCTAATGTGATATATCAAATTGGCCCGTACGGTTATTCTTACAAATAAATATGGCATTATACTCTTCTCCCACCTTCGTTAGTTTGGTCCACATGGGAGGAGACAAACAAGAGACCGAAGGATCAGATGGCTAATAGCAGTGGCCCATCGAATTAAATAACTCCGATATCACGGGATCTGTTTGTATCGTATATCTTTCTATTTATATAACATAATCTGAATAGTTTTTTATAGTCAAAGTCTTTAATGAGTACAATCACGAAACTAGGAAATGAGTCTGTTTTTCAACAAGACAAGAGCTCAAGAAAGGCCAGGGAAAAAGCTTCAACCTCAAGCATGTTGAATTTTTTTAAAAGATCACCATGCATGCATGGTTATTGGTCAGCCATGTCTAAGGAACCAACAAAGGTCAAGTTTAATGAGTCCTATGGTATCTCTCTATCGTGGGCCGATTTTATGAGCACATGTTAAAGACATTTCTAATAAAGTCAATGGTATGTTCTTCTGATCACTCATATCAAAACACTCGTATCTAAACGTGACTGAATTAGATCGGATTAAAGGCAAGTTTATGGTTGCTTCTTGCTAGAGTGAAAGTTTTGATCAATATACATATTAGGTTTTCAAGTGTGTTAGCTGCATGCAGAGTTATCATGCAAGATAGATGATCAAGTATTCAAGTGTATCAGAGGAAGAAGACAGAGACATTTAATTCACATTGGGGAGAGGATCATCATATATATTCAACTCCTATTTTTTTTTTTTGTATTTTTTTAATGTAATTTTTACTAACTTTAAAGATGTGATATAACAATATTTTTAATTAGTCGTGATAAGTGGTTAGAATTTATTTATTTATTCATTTCCAGTTACTTGATTAATAATCAATCGAAAATTTTACGTGATAATCATATCAAATCAGTAAAGAATCTTAATTTTTTTAAACTCATATTAAATTATAAAAATTTCAAACCCTTAAATTTTAAAGAAGTTCAGATCAATCGAGAATCCTCGATTTCTATATATGGATAGTGTTAATCCGTATCTTAAATACACACGTTAATATTGTTACTGTTTATTAATGGCTAGAAAGTTTTGTTTGGTCAGTGCAGGCACAAATTTCATGAGAGAGGAGGAAACATGCTTCTTGAAAAGCATTAATGTCTGTAGAAGAACGTGGGTGGGTTTCTGACAAGAACAAAGAAATTTAATGAGTGAATTTTTTTTCCATCATCAAACGTTATGGGTGAATACAGCTGATTGGTGTCCATTTCATGATCCCATTTAGTGCTAATAGGGTCCCATTTTCTCCTCCTTTAATTAATTGCTTGCTTTTATGTTGTATAAACTTTTCAATGTTGACTCAAAGTTACCTCGTCACGTCAGTTCAATTCATGCGGAATCTATGATATATATAATTCATTCAATTCACTTTCAAAAAAGTGTATAAACCGCTTTGGATCGTTATATATAAATAAAGGAAGAGAGATTAAAGTTTTCAAGTGCAGAATTGTTATATATTTTTATATCTGGTATTGATTACGTAACGTTATAAATATTAATATGGTTATTTGTAGGATATTCAGTTTTTTTTTTTATTTTATATATTCTCATTTCACTGTAAACTCCATGATATACTCATAATATGAGATTGAGATACAGGTTAAGTAGGATAATGAAGCTATCGGATGTTTGTGTTAACATAAATATTGATGCTCAATTGAGAAAAGATAGATTAATCCTCTTTACATAATTATAAATAAATTCATTGTCATTTTCGCTGTAATTAGGTTCAATGGATCGAGTTTCTTTTCTAAAATCAAACCTGCAGCTGCACTAACCCCACTTTTGGTGCAACAATTAATTTTCTTGTAATCCAGCAATAATTAATGCAAACTAAATCTTATTTGGTGGTGATCATTCTAATCATAAAATTAACAAAGAATATTTTTCTGTAGAATATTCCTTTATTCACACACAAAACCCACTCAAAAGTCAAAACACACGTATGCAAACAACATGATCATATGATCCAGAGATTCACATTATTTGCAATTATTTATGTACGTGCCATCTCATCAATTTTACTTAATAACTGTTTTATAGACCCATTAATTAAAAAAAAAAAGATACGATGTGAATCTATAAAATGAACGTGTATTTATTATTATTATTATTATAAAAAAGATGATAATCTTCTCAAATCTATATCTTTTTTATAACTAGAATAATATATATTGATCGTGTGTGAGACCAACCATTAAACCAGATCAATCAACTTTAAAATATGTTTTTGTATTACGAGAATCAAATGGTTTTACAACAAAGGATTTTTGATTTCGTAGAATGTCATCAAACTAGATGGACACAAACCTAAATTAAGTTGCACCAACCGAGGTGATCTTCTTTTTGAAATTCAAATGGTGGTGGCCATATACACACGTATATATAAATATCAATTCCATCTCCTCTCTTCAACCTCTCATCATAAATACACAAATTGAAAGCTGAAGGTGATTTTCCTGAGCATTTCCATTTGTCTACACACACAAAAAACTTTATATTTAATATGCCCACCTCCATTACGTTGTTGGGTTGGTGGCAAATTCAATGCAAAGCATCTTTCAGGCTCTCTCTCTCTCTCTCTCTGACTCTCTCTCTCACACATTAATATATGAGAATCTCACAGGACAATTTTCACTACTTCACTCTCCATCTGCACAACACTATTGTCCACACTACCTTCTCATCAGCATCTATATTGTCTATCTTCTTCTTCTTCTTCTTCTTCTTCTTCTACATCTTTCTTTGAAGATCGTCATATCTTTAAGCCTTCCATCGTCTTCCCAATGAGGGTTTCTTATACATTTCTAGTACACCAGAACCATCCAACGGTTGATATATTAATGTGTCACGGTCAGTTAGCTAAACCCGTCATTCTGAGTTCATATATGGTTGAACATATAGAGTAAAAGAGCACGAGATATTGGTGCGGTTCAATCTTAGAGTAGTGCTTGAAATTTTAATTCGAGCACTGTTTTTTGATTGAGCCGTGCCAATATCACGTGCAGATGCATATTCACTTAATTCTTTTTCCCATATTGTGTTTTTATATATAGTCGTGTTTAATGAGTTGCATGCATAAATCATGATATATTTTGTGTTTAATTTGAGATTTAAATTATGTATTACAGCTTCTTGGTTTCTGTATATATGCTATTGCTGCCATTTTTGTCATCCAATTAAGTTATTTATGGTTAAAATAGCTCTTATATCACATTAAGTAACCGCTAAACCTAAAAATTAACAAGAGTATTTGCTAGAATTTCATGGTATTCTTCTCTGTCACACACTCCAAAAGAAAAATGGTTGATGTGGTGGGTGAGGAAAGGTTTAAGAATGAAGAAAAGAAAAGGATTTTATTAATAATTTAAATAGTGACTTCTACGTAAAGGCAATGCACTTTTTTGACAAAGGTGGTGATTGGTAGGTGACAAAGATTCACCATCTTCATGGTCTCATTATTGAAGACAACAACTTGTGTTTAGTTTTAATTGTATTATTATTCTAAACATCCTTTTTTTTAATATGGAGTCTCTTTATTATTAAATCATTCTTACACTTTTAATAAATGTTGTGTTCTTTACTAATTACTTCATATTGAAGATTTCTATTGGTTAACCGAGATTTGGGTTATACGGTTTATATATTCGCGTGATTGTTTATTCGTGGATAGAAAGTATTTTTATCGTGCATCGAAAGTACTTTGTAGGAGATTTTTGATAAATTTTAAACGATTTTAGAAATGTCAAAATATCGGCTACCGAAAAACCATTCATGATGACAAAATAGATATGGTGCCATAATTGTGTTGTGTTTCCATCATTTTTGAATGGATCTGAACCATTAATTGATGAAGCTTGAGCAAGAGCCAAATGTGTCAAAAGTGTAACTAACAAACCTTAAAATCATCAAGAGCGTGAGAGATTGATCATGAAAGATATTGCAAAATTATATTCTATGAAGCAAGTAGAGGCACAATTACTAGTACTCATTATTGTTCTCATCAATAGATCGGCAGAGAACTTATAATAGAGCCCTCCAACCATTTAAAGAATGGATTGTTATTCTCTTATATATATCTTCTCTCAACACTAATTCTATGTTGTTGTGTACTTACATTCTCCACACCCACGAATGCGTAAGCCGAAGAAACGCAACGTACTCATGTTTCGGCTAGTTAGTTTCTCAAGTATATCATGACATTCTTGAGTATGGAAGTACTTCTATATATATATATATATATATATATATATATATATATATATGGCCATGATCTCTCAGAAACTTGAATGCCATAAAGCCTCCTCGCTCTCGCCACAGAGCTCGTGAACTTGCTTGATCCTTTCAACGGACTTGCATATCCCGCTGCATTTCCAATCAAATGTGGCAACACAGATGTTGCCTAGCTGAGCCTTCCAATCACAATCTGCAGATACATATTAAAATTTTCATCAACTCTATTGTATAAAAGGTGGACCATTATTATCAATATATGTGTATATATATATATATATATATATATATATATATATATATATATCATTGTTACGAAATTCACCAGGTGGGGTTCCGCAGCATAATCTCCGATTATCCACATGCTCGACATCTAAACCGATGAACCAAGATCCCAAGGAAACATCTTCATTGGCATATTTGTGCAGGATGTTCCTGAGAAATAATTAAGAACATATATACTTGTCTAGCTAATCACAAAAGGCTTGATTGAAGCTTGTTTCAATGTAAAGAGCGGAGAGATCAAGAGAGGGAATTAACTTACTGGTTCTCTGATATGTAAGTAGCCAAATCTTTTGATATAACGTATAACTGTCCGGTAGCATGACGGAAATATTTGTTTCCAACCTCACCGAATTTCCAGTATTCAGGTTCATGGTATTTCACTCCCCTGTGCCACAACAAAGCAATGAAAGCATATACTCAAGCAACAGAATTTCTTATAACACCTCAATTTTCAACTAAGAAAATATAGACAGTATTTTGCTTACTTTTTGGCCAGGACAGGACCAGACTTCATACACCCAAGATAAACACGAGGCTTCATACGATGTCCAGCTAGAGTCATTCCAAGTGTTCCTGCAGCAAATTAAGAGGAAATTAACCAGGTAATCACCCCCATTCTTCGGTGCATAAAAGAGAATCATCTAGTCCGGTACAAGCTTCTAGTCAAATTCTTTCTCATTGTGTTCGTTTGAAAACTATGGATAATCGTTTTAAGTGATTCATGGATACTTGTAACCAAATTTGATTTTGATCAAATTCATTCTAACGAACCAGTGAAGTAACGAATATATGCAAAGAACTTAAGAACACTGAGAAATCATTCAAGCAAAAACGAAGGTTCGAAGTCTTGTCTTACCTAGATTTACATGAATATCGTCGTCAACTTTGATATAAAATTCTGCATCCCACATGGCAACAGCAGTAGCAAAATATGTCTTCGTCTTGGCTGACAATTCCAGGTAGCCCTCAATATGATTCTGGTTTTATAATATTGACAAATATAAGAGAAGGCTTATAACATGTTCTTGAACACTAATCATAGCAGCATTAACAGATCAAGACAAAAACATTACCAGCCTTAAGAAATCTCCATGGATCTTTTCCTCGGCTTCAATAGCTCTATCAAGAATACCACCTGATGTTGAACTAGTGACAGAATTCCAATTGATTAACGATTTTTATTTTTACCATTTCATACATAATCACTGAAGGGGGAAATGTAGCAAGTCTCACCTGTGACCAATAACGAAGCGTATGACAATGCCTTTCTCTTCCTCCAGCTTCCTTCTTTTCTCGCCTGGCGATGGTTTTTTTGTAGCAAACCACATTTATAACATATTTGATGTTTATGCAACAAAAGTAAGCATATGGAAAATTTTTAAACAGATACAAAACCAATTAATGCACCTTGAGGCATCCAAGTTGAACGAACTGAATCTCTTCGTTTTCGACTACTGAAAGCTGTATTTATTCCTATAACCATAAAGTATTTTCTTTTCAATGCTGCTGATTTGGAGGATTCCATGTTTCCTCTTACGGGAACGCTGTGCGACACTGAATGATGCTCCTCTTTAGCAAGTGACATTTTTATCTTTACGTCTGAAATTCCTTTGTCCTGTTCCCTGCATTCCATACGAAGTTGTGAATTAGAATTTAGGTAACTCGAACGACCATTGTACCTGTTATAAGTACATATCTATTTAGCTTAGACAGCTTTAGCATTGCTCACTGAATATCGCGCTGGTCCATTGAAACAGCTTCTCCCATATTGCTGCTGAAGTTGCGCTTTACAACCTTTTATTAAGGAAAGTAAAATTAAGAGAAGATTAAAACATACATCGGCTAATTTAAATGGAAAAGAAATTCAAACATGACACTCACAAATTTTTGATTGCAATCCTCGGACTTTAAGTTGGTCCATCGTTCCTCAAGTGTAGATGTCTTCGCAGCAGCTTTAGCTTCCGGTTCCATCCACATCCTGATAAAACATTTATTGTTTTACATGACATACATATAACAAAAAACAAGCCACCCATCTTGACAATCAACAACAAAAACATAAAATCAAACCCATAAAACATTTAAGCAGCAACAATTTGAGGCAATGAAGAAGATAACATACTAATGACTTTCGCATCTAGACATAAAAACTAACAAGTCCACTTGACCAAGCCAACTCAAAACTAAGACTTCGTAGAGGTGCATTTTAAACTTTCACCGATCTAGACAACATTTTTTTTTTCCGGGCAACAACCATATTAAGGTGGTAAAGAGAAATGCGGGAAACAAAGATTGCGATTTCGATTAGTGGCCAGACAACACTGTTCAAGAGTTCTAGATAGATTGGATTACCATTTACCAGAAGAATTCACAGATTAGTTATTTACCTGTAAAAAATAATTTACAGCCTCCCTTTAATGGGGGTAGTTTTACTTTTAGTGTCGGTGGAGGCAGAGGACAAATGACCCCCAACAAGAATATATATATATTGTTAAATGCAGGAATGTGTGAACATTTTGCAGTAATCATAAGAAACCAATGAAGATAATTGAGCACATAATTGAAGAAAAACTAAAGAAAAATAGCATTTTGGTGGGATGTATTGTAAACAGAAGAAATCAAACACACAGAATTCTAACCCAACCAAGCCATGATCTATATAGTGTTAAGGAACCAGAAAAAAGAAATAAAAATCAAAACTTTACAATTACAATCAAAATTCTGTGAAATCAGCTAAACCCAAGTTCACTAATTCTGCAAAATTCAATGTAACAACAACAGCAACAGCAACATCAAAAAGCCAAGAACAAAAAGCTGACCTGTTAGTGAAAAACATTCCTGCACAGAAGCTAGAAACACAAAGGAAAAGAGCCCAGTTCCTTGAAAAAACAACAACATTTTTTGAAGAACCAAATTCTCCACTTCCTCCTCTCTTGAATGACATTTTCTCACCTGAAAACAAATTGAAAACAAGAACAGTCATTAGACATGACTAATAAAAAACCCCATAAAGAGACAAGCTTGACAATAAGATATAGATTCAGATATTACACTGTTGTTGTTGTTCTATGAAAGCGCGCGCACACACACTGACACTATCACTCTCTTCCTCCAGACAAGAGAGGCATGAGAGGTGCACTATAACATTTCAAATGACCCCACTTTCTATGCACCTCTTAATATACACCCAAATGACAGAATCATCCTTTTCTGTCTTCACAAAAAAAAAAAAAAAACGTTACTTTCTAAATATGTATTGGAGTTTCAATCCACCCTTTTATGTTTGTCAAACGTTAGTTTCTATAACACCAAGTGTCATGGAGTTTATGTTAATGACAGTAACATCAGGTTCATTTTTTTGAGTTTGGTTGGAGAGTTTGGGAGTTCAGGATTTTGTTTGATAAACTGAAACCAATTAAGATGCATTTATGTTGTTTCATTAATATTGTATAATTTATTTATGTCAGCATTATAGAGTGATTAATTAATTTTTGTTTAGAGAATTTTTATTTTTTTTGTTTTGTTGGCCTCCCTGAGGATAGGTGAAAATACAGCGAGGGCCCGTAAGTTTTGAAAAATTAACGAAAACCGAACATAAATGATAAAATATGTTAATGTTAAAATTTAGGGTACATGAATGTTATATATATGAAGCATAAATTAAGCAAACTCTATATTGGTTTTCCAACTTTGATCCCATTTTAGACTTCATTTCAACATAAAATTATTCCTCAGGGGGAATAGAGGGAAATAACACCAAATATGTTTGGTTTTGTAGAAATATCATAAAGTTATTAATTTTATGTTTTTTAGCATCAAAGTATATGATGAGACTACAATACCCTCACTTACTTTTTTACTTTTCATTTTTCTTTTTATTTCTCTCTCTCTCTCTCCTCTCTTCCCTCAATTTTTTTTTATCAAAGAATCAATAGAGGTCGGACAGACCTCAAATGAAGGTCGAAAAAACCTCCAGTATAGGTCGAAATGACCTCGACCTCCATTGGTGGTCAATGAAGAAGAAGATAAAAAAACCAAATCTAGAAATAAGCAATAATTCTCTGGTAGTTCACCCGAGACTTGTTGCCAGTTACCCGATACTTATTTCTAATTACCCGAGACTTATTGCTACCTGAGACGAGACTTATTATCAGTTATCCGATACTTACTTCCAGAATATTTTTAAATGGAGGTTGTTTCGACAATCTCCAATGGAGGTTGAGGGCCGTCGAAACGACCTCTAATGGAGTTGACCGTTTCGACGACATCCATTGGAGGTTTGTTTGACCTCCATTGATCCATCAATAGAGGTCTTTGAAAAAAAAAACAAAGAGAGAGGAAGAAAGAGAAAGAGAGAAAGAAAATTAAAAAGTAAAAAAAAAAAAGAGGTAGTTTTAATAGAACATATTAATTGATGCTATTTCGATAAGAATTATTAATATGGTGACTTTTCTACAAATGGTCTTGGAAAGAGTGTTATATCAGAAAAGAACCTTTATTCGTATTGATCACATTTAGACTAGATCAGGCAAGTGAGTTAGTGCAAGAGAAAAGTAGCCATATTAAAATATAGGGTTAATAGAACCAATGTCTCCTGAACTTATGGTGCGGTAGCATAGTATCTCCCTTTTTTTTTCCTGATAATAAATCCCCTGAACTTTCATTTATTGGCAATAGCTGACTCAATAAAAACGGACGTTAAGGAAAAATTCCACTTACACACTATGATTATATGAATAATTGCATTAAAACAGGAAAAATATAATAATATCACACAAACACCATTTGACATGTTTGACTGATATCCAACAAAAATATTAATGATATTAATAATTTTTTAAATAAATAAATAAATAAAATAATAATAATAATAATAAACTTTAAAAAATAATAATATATAATATATAATAATAATAAACTTTAAAAATAATAAATATTAATAATTTTAATAAACTTTAAAAAATAATAATATATAATATATAATATATAATTAATATTAATAATAAACTTTAAATAATATTAATATTAATATTAATAATAAACTTTAAAAAATAATATATAATAATATTAATATTAATAATAAACTTTAATATTAATAATATATAATAATACTAATATTAATAATAAACTATAAATAATATTAATATTAATAATAAACTTTAAAAAATAATGATACTAATAAACTTTAAAAATATATATCATCATCAACCCACTGAAACCACTAGCCACCACCGCATGATGTGCTGATTTTCTCCGATCGAGGAGATCGAACCCAACAAAACCATCTCCTCCCGCCGTCGATCTGTTGTCTCTTATCGACTCTCTCTCTCTCTCTCTCCCCCCATCTATATCTCTTTCATATGGTGGGAAAGTGAAGAATGTGGCGGTGTTTGTGGATGGGAAACTAGATTTGTGGGGGTTTGTGGCGACGAGGGTCTGTAGGTTAGTAGGGTTTGATTTTGTGGTTTTGTGGTGTTTTGATTTGAGTGGTGGGAGGGGCTGATGGGGTTGATTTTAGTGGTGTGAGGGTTCTTTGGGTTGGATTTTAGTGGTGTGAGAGGATTTAAGGATTCGTTGCGGCGGCGGCTATGGTCGCCGATTCGTCTACGGCGGCGGCGATGGCCGGTGTTCGTTGGCGGTGGTGGCTGATGTTATTATTATTGTTGTTGTTGTTGTTGTTATTTAAAGTTTATTATTATTATTATTATTATTATTATTATTATTATTATTATTATTATTATTTTTAAAAGTTTTTTGTTTTATTATTATTAAAGTTTATTATTATTATCATTATTTTTTTATATTTTTTTTAAATATTATTAATATTTTTTTTAGACATTAGTCAAATAGGTTAAATGGTGTTTGTGTGATATTATTATATTTTTCCAGTTTTAATGCAATTATACAAATAATCAAAGTGTGTAAGTGTAAGTGTATTTTTCCTTTGACGTCCATTTCCCTTCTGTCAAGTATTGCCAATAAATGAAAGTTCAGAGCGTTTAATGTCAAAATAAAATTCAAAGGGCACTTTACTACTGAGTTATAAGTTCATGGGGCATTGGTGCTATTAACCCTAAAATATATTCAAGATGGATTATAGAATCTATAAAATTTATCGGGTACAAGAATCTCGTACGTTAGTTATTGAACATCGGTATCTATTTGAAATCCCACTGCAACAAAGTAAAAGAGAATATGTATACAAAATGCCTCTTTATACTTTCTAAGATTATTCTGATTTTGCTACCCTTGCATCATTACAAAAAAAAAATACAAATCTCTTATCCATGTATTGAGAATTTGTTTGGGTTTAATAGATTAAGACAAGGCAACAATAAGCAATGAAAACTATATATATATATATACTTCAAAATGTAGAAAGGAAGTGCTTTGTGATGATTTAGCAGCAACCCACAGAGTACAAAGCACTTCTAACAACATATTGTTCATTACTTTTATATTGTAAGAGAGTTTCATTATTAAAATAGGACATAGAAATAAATAGTGATGGACACGTCTGCTGTAAATAATGTAATTGACCAAACTAGCTAAATAGATATCGTATGTTTTAGATGGTACACATGTGTCATTGACCCTCGTAGATTCATACAACCATCATTCACCTATAACCTAAAATGCGTCTATTTAGTTAAGGTGAATCAGAACTTAAATATAACTCTTAACTTCACTATCTATAGATGTGAAATTTGATAAAATACATTAATCCACTCACTAAGGATCACTTTTTGTGCTTGATGGCAGAAAAAGGCATTAACCAATCATCTAGTGGAGCCGTGGGATCCTTAAAACTAGTGTATGGTATGTGTTGTTTGTAGATATAAATTACATGTACAAGGAAGGTAAACAAGAATCTGTCCTTGGACAAGGAGCAGAAAAATTCTCTCTTGTTAAGTGAACTAGCTTTATTATATATCTAATAGTGGTGGCCCCTTATTCAGATTCAAAAAGGGTTTTTGGTTTTTGTATGATTTGTGACCCTTTTGTAGTTTTGCTCTTTTAAGCCAACAAGCGCACAACCACAACCATAACCATTAGGCCAGCCCAAAAGAAAGCAAAATGATTGATTAACAAGAAGATTAAGATCAAGTGCAAAAAACATCATTAAGAGTACTCTATTAAAGGACAAAACAAAAGTTAGTCTGATCATTGATGATGTTGCAAAGGATAAATTGGGCAACTGTGGTGGAGAATTTCTTTTAGTAAAAAAGTATTAGCTGCTTAGTTACTACTAATAAAAGTATTATATGAGTTGTTTGTCCGTGTTATTCATTAAACATTAAATATAGCAATACTTTGTTCGTAATGTGAAACCACCATCGAAGCCAACAACAGAAAAAGACATGGTTACTAACAAGACAACTAGACAAGTATCATTCCATTGGCGCTCACTCATCTTGCAGGGTGCGTTTGGTACGCGAGACGAAATAGGACATGATGGGACAATTTTCTCTTGTTTCACATTTGACACGCTATTAATGTGGGACGGGACTGGACGGGACAAGATGAAACAAAAACCACAAAATCTTGTCTTCCCTCAGACTCTCGGTCAGACTTGTCCTATACATGGGACAAACACCAAAAAGACAATTTTACCCTCAAAACTTCCAAAAATTACAACTATATAAATTAAAACCCCTCTCTCCTCTTTCCACTTTCCTCTTTTCTCTCATCTCTGTTCTCTCTTCTTTCTGCTCTCTAACCCGATCAATGGTCTTCTCTCCAAACTGCCGTAACTCAGCTCGTCGCCGACTTGGTTTGCCGGCGAACGCAAACACCGCCGAATCACGACGATCTTCCCACCGGAGAACTACCACCACCAAAACAACACCCAAAATCCCACCATGAAATCATGGTGATGGTTGGGTTTTTGATTTGTTTTCATGTTTTTGATTTGTTTTCATATTTTTGTTTGGTGTTGACCGTTGATGATGATGATTTGTGGGAGATCAATTTTTCCAATTTTTTTTTATTTCTTCTATGTTTGTTTTCTAGATTTGTTTATATTTAATTGATTTAAGAACAAATTAATTAGTATGATGAATTTTGTGGAATTGATTTGGTGTTATTAAGATCTCTCTCTCCTTAGACGCCTCACAACCCCTCTCTCATATCGCTGCTGCCACGGCTGCCGCTCCAACTGGTGGCCTTGAGATTTTTTTTTTGTTAGGTTGCAGTTTTGGTGAAGAAAGAATTCCAATAAATGGAGTTTTTTTAAGACTTTGGTGAAGAAAATAGAGTTGAGGTGTAGATTGATATTTAGAAAAAGAAGAAGAAGAAGATAACAGTAGAAGTTTTAGGCAATCCGGGCGACATTTTTAGGAGAAATGAAAAATGATACAATTTCCAATTTTTCCAATTTTTTTTGTGTAAACTCTTTCGATTGACTTTCAATTTTTTACTTTAATTTTATCTCTTTGAGAAAAAAAAAATTGGAAGATTGGGTTTCAGATCTTCAAAAAAAAAAAGTATTTATTTATTTATCATTATTTTTCTATTTTTTATAAATCCATTAAATTCCAAACGATTACTTGTAAAATCCAACCAATGACATACAAAAGTATTTTTCAATTACAATATTATAAAAATATTTATTTAATAAAATCAAATAAATATCGATTTATTTTGAGCCAATACCGTATATGTCACTATTATATGCTAACAAATATCTGATAAAACAATAAAGGTATTTTAGTCATTTGTGCCTCTTATCCATACTAAACGTATATCGTTACAATTAACAGTTTTGTCCTAGACATTCCAAACACAATATGGAATAATTGTTCTGTCCCATCTAGATGTCAAACGTACGTGTATAGATATTGTCTGTTTTAGATAAACATCCGATGAAAACGCGAGTTAGTTGAACCGGTGGTTTTAATTGATTTCGAATTTTCCAAACCAAGAACACTAAGATGAGCATCTTATTTTAGATCACAATAGTCAATAACGTCTACAATCAATCAAAAGAGAGTATTGAAGTAGTAAAATAAAACTCAAGTAATTATCAAACTCAGTTTCTAATACTCTGGTTACTTACAGCTTACAAGGTGCTGCAGGCAGAGTCCATTTTCCCAAAACCCAAATCCCACCAAACTAACAGACAAAATCTCAGAGACTGCTCAAATATATAAACAAATATAATTATATATATTGAACTCTCTCTTCTTGAAAAACAACACCAAAAAAGGGCAGCTCTGACTTTTCTTAGAGACTGTATTTCTAGCTCCTCTCAAGTCTCAAGTCAACAACCAGTACATTAGTTACATATACGAAAAAAAAACTATATTAATTATGAGGATGATCATGATTTGAAGGGTGTGGGTGAGTGAGTGATGCATGCCTAATGTTTGTGATGATGACGATGAAGATGATGTTGAGGCATCATTACTACAAGAACTAGTACTGGTACTATTACTCTAAGAAACCAGTTTTGGTCAAAATTGCATTCCTGACTTTGCTAAGATCTCTTCCTTTGAGTGTCCTTCCAATCCCTTCACACACTGAAAAAGAAGAAATTTGGCTTCTTGCAAGCTTCTTAGCTAACCATTCATGTGGAGGAACCATGTCATCTTCATTGTTGTTATCATCATCATCATCATCATCATCATCATTATCACCATCACCATGACAATGACCATGATCAACAACCCATGAACCATTTCTTGATGATGAGCCAAGAAAGTTTGCATTTTTATTATTATTACCATAAATCTTTGACCAATCAGGAATGTTCACAGGAGCTGAAGATTGTTGAACATGAGCCTTGTTGTTTGCTTCATGAGCTCTTCTAATCATTTTTGGAGCAACAGTAGTACTAGTTGTGGACTTGAATCTTCTCATTTGGTGAGGACTTGAATCTTCACAGCTTTGCTGCTGATGATGATGAAGATCATGATCACTCACAAAACACCACACATCTTCTTCTTCAAAATCTTCTCCTTTTGTAGTAGTATTCATTGATCTTTTACTCTGCCAATCTGCCATGACAAAAAAAGAAGAAGCCCAAAACAAAGATTGAAAAACAAGAGAGAGAGAGAGGATTTGAGTGACTACTATGAGGAGTTACTTGGGATCATTATAAATAGAAAGAAAAAGAAAGTTTTTAACTTTATTGTTGCTAATGAGAAAAGAAGGAGAAAAGTGTTCTTCTCTTGGGAATCAAAAAGGGCAAGTGGTGTAAGAGAATAATATCAGGAATCTACCTTGCCTTTGTTTTCAAACCAAAGAAGAGTTGGCTTTTCAAGGATAATCCAAATGAATATTTAAAAAAAAAAAATCACATTTTTACACTTAAGGATCTGAACCAAAAACCAAAACCAAATATGGCAAGGCAATATATATATATATTATTGGATTTGAATTCATAAAAATCCCAGTTGTCAAAACAATTGTCTAATAATGAAAGAGATGGCAATATCAAAGCATACTTGAAATCTTGATATGGGGTTTAAAATTGTTACACACGTTGTGCATTGATGATTTGATGCTGCTCATATTACTACCTACATAATTTCCACTAACTACATGATTTCCAATTTTTAATGATGGGTACTCAAAGTTGTACCAAGACTATTATCCTTGCGAAACTATAATGTATACGAGTATATAAATACATCATTAACGTTAGAGAATCAATTTTCTAAATGAAAAGATATTGAACCAAATATTATTTAAAAGAAATTTTCTAATACATTGATATACAACTTCAAATATACTAATATATTAATACACAACTTCACCCGTCTTGAAAGAATAAATATAACTTATTTATCATTCATTTCCTCCGTTCTTAATATGTGGTTAAACGACATATGTTATTGTTTGTAAGACAATTAAATACATTATAATATATCTTTAATGTTGGAGAATCAATTTCTTACGTGAAAGAAAAAATCTCGGATCAAATACTAGTTGAGAATCTAAAACTTAAATAAATAATTCAAATTTATTATTTAATACGTTAATGAACACTTCATGTATCCTTAAAGTAAAAAAAAAACAAACTTATTTGTTTCTACGATTTATAACATGTCCTACTTCTTCTATTTTTATAAAACGAAAATTCTCTTTTAAGTATTAGTTGGTCTGGAGGAAACCCTCACACCTGTACCACGAGAAAAGTTACAAGTTTAAGTCAATTTTTTATAAAAAAAACCTCAAATTTATATAACATACGCTATTTGAACGGTACATTACAAGTTAACATTTTGCTATATGTATATAAAGATTAGATATAAAGGAAAAAAGAGGAAAGTGGTGTTTGATTGGGAAGGTGGTGAGAAAGTATTGGGGAGTCCAACTTCATTGAATTTGGTAACCTTATCCCAAAGCTCCTAACATCTACAACTCATCTTCTCATCCGGCGTTGTCGGTCTCTGTGGCTGAAAACTGTTGGAACCACGTTTCATCGGTCACGTAGCGGAATTAGGTTTTAAGTTTTTTTAATACATATCATAATCTATATTTGGGACCAGTAAACTTGGGATCGTAATTATTTTACGAAACTAATATATACAATATGTAAACACAGAAAATTGTAATCAATATAAAGAGAAAGAAAAAATCTTACCAACGTTTAGAGGCTCCTTCACTTTTCGATATGCTTCTGTCTGAACCACTCGAACTTCATTGCTATCTCCCGGGATTGGTAACTGTGTGTGGGCGCGTCACGATCTCATGAACTTGAATGGAGGATGTAGAGAGATTTGAAAAAATTCTTTCTTCTATGTGTTTCAAAAACACACAAAATATGAAACAATATATATATATATCACAGTATCTCGCCTGTTCTTATATATACATATAGTGCCTGCACATGCTTTTTTCAACAAAAACTCTATTTGGCTTCTTTTTTATATATCTCCAAATATCACGTCTCTGCGTGGCTTATATATATTGTATCCAATACAAACACTTATATATGTGCAAACATCAATTTACATCCAATGCAATCTTCTGTGTTATAATTGATATATATCTTTTAATTATTCTTTTTAAATATATCTAATATATTAAAAGTGATAATAAGTATTTTAAATTTAAACTTAAATTCAAATATTTAGATAAATGATTTAGTAAAATAAAATAATCCTATTATTTTATATTCACCTAAATCTATATATCAACTAACACCCTCCAATTAATAGTTAATTAATAATTCATAATTATTAATATAATTAAATAATCTAATTATTTAATTAATTTAACTATTAACATTAATTAAATAAATAATCTCATTATTCAATTAATTCATGAATATATACGTGTCACTTTCGTAACACAATTAATTGGACAATCCAATTAATTAACCGTGACCCTTGTTACCTAAATCGATAGGCTAGCAAGGGGACCTAATGGACCCACAGTATTTTGAACTCTAATAATCATCGGAATCATTAATTAAACTTTTTAATTAATATTCCTTTATTATTAAATCCAGTGTTATTTCACTAAAAATCCGAAGCTGTACTCTCTCAATTGTAGACGCTTTTACATAGACCGATTCAACTCGGTGTCCATCGATATAGCTATTACATATGGTGTGATCCTCCACAGTAGTTCATAATTAGAGTTGGGTCATAATGTCCGTTATATCCCTATAATCACATATATCATTTAAGTACCATTGATTATATAATGGACAATAAATCCTATTTCCTTACGGAATTTAGGAGAGCGCTCATATTGTCCAAGTCCCGAATCAACCCTTAAGGGAACTACTATCTACTTCTCACAAGAATGAGTGGATTCCACTATTGTGTACAAACCTTCCTAGCCACAAGCCAAAACGCAATCCCAACATACGGAGTATATTGATCAGGAATTGCATCTGACCTCACCCATGGTATATCAAAGACTACGATCTAACCTGAATGAGTCGATAAGACACTCAGAATTAAGACCACCCACATATAACAATCATTAGTTGATATATATGAATCTCATCGGTAAACAGATCTTGGTGAGAGATTCATATAGATCATGATCCAATCCTATATGATCACATCATACAAGGTGCCTCCATTCTCATATCTCCATATGACTGATTCAGGATAGAATCATCGTACATTACGGAATGAACCGTAACTATAGATTAACCACAAATAAAGTACCCAGCTTTATTTGCTATCTATGGACTCTTTAGATTGCACGTCTCTTACTGTATCCATCCGTATATGACACTCATATACACAGTTCGAGATTACATCCGGCAATCTTGGATGTTAAATAAATGCACAAGTTATATAATAAACAACACAACAAGAATGAATTGAACTTTTCCTTTTATTTATTTAATAAATCCATTTACAAATTACATCTTTAGGGCATAAACCCCAACAAAAACAACACCCTCCTCAGTCAACTCTTCTTTCTTTCTTTCTTTCTTTCTTTCTTTCTTCTCAATCTATATGTGAAACTAAGTACCAAATTATGACACTGCTTTGTTTTCAAGTGTATGTAGGATGCTTTTGGAGTAAAAGCAATTAATTGCTAAGATTAATGTACGATGAATTCATTGCATTGAGATTTACATTTAATGTTAAGGTCGTAAATTTAAATTAATTTAGTCCAGACCTAACCCAAAATGATTTGTTATTTTGTGATTGTAGCTGTCAATTTTGATGGGTCAATAATTTAGAGTATTGTGGGAGGAGAAAATCTTCAATCCAGTATATTCCCGAGTGATATATCCGACTACTGAATATGTGATATGAGATTAAAATAAATATGTCACAAAAAATATACATGTCAGTACATGTTATATCTTCGATGAAAATTTTCTATGATGGGAGGGAGAGGGGGAGGCCTAGTTGTGAAAAATTGATAGATGTGGAGGAGCTATATAGAATTACATGTCAAGTTGACTAGTTGAGTTGTCTTGGCAAAGACAAATTAAAGGGGTCTATTTGGGTAATGACCCAGGGTGAGGGTCAACGCTTTTGTTTTGTGTTTATGGCAATGAGTTGTAATCACATACTAACTTGGTGTACTTGTACCCCTTTAACCTAATTTTGGAAAGGTATATAGAATCATATATTGTGTTAAAAAGTAAAATCATAGAATAGAATATCTAACGTTGGTATATTCATTTATGTATATCCATTTATCGGTATCGGTTGATATCTTATCAATCGAGATATAAATTAAGATATTTATTATAAGATGAATTTAATTTGAAATCCTTTATATTTTTATCATAAAGTTATTATATAGATTTTTCCTTCTAAAAAAACTTTAAACATATATAATAATGTATTTTTTTTTTTGAAATATCTACCTTAAATTGAGATGTCTATTTTATCCGTTCATTATGGTTGAAATAGCAGTTAACGTCGGGTTTTTTAATTTTGGTATATAGTTGCTATGAGGAGACACCACAAAAACTTTTACTTTATTTATATTATCATCAAATGAAACGTGTCAACAAGAATTAATCGATGTATAAATGGGTTTGTGGGGAACTTAATTATTATATATTTAATAATTTCATTTAAATAGTGAAGAATTCTTATAAATCTAACAAGCTTTTTAACTTTTAATAATTTCCTTTGCTAGGAAGATTATAGTTAAGGGTTCGGAAGATTAATGGCATTATTTGAAGGGTTGTTGTTCAAATATCACAACTTTATTAATGTATGTTTAAAAGACATCAATTTAGATGAACAGACGAAAATATCCAAGAAAATGAGTTGTCATTTTCAAATAGAGAGAGAAAAACCGTCGTTTTGAAAGTGAGAGAACAGTAAGAGTAAGAAAAAAACAAACGGGAAGTTAATCGATGGTAACGTAGTCGACGACGAAGTGACCGGAACTTGGAGAGCACTGGAATTACGAGACTTCACTAAAAAAATTCGATTGACAGAGGTAAGTTCAGTTTGTTTTTGTTATTGGTTTCGTTGTTGAGAACTTGCAATGCATGATCGATCCGTGTTGTGTTGATTGAAATTGTAGATTAGGGTTGGATTGGGGATCTGAGCATCGTTGTGGTTTAGATTAGGGTTTGAATGAGGTTGAATATTTGTTGAGGAAGATGAAAATCTGGGTAACCGAGACGTTTTTAACGAGATCCAAGCTTTTTTGTAGTAGAATCGAGCTTTTTTGAAAGAATTCCAAGCCTTTTTTTGTTGTAAAAATTAGGTTTAGTTAAATCGAGTTTATTTTTAGTTAAATCGAGCTTTTCTTGAACATGATCGGGCTTTTTTTAAAAAGCTTCGAGTTTATTTTCAAATGATCGATATTTTTTGTAAGTGTTTGAGTTTTTTTTTTTAAAGGATCGAATTTTTTTTGTGAAGGTTCGAGTTTTTTTTTTCAAAGCTACAAGCATAATTTGCAAGGCTCCGAGCTTTTTCGTAGAACACCCGAGCTTTTTAAAAACATGGTAGAGCATTTTTTTTTTTGGAATTTTTTGTTGAAGCTTTGAGTTTTTTTTTTTAAAGGCTAAGCTTTTTTTTGCATAGGCTCAAGTTTTTTTTACAAATGACCGAGCTTTATTTGGGAAACTCTTGAGACTTTAAAGTTCTTTCTGAGCCTTTTTCAGTTTACTTATGTATTGTTTCTGTGACAGTGCAGATAAGGAATAGGTTGAAGGATTCACTTAAAACTTCAGAGGGAGACTGGTACGAGGGCAAACTAACTCGCCACGACCATTTTGATGCCCTTGGCCCTATAGACGACGCACTAGACCGGGTCTCTAAAGTTTTTTCTGTTGAAGACCGACGTCGGTTCGTGGCATCATGTTTTGGTCATTTCATGACGATGTATCGGCGGATGAAGTTTTCGGATGGTGTTATCCATCGGCTGCTTATGCGAGAGTTGCATCATAAAGGCCTAACAGATGAGATACGGTTCCTCTTAGGGAAATATTCGGTGAGGTTTTTAAAGGTGAAATTTTGCCTGATAACCGGATTACGTTTTGGAGTCGTACCACACACGATCTGGTATGAAACAGTGGAGAATGACATACATCAGCGATACTTTAGTGGTATCGATGAGGTATTGTTCGAGGAGTTGAGGGCAGAGAGGTTCAAGAGGCGTACGGTGTTGTGAAGCTCTACCTCATCTATATGCTGAACTGGATACTAATGGGGTAGGACGAGAGATTCAAGATTCCAGTTTGACAGTTTTAGCTGGTGGAGGACGTCGATGCTTTCGATGTGTTCCTTGAGGTGCCCACGTGTACATGCATTCCATTTGTTCATTCAATTATGCACTTGATGGGCGACGTGAGGCGTTCGAGAGAGGCCAGCAGGCAAAGGGCGCTGACATACATACGGTGGAGACCTACAACATTTACGGTCTATCTCACGCCCTGTTGGTAAGAACTTTGAATTACAACCCTTTTTATGGTGTCCAAATTCTTATTGTACTTATGTTTGATGTAGATATTTGCTTTCCACGTGATCCTTGATCTGGGCATCTAGTTCGGTACTCGGAGGGATACGAACTTGTCTCCCCGTATTTTGAAGTGGGAGTTGAGCAAACAACCGAGCGGGAAGAAACTGATCAAGATTTTCAATGCTCGGGTATTTATTTAATTTGTACATATTTATATTCGTCACTAAGTATACAATTACATTGTTTTAACTAAGCTTTCAGATGTTTATGAGGACGAAACTGGTGCTCACAACAGCTGAGACGGAGGCACCGTACTTTGCGGGGCTAAACAAGGGAGGGAGCTTGTATGTAGAGGAGGACAGGCTTCAGCTTTCAACTTTGGTTCCTAATCAGACTACCATTGGCGGAGCAGTGGGACAGAGGGTTTCGACCCGGAGGGTAAGGGTGTGAGGCCTAGTGAGACGGAGGCTTCTGACCGGAGGGTGGGGGTTTCAGGGCCATGGACAGTGAGGGATCTGAACCAGATCCTTGACGAATAAGGCATATGCTGGTTTGGTTTACCACCCCCGGACTTTCTACGTCTAGAGGGGATTCCTGTGTCGGCGTCAGACGTGATGGATAGGTAAGTTGAGATGATAGTTTTGTTTTTTATTCACACGACTTGTTGATTGTTTTAGTACTAACAATGTAGACATGATTTCAACCCCTATGGGAACATCAGTTCAACGAGTTGCGTGAAGCCCTCCGGAAGAGTGAGGAGGATCGACAACAGCAGCACCATGAGTTGCTGGATATGATCCAAAAGAATGATGAGGATCTACAACATCAGCACCAGAGTTGCTGGCATTGATCGGGGGGCTTCAGGGGTCGAAGACGCATACACATCGGGATGGTCCACCATCTACTGATTCATACTTTAGTCCTAGAGACAGAACTGATGGGTATACGGGGGGGGGGATATGATGGGTGGACATAGCGAGCAGCCGCATACCGGAGGAGGTTCGGAGAGTGAAGCTCAACTGCGTACCGGTGATACAGGGTTTGCTACACGTTCAACAGTTCTATTGAACCTTCCAAGAGTCCTGTCAGGGTCGACAGAGCCGTAACACCCCTCTCCCCTATTAGATCGATCGAATGCCAGAGCTCTACTCCACCCCATATATCGACCGAGTCCCAGCGGTCCCACCCACCTGAAATATGGGGATAAAGTTCCTCCTCACATCATACTCTAGAGGTTGGAGTTCCACTCTGGAGGCGCTTACTCAAGAGCAGTTGGCAGTTGCTCAACCCTTACATAGATCCATACCGACCGAAGAGGGTGAGGAAACGGCCCCAGGCAGCAGACCACGTTTTTGACCCTCACAGATTGGTGGACGCTAACTAGTTGAAGAATTACAAAGCTTTCAAGAGGAACTTGAGCAGGGAACGGTAAGTAAAACTTTATCTATTTATTTTCCAGTCTTTTCTCTCAAATTAATTAATTATGTATCTAATGCAACAATTATGTAGACATCATGTAGACGTGCTGGAGCTAGTTGATACCTTATGGTTCCACATGATCCAACCCAACTTCATGGACTTGAAGGACACGGTACGTGCATTAGGTGAATTTGTATTTTAAGTTTGTTTCAGTAATACTACACTGCTAACAATTTATAACATTTATATATTTTCAGCATATGGACCCGTATTTCCATATTCTTCAGAGGCGTCAGCGAGCATTTCCCACTGTGAATAATCAGAGGATCAACATATTGAACACACAGTTCTATATAAATATGTAATATGTATTGTTTACGCATATTGATATTTTAGTTTGTAAAACATTAATAACTTTCTGTCCATCAATGTTTGTACAGTCATTCATGGAACATCAGTGGGGGAGAATGGTGCCTTTTGATGCTCACGGAGAGATCACCACGGTGCGGTAGAATGTGCTGAAGTTCTGGTGGTCCGTTGAGGACCTTACGACGGTGGGTGGTGGTTCCCCGATTGGAACCCCGCACGTGGCACGAGATTGACCTGGTAAGTGTTACGTGGTGTAATAATATCTTTGTATATCCTAACACTTTCTTGATACATTCACAGGTCCTGATACCGTGCAACATTGGCTCTTAGTGACTGTCGACCTCACCATCGGGAAGATGCAAGTACTGGACCCCTGGAGACAGAAAGTCCCATTACATATTAGGAAGCAGCAAATAGCCCTCTTGCGTTGGTTTTTGCCTTCAATGTTGCATCAGGCAGGGTTTCACACTGAGCAACCAGTTGGCTGTGAGAAGTTCCCCAGGCAGAATAGACCCTTCACTGTTAGCATGTTGTCCGTATCACATCTCCCTCAACAGAAACGAGCGTAAGACTTTCTATTTCGTTAACTTAGAGATTGTTTTATAAAAACCGATTGTAACATGAGTTAATGTGTCCAATTGTAGGGGTAAATGTGGTTCCCATACGTTGAGTTTGATCAAGTACTTTCTGACAGATATGAATGATTTCGATTGGTCGGAAGACGATATGGGGATCATTCGGGAGAAGATGGTTGTGGAGATTTTTTTGTAACTCTCGGTCAGCTTAGAATTTTGTTGTATTTTATCTATATTACGTAACATTTTTTTTGTACAAAAACAATTTTTTTTTTTTTTTGGTTTCTGTTTCAAGTATCTGGTATCTGGAATCTAGAATCTGGAATCACAAGTAGAACACACATTGCAAACCTTTAACGATATTAAAACTGCAACAAGAAACTCCGGTTTAAATAAATTTTTAGTTAATGAACAAGTCATACAATTCCAAATTGGAAAAGCCTCCATTCATTCCACGGTAGAGTCTCTGTCAAGGCACGTATGTTTGTGGTGTCCCACTGAATGACAAATGCTTTACTTGCAGAGGTATTCTTGAGGAACAACTCTGTTCGGATCTTCATTAATCAAATGTGAGTTAGAATACTTCCTGGTATTATGCCCTGATTGTCCATATCCTCTACACGATTGTGTAGTTGTCCTCTTCGAAGACGAGACATGTCGACCCACCCTCGGACGTCCTTTGTCTCCTGGAGATTGGATTCAAAACCACCCGCTCAGCGATATTAGATGGCACTACCCAAGTAGAAGGATGTCCAACCGACATAATAGGAACCGATTATGCGTCAATAAGAGTCTGTCTCTTGTAGTAGTCTGCACACATGGATATTAAATCCAAGTTTTGCTCCCAGCAGAAACAATGAAAACAATGAGATTCACGTTTCAGTAATATTAACCGTACATTAAAACTTAAAATGTACCATGCGGCAACGAGTGCGTGAGAACATGGAAAATGGTTTTCCAGACCGTTTTACCGAGAATATGTTCCAGTCCACTGGATTGATGGTCATATAACCACACTTCTCCACACGTTTTAGAATCATAAGATGTGATGTGTCAGTCAACCGATGACACATGGACTGTGCAGCTCAATGGCGATCGTGAAACCACCATTGTAACATATTCCTAATGAACTCTGCCAGAGTTAACATAGGCAGTTGCCATGCAAAATTTAGGCATGAGTGTATGCATTCTGCAACATTTGTTGTCATCACCATGTACTTTCTGTCAGGGCAGTGTACACGAAACCACTTGTGTGGACCAGTAACATTGACATAATCAAATGCATTATGGTGCAAGTTTCGTAACTCTTCCATGTACCGGTTATATTTTAACTAAGTGTACGTTTGGGCTGCTTTGTCTATTATTGTGGCAACATCTTTTATGTGATATCACTTCTTAATATTTTCATAAAAGTTCCAGCAACATATTGTATGGGTGGCACAAGGGAACACTTTATAAATCCCTACTTCAATGCTTTCATGTCGATCGGAAATGAAAACCAAATCATCTATATGACCAAGGGCACTTTTCAAGCAATCCAAAAACCACTCCTAAAATAAGTTGTTTTCTGAGTTGCTGTATCCACAAGCAATTGGATACACCTGTTCGTTCACATCTTGTGCAGTTGCAACAAATATTGTACCCCCAAATCTTCCCTTCAAATGGGTACCATCAACTGTAATAACTGGACGTATACACCTCTGGAATCCTCTAAGTGAACCACCCAAAGATATGAAAAAGTAGAGTAATTTACCATCTTCATCGCACTATAAGTCAGTGATTGTGCCGAGATTTTTTTGTTCCAACACGTAACCGAATGATGACAGTAGTCGTCATATCCAAAAGCAATTGGATACACCTGTTCGCTCACATCTTGTGCAGTTGCAACAAACATTGTACCCCCGAATATTCCCTTCAAATGGGTACCATCAACTGTAATAACTGGGTGTATACACCTCTGGAATCCTCTAAGTGAGCCACTCAAAGACATGAAAAAGTAGAGAAATTTACCATCTTCATCGCACTGTAAGTCAGTGATTGTGCTGAGATTTTTTTTGTTCCAACACGTAACCGAATGATGACAGTAGTAGGAAGGTTTCCTTATGCGTTCCATAGGTCAATGACAACGCATAATCCACGGCTTGATGTGCCTTACTGTACATGATTTGGATGCCGTACATTGCTTTCATGTGGGCGATAATGTCCTTCGGACGCATTAAACAACCATCTTGTTGTTGAAGTCTAGGTGCGACGACCATCTTGTTGTTGGAGTCTAGGTGCAACGACTTGTCCAATTATGACTGCACTAGCTTGTCGGTGACGACGGTGAATCTCTTCCAACGGACATGTGTGTTCGTTCACAAAACTTCTTACTTGAAAGTATATCTCTTATTCTTTTCTCACCGCTCTTAATTTCTACGTACAGTTGTCCATCAAACAAACCAGATGTAACGTTGTCTTATCGGACCTTTTCACCTTCCACTTGAAGTTTTGGCGTATTGCAAAATGGCCAACTAGTCTCTTCAAATCCTTTTTAGAGGGAAAAAATGACCTTTATAAATCATGCTTGTAGGTTCTTCTTCTACCAAGTACCTGTTTAAAAAAGCTTGGACCAATGTAAAAAAAAGCTCGGATAGCTTAAAAAAAATGCTCTGACCAAATACAAAAAAGCTCGTAAACATATTGTCATATGTGAATTTTATCGCATGAACACGTCATTAACAAAGAGGATAAATTGTCAGGTGGACATCGAATAGGCATTTAGAAAATATCCTACAAGACATCGCCGAAGAAGAGAACCCGAGTAAGCAGATATTGAACAAAAACTACTCAGGGTCAATCGACATCATATATTACTCGGGACCAGCTAACGACACTCGGGACTGGTTAAATGACGCTTCTACTCGGGATCAAATGATGTTACTCGGGATCAAATGACGATTACTCGGGACCAGCAAGGTATTGTCCTTACTTGGGACAAACATGAAGAAAACTGAATAGAAGCCCAGTGCATAACCCACATGGATCAAGTCATTAAGATACACACAGATCCAGATCAAAAAGGAATCCTAATAAGAACAGAATGTTAAACAGGAAAGGTTCCCAATCAGGCAACAACTTTATTTCTTTAAAAAGACTACGTTCTTATAAGAAAACAAGTCCAAATTGGATTGCATTACTAGAATCTCATTCGATTTCAATACAAGACTCCGAAACGGGAAATAAGACAATCAGCTTCAAGCAAGCAAATAATTATAATTAAATACAAAGATCTATTACTTGTACAAAGCTAGGGCTGGCAATTCGGGTTTATGGGTCGGGTTGATCTCAACCCGACACGACCCGAATAATATTAACCTTTAACCCGACACGACCCGTTTAATTAAACGGGTTGACCTTTTAAAACCCAACACGATACGAATAAATATACGGGTTAGACGGGTTGACCCGTAACACGTTTAATAATCTAATCAGGGTTATAATGAATCGGGTTTCAACCGTGTGACTCGTTTAACCCGAATCCGTTTAACACTGATAGTGTTGTATTGATGAGACCAAACCAAACAAAATTACAAATGATTTCCATGTTTTTGTTGAACGATCATACAATGGATCAACAAGATTTACATGTTATTAACCAAGTATTACACCGTTAAAAAGATAAAAAAAAAAAAGATTGAAGAACAAGATCGACCAAAATCCGCCGCCGTGAATTAAAGGAGTCCAGCTCGACCAAGATCCGCCGCCGTCTCTCCAAACCGGTCTCACATCAGTTGTTGCAGCTCTCCGGCATCGTCGCAGCACCGTCGCACCAACAACCTGATCCCACCCAGAATTCGTCGATCATCAGTCGCCGCTGCTCCGCCATCGATTTCAGTCACCGCTGGTCAGATTTCTGCCGCTGGTCAGATTTCTGCCGCTGGTCAGATTTCTGCCACTGGTCATCAGATTTCCGCCGTCGATCATCAGTCGCCGCTGATTGAGAGGATATCTGAATTTTAAAATAAAAGAGAGCAGTCGAGCATAGTGAAATGAAGAAAAAAGAAGAAGAGAAAGAGTGAAAGGGAGAGAGTGAGATGTGATTTTGGTGAAGTTAGGGTTAAGGATTTGAGAGTGTTAGTGTGATGGCTAAGAATGCTTTTATATAGTATGCCAAAAGTCATTTATAACCCTTGTAATAAGAACAATTTTAAATGTATCTATATGACTAAACGGGTTAAACGGGTCATCCGTGAACCCGTTTAGTCAAACCCGGCACGACCCGTATAATAAACGGGTTATACGGGTTGACCCGATTATGACCCGAACCCGTTAAGAAGCCAACCCAACCCGTTTAAGTACCTGTGGTTCGTGTCGGGTTGGCGGGTTACGGGTCGATTTTGCCGGCTCTATACAAAGCATATTAGGGCTCTATAAACATATAAATAGACCCATAATCTCGCCTAAAAGAGATATAGACAGCAACCAATAGAAAAATACAGAGAGAAGAAAGAGAGATCGAGAGCTTGTAACATAACAAATTCATAGTGGATTTTGGCTCGGTTGATCATTCAACCACCTGTGGATGTTTCTCCTAAAATTGAAGTTTTACCACGTAAAACTTGTATCTTGATTACTTTCTCTAATCTCTTTCTCTTTGAATTGATAGTCGAAATCCGATCCTTGTTGGCATATCCAGAAATTAACGTCAACAATTGGCGCTAGAAGGAGGGGCTGTCGTGAA
Organism: Dipteronia dyeriana; assembly: GCA_032871835.1. NCBI lineage: Eukaryota > Viridiplantae > Streptophyta > Magnoliopsida > Sapindales > Sapindaceae > Dipteronia > Dipteronia dyeriana. The sequence continues at coordinate 25,153,467 of CM065300.1, read as the reverse complement.
CCTCCAACTTGAACAAAAGCAATGGCAGGAAGCAAAAGCAATTTCGGGGATGTCCAAAAGCTCTGGATAACTTCCATGTTGGCAGTACCTCGCGGGATCTCACTGCAACAACAGAAAACCAACCTATATTCCTGGCGGGGATCCATCAAGTTCCTCCAACCAATGGAGATCTGACTCATTGTTTTCGAGAAGCGGTGCAGCAGTTGGTGGTAGATGCAGCAAAGGAAAAAGTTGATCTACTAGTTACAGAAGAAAACTCCTGACCTCCCACCTGCAAGGCTTCGTTCGGTGGTAGTAGGGCCAAAAACAAATACACCAGAAGTTGGAAGAAACCTTACTCCAATCAAACAGGCTGGAAGTGAAACACCTGAAGAGGAACGACCACGCCAGAAGCAGAACCAGGATCAGACAGTCCGTACTAGACACCGTAAACATGACCGGCACAGGGATCGGTCATCATCAGAAGATAGCGATCGGTACCATCGTAAGCGTCATTATGGAATCATACGTGAAACCCGGTATCAGAGTGAAAAGCCAGAAATAGGGATGACAATCACTCAGCGATTCGACCATCTGGGAAGTCCAGTAGGGGGCAGAGGCGTTGTAATCCAGAACCTAACTTGAGAGGTCGAAAACAACAGACGTCAAATGGACACACTAGTCAGACGTTATTGGTATAATGATTTATCTGATGACGATTCTGACAGTCCATTCACTAGGGAAATCTTACGGAACCCATTCACATAAAGGTTTAGGATGCTATACATAGAGCAGTTTAAGAAAGATACATATCCAAAGGATCACGTGAGACACTATAAAAGTGTCATGGCTCAGTATGCCCACTGTGATCCCTTACTATGTCTCAACATTCCACAAACTCTGGGAGATATGGGTTTGAGGTGGTTCGGGAGATTGCCCCCAGCAAACATCAGAACTTTCAGTGAACTGAACAGTAGGTTCTCAAGGCAATTCCTGAGCAATGTTCACAGGAAAAAGTCAGTGGCTTACATTTCTCAAATAAAGCAAGGGAAAGATGAGTCGCTGGAGAAATACCTGAGGGGATTTGGCCAACCAGTATCAGAAATTGGCAGTGCAAACGATGAAGCAATAATCGCTGTATTCATCAACAACCTGTAGAATGGACGTCTATCTTTTGATTTAAGAAGAGCCCGACTGACCAGATATGCAGACATGATGGATATGGCGGGAGGATATGCACTGGCTGAGGAAGAAGAGTTAGCCACGGAAGGATGCCACATGCATAGGGGAAAACTCGAACAAAAGGACGCCGAGTCCAATGTGCAGAACCAGAAGGGAAAATAGAAAGGAAACGACAAAGAAAAGAGCAAGGATGGGGGTAATGGGCATAACACCGAACAGACCACTGAAAATACCGAGGCAGGTACGCCAACTACACCCCTCTTCAGAAAAAAATATGAGGAAATTCTGGCCATTCTGGAAACAAATAATATGGTACAAGAGCCACGCCGTCAATCTCGGTTTGCTCTGCGAGATACAACCAAATACTGTAGGTTCCACAAGGAAACAGGTCATGAGACTTCCAAGTGTTACCAGCTCAGATATTACATAGAAACACTCATTCGGGAAGAACATCTACAGGATGTGATCTTGAAAAGGGATGAAAAATCAGAAGCAAAGAAAAAGATCAGGGCCGATCACAGCTCTGGTCGAAATCAAAGGGCCATCCCAGAGGCCAATCAAGTAATACATACGATCTTTAGAGGACCATCCACTGGAAGAAGTAACCGAGAGCGAACTCAGAAAATTAGAGAAGCAGTAGAAGCAAGAAATAACTTTGATGTAAACTCAGTCGAGCCAGACCCAAAGAGGGTAAAGAAAAGATGGGACCCAATAACATTCACAGAAGCAGACTCGTATGGCGTCGACGTTCGGCCAAATGACGCCTTGGTCATAAGTGCCCGGATCGGTCACCGGGAAGTCAAGAGAATCCTGATAGATAATGGAAGCTCAGCAGACATTCTCAATGTAGTCGTCTACGATCAACTCAGGTTAGACCGAAAAGACCTACAACCCGTCCATACCCCACTCAGAGGATTTGGAGGAGTTGAGGTCAGGTCACTCGGGACGGTAAAGCTACCCGTGAAGATTGGAGTGGCACCTTACCAGAGAACTGGATTGCTCGACTTCATGGTGGTAGACTTGAAGAATTGGCCATATAATGCACTATTAGGACGACCATTCCTGAATAAAACTAAGGCTGTAATAGCCACGTATTCCTTAATGATGAAATTCCCGACCGAACAGGGGGTCGGGATAGCCAAGGGATCCCAGGAGATGGCCCGAAGAGCTAAACTGTCAGTATAGAAGGACAATAATGAACAGGTTTGCACTATAACACAGTCGAGTCAGAACGAAAAGCCATTATCATTTGAAGTCGATTCAAGGGAAGAGCCGAATGAATTCAAAACTAAACCGGTTCAAGAAATCACCTTGAAAGAAAATGAACCTGACAAAAAGGTCAAGATCGGGGCCAACCTGGAAGGAAGAGTCAAACAAAGCCTCATTGATCTACTTCAAGAATATAGGGATGTGTTCGCTTGGAGTCATGAAGACATGGTCGGGATAGATGTCCGAATAATATCTCACCATCTCATAGTAGACCCGAATGCAAAACCGGTGATACAAAAGAAAAGATCATTCAATCTTGAAAGAAGTCAGGCAATCAAACAGGAAGTAGAGAAGCTACTCGCTGTAGGATCGATTAGAGAGGTCAATTACCTTCAGTGGGTGGCTAATGTAGTCCTCGTCTAAAAAAAGAATGGTCAGTGGAGGATGTGCGTAGATTTCACATATCTAAATAAGGCATGCCCGAAAGATAGTTTTCCACTTTCGAGGATAGATCAGTTGGTGGACGCTACATCGGGCCACGAGCTACTCAGTTTCATGGATGCCTACTCGGGGTATAACCAGATAAGGATGAACAAGGCTGACGAAAAAAAAACAACATTCATAACTGATCAGGGTCTATATTGCTATTTAGTGATGCCCTTCGGATTGAAAAACGCAGGAGCAACTTATCAAAGGTTGGTCAACAAAATCTTTTCATGACAAATAGGAAGGAACATGGAAGTATACATTGATGACATGCTAACCAAGAGCATCACAGCAGACAAACATACTTCAGATCTGCGGGAAATTTTTGATGTCTTGAGGAGATACCAAATGAAGCTAAATCCGAACAAGTGTTTATTTGGGGTTCCTTCAGGAAGATTCCTGGGTTTTCAAGTTCACCAAATAGGAATCAAAGCCAACCCCGAGAAGATCCAGGCCCTGCAGAAAATGACTTCACTAAGGACACTCAAAGAAGTACAGCGCCTAACAGGATGTTTGGCTTCCTTAGGACGATTCATCTCAAAAGCCACAGACAGATGTGTACCCTTTTTCAAAGTAACTAGAAAAGGGAAAGGGCTTGAATGGAATGAAGAGTGCGAGCATGCATTCTTAAAAATTAAAGAATACTTAGGACAGGCTCCCATCCTTTCAAAACCTCAGATGGGGGAGACACTCCAACTGTACTTATCAATTACATAACTGGCAGCAAGCTCAGTCCTAGTCAGAACAGAAGATGGAGTACAAAAGCCAATATACTACACCAGCAAGACACTTCTACCAGCTGAGACCAGATATTCACAGGTAAAAAAGATGGCCCTGATAGTAGTTTCAACAGCAAGGAAGCTTACGCCATACTTTCAGGCTCATATAATCCAGGTTCTCACCGATTACCCATTGAAGCAGATTCTACAGAAACCAGAGATTTCAGGGAGATTAACCAAATGGGCAATCGAGCTAAGTGAATTCGATATCCACTACATCCCCATGACATCTCTCAAAGGGCAAGCAGTAACAGATTTTATAGCAGAATTCACATAACCGAACCTGGAAGCAAAAAAAATATTGGGTAAAAGTTTCACATGGAAACTATATGTTGATGGTTCTTCAAACACCCACGGCAGCGGGGCAAGGATTGTAGTATGCACTCTAGAAGGAGACGATGTCGAATGTGCCATGAGGTTTGACTTCAAAGCCACCAACAATCAAGCCGAGTATGAGGCGTAACTAGCTAGACTTAGAGTCTGTATAGATCTCGGGACATATGAGGTCGAAATATTCAGCGATTCACAGGTAGTTGTCAACCAAGTCCTGGACGAGTACCAAGCCAAGGATGAAGGCATGATAATCTACCATGACATTGCGAAACAACTTCTTCAGAAATTAAAAAAAAATAAGATTATCCAGATCCCCAGGGAGGAGAATGAAAAGGCAGACGCATTGTCCAAGCTAGTATTCTGGTTGCACATCTCCTTAAACCAAGCACAATTGAACCAAGATACAAAGAAATTTCAGAAATCCGAACACCGCCAGACGGTTGGATGACTCAGCTGAAAAGGTTTCTGAAAGAAGGCGTGTTACCAGAAGATCCCTTACAAGCAAAACGTATCAGATATAGATCAGCAAGGTACACATTGGTTGAAGGAGAATTATACAAAATGGGGTATTTTTGAACACTCCAAAGATGTGTGTCTGAGGAAGATGCATATCGATATTATAGGAAATCCATGCAGGAGTTTGCGGAAACCATATTGGGGGTAAAAGTTTGGCATATAAGGTACTTAGGCAAGGCTATTATTGGCCTACTCTATTCACAGATGCACAACAGTGTTCAAAAAGTTGCCAAAGGATTGCTAATGACTTCCGACAGCCCCCTGAACAACTCAGAAACCTCACGTCCCCATGACCATTTGCCATGTGGGATTTGGATCTAATCGACCCAATGCCAGCTGGGACAGGGGGTGGAGCGAAGCATGCCATAGTAGCTGTTGACTATTTCACGAAGTGGGTAGAAGCTGAAGCTTTAGTGCATATCACAGAAGCAAACACCATAAATTTGGTGAAAAAGAATATACTTTAAAGGTTTGGAGTCCCAAATACTATAATCACTGACAATGGCACTCAGTTCGACAACCTGAAATTCAGACAGTTGTGCAAAGAAAACCATATTGCCAACTACTATGCTACACCTGCCCACCCTCAAACAAATGGGCAGTTGGAAGCAGTGAACAAAATCATTAAGCACACAATCAAAGAAAAGCTAGATGCCAAGAAAGGAAGCTCGGTTGAAAAGCTTCCCGAAGTATTATGGGCGTATCAGACAACAACTAGAACTTCAACAAGAGAAACTCCATTCACTTTAGCGTTTGGAACAAAATTTGTTATTCCTATCGAAACGTCATATACGTCACCTCGGGTCAGGCTATACGATGAAGATCAGAACGTTGATATGCTATTACAAAGTCTAGGTGAGCTAGAAGAGAAAAAGGAGAAATCCCGAATACAAAATATGGCATATCAGCAAAGAGTAGCTCGCCACTACAACTCTCACGTTCGAGTCAGAAAATTCCAGCTAGGAGACCTGGTACTCAGGAAGGTGTCATTAAACACAAAAAATAAAGATGCAGGTTCCCTGGCTGACAAATGGGAAGGCCCGTACAAAATCGAAGGAATAGCAAACCATGGAGCATATTGGATTGCACGACCCAACAGAGGAGTTTTACCCCGACCATACAATGCCCAATATCTGAAGATTTTCTATCCTTAAATTATTTTTTATTCTTTTTTCTAGTTAGGACAATTTTAGTTAAGATAAATATTAGCTATGGAATTTAAAACTTTATTGATTTTACAGTTATGAATAAAAAATCAAACTCGGGATTTCCGAAAGAAAAACATCAAACTCGGGATTTCCAAAAGAAAGCATATGATAATAAGAACATATAGAAGATAAACATGATAATAAGAACATGCAAATAGAATACTCAGGACTATTAAATCCCGAATGGGCGGAGAAGCTCGAAGGAGCATGTTAGCCGAGCAAGGTCATATGACCTTCGTAAAAAGGCAAACTCGATGCACCAGCTCGGGACACTATCGAAAAAAATTCTGGTGAAATACGTAGCTCTGTTAAGCAATTCAAAAAGCTTAACGATTTGGCAAACCCTTACACATAAAAACTAGGGAGACGTCCTTGGTAATGCGTAAGGACTCAAACGTATGATTATGGTGAGCCATGATATAATGTTCGGGTAGCAACCGTGTATGAAACACAAGTATAAAGTTGTCTGTTTTAAGGTGACACGGTTAATAATATTAGCCAGTTTAACAAGATACTTGATATAAATATTACAAGAGCCAGTTTAATAAGATACTTGGCATTATTCGAGTGACAACCGGTTTAATAAGATACTCGGTGAAGTTACCCAAACGTCAGAGTTAGCCAGTTTAATAAGATACTTAACCTTATTCGGGTGGCAATCGATTTAATAAAATACTCGGTTAAGTACACGAACATCAGAAATAGTGGGTTTAATAAGATACTCATCAACCAGTCAAGTTAAAGAAATTTCACGAGCAATAGAATCAAAACACCATATTCAGAAAAGCTACTCGAAATTTTATTGATCTTTCAAAAGAATTATTACAGTATTCTTTACAAAGAATTAAAGTCTACAAAAATCCTATCTACAAAAATCAGGATTTTGAGGATTTTGAGCCATTGCCAATGCTCGGGTCTGGCACCATTTCGTATTCGCGGAGCAGACTTTCGTTAGAAGGCCAAGCGATTGTGTCGACTGAGTCATCTATCCATTGGCTGTAATCCTCTCATGGAATCAACCTGACATCAGGCTCCACACCCTTCACGAGCGAATCTTGATTGGCATAGAAGGTCGAGAGGGAGTGTTCGGATGGAATCTCTAAATGCATAGGATGTGGCTCTTTGCCTTGGCTATGGCAGTAAGCTCTTCATTCCTTCATCTGAGTTTGAAGAGACTCCAATGACCGATCCACATGATGTTTGATTAAATAGCTCCCAATTGGTTCGGGCCGTCTCAGTTGCCCGATTCTTGACTTTAAAGAATTCACCAGCTGAAACCAGCCCCAGTTGAAACTCCCGAAGGAGAAGAGCATCCTAGGCAGGGGATCTTTTGAAACGATCCACCCCTTATACTTCAAGCTCCAACCTGGCCTCTTGGGATAAGGATTCGATTGTCAATGCTTGGCACTCCAGATCTTTAATTTCCTGCTCATACGCCGACTTAGACTGCTCCGCTTCTTGCTCGGCCTTGAGCATTGATTATTGGGCAGAAGACAATAAGTTTTGAAGTGATGTTGCTTTCTCTTCTGCTGAAGAAGCCTTCTCCTCGGCCTGTATTTGCTTTGTCAGACAGTGGTCGGTAAAAACTTGTGCAGAACCAACCTTCTATTGATAAACCGTCTCGACCCGAGCACGTCGATCCTCACTTTCCTTTAGCTGAGCTTTCAGACGCCTTATTCGATCAGCTTGATGTTGTTGCGTTTGAACTAGCTCAGCGAATTCAGCCACCATCTACAAAAAAGGTTTAATTAAAAATCTGAATCGGGCAAACAAGCAAAACAATTAAAGAAAAGGGTAACTAACATAAGATGCACCGTTGAATTTTTTTTGAAGACGGTCAGTCAGAGGGCCATCTCGGAAACAGCTCCAACGGTCGTCTCCAATAAAAACCCAACCAGATGACATCTCCCGTAGCATATTCTGGGGAGAAGGATATGAATGAACCCCCAAGGATTCAGCCCATAGATTTCCAACATCGGGGGTAGGGGAACCTTTGTTTGTCTCTGAAGCCGCCGCATCCGCTGACGCTCCAGCATCAACGCTCGGGGGAATCTCATCCATAGCATCTTCATCGCTGAAGTCAATGAATGAGACCACCCGAGAGACCTTAAGTGGGCGAGTCGGGGAGCTGACTGCTTTTCGTTTCTCACCCTGAGAACGGTGTAAGCTCAGATCAGTTACGGGATCTTCCTGAGTATCATCCCGAAAGGACTCAAAGAATTCAGGATCCACAGGTACTTGTCCCATGGAGGTATTACCTCCATCACCATCCTTCAACCGTTCGACAGGCTCCTCACCCGGACCCTCGCTTTGCCTCTCCTCGTCATTGGAAGGATAGGCATGATCCGTTGGGCCACTCGGACCACTAGACTCCCCTACGGTCAGTCGATCGAAGTCCTCGGGGACATATTTAAGAATTTGCTCTTCAACCGCGTCAGTTTCCTCATCAGATTCAGGTGGGGTAATACCTTCAATGCTCTGATGAGAAGCCTCTTTCCGACTCGCCTGAATAATTGATTTCACTTGACGAGCCTGAAGATCACAGACGACGTCTGTATCATACACTTAAAAAAAATGAACCACGTCAGAATACAAAACAAGAATTATAATAAAAAGAAAAGATTACAAAAATCGCTTACATCGCCTGCGGTAGCTCGAAATCTTTTCGAAAAAGCCGAACTCAATCATCTTGGACTCAGCAAAAAGATAAGTCTTGCTCCTCTTCTCCAAAGTGCAAACTGCAGCCCGATCAAGTTTGGTCAGCTCCGTATCGTTGTACTTGATTTTCTTCTTGTTCCAATTATCGGGGGAACAGAAGAAACAGGGGACCTTCAACACCGTCCAAGCACCCCCAGCTAAAACAGTAACTTCAAGCCCGAGATTCCCTCCAGTGAAAAACCAACTGTTCTTCTAGAACTTGTTGGACGTAGAAAATCCCCATATAAAACCCCTCTTTTTGGGGTCATCGGAGATATCAACTCCCCGACTCACTTTTGTCCCCTTAAGGACCCAGTAATCTGGCGAATTAGACATAAGGAAGTAGATCCTCGACTTGCTTGATTGCCTCAGTGTAAAAAAGTGCCTGATTTCATTCGGAGATGGCGACGATAAGTTCATCCGGTTGTACATGTTCCACATGCACATCCAAATTTTATAGCTATTTGGGGCAAGCTGAGCCGGAGCAATCTCTGCCTCAGCCAAAAACCAGGCAATAAATGGCTGGAAAGGAAGAGTGATGCCGCAACAGAGCATGGATCTGTAGATCGCCACCATACCCGGCGGAGGATTCCATGCAGATCTATCACCCGCTGGAATCAAAGTGACCGAGTCGGGCAGATCGAATCGTGAACGATACTTTTCTATCTCGTCTGCCCCGACCATATTCGGCTCAGTATGAAACCCACTCGGGCAAGCAGCAGAGAAGGAAATGCGAGATGTTCTGAATGCCTCTTCAACGTCGTTCTCGTTGACAGTCTGCTCCCTGATCAGAATATCGCCCGAGTTGTGCTTACGGACTTCACTTCTGCTTTGATGTTTTTCCATCATTCGAAGAGGTATCCTGTGATCAAAATATTAGAATCAGAACTAGATGAAAAACTCGATACAGGGCTAAAACTGACGTCATGGTAAAGCCCAGAAACATCAACTTCTAAAAATAGAGGCTCATCAGCAGGGATTTTTCCCAGTAATCTTCTAATGCAAGAAACCAACTGGAAATCTCCACGTTCTAATGCATTAAGAGCGACATTAAAAAGACGATGACGGGAAGATGGCTCCATTAAAAACTAACCTTGAATAAAGTTTGATGCAAGATCTTCAATGGAAAGTCACAACCTTCTGCGTAAAAAAAATTTGGGCTTAAGAAATTTTTTCTACTGAGAAGTCTGAGTTTAAGAAATTTTTCTGCTGAGTGCTGAGTGAAGAATTGAAAAAAATCAAAGCACGAAACCCTAGATCTCAAGGCGGGAAAAAACAAATTATAAGCATTGATGACGTAGGCGGTGCACAGGGAAGCGCGTGTATCATTTCTCATAAATGATATCAAAAAATGAAGAGGCAAGAGACACGTGTCAGAAGGAGAACTGGTTTTCATCGTCAGAACTCCAAAACGTCGCCATCATTAAAGATCTCGCGTAAAGAGACAAATCAAATTTGCAGGGTCATCATTAAGACACGACGTTATGACAAGATATTTACTCGGGTACTGAAAAGATATTGAAAACTAATTAAAATACTTTTGCCTGAAGAAACCTTGTTCAGCAAAAATATTTTAAGGGAGTCTTGTCATATATGAATTTTATCGCATGAACACGTCATTAACAAAGAGGATAAATTGCCATGTGGACATCCGAATAGGCATTCAAAAAATATCCTACAAGACACCGCCGAAGAAGAGAACCTGAATAAGCAGATATTGAACAAAACCTACTCAGGGTCAGTCGACATCATATATTACTCGGGACCAGCTAACGACACTCGGGACTGGTTAAATGACGCTTCTACTCGGGATCAAATGATGTTACTCGGGATCAAATGGCGATTACTCGGGACCAGCAAGGTATTGTCCTTACTCGGGACAAACATGAAGAAAACTGAATAGAAGCCCAGTGCATAACCCACATGGATCAAGTCATTAAGATACATACAGATCCATATCAAAAAGGAATCCTAATAAGAATATAATGTTAAACAGGAAAGGTTCTTAATCAGGCAACAACTTTATTTCTTTAAAAATACTACGTTCTTATAAGAAAACAAGTCCAAATTGGACTGCATTACTAGAATCTCATTCGATTTCAATACAAGATTCCGAAACGGGAAATAAGACAATCAGCTTCAAGCAAGCAAATAATTATAATTAAATACAAAGATCTATTACTTGTACAAAGCAGATTAGGGCTCTATAAACATATAAATAGACCCATAATCTCGCCAAAAAGAGATATAGACAGCAACCAATAGAAAAATACAGAGAGAAGAAAGAGAGATCGAGAGCTTGTAACATAACAAATTCATAGTGGATTTTGGCTCGGTTGATCATTCAACCACCCGTGAACGTTTCTCCGGTCAATCGAAGTTTTACCACGTAAAACTTGTATCTTGATTACTTTCTCTAATCTCTTTCTCTTTGAATTGATAGTTGAAATCCGACCCTTGTTGGCATATCCAGAAATCAACGTCAACACATATCAAAAAAAGCTCGGACCAATGTAACAAAATCTCAGACACATATACAACAGCTCGTAAACATATCAAAGAAACTGGACATTAAATGTTCATACATGTATGACAAACACTAGAACAACATATCATAATGAATGGATACATTGTTAAACTATACAGAAATGCATGAAAAAATAAAAATGAAGCTTAGAAATATTTGTTACCTTCTTGTGTCGAATCTGGAGAGAAACAACTTTTTTGCAGAGAGACAGATGAGTTGTAGATCGATTTTCAAAAAAAAAATTAAAGAGAGAGAGATGAGTTACTGTTGTAACATTTAAAGAATAAATAATCGATTATTAAGAAGCAATTTGGATAGTTTACCATAATATATACCTTTTAAACTTAATATTAAACCGGTGATATTATTGCAACACACTATAAACAAGATGATATATCTCACAATTTTAACTTATAGTTAAATGCTTAGGATAATTAGACCAAGGATATGATTTTAAAAATAATGGTTATGATTCTTCGGCGCTCTCTTATATGATTGTTGATATAAGTTATCGTTCATAGAATTCGAATTCCAAGTCTATGACTTCACGGCCACCACGTGAAATTCTTACCACTAAATTAAAGCCGTTTTGGGGATCAAGCCAGCAATAAACTAATTATTATCAATAGTATTTCTAGAAAATAATAAAATAATTTCTTCAATAATAATAATTTCTTCAATGGACAAAACTAAACTTATTTAAAAGTTTTTAACCATTGGCTAAAATAAAAGAACCTATATCTGCCATCCACCTAAAAGTTTCCACTTGACTAGATTTTCCAACCTAAGTCAAAAATTTATTGGCACTATTTGAGGGGTGTGTTGTGCAAATATCACCACTTTACTAATGTATGTTTAAAAGGCACCAAAAAAGCGTTCGAGACAAAAATACTCTGAAATATTTTAACAATGAGGAAGTTGTCGTTTTCAAAGTCTGAGAGAAGCAACAGTCAAACCGATGGGAAACGAATCGACGGTGAAGTGACCGGAAGAACTGCGATTGACAAAGGTAAGATTGGTTATTTTTCCTCGTTTTTGTTGTTGTTAACTTGCATTACATGTTAGAATTGAGTTTTGTTGATAGGAATTGTAGAAACCGGTTAAAATAGAGATGTGAGAATGTTTGTGGTTTAGGTTAGGGTTTGCAATTTGGTTGAATATCAGTTAAGGAAGATGAAATCTGGGTTTCCGAGACTTTTTTCAAGAAAATCGAGCTTATTTGATTAGTCGAGCTATTTTTTTCGTGAAAATTAGGTTTTGGTAGATTGAGGTATTTGGAAAAGGAATCGAGCTTTTTTGAAAATGAATCGAGCTTTTTAAAAAAGAATCGAGCCATTTTGAAAAGGATCGAGCTTTTTTGAATAGGTTTCGAGCTTTTTTGAATAGGTTCGAGCTGATTTAGAATTAGATCGAGCTTTTTTGAAAGGGATCGAGCTTTTTTGAAAATGGATCGAGCCTTTTTTAAAAGGGATCGAGCCATTTTGAAAAGGAATCGAGCTTTTTTGAATAGGTTCAAGCTGTTTTTGAATTGGATCGAGCCTTTTTGAAAAAGGGATGGAGCTTTTTAAAAAAAGGATGGAGCTTTTTTTAAAAGGGATCGACCTTTTTTTAAGGGATCGAGCCTTTTTGAAAGGGATCGAGCCTTTTTGAAAAGGGATCGAGCTTTTTTGAATATGTTTCGAACTTTTTTGAATAGGTTCGAGCTGTTTTTGAATTGGATCGAGCCTATTTGAAAAGGATCGAACTTTTTGAAAAGGTATCGAGCCTTTTTTAAAAGGGATCGAGATTTTTTAAAAAGGGATCGATCTTTTTTTAAAAGTGATGGAGCTTTTATGAAAGGGATCGAGCTTTTTTGAAAGGGATCGAGCTTTTTTGAAAGAAATCGAGCCTTTTTGAAAAGGAATCGAGGTTTTTTGTAAAGCAATCGAGCTGTTTTGAAAGAGATCGAGCCTTTTTGAAAAAGGATCGAGCCTTTTTGAAAAGGAATCGAGCTTTTTTGTAAAGCAATCGAGCTGTTTTGAAAGGGATCGGGCCTTTTTGAAAAGGAATCGAGCATTTTTATAAATCAATCGGGCTTATTTGAAAGGGATCGAGCTTTGTAATAAAATTATGTCTAATGATGTTGTATTTCTGTTACATTGCAGATGAGAATTAGGTTGAGGGATTCACTTAAAACTCCAGAAGGATACTGGTACGAGAGCAAATTGACACGACACAACCATTTTGATGCCCTCGCCCATATAGACGATGCGCTGAACCGTGTCCCTGTAGAATTTGCAGATGAAGACCGTCGGCGGTTCATGGCTTCTTGTTTCGGGCATTTCCTGACGATGCATAGGGAGATAAAATTTTCCGGTGGTATTATCCATCGGTTGCTTTTGAGGGAGCTCCATCATAACGGCCCCACAGATGAGATGCACTTCATGTTAGGAACTCAGTCGATGAGGTTTTCGAAGGTGGAATTTTGCCTGAACACCGGACTGCGGTTTGGAGTTGTACCAGAGACCACAATGTATGCAGCAGTGGAGAATGGCATACATGAGCGGTACTTTCCTGGAGCCGAGGAGGTGTCGCTGGAGCAGATTAGGGGTGTTGTCACCGGCACAGATTTTAGACTGGCGTACGATGTTGTCAAGCTCTGCCTCTTATATATGCTGAACTGGATACTGATGGGGGTGGATGAGAGATGCAAGATTCCAGTTTGGCAGTTTCGGATGGTTGAGGACATCGATGTGTTCCCGTGGGGTGCCCACGTGTACAAGCATTCTATTCACTCATTCAAGCATGAGCTTGACGGGCGAAGAGACGAGTTTGAGCGACCCCGACAGGAAAAGGGAGCTGATGTACACAGGGTGGAGACCTACAACATATACAGTCTTTCTCATGCCCTGTTGGTAAGAAGTTCGAACTACAAATTGTACTTTATTGTTGGTGCCCAAAATTGTATGGATACTTATCGTACTTATCTATGATGCAGATTTTTGCTTTGGAGGTGATCCCTAAGTTGGCCAAAGAGGTCGGTGTCAGGAGGGTTACTGATATGACTCCCTGTATTTTGAAGTGGGAGTTGACCAAACAACCGATAGGGAAGAAGCTAGCAAAGATTCTCAAAGCCATGGTATGTATTTATTTTGTTAATGTTTTTATTAGTTAGTATTTGTACAATGACATTATTCTAACTAATCTTTCCGTTTTGACAGGTTCTGTATCATCCTGATTGTCCTCTACATTTTCTACAGAATTTAAATTGCCCTCATTATCCACCTCTTGATTCACCCTAACATTCAGTGCTGTATTCTCCTCATTGTTGATATCATTGTAGATCTCATTGTATTGGTGGTTGTACTCTCTACCATTCATCTCAATATGACAACCAAATACATCGTTGAATTGAGGTTCCGGTCTATTATCATGGGCGACTACTTCCGGTGGGACAACACATATGTTTTCCCGACCATCAATCCCACTTCTTTCTGTGAACAACTGGTTGCTCCCGCCTGACGATCGAAATTGTTGGGTGTTATCAGGATGAGGGATATCTTCACCAATGACACCTCTTGTTGCCCTCTCGATTAGACTAACATATACTTGAGGGATCACCATATCTTCCCCTAGCATAAACTGAACATCGTCATTGTTTCTTATAGAGACTGTAGCTCAGCACTGTATTTGTTCTCATCAAACTTCACAATGGTTTGCACGATCGACACCAGTTCGTCGTAACTCAAATTATTTGACACATACAAACCTTGGTTATCGGAACCTAAATACCTCTGATTTTCGTCTGGTAATTGCTCCCATCGACCGTTGTAAGATATGATTATTCTCACCCTATCCATTGTCCTGTCAAAACCAACATCAAAAACCATTCATAAGGAAAAAATATTTCATATTAAATTTATAATTATAAAGGATTAAACAAAAATAAAAAATGTAAGATATTAAGCTTTTTTAAAAAACTGATCGAGCTTTTTTTGTACATGATCGAGCCGTTTTTGTACATGACCGAGCTCTTTATAACGGGATCGAGCTTTTTTCGTTCAAGACCGAGCTCTTTTTCTACATAATCGAGCTTTTTAATATATGGCTCGAGCTTTTACTTTTACGGATCGAGCTTTTTTTTTTAGGAATCGAGCTTTTTTGTGAGGGATCGTGTTTTTTTTTTGTGCGGTATCGAGCCTTTTTCAAAAGGGATCGAGCTATTTGTGTGAAGGATCGAGCTATCTGTGTGAGAGATCAAGCTTTTTTTGGCAGAGATCGAGCTTTTTTTTCTGATGGATCGAGCTTTTTTTGCCAAGGATCGAGCTTTTTTTCCAGGGATCGAGCTTTTCTTTTTACGTATCCAACATCTATTTTTGGAATCGAGCTTTTTTAGAATTTGATCGAGATTTATTTTCACATTTCTGAGCTTTTTTACAAATGTTTCGACCTTTTTTTAAAACATTTTCAGCTTTTATGCTCATTATTATAAACTTGCTTGCACCACTACAACTCAACTCGCCCAAATATATATACAAAAAAATATGCATACATGTTCATTCATTCTTTGTAAAAAGTTTACAACTCCAGGACATCAACATAAAAAATTTGAGACAACATGTTCATAAATGTTCATACAGTGTTATACCACACAGAAATACAATAAAAAATAGAAATGAAGATCAGAAATATTATTTTACCTTCTTGTGCAAAATCTGGAATATGTGCAATATCTGGAATTGACCTCGTTTTGTGAAGAAAAAATGGAGTACGTGATTGATTTTCAGACAACTTAATTAGACGACAACCTTTAAAGAATAAAATATCGATTTTTAAAGGTAATTTCGGTAGCTCACCATAATATGTGCATTTTAAACTTAACTTATTATAAAGGTGACATCACTGCAAGTGACCAACAAAAAGGTGACATTCCTCACCATTTCCACACCTAAAAAAACCCCAATAATTGTTTCCATATTTTTTTGCTCAATAATAAAATTGTTTAAATATTTTGTATCCAGATGATATTACAAATTGATTTACAGTAACAATACTAATTATGAAATTAATTAATAACATAGTGATCTTGTAGTAGTTACAAATCAAGTTAGTGTATCATTAGTCTAAATTTATCCAAATTTTTAAACCATATTTTTAGACAACACCACTGCTTGAATGAGGTGAATGGATTTTCATTTTTCATTTTTATTTTTCTGTTTTTCAAATTCTCCTCCACTACCAAATCTATAATCTCCTGATTGTATTTGTCACTTCAATACCATTCAAAGATAAAAAGGCATTTTTGGTGGTTATCAGAAAAAGAAAGGTTTCTTCGTATCATTATATCAACCAAAGTGGGAGGCATAATAAATCCACCAAGGGATTTTTCGTACATTTTTTAGCATTAGAATTTCCAAAGTGAAAATGGAATTTTTATACACCAAATCTTGCTAAAAATTTGATCTTTGAAATTGGACAAAGATTCTTCATTTCTCCTTTGATTTGAGTGAACAAATATAAACTTGTGATTGGTAGCCAAGAAAAAATTGTGTTTTACAAAGTATAACTAGACTGTATATTAATAAAATGATAGCATATTATGAGATTGTTTAATGTTTGACAAAGTATAACTAGACTGTATATTAATAAAATGATAGCATATTATGAGATTGTTTAAACCTCAAGAGAACTAAAATCAACATTGAATCGTTATGACATCGTTATTTAAGATCGAACAAACCCTTTCGAGAGCATTATCGAACTCCCCACGACATTATCTCTGAATTCAGTGAGCGAAAGCATGTTTTCGAAGACTGTCAAGCAAACCAAACATTGGAAGGAGGGTGATTGAAAATTGAAAGTGTTGGTTAATCCAAGTTTTTGACTGCATATCAAAACTAAACTTATTGCAGCTCGAGTTTTCCCCCCGAGCCAAATACGAATAAATATTCTACTCTCCTCTATGCCGTATGCAATATCAAGAGATTGATGAATCCTAGTTGACATGAGACTTATTTTCCATTTATTTTGATTGTGACAATGATTGACCCAATGCTACAATATGAAGCTGGCCTACTATTGTAAGCTACACAAAAATTAATGAACTATCAAGGCTCTACGACTCAGGTCGCTTTGCATTATTCCAATAGGTGAATTATGTGCAACTACTTAAGCTTTTCAACGAGGAAAATCCAAGACAAGATGTACTGATGAACCTGTACAAACTGCAACTGGGAATGAGCTGTGTGCATTGTCCTCTCCATGCATAATTGGTATCTTATTTTCACTTGCGTGCCACATGGTAAAGCTCCATATAGTCAAGAGCAGGCCGGTTCCAAGACCAGTCTTGCTCCATCACTCTCTTGCGTAGTGAGTCGAACCAATCCCGAGTATCATACCAAGCAGAAATTGCCCTGAAGTATGAGAAAGAGAGAGACCATGAGAGATTGAGATATGATAGTACTAAATACTTGAACATGGTATTATACAGCAGCGGTGGATTATGGAAACTGTTGTACATTGAAAAATTGGTCGTTGGGGACCCCAGAACAGTTACGAAATGGGCCATATGAACTATTTACATATAAAGAGATCATTTTTAGTGGCTCAACTTCAGGACAAGAAATTCATTTACTCACCTATTGAGAGCATAATCAACTCCAGCACTGTCAGCTCCATCAAAACTAAATCCATTTGGTTCAAGACCCTTTGCTTCGGCTCTCTCTTTATCATGGTCAACATCTAATACAGTGTCATAGAGTCCTACAGAAGAAAAAAAAAATTATGAAAGCGCTGTCAAATATACCATCTTTGATAAGTATCAATAGGGGCTCACTGCAATTATGTAACGCTGGTTGTCTTATCATCCAATGAAATCACTATCGCTAATAACAGACTTGAGTCAGACACAAACCTCCAGTTTTCCTAACAACAGGTATTGACCCGTATCTCATAGCTATGAGTTGTGTCAGTCCACATGGCTCAAAAATTGAAGGAACAAGAATGAAATCTGCTCCAGCATAAATCTACAATAAAATCCAGAGAAGTCGGTAAATGCAGCCATCATACAGATATAATAGGTTACGTAAAAATAATGCAGGGAAGGATTATGAAGATCTGAAATAACAGAGAACATACCAAGTGTGAAAGCGGTTCATCATAAGTCAAACAAAGGCGAGCTCGGTCACCATGAGTAGAATGCAACTGATTGGCCAAATTCACAAAATCATTCTGAATTCGAGGATCTGGAGCTGAGCCAAGCAATACAACCTGACATCACATAATTGGTCAGTATAGACATGAAATTGTTAACAAGTTACACTTGTTAAGATGCACCACTCAAGGCGACAGACAGACATACACTAAATTGTATTGTTCTTACATTTATATATTATATCCAAAATTATCATACATTTCAGATATATACAAACATAATCATAATAAGATGAGTCTTGGATTAAGGTTTAGTTTAAAGGGCATTTCATTGGATAATCATCTTGTTAATATTCTTTGATTTTGTCCCATCAATGTCTGTTACTGAGAGGAGGGTCTAGCCTGATGTCAGGCATCATAGATGCGGTGATTTATGTGTTAATACATAGCCCGAGTAAAAGAAGAATAAAGGAAAGAAAAGGAAAAAAGATAACCTGTCCATTGCGTTCTAAGGTGCGCCAAATTGCATGCTTGATGAGGTGGATTCCTTTCTGATGTGTTAAGCGAGTAATAATTCCTACTAAAGGCAGATCGGATGTTTTCAAACCAAGCCTCTGCTGCAAGGCTTCCTTTGCAGCTCTTTTGCCCTCAAAAACATTTTCTGAAGTGTATGATATCTACATGCATCAAACATTAAACACAACTTCACTGGCAGAAATAAGTAATGAAAAAAATATGGGTAAATAATACAAGGAAATAATACAAGGATAGCTTTACAATTAAATGACAACATGGGAATTTAGTTGCAATGTTTCGTGAGAAATTTCAGAGACAGAAAGATTTCCTCCAGAGTTTGTATCTGTGTGTCCTTATATCTCCCAACTCATGGAACTGATGAATTCTAATATTTATTCTATATCACATATACATTACATAACATTATAGTTTTCGTAAGCTATTCTAAGTCACCATAGAGGGATTGAACTCGGGTGGTGTTTAAAATTTTAAGAGAATAGTAGCGGAGTATATATCATCTAGAACAGTATGGCTTGAGTATAAAAATAAATAAATAATAATAAATAAACGGGAAAGTATCATTTTGCCCCCTGACTTTTACCATATTGTTAAAACGAGGACAGAGTTTTGCTATATTGGCTAGTCTTCCCCCCGAAATGAAAAGAACGTATAATTTCCCCCTTCTGTTACCTTTTCCATCCAAAATAACGTTGACCGTTAGAATGAGATGGGCAAATATGTAAAAGCAAAACCCATTCATCCAAACCCATCTTCATCATCAAAACTACCACCGCCACCATATTCAACCAAACTCATCTTCATCATCAAAACCACTACTGCCACCTTCTCTAAATTCCAAACCCACCACCGTATATTCAGCTAAACCATGCAACATCACCGCCACCATCATTCATCCAAACCCATCCAAACTTCAACATTACCACCACCATCATCAACAACATATCACCACCACCACCACCAGATCAACAACATTACCAGCCAAACACATGAGATATTGTAAAAGCAATAATTAAACAAAAAAATTAAAAAAGGATCGATAAATTCTAAAATTTCCATTCAATTTCAGAAAATCAGTTTTAGCTAAAAAATCAAACAAACCCATTCAAACCCAGATAATCCATGAAGTTTGGGCTGTTACAAACCACAAACACAAACACCATTAGAAACCCAAAGTAAGAACACAAGAACACAAACACCAAAAAAAAACACCATTAGTCGGCGTGAATCACGGTTCATTGGATTGCCGGCAAGATTAGATCGGCGACGAGTAGTCGATCACAGCTTGAATCACGGTGGATCGCGGTGAATCGAGGCAGCAAGATGATTTTTTTCTCGGGCTTCGTTGACGGTTTTCGGAGAATAGATCGGCGTCGTTGATGGCCGGGGTTTGGTGATATGTGGCTGGCGAAGCTTTCTAGGTCGGCGATGATAGGTGACTCGCGGCGGTGAATGGGTGACTCAAAGAGAGAGATTCCAAAGGGAGATAGAGGGATTAGAGAGAGACAAGGAGAGAGGTTCTTGTGGATTAGGATAGAGGGATTAGAGAGAGAGAAGGAGAGAGGTTCTTGTGGATTAGGTTAGGGTTTGGATGTTGGAGAATGGAGATGGCGGTGGTATGGTGGAGAAGATGATACTCGTCTGGTGTGGTGGAGAAGATGCCAGATTTTGTTGTTATTTTTAGTTTCTTTTTTAAAATTTAAATAAAAAATTAAAAATAAAGATATTTCCACCGTCCATCCATCTTTTATTTGTGTTTTTTTTATGTCATTTTAATTTTTTCATTTATTTACTGAATTTTTTAGAGGGTAAAATTGTAATCACATATTATCTGGAGGGCTAAATAGTCATTTTCTAATTATTTTTAAGGATAATAAGGTCATTTGACCAAGGCCAACCCTTTTTTGGATGGAAAAATGGACAGAAGGATGAAGTTTAACATTTTTTTCATTTCGGGGGGAAGACTAGCCAATATAGCGAAACTCTGTCCTCGCCTTAACAATATGGTAAAAGTCAGGGGGCAAAATGATACTTTCCCTAAATAAACACTTCCAAAATGAGTTTTCATTATTTTCCCCATTGTCTTTCACATAGTTTTTCTGATTTCAGTCCTACCACGTTACTTATCCTTTGTTTAGTGTCTTATCCACTAATTTGATCTCTCTCTTTTCATTTTCAAATGGCTGAAGAAAATGGACAATAAATTTGTTTTACTATCAATAACAAGATACAAGAATCCGTGGCAGCTTGTGAGACAGTGTTCTTTGCAAAACATTAAAAAATACTAGTTTTTGCCAAACCCCTACAAAATCAGCATATATCAAGTTTTCATGCCAACCAAAAAAAGGAAAAATGACAAAAGATGAGGAGGAAGTACGGTTACGCAAGTCGAAAAGTCTAAGGGCATGCAAAAGATGAGGAGGAAGTAAGGTTACGCAAGTCAAAAAGTCTAAGGGCATGCAGGTTGTTATGCCACTATTCAAAAATAAATTAGCAGGCTAGCAAAAGGTGTTCATTCTTTCATTTGTATTTTAGTTGTAATATAATCAGTATGTTGTGCATGTTAATTCATCAATGACAGAATAAAGAGAAGCAGCTACCATGTATGGTATTCAGTTTCAAAGATCATATCTCTTAAATTGTAATAGAAAGAAGACATGAAAAAAAATGAAGAAAAAGTGAAGAGAAATGCTATTTACTTACAGGAATGAACTTATCGTTATATGGGTCCCATATATCATGGTCAATGCCATTTATTATGCCGTGGAATTTGTATAGATGAGGAGCAATCACAGGATTTCCAGCAACCTCCTTTGAATACATAGGAGATACCTGCAGAGACAAACGTGGATAAGAAGGATGGCACAGTGAGGACAAAAGAGAGGAAGTAGCAGAAGCTTTAGCTTGTCTTAATATTGATATGAGCACTTGATTTAATCATTCGAGAATTGATACAGTCGAAAAACATAAAATGGTAATTTGAATGCCGCCAGAAAACTCATTCCACTTTATGTAGTTTTGGTGAGGAACAAAGGGTCCTAACTGCTTTTTGCTTAGTTTGGATTAATCTAACCAAATGACAAGAACTCAGAGCTTATGTTGTTCTAATTTCAGCCAAGAATCTGAATTATCTCAAATATTTATCTTCGAACAATTTTCCACATTTCCATTGGCACACCATAACTTTATCCTTAAAATTTGATAAGAATGGCACCATCCTTTATAATTAAAATTTTCTTATATGATAGTACCTAACCACCTTTATACAACTAAACAAAATATTTGGATGACAATCTACCTAAATAATTAAAATGAACATGAAAATGGTGTTTTAGTGATAGACTGATAGGGAATAGGGAAAAGAATGTCAATTAAACTTCCCTGTAAAAAGATGGCCCTATGCAAACTGTTATCAGCTGGTCAAAATAAAACAAACCAAGAGTTTAAAAAGTTTAAAAGAACAAGCAAACTTCATAAAGGAGAAAAAAAGAAAATTTATAAACTGCAATGAAGACCAATAACATTAAATGATCTGGGAAATTTTAAATGCTCACAGTGGTAGCCTTGTCTGTGTATCCCATAGCTTTTCCAATGTTTTGCACCCCAAATTCAAGGTTATGTATTGTGAAGACAACCCGAGCTTTACTAAGACCATAATGCATATAGTAGTCCTTAAACAACCAGGTAACAGGAGCACTAGACCAATCATGGCAGTGGATAATATCCTGCCCATTGTAAAGTTCCAATTAATAAAGATTACAATTCTGTGCAACTGTGCATACTCAGCAAGGTAAACAGAACGCTATTTATCTGACAAAAGAAGCAATCACTTTTAAAAGAGAAAACAAGAAAACAAGAACGGCCAACAGGATCGATAAAAACAACAAAACCTTACAAAAAGTGTCCATAACAAGGGTACTTATAACTGAAATCCTAAACTACACTCTCCACAGGCACTCGAATATTTCCTTATATATCCATACGTCTGTGTACCGAAGAGGATAGTGAAGCAAGACGGAAACATAAAAGTTCTTACAACTCATGATGAGTACAAATACTGTTATATTGAAGTAATAGCATTCACTTACAGGATGAAATCCACCTTGGAGTAGAAATTCAAGAGCAGTATGACAAAAGAAACCAAACCTTTCCCCATCATTTCTGCAGCCATATATGCAACCTGTCCGAAAGAATCTACAAGAACGAAAGTACAATGAGAAATACTAACAGTATGTAAGACATTAACAAAGACAAGGATCTTTAGAAAAAAAAAATTACAGAATAGAATCTGAGCTTGAGGCATAAAATATGCAAGATAGACAAGAAAGTCGAACCTAATAAGTGAAAGATGAAATTTTATATATCAAATCCAAGTAAATACCATCAACAGGTTGTGACTTAAACATTAATTAAACCAACTTTAATTGATCATTGTAATCTTGGAATGCAGTAACTGTAATATCTTGTATTCAATTTCTTCACAAACAAAATCGTTAGAATGGCCAACATGAATAAGTGAACTGATTTCTTCAGCAAAACAACAGTAGTAAATCATTTTCTGTTTCATGTACCAATTCAAAGTTGTGACAGAAACAAATACAACTCAACGAACTAAATCTAAAAAGATTAATGAAGCTGAATTAATTAAAGGAGATATCTTCATCATAATACTAAATAAATAAAGAACCAACAGAAATGCAACCCAAAGCAACCTAATTCACTACAAAATACATTTTAAACAAAAATATGAGAATATTGAAAGAATAACACTGGATAGATAATAACATCCCAAGTGTGGATCTCATATGAAGCATTACCCATTCTGAGGCTCTAAAAAGTAGACTGAAAGGCCTTCCACTTTCCCGAACCAAACTTTTATCTCAGTGCCACCCCAATGATAGCTTCTGTTATACTGAAAGTCCTTCACCTATTTATAACGAATACCTTCAAGTATTACATTTCATAATATAACTGAGGCCAAATACTATAAACAATTAATAGTAGTATGGGAATAGCAAAATATACATAATTGTATAGTTAAGTTAACATCTGCAACGGTTTTTACTCATATTATAGAAGTGTCAAGGAACAAAAGAGAAGTGCAACAGGACAAAATTTTTAACTATTTTAGGAAATAAAGTTCGTCTCAAGGAATTGGAATCAAATCTCCAGCATAAAAAAATTGAATAAAAATCTGGACTAAAGTAATAGCAATGAAGCTTACTTTGCTAAAGTTCAAACAGTCAAACTTTGGAAAAATAATGTCTACGTTGTGGTTTAAATCTTGAACCGCAAGGGATAGACTGGTGATGACATCACCAAGACCTCCAACCTGCAAGAGAAATAAAATGGCACAAGAAAAAGTAATAAAGCAAATGTAAGAAGAGTTCCACACACAATGATACAAAATAATCACTATTCATTTTTCTCTCCTTTCATGCTGAATTGAATCACTTCTTAAGTTTTTAGCTTCACTCAAATTTCAAAACAATTAAGTGGTTTATATTATTCTACTTTTTTTAGGATACCTCAATTGCATGTCATAAAATGGATTCTGCATTCGAATAAACTAAACCGTTGCTAAAGCTTTAAAATACAAAGATGCCACTCTCAAGTAAGGAAGGCCAAAAAGTTTGTTGACGAATCAGTATAATCTAAATAGTGTTGAAAAAGTGTATTTATATCCATAAATTAACTTAACCACATAAAACTTACCTTTGCAATGGGAGCCATTTCAACAGCAATATGCACAACGTGCATTGGTGGCTCCTTTGCAACTCCTCCAAAGACAGGTAAGTGGTAATCCATACCATAATTATTGTCAAAAATTCCCCCATCTTCCCTCTCAGAGAATACAAAATCCATCATGTATGCATCCAACGGAACCTTTACTGCAATGACACATAAAAACACCCCTTTGAGATCCAAACAAAAAAAAAACACCCCTTTGAGTTCCAAAAAAACTCATGAAAGGATGCATCACACTAATTGTGTATCTCTCCCAGACTGAAAGCAGAGCTTCTGAGATAGATTGTCAAAATTCAAGAAAAACTGAAACAATTATATAACTTGTTCGTTTGTACAGAGCCAGGTCTTTGGATTGCAAATGTAAACTGTTAACTTACCAGTAGCTTTGACAAGAGAACCATTACCCGCAGGCAACATTTTTTGAGGTGGCAATGTACCCATACGGTGGGTCCAACGATTAAATGAACATCTGAACCAAACTTCAGATTTTCCATTGAGAACTGTGTTGGCAGGATTATAAAAAACCGTCACAGTACTACCTGCTTGAACATCGAGAGGCTCGGTATAAACAATATGTTTTCGGGACAACAGAAACCTTTTCAATGTTTTTTCCTTTGTTTCAGCTTTCATTCGTGCAGTTTTTTCGGCCTGAGCAAGAAAAGCAAGAAACTGTATATCGATACCAGAATGAAAATAATAATAGCCGGATCAAAAGAAGTCAAAATAAGGTTAAAGTCGGTCTATAAATGCAAATACTGGATCTCCAAGACTCATCCTGGCATTGAAAAACTCATCCCCAAACCTCACACTTGTTAAAAGGGAGCTACAAATCAAAACTTGACTGGTGGGTCACCTACTTGCCGTACACTAATATATTTGTATTGAGAGTTTAAAATAATGACTAAGAATGCTTTCATTGAAATTATATGTAGAAATTATTCATCTTTATCATGTTTCTTTAAGCAGAGTTTAAGTAAATGACCTTGACACGAATAGCCTCCTCTCTTAATCTCCTTTCCTCTTGGAGTTTCCTGTATGTCTGGTGTTCTTCCTCAACCCAATACAGTTCTTCAGGAATGCTTTGTGGAACAATAGCATGAAAATCTTGACGATGATTATTATCGTACACAATGGCTTTCTGAGGTGGTCCATCAGCAAATACCCAATCCAAAACAAATGCTCGATCAGGTACAACAACTGCAGAAAATGTGGTTACTCAAAAAATAAGGTTGTATAACAAGCAATGCTATCAGCAAATTAAGGCTCTCATTGGAGCAAGTAATAACAGAAAGAACACTTTTTAAATTATACAGAAGTATTCTCATATAAGTCAAACCAATATCCAACCAAGACTACTAAGAGACACATGATAAAATATTAAGCTCTACTCAAGCATAAGTATAAATGAGACCTTTTCCTTAAAAAATAAAATATAAGAAACAAAAGAAAGAAAAAGAAAAGGCATAAATTGCAATTCATCTCTTTCAGAGACATGTAAGAAACACAAAAAGAATGATTCGATGTGAATGGTTCACAGCTCATTAGTTCTTGCATCTGTGGTTTAAATTTAAATTAAATATGCACAATCACAGGCAAATGAAAATATTTTTAGCAAGGTTGAGAGCATTTACATTTAAAACTTTCTCTATGTCAATAATCTCAAACAATTTGCAAACGAGAATATTTTGCTTCACTAAACAAGAGAAGTCTTTTCAAAAGATTAGTACTATGTACTCGTGTCTGTAGCCATGGCATTCACTTTATTACAAACATATTTATTAAGAAAATGTTAAATAATTGGCACATAAGATAAGGCAACAAGTTATATGACAGCGAGTATTTTTGAGTTGTTTCCAGATAAATAGGTACAAAAGGCGAATGAGAATAGGTAGATATGTATTTGAACATACCTTCAGCGTACCACCAATCACCATCTGTTCTCTCTGAAATGTCAAGCTTACTAACAATGGATAATCCATCTTTCCAATTATTATGCCCCCCATGTATCCACAGTTCCTTAGCATGAGCAAGAGGACCAGAGCTCTTATTATAATATAATCTGATCAAGTCCTCACCTTTAAACTCTTTGGGCTCTATATACCAAACATTATCAACTGATCTTACAGCCGTTTTCATCAACTGTTGCAACATTTCACGTTTCTTTTCAGTCTCCACCTTCGCCTGTGCTCTATCAGCTTCACTTGCTGCCTTCTCTGCTTCTATCCACCTCCGTTCGTCCTCTTGTCTCTCTCTTTCAGCTTGCTCTCTAGCCAGATTCTCTTGTTCCAAACGCTTCTCCTCAAGCAAGAAATCTTCAAATGCAAACACATCCATTCCACCTTCTACAGTTATGCAGAAATCTTTCATGTCATTGTTATCATAAACGTCTTGCCCATTGAAGAACACAAAATCGATCTTATATGCTTCCTTAGGAACATGGAGATGACATGACCACCAATCCCCTTTCAGTTGGTTCTTGTTCAACCTGACTGTGAAAGATTTCCATCGCCAGTCGTTAAAGGCTCCCAAGATCAAAAGATCCTGCTCATTACTTAGAGTAGAGAGACTCCTATTAAGGAATAATTCTATATCTTGATCAGGTTTGACTACCTGTGGATAGACAAACATTTTGTTTCCTGTCAGAAAGCTCACATCAGCAAGCCTCTCAATTTCCTGTTTACGCAATTTTGCTTCCATCTCCAACTTCAATTTAGCTTCCATTTCTAACTTCAATTTAGCTTCCATTTCCAACTTCAATTTAGCTTCCATTTCCAACTTCAATTTAGCTTCCATTTCAGACTTCAATTTTAGAGAAGCATCCTCAGATGCTTTTACATCAGTCTCAACACTTTCATCATTTACAATGTGATTGCTATTATTCGGGTTCAATTCCTTTCCCTCCAAAGATGACTCGTCTTTCAAATTCTCAACATTGGAAGTTGTTTCTTTCTTCTGTGACCCGGTGATATCATCATCGATTATGTTTCTGTCTAAAGCTGACTCATCCCTTACATTCTCAATATCAGTTTCAGAAGTTGTTTCTTTCTTCTGTAACATGGACACATCCTCATCGACTCTGCCTACACTCCCATTTTTCACCAATTGACTGCTTTTACTTTTTTGCAGTACTTTCTCGTTTACTTTTTCAGCTTCATCAATATATTCTTCCCAGATTTTATCATCTTCAGAAAGTTCATCAACCGGCTTTTTCTCGATACCAACTTTTGTTTCAGGTGTTTTTTTGGTGGGCCCTCCATACTCACTCAATGTGGGGATGCTTGAACCCTCTCTCTCGCCATTTTTCTTTTGATCCCTCTTTGGGATGTTTGTTCCGATGGGTGCTTTTGGCGTAAATCCCTTCGGGCCAGAATCTTTAGGCCTAGGTGTTGAAAATTTTTTCTGTCTCTTCCTTGAGAAATCTTCAAAGAAAAAAGAAAACAAAAACAAAAACAAAAACAAAAAAGTATAAATTCAAAATGCATTAAAAAGTGATGTATCTATCAGCTTCAAATCAAACCAGCTCTAACACAACTACAAAAGTAACCAACCTGAAATAGCAGAGATTCTATGAGAAAATCCTCTTGTGGGGTTTTCAGTGCACCATGAAATAAACTGAGAGCAAAGGCATCAAACTTTGAGATGCAATATGAATCTATAACAGTGTAATTACATTACAAATACAAGTTCACATACAGTTGAATTGAATAAAAAATTAAAACTTTCAACGTCCTCTTGTAAAAACTAAGAAAAAGAAAACATGTGTAAATACCCAATGAAAAACAAAACAAACTACATATATATAACATATATTGAAAACTATAAAATCAATGATTGAACACAATAAATCAAAAATCAGAATATAAAACGATCAATACAATAAATCATGTCAAATGGGAATTAAATCAGTAAGCGCATTAAAACGTTTGAGCATCGAAAAAGAGCGATAAAAAATCAACAAAAAACCAACTTACTTGCAGAGACTGTGTTTTTCTGACATCAGAGAAGGACCCAATAAAAGGTTTGATCTTGAAGAGACCTCTCCCATGAAACACACTTCTGCTGCCACCTACTGGTCTCTGTAACTGCAAAGTCACTTCCATTGATGGTCACTTCTCTGCTACACTAAGAACAAGAAGAGAATGTTTGTTTGTTGGTTCAAAGTTTTGATCTTTCAAACTCTTCACACACAAATACACAATCAAGTAGTCATTGATCTATTTTTAAACAAAACCCCATCTCCCTCTACAACTGTGCATTCTAAAAAAATATTAAAAAAACAAACTTTTTATAAAAAACAAACACAGGAAGTGTCATGGGGCTGATAAAATGAACTTGAAAACTGAAAAGAGGCCTAGAATCTCAGCCATAAGTGTCAACAACTTCAATGTGCATTATAGCATACCGAGTTAACATGTGACCCAACATATCAACCGTCAGTTTCTAACTTTGATGTGAGAGCAAACGGTGGAGACAGGCTTGGATCAGATGTTGTTGAGTTTGGCTGTGGCAGATTACAGCTTGAGATTTCTTTTTTATTTTTTCATGATTATTTTTAAGGCTATTATTACGAGCGTAGAATCATAGCAGGAATTGACAACAACGAATGGGAATGTGAAACGTAATCACGATTTATGGAATGTTATTGTGGGAAGAGACAAGTGTACGTACAACTGGTTTTTTGTTTTTTTGATGAAATGGGTTTCCTCCACGTGTCATGGGCCAGACAGTCACATAGAAGAGCAACGTGTTGTTTTAGTAAAATCTAAAATGATTTTTTTTTGAAAGATTCTAAAATGATTTTTATAATGATATGTTAACATGATATTTTATGTTACTTGTCATGTTAACAACATTAATTTATGAAAATTGAAATATTTTAGGGTTGTTTGCGGTCCAAAAGTTGACATTTTTTTGTTGTGGAAGGTCTCAACGGTAATATTTTTGTTTTTCAAATACCTATAATTGCTGTCAAGAATTATTTAAATTAACAAAACACCTTACCCCATTTGTTTAATTCAGTGTTTTCTCTCATCATTAATATGAAAGTTGATATCACCGGAAATATACTTATTCGAGTGATTATAATTAGTATTAAACATGACAATACATATATTTAAGTAATTGCCGTTACATGTGAAAGTTGATATCAACGTTTATACATGTATATATTCAAATCACTATCATTACATACAAAAGTTGATATGGCCGTTGATGTGATAATGCATATATTAGAGGCATTACCACAGCATGTGCCGTGCTACTTTAAAAAAAATATATGGAAGATTGGAAGCTGACAGATTGACTCTTTGAGATTCTTAATCTTCATTAATTTCTTGACTGAAAAAACATCCTTAAAATTATCTAAATTTTAAAGTGTGGCAACTGAAATGACGCAATTCTATCCAAGTGTCAAGCACAGCTGCACAGATTAGCTAGACACCAGCCAATGACCTTAATTGTAATTGAAACTGCCAACCCCATCACATGAATATCACACAACCCATTTTTTCCAATCCACTCACCAGTTTTTATATGCATCAGTTTTTATCACCATGCGAGCAAAGAGGTAGGCAGAGGAGTGATGATGAAGATGAAGAAAATCAATGGCCAGGAAGAGAGAGAGAGAGAAGCAAGAAGCTGTGCAGGTACTTGAAACCAGGTGCATTTGCCCTTATTAGGGACACCAAGATTGCTGCTGCTGCAAGGACTCAAAGAAACTCTACTCACAGAGCCTCTGTGCTTGCTTAGTGAAGGAGAAACCTTACTACCAAATCAAATGGAGAATGTCCCATGTTTTGCTTTGAGGTTCAACAAAGGCACTCCTCAGTGTCTGCTGACAAAGAAACTCTCGGCGATTACGCATGTGTTTGTTGAGACTCATTAGCTCTTAATTACTCTCTAATGATGGATGATTGTTGATGTTCACATGCTATAATATACATGACTGTTGATATTGTTCTTGTTGAACTGCTAGATAAAATATTCTTTTTGTCTGGGGACTGTTATGTGACATTGTTGTGTGATTCTGGAGTTACCTTGCCTTCTTGTTTCCAATGTTCAATTTGGCATCAGAAATATCAGATATAGTACTAAATGTTTTTCTCTATCCCTATATATCCAAAGTTCCAGAAATTCAAGGTTCGGATGAACATTAAAATACATACATTCAGACTTAAGATTTCACAAAAAAGAACGAAATAGTTTAGGGAACTTGCATTTGTTAATTCCTCACGAAATTAGGCTGTGGTACACATAATTCTCACATCATTCTCAACAACTTATATAAGTCAAGTTAGATCCAAGCAGAAGATAAATTTCTTCTTAGCAACATTTTCTCAATGAGAGTTCATTTAGTCTACACAACATGTATCACCGCAACCATTTCAAACTTGTAATCCAGAGATGAATTGCACGCAGGCACACACAGGATACAATATGATACCATACGACAGTAAATAACAAATATGTAAATATCTGAACATGGAGTAATTAAGGGTACCTTGGAGTGATGATATCTCCATATTATACAAGTAGTATAAAAGCACAAAACAATAACAAAGATATAAGTAGAGATCAGCTCTTCTGTTTCAAGATACATTGCAAGTTCTCATTTTGCACAAAGTTTATGGAGAATTACAATGAAAAAAAAGTGTAAATTCTGCATAGGTTTTTTTTTTTTTTCTTAAACAGGCATATTAGAATGAATAAGAAGGAGACACCCTTGAAAATTACCTACACTAGAGCCTCAGCACCAGCAACAATCTCCAAGATTTCTCCTGTGATTTTCGCCTGGCGCTGCCTGTTGTAGATTGTAGATAAGTTCTTCTTCAACTCGCTTGCATTATCCGATGCATTGCTCATTGCACTCATTCTTGCAGCAAGTTCACTAGCTAAAGATTCCTGCAAGGCCCTCAAAATCTGACTGTTTAGATAGAGAGGCAACAAAGCATCAAGTATTTGAACCGGATCCTGCTCGAACTGCAAAATTGGTGAGAATTTAACAGTTTCAGTCCTCACAATGTCTCTCTCCACAGTCAGTTTCCCTTCCTTTGTTGACAATCTGAACAATTCATCCTCAGCAGCATCAACACAATTTCCATTGATGTCACAAATCTCTCCTTTTGGTGACAAAGGAAGCAAAGTGTGAATCACGGGATCAGATTTGACTAAAGACACAAACTTTGTGTACAAAAGTTCAACCTTGTCAACTTCTTCACTAACAAAGAGTGAAAAAACATCATCTGCTATAGCTTGAGCTTCTTTTGCAGTTGGTAATGAATTTCCTTCAATAAATTTATCAACGGGAATATAAGGCCTACGAATAAAATATGAATTACCCTTCTTACCAACACTGATAATTGTGTATTCAACTCCAAGACCTTTCAATTCAGCAATTCTTCTCTCAGCTTTCTTGATGACATAATTGTTGAAACCACCACAGAGACCACGATCACCAGTGACAACAACCAAGGCAACTTTTTTAACAGGTCTGACCTTGATTAAAGGAACATCTATGTCTTCAGTTTGGAGCTGTTCATTGATGTTGTAAAGTACCTCTACAAGGGTTTCAGAGAAAGGTCTTCCGTTGACAACAGCTTCTTGAGCTCTCCTGACTTTAGCAGCAGCCACAAGCTTCATAGCCTCTGTGATCTTCTGTGTGTTCGTCACTGAATCAATACGCTCCCTGAGCTCACGGAGACCGCAATGGATCGGAGCGACAGAGGAGGATCTTGAAGGGCTAACAATGGTTGAATTGTGAGAAGGAGCTCTGAATGGGTTGATGAATGAACCAGAAGAGAGTGAAGAAGTGTCAGGGAAAGTTGGTTTAGAGGAAGACACCCACATTGTCAAGTTTGAGCAAGACATGTTTTTTTTTATTGATGGATGATTCTTAGAGATCTCTAGCACGAAGCAAAACACTCAAAAGAGAGAAGAGAGTAAGAGAGAGTGGTTTTGTTTATGTGGGTTTTGTTTGGTTTGGTTTGGTTTGGGAAGGCTTATCTTTTTCATGTGTTGGAGCTGAGAGCTTCTATTGATGAGTGGAGGGAGAGGGAGGGAGTGGATGAGGTTTTTAGATAACGATTTTGACCGTTGGAGATTGATTGGGGCATGGATGAATTTGATTCATTTTACATTTTGATATTATTTCCTTGGTGGGGTCTGTCTGATGTGGTATGATCTGAGTGGAACTCCGGATTTTATGAGTACATGATCAATTTCCCATGTCCAAAAGGCATATGCCATACCAAATAGATCCTGAAACCATAAGACGTTGAGCGGATTGGTGGTCCGTCAGGGCTCGTCATGGTCTGTCAAGACTCGTCGATTGTGGTTCGGATAGTTACTCCATAATATAAGAAAGCGATCTTTTTACACTTTTGTTTAATGTGTGATGAAACTTAAATCACTGTTACAACATAGAAGGGGAGGTGGACAAACCCAAGTGAATTTGAATGTATAACCAACGAAGGTTTTACAAAATGGCCCTACAAAGTCCAGTTAAAATCCGCTTTTAGGTATGTATATGGCCAAATACCATAATTTCTCAAAGATTGTAGGGTTCGGTGAGAACTTCGATTTCGAACTATAATTTTTTTAACTTGGCTAAATGAACATGAATCAATATCATCCATATAATTTTGTACCAAAATAGAGAAGTAATCAATGATATTATCTTTTCAGATTACTGGTTTCAGAGATATTTAGTGATTTAATATTTGAAACCATCATCTAAATTCTAATCTAGCTAGTGAAGTTTAGTCAGCCTAGCCATCTCCATCTTCACTTTGGAAGTTGGCATAATTTCTGAGACTGTAAAAAACTGGTAACAGAATATGCTTCATAGTTGTGCATTTGAGTCACTTTCATGAATTTAAAATCTATACCAACACTAAAGAAAAAAAATCAAATACAAGTTGGAAAATGAAGGGCATAAGGAGAGAGAAATATTGACCACACACAATCACAGCTTGCAAATATTGGTTGGGTTGTCAATTGAAGAGAATATCAATTTGAAGATTAATAGACGAGTGTAAGCTACAGGCATCTGTTTCAGCATAAAATGACCAAAATGAATATGAATTCTTATAATTTTCTGGGATATCAGAATATCAGTAACATATCATCAGATGATTGAAATATTCAATCAACGTGACCCAAGTGATCCAATATGCCTGCCGCGTACCCTACCGACCTCATTGGCCATACTAAAGAAGTGGGTAGACAGTGGCCTTGTATGTTTGTCTATCAGGAATGACTCCCTTGAGCACCATGTAGTCATGTAAATCAATCAATTCCTCAGGACGACAATTCTTACTGAAATTGGTAACGAGAGTTGTGTATGTTATGGCATCAGGAACCATGCCGCGAAGAATCATCATCTTCATAAGCTCTCTAGCTTGTTGATAACACCCAGACTTGCACATAAAGTTGATCAGTATGTTGTAACTAGCTTTGTTAACCAAAATCCCCACATTCCTCATTTCTGAAAACAAAGCAAATGCCTCAGCGAACTTCCCGCTTATGCAATATCCATTTATCAAAGTGTTAAAGGTTATAACTTCAAGTAACCTCATTTTCTGTAACGCGTCTAACAAACATTTTGCAACATCTACGGATGCCTCCTTGCACAACCCATTTATAATGGAATTGTATATAACCAAATTGGGTTTTTCCTCCACCTTTATCATATTTTCATAAACCTGAACTGCACTTTCTATGTTGCCTTCCTTACAGTACCCATCAATCAAAGTACCGTACGTAACAAGATCTGGAATCAAACCACGAACAAACATTCTGCACAGTAGCTGTTTAGCTCCAGTCAAATTACCTTTTCTGCAAAGATTGTTTATCAGAATATTGTACGAAAATTTATCTTCTATAAGGTGTTTCTCTAGAACATTATTATAAAATTCCAAAGCTTGTTTCACATATCCATTTCGACAAAGCCCTTTGGTGAGAATAGAGTACGTGAATTGATCAGGGTTTAAACGTTTATCAATCATGTCTAACAGTAGCGAAGAAGCTCCCTCTACATCTTCTTCTGTATAAAGCCAGTGAATGATTGAATTGTAAATGACGGTGTTGGGCATCAATCCCCTCTCCACCATTTCATCACACAACCGTAGCGCCTCCTCCAAACTCCCTCTCCTTGCGTATCCATCAATCAAAGTTGTATAGGTCCTTATATTGCACTCAATGCCAGCCTTAATCATATCCTTACGAACTTCTTCAGCAAACGTTACTTTTCCTATTTTGCAAAGCCAGTTAATTATACAATTGTAGGTCACTTAATTCGGAAAAACACTCTCCCTAGACATCACTCCCATCTTCCCAACAAGCTTCAAGGAAAGTTCCAGATCACCCATCCAACAAGCTCCATCTATCATCATGTTGAAAGAAACAACATTTGGCCAAATACCGCTCTTCAACATCCGATAATATGCTGATACTGCTTCAACTTATTTACATTGCCTACAAAGAGCATAAATAACCAAATTAAAAGTATTCACATTTTCAACATATCCACAAGACACCATTTCCTTGTAAACTTCCCAAAATCTACCAATATCATTTAACTGCACAAGATGACTCAAAAATTATTCCAGGCATGAATGGAAACCCAACAACCGTCCACTCTCAACTTCTTTATCACTTCATAAGCACCCTCGGTAGCTCCGATTTGAGTACAAGCCCTAACCAATGCATCAAACACAGCAGGAGTTGACTCACATAACTCATAAACATCAACCAACCTTGCAAAACCTCCAAAGGAGACATGCATTAAGTTTCCCATTATCGATAATGCATCATCAAATCTCCTTGAATCGGTCATTACATGAACTATAGCACAGGAAGATTCCAATGTCTTTGAAAAGCCCTTGCTTTCTTCAACCCAATTGTAAAACTCCAAAGCTAACTTTGGAGATTTCCGAAACTCGCAAACAACACGGCTGACTAATGAATTTGTGAGACTTGGAGCCATTTGATCCAAGACTTTCCATTTCCTTTGCCTTAAATTAACACAAATAGCTCTAAAAACAATATCTTCTCTACTTGGGTTGGCAAAGTGTCTACCCACATGAAAAGCTCGGCTCAAGAAACTATTTTTCAACAAACAGCAGGATAAAAACATAGACTGCTCACAACCCAGTTCATCAAAATTGAAACTTTTCTGCAATAAAGTATGAGAAGAAAGTAAACCCAATTAACCAACTTATAATTGTACACTGAAAAAACCCTAATTAATGTAAAGCAAAACCCACAAAAGTTTAAATTTTTGAAGCAAAACATAGTAGAAATCAGATAACTAACTGAATATAGAAAGGAAGAAACTGAAAATATTACCTTTTTAAAGTGTCTCCTTGCAAAGAGAAGAGAGAAACAAAACGGCCTCTTTGAATGTTGCCTCCTGCCTGTTTCTTTCTCGTTCAATTACTGAGCCTCTTCTGAGGTTTTAAAGTGACACATTTCTTGGCCTTTTTGGGCCCATAAATTTTTATATATATATGGATGTTCTGTAGATTTAATCCGGAAATTTTGCCCTATTCTTCGTAGGGATTTTAAACCCAGTGAAAATGGGTTTTGATATTATACAGACATGCAGTGTACAGACTTTGAAGATTTGAATATTTTTTTAAAATAAATCAGATAAAAAAAAAATAAAACAAAAGAGTATGGAAGAGTGTAATAGTTACTTGGGATTCCAAAACTTCCCCAGAAACGTCCTCCATCTTTTTATTCCTTATATTTTTCTTAAAAAAAAATTCTTTTAGTTTAGTGTTTTTTAAAACTAAATACAATGATTTTATCTTCTTCAATTTTTTTTATAATTTTAAATAATCACTATTTAAAGTTTAATTAATAAAAATTAATATTATAATCAAAAGATATTATAATTTTCTTTGTAACTAATTATAATGTTTGTTAAAATGTTTAGAATATTAAATATTGTATTAATATGATGTATGAGATATTGTATAATTATTTTCATCATTTTAATAAATTTATGTAAGGGTATTATTGGAATTTCAAAAAATATGTTGATCTAGTGCACATACGATTTGTAAGGGATATAAATATCGCCATTTTTTTTTTAATATTACAAAAACTATAGGATTATCAAGATCAAACAATACATATACGGTCCGGATATCTACTTCTATATCGGGAGATAGTTCCCTATAACCCGGGAAGAAAACTTCCTACACATATTTGTAAAATGCATAGGATGAGATTTAAACCCCACACCACTTATATGAAAAAAATGTGCACTACCAACTCTATTAAAAGGTGATATGTTTTTTGTCCACCCTTTACCTTAAAAATTCTAACAAGTTAATGATAACTTGATTCATAATTTGTTGTTTATAAGATTCAAGTTATGTGAACGTACCCTACATATAAATCAGGAATTAATTTACCGTTTGACCCGTCCCCCATCTAAAAATTAAGTTATCTTTCGAGTTGAATTTGATTCTTTTTTATTTTCATTCTTGATTAGTAAATACCCCTACAGAATTTTTGATGTTGTGATTTTATCCGTGTTAAAAGTAGATTTTGCAGTCTCAAAATAGCCAAATCAGATGTTAAAGTTGGCTGCGTGCCATTTTTCCTGTAGATTGTTTACAGGAGTCTGGGAATCCGATTGACATAATTTCCAAAAAATTCTCCCAGATGAATATATTTCAGGCCCCAAAAATGGGACTAAATGCAGAGTATACAAGAAAGTATCTGTACATGATTCTTACTCAACATATTTACTTGTATCATTGCACAAAAAACATATTCACAGCAGAGAAAAAAACCAAATAAGAAGACCTACGGCTCTACTTCTACCTAACCAGGCCTTTGTATATATATAAAGGCCTCATGATGAACAATCATCTGATGGCCAGTAATCACAATGCTTCAATCAACCTAAATCGTCTTTCTCATCAACTTTAGGGGTTTCAGTAGTCACTCTGATGTTCAGACTTGTATTAGAACGGCTTGCACGCTTCCGGGGTTTCTTCACTGTTCGGATGGCAAGAGGACCTAGGGTGAGATGTTCAGCCATGTCTGTGGCAGGCTTCTGTGCTGCTTTTTTTTTTGTGTTAGGTGTAGGTGGCTTGCAGGATCTGTCGGGACGGCACGAGATAAGATTTGTAGCAGCAGAGTCTTGACTCATTAAACCCTCTTCATTCTTAGATTTTGTGTGTGTTGGGCGACCGGGTGCACATGAATTTAAAGTTAACCATGAATTACGTGTATGTTCTTTTCCTCGGTTTGTCAAACCCAGGTTTAAGAAAGGCGGGGTGCCATTTCTGGGATCACAAACATTGGCCTGAGCACGACTAGGAATCCTTAATTCATATTGTTGTTGATCATCACTATCTCCATCTATAGCAGCTTTTTCTGTCGCAAGACTTGGGATCTCCTATCAACAAGAAACGGATAGAAAGTTAGGAAGTACAAAATAGATACAAGCATATGACACATATCTCAAATTTCAGAAAAGTATTAACTCTTCCGCTACACTAAGATATGTAGCATTTACCAAAAGGTCAAGAAAGACAGAGCAATCGACAGAAACTAAGGCCAGACCAACCCCAAAATAATGGGGCACAAAAATAATCAACCTACAACATAGTGGCTCCTTCTAGTTTGCAGGAAGGCAAATACGAAGGAACAAAGAAAAAAGTTGACAGCAAGAAGCTACAATACATTAAGATCAATAATAAATTCTAAAAGCATTACTAGAAATTGACAGAGTGTTCTTTGTATAACTGAAGACATTCACAATATCATCTAGTTTTCAGCAATTGAATTTCATGCTGCACACTGCAAGCAATCCATCACAAGCTTTTCAAGAAATGGTTATTTTGATTATAGTTTAGCTGATTAGTGTCCAAACAGGCTTAACATTACAGGAGAAGAAAATCTCTTTATTTTCTAAAAGTAAATAAATTTGGATAACTAATTATGTCCATGGGCACATGGGCCAGTCACCAGTGGCAGAAAAACTCTGCATGCTTAAACACATGCAACGGACATATAAGCTCTGTGGAGATGCTTTGTTAAGAAAGAATGTGTATACGAGGATCAATAATCAAGCCATGACAAATAAAGTATAAGTACATTAATCTCAGCATAAATAATGCTTGCTTCTCATAACTTAATATACAGGTAAAGAAAGAAAGAGCAGAGCTACCTTATCTTGCATCTCAGCAACTTGTTCAGAGTCCGAACCCGCCTCTCCTTCAGAATCAGCCATCTCCTCGCACTCAAACTCAACATCTTCTTCAATTTCTTCATCAGAGTCACTTAACTCTTCCTGTTCCATCACAATCTCAGGATGGGGATGATCATCGACATCACTGATGTTGCTAGTGCTTGTCATAACTGGCACATGAGCCTCAGAAACAACATTGCTGCAATTTTCACCATACTGACTAAATATATTGTTAGTGTCTTGATATTCTGTTTTATCTCCACAATTTGCAACACTGACTGTTGGTTGCATAGAATTATGAGTAATCACATCCCCGCCTCCAGAAGCTCTCTCCTTTGCAGATCTAGAACTAAGATGGATCTCCAAGTCCAATTCATTAGCTCTTTCATTAGAGCTAGTGTGTAAATCACTGGTAGTTAATGGACTAACACTGACCAGTGACTTCTTCTGGACAGCAACAGAAGAATTTTGACATTGATCAGATTTGCCTTCCAAGCCAACAGAAGTGGATGGTGCAGTCATTGAGTCAGTATTTGCATCCTCGGTACTTGTCAGAAGTGGATGGAAGTCAATGCCACATGATGCTTTGGATTCCTTGGTCTTCAAAAATCTGTTAAAACAATTGACCACGCGATTGGCTTGGTAAGGATTATGAAAGAGACTTAGATTTAGTTGAGGCTGATTTCCTGAAAAGAAACTAAAAGAACTGGACATATTAGTGCTACAGTTCAATGGATAATATGGCAGATGCCCATCTTCAGGGGCCTGGAACAGTAAAGGATGCATCTGGAGATCCGACTCGGTGCCTCTTTCTTCATCAACACATTTATCCTTCACAAAACAAGAATCTTCTGAGTTCAGATTTGTAACATTTTCTTCTCCTGGATTCCTTTTATCTTTTCCAGTTTTTATTGAATGTGGAGTTCCCAACTGTACAACAGGAGGAACTATATTTTCTTGTCTAAAATCACCAATATGGCCTCCATTGGCAGAAACCTTTTTAGATGCTCCAGACTGATCACTCCTGAAATCTGCCTGCGAGATAATACGAACAGATGGTGGAAGATTCACAGGAGGCAAGTCTGGTGCTAATTTCACCAAGTGTGCATTATAAGTTCTACGAGACCGATATGGTGGCAAACAGACCTGAGATTTGGAGGTCTTTGATGCCATATTAGAAACTAGATGGTTTGGTTGTGACTTGTTAGGCACACAATGTCTAACAGAAGAAAACTTAGACAAAGGATATGGATGCAGTGAATTGTTTAACGAATAAGGAAACTCATTCATGCTACTACTAGGGGTTTGAGCTTCACCAGACCCATTATTTGGTTTTCCCCTGATGTGAGTATCCTCTCGAGACAGTGTGTCATAAGGAACATGTTTTTCTCCAAGGTTTAAGAAAGGACACCCAAAAGGACCATGATCAGAAACACCTGGCCTCCAATCTGCTAAAAATCCCTCATGGACATAACTTTCAACTGCATTTTCTACGTACTCGTCTCCACTATTATTCTCCCGGCCAATATTTTCACCCTGAGATCATTAAAAGGAGCAAATTATGTTAAATGAAAATCTATAAAATGAAAACATCAGTGACATATCAATTACTAGCTAGCTAAATTATAAGAGCACAAAACCAATCCCAAGTCTCAAGCCAAACTCTTTTGTTGGCTTGATGAAACAGTTTATGGCTGCTGTAGACTCAAGCAGGTGATTCCATAGTACACACACAAGATTCTCATACTACCCAGCCAAGTAATCCATACATCAATATAGTTAGTTCATTACATGCCCCATATTTGTGGGTTCTTTTTTTATATAGCACTCTTTCCAAGGCCATTTGTAGAAAAGTCACCATGTTAATAATTCTTATGGACAAAGCACCAATTAATGTGTTCTGTCAAAATTGCCCCTTTGTTTTTTACTTTTTAAATTTCTTTCCCGTTCTCTTTCTTCCTCTCTCCTTTGTTTTTTTCAAAGACCTCCATTGATAAACCTCCAATGGATGTCGTCGAAACAGTCGACTCCATTAGAGGTCGTTTCGATGACCCACAACCTCCATTGAAGGTTGTCTAAACGACCTCTGTTAAAAAAAATTCTGGAAATAAGTCTCGAGTAACTGACAATAAGTCTCAGGTAACAATAAGTATCGGGCATCTGAAAATAAGTCTCGGGTAGCTGGCAATAAGTCTCGAGTGACCTACCCAATAATTATTGCCGAGATTTATTTCCAGGTTTGGTTTTTTTATCTTTTTCTTCATCAGGTCGAGCTCATTTCGACCAACAATGGAGGTTTTTTCGACCTCCATTTGAGGTCTGTCCGACCTCCATTGATTCTTGGATAAAAATACAGAGAGCGAGAGAGAGAGAGCGAGCGAGCGAGAGAGAGAGAGAGAGAGAGAGAGAGAGAGAGAGAAATAAAATGAAAAATGAAAAGTAAAAAAGTAAGTGAGGGTATTTTAGTCTCATCACATACTTTGGTGCTACAAAACATAGAATTAATAATTTGGTGATAGTCTCACAAAACCAAACCTATTTGGTGCATTTTCCCTCTATTCCCTCTATTTTGTAAGGTATTTTTTTCTTGATGTTTTAGGAATACATAATTTATAAACTTGTTACTTAATTTCATATACCAGCTCTAACATACTTGGTAACATAAAATCATGAAAATTTGATGAGCTAATATCAAGCTCAAACCAAGCTGGGTAGGGGCCAGCTACTTTATAGCCCAACCAACACATTTGTGATATGAGATTTGGGTGTGTGAGCATGTCTTTCACTGTTACAAGCCATACAGATAATCAACACAGTTACATATATTAAAACTTGTAGGAACATTATATGAGATCAACATAACTATATGAGCATCATGGAAAGATGTTACGGATTAAAAATAAATTTACAGTTTCTAACTTCAAAAAGTAAACAAACCTCTTTATCAGAATCAAGATGCCAATTAGCCAAATCTGCAGTTTTGCACCTTCTTTTCAATTCATACATACGTCGTTTCTCCTTTTTAGCTGCATCTTGTTTATAAGACTTCTGAGTTCCGAGGGCCATGCGCCATTGCCGGCGTAACAAGGTTGGATCCCTATGTGGGACAACAAATTTCCATACAGACATCCAATCAAGTTTAAACACCTTCAACCCCTAGAATAGTTGAAGCTATGTTAATAATCAAATGGCTATAAATTAAATGACAATCAGCTGTTAATAGTTCAAGAAAGATCCAGATAAAATTACCTCCTGAATACATTCGATCTCTTTTGCAGTCAACGGAGAGGTTTTCATCCTCCTAACTGCCTGCATTCAGTAGTCAAATTCAATTAATTTTCAACAATCAAAAATACTTCCCAACTGCAATATAATACACAAACCCACATTCGATACGTGGTGTAACTTTTCAACCAGGAAAAATTAATTAACAAGCCCGTATTTGCAACAAAACATAACCAAAAACAAATATTGGTATTTCAAATAATCATAGAATCATAAATGCCACTGAATCAAATTGTTATTATGCAAGTGGTTAAGCAGGCATATTCAATCAGACTAGTCCGAGTGATAGATCATGATAATTATGATAAAAAAATTACATGTCTTTAAGATATAAGAAAAGATAGAGAAACAAACACGTAGAGGGGTAACCACAGGTAAATGATACAAAATAAACAAACATAGATAAAATGGGTTATTTCTGAATATATTAAGAAGCTAGAGATTTCTAACTTACCTTGATGGAATTTTCTGGTGCTTTCGATGAGCAACGATTTTTCTGCCTAACAAAAATCTGCAATGCGAAAATCATGAGTCCACAGAGATAGGAGCTTATTGGTTATTCATGAATCATGGCTGTGATGCTTATGAATAAGTAATTAATATCACCATGAATTTTATCTTTTATATGAAAAATGCCAACACGGCCTATGCAATTCATAATCACCAAAGACACTTTAAAAATACAAACCCATAGTTCAACCATATGCATAATGAAAAAACGCAGCTGTGATTAACTAAATCAATTAAAAACAAAAACAAAAATCTTGAAATTAAAAAGCCAAACAAAACATTTTGTATTCTCACCAAGCAAGCGTAACTCAAGGCTCAAACACACAGGGATGAAAAAGCAAGATATATTAATTAGCAAGGGCAAAAACCAAAAATACCAGTTCACTGTGCCACTGTAGAACAATGTTGTATTCAACAATACCAAGTTAATTAGAAAATGTTATTTAACTCACTTAATAAAGCGAGTTAAATACAAACCCATAGTTCACCAATATGCATAATGGAAAAACGCAGCTGTGATTAACTAAATCAATTAAAAACAAAAACAAAAATCTTGAAATTAAAAAGCCAAACAAAACATTTTGTATTCTCACCAAGCAAGCGTAACTCAAGGCTCAAACACACAGGGATGAAAAAGCAAGATATATTAAATAGCAAGGGCAAAAACTAAACATACCAGTTCACTGTGCCACTGTAGAACAATGTTGTATTCAACAATCCCAAGTTAATTAGAAAATGTTATTTAACTCACTTAACAAAGTGAAAACTATCTAAATTATGAGACCACTGCAGTATCTTAAAAGAACCATCATTCAAAGAATCAAACATTTAGAACAATCAGCGACCACACCAATGGTTTGCAACATTAAATATACCATTGGTATCAAATCCTCAACTTGTTAAAAAACAAAGCAATAAACTGGAAGAAAGAGAGTAAATACTAATTATTTCAGTAAATGCTGCTGTTCAAAACTTTCAGGCAACATATGACTGCCAAGAAAAATTAATCCTGGTTGAGAAGTAACATATCTTTTGAT
The DNA here is from genome assembly GCA_032871835.1 of Dipteronia dyeriana. NCBI lineage: Eukaryota > Viridiplantae > Streptophyta > Magnoliopsida > Sapindales > Sapindaceae > Dipteronia > Dipteronia dyeriana. Next base: position 25,110,094 of record CM065300.1, on the reverse strand, counting down.
GGACAAATAGATCATAGATGGTAATTACACAGCCTTGTAAATTTCGGGAAAATCAATTTCCAAGAATTCAACCAAGAAGAATCCCATGGCTAATTACCTAAATATTTACTTATCATAAGCCCCCAACCACACAATTATTTCCAACCAAGTTTTCCAAAGCACCTTTATAATTGACTAAAAGTGTTAAGGAAATAGAGCAATTTGACGAGGGGTGCAGGGTGAACAGTGATAGCTCTGACTTGCCTATTCTCTGCTACAGTTCCTCTACTCAGCAGAAAGTGCACGAACAATGGCAATAAACATGCAAATGATATATCAAGTTACAGTACAGAAAAACAACAATAACCTGGAATTCTACTTGTGATAAAGAAGCTACATATAACTACCTGATGCTTATTTTTGCATGGAAGAAAGCGTTGCTGAATTGCTTTCCAGTCTGTATTATATTCCATCATGCCCAATGCCAACAACCTGAAATGTATTCCAATATAAATGTGTGAACCTTCACCATTGTTATAGTAACGTACAAGTAAAAGATAGATAAGAAAACTACTATCATCAAGTGAAAGCACAAAATGGCCATAGGTTCCACACCAAGATTTCTAAAAATATTTGTCTAATATTCTGCTGAAGGAATGCTGTATAAGCATGTTGATCTAGCACATTTTGATAGTTTTGCATGAAACTATAGCATAACATAGAGGTAAAAACTGCTTTAAGTGTAGTGACAAAAGACCATCATCTTCTAAATACTGCCGAAAAACTTACTTTTAAATTGCCCATAAATCGAGACTATTATAACAGAGGTTTCAAGAGGTCCTTCATTGCAATCCATAAAAAATGAGAAAACCTAGGGAATGTAACAAGGAAAGAAAATGAAATCTTAGGAGATCCTCTACATAAATTAAACCAGAACATAGAAACCCAAAAAACCTTTGTCTAGTCTTGTAAACTTCAGACAGATTAACTCATAAAGTTTACTTCTATTTATATATTATATATAAAATACTATAACAAATATATACAGATGTGCAGATTCAGTTTCACCATTTATTAAACCAGCACTCTTGTACATGACCTATGGTTTAAAGTAAGCACCACATTTAATCCAAACTACTGAACCCAGATTATTTTAACTACAATGGCCTCAATCCCCAACATGTAAATCAAAATTTCAGTTGCCTGTATGCAAGTAAGAGTAAAGAGTGCCAACATCACACCAAAATTATCCCAGGTCAGATTTCAAAAGACATCCCGACTTCTTTACATGTTTAAATTTGGCTCATAAAACCTATCAAGTTGTATGTTGCATAAATAATTGTGTAAAAATGATATTGTAATTAACTTTAGTTGCTACTCTCAAACTTCACACCATTCTTTTCTAATATGGTGTTGGACGGGAAACTATGGAAAGTACAGCACCTCAATGCAAAATAATTCTCGACACAACACCACCTAGTGAAAATAAGGCCACCAATCCAAACAACCAACAAGCCAGTAAACTATGGAGAAGACAATAAAGCACAAAACGTACTCATCTTCTGCATCAGTAAAAAGCACCCGATTCGCGACAGCCATAGGGGGTGGCTTATGTGGAAACAATGACGGATTAAAAATTGGAAAAAACCTCTGTGCTAACTTGGAAATCTCCTTTGGGATTAACGCAACAGATTGCTTTTTGGTGCTTTCAACAAGTGCAGCTGCTAGTGACTTTTTTGATGGTTGTTGACCGACAGAAGATGGGACCGTATTGGCAGGTGGAAGATTTCTTCCTTTTGAAACTTCACCATTAGCTTCAACCAATGATGGAGAAGAAGGACATGGGAAAAGAGGTTCTCTTTCACAATGAATATCCGAACTAGATTCCACACGACGCTGCCGATACTCTCGGACAGCTGTCAAAAGAATCATGAATCAGTGATCAGCATGACAAGGATAAACTCACAACAGGCAGAAGATTTCGAAAGCATCTAAATTCAAATAAACTTATTCTTTCTGCATGACATACCAGTATAAATATCATCCATATATTTTCCGACTAAATTAAGTGGAGCTACATCCAGAACTGATAGGACCGGACCACTTACTGAAGGCACCCAGTAAGAGCCTTCAACAGTTTGAATTGAAGAAGATGATCCAGAGGCTCTTTGTTCTGGGTAAATTTGGGGGAGTGCATCCGAAACAGACGGGAAAATGTAAGGAGGATGGAAGTAAATATCAGGATAGGGCTCACTTCTGCATGATATTACTTCATCACGCTTGTGAAGCATCTCAAAAATCAACCCCTGAACTTGAGAGGCAATATGCTGCCGAGAAGGTTCTAAAATACAAAGAGAAAATATTTGAATAAGAAGTTGCACATGCTCGTGTATTAAACAATGCAACCGGCCTATTTGATGTGGAGTGAATCCGTTAATTGAAGCATCTTCTGCTGTGGAAGACAGACACCTAGGAGCATTCTCAAGTGTAAAAGTTTTCCCCTCTACAATAGGGAAAGATGCAACTGGCTGTCGACTTGGCAAAATTGGTAAGAGGGGGCGCAATGGCCTCTTTGTCTGTTCTAGAAGCTTGTTTTTATATAGAACAGATGCCTTTTGGCGTCTATTCTGCCTAGTCTCTGGTCGTCGTCTAGTTCTCACAACCTCCTCATTTTTGGTCTTGTCTACTGTACCTTCATCATAGTCGCTCTGAAGCATCTCTTCAAGTTCTATCTCAAAATCGGCATCATTATCCTCATCTTCATCATCAATATTTTCGTTCTCTTGAGTTGACTGGCCATCACAATCTCCACCTTGTAGTACAGCTGCAAGAAACTTCCTATACTCTTCTTCATCGTCAATATTTTGAAGGTCGTCGTCATCATCTGTTTCCTGAAGAAATGCCTCAAGTTCATCAAGTTTGAAACTTTCAAGTGAATAGCGAGCTCTAGTGCGCCTGCAGATTGCATCCTCATTATCTAAATTCACTATGGGATTCCATAAATGTGTTGTATTACTCAACTCTCCTACCATACCCTCATTAACCTCAATCCCACTGCCTGTAGAACCATTCTCTTTTTCTTGAACATTGTCCGCTTTTGATTGAGACATTGAAACAGGTTTTCTCTTCTTAGTTTTTCTCAAAACATCTTTTCTACGTTCGTTTTCTTTTTCAAGCCCTCCTTGGGGAGACACTGTAGTTTGTGTGGTGATTTCCTCCTCGCCATGCTCAGAATCCCCAACTATTTCAGAGCTCAGACTCGAAGAAGCTTCTGGTGAAGGAATTTCTTTCAAAAAGGGATTGAAATCTACATCTTCTTCCTCATCCTCTTCCTCTTCTTCATCCTTTTCATAATTTCCATCCTCCAAAGGTTTAATTGCATTTTTATTAACATCTCCGTATGCATCATGTTCACTGATGCACCCAACTTCAGTCGTTTGTTCATTTGCAGTAGAAGACATTTTGAACAAATAATATGCACTAATACTCGTTGCTCAAGAACCTCAACGATGGCTGTAAATAGAAACAGATCCAAGCATCAATGACAAGTCAAATCACCAGTTGCTACCCTGAACCACATCAAAGCAGAAATTAACAGACGTTTTTCATAGAAAAAAAACACACGAAGCAACGATCCATGCCAGACGTGCAATGCAGCCTAAATTGCATTTGCAGCTCATCAACAACACCATCATTGAAAATTCACTCATCTAACTACCAATTACAAGTAAAATACTAACAAGCAATCCACATAACATCTACTTAACATGCCCCGTAACAATCAACGTTCAAAATTTAAATGGGTTACAATTCCATTCTACGAATGAGAAAACAAAAATTTTAAATCAATAATTAAACTACTAAAAATTAACACAATCCTAAAAATTTGATAAAATTTAACTAAAACTGATTCAAATTCTACCCTAACTACTGCATTTGATCAACATAAGCAAAAAAATAAAACTAAATTCATGGCATTGTATTGAATTCCAACAACAAAAACCCAAAAATCCTAAAATATAAACGAAAAGATTATATTAACTCGAAACAAAAATAAAAACATTGTCAAAAAACGATTTTGACAGAACCCAGAAATCAAAAAACAAAATTGACGAAAGATTGGTGAAGTAATAGTGAGTTACCTGTAAAACTGAATATATGAAGCAAAACAGAACATACCCAGCTTCGTATTTGTTGATGTTGTACGAGGAAGAAGAGCAGGAACTGGAGGGCTTGACGAAACTGAAGATCGCATTTACGGTGTCGTTTTTCTTTTGGACGAAACCTTAACATTCGGGTTTCCGGTTTCGCCAATTACCCGTAACCGACATTGTATCCAATTGTATTCGAACCGAATTAGGAAAATCACTACAACCGACTTTGCCTTGTGGGAAATATCCAGGAGAAACCCCCTCTCTATGTTAACCCATGTTCAATTCGGTTAAAACTACGAACAAAAACGTTCAAATGGCTAAAATATTTGCACATAAGTGTGGATTTTACGGATTCAATTTCAAACCAAAGCCACCGAAACCTAGATTCACGTAGTAATACTACAAAAAAATGAGTATAACTGAGACTAAAAAGAGATTAATGTAAATAAAAATAACAAAAATAATCAATTGAAAAAAAATGTTACAATATTTGTACAAAAGAACCAATTTCATAGTTTTAATATTTGTACAAAAGAACCAATTTCATAGTTTCTATGGACTAAAACTCTAGTGATCATAGTTACGTTGTAAAAAATGAGTATAAATTTCACTAAGAATACTATTTTACTGTAAATATAGGAAACTAAAATGATAAAATGGTTACAACATTCGCATATAAGAACCAATATTTTGCACTTAGGATGTATTTGGTTTCAAATTGATCCATTTAAACCACTAAAGCTCGAGTGAAAGTAAAAAAAATGAGTATAATTGAAATAAGATAAGAAGTTTAATATAAATATAAGTAACATAAACCAATAAATGAGAACATATCAAAAATATTTACATTCCCGTTTTGGTGGATTCGACGAATTTGGTTTTCAAACTGAATCCATCAAAAACTTGGGTTCTCAAAGGGAAGTTTGAATAAATATATATATATATATATATATACCGTGCAGTTGTTTTTCGGTGTCTTTTCATTTTTTAAAATAAAAAACGATTTTAAATTCACATTAGATAATCATTTTACATTTTATTTTTAAATTTATTTTTAAAAGACAATCAAATAAAACTAGTGTTAAAAATAAAAAATTTTAAAAACAATTTTAGAACGTTTTCACGTTTTCCATTTTATTATCTTTTTTCTCTTCTTCTTCAACTTCCAGACTCCTCATTCACTGTTCTTCTTCTTCATCCTCTTTCAGACTCCTCCTCCTCCTTCCTCTTCTCCGGCAACACCAATTTGGCTCTTATGCCGGAGGACCGCCGATCTGATCTTCTTCTTCTCCGTCGATCTGCTCTTCTTCTTCTTCAGCTGATCTGATCCATTTCTTATTCTTCTTCTTCAGTTGATCTGCTCTTCTTCCTTTCTTTTTCTTTTTCTTTTTCTTTGTACTCTTTCTTCGTCGCCAAACATGCATTAATTTTATAATCCGTATATGATTAAATTGTCGTCTTTGTGACAGATATGCATTTATTTTTTTATTTTTGAAGCAAACCCAAATCAATTTTTCTTATCAGATTGTTGTTTTTTTTATATATATAGAGAGAGAGAGAGAATCATGGAAGACAGTATTAACTTTAGCATATCAAAGTCTTGGTGTTGTTTCCTTAAAAAAAAAAAAAAAGGGTCTTGGTGTTGTCTATGGAGATTTAAGCATTTCACCGTTATATGTATACAAAAGCACATTGGCTGAAGATATTCAACACTCAAAGACAAACGAGGAGATTTATGGAGTTTTATCTTTCATCTTCTAGACTTTAACGTTGGTTCTTTGTTTAAATATGCGTTTATTGTGCTTAAAGCTGATGATAATGGTGATCGGTGATTGGTGATTGGTTAAAGCCGAGGTACAAGGTGTTGCAGATGTTTTTGCTTTGTATTGGCTTTGATTGGGACTTGTATGGTGATCGGTGATGGGGTGCTCACACCTAGAGCCGGCAAAATTGACCCGTAACACGCCAACCCGATATGAACCCGAGGTCAATAAACGGGTTCGGGTTGTAATCGGGTCAACTCGTGTAACCCGTTTATTATCCGGGTCGTGTCGGGTTTGGATTCACGGGTTCGCGGGTGACCCGTATAACCCGTATAGTTTTACAGATAGATTTTTAATTATTATTGTTATAGGGGTTAAAAATAAATTTTAACATACTATATAAACATTCTTTTAATACAAACCCTAACCCTATCACTTGCTCAGTTGCTCATTGCCCTTAACCTCTCAGCCGGTCAGCCCCTCACCCTAACTGCCTAACCCTTTCAATCGCTCACCCTTTAAGACTCAGAGTCTCAGTCACTCTCCTACGCCGTCGTCAACTTGTCATTTTCTCCCACGTCCGTTGTCATCCTCCCTTACCTGCCAATCTGTCATCGTCGTCGTCGTCGTCATTCCTCACCTGTCGTCGTCGTCGTCGTCCCTCACCTGTCGTCGTCGTCGTCCCTCACCTGTCGTCGTCATCGTCCCTCACCTGTCGTCGTCATCGTCCCTCACCTGTCATCGTCCCTCACCTGCCAGCGACGATCTATCACTCACCTTCTATCACTCTCTGACGGTGACAGATCGCCAACGACAGATCGCCAGTCACCTTATATCACTCTCCGACTCTCTTACGTCGTCGTCGTCGTAGTCGTCAGAAGTCAGAACTGCTTGGTTGGTCGTCGTCCGTCACCTGTCGACAGACTGTCGTCTCCCTCACCGGCTACTGAGATTTTCAAGCGGTAATTCCAATATTCCAAATGACATTTATTTTATATTTTTATGGAATTTTTTAGGGTTTGAAACGAAATCCAAATGTTGTTTGAATCTGTAATTGTTTTTGTGTTTGTGGGTTTGGACTGTTCGTATATGACATTTGTTTTTGTTTTTGAATATGGAATTTTTTAGGCAGACCTGCAACTCTGCAAGAGTCTCAGTTGTTTGAATGTTGTTTGAATGTGGAATTGTTTTTGTGCTTGTGGGTTTGGACTGTTTGAATATGATATTTCTTTTTGTTTTTGAATCTAGAATTTTTTAGGTCTCAGTTGTTTGAATCTGGAATTGTTTTTGTGTTTGTGGGTTTGGACTGTTTGAAGTTGGGTTTACTGTATATTACAAATTCGATGCCATTTTCTACTACTGTTCAAGTTCAGGTTTAGATTTGTTTTCTGACATTTAAAATTCTACCTCTGTTTCAATAGTGTTTTTCTTTTAATTGTAATATAATTGTAAAAACAAATCAAAAATGGAAAAACATATTCTGTTTCACTGTTTGTTTGTTAAATGTGAAGGCAGTAAGACAGATATATATAAATAGATGAAGCATAGTGTTTGTTTGAATCTGGAATTGTTTTTGTGTTTGTGGGTTTGGACTGTTTGAATATGGCAATTCTTTTTGTTTTTGAATCTGGAATTTTTTAGGCAGACCTGCAAGAGTCTCAGTTGTTTGAATGTTGTTTGAATCTGTAATTGTTTTTGTGTTTGTGGGTTTGAACTGTTTGAATATGGCATTTTTTTTTTGTTTTTGAATATGGAATTATGGCTTGGTAAGTCTTGGTAAGTCTTGAATTGTATTGCATTTATAATTTTATATGTTGTTTTACAGCAAAATCTATGGATTCAAGTTCAAACAATGACGTTATTCCATGTTTGGGAGAGGAAGAGGAAGGTAATGATACTATGGAGCCAGTGGAGGCAAATAGCAGGTCTAATACCCCCGACTGGGAGTGGTCAAGATCGAAAAAGAAAGTGCACTTCCGCTGTGTGGTCTTCGTTTGTGATTGTAGGAAAAAATGCACAGGGAAAAGAACATTGTAAGTGCAAATATTGTGGAAAGCAATACATTTGTGAAGGCACTCATGGTACAGGTAACATGAAACGTCATATAGAGTTTCAATGTCCTAAGATAATGATGCATGACCCTCGTCAAATGTTATTGAAAAATAATAAGTCTGCCAACATGAAAGTTTCCAATCCGAAAAGTCAAAATGAATTTAGAACAATAGTAGCTGAAACTATTGTTTTGCATGATTTGCCTTTTTCATTTGTTGAGTGGTCGGGTGTAAGAAAAATGATTGGATATTGCACAGATGAGTTCCATATGGTGTCTAGGAATACCGCGAAAGCGGATGTATTGAGCTTGTATTGTATTGAAAAAACTAAAGTCAAGACATTGCTAGAAGAAGCTCCTGGTAGAATGTCTAACATCTGATTTATGGACTTCCATAGCCACGGATGGTTACATGTGTCTCACAGCACATTTTATTGATAAAAATTGGGTTCTTCAAAAAAAAGTATTGAGCTTTTGCTTTATGCCACCTCCACATGATGGGGTTTCTTTAGCGGATAAAATTAATACATTGTTGTGTGAGTGGAAAATTGAGAACAGAATTTTTTCGATTACTTTGGACAATGCTTCATGCAATAATTCATTAGTGAATAATTTGAAAAGTCATTTGAACATAAACAAAGCACTTTTATGTGATGGAGAATTCTTGCATATTCGTTGTTGTGCTCATATCATTAATTTGATTGTTCAAGATGGATTAAAGGAAATAGATTGTGTTGTCCATAAGGTTCGTGAGAGTGTGAAATATGCGAGAGCTTCGCAAACTAGAAAGCAAAAGTTTTTAGAGTGTATCAAACGAGTTCATTTAGATTCTAAAAGGGGTTTAAGACAAGATGTTCCTACTAGATGGAATTCCACTTACCTTATGCTTGATAGTGCTATTTATTATCGACTTGCTTGGACTGCATTAGAGTTGGCTGATAGTAATTACAAGCATTGCCCTTCTGAAAGTGAGTGGGAAAATGTTGAGAAACTTTGCAAGTTTTTACGTCATTTTTATGACACTACTAATCTTTTTTCGGGAACAAAATATCCCACTTCAAATTTGTACATGCCTAAGGTGTTTATCACTTATTTGACTTTGATGCAAAACTTGGCAAGTGATGTTCCGTTCTTTAAAGCGATGTCAAATCAAATGTATACCAAGTTCAATAAGTATTGGTTTGATTTTTCCACTATTTTAGCAATAGCTATTATTTTGGATCCTCGTTACAAAATGGAGTTTGTGATGTTTGTTTATGAGAGATTGTATGGTGCCGAATCAAAGCAATTGGAAGAAGTTAAGGGGAAATTGTTTGCTTTGTTTAATGAGTATGTGACTAGCTCGACTGGACGATCTACCATTAGGCCATCTCCACCATCTTATCCTAGTACTTCTAGTGGACGACAAAGAGTAGATGGCCTTGATCTTGTTTTACTGGTAATAAATTCTTTGTTTATTTAATCGATATTTGTTTATAGTAATAACTTTTTTGCTTTAATATTTTAATTACACATGTGTAGGACTTTGATAATAATATCAATGGTGATATTGTTGACATTCAAAGAACACAATTGGATTTGTATTTGGAGGAGAGAAGACTTGAAAGATCAATTGATTTAAACATTTTAGACTTTTGGAAGGGCAATAAACCTCGTTATCCTGAACTTGCTGCCATGGCTCGTGATGTTTTAAGCGTTCCAATATCTACAGTGGCATCTGAATCAGCATTTAGCATGGGTGGTCGGGTTCTTGATCAATTCCGGAGTTCACTTCTTCCGAATGTAGCAGAAGCCTTAGTTTGCAGTCGTGATTGGATACTTGAAAATGGAGGTAATGATTTTACTGTGACTTTGATAACTGTATTGTTGATTTCACTTTTAATAATTGATATTTTTATTTAATTTTATATCACCTAATCATTATTGTAGAGAGTGCAATTTTGAAATGTGAAGAAATTACTAAAGACTTGTGGGAAATGGAGGATGACAGTACTCCTGCTAGTACTCAAACAATGCACGACCAAAGTTCAATTCAAGGCTATTAAATACATATCCTGATCCATCAATTTCTTTGGAAAACAATTTGGACCAATTTGAGATTATGGATGACTGTATGGATTATTTATGGATTCATTTTTTTTTAACTTTGTAAGGATTATGGATAAGTGGATAACTATATTTGTCTTTCGGGATGACTGTATTTAATTTTATATTTGTTGTATTATTTAATGATATTAGATTGGATTTGATTATTAAAACTTATCACTCTATAAGGTAATAAGGTTTGATGTATTTGTGTTAGATTAATATGATTTTTTTTTAAATGTTAGGTAAATGTGTTAAATGGGTTCGGGTTAAACGGGTCACACGGGTCAAACCCGACCCAGTAAGACTCGATTAGATTATTAAACGTGTCACGGGTCAACCCGTTTAACCCGTGTATTTATTCGTGTCGTGTTGGGTTTCAGACGGTTAACCCGTTTAATTAAACGGGTCATGTCGGGTTGATAGTTAATTCTATTCGGGTCGTGTCGGGTTGATGTCAACCCGACCCATGAACCCTAATTGCCAGCCCTACTCACACCAGCTATATCTAGTAATGTCACAATTTAATGTTTTTTTTTATTGGTTTGGTATTTTGTGATTTTTGGAATGTACGAGGGATGAATTTAACTGTTTGATCATTGAATTTGTCTGTGCAGTTTTTCCTTCAATGTTCGGGCTAGGGCTTTCCATGGGTAAGGACTAAGGAGTATCACAAATGTAAGATCCTTATAATTGTTGAAGTGTTGTATGTAAGACCTTTAAAAGTATGGTTCAAAAAATAAATAGCACTTTTTGGAGGTGACGTTTCAAAACTGTCACTGTTTTAATAACTTATGTTTAAAAAGTACATATCATGGTGAACGGACAAAAATGCCCCCAATAGTTGTTCCATCAGAATCTTTCATGCATTTTTTTACGGTGAGAGTTGTGAAATTGAGAGACAAAGTTTCGTTGAAACCCAGGCGCTACGCAGACGCATTTGGGGGTCGAGCTCACCGCCGAGCTAGCGGGGGTAGGGGCTCCCGGAGGGTTTTTTTCTAGTCAGTACTTAAAAAAAAAAAATATCGATCCTTTAAAAAATATACTTGATTCTTTGAAAAAAAATCATCCAATCTTTCTAATATATGCTCGAATTCGCAACATATATACTCAATTTAACTAAACCTGATTTTCTGAAGAAAAAAAATTCTCGATCCTTTGAAAAAAATCTCGATCCTTTGAAAAATGTTCTCGATCCTTTGAAAAATGTTCTCGATCATTTGAAAAATGTTCTTGATCCTTTGAAAAAATTCTCAACCCTTTGACGAAAAATCTAGATCCTTTGAAAAAAAATCTCGATCCTTTGAAAAATATTCTTGATCATTTGAAAAATATTCTCGATCCTTTGAAAAAAATCTCGATCTTTTGAAAAATCTTCTCGATCATTTGACACAAATTCTCGATCCTTTAAAACATATTCTCGATCCTTCGAAAAAAAATCTTGATCCTTTGAAAAGTATTCTCGATCCTTTGAAAAAAATCTCGATCCTTTGAAAAAAATCTCGATCCTTTGAAAAAAATCTCGATCCTTTGAGAAATCTTCTCGATCCTTTGAGAAATCTTCTCGATCATTTGATAAAAATTCTCGATCATTTAAAAAATACTCTCAATCCTTTGAAAAAAAATCTTGATCCTTTAAAAAATATTCTCGATTCGATCATTTAAAAAAAATCTCGATCCTTTGAAAGATATTCTCGATCCTTTGAAAATTTCTTGATCTTTTGAAAATTTCTTGATCCTTTGAAAATTTCATGATCCGTTGACAAATGCTCGATTCTTTCGATTCTTTCAAAAATATGCTCGATTCTTTCAAAAATATGCTCGATTTGGCTACAAATATGTTCGATTTAACTAAACATTATTTTCAAAAATAAAATGCTTGATCTTTTGAAAAATAAAATGTTCATACAAAGACTGAACAACAAATCATAACGAATGGATACATTGTTAAATCACACATAAATATATAAAAATATATAAACGAAGATCACAAATATAGGTTATCTTCTTATACAGAATCTAGGGAGAGACAAGGTTTTTGGAGAGAGAGAGGGGATTTATCGTTTTTAAAGTGTAGATAGAAATACAATGGGATTAAAAAGATAGATTATTTAAGGGTAATTTGGATAGTTCACCATAATACGTGCCTTTTAAACTTAAGTTATTAAAACGGTGAATCACTGCAACACACATAAAAAAAAATGTGATATATCTCACCATTTCCACTTAAAAGTAATAAACATTTAGATGGTTTAAAGGTTTGGTATAGCTTAGTTCATCTGGTTATTTTTTTTGATATATTTGTGTGGGCATAATTTCAGCTAGAATTCCTAGGACTGAGAATTTTTTAATGTTAAAATTTTTAAATTTCTGCTATCTCCTTTATTATTATTTTTCTTTTCAAAAGTTTCAAAAATTTTATGTAATTTATATTTAGTAAAAAATTAAAATTTATTTATAAATTATGAGTTAGTTGATAATTATGTGTTATGAATTATTGACTTATATTTTATTCAAATTAAAAAAAATACAGTAAAACTTAGAGTTAGATTTAAACCATCTTAATTCTCAAATGTATGCTTTGAATGAGAGTGATAAAGAGAGATGACTAGGGATGACAATTGATCGGGTCCTACCAGATCCAGACCTAGATCCATACTCATAAAAAAAATAGACCCAAACTCAAATCCAAACCCATAAAAAGTTTCGGGTTTGTGTTTGGGTTCGGGTCTGGACCCGCGGATCTTCAGCAGACCCAAACCCAGACCTGAAGACCCATGAAAATTCATAGGTCCGGGTCTAGACCCACGGACCCATGAAACCTTTAATAAAACTCTTTTTTTTTTTCGTTTTTCATTTTTATTTTTTTTTACCTATTCAATTTTTAACCAGTAAAACTCGTTCAATAAATGACTAATTAACTTGAATTAAAAAAAAAAAAAAATAACAAAACAACAAAGATGATTGACTATTAGGTTGAGAATTAAAATAACCACACAAAATGAAATAATAAAGATGTTTTATACTAATCGTGTCAATGGATCCGGGTCCGGGTCCGGGTTTTTGACTTAGATCCAGACCCGATTCGAACCCGAATCAAATTTATTATTTTAGACCCAGACTCGACCATGACCCAAATATAAAGATTCAGACCCAACCAACGCGGTTCAAATTTTGTTCCAGGTTCGGGTATAATTGCCATCCATATAGATGACACTTATATGAATCTAGTTCTTCAATTCATTCAGTACCATGTTGGTAGATTCTTAATGGCTCCATTATCTTAATGTTTAAAGGTTTGTTCTTTTCTATATTTGCAAATTATTGGTAATAACTAACATTGAAATGTTGAAATATTTAATGCTTATAAAATTCATGTAGTCTACCCATGGTCTTATTTGTTATCACCTTTTAGATTTGAGATGAGTGGACCCATCTCGACTCCTCTCTTAGGTATGAGGGAGGCCCTATGAGCTGCCCATTTTACTAATAGGATACATGAATTTCTACTAAAATGTTGTAGAAAATATTTGTTATTAAACATAAAAAGTTATAGATACAAAATCTACATAACTGCTAGCCTTTTATTGCATATTTCTATTCATTACAAAAACTGTCTGGAAATAACCGACCAAACAAAAATCGATCAGTTTTAAAAACCGATTGGTCTAAAACCCGACAAGTTCAAAACTCGATTAGTATAAAACAGACCATTCCAAATTTCGACCGGTCAAAACCCGACCAGTCCAATCATGCAAACCGACCAGTCCGACCATGTAAACCAACTAGTCCGACCAAACAAAATCGACCGGTTCGACCATACAAATCGACCAGTTTGACTAAGCAAAACCGACCAGTCCGAACTAATATGAGCATAACAAATATACTTTCAATTCTCTGTTTAATCACAATAAATTATCAGAAGAAATAAAACACTTAAATGATTTCCAGGTAATTAATTTCAAACACAAAACTAGAAAAATCTGAGTTAAGAATAAAATTGAAAACCTTTTCACTCACTACTTAGACTTCAAACTTAATTCGGATCAAATACGTTGGGTTCCTCTACTTCGTCTTTTTTCCCTAACAATCGCACAAATCCCAATTTAAATATTTGGAATTGAAATAAAAATCAACCAAAATCTAAAAATATCACACGAGAACTCCTCCGACATCTTTTTCTTTTTCTTCCTTCTCTTTCCTTTTCTTCTACTCGATTATACTTCTTTCTACCTATGATATCATTTTATCCCCTTTATATATATATATTATATATATATATATATATATGTGTGTGTGTGTGTGTGTGTATGTGTGTGTGTATTCGTGGATAGATACAACTAAAGTTGTCTAAGTTCACAGTTATTTGTCAACAAAACAGATTATGAAGGCTTACTCACATATTCTCTTTTTGTTTCACGTGTATCTCTCTTCTTCCTTTTTTTAATAGACCCCCTCAATATTGGGCCTGAATGGTCTGGACCTTACATGAGACCTCCTTTTCTTTTCTTTTCTTTTCTTTAGTGGTTATTGAAGATTAGTTAATATCTTCTTAATAGCTTAATATCTTCTTAATAGCTTAATAGTTTATAACTTATATATTATGCACTTGTGTAATCGATAAGGCACTATATGCATGATTTGAATGTCTATTTTTATAATCTTGAGATATTTATTACCATAACAGCAAGAATTTAACTTTGATGTTTATACCAAATTAATTTATAATAATAAATGTAAACCAGTATATACTTGTGATCCGTTGACATGGTCTTTTGTGTTGAGATCCAGCATTACGTATTAATGATGTTATCTATCAAAATAATACTCATATTATTTGATGGATAAGATTATGCTTTTGGAAAACTTAATTTAGGTGTGTGACATAAATGCAAGACTCAAAAGACATACCATTTTGGTGTTACATTTTTTTGGTTGGGCTCGGCCCTAGTATTATTTATTTCGTATGCTTGTTTATTCCTGTCTTTTTACTTTTTTAACCCTGTTTTTTATATTGTTTTTGGTTTAAAAATGTTTGGGCTAATTGACCAAAATCTGATTACTTGTGTTATTATTTTTAATATTTTGAAAAGCGTGCCAATCCTACCCAAATTTTGTTGGGTGGGTATTTTTTGGGCATTGGTCTTTTGTTGGGATTAGGTCACAGCTCACTGAGATATATATATAAGGTCTTCTGTTATACTTCAGTTTACATTAAGATTATTTTCATCTACTGTTGTTACGTGGTTTTGGAAGGTATTTGATTTTCATCATTAATAAATCTACCTCTAAGTAAGGACCATATGCAAATCAAGAAATCGTAATTATCAACAAATCACATAAAGCTAAAAAGCCAACAAATCACGGTTATCGAGAAGTCAAAGAAAGCAAGAAACGACATATACGTAAAAACTATTGACCAAAATAGGCTGATAAGAATTAGAGAACTAGATTTATACATGTGTCCACTTTACTCTAACACTTTTTCACGGGATTGATTTATGAGAAGCAATAAAATCTAGCACTAAGTATGAAAAGAAATCACAAGTATCAAACAATCGTAGACAGCATGAATGTGACATGAAAAACCCTATACCTTAATAGCAGCCGCCGTGTGACAAAAGGGTAGCAGAAACGACTTCTGTGATTATAGCATATATAATAGAAAATTTAGGGTAAAAAAAAATCAGGAATGCAATCCAAGTATCCAACCCAAATGAGGCCAAACACCACTCTGATCGAGTCCAAAGTTAAAATAAAATAAAATAGTATAAACAAGGTTAATTAGAATTCTAATTAATACGGTTTATTGTATGAGCAGGTTCGGTTTTCTGATTAAAAAGTGGTTGGACCGAGTTTATTGAAAATTGAAAATTGAAAATGAAATTGATAGTGTGTTGACATTAGATTATGGGTTTCGTTGGATTTTTATTTGATCCACCAAATAAAGTAGTATAAACAAGCCAACTCGAAAAAATGGTTTTGCAGCCCAGGCCAAATGTGGCCAAACAACTGATTCTGACCGAACGGTAAAAAGTTGTCGCCCGTCGTCGGAGTCCGACCGTGTTACTGTAGGTCGAGTTGGCTTAATATGCATGGAGAATATTATGTGTAATAGAGGATGAACATTCATCTATAAACAAGGCAATGACTAATATGTTAAAAAAAATACATCAATTTTGAAAGGATGTTACTTTCGAAACAAATGATAACACTATGGACTATGGTAATGGAAGTCAGACAAACCACATAATGTTAGAACATCTGATTAAGTTCCTAGCGAAGAATCTTGACTTGTTTGGTGATGATGTTGTGATGCTAGGTAGGACTTAGGAGTGTACATGCCATTGTCCTTGGGACCCAGATGCCTAGGAATTTTAAAATTTTGAATTATTCGATTAAGATGCATGGAGCGTGGATGCACGACAATTTTCATATATTGTCAAACGAAAGATATTCGTAGTTATAATGATGTATCTCAATCTCTTAGTGGTTACTGATTATGCTTGAGAAGTCTTAACTTTTGACACCATAAAAGCAGAGGGTTATGCACCCGATAGTTTCACATTTTGACATCATCTTTTCTGCTTCCACTGATTACCATCATTTCATTAGACGAAGGAAACTAATAAAATCAAGCATACTATCAAAATCTATGGAGGTGTGATTCATTTGCTTGTAAACAAGTTAATAATATACTAGTGTTTGCTTGTTTTGGTGGTTTCGAGGGATTCGGTTTCAGACCGATTAGGTCAAAAACTTGGCCTCTTAAAAGGAAAACTTGAAAAAATATGTAAAAACATTATAAAAACACAATTTTAATGTAAATATAATAAATAATTCGTGTTAGAAGTACGGAACCCACATTCTCCACATTAGGTATGATATTGTCCGCTTTGGGCCAAGCCCGTACTGATTTGCTCTTGGATCTCTATCCAAAAGGCCTCATACCAATGGAGATTATTTCCATACTTATATACCCAAGATCATCCCCATGTCTAGCCAATGTGGGATTTTGGTTGCACACCCAACAATCCTCCCATCGAACAAAGGACCATCATTATCTTCACGGTCTGGGCCTCCTCTCAAGCGATCATTCATCTGTCAATGTTAGGGGCACCACTCCATCGAGGTTACTCATCTCTACCGCGTCGGAGCACACGTCTTATGTGAAGATCTGAAGCATCTCTTGTCTCGAGAGCTAACATCACGGACCCATCGCGAGCTACCTAGGGCCCACCATCTCCTGGCTTGGTTCGGCTACGTCTCGGCCAAGTCTGGGGCACGGCTCTGATACCACTTGTTAGCAGTATATAAATGAATATAATTCGATCTCGTGTCGTATGCATAAGTATGAATAAACGCGTACCTGGAAGCGCAGCGGAAAACATCTAATTCATAGAGTCTTAATTCCGAATCCATAATAATACGATAACCTGAAAATAAAACAAGGAAAACAATTAAAACAATAGAGTTCTACTCTCTTCTCACCTTCCTCAGATTGCCTAATGGGGAGACAATTCTTTAATATCGTTAATTGTGAGTGAGAGTAGGGACCCCCTATATATAGTATAACTTTCTAGAATCCTAACCCATAAAGGATTCTCAAAACCCTAATAAGATGGCTAGTCCTAATATGAATACTAGACCCACACATATATAATAGCTCATACCATATCCTACATATATTTAATGTAGCTAAGGTGCACCAAGCCCAACGATTTTGATCACATTAATAACATGCTTTATCCGGTCAACTCTCACTTACTTAAACATTCCAATCAATTCGGTTTTTTATGTAAACACCTAATTAGTTTTGCTTTTCATGTATTTGTTCTTTGATCCTTGGCTGAGAGAATGTTAGAGAAATGTTTCTGTTTAAAACTAAATTGCTGCCAATGTATTTTTCGTGTTTTTTCTCGCAACACTCAACGTATCATCCCCTGAATCGAACACTTCAAAGCGGATGTCCTCCACTATTCCAGTTATATCATTGATATCTAGCTAACAACCATCTTGCATATAGCAGTGAAGAGTGAAAACACCAACAAAGCTCATCAAGCTTCTCCCTTAAAAATAAACCCATTTGAGCTTTGAATCAACAAAGCTCATCAAGCTTCAAATTTATATGTTACAGTCATGTCAAAGTATTTCCAAATGCGAAAAAAATAAGCAACACACACCATCACATAAAACAATGCTTGTTTTTTTAATAAGCTGCAGCTCCAAGAATGCATATTTTTTTGAACCAGTAAATAAGTATGCACTAAATTTCAAATGAAATTTGATAACTAAAGAGAATATAAGAAGAAAAACAACAAATTTACTCTAGTTTTAAGTAACAAACATGATAAAAGCCAAGTACTGCAGATTTTTTCTATATCAATGCACAGCGATACATATCACAAATCACGATTCAAAATAAAGCGACCGATAGAAGTCTAACCTGAACATGAGAGAGACCAAAGAACAAACGATCTGGGTTTTCACCGATCAACATCAGATTTATTTTCATTCATTTTACAATGATAGTTTTGGAGTAGAGGGAAAATCTCGTTGAAACTCAGACAATCACTCGAACAGCGACGGAGTGACGCTACGCAGACGCATTCGGCGGTCAGCTCCCGGCGGGGGGGTGGCAGCGCCCCCGGAGATTTTTTTTTCTAGTCAATACTTAATATGCTCGAAATATAATTACAAAAGGCTCAGAGTCTTTAGTAAAAGTCTAGAGCTTTTTTGGTAAGGGTTCGAGCTTTTTTGCCAAGTGTCCGAGCTTTTTTTACTGGATTCGAGTTTTTTTGCCAAGTGCCCGAACTTTTTTTTAACTTGGCAAAAAGACTCGAATCAAGTAAAAAAAAGCTCGAGCACTTGGCAAAAAAACTCGGACACTTGGAAAAAAAGCTCGAACCCATTAAAAAACCTTCGGACACTTGATAAAAAAGCTCGATTCGAGTTTTTTTACCAAGTGCCCGAGCTTTTTTACCAAGTGCCTGGGTTTTTTTTAAACTTGGTAGAAAAGCTTGAATCGAGCTTTTTTGTCAAGTGCCCGAGCTTTTTTTAATGGGTTCGAGCTTTTTTACTAAGTGTCCGAGCTTTTTTTTACTTTGTTCGAGCTTTTTTACCGCACTTGGTAAAAAAGCTCGAACCAAGTAAAAAAAAACTTGGACACTTGGCAAAAAAACTCGAGGTTTTTTTTAACTACTTTGTAAAAAAGCTCGAACAAAGTAAAAAAAAGCTCGGACACTTGGCAAAAAAACTCAAACCCTTTAGAAAAAAGCTCGGGCACTTGGTAAAAAAACTTGAACCCATTAAAAAAAAACTTGAGTTTTTTTGGTAAGAGTTCGAACTATTCTGTCAAGTGCCCGAGCTTTTTTTTACTTGATTCGAGCTTTTCTGACAAAAAAACTCGAAGACAAATAAAAAAAACTCTGTAGAGATAAAAAAGGCTCGAAGTATTTTAAAACAGTCTCGAACAAAATCTGGAGACTAAATGTTCATACATGTTCATACAAAGATTGAGACAACAAATCATAACGAATGGATACATTGTTAAACCACACAAAAATATATGTCAATGTATAAAAGAAGATCACAAACATATGTTATTTTTTTTAGTAGAATCTGCAGAGAGACAAGTTTTTTGGAGAGAGATGAGTTGTATTTCGATTTTCAGACAACTATTTTGGAGAGAGAGAGGGGAATTATCGTTTTCAAAGTGTAGATAGAAGCACAATGAGAATAAAAATAGATTATTTAAGGGCAATTTGGGTAGTTCACCATAATCGGTACCTTTTAAACTTTGTTATTAAAACGGTGACATCATTACAATATACATAAAAAAGGTGACATATCTCACAATTTCCACTTTATACATATCACTAAAAAGTTTAAAAAATCCATTTTATCATGAAATCTTTTTTTTTTATCTCAATTCAATACCAGCAGAAAATTTACTTGAAATTCTAAATCCAATACCGTAAGATAATATGAACTTTTTTAAAAAAAATATCAAAAGTCTTAATCGAAAACCACCAAACTTATCTAACTTATTAAAAAGTTTCAGTCCAATATCACGTTACTTTTACTTTTCCAAATTATCTAATAAACTCTTTAACGAATACACCACTTAAGTTTCATTTATGGATTCTCTTTTATTATGGAACTTTTTTTTTTTCCTTTTCATTCCCATTAATAAATGTGATGTGATTTTGAATGACTTTTCGGTTATATCCATATATGGGTATATAGTTTTTAATAAGAAGCTCTATGTATTGTGATGTTTAATTAAAATAATACTTTTAAATTAATAGATTGTTTGTCTATATCATACCGAAAAAAATAAAATTGAAGAAATGGTACAAAACATACTCTTACTATATTCAAGACTACCGAATTTAGAAACATTTTTTTAAGTACAACTAGAAAACACATCAACATCCACGAGGTAGTCTAAAATACATCAAACGATGCACCATGCATGAAATATTATATATATATATATTCAATTTATATATTTTTATTAGCCAAGCAATCATTTATCGGACTCAAAAAATAAATAGCACTTTTTGAAGATAGTATTTCAATACTGTCACTGCTTTAATAACTTATGTTTAAAATGCACATATTATGGTGAACGGACAAAAATACCCTCAATAGTTGTTCAACAACAGATTTCTTTCATTCATTTTACAGTGATAGTTTTGAAGTAGAGAGAGAAAGTCTCGTTGAAACTCAGACAATCACTCGAACAACGACGGAGTGGCGGTACGCAAACACATTCGGGGGTCGAATTGTCCGGTCACCTCGCGGGAGGGGGGGGCTCAGGGGGCAGCGCCCCCAGAGCTTTTTTTTTTCTGGTCAGTACTTAATATGCTCAAAATATAATTACAAAAGGCTTTAGTAAAAGTCTCAAACCCAGTTAAAAAAAAAGCTCGGGAATTTAGTAAAAAAGTTCGAACCCAGTAAATAAAAGCTCGGACAGTTAGCAAAAAAGCTCGAACCCTTATAAAAAAAACTCTAGCTTTTTTGAATTTGTTCGAGTTTTTTTGCTAATAGCCCGAGTTTTTTTTTAGTGGATTCGAGTTTTTTTACTAAGTTTCTGAGTTTTTTTTTTAACTTGGCAAAAAGGCTCGAACACAGTAAAAAAAAGCTCGGGAACTTAGCAAAAAAGCTCGAACCCATTAAAAGAAAGCTCAGACACTTGACAAAAAAGCTTGAACTCTTGCCAAAAAAACTCGAACTCTTTTTTAATGGGTTCGAGTTTTTTTGCCAAGTGTCCGAACCTTTTTTTACTGGGTTCGAGTTTTTTTACCAAGTGCACGAACCTTTTTTTAACTTGGCAAAATTGCTCGAACCAAGTAAAAAAAAAAGTTCGGGCATTTGGTAAAAAAGCTAGAACCCATTAAAAAAAAAGTTCGAGCTTTTTTGCCAAGTGACCGAGTTTTTTTACTAAGTGTCGAGCTTTTTTTTTTTAACTTGGCAAAAATGTTCAAACCAAGTAAAAAAAAAAGCTCAGTCACTTGACAAAAAAACTCGAATCTTTTAAAAAAAAGCTCGGACACTAGGTAAAAAGACTCGAACCCATAACAAATAAAAATCGAGTTTTTTTTTTGTAAGGGTTCGAGCTTTTTTGCCAAGTAACCGAGTTTTTTTACTAAGTGTCGAGTTTTTTTTTTTAACTTGGCAAAAAAGCTTGAACCAAGTAAAAAAAAGCTCGGACACTTGGTAAAAAAACTCGAACCCTTTCAAAAAAACTCGGGCACTTGGTAAAAAAACTCGAGCTTTTTTGGTAATGGTTCAAGCTTTTTTGGTAAAGGTTCGAGCTTTTTTGTCAAGTGCTCGAGCTTTTTTTTATTGGTTCGAGCTTTTTTATCAAGGGTTAATTTTTTTTTGGCCCATATCAAAAAAACTCGGAGACAAATCTCAGACATTAACTTAACAAAAAAGCTAGGAGGAGTATAAAAAATCTCGAAATCATATCAAAATAGCTCGGACACTAATAAAAAAAGCTCGGAATATTTTAAAAAAGTCTCGAACAGAATCTAGAGACTAAATGTTTACACATGTTCATATAAAGATTGGGACAACAAATCATAACGAATTGATACATTGTTAAACAACACAAAAATATATGACAATATATAAACGAATATCACAAATGTATGTTATTGTTTTGTGCAGAATCTGGAGAGAGAAGTTTTTGAGAGAGAGATGAGTTGTAGATCGATTTTTAAACAATTATTTTGGAGAGAGAAATGAGAGTTATCGTTTTCAAAGTGTAGATAGAAATACAATGAGAATAAGAAATAGATTACTTAAGGACAATTTAGATAATTTACCATAATATATGTATTTTAAACTTAAGTTATTAAAACGGTAACGTTTTTAGGACACATAAAAAAACGATATATATCAATATTTGCACATCGTTTATCACGCGTAAGTTAATAAAATAATAAAATAATAAACGGAACAACATATCTTATCTTCCGGACTCGAACAGCCAGATGATATTATAAAATCATTTTAAATAATTAAATAAATAACTTTGTCGTTAATGAGTCAAAAAAGTAAAAACACAAATATCCATACTTTATCCATTTCCTTAAATTCATAAAATATCTTGGATCTTAGTTCATGTCTCACCAACAAAAATAGTAAATATATGTTTGAGATGATCGAATCAGATTGGTTGGATTGTAAATCTCTCAAATTTATACCATATGGTTGTGTGATCGAATCATTTTCCTCTTTTTGAAAACCCTTGGATTAAGATTATGTAGCGCTTCTTGAGATCCTAATCCTAACATTACAAACATTATATCATTGGACCTCTTAATGCTTATAAACTTAAAATATATATAATAATTCTTTAATCATAGACCTGAATTTACGTGTAACGTTATAAAATAAAACAAAACTTCTTTGTAACTTTTATAAAAGGGGATGGTTCTACTGTGATTAGAGAACAACTCTATGTATATCCATTTACATACGTGGGGTCGTCTTTTGTGTGATGAATAATCAAAGTATCTAAATGGATACAGACAAATATAGACAATAATGGCAGATTTTGTGGTTTCTGGATTGGTGTTTTGTTTGGACACAAAAAGCCAATCTCAACCAACTATGTTGAAGCTCAACGACTTATCAAAGTCTGAGAACTACCAGTCATATGCATATATTCTTTGTTTCAATTTTCAACCACCATTGATATTTCTGTTTAGTTTAAATACGGCTTCAATTCTGAGTAAACACAATATTATTGTTGCAATATCATATCATGAGTACTACTATACTTAATTGAGCATGATCAGGTTGCTTTTGTGATTGTTTGAGGAAATTAAAAACAACAATGGGAGACTCCACGGGTAATTATCGTTCGGGTTCTGTTTCCGATCAGAAAAAACTACAAGTTTCTGATAATAATAATAATAATAGTAAGGTGGTGGAATTCTCTGAAGATGAAGAGATGCTTGTTGCTAGAATGTTCAACTTAGTTGGAGAGAGGTTTGTATAATAATTTTTGTTTTTTTATATACCATTTTGCAGTGGCATCAACCCAAACTTGAGAAATTGCCAGGCTGATTAGTCGGTATAACTATTACGTTGTTGTTGAATTCCATTGTTTTTTTTTTTTTTGTCAGATGGGGTTTGATTGCTGGAAGGATTCCTGGAAGAACAGCAGAGGAGGTTGAGAAGTATTGGACTTCAAAACACAGTTCTTCAACATCACGAAGAAATAGAAGATCTTGACTGCTTCAAAATCTTCGATGGGTGCTTGTGTGTGTATGTGTATGGGGAATTTGAGGAGAGGATATACGAGTTGAACCTATGACTTCGACATGTTGATGTAGGGGTGTGGGGGGCTTAACACAGAGTAATGTCAATTTTTGTTCGGTATTTTGTAATTGATTTTGTGGTTGTTTAAATATGGTTTGATAACGAATGATGATACATTAATATTTATGTAATAACATACACCCTAAACCTTATTTGATACGTATCATGTTTTAAGATACAGATCAATGGTAATTCTAGGAAGTTGTTTTAATAATTTTCTTGTTTCAACGGTAAGGCAGAGTAGAGTT
Source organism: Dipteronia dyeriana (assembly GCA_032871835.1). NCBI lineage: Eukaryota > Viridiplantae > Streptophyta > Magnoliopsida > Sapindales > Sapindaceae > Dipteronia > Dipteronia dyeriana. Next base: position 25,085,973 of record CM065300.1, on the reverse strand, counting down.
TCTTTCTTGAAATCTAACGAGTACGTTTTAGAATGCAGCTCCTGCTACAGGAGAAAGATCTTTCTACGTTTTATAATTTAATAGTTAAATATAAGTTTTACTATTAAAAATTTTGATTTATTTTATAAATATACGACGGTGTTTAGAACTTTTCGACACTCATAATTGATGCCATGTAGTTTTTTTTTTTGTAGTTTCTTAATTAAGAGAATACTTAGCAAATTGTTGAAAGTAATGATCACTAACATACCATGACTCGGAATACAACTTCCACGAGAGTTCGTCAAAACTCCATTATTTTCTTTATAATTAAATTCCCAGGACAATGATGAAAAGGAAAGTTATACAACCATCTATATATATATATATATAACAATAATTTGAGTTTTTTTTATAGAAAAAAGACTCGAACCCCCAATCTCGTTGTGTGGGTGTGAAACACGTAGTGCTCGTTTGGTTGAGCTTTCTACTGGCTCAATAAGGTCTACGAACATCTATTTGGATTTTTTAGAATTGTTTGGTTGAGCTGTCTATTTTTAATTGAGTAGAGACTAGTAGAATTTAAACCTTCACTAGGTAAAAGCTCATGGGAAGGTACTTCTCCAAATATATATATATATATATATATATATTTAAAAAGTCTATTATATTTTTTAAAAAATCTATTTCAAATAGATCTACCATAAGTGGATCTTTTATTAATAGAGGTTTTTCAAACACTCAATCAAATAAGCTCTTAATCACTGGATTAATCTTATCTTATCACAGTCACCACTATGTTACGAATGGATGTACGATTATCATCATTTAGTTGACTAATATACATAGAAGTATAGGACAGAAGATAATTGATAGTCTCATTCTTTACTTTTTCTTGATTATTAATTAGGGAGAAAGAATTACAAATATTCCTCCAAAGTTAGACTACATTTCATGAACAATCTTGTCAAATTATTAGATAAAAATCATCTTTAATGCTATAGAATTTCTTTTATATACACAACAATTATTCAAATCCTACATTTATCTACGAAATCATACCATATATAACGGTTTTGCTATCAAAAACGTTTTAATATCGATTGATCTTTAGTTGATTTTATCAGGTTAGTGATTTAAATCTCATATTTGTTTATAAAATCACAGTGTACAAAACGAATTGTTATTTGAAACGTGTTTATAACGGTTGATCTTTCGTTGATTTATCATGTTTAGATATAATTCTGACCTAATTAAGATGATAAAATACCTAAATTAGCCTTAGGAATTTCGTCCTGAGCTCGAGAGATTTATTCATAGAATTACAAAAATTCCCCTAAAGTTGACTCTATTTCATGAACAATCTTATCAAAATCATTAGTAATGCTATAGAAATAGAATTTCTTTTACATCCACGATGGTTACTCAATTCCTGCATTTAATTATAAAATCATATAGCGTGTACTGTATAGCAGGTTGTTATCCGAAACGCAATGATAACGGTTATCAATTCAAGTATATCACCTTTGTCAATAGATTATAGAATCAGAGTGTGTGAACTGTGAAGTGAATTGCTATTCAAAATGTGCTCTAGTTGAATTATCTGGACGAATATAAATCCGACCCAATTAAGTTGGCAAAATACCTATACTACCCCTCAAGACTTTCACCTTGAACTTGAAAGATAGAGTATCCGTTTAGAAAAGTTTATCTACCGATTAAAAAAAAATATTATATCATTTGGTTGTCACCCAGTACGGTTCTTAGATGATTAAAAAAGTTGTTTTACTTTTATCTAGAAAAATTCAAATTTTAGATTTTTTTAAATAGATCTTTTTAAATTTTTTTAATGAAAAATATAATATAATCTTATTATTTAAAATAATTTTTAAATATTTTAATAATCTTATTACTCTTTTTAATTAACAATTAAATAATCAACATCTCCTTGCTAAAAGTTTTACCTATAAAAGTTGTAATTTAAAAAAACTTACGTGAAGAAACGGAGTCTTAACAAAGGTTTTCGTTTTCCCATTTTTATTTTTTATTTTTTATTTTTAAATCAGACACAGAGACGAAGACGAAGACAAGCTCAACAAAAATGTCATTCGAGCAGCGAAAAGCATCAACGCTAGAGTCACTGAGCTCCTCCATCACAGACAAGTCACCTAAAGGCACGCTAGACTTACCCATCGTCCCTCTCATCAACGTCATCAACAGCCACCCAGATTACTTCACCACAAGCTCCTGCTCCGGCCGCGTCTCCATCTTCTCACACCCCACCAACCGTCCTAAAGGCGGTTCATGGCTCTACATCACCCACGACCTCGCCGACGCCGACGCAATCCTCTCCCTCCTCTTCCCCGCCGCCGACCCGACCCGTCGTGACCAGCTGGTGTTCCGGTTCGAGCCGCTGATCGTGGCGGTCGAGTGCAGGGGCGTCGATTCGGCTCAGCATTTGGTTTCACTCGCCGTCGCTAGTGGGTTGAGAGAGTCAGGTGTGACGAGTGTGAAGAAGCGTGTGATTGTTGGGATACGGTGCTCGATCAGGCTGGAGGTTCCCTTCGGAGAGAGCGGTGACATTCTTGTGTCGAAGGATTACGTGAGGTTTTTGGTGGGTTTGGCTAATGAGAAAATGGAAGCTAACAGGAAGAGGACTGATGGGTTCTTTCAAGCTTTGGCGGGTAGTGATGGGTTCTTCACAAGTCCCGTAATTGGATTGATTGGCGAAAATGGCGAAAATGGGAACCAGGACGATGATTCTAAGAATGTAGATGGTAACATATTGGCTTTAGTTGTTGATATTTTGTTGTGAATTATTTGTTTTTATTGTGTTATTGTGATTGTTGATGTAATTTGTTGGAGGAAGAATTAGAGTTTTAGTTGAACAATTGAATGACAAATCTTTGAAGCATTTAGCAATAACGAGGTACAAAATGTAGTACGAATCATAATGCAGAATGGGCTTTTTGCTCCTCTGGTTTGCATTCAAACATTTATTGTAAACTATGAAGTTACGAGCCTACAAAAGATTATATTAGTTACGAATCATAATGAGGAGTGAGCTTTTGGCTTCTCTGGTTTGCATTTGAACATTTAGTGTAAACTGTGAAGTAATGAGTCTGCAAAAGATTATATTTATAGCATTAATTGTAGTGCTGAATATTTGGTATCATCTGAGAATCAATTCTAAAATGGATGGAGTTTAATATGTATACTTATGATATGGGCGCTTAGTTGTCTCCGTTAAGCTAAATTTTTTTCATTTTATGTCCTGGATACTCAAGTAGTACTATTACATACTAATATGTGTCTGATTGCAGGACACATTTCCTATTTAATGTGACAGCGAGTTTGAGTCTTTGAATCATTGGCAGGGCCAGCAGGAGTTACTAGCTGCAGTCTAAACATTACTCAGATGGCGATTTCCGGTGAACCTGTAGAGAAGCTGTTCCTTTGGGGTCATTCGGCTTGCACCCAGGGAAAAGCAGATCATGATTATAAGGTTCTTGTATTTGGTGGTTTTGGGGGTATGGGAAGACATTCACGTAGAAATGACACTCTACTGCTGGATCCATTACAAGGATCATTAAAAGCAATTCACACTGAGGGCTCTCCCTCGTCGCGTTTGGGACATACATCTTCTTTGGTTGGAGATCGCATGTTTGTTATAGGAGGCCGGGGTGACCCTTTGAACATCTTGAGTGATGTATGGGTTTTCAGTGTAGCTGATAATGAATGGAGATTGTTAGAGTGTACTGGCAGTGCTTTTCCACCCAGGTGACTTCTTTAATGCATTTATGACTGCACTGTTGTATTAAGTTTTCCATTTTGGCATATTGTGTATGCATATATATTGTGTTAAGAGGTACCTTTATATTACCCGCACCACGACTCAAATGGGAAGCAGATTGGTAATTTGGTGTACTAATCTCTTCGTTTTGCACCCGTCTTCATTATTTCATATGCTTGTAATAGATACAGAAAGTTTTCTACTTAAAAACATGAACTTATCTCTTTTTAGTTCTTGATTAAATGTATATTTCTATGTATGCTACATAGGCATCGGCATGCTGCAGCAGTTGTGGGATCTAAGTTATATGTTTTTGGTGGACTTACTGACAATGCAATCTCTTCGTCTATACACGTGCTTGACACTGATAATCTGCAATGGAAAGAGTTATCTGTCAGTGGGGAATGGCCGTGTGCCCGCCATTCTCACTCAATGGTGGCATATGGGTCTCAGATATACATTTTTGGAGGGCACAACGGGGATAAGATTCTTGGAGACTTATACAGTTTTGATGTTCATAAATGTTTATGGAAAAAGGAAGAGGTAGCAGGAAAAAGTCCACATGCTAGGTTCTCCCACTCAATGTTTCTTTACAAAAATTATCTTGGAGTGATTGGAGGTTGTCCGGTTGGGCAACATGATCAGGTGTTGGCATTACTTGATCTGCAGCTCCACTTATGGAAGTATGTGAAACTCAATTCCATGAGTGAAGAATTGTTCCTACGGTGTACAGCCAATGTTGTTGGTGATGATCTTGTTATGATCGGTGGTGGTGCAGCTTGCTATGCTTTTGGAACAAAGTTTAGTGAACCAATAAAAATAAACTTGCTCCCAGTTACAGTAATGTCTCAAGATGATCGGCATGTACCTTCAGAGCATTCGAAAATTGGAGAAAAGCTTGTCACTGACCAATATGAAGGGGTAACAGGAGAAATAAATTTTAAATTTGAAGGTATGCGGATTGGGAATTCACAGACTTCAACTCACGATTCTCATTCTGAGGCTGAACCTAATGTTGTTAATGATGGGCATCAGATGGTTGCTTCACACCGGGTAGTGCAACTTGATAAAAAATATGCAAAGTTGGGGAAGGACATATTGAAGAAGTTTGGATGGTTAGACCTTGGGAGGAAGGCTTATCCGCGGGGGGATGGAACACAAATCTGTTTTCCTGTCACTGAAATTTTTTGTGTTGTATTCCATGAAAAGCAGCACCACTTTGGAGATACATCGGAAGCTTTGAATAATTTTCATGTATCCAAACCGTTTACAGGAGAAGGCATTTTGCTTAATGAAATCTCTTCTTCAACAGCCTTGCATCTTCTTAAGGAATGTGGTGCCACTAAGCATGCAGATGAAGTTGTTGAAGTCAGAAGAGCTTTTAAATCTCCCTTAAACACAATGACTGAAGCTGTAGCCTCTTTGGTACAGCGTAAAGGCTTATCTGCTACACTTCTAGAGCAGCTACCCTCTAGGTTTGTTCTTCACAACTTTGCTTCTTAGGTGTCTATACGTCTCTTCAGCTGTGTGAATGTGTCGATATTCCCTAATTTATCAGATAGGAGTTGTGCTGTTATATGCCTGTAATATTTTAGTTTTAGTATGTGGATGCTAAGCTGATTAAGGATCAACCATGTGAATGTCTTTTGCTTCTTCAGATGGGAACGACTTGGGGATATTGTTGTGCTTCCAGTGACAGCATTCAAGGATTCAGCTTGGGACTCAATTGGGGATGAGCTTTGGCCTATTATTGCCAAGTCACTTAATACTTCTCGTCTTGCTCGTCAAGTAAGTTATGTTCATGTAATAAATAAATAATGAAAATTCTGTGATTTAACTTCAGTAATACAGTCTCATTTTTTCATTTTAACAGTCATCTGTTATCTATACTAGGAAGTACCCAAGTGGTCGAAAATCAGTTCATGTTGGAAACTTGGAATTTACTTATTTAAATTTTCTTTTTGATCAAAAGCCGAATGATTTTATTACTCCCTTTGGAACTTTACTAAGCTTTCAATAGTAGGCTAGTAGCACATATACCTGTATCTCCATTTCTGTTGAGCTATAAATTTATGATCATGTTAAAATATGTGTTTGTTGTTTCACTGTTGCTTGGCTTGAATTGAGACGTGCTATATAACTAGAAAATCACAAATCTTGTTTAGGCAGGGTATGTAATAGTGAATCTGCTGAAATTCACTCATTATACATCTATGGTTATATTTGGGTTTTTAATAAACTTATGTACTCTTACATTTATCTTTTGATATTTCCCTAGGGTTGCGTTGCACCAACTGGTACAAGGGATAGTACTTTGGAGATTCTTGTCGGAGACAATGGCTGGGTCAATCATTGTGAGAATGGGATTCTCTATTCCTTTAATGCTACTAAGTGCATGTTCTCCTGGGGCAATCTCTCTGAGAAGCTTCGTATGGCTCGTTTAGACTGTACAGATGAGGTTATTGTGGACTTGTTTGCTGGAATTGGATATTTTGTTTTGCCATTCCTTGTCAGGTATAACATAATCAAGGAATCATTTATTCATTTTCATATACAAAAAAAGTTCGGTCTGCTTAGTTGGTTTAGTGAATGCAGTCTCTGAGAAGATATCTCTTTTTTTAAAATGAAATCTTATGTTTCTCTGGATAGACAAAATGAGTGGTTTATCATGTATAGTCTCATATTAAACCGTAAAGATAATTACAGCATGAGGATTAATAAAGCATTGGGTTTAAGACCCACAATTTGATACTTATTCAGAAAGGAAGTGAAGAAAATAACCGGTAATAAACTTTCTTTGATGCTATTTGTTTATACGTTATTTTCTGAACCATCAGGTGCAGGTTCTTAATATAAGTCTGGACAGTAGTTGTATTCATCTTGTGCATCATTTATGTACTATCTTCTTGATAAATCTGATAATTACTGGTGTTGTTTTTGTATGATCATGCTGGTTGATCAGGGCCAAAGCAAAGCTGGTTTATGCTTGTGAATGGAATCCCCATGCTGTTGAGGCACTTAAATATAATCTTCAAGCCAATTCAGTCTCTGATCGTTGTATTGTACTTGAAGGGGATAACCGGATTACAGCACCTAAAGTATGTTCCCGGTATTCCATTATTTCATTATTCATGAGGAATCTGTGATTGAATCTCCATAATTATTTTCCAATTTTCGTCCCAGGGAGTTGCTAATCGAGTCTGTCTTGGTCTCATTCCTACAAGTGAGAATAGCTGGGTTACTGCTATAAGAGCATTAAGGTGCTTTATCTAACCATGGATTTCTATGCATTATATAGATCCTGCTTTTTTGTTTTTCAAAATCATTTCATTACGGTTCACTTTCTTCTCGCTGCTGATAATGCAGGACCGAGGGTGGAATGTTACATGTGCATGGGAATGTGAAGGACTCAGGGGAGGGTCTGTGGACCGATCACGTTTCAAAATCAATATCTGAAATTGCGATATCAGAAGGTATTATTGTTATCTTCACTTGTAAAATACTATATACATGTTGCATTTTACGTTTAACCCGCAAGAAAAAAACCTAGAGACGGTGATACTTAGGCAACCCATGATTGTTTGCAGGTCATTGTTGGGAAGTCACGGTTGAACATGTGGAGAGAGTTAAATGGTACGCACCCCACATTCGCCATCTTGTAGCAGACGTTAAATGCAGACAGATTAAAAAATGACAACTCTCGCTTCCTTGTTGATAACAAATCATACATCTACCCATCCAGCACAAGATCCTGAGACTAAACGAATTGTAGGTAAATATCGAACGTGACCCTAAGTTGATCTACCATTGTCACGATATAGGAGTGCATCTGATGCATGAATATAGTGTTCAATTCCTTGAGTCCCCTCAGATGCAGAAGGCCATTGCTCCACCTAAAACCATTAAAAGCTCAAGAGATCAAAAGATGGGACAATAATTATGACTATCATAACACTTGAAACTTCTTCTTAGATATTGATATGAATACAATGGAAACATGTTGAGTGGTGTTTGCTTCTGAACCTAGTTTCCATTAGTAAAGTGAATGTTGGTAGTGGTGGTGGTGCTTGTTTCATCATTATTGCTTCCACTCCATAAAAAGTATTGAAAATTGAATTTCAACTTTACATTGGAATCATTCTAAGTGCGGTCCTCATATGTTGTTGTATTATATCCTTCCTAGGCAGTAGAGGCACAAGGATGCTTGTTTCTTTTATGAGTGACAGTGACAAAAGAAAATTCATGAAGTCTAGTTGGCCCCTTAAGAAAGAACTTTTTGACATGGGTTTTTGGCCCACAATAAGGTGTTTTTTTTTTTTTTGAATTTGTCACACCTGATAAATGTTTCTTTGACTTCTTTCAAATTAGAAATACAGTAAAATGTGTCCAGTTAGATTTTCACAAATTGGGATAGCTAGCATAATTGAAAATTAAAAAAAAAAATTGAAAAATCTAGTGTACTTCATGCTTGTGCTTTGTGTCTCGGGAGAAATGAAGATGCCATTACTTGCAAATATCTAAATAGAATAATGATTTGTTTATTAAGTTTTGAAATCCAACACCAAGCATCACATGTGGTTTGAATTTCTTTTTTCATGACATCAGTGAAAAAACTTGTACACATACTTCTAAAATGGTCGACACTGGATTTCTTCCATAACATCGATGATAAAACTTGTATACGTACTTATAAAGTGGTTGAGAGTAACACTTCCACACCAACCGGCAACCGAGCCATACGATTTAATTAATAAGATATATTTGTTTGTAGCAAATGTCGTTTCTTATAAACTTCTATTATTCAATTGAAATGTTAAATGCAATTATGCAAATGTGTCCCCAACTTGCCATGTCATAATTGTAGATCTCAATTCTCAAATCTCAATTCTTCTTCGACTCACGCTTTCAGATTTCAGAATGTTATTAAACAATAAACAAATAATGGTGTTCAGTCAAATATTGTAGTCTCTTGTACTCTTTCTATAAACAACGCATTTTCATGGAATCCAAATTAAACATCAGAAGACTCATCTCCTATAGTCTCTTTCACTGTAACAAAAGTTAGAGTCTCCAGTGAGGGGAAATCACTTCCATGCAGTGAAAGTTAATCTAGATTTAGATGTAACCATTGAGAAGAGTCAAGGGGAATCTATGGTTAGGTTAGCACATTAATGTACAATTATGACCTTGTATAGGACAAGTCACAAGTGTAAGAGTGACTCAAACACAACAGTACTAATTAATTACCCACATAGAAAAGTGTCGGTGGCCATTCTTTTGGCTCCGTGAGGTCAAGCCAATTTTATTGGCCTGAGCCAACCATTTGGCTCCTCTACCAATTTCTCTATATTGCCTATACTATAATCTATACTTAAATTATGTATATTGTACGTTAAGTGATAATGTAAAATTTACATAACTAGTTTCGGCAAACCAGTTTGTAAAACTTTCTTTCCTCCCAAATTAGGAATCTATATAATCTTTTTTTTATTTTTTTTTCTCATTGTTATATGACTAGTTATGTAACGTTACATAGTCGTTTAACCTATCATTTATACTTTTCACTCTTATTTTTATTTGATTAGCTGATTTCTAAATCAGAAATGAGCCGATGAGGAGATGATTCATTGTTGTTGCTTCCAAGTTTTGGCATTCTTTAATTTTTAAATCAATCAATAAAGAAAATAAAAACAAAAAATATGAAGATGCCTCTTGCTTTCATTACATTATTTTAAGTCTTTTCTTGGTTGGATTTCAATACTATTGATTTCTATAAAATGATAAGCACTCCCCATCTACCATTTCAACCCCATTATATTATAAACTTATAATAGAGCCATCCATGTTATTGGTGGTGGTCCTGGTGGACACCTTTGCAATTCATGAAGGCTCCATTGATTTTTTTTTTATATATATATTTTGTATTTTTACAAAAAGCCAAAAAAATAAAAATAAAAATAAAATTGATGCTTTAATATTGGGTAAATGTTTTATCAATGGTTATTTAATGGGTCCAAGTTAAAATAATCCAAAACCAACATTACAAAAAAGTACTCTTTTTTAAAACCAATTCCGTAATCTCCATAAAACTCTCTCTTTCTCTCTTTTAGAAAAGTATCTAATTTAGAAATTGAAAGATTGTTTTTAAATTCTAATTAAAATTGTTTTCAAACAAAATAATGATATAAAGCTAAAACATTCTCAAATACTTGATTCTTGATGTATATCTAATCAATATAAGATAATAATGAAAGTTGAAAGAAATTCCTTACATTAAAGTAAGTGAATGTGTACATCCAGTAATTATACATTCCATTTTCATCTATCGGATAGAGTTTGAGTTTAAACATCTTCTTAGTAATAAGAGTTACATTTCAAATCATATTTAAAATAGAATACTAACGTAGTATAATAGGAAGATTACTAAAGTGGTTTTATTTACATTATTTATCAAAGCTTCACTTCAATCTCCATCTTAAAATTGCTGCTAATCTTGATGCCCTACTCTTTCACACCTTTTAATTCAACATTAATCATTCTTTCAAAAGTAACGTCCATCTCCCATAGAAAATTAGGAACCGATATTCCACCAAAAAGAAGAAAAAACAAAACAAAAGTTAAAAAAAAAATCTGACTTCGTACAAGATGTCCCCCCACTTGAAAGTGCTTGTTTTGTTTGGATTTTTTTTACTAATCAGTAATTACCGGTACTTTTGTGCCATGTCCTTAGTTTTGTCGCCACTCTTGCCTTTTATTAAAAATCAGGTTTGATGGCACGTGCAAGACACACGTGTAAACTTAGGCACTTGCAAGACAGGTGTCTTTAAAAATAAAATAAAAAATATACTGACATAAAAAAATACTCATGAAAACACGAGTAGCAAACCCATGTGTGAAAGTTACTCAACATATTAGTTAACAATTTTATGTGAATTTTGTTCCTTTTTATATGTATAAAATTGATTACATGTGCATTTAATTTAGTGGGTAGTGTTGAAATCTAGCATGGTTACCTCGAGATCTCCTTTTCTTCTCAACATATAAAATTCCTTTCCACATCAAGAAGATTGCAGGTTGAAATGGTAAATTACTTTTGTAATCCTGTTTTTGAGATTTTGACTAATGGTATATAAAAACCGTTTGTTGAAATCTCTTTCATAATATACACTTTTAATAATAACTTTTACGATACTTGAACCATTTTCTTCAAAATTTTAGTACATGATCGTTACATGTGGCAAAGATGAATGATGTACCGTGTCGTATGCCACGTGGTGGCGTATTCGACTGCATCCAATGACTTTCCCACACCTAAGAGGCTAGGATCAAATAGTTTGTGGGACCAAGCTCAACAAGAAGAGTAATAAACAAAGCTTCATAAATGCATCATTTATGTTTCCATCAATTACAGTACTGGTAAACTTCACAACAAAGCCTTCCCAATTTTTGAAAACAAGTAGTTTCTTGATTCTGTTTATCAATTAGCACTTAGCAGTAAATGTTGAATTTACTCATATGAGTCATGACTCATCACCCCAAAAAATAATAGTGACTCTCTCTCTTTTTTCCAAAGTTGCTTGCTTCACTCTTGCATTATTTAACAAGTAGCCAAAGAGAGCTCCAAAGCAAAGAGAAAGGAAAAAATGGTTTCCAAAGCTCTCTTCTTCTTTGCTTTGTTGTCCTTCTCAGCTGTGTCTCTCAGGCCAGCTTCTGCAGAAAATGAAGACGACCCTGGTCTTATCATGAGCTTCTACACAGATACATGCCCTCAAGCTGAGGACATTATCAAAGAACAAGTCAAGTTGCTTTACAAACGCCACAAGAACACTGCATTCTCTTGGCTAAGAAACATCTTCCATGACTGTGCTGTTCAGGTAAATAAATTTCACTTCCGGTTCTTTTTCTTTTGTTCCTCGTAAAGATTTGCATGTTTTCTGACGTGTTTTGTGTTCAAAGTCATGTGATGCTTCACTGCTGTTGGACTCAACAAGGAGAAGCTTGTCTGAGAAGGAAACAGACAGGAGCTTTGGGATGAGAAACTTCAGGTACATTGAGACCATCAAAGAAGCTGTTGAGAGAGAGTGTCCTGGAGTTGTCTCCTGTGCTGATATCCTTGTGTTGTCTGCTAGAGATGGCATTGTTGCTGTAATTTCCTTCCAACTCTATTCTTGTTTTTGCCATAATTTTACATCTGTACTAGCTTTTTTGTCTTCTACTTTCTTGATTTACTCTATTTACTACTTCACACTGTATTAGGAACTAATTTTCTGAATTCGCAACCATAAAAGTCTTTTTAAACTTGTGAAGCTCACTCTAAATTTGTACTAAAACTTGTTTCTCAGCTAGGAGGTCCTTACATTCCTCTCAAGACTGGAAGAAGAGATGGCAGGAAGAGTAGAGCAGATATTCTTGAAGAATACCTCCCTGATCACAATGAGAGTATGTCTGTTGTCCTTGACAGGTTTTCAGCCATTGGTATTGACACCCCTGGAGTTGTTGCTCTGCTAGGTACATACATACTCTTTGATCTCATCCTAATCCACCGTATCATGCATGAATGTGTTCATATATTTATATGTAAAAAGTCCTTGTCTGCAGAGTGACATGGTCACTTTTGGGGAGAGCGTGCACTTTGTAACGGAACTTACATGGCCCAGCAAGTAACTTTACATAGTGACAGTCACTTTTGGGAGAGCGTGTAGATCACTCTGAAAGGTTACTTACATAGGCCAGTACGTTACCAAGTCGATCTTGCACGTTTGTGTGGGATTCCTGCACCGCTTGATAATTATTATTCATGTATATGTTTGGCTTAATGTTTACATGATTGTGTGACTCAGGAGCTCACAGTGTTGGAAGAACCCACTGTGTGAAGTTGGTGCACAGATTGTACCCAGAGGTTGATCCAGCTTTCAACCCTGACCATATTGACCACATGCTCCACAAGTGTCCTGACCCAATCCCAGATCCCAAGTCTGTGCAGTATGTAAGAAATGACCGTGGCACACCCATGGTTCTAGACAACAACTACTACAGGAACATTTTGGACAACAAGGGTTTGATGTTGGTGGATCACCAACTAGCTGTAGACAAGAGGACCAAGCCATATGTGAAGAAGATGGCCAAGAGCCAAGATTACTTCTTCAAGGAGTTTTCAAGAGCCATTACCATACTCTCTGAGAACAACCCTCTTACTGGTACAAAGGGTGAGATCAGGAAGCAGTGCAATCTATCCAACAAGCTGCACTAGAAGCAGTGATTGAGTGACTTAAATTATCTTCCTTCGGTTCTGTGATGAGGGAGAGAGGAGTGTGATAGTAGCAACAAATAAGATGGTTGTATTTTCTAGATGGGTTTGTTTTTAGTGGGCAGTCACTGCTATGTTTAATTACACGTACTGTTTTTTAAGCTTAGCTTTCTCTCTCTCTCTCTCTCTCTTTTTTTTTTCTTTTCTTTTCTGTTGTTGTGAGGTTAATCTTTAGTGATGGGTATGGTGGAAGTTGAATGTATGTATGTATTTATTCATATTGCATGAGTGACAATGATGATAATATATTATTCATGCTCTACAAGCTACTCTTCCTGATGTTGTCAGATGATGCCATATTTAATTTGTATTGGAATTCAATGGAAAAGACACCACCCCAAGCAGAAGGTGATAGAATCATACAAAAAGTAGTGCCCCAATTTGTTCCAAAAGTTAACTAAAGGTACAGTGGCATAATAAAAGTAAAGCCAAGAAATTCAATAGTATATATATGGAATAAATTCGATGGAAGGATAAAGAAAGAGATGGAAATAGAAAAGGATAAGATTCCTTTTTGTAAGCAGATATAGCTAGCTTTATATGCATATATCTAAATAATTATCTTTTGGTAGGTGGAGATGCATATATAAATGTTGTGCAGACAGAAGTTATTTTTTTATAAAAAAAATGCTGCTAAACTCACAAACACTTGCACACAAGAAGAGAGACTTTGTGAGTAAGCCAGACAGAGTACTTAGAGATTTGCAGGTTTGAACACAGCACACAGCACACAGCACACAGCACACAGCACACAGAAACTACGTAGTGTGGTTTTTGCAATAGAATTCAAACATAAACCATACCTCCTCGGATCCTGATGTGGGCAGAGTTCGATTCTAAGACTTCTTATATCGATCGTAAGATTTCTTATATAACTATAAAAGATCTCCATGATAAGATTCCAGTCTGTATGCTGAGGTTAAGATGTATCAATAAACAGTAGTAATAAACATCCGAATTCCAGGGTATAATGAAAAACACAATCCATTGAACTTCAACACTTAACAGAAGTGAATCCATTAATAATCATAGAAACTCAGACAGCTAAAGCTTATATCATCACTGGCATTTCCAAAATTCGACCATTTGCATTTGTATGTTCAAACTAATCGATTTTCAAAACAATTGTGCAAGCAAATTTTAAGAATCTTGTATCCGGGAACTAATAACTTTGTTTTGATGATCACAAAGACTGGCTTAGTATCAATTGATGAAGACAGAAAGGTGACATTATGATATATATAGAAAATCAGATGTTTCTAGTAAATACTCTTCAGACTACTCAAAATTTTATCTCACTAAGAACTAATTAAGAGAAAGAAATTAAACTTTTGTGTTTGTCAGAACATGTACAGGACATGCCTGAACTTGTAAGTTACATACCGGCTGCGTGGAAGAGGAACAGATATGCATTAGTATCTTAAGATTACTTTCCAGAAACTTTCATTTACAAAAATTGCAAATGTCCAGCTGCTGTGCAGTATCACCTGCAGCTTGCCAATGCTTCTTTTGGCTCAGAACTGCTAGAAGTGCTGTCATAGTCACTATCAGCCACCTCCGATGCAACATTATTCTTTCCACTGCCTTCTCGTCTTGGGGATAAAAGGACTGCATGATGGATGATAACTATAAGGTTGTGGCTGGATCGAGATATAGTTTGCAGTTGATGGAAATGTCGGTAACATAGGCAGTTGGGAAAGGACCAGGTGGAAATGCATTTGGTGGAGGCCAATATATCATTGGCATGAAAGTATTTGCTGGCTGCGGTGGGAATATATGATACGGGGATTGATTACGGTAGTTTACATTGCTACCAGAATTGGTGATCACTTGGTTTGAGACTAGATGTGTATCCGCAAGAGTCTGAGATGGCATGGATTGAAATGCTGCTTCCATGGCACGTTGTCACGGGGTTGAAGTTTGCGCAGCTAACCCGTGCGGCACTTAGACAATCTCTGGGCGAGATTGCTAAGTAAGCCTTGCTTGATCACTCTCAAAGGCTAGAGAGACTAGAGAAGGACTAGAAGAGCTTTGTAGGAAAATAAGGCAAAGTGTATTGCTAAGAGAAAGCTTTACAATGCTTTGAGTATTCTTGGCTTGGATGCCTTACAAATGAGAGGGGCTACCTATTTATAGTGGTTCACCTCCTCCATGAATGTTCTAGACTACTCTAGGAGATTGAGTCTCTAGAATGTTCTACAGGTATCTAGGTTTCTCTACAAGTATTCATAACCCTAGATATTTACAAGAGCGTTCTAGAATGTTACTAGAGTCTTCCAAGGTTGACATTGCTAGATGAGTGGAGAAGACTCTAGAATCTTCCAAGGGCTTGTGCCTAACTTTGGGCTTTGCTTTGGGCTTTGTTTGGGCTCCTTGGATCAGAATTGGGGGGCCGTGACATCCTCCCCCACTTAAGCTCGCGACGTCCCCGTCGCGCCTTCATCCTTGTATCGTTGGATTTGCTCGGCGAATTGCCAAAGTGTATCCCCTCTTTCCCAACTCGCTTCGTTATCGGGGAGGTTCTTCCATTTCACCAAGTACTCTGTGTAATTTGGGACACCTCTTCTCCGAATCACCCGGTCCGCCAGTATGCACTCCACGTCTTTGTCGAATGCGGTGACTACGGCAGTTGGCGCCCGTTTAGACTCTCCTCTGCTGGGGTCTTCCATATCTGCATGGTATGGCTTAAGGAAACTTACATGGAAGACTGGATGGATCTTGAGTCTTGGTGGAAGTTGGACTTGGTAGGAGACCTTGCCTACTCGTTTGATGACAGGAAATGGGCCTTCATATTTTCTCACCAACCCTTTGTGCACTCGGCGTAGTGCCTTGAACTGTTGGGGTAGCAGTTTGATAAGCACCAAGTCTCCTTCATTAAACTCCAAGTGTGTCCTCCTTGTATCCGCCCATTTCTTCATTTTCCGGGCGGCTTTGTCTAAGCATGCTCGCGTGATATCGGCTTCTTCATGCCACTCTCTAGCGAGCTTGTGAGCCGCGGGGCTCTTTCCTCCATAGGTTGAGGCAATGGCTTGGGGGGTCATTGGTTGTTGCCCCATGACTATCTCGAATGGGCTCTTGCCGGTAGCCTCACTCCTTTGAAGGTTGAAAGAGAACTGGGCAACATCAAGCAACTTTGCCCAATCTTGTTGATGAGCGCTTACGTAATGCCTCAAGTATAGCTCCAATAGTCCATTGAAGCGCTCAGTTTGCCCGTCACTTTGGGGATGGAAGCTAGTTGAGAAGTTTAGATCTGTCCCCAACATCTTGAAGAGCTCCATCCAGAACCTCCCGGTGAATCGTGGGTCGCGATCACTGACTATACTCTGTGGAACTCCCCATAGCTTCACAACATGTTTGAGGAAGAGGCGGGCAGCTTCCTCGACTGTACAATCCCTAGGGGCAGGTATGAAGGTGGCATACTCGCTGAACCGATCGATTACCACCATAATGCTCCCACACCCTTCGGATTTCGGGAGTGCGGAAATAAAGTCCATAGAGACGCTCTCCCATGGTCTACCTGCTATAGGTAAGGGTTCAAGTAACCCTGCTGGACGTTGTTGTTCGACTTTGTCTTGTTGGCAAACCAAGCAAGTCCGCACATAAGCGTCGACATCATCCCGCATCTGAGGCCAATAGTATGAGTTTTGGAGGAGCGCCAATGTGTGTGTCATTCCTGGGTGACCAGCCCACTTGGAATCATGGCACTCCTTAATGATTTCCTTCCGGAGGTTACCCCACTTAGGCACATATACTCGATTTCCAGTAGTGAGGAGGACTCCGTCGTCTAGCCAAAATCGCCTTGTCTTCCCTTCGTTGGCTAGCTTGATCAGGCTTCTGGCTAGAGGATCTTGTTGTCAACCTTCCTTGATGCGGGTGATCAGAGTGCTTCGCGGTTGACTTGCACTCAATGTTGCAAGCTCTGCTTTCCGACTGAGTGCATCGGCCACAACATTGGCCTTACCTGGCTTGTACTCAAGTCGATAGTCGAACTCTGCTAGGAAATCTTGCCATCGTGCTTGCTTGGGGCTAAGCTTCTTTTGTGTCTGAAAGTAGCTTGTTGCAACATTGTCAGTCATTATGACGAAGGTGGCTCCAAGCAAGTAGTGTCGCCAAACTCTAAGGCAGTGGATGATGGCAATCATCTCCTTATCTTGGACAGTGTATCGCCGCTCAGTGTCGTTTAACTTGCGGCTTTCAAAGGCAATTGGGCGGCCTTCCTGCATGAGGACACCTCCAATAGCAAAGTCTGAGGCATCTGTATGCACCTCAAATGCCTTGGTGTGGTCAGGGAGGACAAGTACCGGTTCTTCTGAGATGGCCTTCTTCAACTCTTCGAACGCAAGTTGGCACTTGTTAGACCATTGCCATGCCTTATCTTTCTTGAGCATGTCCGTCAATGAGGCGGCTTTAGCTGAATAGCCTTGAATGAACCGCCGATAATAATTGACTAGCCCCAGGAACGATCTCAACCCCGGTACTTTGGTGGGTGGTTCCCACTCTTGCACTGCCTTCACCTTGGCACCATCCATCATAAGCTTCCCATCCCGTATCCGATGGCCAAGGAACTCCACCTCTCGTTGGCCAAATGAGCACTTCTCCAACTTGACGTAGAGCTCGTTCTCCCGAAGTACTTGGAAGACTTGCTTGAGGTGTTGGACATGCTCCTCGAGTGTCCGGCTATACACCACAATGTCGTCCAAGTACACTACCACGAACCGATCTAAGAAAGGATGGAAGAGTTTGTTCATAAGAGTGCAGAACGTAGCTGGTGCGTTGGTGAGGCCAAATGGCATGACTAGAAATTCGAAAGCACCATATCTTGTCACACATGCCGTCTTGGGTTCATCTCCGACCGCAATGCGCACCTGATAGTATCCTGATCGAAGATCCAGCTTGGAGAAGTAGCACGCCTTGCCTAACTGGTCAAAGAGATCGGCTATCAAAGGTATCGGGTACTTGTTCTTGATGGTGATCTTGTTCAGGGCCCGATAGTCGATGCACATGCGAAGCGTCCCATCTTTCTTTTTCTGAAATAGGACCTGAGCACCATATGGGGCTTTGGAGGGCCGAATGTAGCCCGAGTCGAGTAAGTCTTGGAGTTGCTTACGAAGCTCCTCCAATTCTGGTGGTGCCATGCGATAAGGCGCCATGGCGGGAGGCTTGGCACCGGGCTCCAACTCAATCTGATGATCCACCTCTCGCCTAGGTGGGAGCTTTTTCGGAAGCTCTTTTGGCATAACATCCTTGTATTCTCCAAGAATGTCTCGGACCTTGGTTGGCATTGGATCTGGGGAAGTGATTTGGTCTTCTCCATCGTTGAGCTCCCGGAGGGTGGCTAGGAAGCTAGGATCCTTCTTCAATCCCCTCTTGAACTGCAGGGCGGACAACGCTTTGGACTCTGCCTTGGTTGTGCGTTCCGCTGGGACCATGCAAGTCTTGCTCCCATCAAGGATGCTGAGGGAGTTCCCGGCTGGGAAGGGGAAGGCATGCACCTGATCGAAGAATTCCATACCTAACACCACGTGGAAGTCGTCCATGGGTACGACAGAGAAATCAAGTTTTCCACTCCAGGTTCCAAGGCCAACTGGAACAGCCTTGGCAATGCCTGCGATTGGTTTTGCCGGTGAGTTGACAGCCTTAATCGTGCCTCCTCCACTGGTGATATTGAGGCTTAGCTTCTTGGCCTCGTCTATGGAGACAAAGTTATGAGTTGCCCCCGTATCTAGCATTGCACGGACAGCTTTGCCATTGATTGAGGCACTTACGAACATGAGCCCTTTCTTGGTGGAAGTTGACGGGGCACTGTTGCTCTTAAGTGCACCAAGCTGTCTGAGTGACCCCATACCTGTCTCGTGTCCTCCGTCTTGGCTTTCTTCGTGTTGGGACATTATGGCATTAAGGGTTTTCCGCTTGGGGAAATCTTTCACCCAATGCGGTCCGTCACAAATGAAGCAAGGAGACTTAGGTTAAGGGGCTTCGGACTTACCTTCGCTAGGCCTACGTCTGTCCGAGTTGAAAGACTTTCGTTGTCCCTCATCCTTGCGGCCTTGGTTCTTTTGCCCGAATCTATCTCCCCCACTTTTGCCTTGGGTGGCCTTCTTTTCCTTCGATTGGGTGGAGTAATCGGTGAGTGCTTCAGCTTCGGCAATAGCGGTGTTTAGGTCTTGCACGTTTCTCCTTTCTAGCTCCACCCTTGCCCAATCCTTCAGACCATCCATGAAGTAGAAGAGCGAATCTTTCTCAGACATG
Organism: Dipteronia dyeriana; assembly: GCA_032871835.1. Lineage (NCBI taxonomy): Eukaryota > Viridiplantae > Streptophyta > Magnoliopsida > Sapindales > Sapindaceae > Dipteronia > Dipteronia dyeriana. The sequence continues at coordinate 25,066,645 of CM065300.1, read as the reverse complement.
TCTTCGATTTCAAGAGAAAGGGTAGTGAACTCCTTGACGTAGTCCCTAATGCTACCCGTTTGCTTCAATCGACGAAGACGGCCTCGGGCCTCTTTCTCCGCATTTGTGGGACAGAATTGTCTTTTGAGTTCCTTCTTGAACTCTTCCCATGTATTGATGGGGTTGATGCCTTTGCCCATGTCACCATGCTTACGTCTCCATCATAGTTGGGCGGCATCCCGAAGAAATGTGGGTGCGTTTGCGATCTTGGTAGCATCGTCACGAGCACCCTTGGCCTCAAAATATTGTTCAAGACCAAAAAGGAAGTTTTCAACCTCTGTGGCATTGCGAGTACCATGGTATGTTGCTGGCTTGGGCACTTGAATGGCACTCAATGTGCTAGTGCTAGAGGTGGCAGTAAAGCCAACGGTTGGGCTGGTTTTGTGTGTAGCCCATTCAGTGCGAACATCGGACACTTCCGAGCGTATAGCCCGCAACTCTTGTTCTACAAAGCTGCGGATGTTGCGGAACTCACGTGTGAGGTCCTCTTTAAGGCTCTTTTGGAACTCGTGGATGGTAGACTTGGTTGCTTAAGTGATTTCACCATAGTTCGTCTCCACGCAATCAAGACGGTCGGCAACGTCGCTCAAGGTAGACTCCATCCCTGATACAGCTTCCTCCAAGCCAACAATCCGATTTTCCAAGGCATCCGTGGATGGACCCTTGGACTTACTCCGCTTGGCGTGGGGACGTTGCTCATCGCGTCCACGCCCTTGCTCTTCCGCTCTAGCAGCAACTTCGCTGTCGGATGCCATTGCTTCACGAACTAGCTGTGGTTGCTTAACCTGGCTCTGATACCAACTGTCACGGGGTTAAAGTTTGCGCAGCTAACCCTTGCGGCACTTAGACAATCTCTGGGCGAGATTGCTAAGTAAGCCTTGCTTGATCACTCTCAAAGGCTAGAGAGACTAGAGAAGGACTAGAAGAGCTTTGTAGGAAAATAAGGCAAAGTGTATTGCTAAGAGAAAGCTTTACAATGCTTTGAGTATTCTTGGCTTGGATGCCTTACAAATGAGAGGGGCTACCTATTTATAGTGGTTCACCTCCTCCATGAATGTTCTAGACTACTCTAGGAGATTGAGTCTCTAGAATGTTCTACATGTATCTAGGTTTCTCTACAAGTATTCATAACCCTAGATATTTACAAGAGAGTTCTAGAATGTTACTAGAGTCTTCCAAGGTTGACCTTGCTAGATGAGTGGAGAAGACTCTAGAATCTTCCAAGGGCTTGTGCCTAACTTTGTGCTTTGCTTTGGGCTTTGTTTGGGCTCCTTGGATCAGAATTGGGCGGGCCGTGACAACGTGCTTGAATAGAGGCGTAAGTGTGTAACCCATCTGCCCAAACTGGGAAGGAGGCAGGGAATTTGAAGGTGTAGACAGTTGAATTGAGGATCTTGGCAACTTATGAGGCCTGGTAGTGGAGTTTGCTTGCTTCCTGACCTTTGATTTAGTTGAAGCCGTCTTCTCAGTCAACTGCTGAAAATTAGGACTGACCTGCTGAAAGAGTGGAAAGTTGCAAATTGAGAAACTGTTGTAATGAAATCCAAAAGAATTTTGATGTTTTAGATAAGAATATTGCACAAATGGGTATAGTGTCATATCGTGAATTGCCAAACATTGAAAGATTGGCAAGATTACCATCAAAATGATACAAGCCTCATCCGAAGGCATTGATGTGCTCATTTTTTTAGTTTTAATAACTGGCTAGATAAAATGGGATATCTCTTCTCTGTGATCATGGAAATGCCATAATTGTCTCTCTTTTGTACAGTATCACCTTCATATCCTCATCATGATTCATAATTAAGTTATAAATTTTGTAATACACCAAAGAAAAATTTAATGGATTACTCTAATGTAAAAGCGGGAGTACAATATCTGAACTTACCGTGTCAGGATTTGTTAGATGAGGAAGAAACAGCTCCTCCCTTTCAGCATCTTCATCAGTCCTGCGATATATAGAAGGGATCAAAACCTCCTTGATCATGAAGCTTTTCTTTTAGTTCATTATTAGAACTTATTACTTTCTCATCAATTTCCTTATTTTTAAGGTCTGCATTGGTGTCATGATCTTCTTCATAGAAATCATCATATTCATTATCAGTTTCATCAGTATCATCACAATCTACAGCAGATTCACCATCTTTGCGTTTATCAAAATGCAAAAACTGTGTCTCATCCAGTTGACTAGCCGGTCCTCTAGATTTACATCTACAGGGTAAATGCTATCTTTCATGCTTTGTTGTCTTTGATGGGACCATTTCACTTCTAATCATATTTCCATCTTGAGTTCTATCCTTGCTTGTGCGTGTCTTCTGTCTTTTGAACTTCCTGATGTACCTTTCGGTTGCATTCAGACAGCTGCCCTGAGATAGAACACAAGAGGAGCCATTGTCGATAATTATGGGTAACTAATTTGAGAAGATAAACTATGTAAATACACTATCTAAATATATCGAATGTCAATCATGTAAAGAAATTTAGAGATCACTAGTGTGTAAAAGAAAATGAAGTATTCCATATTGAAAAGTAATGAAGCAAGCATTGAATATGATACCTTTCTGGGGGTATTGGTAACCGAAAGAGGAGGAGGAGATACTTATCCTTCTTGTGATGTCGGCGGCTGAGGTTTTGGTGAAGGTTGTGATGGCGTTGGTGCATTCACTGCTGGGTCGCTGTAGAAATGAGCAATCTCGTACCTAAAATTACAACTTGGTGAAACAACTCTACCTCCTTGCCTTCCCTGGCAACACCTTGGAAGCAAACCGATGGCTTTGGATAGGCAGTCGCTGCATTCCTTCTCATAAAACCATCTTGGTAGCTCAAATTCCATGACAAAGTATCAGAATCTCAGATAGAATTTTCTTTAATCACAGATTTGAGAAGAATTGGATCTTTAATTTCTTTCTCATCAAGCATCCTCACAGTTCCACTCATAGTATATATATTCTTAGCTTGCTCCTTCTTATAAACATTGTCCTTTTAGAGAGTAGCTGTGCTGATGACTACACAGATTGATACAATATCAAAAATTCTATATGAAATGAAGCAAAAAGATGGCTTTTTTTATTTTCTTATTTTTTTTATAAACCCACCTCCTCTCTAATCTCCTTCTTCATTATTAAGTCCTAACAGTGTCTTCAACTATGAAAATGAATCCACTTCTTCCTCTTTCGCTATTGATATCTATAGCTGTTGTTGTCTTCAGTGCAGGTCTTCTCCATTTGCTTGTAAAGAGATCATCTTCTTCTTTAAACGCATATACAATTTAAAGTTCACAAAGAGAAATGCAACTATGAAACTTAATTTCATACTTATTATTTATAGTTGATAAATTTCTGATTTGAATTATTTTGAAAAAATTCAAAAAAAGGAGGAAATTTTTTATTGGTAACTTAGAATGGAGTAATTTGAAGCTCAAAAAGTCTTGAAAGATATACACAAATCAAAATGCAGACACAGATTAATGACGTTACTTTAGAAAACACAGTCAATGAAATTTTACCTGCCGTTCGATTGAAGAGAGTGGGCAGTAATTGTTCCCAGTCGGTGAATTTTGATCGTTGATCGTCGACGCCGTCGTTGGATGACCGAGTTTCTTGCACAGCTACCAGAGCCTCCATTTTTGGATTTTTATTTTCTTCCCCAACCAAAACGAAGAAGAAAATGACAAGTACATAAAGGGTCAAGAAACCATTTTCTTGGAATTAAAAATTGCTGACGTTTGTGGACACGTCATCAACAGTGGATGACATGTCAAGGCTGGACTTAGTGGAGTCGGATGACGTGCTAATTCCACACTTGCATGTAATGGTGACGTGTATGTGCACGTCATTGCTAATGGCCGACGAGATCTGCCATGTCATCATACAATTGCTGATATGGTTAAACATGTCAGTAAATGTAGTGTTGAGTATGGAATCTGCTGATGTTACTGAACACGTCATTCGATCCATGCTGATGTGTACTGTCACATCAGCCCTTTGGTGTGATATTTTAAACTGTCAGTAAAAGTAGCTGACACATCAGACCTTACTTGATTATATGGAGAGTCAAGCAAAGCCATTGTTGGACTCGATCGGAGAACCGAGCAAACCCTAAGGCACATAGAAATGAAGAAGAAGAAGAAAAAGAATAGAGAAAACAATTAAAAAGACGAATTTCAGTGATCAAAATTTGAAACATCAATTTCGTGAAAATGGGACTAGTTCCATTCCGCCAACCCACAAGAACTAAACTAAAGTGTCAATTCTGACTAACCAGCAAATTACTTTATCATATACAGACTTGTTTGATTGATTAGTGAGCATTAACAACAATTATTAAGATAACAAACTTGAATCGATGAAAATAGAAAGGTGACATTATGATATTTGCAGAAAGTCAGATGTTTGGAGTAAACACTCTACAGATTACTCAAAATTTTATCTCATTAAGAATTAATTAAAGAGTGTGGTATTGACACACCCATCTCTAAACTATTTATACTTCACCTTTTAAATTATTTAGTTTTCTTTTTCTTTTTTAAATTACTTAAAAGATATACATTTTTTATTAAAAATATCTTTTACAAATTAAAACTAATAAAATCCCACTTTTTTTTTTATTTCAAAACCTTAATAACAAAAGTTTTAACGACATAGATGATTTCAAATCATTGAATATTTACTATTTTTATTTATATTTTTTTTTAGATCTCGATCTCATTAATATTTATTGATTTATTACTATATTTTTTATTTTTTATTTTAGATCTCGATATCATATTTACTATGTTTAATTAGTATTTATTAATTTCATTATTTTATATGTTTGTTTATTTTTCTTCTCAAATTTCAGATCCATGTTTGCTACTTTTTTTTTTCTCGGTTTATTTTATTGCAGATATTCTAGGTATACTATAATTTATATAAATTCTTTTATAGGTTTTATTTTGGATCTTTTAAAGTTAGTTTAATGCTATTTAAAAAAAAACAATGAAATCGCACTAAGAATTGCAACAAAAAAAACCTAATCTCTGACAAAACGAAACCACATAAAAACTCTAACTCAATCGTTAAAAAAAAATCATCTGAAAATTAATATCTCATTCACAATTAAAGATGTCCACGGTTCGGTTAAACCATTCAAAACAGAACCGAACCGAAACCGTAACCGTAACCGAAACTGCCGGTTACAAAACAAGTTACCTGACGGTTTGGTTATAGTTACACATCCCCAAACGGTTTCAATATATTTTATTAAAAAAAATTAACCAATCATAGGCTGACAAGTGCCAATTCATTTGAAAAAAAACCGGTCGTAACCGAAACCGAACCGTAACTGCCAAACCAGCGGTTACATAACCGAACCAAACCGTCAAACTCTGGATATGGTTACAGTTAGGCCTTTCCATGGAAACAAAACCGAACTGTGGACATCTCTTTTGTAACACCCATGTCTTAGGCCCAATTTGAAAATAAAATGGGATAAGCGTGAAACAGAAAGGCATCAGATGAGTAAGCCTAAGTGGATTGTATGGCTGACACGCAGTTGTGAGCTTGGTTAATTAGCTCACAACTTCAGCTGTGTCCTTCCGTGAATATATATATATATATATATATATATATATATATTGGAGGATAAACGTTGAGAGCTAGAAAGCAGTAGAATCAAGCGGAAAAAAGGAAAGAGAAGAAAAGAGAAAAGTCAGTGAAGCTCTCATAATTTCAGATTTCAGTTCTTTGATATCCAGTTTCTAATTGGATCTTGTGATTGATAGGGAAAGAAGACAAAGGGAACCTAGCATATTCAGTCTAAGATAAGCTTGACATCTAAGTTGTGAGTGAATTAAGTTTCAGTTTTGTTTTTAACTCAAGTTTATAGTTTTATGCTTTAATTGCTGCAAATCATTTTAAGCTTTTTATTGCTTTTATGATTGATGGTGAGTATACAGAGAACCAAAAAATATATATTTATGCTTATATTAGCATTTAGAAACAGTATATTATTTTTATGAATTATCAAGAAGAGATTATGATTTCTATAAAAGCACCATGTATGTACCTTCCCAGTTATGATTATGGTTGGCTTTTGGGGCCGTTCCACACATGTGTATGTCATGAGTCGCTATGCATGTGCATGACCAGAGAAAGAGTAATAGAGTCGCTCTGCACTTGTATGACCAGAGAGCCGCTCTGCCCGAGCATGACCAGAGAAAGAGAAATTGAGTCGCTCTGTTCGGGTATGACCAGAAATTATTCATGACTGCGTTTGCCTGAATATATTTCGGCTTACGTAGGGAGGATATTCCCGGTACGAATTTGGTGAAGATTAAGATTTTATAAAGCATTTATTCTTATTCAGCAAAGAGAAGCATTCAGTTTATTCAGTTTATTCAGTACAAAGTAGATATATTATCTTATACCATGTATTGATGAATGCTTATTGTAAAGTGGTTTAGAAAAGTGTTTTTAAAAGTTTTCATTCACTCACTGGGCGTTAGCGCTCATCCTTTCACTCTTAAATATTTATCCATGTAGCTGCTCGGTTGTGCGGACTCAGAAGTTTTGAGGTGGGCCACTCGATGACATCATGAAGCATAAAAGTCATGCATTTTAAATTTTCATGTACATATTTAAAAATATGAGATCGGCATGGTCGGGACGGTAGGCATGGTCGGGACAGGAGGCATGGTCGGGATGGTAGCATGGTCAGAACATGGTCGGATTTTTACTCGGTCTGTTCGGCTTACTCGGCCCATTTGACCTACTCGGCCCATATGGCCTATTCGGTCTACTCGGCCTACTCAATTTCTTACTCGGCCTGTTTCATTTCCCACTCGGGATGACTGGTTACTTAGTTTTTAAAGTTGTCGGTTTTTGGTCCGAACGGTCATTTTTGATAAACTTTTTGTAACGGACGAAAATATATGTAAAGAAATTATAATTATGTACGATTTGTACTCTCCAGTATTCTCCTCACATTTTATTTGATTCAAACAAGTATTTCTTATATGGAGATTTCAGCAGAAAGTCCTTTTATTATGCTAGAGAATGTAGAGCCCATAGGGTTTCCCTTGTACTCAAGAGAGGAGTCGGGGCAGCCCACAGGGCCTCCCTTGTACTCAATAGAGAGGAGTCGGGGTGGGTCCTGTCAACTTGGTATCAGAGCCAGGTTTATAATTCCTTAAACCACAGAGTAATTGTTTGCATTTAGTTTCATGCATTTAAGCATAACTTTGATTTTGTAACAGCATCATGCGTCGAGTTGGCCGCCTATGCACAAGACCGGTAGCTGACCTTGGAGAGAGGAGTGGTAACCAATGTGAAAAAGAGATAGAATCACACATTCAACCAGCTATAGCTCAACCTCATGTACCAGAACATAGGGAGGAACCAATGGATAGAATTGCAGAGCTGTTGACTGTCATGGTTCAGCACCAAACGCGAGTGCCAGAGAATTCTATTGAGCGTGCACGAAAGTTGGGAGCTACAAATTTTGATAGAACAGGAGATCCAGATAGTGCTAGTTCTTGGTTGAATGAGCTGGAGCGGGTATTTGAAGTGATGAGGTGCACAGATGAGCAAAAGGTCTATTTTGCTACGTTTTTGCTAAAAGAGAAAGCATATGATTGGTGGGCCTCGGTTCAACGAAGAACTCCTGAAGGAAGTACTTGGGAGGATTTTAAGAAACAGTTTAATGATCATTATTATCCCCGTTTCTATCAAGATTTGAAAAGAACGGAATTTTTCAAACTAGTACAGAGATCTATGACGGTAGAAGAGTATGAGAAGAAATTTACAAAACTTTCGAGGGTTGCTCCATATGTAGTCGCTGATGAAGAAAATAAGTGTAGAAAATTTGAGGATGGACTTAGATCAGAAATTAAGACGATAGTGACTACATCTGGACATGTTGAGTTTGGTAAGTTGTTTGAATCTGCATTGAGAGTGGAGAGAGGCCTTAATGACTCTCGCAGATTTGAACATAAGCAAAAGCGCAGTAACTGGTCAGTAGGAGGCTCTTATGGCAAAATGCCTAAGGCAATAGGCCGTTTTTCAGGTCAGACTAGTAATTATCAACAGAGTCGTGGACCTGGTTCTAGCCAAGCCTCAGTCCAGTAGCCAATGGGTAGTTGGCAACCGAATGTTAGTATAGGTAGAAGTTGGCATCCTCTGTGTTCGACTTGTGGAAAGCACCATGATGGTGAGTGTCATTTGGGGAGATCAGGTTGTTATCAATGTGGGCAACCTGGTCATTTAAAAAGAAATTGCCCCGAGTGTCCAGCCAGGCAATGAAGAGAGGAAGATAGGATTTCAACCAATGCAAAGTGGCGTTAGTCAGATGTAAAGACAAAGAGGATCCCGAGTAGGAGGATCTACAACTACAGGGAAAACCCAAGTTAGCGCAGCAGAGGTTGGAAGCAACCAACAGAGAGGTCAGTCGGGTAGACCTCGTACTCAGGCAAGGATTTTTGCTATGACTCAGCAAGATGCCGAGACCACTCCAAATGTCATTACAGGTATGTTAACAATTTTTGGCCACGATGCTCATTGATCCTGGATCTACTCATTCATTTGTATCTCGATCTTATATGGTGTATGCGGATGTAGAATTAAGACCATTAGATTCTAGTATGGTAGTGGCTACACCTACTGGTGAATCTTTATTGGTTGAGAATATATATAGAAATAGTAAGGTTATAGTCGGTAAGCATGAGCTACATATTGATTTAATTCCGCTTGATATACGTGATTTTGATGTTATTTTGGGAATGGATTGGTTGGCTATACACCATGCTACTGTAGATTGTTTTCGAAAATAGGTAAAATTTACATTTCAAGGAGAATCGGATGTTATCTTCTATGGTGAACGTCGGATTCTTCCTTCTTGTGTTATATCTGCTATTACTGTCAGACGGTTGCTCAGAAAACAATGTTCAGCTTATCTGGCTTATGTAATTGATACTCGGGATAGTGGGGTAAAACTAGAAGATATATCGGTGGTAAGAAAATTTCCAGATGTATTTCCTGAAGATCTTCATGGATTACCACCAGATAGAGATATTGAGTTTGTGATAGATTTGGTCCCAGGCACAACTCCAATTTCTATTCCACCTTATAGAATGACTCCAACAGAATTGAAAGAGTTGAAGATTCAATTAGAAGAATTGGTGAACAAGAATTTTATTAAACCTAGTGTGTCACCATGGGGAGCGCCAGTTCTGTTTGTTAAGAAGAAAGATGGAACGTTACGTTTATGCATCGATTACCGATAATTGAATAAAGCAACGGTGCGTAATAAATACCCACTCCCACGTATTGATGACTTATTCGATCAGCTTCAGGGAGCAAAGGTATTCTCCAAGATAGATTTGCGAACAGGTTATCACCAATTGAGGATTATAAACTGTGATATACCAAAGACCGCTTTCAGAACTCGTTATGGGCATTATGAGTTTCTAGTTATGCCTTTTGGATTAACAAATGTTCCAGCAGTTTTTATGGATTTGATGAATAGGGTATTTCATCCTTATCTAGACAAATTTGTTATCGTGTTCATTGATGACATTTTGATCTATTCTAAGGATGATGTGGAGCATACAGAACATTTAGAGATTATTCTACAAGCCTTGAGAGAGAATCAACTTTATGCCAAATTTAGCAAGTGTCAATTCTGGCTCGATAGAGTTACATTTTTGGGCCATGTGATTTCTGGTGATGGTATTTATGTTGATCCTCAAAAGGTTGAAGCTATAGTGAATTGGGAACGACCAATCAGTGTGGCAGAAATTAAAAGTTTCTTGGGTTTAGCAAGTTACTATCGAAGATTTGTAGAGGGATTTTCTAAAATAGCTTCACCATTAACAAGATTAACTCAGAAGGATGTGAAGTTTGAGTGGTCAGAAGCTTGTGAAAAGAATTTTCAAGAACTCAAGGAGAAATTGATTTCTGCTCCAATACTTGCTCTTCCAACGGGAAGTGATGGATTTATGGTTTACAGTGATGCATCTAAACATGGTTTGGGTTGCGTTTTGATGCAACATGGGAAAGTGATAGCTTATGCATCAAGACAATTAAAGAAGCATGAAAAGAATTACCCAACCCATGATCTAGAGTTTGCTGCAGTGGTGTTTGTATTGAAAATGTGGAGGCATTACTTATATGGGGTCACTTGTCAGATTTATACAGATCATAAAAGCTTGCAGTATCTTTTCACTCAGAAGGAATTAAATTTGAGACAAAAAAGATGGGTTGAGTTGATTAAAGATTATGACTGTACGATTGAATATCATCATGGTAAGGCAAATGTGGTGGCAGATGCACTCAGTAGGAAGTCTTCAAGTTCTATGGCTCATTTGAAGATGATTCAGCTTCCATTATTAGCTGAATTAAGAATGTTAAGAGTTAAGCTGGAAGCACGAGATTGTGGAGCATTACTGGCTACCTTTCAGGTTAGACCTATTTTGATTGATCGTATACGGGAATTGCAAACTCAAGATTCTTATTTAGTTAAATTGAAGGAAGAAGTACAGAAAAGCTTACGAGCTGATTTTATAGTGAAAAGTGATGGTACGTTAGTTCTCGGTAACCGACTATGTGTGCCAAACATTAAGGAACTCAAGAATGAAATTTTAGAGGAAGCTCACTCTTCAGCTTATGCAATGCATCCAGGAAGTACTAAGCTGTATCGTACTTTGAAAGAGCATTACTGGTGGCAAGGTATGAAAAGAGAGATAGCAAAATTCGTCTCTAAATGTTTGATTTGTCAGCAAGTCAAGGCAGAACATCAGAAACCAGCAGGACTATCACAACCACTTTCTATTCCCGAATGGAAATGGGAACATGTTACCATGGATTTTGTGGTAGGACTCCCTCGTAGTCAAAGTGGTCACGACAGTAAATGGGTGATCGTTGACCGACTTACAAAGTCTGCATATTTTCTGCCAATCGGTATTACTTACTCTCTTGATAGATTAGCCAAAATTTATGTAAATGAAATAGTTCGTCTTCATGGCGCACCAGTATCCATAGTGTCAGATAGAGATCCTCGAATTACATCTAGATTTTGGCCTAGTTTACAAGAAGCTTTGGGAACTAGATTGCATTTTAGTACCGCTTTTCATCCGCAAACTGATGGTCAATCGGATCGTACTATTCAGACATTAGAGGATATGCTTCGAGCTTGTGTGATGGATTTCAAAGGTAGTTGGGATGTACATATACCTTTGATAGAATTTGCCTACAATAACAGTTATCAGGCTAGCATCGAAATGACACCTTATGAAGCTCTGTATGGAAGAAAATGCAGAACACCGGTGTGTTGGGATGAAGTAGGCGAGAGAAAGTTGTTAGGTCAGAACTTGTTCAAGTCACAACAGAAAAGATCAGAATAATCAGAGACAGATTAAAGGTTGCTCAAGATAGGCAGAAAAGCTATACAGATAAGCGGAGAAGGGAACTTGAATTTAAAGTAGGTGACTATGTATTCCTACGAATTTCGCCTTGGAAAGGTATACTTCGATTTGGAAGACGTGGTAAGTTAAGTCCACGATACATTGGTCCGTATGAGATCATTGCCCGAGTAGGAGTAGTGGCATACCGTTTAGCGTTGCCTTCAGAACTTTCAAGAATTCATGATGTATTTCATGTTTCTATGCTTCGAAAATATATAGTCGACCCTACGCATGTTTTAACCAAGCAACCAGTGAAGTTAAGAGAAGATTTAACTTATGAAGAGGAACCTATTGAGAGTCTAGATAGAAGGGAACAAGAATTACGTACAAAGGTCATTCCTCTTGTAAAATTGTTATGGAGAAATCATGCAGTGGAAGAGGCGACTTGGGAACATGAAGATCAGATGCGGACTCAGTATCCCCATCTGTTTCGGCTAAGTAAGTAAATTTCGAGGACGAAATTATTATATGGAGGGGTAAATTGTAACACCCATGTCTTAGGCACAATTGAAAGGCCCAATTTGAAAATAAAATGGGATAAGCATGAAACAGAAAGACATCAGATGAGTAAGCCTAAGTGGATTGTATGGCTGACAAGTAGCTGTGAGCTTGGTTAATTAGCTCACAACTTCAGCTGTGTCCTTCCGTGAATATATATATATATATATATATATTGGAGGATAAACGTTGAGAGCTAGAAAGCAGTAGAATCAAGCGGAAGAAAGGAAAGAGAAGAAAAGAGAAAAGTCAGTGAAGCTCTCGTAATTTCAGATTTCAGTTCTTTGATATCCAGTTTCTAATTGGATCTTGTGATTGATAGGGAAAGAAGACGAAGGGAACCTAGCATATTCAGTCTAAGATAAGCTTGACATCTAAGTTGTGAGTGAATTAAGTTTCAGTTTTGTTTTTAACTCAAGTTTATAGTTTTATGCTTTAATTGCTGCAAATCATTTTAAGCTTTTTATTGCTTTTATGATTGATGGTGAGTATACAGAGAACCAAAAAATATATATTTATGCTTATATTAGCATTTAGAAACAGTATATTATTTTTATGAATTATCAAGAAGAGATTATGATTTCTATAAAAGCACCATGTATGTACCTTCCCAGTTATGATTATGGTTGGCTTTTGGGGCCGTTCCACACATGTGTATGTCATGAGTCGCTATGCATGTGCATGACCAGAGAAAGAGTAATAGAGTCGCTCTGCACTTGTAAGACCAGAGAGTCGCTCTGCCCGAGCATGACCAGAGAAAGAGAAATTGAGTCGCTCTGTTCGGGTATGACCAGAAATTATTCATGACTGCGTTTGCCTGAATATATTTCGGCTTACGTAGGGAGGATATTCCCGGTACGAATTTGGTGAAGATTAAGATTTTATAAAGCATTTATTCTTATTCAGCAAAGAAAAGCATTCAGTTTATTCAGTTTATTCAGTTTATTCAGTTTATTCAGTTTATTCAGTTTATTCAGTACAAAGTAGATATATTATCTTATACCATGTATTGCTGAATGCTTATTGTAAAGTGGTTTAGAAAAGTGTTTTTAAAAGTTTTCATTCACTCACTGGGCGTTAGCGCTCATCCTTTCACTCTTAAATATTTATCCATGTAGCAGCTCGGTTGTGCGGACTCAGAAGTTTTGAGGTGGGCCACTCGATGACATCATGAAGCATAAAAGTCATGCATTTTAAATTTTCATGTACATATTTAAAAATATGAGATCGGCATGGTCGGGACAGTAGGCATGGTCGGGATGGTCGGATTTTTACTCGGTCTGTTCGGCCAATTTGACCTACTCAGCCCATTTGACCTACTCGGCCCACATGGCCTATTCGGTCTACTTGGCCTACTCAGTTTCTTACTCGGCCTGTTTCATTTCCCACTCGGGATGACTGGTTACTTAGTTTTTAAAGTTGTCGGTTTTTGGTCCGAACGGTCATTTTTGATAAACTTTTTGTAACGGACGAAAATATATGTAAAGAAATTATAATTATGTACGCTTTGTACTCTCCAGTATTCTCCTCACATTTTATTTGATTCAAACAAGTATTTCTTATATGGAGATTTCAGCAGAAAGTCCTTTTATTATGCTAGAGAATGTAGAGCCCATAGGGTTTCCCTTGTACTCAAGAGAGGAGTCGGGGCAGCCCACAGGGCCTCCCTCGTACTCAAGAGAGAGGAATCGGGGTGGGTCCTGTCATCTTTTCACAATCAACCACCAACTGCAAAAATAAAAATAAAAATTGCATATAAAAAAGATTGTTTTACCATAAAATAAGAAGAAAGAACAAGTCCTACGAATGGATATGAGAAAACTATATATAAGGATTAGAGATGAAGTTTATTTTTATTTTTATTTTTTTGAAAAAGTTATAGGGTGTATTAAGTTTGAAAAATAAGTAAAAGGATAGTCATGGAAATAAATAAATAAAAATTCATAAAACGATATAATTTTATATAATTAAATTAATTTTTTAAAAAGTGGGATATAAATACTTAAGTAGTGGGGTGCCGATAGCACCACTCTTAATTAAGAGAAATAAATTACATTTTTGTTTTTGTTCGAACATGTACAGGAAATGCATGAACTTGTAAGTTACATGAACAAATATGCATTAACATCTTAAGATTACTTTCCAGAAACGTTCATTTACAAAAATTGCACATGTCCATTTGCTGTGCAGCATCACTTGCAGCTTGCTAATGCTTCATTTGGCTGATCAGAACTGCTTGAAGTGCAGTCAGAGTCACTCTCAGCCTCCTCTGAAGCAACATTATTCTTTCCACTACCTTCTACCGATTTGGGGACAAAAGGACTGCAGGATGGATGATAACTATAAGGTTGTGGATGGATTGAGATGTAGTTTGCAGTTGAAGGAAATGATCGGTAACCATATGCAGTTGGGAAAGGACCGGGTGGAAATGCATTTGGTGGAGGCCAATATATCATAGGCATGTAAGTATTTGCTGGCTGCGGTGGGAATATATGATATGGGGATTGATTATGGTAGGAAAAATTATTACTACCAGAATTGGTGATCACTTGGTTTGAGACTAGATGTGTTTCTGCATGAGTCTGAGATGGCATGGATTGAAATGCTGCTGCCATTGCGTGCGTTTGAATAGAGGCATAACCCATCTGCCCAAACTGGGAAGGAAGCACGGATCTTGAAGGTGTAGACTGTTGAATTAAGGATCTTGGCAACTTATGAGGCCTGGTAGTCAAGTTTGCTTGCTTCCTGACCCTTGATTTAGTTGAAGCTGTCTTCTCAGTCAACTGCTGAAAACTAGGACTGGCCTGCTGAAAGAGTGGGAAAAGGTTGCAATTAAGATACTGTTCTAATGAAATCCAAAAGAAGTTTGATGTTTGAGATAAGAACAATGCACAAACAAGTGGGTATAGTGGCATATCATGAATTGCCAAACATTGGAAGATCGGAAAGATTACAATTTTTTAGTTTTAATAAATGGCTAGATAAAATGGGATATTTCTTCTCTGTGATGATGGCAAAATGCTCAAGTGACTCGCAACACAGAGACGTGTAGTTCCACCTTTCCTTTATTAGGAAAAGCCATATTTGTCTCTCTTTTGTGCAGACTCACTTTCAGACCCTCATCAAGATTCATAATAAGTTATAAATTTTGTAACTACACAAGAGAAAATTTAAGGATTACTCTAATGTAAATCTGGGAGTACGATATTTGAACTTACAGTGTCAAAATTTGTTATATGTAGAAATAACTCCTCCCTTTCAGCATCTTCATCTGTCCTGCAATATATAGAAGGTTATGTGTAAGTTCATACAACTCTCTAAGTTCTGCTGCTAAGATTAAGTTGGCTATTGCGTAGAGAGACGAAGAGCAAAGAAGAAATGAGTAGATTAAAACTCACACCTATTGCCAAGATATTACATATAAAGCTACAAAAATATTTACAATTATGCTATGTATGACATGCATGTCTAAAATGTAATGCCATTCTATAAAATACATGTCCAAAACATCATTAGCATTATGTACCTGAAGTATTTTTGTAGCAAGTCTAAATTTCGATGTTTTGTTTCCCTTTGCACCAAGTCATCAGGAAAACCAGCCATGAACAAAAGAGTGATGCCCAAGGCCTTGAAGAAGAAGCTCCCACTGCGATCATGGACTAGCATTGCCATTCGGCACATAACTGGCCCAAAAGATTTCAGCTTGTTTCTTCCCATCCGCTGCCTAACATATCTGAAAAAATAGAACAGAAATTTGATTATTAGGCTAAGTGAACGGTGCTTATCACTAACATTTGCATGCAACATTTTGAAAATAAAACCTTTTCAAACAGAGAAGATGGTAAAGTTTGTTTCAATAAGCAATAAAATTCACAACAATTTAAGACATGAAAGGGAAAGTCCTCAGCAGCTCCACTCGGTTTTTGGACACATAACAATGTAATTGTTTCTAAGGAATTGAATATGATACAATCACCACCTATCAAATCAGTAGTTTTATCAGCACTTACTCATTTTGGGGAAGATTTCTTGTTCTTCCACCGTACTTGATGCACAAAAACAAGCATGAGGGGCAGCTAGAATCGGATGGACGCATAGCCATTTCCTCCTCAAGTATTTGAACAGGGCACAGTGTCGGGTTCTGTCTATTTGGATAGAAAACCTTCCTTCGGAATCCAGGATTCTCATATAACACATGCTCCTGCTAATAAATGAATTGAGCAACTGTTTTATTGATGAAAAATGTAAAACAAAGGATACATGAAAAACAAAATGTAACCAATCTCTTAATAGTCATTGAAAGACATATAATCTGAAAATATTCATTGTTAGTCTACAAGGAAACTAATCACCTCTGTATGTCCAGTGTTCAGTGTTAGTCACATAGAGTTATTTTCATCTCAAGTTGCCACTATTGCTTTGTTCATGCAAACAACAGGTGACTGTAATGAACCGCACCGAGAATTCAAGAATTCATTTGGTTGAACAGATTTCTTATATGTGGAGGAATTTGATTTCAAATGTTAAATTCTTTTCACAACTTGAATGTTTGTCACAGGAGCAACAACAGCAATGACGAAAATGGAAACAGTAATATCAATATTGACACTGCAATGCTCACATATTTATCAACTTTGAAGCAAATATAACACTTGCCATAACAAGGATGTTAAAAGAAAGAAGTGTTGCAAAATAAAGTTGTTTACCCCAGGGTTCTTCGGAGACACGTACAATTCCCCCTTCCTTAAAATGCTAAAATGGCTGAAATCTAACTCGTACATATCTTCACATCCATGCCTTATGCCTAGAGATGCAAAAACTAAGATTTTTCTGATGGTGTGGGACTGAGAATTTTTCAACAAAAGGGCTTTGGATTCCAACATTTTCTTTACTTCTTTTGGACAGAAAGGTACCTTCGAGGGCTTTTTATTGGCTACTATGCTTCCTGTTCCTATATGACAAACCTCTTTCCTAGAAATAAGAACTTCTTCTGGTTGCTTGTACTCTCCAATCTTTATTTCTTCTTTTGCTTCATGTTTGTTGAGATCACCATTGATTGTCTGTGTATCACTTCTATCTCCATTTGTTCCTTGGCTTGCATTTGGAACTATTGGCTTATTCTGATTATAAAAAAAATTGTCCGAACATGGTAGCAATTCGGGATCAAAACCTTCTTGATCATGAAGCTGTTCTTTTACTTCACTATTAGAACTTCTTACATTCTCATCAATTTCCTTATTTTTAAGGTCTGCATTGGTGTCATCTTCTTCATAGCAATCATCATCTTCATCATCAGTTTCATCAGTATCATCACAATCTACAGCAGATTCACCGATATCTTTGAGTTTATCAAAATGCAAAAACTGTGTCTCATCCATGCTCATCCAGTTGACTAACTGGTTCTCTAGATTTGCATCTACGGGCCGAATGCATCTTTCATGCTTTGTTGTCTTTGATGGCACCATTTCACTTCTAATCATATTTCCATCTTGAGTTCTATCCTGACTCTTATCTGTCTTCTGTCTTTTGAACTTCCTGATGTACCTTTCCGTTGCATTTAAGCAACTGCCCTGAGATAGAACACAAGAGGGGCCATTGTTGATAATTATGGGAAACTCATTTGAGAAGATAAAGAATGTAAATACACTATTTAAATATATCGAATGTTAATCATGTAAAGAACTTTAGAGATCACTAATGTGTATAAAAAAATGAAGTACTGTAATAAATGTATGCATAATGATCAAAAAATTTCAAGACTCATATTTTGATATTCTGGGGTTCATTTTTTTGGATTACAAAACAAAAACGTCAGATATAAACCAAATATAAAAGCAATATAGAGTACATGAGTACAGAGAAATAATGTCATGCTTATTAGCTTATCTAGGTCTCAAGCAAACTTTGACACCAGATAAAACGACAAAGATCAATCTATTCTTGGGGATGTTATTTTCATGATTATCTATTAAACTTCTTATTTAGAAAGCTTTGACAGAATCATAAAGTCAAACCCTAAGGTCGAAAAGACAAATGCAAGTATGCAACTTCAAACAGTTACTTCTTTTTGCATCTCAGCATGACCCTTTTGCTTGTATATATTTTCACGCCATTGCCTATACAACCGCAATAATTGCGGAGAGGCCTCTCCCATTTGTGGGAGCCGACTTCTTCCGATTATGGAAGTAGACTGCCTCCTCCTATACCAACATTAACCATCCATTTCTTTCTTATCATAAATACACATACATATACTTATGATCAAACTAATCCTGAAATCAGCACAAACAAATTTGTTACAATAACCATTCACTTCACAAAATAATAACAAATTATATACTTTTAACTACAACACTATTGACTATTGAGGAGTGCCAACAAAACAAAGTGAAAAACAAAAACACAAACGTGAAGTGAGCAAAATCCTACTTGTCCATTAGTTAAAAGAGGTTGATGATGATGATGAAGATGATCTCTTTGTTGTATTTGTGCTTCAAGCAGTGATATCCTCTCCATAAGTTGTGCATTTTTCTCTCTCTCCTTCTGTAACTCAGCTGAAATCTCGGCAAAAACATTGACATTGACATTGACCTCTGCTTTCACTTCTTGTTCTATTGCACACAATGCAGAATCATTCACCAAACCAGCACAAGATTGAAGCTCCACCATTGGACAACAAGTACAACTGTTGAATATTTTTCCCCAAAACAAAAAGGTTGAAACTTTAACAGTTTAACACAAACACTTTGTACATCACCAAAAATGAAAACACCCCACTAAACAAAAACTCCAAGAAACGGTCCCACGATCAGGAAAATGAAAAAGGTGAAAACTTTTTAGACGTACAAAGACGAACACTCAAGTTTACAAGTTAAAGCAAGCAACTTGAGATTGACATGAAGAAGAAGAAGAAAAAACTATTGAGAGAGAGAATAAGAAGAAGAGGTCTGTAACTATAAGCAGCAATGGTGATTTGTAGAACGAGAAAGTGAGTGGGAGGAGAAAGTGATCAGGGAGGAGAAAGATTTATAATTGTTTTTATTGTGTGGGGGG
Organism: Dipteronia dyeriana; assembly: GCA_032871835.1. Taxonomy (NCBI): domain Eukaryota; kingdom Viridiplantae; phylum Streptophyta; class Magnoliopsida; order Sapindales; family Sapindaceae; genus Dipteronia; species Dipteronia dyeriana. The sequence goes on along the minus strand of CM065300.1, from coordinate 25,047,618 downwards.
TTTTTGATTTGCGTTTCAAGTTTATGTTATTTGTTAAAATGGAAAAGAGAACGGCGAAGTCTAAGGCATGCAATACCACGTGCGCGGTGCACTTGTGTCTCTCACTCTCTCCCTCTAAAAACTGTTCTCTTTTTTAAATCCGACGTAAGTCTGGTCAAGTCTGTTAGGTTATGAAGAGATCAACCGGTTCAAAGTATGGAGGGGAATACAACTCCCCTGTAATTTATCCATCGAGTATGGTTTGGAAAACAATTCTCCCGTAATCAAATATATATGTTACAAATACGATTTGGAAAGCAACTCTCTTACGATCAATCTGTTATAAGGACGGTCTGAAAAACAATTCCCGATTAATGATGATGTATTTATACTTATTGGATTCACATACAAGGGTTAAAAACTAAATAAAAAAATCAGGATCAATCCTACATATTAACCCACAGAAATAATTAGTAATTTTGAAAACATCGGAAACACTTTCTTCAAATATACACGTTTGAGTATATTATTGAAAACTAAATAAGAATGTCTATTTATACTTGCAAGTTGTAAAATAGATATAGATTACTACATGATTAAGACTGTAATTAATTTTAAAATATTATTCTTGCATTAATTAATTAATTCATGACTTGAATTATTTATTGAAAACAGTTCACTATCTGTTTTTTTTCTGATTTAATAATAACATATACAGCATTTCCTTCTTACAAAAGTGTTGTCCCCTATTTATAAGCAAAGCTAGGAGCATCCTAGGCACTGCTCCAATTTTATAATTTTTACTGCATTATATTATATATTTAATTAATATGTTTAAATATAACAATTTACCTAATCTTAAGGGAACGATATCGACTTTCAGTCACACATTTCGTGTTAAATTACACATACTTAATACACAATTTCATAAATATAGTGTTCAAACATTTTAAATCATAATTAAATAATAACTCAACATGTATAGATTTTATGTACGACTTTATAAATATAACATTCAACTATACAGATGTAACATTGGTATCAGTCTCTTAACAGAATCATCACGGATACTAAACTTATCCATTATATAACATGTTTAAATATTACAACTCACTTAACCTTGAGTGAACAAAACTGAATATTTGTGATCACACATTTCGTATTGAATTAAGCACATTTAATATGTTCAGATTTTACGTATGTTATTGCAAGTTTAACGTTCTACTTTAGACGGTCTAACAAAACCGTCATAGAAGAGCACCGAAACTTATTCATTTCTAAACAAAGTTGATCATCTATATATATATATATATATATATATATATATATATATATATATATATATATATATAGAAATGGTGAGGAATGTCACCGTTATAATAAGTTAAGTTTAAAAGGCACCTATTATGGTGAGCTACCGAAATTGTCCTTAAATAATCGATATTTTATTCTTTAAAGGTTGTCGTCCAATTTAGTTGTCTGAAAATCAATAATCTACTCCATTTTTTCTTCAGAAAAGGAGCTCCATTCCAGATATTGTAGAAGAAGGTAAATTAATATTTCTGATCTTCATTTCCATTTTTTATTGTATTTCTGTGTGGTATAACATTGTATGAACATTTATGAACATTTATGAACATTTATGAACATGTTGTCTCAATTTTTTTATGTTGATGTGCTGGAGTTGTAAACTTTTTACAAAGAATGAATGAACATGAATGCATATTTTTTTGTATATATATTTGGCCGAGTTAAGTTGTACTGGTGCAAACAAGTTTTTAATCTTTGGTATAAAAGCTGGAAAGGTTTTAAAAAAAGCTCGAAATATTTGTAAAAAAGCTTGGAAATTTGAAAAAAAACTCGATCAAATTCTAAAAAAGCTCGATCCAAAAAATAGATGCTTGATACGTAAAAAGAAAAGTTCGATCCCTTGAAAAAAGGCTCGATCCATCAGAAAAAAAACTTGATAAAAAAAAAGCTCGATCATTGACCAAAAAAGCTCGATCCCTCACAAAAAAAACTCGATCCCTCACAAAAAAGCTCGATTCCTAAAAAAAAAACCTCGATCCGTAAAATTAAAAGGTCGAGCCATATTTGAAAAAAGCTCGAGCCATATTTGAAAAAAGCTCGAGCCATATGAAAAAAAACTCGAGCCATATATTAAAAAGTTCGATTATGTAGGAAAAGAGCTCGGTTTTGAACAAAAAAGCTCGATCCCGTTAGAAAAAGCTCGATCATGTACAAAAAAAACTCGATCAGTTAAAAAAAAGCTTCATATCTTATACTTTTGATTTTTGTTTAATCCCTTATAATTGTAAATTTAATATGAAATATTTTTTTCTTATTAATGATTTTTGATGTTGGTTATGGCAGGACAATGGATAGGGTGAGAATAGTCATATCTTACAACGGTCGATGTGAGCAATTACCAGACGGAAATCAGAGGTATTTAGGTTCCGATAATCAAGGTTTGTATGTGTCAAAGAACTTGAGTTACGACGAACTGGCGTCGATCGTGCAAACCATTGTAAAGTTTGATGATAACAAATACAGTGCTGAGCTACAGTCTCTATCAATTGTTCCTGGGACTACATGTCGTACATTTATAAGAAACAATGATGATGTTCAGTTTATGCTAGGGGAAGATAGGGTGATCCCTCAAGTATGTGTTAGTATAATCGAGAGGCCAGCAAGAGGTGTCATTAGTGAAGATATCCCTCATCCTGATAACACCCAACAATTTCGATCGTCAGGCAGAAGCAACTAGTTGTTCACAGAAAGAAGTGGGATTGATGGTCGAGAAAACATATGTGCTGTCCCACCGGAAGTAGCCGCCCATGATAATAGACCGGGACCTCAATTCGACGATGTATTTGGTTGTCATATTGAGATGAATGGTAGAGAGTACAACCACCAATGCAATGAGATCTACAATGACATCAACAATGAGGAGAATACAACACTGAATGTTGGGGTGAATCAAGAGGTGGATAATGAGGGCAATTTCAATTCTGTAGAAAATGTAGAGGACAATCAGGATGATGCAGAACCTGTCGAAACCGAAAGACGTGTAAGACATGTACACAGATTTAGTTCCAGTGCACTAGATATAGTTGGGACTTCCGATGGGAGGGCTAATGTAACTCCAGATGATTCTGATAATGCCACAACATGGGTTATTCCAGGAGCATAATCATACTTATTTGGTATTGGTGGAAGCAGGAACTTGGTTGAAGATGAACCTACAAGCATGATATATAAAGGCCAATTTTTTCCAACGAAAAAGGATATGAAGAGACTAGTAGGCCATTTTGCAATGCGGCAGAACTTCGAGTGGAAGGTGAAAAGGTCCAATAAGACAACATTACATCTAGTTTGTTTGATGGGAAATTGTACGTAGAAGTTAAGAGCGGTGAGAAGAGATGAAGGCACATACTTTCAAGTAAGAAGTTTTATCAATGAACACACTTGTCCGTTAGAGGAAATTCACCGCCGGCACCGACAAGCTAGTGCAGTCATAATTGGAGAAGTTATTGCACCTAGACTGCAACAATAAGATGGTCGACTAATGCGTTCGAAGGACATAATCGCCGACATGAAATCAATGTATGGAATCCAAATCATGTACAGTAAGGCACACGCCGCCCTCGATTATGCGTTGTCACTGACATATGGAACACATGAGGAAACCTTCCAACTGCTTCCATCATTTGGTTACGTTTTGGAACAACAAAATCCTGACACAATCATTGACTTACAGTGCAACGAAGATGGTAAATTTTTGTACTTCTTCATGTCGATTGGTGCCTCAATTAGAGGATTTCAAACGTGTATGTGTCCAGTCATTGCCGTTGATGGTACCCATTTGAAGGGATGATTCCGGGGTACAATGTTTGTTGCAACAGCACAAGATAGGAATGAACAGGTGTATCCAATTGCTTTTGGGTACGGCGACTCAGAAAACAACCTTTCATGGGAATGGTTTTTGGATTGCTTGAAGGGTGCCCTATGTCATATTGATGAGGTAGTTTTCATTTTCGATAGGCATGCAAACATTGAAGCAGGGATTTCTAAAGTGTTCCCTTATGTCACCCATACCATATGTTGCTGGCACTTTGCTGAAAATATCAAAAAGCGATTTCATAGGAAGGATGTTGCAGCAATAATGGACAAAGCAGCCCGTGCATACACCTAGTTTGAATATAACCAGCTTATGGAAGATTTAAGAAACTTGCACCAGAATGCATACGATTATGTAATTGATGCCGGTACACACAAGTGGTCCCGTATACACTGCCCTGAAAGAAGGTATAGGGTTATGACGACTAATGTTACAGAATGCATAAACTCATGCCTAAAATTTGCACTCCAACTGCCTATGTTGACTCTAGCTGAGTTCATTAGGAATATGCTGCAACAGTGGTTTCATGATCGCTATAGAGCTGCACAAACCATGCGTCATCAGTTGACCAACGCAGCACATCTTGTGCTCTTAAAACGTGTGGAGAAGTGTGGTTATTTGACAGTAAATCCAGTCGACTGGAACATTTTCTCAGTCAAGCGGTCTGGAAAACAGTAGACTGTTGACTTAGCCCGAAAGACTTGTACTTGCAACAAATTTCAAATGGATCATTTTCCTTGTTCTCACGCCCTTACGGCGGTACAGTACATTATTGAAACTTGGACTTCACAACTTTGTGTTCGTACTGATCATTTTCGATGAAGTTGATCATTTTCAATGTTTTTTACAGGGAGCGAAACTTGGACTTCACAACTTTGTGTGCGGACTACTACAAGAGACAGACATTTATTAACGCGTACTCGGTTTCTATTATGCCGGTGGGCCATCATTCCACTTGGGTTGTGCCATCTGACATTGCTTAGAGGGTGATTTTGAATCCAAACTCCAGGAGACAAGCAGGACGCCCGAGGGCGGGTCGCCATGTCTCGTCTTCGGAGAGGACAACTACACAATCCTGTAGAAGATGTGGACAACCCGGGTATAATTCCAAGAGATGTCCTATCCACCTATGATTAATGAAGGTACAAGAAGAGGTGTTCCCGATGAATACCGCCACAAGTGTAGCATCTGTCATTCAATTGGACACAACAAACAAACGTGCCCTAACGTTGACTCTAATAGGGAATGAATGACAAAGTTTCGATCACATTGAAAACTTTTGGATGTGTATCAGATTGTAATAATTTGGATTTGCAATAATTACTTATTAATGAATGAATAATGAACGAATTAATATTCATGAATTAATTACATGTCTGTGTACATATAAAATGGGAATATACAAAAATCACTTGGCGGGCCTGGAGTTAGAAAAAATCTCCACATCCATTTTCTCCTGAATGATCCCCATGTCGTCCTCTGACCAATCAAAAGGCCTTCGACCCGCCAGTATGTACTCGATAAGTCTCAAAGTATGGGGACCACAGTTACCTCTGCAATTCGGCACATAAAACACCATTAGAAATCGTTCATAAAGAATATCTAAACACGTGAATGAAATAGAATGTCTTAAGATTTCTTTTATTGGGGGACTGTAGAAGTATGCACCAGGCTGACCGAGAAGGGCTTATTTTCCCGAGGGAACGTCCGACGACCAGCTCGTCTTGCTATGTGGAACCCCGCGTCACTCAACATGGAGGGTAAAAACCACCGTAATGGCCGGACCTGCTGGTGCCTGATCTGATAAGGGACTTCCTGTCTCAAGGGGTCATAAATGTCAATCTTCCCACGACAAAGGTCAACGCTCACCACCAACCAATGTTGGGCCCCAACGTTGCACAGAATCAGCACATGTAATAGTTTGCATGCCGTGTTAGCTGAGGATATACGAACAGTTTTTTTTAATCATCTCCATCATGTAACATTTACCAGGTCAACCTCGTGCCATTGGCGGTCTCCATCATGGGACGTCTCCGACGCCACATACGTTCTGGGTGGGGGAGGGGACCGTTGTGGCTGAATCGATGTGCTAGGAGGTGGGGGGGATCGATGTGCTGCGAGGTAGGAGGCCATCCCGGTGTGTACTCATGGTCGAACCTTGAAGCCCCCGGATCATATCCAGTAACAATCGGTGTTGCTGCTGACGATCCTCATCACTCATCCAGATCATATCCAACAACTCCAAGTGTTGACGTTGTCGATCCTCGTCACTCTTCCGGAGGGCTTCACGCACATCGTTCAACATATCTGCCCACGAAGCCTGAAATCATGTCTACATTGTTAGTAAAGAACTATCAACACGTGTTACTAAAAAACACTAAACTTTGTTTTCAACTAACCTCTCCATCAGGTCCAACGCCCCCACGGGAATCCCCTGCAGATGTACCATGTCCGGGGGTGGAAAACCGAACCCGCCTATGCCTATGCCTATGCCTTTCTCGTTGAGGGTCTATCTCATATCCCTCACTGTCACTGGGCCTCAAACCCCTAGCAGCGGGCTCATATCCCTCACTGTCAATGGTCTTGTCTGTACCACTGATCCCGCCTAATGTGGTCTGATTAGGGACCTCAGGCGGCATATTAGCCATGTCATCTTCTACATACAGGCTCCCACATCGTCTAGCCAGGCATAGTACGGTGCTTGTCTCTCAACTAGTGTCAACACCAGTTCCTTGATCGCAAACATCTGAAATATTAGTTAGAACAATGTCATTGTACAAATACTGACTAATAAAAACATTAACAAAATAAATACATACTCTGGCTTTGAAAATCTTTGCTAGCTTCTTCCCTCTCGGTTGTTTGGTCAACTCCCACTTTAAAATACAGGGAGTCAGATCAGTAACCCTTGAGGCATCGACCGCTTCGGCCAAATCATGAATCACCTCCAAAGCAAATATCTGCATCAAAGATTAGTACGATAAGTATCCATACAAATTTGGGCACCAACAATAAAGTACAATTTGTAGGTCAAACTTCTTACCAATAGGGCATGAGATAGACCATATATGTTGTAGGTCTCCACCCAGTGTACGTCATCGCCCTTTTCCTGCTGGCGTCGCTCTAACCTGTCTCTTCGCCTGTCAAGCGCATACTTAAATGAGTAAATAGAATACCTGTACACGTGAGCACCCCACGGGAACCCGTCAAACGCTTCGAGCTCCTCAACCAGCCGAAACTGCCAAACTGGAATCTTGAATCTCTCATCCACCCCTATCAGTATCCAGTTCAGCATATATAAGAGGCAGAGCTTGACAACATCGTACGCCTTTCCAAACTCTGCTCCGGTGACAACATCCCTAATCTGCTCCAGTGACACCTCCTCGGCTCCAAAAAAGTACCGCTCATGTATGTCATTCTCTACTGTTGCATACCTGGTGGTCTCTGGTACAACTCCAAAACGCAGTCCGGTGATCAGGCAAAATTCCACCTTCGAAAACCTCATCGACTGGTTTCCTAACATGAAGTGCATCTCATATGTTGGGCCGTTATGATGGAGCTTCCTAAAAAACAACCGATGAATAATACCGCCAGAAAACTTCATCTCCCTATGCATCGTTAGGAAATGCCCGAAACATGACGCCATGAACCGTCAGCTGTCTTTATCTCCAAATTCTACAGAGACACGGTTCAGCGCGTCGTCTATATAGGCGAGGGCATCAAAATGGTTGTGTCGTGTCAATTTGCCCTCGTACCAATATCCTTCTGGAGTTTTAAGCGAATCCCTCAACCTAATTCTCATCTGCAATGTAACAGAAATACAACATCATTAAACAGAACAAATAAAAAAGCTCGAGCCTTTTTGAAGGGGCTCGAGCCTTTTTGAAGGGGATCGAGCCTCTTTCAAAAAAACTCAATTGCTTTACAAAAAAGTTCGATTTCTTTTCAAAAAGCTCGATCCCTTTCAAAAAAGCTCGATCACTTTCAAAAAAGGCTCGATCCCTTTTCAAAAAAGCTCGATCTCTTTCAAATAGGTTCGATCCAATTCAAAAAAGCTAGATTCCTATTAAAAAAAGCTCGAAACCTATTCAAAAAACCTCGATCCTTTTCAAAATGGCTCGATCCAATTCAAAAAAAGCTTACTTCATTTTCAAAAAAGCTCGATTCCTTTCAAAAAAGCTCGATCCCTTTTAAAAAAGGTTCGATCTCTTTTAAAAAAGGCTCGATCCCTTTTCGAAAAAGGCTCGATCCCTATTCGAAAAAGGCTCGATCCCTATTCGAAAAAGCTCGAAACCTATTCGAAAAAGCTCGAAACCTATTCGAAAAAGCTCGATCCTTTTCAAAATGGTTCGATCCAATTCAAAAACAGCTCGAACATATTCAAAAAAGCTCGAAACCTATTTAAAAAAGCTCGATTCAATTCTCGATTCCTTTTCAAAAACGCTCGATTCTTTTTCAAAAAAACTCGATTTACCAAAACCTAATTTTCACGAAAAAAAAGCTCGACTAAACAAATAAGCTCGATTCTTTTGAAAAAAAGTCTCGATAACCCAGATTTCATCTTCCTCAACTGATATTCAACCAAATTACGAACCCTAACTTAAACCACAACCATTCTCACATCTCTATTTTAACCGGTTTCTACATTTGTTATCAACAAAACTCAATTCAAACATGTAATGCAAGTTAACAAGAACAAAAATGAGGAAAAATAACCAATCTTCCCTTTGTCAATCGCAGCTCTTCCGGTCACTTCACCGTCGATTAGTTTCCCGTCGGTTTGACTGTTGCTTCTCTCTGACTTTGAAAACGACAACTTCCTCACTGTTAAAATATTTCGGGGCATTTTTTTCTCAAAGACTCTTTTGGTGTTTTTTAAACATACATTAGTAAAGTGGTGATATTTGTACAACACACCCCTCAAATAGTATCAATAATTTTTTGACCCCTATGTATATATATCCAAGTCTATTGTCTGGAAATGTCACTGAAACAGCTTTCACAGCTGTGATAGCTAACAGTAGCACTATGTAGCAGATTGTTTTTCAATAAAGAATTTGGAGAAACGAAATTAAAATGTTTAATAATTTTGACAGAAGACAGATTCCCTGCAGGTGCCTTCTATTATATCACCAAAAGCTGGCCGGTGTACAAAATCAGTAATTGAAAATTTTGGTGTGTGTGTGACTGTCTTTCTTAACAATTGAGCAATGAATTGAAGAAACCTTTTCCCAGGTAATAAAGAAAATGTGTGCACACGTGCATGTATATATAATATATGTATTTGCGTATGTATACATATATTGACATTGAATATGCTTTAGTGGATGACAGACACAGAAGAGAAGAGTATTAATGTATAGTATAGAACAACAACCTCACGTGGTAAGGTAACTTAAACGCTTGTCTCTAATGCAATTTGTGTCGGGAATATGAAACTAAAACCTTGGATTCCTTTTCTTCAATCTTAAACTAAACTAAAAGGCAACTATTTTAGTATTTTATATGTTGATGTGAATGTACAGAAACAGCCTCTTGATTGGGATTTGGGAGGATCATTTTCTGCATGTTCTCTGTACATTTTGATCTGGGGCAAAGTAGTCTTTTCCTTTACCATGTAATGAGTGCATACACAACCTTCTTGATAGAATATGCAAGTGGGGTGGTGTGGGAATTCAGAAACAAAAATGTTTTTGTTTTGTCTTGTGGAGTGTGTTTAGCAAGTTTTTGGTGATTATAATGTATCGGTTTAACATAAAATGTTTTGTTTGGAGTTTTTGGTTCAAAACACGTCTACTTAATGTCTTTAGTGTCTAGGTTCAAAACACATAAATTATCAAACTGTTTATAAACTAGTTTAGACTTTAGACCAATAGGTCACAGGCCCGTGTGACTGTGAGAATTGCGATATGGGATGGCTTTGAAAATGCTCTTTGATGGGCACATATCTTCTTTAATTTCACAATCGTCAATAACACCATATACACTAATCACTCTTTAAATACGCTTCTTCACATCATGAAAATTCCTGTGAAATGAACTAATACTATTTCAGTCTCTCAATCTCTGATCGGTGACAGGCCACTGGTGCTAAATGAATATAAAAAAAACTGCTAAGATAATCTGTAAAATGTGACAGGAGAGAAGAACAAAATCTGCAAAGAAACGCATTATTTTCATAAGTGCATTATTAATTTAGGGTTCGAAAAATTAATGGCACTTTTTAGGAGGGATTTTGTGGAAATATCATCACATTAATAAATCATGCTTAAAATGCACAATTTAAAGCGTGGAGACAAAATTACTCATGTCATCACTGTCGTTATGAAAAAAGAGAGAAAAAGTAAAAAGATAAAAATTGAAATCGAGCTTTTACTTGCATTCAAGGTTTTGTATCTGTTGAAAGTTATTAAGGAATATGAAATCAGACTTTTATTTGCATTCAGGTTTTTATCTTTCAAGATTTTGATATGTAATCGAGTTTTTATACAGAAACTTCGAGGTTTTGTATAAAATCTCGGAGGTTTTATAAAAACTCGGATTGAGCTTTTGTACAAAAGCTCGAGCTTTTATACAAAGGCTCGCTCGGAGCTTTAAGATAAAAGCTCGGAGCTTTTATCTTAAAGTTCCGAGCTTTTGTAATTACATTTCCAATATTGTAAGTATTGACCAGATAAAAAAAGCTCCAGGAGTACTGCCCCCTGCCCCCCCTCCCCCGCCCCCCGCGAGCTGACTGGACAGTTGCGTAGCTAAACTAAACTAATTATCCAATGAAGATGCATTGATAATGTAATGATGTTTGACCTCCATTGGAGGTCTGTTAAACATACCACTATGAAGATGAAAGAATAAAATCTTTGAAAATTTCAAAGTAAGAGCTGACTGAAATACAAAGACAACTTTTAAGGGTATTTTGAATAGTTCACCATAATAAATGCCTTTTAAACATAAGTTATTAAACTGATGACATCATCACAACACAAGAAAAAAAATGTAACAATATTCATCATTTCCACTATTAATTTAAATGGTAGTTCAAAGATTTAGCTCAATTCAGAAAGAGAGTGATGAACTAGGAACATGGAGTATTTTTAATTTAGGGAGAATAATTCTTCAAGATATTCAACAAAGAGTTTGTGGATAGTATATACAAGCAAAAAGTAAATGAACCATTGTCATCTTTTTACATTGTCCTTAATGTAATAAACATGTGTTCATAACCTCCTTCTCCAACTAAATATAAAGTTTTACATGAGATTATATGAGCATTGAACTTCAGTTCAATAACGATAGTCCTATCACCTATGCCTCATCAATATGTAAAAAGAAACACCAATCTAGATGAAACCGAATAGTTCCATCAGGAAGTCCAGGCAACTCAGCTATCAAATTATCAACATGAAGAGGTTCTGGATCTTTATAGGGTACAAAACTTTCAATCTTGAAATCTTTTAAATAATGCCGCCAACACTTGATGATGTGAGAATTGCAACATTTTGTATCCCTATTGATCATCATCTCATAAAAGAACTGTAAATAAAACAAACTACAAATAATTACAAAATAAACAAGCAGTAAAGACAGGACTCAACTCTATTTTGAAAACCAGGCAGCTATATACCTTTATCAATATAACAACTATTTTCTCACAATAATAGTCCTTGAAAATAAAGGAAAGGGAAACTTAACTTGTTTTATAGCCAATTACATTCAAACCCAACACATTTTGAGTGATTAGTGATTACTTTACCTCTTAAATTTGGAATAAAAAACTAAAACTTTTCCTTGCTCACTCATAATTATCTATGTTGTGACATGGAATATATGAAATACGTTGATAATATAAGAATACGAAGAATAGTTACTGAACACATGAAGTACCTTAATAAATTTGATCGACTGCTTCCGCCATTTTAATTCTATAGATTCTATAGACAAAATCAATGGAAGACAGACCCGTTTTAATTCTATAGGCAAAATCCTTGGAAAACAGACCGAGAGTAAGCAATCCAAAAGAGCTTCATATTTCGAGGGGGTTGCATTTTGTACATCTATAATCAAATTCTCAACTTCACGAGGGAGTGAAGGCGAACTATTTCTGAATTCATTTAAACTAAATGAATCCTTGATAAATCATTACAAGCAAAAAAAAAAAAAAAGGAATTAAGATAAGAGTACGAAGCAATTAAAAATTATATGTGAAATTGTTAATATGCAAGACATACCAATGGTATCATAATATTGATAGACATGCTTAGCTCTTTAACTTGATGAGCAACTCCAATAAATTCTTCTTTTATAATGCTGAACCAAGTAAGAACAAGAATGTCACCTTCAGTATCAGGCTTGATAAGAAATTTGAGCTTGCATGGGCATCGACGTGAACCTTTTATTGAACACAAATACAGAAAATCTTGACACTCAAAGCTAAAGGAAAGTAAATTCGGAGCATCAACATCAATAACATCCATATTAAAACATTGGAGAATCTGTAAATCCTTGAGCCGATTACTTGAAAATGTAAATTCTGTAATTCTGTATAATCAGTTTCTCAAGCAAGGGGGGTTTTTGAGATAAGGTCAAGAATTTCGATATCTACAGTCCTTAACTTCAAAGAGTATAAATGAGGGCACCCAGCCATATCAATCACGCATGATTTTCTAATATATGCAAGGGTGCAATGTTGAAGACTTGGTGCAACAATCTCAAAACTTTCAAGTTTAATGAATTCATCAACAATTGTCAGTCTTCAGTTTGGGTGCATGAGAAACACAGACGTTTAAAATGCGAAAATAGGGATAAAATTAAATCTTCAACCAAAGGGCATTCACTGATAAACTTATGAACCATTTGTTCACCTATACGGACCCTGTGTAGTTCTAGCTTTTTGAGAGAATGGAACCTTATAGTATCGGATGACTGCTCCAAGTTACAACCACTTAGCTTCAAAGTCGTCACAAATTTAGCTGAAAATATTGTTGCAGGCAGATTGTATCTACTCTCTCCATTCGTTCTAACATTGAAATCTAACTCTTTTACCTTATTTGTCACAGCCAGTTCTATCCACTTTTCAAGATGAGAAGTGACTCCTTCAACACAAAAAAGACTCATGGATAGCCTAAATTTCTGCATAGAAAACTTAAGTTCACAAAATCGTAGCAGGGAAGCATCTACATATCCTATAAATTTATCTCTAAGTTTACAAAGTCTACTTTTCTCCCTCACGCTAAAAGTATACATGTTGCGTTTTGCCAAATCTCCTCTGAAGTAAATTAGATCAAAATCCAAGATGGGAAACGATGTACATAAATGATTCCATCTCTTTGATAAGACACACAATTGAGCTGCCTCTTTTGTAGAGAGGACGACATAATGTGATGAATAATGAAATCCGGCAGCTCTGAGATTCGATCCACCATGCCAATCTGGTCCCCCATAATCTTTAAATCTGTAACATTCCATAATTCCTTTCATATTCATATTTATTGCCATTATAATTAAGACTCCACAACAAATTATACAATTCATGTTTATTTAAATGGAATATTAAAGGATAAAATTATTATAATTAAGACAAAAAATTTCAACAATAAATCGCACAAAAAAAAAAATCAAATAATTTATCTAGGTTAACAGGGTCTTAAACAAACCCCAGAAATTGGTCTGAAAATTTTAGATAACAATCAGAGAAATTTATATGAATAACAGTAAAATAATAGAAAGAAAAAAAAACAAGTGTTAATCAAAGAAAATAAAGCCATGAATTCTTACCAGTAATCCGAAGAGAAACTAAACACCAGGGCAAAAGCAGTGTGGACTGATAAAATTGGAAAGTTCGTCTGATTTTGTTCTGCGGAAAATGTAAATAATACCTCTGAATTAAAGTGAAATTGCATTTTCCGATATATATTTTCATTTAATTGCACAAAACTCCCTGAAAATCATTGATTAACTGGGTGTACGTTAAGGTTGAGTGGGAAAGTTCAAGAGTCCACATTTTATTATTATTATTATTTTGAAAAAAATTACCCTTACACATTTTATTCTTATATAAAACACTTTTTTTTTCTCTCTCCTCCATGGAAAGGTGCTAGCCAAAATCCATTGGAGATAACTGATGACAGGTTTCTATGGGTAAAATCGTCATTTTTCAACATAAATATATTTAAACGGGTTGCTATGGTAATTCAAGATTTACAAACTTAGATGACATTTGACTATTATGGTGGAATAGTAATCGAAATAGTAACGAGAATAAGAATGAGAATGGAAAAAAAAGAAAATTTGAGTTTTTTTTAACGCTAAAATCAATATCCAAATCAATATTATTTTGTTTGGTTAATAATATAATATTATTTTTGAAAAAGATGGTATTTATGGAATACCAATTTTAGTTTGGAACTGGAATAGACATTCCATTGATTTTTGAATGGAAAGCTCATTCCACCAAAATGGTGGAATAGACATTCCATTGATTTTTTGATGGAAAGCTTATTCTATCAAAATAGTGGAATCAACATTCTAATAGAATCCTCATTTCATTACATTTTAGCAAATATTAGGAATGACTTTCTTTTCATTCCATTCTACCCAACCAAACATGGTATTAGTACATACTGACCTGTCACAAAACCTCTGAAAGTTCTGCTATCTAATGAACATATTCTGCTGTGAGTGTGAGAATTGTAATATGGGATGGCTTTGAAAATGCACTTAGATGGGCGTTTATATTTTCTGATTTTATAATCGTCAATAACACCATATGCATTAATCACTCTTCAAAAATGCTTCTTCACGTCGTCTATGGATGCAAATTTCTGTGAAATGATGCATACTATTTCTGATCAGTGACACAGACCACTGGTTGTGACTGCTGAGATAATCTGTAGAATGTGACAGGAGAGAAGAACACAATCTGCGAAGAAATTAGCACCCCCATCCAACAAAATCCACTGTGCAAAAATTTACATTCTTTTCGTAAAATGTAGTTCAAAGAATCAACTCAATTCAGAAAGAGAGTTAAAAATTTAGGAACATAGAGCAAGTAAATTATTCGGAAACCAGATATATGCACAAATGCTACTATATTAGTTTTATTGTTGTTGAGAAAAATAGTATACACATAAATCCAAACATAAATAGAAAATAAGAAAGCAATAAGAATAAACGGAGACAACAAAGATTTTACGTGGTTCAACACTCAATCTTCTAGTGGTCTGACTGACATTTTTAAAACATGTGATTGGTTGTTGATAAAGTGGTTGTGGAAATCAATCACATCTGAACCACACATTCATTACAATGCTTATGTATCATGAGATTAGATGAGGTTAGGAAAAAGATCAGGTCAGTAGAGGATCCAAATTCCATATATAGTGTTCAACTTTTTAAGTCATAACTTAAATAATAACTCAACATGTATAGATTCTATGTATGATATTATAAAACTAATGTTCAACTATACATATGTAACATAGGTATCAGTCATACATATGTAACATAGGTATCAGTCTTTTAATATAACCATCACATACGCTACACTTTTCTATTTTATAACATGTTTAAATATAACAACTCACTTAAATTTAAGTGAACGACATTGATTTGTGATCACACGTTTCACATTGAACTAATCATATTTAATATGTCTAGATTTTATGTATGGTATAGCAAGTTTGACAGTGAACGTACTATAGGTTTTCTAACAGAACCGTCATAGAAGAACACCGAAATCTATCCATTTCAAAACAAGAGTTGATCATCCATATATATATATATATATATATATATTTGATACATGAAATATGTTCAATATATATCTTTGGAACCAATAGATTCTACTGTCTGGAAATGTCACTGGAACAACTTTCACAGCTGTGATAGCTAGCAGTAGCAGATTGTTTTTCAATAAAGAATTTGGAGAAAAGAAATTAAAATGTATAATAGTTATGACAGAAGACAGATCCCTGCTGGTGCCTTCAATTATATCACCAAAAACTGGTGTATAAAAATCAGTGATTGAAAAATTTGTTTTGTGTGTGTGACTGTCTTTCTTAACAATTGAGCAATGAATTGAAGAAACCTTTTCCCAGGTAATGAAGAAAATGTGTGCACACGTGCATGTATATATAATATATATATATATAGGACATTTGAATATGCTTTAATGGATGACAGACACAGAAGAGAAGAGTATTGTATACTATATAGAAATACAACCTCACGTGGAAAGGTAACTTAAATGCTTGTCTCTAATGCTATTTGTGTCAGGACTCAAGGAGAATATGAAACTAAAACCTGGATTCCTTTTCTTCTAATCTTAAACTAAACTAAAAGGCAACTATTTTAGTATTTTATATGTTGATGTGAATGTACAGAAACAGCCTCTTGATTGGGAGGATCATTTTCTGCATGTTCTCTGCATATTTTGATCTGGGGCAAAGTAGTCTTTTTCTATATCATGTAATGAGTGCACTGTGCACACATAACCTCATGATAGAATATGCAAGTGGAGTGGCGTGGGAATTGAGAAACAAAAATGTTTTTGTTTTGTCTTGTGGAGTGTGTTTAACAAGTTTTTGGTGATGTTAATGTATCGGTTTGACATATAATGTCTTCTATGAAGTGAAACATGTCTACTTTATTAAAAAAATTATGAATCCAGAAATCTATAACCTAAATATCTTTAGTGTCTAGGTTCAAACCACATAAATTTTTAAAAGATTTATAAGCTAGTTCAGTCCGATAGATATGGACCCGTGTGAGTATGAGAATTGCGATATGGGATGGCTTTGAAAATGCTCTTTGATGGGCACGTATATTTTCTGATTTCACAATTGTCAACAACACCATATACACTATACACTATACACTAATCACTCTTTAAAAATGCTTCTTCACATCATCTATGGACGCAAATTCCTGTGAAATGAACCATACTATTTGAATGTCTCAATCTCTGATCAGTGACACGGATCACCGGTGCTTAGCACCCCATCAACAAAATCCACAACTCAAAAATATGCATTCTTTTCATAAGTACATTATCTATTTAAAAGGTAGTTCAAAGAATCAGCTCAATTCAGAAAGAAAGTGAAGAACTAGGAACATGGAGTATTTTTAATTAGAGAATAGTTCTTCAAGATATTCAACAAAGTATATGAACCATCATCAACTTTTTACAGTCCTTCATGTAATAAACATGTTCTGTTCACAACTTCATTCTCCAACTAGCAATAAAGTTATACACGAGATTATATGAGCATTGAACATCATAAACGATAGTCATATGCCTCATCAATATGTAAAAAAGAAACACCAATCTAGTTGAAATCGAATAGTTCCTCCAGGAAGTCTAGACAACTCGACCACCAAATTATCTACACGAAGAGGCTTTGGATCATTATAGGGTACGAAACTTTCAATCTTGTAACCTTTTAAATAATGCCGCCAACACTTGATGATATGAGAATTGCAACATTGTGTATCACTATTGATCAGCTTCTCATAAAACAACCGTAAATAAGTGGAAATGGTGAGAAATGTCACATTTTTTTTGGTGAGTTGCAGTGATGTCACCGTTATAATAAGTTAAGTTTAAAAGACACCTATTATGGTGAACTACCGAAATTACCCTTAAATAATCGATTCTTTATTCTTTAAAAGTTGTTGTCCAAAAAAGTTGTCTGAAAATCAATCAACTACTCCGGGTATCTCTTCAGAAAACGAGCTCCATTCCAGATATTGCACAAGAAGGTAAATTAATATTTCTGATCTTCATTTCCATATTTTCTTATATTTCTGTGTGGTATAACATTGTATGAACATTTATGAACATGTTGTCTCAATTGTTTTTGTTTATGTCTGGGAGTTGTAAACTTAAAAAAAAATAATGAATGAACATGTATACATATTTTTTTGTATGCATATTTGGCCGAGTTGATTTGAAGTGGTGCAAACAAGTTTAAAATCTTTGGCATAAAAGTTGGAAAGCATTTAAAAAAACCTCGAAACATTTGAAAAAAAGCTCGATCAAATTATAAAAAAGCTCGATCCATAAAATCAATGTTCGATCCAAAAAATAGATACTCGATACGTCACAAAAGAAGCTCGATCCCTCACAAAAAAAGCTCGATCCCTAAAAAAAAAGTTCGATCCCTCACAAAAAAAGTTCGATACCTTACAAAAAAACTCGATTCCTTATAAAAACTCAATCCTTAAAATAAAAAGGTCGAGCAATATTTGAAAAAAGCTTGAGCCATATGAAAAAACGCTCGAGTCATATTAAAAAAAGCTCGATGATGTACAAATAGAGCTCAGTTCTGAACAAAAAAAGCTCGATCCCGTTAAAAACGGTTCGATCATGTACAAAAACGGCTCGACCATGTTCAAAAACGGCTCGATCATGTATAAAAAAAAGGTCGATCAATAAAAAAAAATCAATCGCTTACACTTTTGATTTTTGTTTAATCCTTTATAATTGTAAATTTAATATTAAATATTTATTTCTTAATAATGGTTTTTGATGATGATTTTGACAGGACAATGGATAGGGTGAGAATAGTCATATCTTACCACGGTCGATTGGAGCAATAACCCGACGGAAATCAGAGGTATTTAGTTTCCTTTCCGATAACCAAAGCTTGTATGTGTCAAAGAATTTGAGTTACGACGAACTGGTGTCGATCGTGCAAACCATTGTGAAGTTTGATGAGAATAAATACATTGTTGATCTACAGTCTCTATGAATTGTTCCTGAGACTACATGTCGTACATTTATAAGACACAATGATGCTGTTTAGTTTATGCTAGGGAAATATAGGGTGATCCCTCGAGTATGTGTTAGTCTAATCAAGAGGCTAGCAGGAGGTGTCATTGGTGAAGGTATCCCTCATCGTGATAACACCCAACAATTTCGATCGTCAGGCGGAAGCAACCAGTTGTTCACAGAAAGAAGTGGGATTGATGGTCGGGAAAACATATGTGTTGTCCCACCGGAAGTAGTCGCCCATGATAATATACTGGGACCTCAATTCAACGATGTATTTGGTTGTCAAATTGAGATGAATGATAGGCAGTACAACCACAAATACAATGAGATCTACAATGACATCAACAATGAGCAGAATACAACACTAAATGTTGGGGTGAATCATGAGGTGGATAATGTGGGTAATTTCAATTCTGTAGAAAATGTAGAGAACAATGAGGATGATGAAGAACCTGTCTAAACGGAAAGACGTGTAAGACATGTACACAGATTTAGTTCCAGTGCATCAGATATAGCTGGGACCTCCGAGGTCCGGGCTAATGTAACTCTAGATGATTCTGATAATGTCACAACATGGGTTATTCCAGGAGCAGAATCATACTCGTTTGGTATTGGTGGAAGCAGGAACTTGGTTGAAGATGAACCTACAAGCATGATATATAAAGGCCAATTTTTTCCAACGAAAAAGGATATGAAGAGACTAGTAGGCCATTTTGCAATGCGGCAGAACTTCGAGTGGAAGGTGAAAAGGTCCAATAAGACAACATTACATCTAGTTTGTTTGATGGGAAATTGTACGTAGAAGTTAAGAGCGGTGAGGAGAGATGAAGGCACATACTTTCAAGTAAGAAGTTTTATCAATGAACACACTTGTCCGTTAGAGGAAATTCACCGCCGGCACCGACAAGCTAGTGCAGTCATAATTGGAGAAGTTATTGCACCTAGACTGCAACAATAAGATGGTCGATTAATGCGTTCGAAGGATATAATCGCCGACATGAAATCAATGTATTGAATCCAAATCATGTACAGTAAGGCACACGCCGCCCTCGATTATGCGTTGTCACTGACATATGGAACACATGAGGAAACCTTCCAACTGCTTCCATCATTTGGTTACGTTTTGGAACAACAAAATCCTGACACAATCATTGACTTACAGTGCAACGAAGATGGTAAATTTTTGTACTTCTTCATGTCGATTGGTGCCTCAATTAGAGGATTTCGAACGTGTATGTGTCCAGTCATTGCCGTTGATGGTACCCATTTGAAGGGACGATTCCGGGGTACAATGTTTGTTGCAACAGCACAAGATAGGAATGAACAGGTGTATCCAATTGCTTTTGGGTACGGCGACTCAGAAAACAACCTTTCATGGGAATGGTTTTTGGATTGCTTGAAGGGTGCCCTATGTCATATTGATGAGGTAGTTTTCATTTTCGATAGGCATGCAAACATTGAAGCAGGGATTTCTAAAGTGTTCCCTTATGCCACCCATACCATATGTTGCTGGCACTTTGCTGAAAATATCAAAAAGCGATTTCATAGGAAGGATGTTGCCGCAATAATGGACAAAGCATCCCGTGCATACACCGAGTTTGAATATAACCAGCTTATGGAAGATTTAAGAAACTTGCACCAGAATGCATATGATTATGTAATTGATGTCGATCCATACAAGTGGTCCCGTGTACACTGCCCGGAAAGAAGGTACAGGTTGATGACAACAAATGCGTCATCAGCTGACCGACGCAGCATATTTTGTGCTTCTAAAACGTGTGGAGAAGTGTGGTTTTCTGACCGTAAATCCAGTATAATGGAATATTTTCTCGGTCAAGCGATCTGGAAAACAGTGGACTGTTGACTTAGCCTGGAAGACTTGTACTTGCAACAAATTTCAAATGGATCATTTTTCATGTTCTCACGCACTTGCGGCGGCACGGTACATTACTTTTAAGTTTTATTGTGAGGTGATTATTACTGAAACGTGAATCTGATCGTTTTTAATGTTTTTTACAGGGAGCGAAACTTGGACTTGACAACTTTGTGTTCGGACTACTACAAAAGCAGACACCTATTGACTCGTACTCGGTTCCTGTTATACCGGTGGGAGATCCTCCCACTTGGTGTTGTTGCTGACGATCCTCATCACTCTTTTGGATCATATCCACCAACTCCAAGTGTTGACGTTGTCGATCCTCCTCGCTCTTCCAGAGGGCTTCACGCACATCGTTCAACAGATCTGCCCACGAAGTCTGAAATCATGACTACATTGTTAGTACAAAACTATCAACATTTGTTAATAAAAAAACACTAAACTTTGTTTTCAACTTACCTCTTCATCACGTCCAAAGGCCCCACGGGGATCCCCTGTAGATGTACCATGTCCGGGGGTGGTAAACCGAACCCATCTATGCCTATGTCTTTCTCATTGAGGGTCTATCTCATATCCCTCACTGTCACTGGGCCTTAAACCCTCAACAGCGGGCTCAGATCCCTCACTGTCACTGGTCCTATCTGTTAAACCCTCACCCTTTGTACCATTGATCCTGCCTAAGGTAGTTTGATTAGGGACTGGAGGCGGCATATCATCCCTGTCATCTTCTACATACAGGCTCCCCCCCTCGTTTAGCCCAGCATAGTACGGTGCCTGTCTCTCAGCTGATGTGGGCACCAGTTCCTTCCTCGCAAACATCTGAAATATTAGTTAGAACAATGTAATTGTACAAATACGAACTAATAAAAACATTAACAAATTAAATACATACCCTGGCTTTGAAAATCTTTGCCAGCTTCTTCCCTCTCGGTTGTTTGGTCAACTCCCACTTCAAAATACGGGGTGTCAAATCTGTAACCCTCCGGGCACCGAACTCTTTGGCCAAATCAGAGATCACCTCGAAAGCAAATACCTGCATCAAAGATAAGTCAGATAACTAACCATAACATTTAGGACAACACCAATAAAGTACAACTTGTAATTCGAAGTTCTTACCAATAGGGTATGAGATAGACCGTATATGTTGTAGGTCTTCACCGTGTGTATGTCAGCGCCCTTTTCCTGCTGGCGTCGCTCCAACCCCGTCTCGTCGCCCGTCAAGCGCATGCTTGAATGAGTAAATAGAATACCTGTACACGTGGGCACCCCACGGGAACGCGTCGAACGCATCGAGATCCTCAACCAGCCGAAACTGCCAAACTGAAATCTTGAATCTCTCATCCACCCCATCAGTATCCAGTTCAACATATATATGAGGTAGAGCTTGACAGCATCGTATGTCTTTCCAAACTCTGCGACGGTGATAACACCCCTAATCTCCTCCAACAACACCTCATCGGCTCCAGAAAAGTACCGATGATGTATGTCATTCTCCACTACTGCATACTTAGTCGTGTCTCGTACAACTCCAAACCGTAGTCTGGTGATCAGGAAAAATTCCACCTTCGAAAACCTCACTGACTGGTTCCCTAACATGAACTACATCTCATCTGTTGGGCCGTTATGATGCAGCTCCCTCAAAAGAAACTGATGGATAATACCACCTGAAAACTTCATCTCCCGATGCATCGTCAGGAAATGCCCGAAACATGACGCCATAAACCGATGTCGATCTTCATCTGCAAATTCTGCAGGGACACAGTTCAGCGCGTCATCTATATGGCCAAGGGCAACAAAATGGTTATGTCGAGTCAATTTGCCCTCGTACCAGTCTTCTTCTGCAGTTTTAAGCGAATCCCTTAACCTATTTATCATCTGTAATGTAACAGAAATACAACATCATTAAACAGAACAAATTTTGTAACCAAAATTAAAAGTCTCTATCCAATGTAAAAACAGTTCGATCCTAAAAAATTAAGGCTCGATCCCAGGAGAAAAAACTCGACCCTTTTCAAAAAAAGCTCGATTCTATGACAAAAATGCTTGATCCCATGACAAAAATGCTTGATCCCATAACACAAAAGCTCGGTCCAATTCAAAAAAAGCTCGACCCTATTGAAAAAAGCTTGAATCCTTTTCAAAAAAACTCGATCCCTTTTGAAAAAACTCGACCCTATTGAAAAAACTCAATCCCTTTTCAAAAATGCTCGATCCCTTTCAAAAAAGCTCGATCCCTTTCAAAAAAGCTCGACCCCTTTCAAAAAAAGATCGACCCTATTGAAAAAAGCTCGATTCCTTTTCAAAAAAGCTCGATCCCCTTAAAAAAAGCTCGAAACATTACAAAATAAGCTCTACTTACCAAAACCTAATTTTCACGAAAATAAAAGCTCGACTCAACAACAAATAAGCTCGATTCTTTTGTAAAAAGTCTCGATAACCCAGATTTCATCTTCCTCAACTGATATTCAACCAAATTACAAACCCTAACCTAAACCACAATCATTCTCAGATCTCTATTTTAACCGATTTCTACAATTTCTACCAACAAAACTCAATTCTAACATGTAATGCAAGTTAACAACAACAAAAACGATGAAGAAAAAATAATCTTACCTTTCTCAATCGCAGCTGTTCTCGTGTAATCTCGTTCGGTCACTTCACCGTCGATTAGTTTCTCATCGGTTTGACTGTTGCTTCTCTCTGACTTAGAAAACGACAAATTCCTCGCTGCTTTAATATTTCGGGGTATTTTCGTTTGAACACGTTAAATGGTACATTTTAAACATATATTAGTAAAGTGATGATATTTGCACAACATCCCCCCTCAGATAGTGCCAATAATTTTTTGACCTCAATTAAACAACCGATAAAGAGTGGACTCAACTCTATTTTGAAAACAAAAAAGCAGGCAGCTATATACCTTTATCAATATAACAACTATTTTCTCACAATAATAGTCCTTGAAAATAAAGGAAAGGGAAACTCAACTTATTGTATAGCCAATTTCATTCAAACCCAACACATTTTGAGTGATTAGTGATTTCTTTACCTCTTAAATTTGGAGTAATAAACTACAAATATTCCTTCCTCACTCATAATTATCTATGTGGTGACATGGAATATATGAAATACGATGATAATATAATAATAAAAAGAATGTTAGTGAACACATGGCATACCTTGATAAATTTGATCGACTGTTTCCACCATTTTAATTCTATAGACAAAATCCTTGGAAAACAGACCCAAAAAGCAATCCAAAAGAGCTGCATATTTCAAAGGGGGTACTTCTTTTACATCTATAATCAAATTCTCAACTTCACGAGGGAGTGAAGGCGAACGATTTCTGAATTCATCTAAACTAAATGAATCCTTGATAAATCATTACATGCAAAAAAAAAAAAAAAAAAAAAGAGTGAGAAGCAATTAAAAATTATAAGTGAAATTGTTAATACCCAATTTATAGACATACCAATGATATCATGATGCTGATAAACATGCTTAGCTCTTTAACTTGATGAGCAACTCCATTAAATTCTTCTTTTATAAGTTTGAACCAAGTAAGAACGAGAAGGCCACCTTCAAAAAAAAGGATGATCGATAACAAATTTGAGCTTGCATGGGCATCGACGTGAACCTTTTATTGAAAAACGATACGGGATATCTTCACACTCCAAGCCAAAGGAAAGTAAATTTGGAGCATCAACAACAATACCATTCATATTATAACATTGGAGAATCTGTAAATCCTTGAGCCGATTACTTGAAAATACAATTTCTGTAATCTCCACACAATCCTGTATGATCAGTTTGTCAAGCAAGGGGATTTTTGAGATAAGATCACGAATTTCGATATCTACAGTCCTTAACTTCAAAGAGTATAACTGAGGGCACCCAACCATATCAATCATGCATGATTTTCTAATATATGCAAGGGTGCAATGTTGAAGACTTGGCGCAAAAATTTCAAAAATTTCAAGTTTAATGAATTCATCAACAATTGTCAGAGTCTTCAGTTTGGGTGCATGAGAAACACATAGACGTTTAAAATGCGAAAATAGGGATAAAATTAAATCTTCAACCAAAGGGCATTCACTGATAAACTTATGAACCATTTGTTCACCTATACGGACCCTGTGTAGTTCTAGCTTTTTGAGAGAATGGAACCTTATAGTATCGGATGACTGCTCCAAGTTACAACCACTTAGCTTCAAAGTCGTCACAAATTTAGCTGAAAATATTGTTGCGGGCAGACTGTATCTACTAACCCCATTTGTTTCAACATTGAAATCTAACTCTTGTACCTCATTCGCCACGACCAGTTCTATATCCACTTGTCAAGAAGTGAAGTGCCTTCTCCAACATCAAAAAGACTCATGGATAGCCTAAATTTATGCATAGAAAACTTAAGCTCACAAAACCGTAGCAGGGAAGCATCTACAAATCCAATAAATTTAACTGTACATTTACAAAATCGTATTTTCTCCCTCACGTCAAAATCATCCAAGTAGCGTTCTGCCAAATCTCTTACGAAGTAAATTTGATCAAAATCCGAAATGGGAAATGATGCACGTAAATGATTCCATTTCTGTGATAAGACACGTTTGAGCTGCCTCTTTTGTAGAGAGGTAAGACATAATGTGATGAATAATAAAACCCGGCAACTCTGAGATTCGATCCACCATGCCAATCCGATCCCCCATAATCTTTAAATCTGTAAAATTCCTTTCATATTCATATATATATTGCCATTATAACTAAGACTCCACGACAAACAATTCATGTTTATTTAAATGGAATATAAAGGGATAAAACTATTATAATTAAGACAAAAAAATTCAACAATAAATTGTTGGTGGAATGGTATTATTGAGGTCACTTGTGGTGTACCTTTGAGAGAGAATTCTGGGCACAAACACAATGAAAGGAGAAGCTTTTTTTATTTATCTCTCTAGATTTCTTACACCACTCCACACATTTACAACACAAACTTCATCCTTTTATATAGGAAAATGAGATGATAAAAAAATAAAAAACAATAAAAGCAAAAACAGCTGGTTGATGGTAGTTGGGGGTTAGCTTGTTGAAAATTTTGGTTGGTTGTTGGAGCCATGTGATGACCGGTTTCTAGAAATGTGGCGGGAAGATGGTTTGCTGATGTCAAGTTTATTTTTCAACATCCCCCCTTAAACTTGGTTGATGTCAAGTTTAGTCTTGAAAACAAGTCATGTTTGAGCGGCATGGTGAAAATATCAGCAACTTGATCATATGTCTTGCAAGAGATTAGTTCCACCTCCTTATTCTTCACATGTTCTCTGATGAAATGATACCGCGTATCAATATGTTTGCTTCTTTCATGGAATACAGGATTCTTTGCTAGCGCAATCGCTGACCGATTGTCGATGTAGACCTCTATGAGATTATCCTGTGGAAATCTCAAGTACTGCAACACATTCTTGATCCAGATACCATGACAAACAGCTGAGCAGGCAGTAACGTACTCAGCTTCACATGATGACAATGTCACATTGGCTTGCTTTTTGATGACCATGTGAACGTTGTATCTTCCATAAAAAACGTAAAGCCTGCCATACTTTTACGTTCATCCAGATCTCTTCCCCAATCACTGTCTGAATAGCCAATTAACCTGCAATCTTCACATTTGGTATAAAATATATCATCATCAATTGTACCTTTTATGTAGCGAAGTATCCTATTTGCAACATTTAGGTGAGACTGGTCAGGAATCTCCATGTATCTGCTGACTAATCCAACTCCATAAAGTATATCTGACATGATAAACGTCAAGTATCTCAGGCTTCCAACCAAGCTCTTGAAATAGGTTGGATCAACATCTCCTCTTTCATTCTTTCTTAACTCCAATCCTGTTTCTACTGGAGCTGTGACAGGATTGTATTTTTCCACACCAAATCTCTTCAGAATTTCTTTTGCATAGATACTCTAGGAGATGAAGATACCTTTTCCACTTTGCACAACTTCAATACCGAGAAAATGAGCCATTAGACCAATATCAGTCATCTCAAATTCTTTCATCATTCTCCGTTTGAAATCTTCAAACATAGCTGGATTGTTACCGGTGAAGATCAAGTCATCAACATATAGGCATGCATATAACAGGCTTCCATCAGTCTCCTTTTTCAAATAAAGTGCATGCTCATACGGACATTTCTCAAATCCGTTCTCTTGGAAATAATTAACAATTCTCATGTTCCATGCACGAGGTGCTTGCTTCAAACCATATAAAGTCTGCATACTTTATCTTCATTGCCTTTCTGCATATATCCAGGTGGTTGTTCCATATAGATTTCTTCTTCAAGAAAACCATTTAGGAATGCTGACTTTACGTCAAGTTGGTAAATTTTCCAACTTTTCTGAGCTACTAATGATATTAGCAATCTGATGGTCTTTAGTCTGGCAACAGGAGCAAATACTTCTCCGTAATCAACTCATTCCTTCTGTTTATAGCCTTTTGCTACTAGTCTGGCCTTGTATCTCTAGACTTCTCCTTTCGCATTCCTTTTGGTCTTGTAGACCCATTTCACTCTGATGGTTTTTTAGACTTTTGGGAGACTAGTCAACTCTCATGTCTTGTTCTTTTCAATGGATCGAATCTCTTCATCCATTGCATTTCTCTATTTTCCTTCTTGGTTGACCTCTTCAAAGCTAACTGGATCACTTGTCATCAGCAGACAATACAAAGTAATGTCTTCTTCCACCTATTTTGTATTTTCATACAAATCTTCTAGGATACGTGTCCCTCTAGGCATCATATCTGAAAAATCACGTTCAATTGGTGATGGAGAATCATACCTTTGTGATGAGGGGAACCACATTGAGGAGTCTGCTGATTTCTGGGTATTTATGGCTCTGTAGCCACTTCTCTTGTCTCTTCTTCAGATATCAACTCTACACTTCTGGTAGCTTTGTTCTGATCCCAATTCCAGGATTCATTTTCTTCAAAAATGGCATCCCTACTGAAGATCACTGGTAACCCATAGTTCTATCACCGTATCCAATCAGGATACACTTTTCTCCTTTATCTTCAAGCTTCGTTCTTCTTGCTTCTGGGACCTTGATGTAAGCAATGGAGCCAAAAACTAGAAGGTGGCTCACACTTGGTTTGTGAGTGCTTCATGCTTCTTGCGGTGTCTTTATATCAATACTCTTTATAGGACATCTGTTTTGTAGATATACCGCACACAAGACTGCTTCAGCCTAAAAACTCTTAGGCATGTTTTTATCCTTTAACATGCTTCTGACTATGTTAAGGATTGTTCGATTCTTCCTTTCAGCTACACCGTTTAATTGAGGAATATAAGCTGGTGTAAACTGATGTCTGATTCTTTGTTGCTTAAGGAATTCCTGGAAAGCACCTGTAGTGTATTCTCCACCTTGATATGATCTCAGTGTTTGATGTAGTAGCCACTTTACTTCTCTACAAGAGTTTTGAACTCTTTAAAGTAATCAAATACTTCAGACTTCCTTTTCAGGAAATAAACCCAAGTCTTTCTGCTGTAGTCGTCAATAAAGGTGAAGAAGTATTGATTATGTCCATTTGATATTGGCGTCAATGGACCACACACATCTGTGTGAACGACCTCAAGTGGCATGGCTGCTTTCCAATTTGCCTCCTTTCCGAAGCTATTTCTGTGTTGTTTACTGAGAACACAGCTTTCACACATCTCATTTGGGTGATGGATGTTTGGCAATCCTTTCACCATCTTCTTACTTCCTAGTTGCTTTAAACTTTCAAAATTAACTTTCAAAATTAACTTTCAAAATTGAGATGTCCATATCTTAGATGCCACTACCAGTCTTTGTCATCGATGATGGTTGTCAAACATCTTGGCGTATCATGATGAATTGCGAGAGGGAACATCCTATTCTTCGTCATCTGGACTCGGGTAACCAGCTAATGTGGTAGCCTTTCTCTAGGAGTTATCCGAGACTTAGGAGTTATCCGAGACTTAGGATGTTTGTCTTCATATCTGGAACATAATAATAGACATTTGAGATGAAAGCATAATCTTCATTCTTCTGCTTGATCATGACATCTCATCTTCTTTGGACATGGATTTTAGAGAGGTCGCCAAATGAGATTTCTCCTTGAACTTTCTCATCAAGTTCAGTGAATAAGTCTTTTATGCCAGTCATATGGTTGCTAGCTCCAGAATCAAGAAACCAAACATTTTGGTTTTGATATGTTGAGTTGTGTGCCATCAACATCAACGATTCTCCTTCAACTTGCTCTTTCTCTGTAAAGTTGAAATTTTCGTTCACTTTATTTGGCAGGCTTCTGCACTCGTTGCTATAGTGGTCATATTTGTGACAATTGTAGTATTGAACATTTCTTTTGTTAATGTTTGGACGGTTGTTGTACCCACATTTTCTTCCTCGTCCTCTTCCTCGTGGGATATAGTTTTGTTGTCCACGTCCTTCTTTGTTTGCGTCTCTTCCTCCTCCACCTCTACTCCTGGTTTCAGCATTTCCTGAACCTCTTCCACTAGATCATCTACCTCGTTCTCTTCCTTGTTGTGAGGTCCCCTCTTGCTCATATCTTTTTTCATTGAGGGAGAGCTTTGACTGGAGAGCTTGTTCCAATACTCTGTCGTCACTTCTTTTTGTGACTTTCTGCTCATGGGCTTGCAACGATCCCACAAGTTCTTCGACAAACATCGTCTCCGTATCTTTTGTCTCTTCCAAAGCCACAACTATGAAGTCAAACTTTGGATCTAATGATCGTAAATTTTTCTCTGAAATTCTCATGTCTGTGAGAGTTTCTCCATTTCTTCTTAGCTGATTCGCAACGACCATAACTCGTGTATAGAACTCAGCAATAGATTCATTAGATTTCATTCGTAGGGATTCGAACTCACCTCGTAGAGTTTGAAGACGGATCATTTTTACTTTGTCACCACCTTGGTAGGTTTTGAGAAGGGTGTCCCGGACTTCTTTTGACGACTTAACGGATGTTATGATATCAAACGTTGCTTCGTCTAGCCCTTGATAGATTATGGACTTTGCTTTACAATCCCTCTTTCGATCGGCTTTGAGAGTCGATATTTGAGCTTCTGTCATTGTTCATTCAGCTTCTTTGGATTCAGCTTCTGTATATCCATCTTCCACAATATCCATAACATCTTGAGAGCATAGTAGAGCTCTCATTTGTATGCACCAACTGCCATAGTTGTCTTTGGTGAGTTTCGGGATGACAACATGTGTGTTACCGTTGGCCATTGAGACTTGAAGTGCTTAGATCGCTAATCTGGAGTCTGAATTTGTAAAAACGGAGTACATGGTTGTGCCCGGAATGGTCCAAAACCTTGGAAACCGGTCCCATTTTATCAAAAACCGAGTTCGAAAGCGTCTGAAACGAGTAGTCAAACTTTATAGAAAAGTCAACCAAAGATAACGGAATATTCCCTTTGACTGACTGAATATTCCAGTCGTTATAACAGTGTTGATGACGTCAGTAACCCGTGAATAGTACCGGATCGTGGGTCGGATTCCGGGTCAGGTCAGGCTGCCTCTTCTTGGATCGGACTTCGGGTCGGACTTCGGGTCGAATCCCTGTAAATGGGTGAGGAAGATGATCGGCGCGTGTTGGTGATGCGCTAGGGAAGAGGCTGCGCGTGAGATCATGCTCTAACTTCAGGCAGCGCGTGCGACTTCTCCGGTGCTCCGATTTGAGTTTCGTTTTCACCTTTGAACTCCTGACGATGAGTAGAACACTCTAGTGTGATCAAAAATGGATTTTGACCACTTTGATTTCTAGGCCAATTCGACTTTAGCCTCTGTTCTTCGAGTTTCTGGTTCTCCTGAGCTCTGATACAACTGTTGGTGGAATGGTATTGTTGAGGTCACTTGTGGTGCACCTCTAAGAGAGAATTCCGAGCACAAACACAATGAAAGGAGAAGCTATTTTATTTATCTCTCTAGATTTCATACACCACTTCACACGTTTACAACACAAACTGCTTCCCTTTTATATAGAAAAATGAGATGATAAAAAAACAATAAAAACAAAAACAGCTGGTTGATGGTAGTTAGGGATTGGCTTGTTGAAAATTTTGGTTGGTTGTTGGAGCCATGTGATGACCGGTTTCTAGAAAGATGGCGGGAAGGTGGTTGGCTAGAAAGGGTCAAGTTTATTTTTCAACATAAATCACACCAAAAAAAAATTCAAATAATTTATCTATGTTAACAGGGTCCTAAACAAACCCTAGAAATTGAACTGAAACTTTTAGATAACAATCAGAGAAATTTATATAAATAATAGGGAAAAAAAAACAAGTGATAATCAAAGAAAATAAAGCCATGAATTCTTCCCGGTAATCCGAAGAGAAACTAATCACCAGAGCAAAAGCAAGTGGACTGATAAAATTGGAAAGTCAGTGACGGTCTGATTTTAATTTTGCGGAAAATGGCAATAATACCTCTGAATTTAAGTGAAATTGCATTTCCCGATATATATTATCATTTAATTGCACAAAACTCCCTGAAAATCATTGATTAACTGGGTGTTAAGGTTGAGTGGGAACAGTCATGATGTGATAATACAATTTTACCCTTACACATTTTGTTTTTTTGTTTTTTTTTTTCAAAAATTTACCCATACACATTTTATTCTTATATAAAACATTTTTTTTTTTGGTTTTACCTCCATGTTTATTAACATAAATATATTAATAAAATAATTTTTTACCTCCATGTTTTTCAACATAAATATATTAATAAACTAATTTTTAATTATAAACGGAAGGAAAAAAAAATGGCGGTCATAGGGATATTGCCTTCGCTGGCCCAAAGGAGGCTGCCGGTGGCCTACCAAGCGGGACGAGGTCACAAGCCTCCATCATGCAAATTGGAGGAGGCGCAATACCTCATTCTACGGGGGAGGCCACCTCATTTTTTTTAAAATTAAAATTTGATTATATGTTTTTGGTTATGTTAATGTTTTGGTTTCACATAATCTCTTTATAGAGGCTTTAAAATGGGAAATCATGTGAGTTAAAAGAAAGCAATACAACTTTACCTAGAGGTAGGCACTACCCGCCAACCCAATCTAACCCAACTAATTGGATTGGGTTGCTTTTAAGATTAGATTAGATTGGGTTAATAAAATATAACTCAACCCAATCCGACAACCTGACATTAATAATAAAAAATAAATTAAATATTTTTATTTATTATTAGATCTATTATGCAATCTCATTTTTAAAATATGTAACTCATGCACCATCGATAATATTACAAATCATAAATATAAATACATATTTTAAATATTTTATACCATAAACATATAATACATTTATTAAAACATATAATTATATTGTCTTTATCTTTTGTATTAACTACATTTATTAAAACATGCAATTATATTGTCTTCATCTTTTGTGTTAATTGATATATCCTTAATTAAACTTTAAAATGTTTTTTTATCCTCTTAGGATTTGAAAAAGAATTTGGCAGAAAAAAGTTTAATAATTGTATATAAACTCAAACTATTATGTTGGTTGAAGTAAATAATAGATTATCCAATTATATGATATTTGATGAAGCAATTATAATTGTAAAATTGATAGAATGCTTAGATAGAAATTTTCCAAATTATATAAATTGTTACATTTTTATTTTTTAATTAAGCAACATATATTTAAACAATTTCTATTATATGTTGTGATTTGATTTTGATGCTTTTAAGAAATCTAAATTCTATTTGATATGATATTATGGTGAAAATTTAATTTAAATTTGAATTTTAATATAACAAACTTTGAATTTAAATTTTTTTTTTCTATTGGATTTAAAAAGCCCAACCCGATCAACTCAACTCAACCCAACCCAACCCAACCCGATAAATATTGGGTTGGATTAAAATTTACGTTGGGTTGAACCGAACCCAACCCAACCCAACCCAACCCAAAAACGTCCACCCATAACTTTACCTAGAGATGATAATGGACTTTCTTTCTCCTTCAATGTATATTTGTTTAGAATCGTTACTCTACCTCAATGTCTTCTATTTTTGGTTCAAAATACGTCTACTTAATTAAGAAATTCAGGATCTAAATAGTAATTCAGGATTTATAAACTAGTTCAGACTGACCGGTCACAAAGCACATGAAAGTTCTGCTCTCCAATGAACATATTCTGCTGTCAGTGTGAGAATTGCAATATGGAATGGCTCTGAAAATGCTCTTAGATGGGCACATATATTTTCTGGTTTCACAATTGTCAATAACACCATATAAACTAATCACTCGTTAAATATGCTTCTTCACATCGTCTATAGATGCAAATTCCTATGAAATGATTCATAGTATTTCTGATCAGTAACACAGGCCACTGGTTGTAAATGAATACAAAAGGCACTGCTGAGACAATCTATAGAATGTAACAGGAGAGAAGAACACAATCTGCGAAGAAATTAGCACCCCATCCAACAAAATCCACCACGCAAAAATACGCATTCTTTTCATAAGTACATTGTTAATTTAAAAGGTAGTTCAAAGAATCAGCTCAATGCAGAAAGAGTTAAGAATTTAGGAACATTGACCGAGTAAATTATTCAGAAACCAGATATATGCACAAATACTACTACAACTCTGAGCTATACTAACTTATAGCCTTGCGTGAGAGTTCCAGCTGAAAATTTCGAAATTCATAATGGTAAAGGACTATCTTAAAATTTACTGTCACGATGCTCTACCTATCCCTTCGGGGAGATTGCTTCGACTCCTGCTGATATTGTTAAGTCACTCAAGCGGCCCACTTGCACGAAAATACTCATCTGCTTAGCTAGCGTTTAGCTTCTGTCATTGGAACTAGAACAGATTTGCAGGCTGCTGTGGTTGACTCCCACTTCTCATCATTGTGCAGAATTCCTCATAGTTGATCCTCCCATCCTGTTAGTTTAAATGGGATCAGAACCGATAATGTCTCTATGAGAGAGTTCGAAAGTTTCGAAACAAAAAAAGCTTACATTATCTGTATCCACTTCAGTAATTATTTCCCGGATGGTGGCTTCATCGCCCATTCCATATTCCTTCATTGCTGTTTCTAATTCATCCCTCGTAATATACCTGCCACGAAGTTTACAATTTCACATTTCAGTTAACTAAATCATCAGGATTTCCAAAGGATTCTATATAACAAAGCAGTCCTATGGTTTCATAAGTTTAACTATGGGAAAAAAAAAACAGCAAAGCGAGAACTCACCCGCTATGATCTGTATCAAAATACTGAAATGCTTTGAAAAGGTGCTCGTCCCTTTCCAATCTGTATCTATGCATTGTAGCAGAAATAAATTCAATGTAGTCAATTGATCCATTTCCATCCACATCAGCCTGGAATTCATTACACAGTGATAATGAGGACACACCAATTGAGTACGTATGTGATGCACGAAAAATTGAATATTCAACAAATGCAGCTGTAGTTAGGATACTATTAATACTTACAGCTTCCATGAGTTGTTTGACTTCAACTTCAGAGAGTTTTGATCCAAGTCGAGACAAACCTGTCTTGAGTTCTTCGTAAGTGATCGTACCACTCTGGTCAGTATCAATGTTTGCAAACATTGATTTAAGACCTTTAATTTCATCTTCAGATAGATTTTCAGCAATGACCTGCGATGAATTCAAAATGCACCGGTGCTATTAAATGAAGACAGAAAGCACAACCATCTAGAGCCATTTAACTCAAAAGTTGTAAAATATCTTGCCGTCTGTGCCATTATTAGGTATCTATTTAAGCTACACATACCTGGTTGCCAAAAAGATCTTCCTAATAAAGCACTATTACAGATTTTGTTTTATCAAAGTTTTAGAAAGAAATAGATATTTGTCACGCAATTTTTATGGGAATTTTATCACAAATTCGAAGAAAAAAAAATGGAATATCAATACAGTCCATAAATTACCTTCAACGCCAGCTTTTTGAGTTTATTCATTGCCCTGAATTGTTTCATTCTAGAGAGAACTGCGCTGTCTATTGGCTTGTCTGATGCTTCTTTAATCCAGGGATGCTCTAAACAAATAAAAATACAGAAGTTTTTAACAAATGCAACACCAGAAGATAGCAAATAATAATAATGACAATCATATTTGATTGATTGATTAGTAGCAACCACAATGTCACACCATCCATTTTCACTTACTATAATAATGTTGACATTAAATTTATCTCTTCTAATTAAATGCAGGAATCTGATGAAATGCCCTTTTTTTTGTAGATGCAACAGAAGCAAGAATACAACTTGAGCAAGCATTGAAAAGGAAGCAAATCAAGAAACATTGTGGATACATGGAAGCTTAGCAGTGAGAACTCTTATAGATGTATTTGAAGTCTATGAAGAGAATCACGCTCACATGAAGGTTTGAGGGATAAGGTTTTTATATTTGAGTTTCGTATCTTCTAATAAAAGTAGAGGTAAGCAGGATTATGGAGTTCCTTACCAAGAACTTGTGCAGAAGTGATTCGCTTTCTTGGGTCCTGTGTCAGCATTTTCCGGACTAGATCCTTGGCACTGTTTGATATTGATGGCCACGGAGCAGTTTCAAAGTCGATCTCTCCTTTCAAAACAGCATCGAATATTCCCTTCTCATTTTCTGCGGCACAAATGAGCAAAAGATATTACTGCACATCAATGATATATAATACATAGTTGATGAGAGAATCTGAAAACATAATGTAAGTATGTAACATACAATTATAGCAAAAAAAAAATACGCCTAATGTTTTTCTTACCAGCCCAAAACGGAGGTACCCCGCTAAGTAGAATGTATAAAATAACTCCTGCACTCCAAACGTCTATTTCCTTGCCATAACTACGACGCAGTACTTCAGGAGCAACATAGTAAGCACTGCCTACTATATCACGATACACTTTCCCTGCGAAAAGTTTCAAGAAAGGGTCAATTAAGCTATTGCTGGCTGGATCACTAACACGAAGTGAAATTACACAAATGATTTAGAACGATAAAATATAAGATAACTTTAGAGAAGCTGCATCAATTATTAAGAAGAGAACTAAAAATGAGGCCAAATGATGAGAACAAATCTGATCAACAAGAGATGACAGAAGCCATATATGTCATCACCATGAGCTATAATACTCATACAAAACCATTTATCTTTCTCGGAGATTTGCAAAAGGGTAATGTTATTATTGATTCTTGAATAGATAATGAATTTAGGCCTTCGGAATCACACCGGTGAAGCTTTTCCTCACAGGCAATGTGGCAAACTAGACAAGATGAGATTGATGTCCAGTTATTATGAAAAGATTATCATTTAATCAAGTTAAACAAAAAATCCCTTCTTTATGGTTGTAAAAATACTTAACAATGGAAATTATGTGTCTATCACTCTATCACAAAAAAAAAAAAAAAAAAAAAAAAATTTGTAAGATGACAAAACCTATGACTCAAGTTACTCCAATCTTCAAAACATTGGGGATCTTTCCGGATAGGTTGGTGACATTAGGGGGAAATTTGATATCTTTTTGGTTCATCAACAAACCTATGCGATGGTTCAGTGATTAATATTTCCGAGATGTGCTTTCCCCACGAAACATAATGCAGACAACTCTATTAGAAATAAATGGATCTGATACAAGATCACTAAGCTAAAAAACTGACCTGGATCTAGGATCACTAAACTAACTAAAATGTGTCAACGTGTAAAAAGCAAGGCTTTACACTCACCGAAAACCCCTGGCAGCATGCATTATCATTTCAACCCAACCCTAACACTGCACGATTCCCCAATTACTAAACCCATGAGTTTGATCCTCAGGCCCTCACTCATAAGACTGATGCTTTTTGAGCACACTGGAGGACTAAACCAGCTGGCCGGACTGTCTTATCCGATGTATCTTTTCACTAAAATTCAAGCCACAAAATGCTAAAATGCCTTAAAATATCACAAAATCTAAACCAAATCCTTACAACGATATCGCTAATTATCAAAGTCCTCAATGGATACATATCTATTCCCACAACCCCAGAAAACAAAACACACATTTTAAACTACATGAATCATCTCAAGCTAAACAATCAAAACAAAAACATGAAATTGACAATCTAATTACAGAATTATAAAAGTATTCACGAATTCACCTTCCTCAATGAACACAGACAATCCAAAATCTGTTGCCTTCAACATAGCATTCTCATCCTTGCTTGACAACAAGAAATTCTCCGGCTTGAGATCGCGATGCATAACCCCCATAAAATGACAACTATGAACCACATTCACTATAGCTTTACAAATACCAGCAGCTGCTCTCTCAGTGTAATGACCCTGAGCAAGAATCTTATCAAAAAGCTCACCCCCAGAACACAACTCCATCACTAGATGCACAGACTGTCTGTCCTCATAAGCACCCCTAAATTCAACTATGTTCTGTTGACCAGACATATGCTGCATTAACTGAATCTCTCTCCTCATGTCTTCTCTGTCTTGTTTGCTCGCAAGTTTCCTCTTCAATATCGATTTACAAGCATAAGTGTGGCCTGTTGAATTCTCTGTACACAAGTATGTGATCCCAAACTGACCTCTACCCAGTTCCTTTCCAAGTGTGTAGTGCTGTTTAATGTCTTCAAATGACCTACCCAGTATAGTTTCTGGCTTCTGCACAGCAGCAACAGCAGATTTGAACGGCTGAGGGTGTGGCTGTGACGGCGGCGGCGGCTGGTGGTGGTAGTGGTGCTGCTGCCTTGGTTGAGGAACAGACTCTTTTGGTGGTAGAACAACATGATGTTGTTGATGATGATGATGATGTTGTTGATGAGTTTGATTTGATCTATAGCCACTAAAATTTGTTTGTGGAGATTCTTCTTTGCTACTCCAACAACCCATTTTCGTGATTAGAATATTGGGATGAAAAAAGAATGGATCATAAAAGAAAAAGTAAAAAAGTTGGAATTTTTTTGGTGTTTTGAGAGCAAATCTGATAAAAATGAAAACTTCGAGAGGATTTTTTGGATGCGTGTTACAGAGAAGCAGATGGGAAAGTCGAATGTGGACAAACAAAAATTGTGAGTGCTTTGTTGGGATATTATTTCTGCACAAAAACAAATCAAAGTTTCAATCTTTGAGCTGAATTTAAGGAGAAAAAAACTACATATGTGCCTGAAAAAAAAAATTGATTTTTTGGTATTACTAATTTACTATAAATTCTTTGATTCTAACATCCAAAATCTGAATCTTGTAATGGTTGGATATTATATATTTATTTAAAATAGTGATTGATTTTTGTATGTGACCACCCAAACTTGTAAGTTCTAACGTGGTAATAACATAATTTTTTGCATAACAAATAAATATGAAAAATTCATGAAAAAAATTGGGATTTTGTTTATTTAAATCACGAAGAAAAGGAAAATATTTGGGTAATGACTAATCATTACTCAAAGTGTTGATTCTTGTGTTTTTATTAATGTAAAAATCCACTACCAATCCAATATCAAACACTTTAAATGGTTTTTTTATCAATTAAAACGTAAAATGGTCAGTACCTAAGTATTGTCCTGGACAAAATATACGACAAAGAAAAGTTGTCACGTTGCAATCGACAAAGACAAAGGTACAAGAACTTAATTATCTAAACTAGTTTACCACTTCATGTTTATTTTCTACTATACTGTGCGCTTGAAAATTTTATCCCACAAATAAAAATAAAAATAACAGTTTCAAATAAAATAAAATAAAAATATTTGATTTTAGCAATCAAACAAACAATCAATTAAATATCTGTCCACTGATTTATCAATTTTTGTATTTATTGTTCCGGTATAAGAGTTGTTAGATGATGTTTCACAATCTTATAAATCTTATCCTTTATCTTACAAAATTAAATTAAAACTTTTCAATCGGAAGTCGGAACAGAGTCCTGCACTTTTTTTTCTTACAAAATTCTAGTTTATTGCAACCATCTTTCACATACTATATACGGTTAATTAATCGAATTTTAGTTTACTGCTTCATGTCTGTTTTCTACTATAATGTGTGCTTGGAAATTTTGTCTGAAAAATAAAATAAAAATATATAGTTTCAAGCAATCAAACAAGGGTTAATATCATCTGGATCCCTATGTTATGTTGAAAGATCAATTATTTAAACGAGTTTACCTTTCTAATAAAGTTTTTCCTAACTCTTGAAAAGTATATCAAATAGGTTCTTCTGACTTTTTTTTAAAAGGTCAAACGTCACCGAAAATGTATATTATCTCTTTTACCTCTGAATGACATATTAATGGCTGAAATGACTATTTTACCTATTTACAATTATTTTAAAAAAACAAAATAAAAGAAAATTTACATTAAAAAAAGAGAAAAAAAAAAGATTGGAGATTATCTCCATCATCATCGGTTCATCTGCAAAAATCAATCAAACCTCAATAAAATTCCCTAAATTCCAGTGTGGATGGTGGTGATCAAATTTTAAAAATGAAATTGGAAAAAAAAATAAGAAAAAACAAAAAATAAATAAAGAACAAACGAAAACAATTTAAACAATGAGTTATACATCCAGCTCAAATCATTAACAAAACCATCATCTTCTTCATTGAACCTCTCCATCTTCTCTCTAAAAAAACCCTTCTCTCTCATATCTCTCTTCTTTGTCGCCCACCCTCTCTCTTCTCTTGGTTGTCGCGTCGATCACCGATATCTTCCAACGATAGGAGGTCGGTGCTCTCTTCTTTCTCTCCTGTCGAGTGATGGTAGTCAGAGGTTGGCTTGATGATTGCCGATCTCATCTCTCTCTTCCTTGTTTATGTTGCAGATGTTAGTTTGATGATGAATTGGATGATGATGATGGTTTGGCGTGGTTTTATCTGGTTTGAACCAGGATGATCGATGATAAAATGATTTATATTTTATAAAGAAATCTAGAAAATTTTCCAGATATATTTGAATATGGAAATTTTTCTGTTTAAATTTTTTTTGTAAATATTTGGATATTAGCAGATCTCTTCAAGCTTTATTTTTTTAAACTTTGTTTTTAGAGATCTGAAAAGAGATATTCAATTTTTTTTCAAGAAATCTAGAATTCAGAGGTTGGCTTGATGATCGTCGATCTCATCTCTCTTCCTTGTTTCTGGTTCAAAGGTTAGTTTGATAATGATAATGGTTTGGCTTGGTTTGATCTGGTTTGAATTTGGTTGTTGATGATGGAATGATTTTATATTGGCTTGGTTTGATCTGGTGTGAATCCAGATATCTTCAAATATGAAAATTTTTCCATTTTAAAAAAAAAAAAACATTTTCTTGTAGGGATTTGGACATTATCTTTTCAAGCTTTATATTTTTTTTACTTTGTTCGGAGAGATGTAGAAAGAGATCTTCAATTATTATTTCTTTCATGAAATCTGGATTTTTTTTTCCAGATTTGTAAAGATAAATTATATTTTTTAAAAAAATAAAAATAAAAACTAAACGATAAAAATAAACCCTCTGATCATTAACGTTGACTAACTTTAAACTGGCGGATGGACCTATTTGATATATTATTTAAAAGTCAGGGAAAACTTTACAAAAAAATTAAACTGATTTAAATGATTGATCTTTCAGCATAACATAGGGATCCAGATGATATTAACCCATCAAACAATCAATCAATTAAATATCTATCCACTGATTTATCAATTTTTGTATTTATTGTCCTGGTATAAGAGTTGTTACATGATGTTTCCAGTGTTGTGATAAACGTTACGTACTAGTCGGACGGTATTTCGGTGCTTATCGCCTATACGGTATCTAGATGGTATCTAGAGGATTGGAAATTTATTTTATTTTTTAATTATTTTTTCTACATATAAAATTAATATTCAGTATCTTAAAAAAAAAACAAATTTTAAATGGTATAACTAGAATATAAAAACGACTTTGACTCCACGTAAACGATTAATCAACAAAATAATCTGACAAAATAGTTAAATCGCCCAATTTTTTTACCTGTTGTCTAATATAGATGATTTTATCTTAATCGAAACAGTCGGAAAACACAAAACGCCTAGACGGTCGCTTACTACCGCCGAGGCACGTATTTTCGAACTAGGGATGTTTCACAATCTCATTAATCTTATCCTTTATCCTTACAAAATTAAATTAACAACTTTTCAATCGTAACAGAGTCCTGCACTTTTTTTCTTACAAAATTTCAGTTTGTTGCAACCATCTTTCACATACTATAGGCGATTAATTAATCGAATTGTATGAAGTCATATCATCAACCTAATGTATTTATTTAAATATGTCAACTACTACATTATATGTGTTATTTGTTTAATGCAAGTATCCGATCTGTTCAGTCCACATATATATGCTTACATTAAAAGGAAAATGGAGGGATCTCCCTACTAATTAAAATTTTATGGGTAAATGTAAGAAAATATCTACGATGTCAAGTTCAGGAAGCTAGAAATTCAAGTTCAGGAGATCATTAAAGAAGGGAGGGGGAGTGAATTAGTAACAATTTTATAAATTTTTATTTTTATAAAAAGAAGATGCTTAGGGCCTTAGGGGACATTTGTTTTTTGTTTGAAAACTAAACGGTCCTGAACGGATTAGAGACTGAAATCTGAACGTAAATATATTATCAACATACTTGCTTTTTAAAAATAAAATTGTCTAAAGACAGATAATTTCACATTTATACTCATGTTAATTAAAAGAATTAATTTAACATGCATGTACTTTTACAAACAAAGTTCAATTTAACAAAACAAAAAAATCATCAAAAAATATAGTTCTACAAACAAAGTTCAAGTTCAATTTATTGTAAAAAAAAATCACTTTATTTTACATTTTGTTTATGTTTCTAACATATATAATAGAGGAAACCATATTTTTTTTTCTATTTCCTGGTTCATATGCATAGGAAGAAAAAAGATTATTGTTTATTTTTTTAAAATAGGTTCTTGAATTATACGCACCAATCTCTATGAGAAGTGATTAAGGTTTTTTTTTTTATAAAAAAAACCATTTAAAATAATAAATATGTTTTAAAAAAAGATCTCTACACCATATCAAATTATGATAAATTTGGAAATATATATTCTTTGAGAGGATACACTTGGAAGATAATATATTAATTGTAATTTAGTGACTTGGAATTAAGTTAAAAGTCATGATTTCTTACTTTATTGAAATCAAGAAAAAAGGTTATTGATTTTTTTTTTTTGAAATAGGTTCTTGAATTATACAATTAGGGTTTTTTTCTTTTTAAAAGTCATTTAATATATATATATATATATATATATATATATATATTAAAAGAAAGATATCTATACCGTATCAAATTATGATAAATTTGGAAATATATCTTATTTTAGATGATAGACTTGGAAGATAATATTTTAATTGTAATATAGTGATTCGGAAAAGTTAAAAGTTATGATTTCTTACTTTATTTTTTTAGTTTTTTTATATATATATTTTTAAGTTGTTTAACTATTTAACAAAATAAATAAAATAATTTAATGAGTTAAATTCAAACCCATTAGGTTTTGAGTGGAATGACCCTGTAAACCAAAACAAACAAACAATTGCACGTGATAAGATTCATAGGAAAAAAAAGTAGTTTGGATAGAAATTATTTTCCTGGTTGAAAAAAGTGTGTGAAGCATATCCCATGGATAATCAAATTTCATGATAAATACAAAATACTTAGGTGGTCCATTAAGTCGCAAAACAGAGTAGCAACATGATAACAAATACTAAAACAGAGTAAACAAAAAAAGTAGTGGCTTCACAGTCACTGATATTTTATCTGTTATTTTTTTTTGTCATTTTGTTGACTATATCACCAAAGTGACTCATATAATACATATATATATTGGCTAGCATTCAGTGACTTGTTTGAATGATTCAAAATTCAGAATTAACATTTCTCACAATACAAAATCTTCTTTCAATCATTGCTTCACAAGCTACAAACCTGCAAAGAAGGAACAACATATATGGATATGAGTTGGAAAAAAAAAAAAAAAAACACTGCAAACACGGTTGGCATTAAGCATCAACATTGAATGTTTCTACTTGTTAGTACTTCATATTATATAAATATACCATAAATTTTGTGTATCTCTCTAGTCCTCAACCATGTGAGGTGCAAATTCAAAACTAGGCAGAAAGTTCTTGTTGACGTTAGGGTGTGTTTACTAATCGGGAAGCCCAATGAGGGAAAAAGAACTTAATTTGATTTGTAACTACATTGTTTACTAAAAATAGTGGAAAAAAAATGAACTTAATTCCTTATTTGGGAATTAAGCTCCCTTTCCGATGAAAGTTTATTCGTATTGATTAACATTCCTAAATAATAAATGTGTCCTAAATAAATTGGAGGAAGAGAAAATTGACTTGTTTCGGTATTCAATCAATAAACAATGCTAAAATGATGTGTCAAACATAATATTTTACTATTTTTTATATCAAATTTAGTTTTATCATCGATATATGTATTGGAGATGATCTAACGTTGAACCCTTTTACGAACCATTTAAGTTTTTAAGTACATTGGTTACTATTAATAATTTACTTAGTGAATGGGTGTAAATGTTTCATGTTATCTACACATCAAATGCAATGTGTTAAAAATCCATGTTATCTAAATATCTACTCCAGGATAATTTGAAACAAGAATACAATTCAACTTCCGGTTATTATTTTGGTGATAGCCCAACATGTTTTGTCTTAATTCAACCAAATTAACATCCCAA
Source organism: Dipteronia dyeriana (assembly GCA_032871835.1). NCBI lineage: Eukaryota > Viridiplantae > Streptophyta > Magnoliopsida > Sapindales > Sapindaceae > Dipteronia > Dipteronia dyeriana. The sequence continues at coordinate 25,004,342 of CM065300.1, read as the reverse complement.
TGAACAAAACAAAACCAGAAAAAATAAATCTAAAACAATCTCAGACATCAAATTCAGGAACCGAACAAACAAGAAACTTGTAAGCAAATGTAGCAACCTTGTGACAGTTTCATGGTATCTACAACATCAAATGCAATGCCAGTCTTCAAGCTATAGCTTTTAATTTTATCGATAGTTTGAAAGTTTACGAAAACCCGGTTGAGTTGCAGGTGATAATTACATGAAAATGAAAACAAAGATGAATTAACGTAAAGATTCAATTTTTTGAAAAGAAAGTGAATAAGTTTGATAAATTTAACGTGAATTGGGAACCAATTCTAATAAAAAGTTCACTTGAATTTCATTATTCAAATTGACTTTGATGTCGACTCGTACAACACAAACTCCGGTGCCAGAAACTACTCAAGTTTTTTTCATCCAAACAAAAGACGAAGAAACGGAAAAATGAAAGGTAAAAATACGAACAGTCAGTACAAAATTCTAAATTATTATAATATTTTTTTTTAAAAAAGTAAACGTGTGACATGCCCATGGGCCGATTCTCCTTTTTAATGGGCCAGGCCCAAAATTCCGTTTCCTTTGTATGAATGAACCATATTAATTCTGTGTTTTATGGACCAGGCCCAACAACCTGTTTCAGTTGTTTGAATGACTACTGGGAAACGATAGAGGGAAAAGTTTTGGAGTTCACTTTTACTCACCCTCTTAATGGGGATGAGCATTACCCCACTTTCGTATGGATAACATGTATTTATAGAAGGGATAAATTTATCCAAACACTATCATTTACCTCTTCCTGGATACATGTCATCCATACGGGAGGGGGACATGTGTATTATGATGTACAATATATTATTTTCTATTACATATATTTTCCAATCAAGAGCTCAATAAAGTACATTTTTGTAGTGATGAAGTTTGATTTTTAAAAGAACTATGTATACATCATTATCATTTTTTTTCCTTCTTTTAGCGAATGATCGATGTCTCCTTAATTATATCCATTCTTTAATTATTATTTTTTTTAAAATTGACTAATCACTTGCATCTTTTTATGAGAGAAAATAAAAAATAATCACAATTATTATGAAAAAAATATTTTTAACCACGTACGAAAATTTATTTGTTAATAGCCACTTTTAAAAAAAATCAGTGTATATCCATAAATTATAAAAATACCCTTGAATTTGATTTTTTCTTTAAAACTGAAAGAAAACTTGAAATCATGACTAAAATCTGAAACCAAACTTGAAATCACGGTTAGAAACTTGAAACTTGAAACTTGAAATCTTGTTTTAAAAAATGAAATTCTGAAACTTGAAATCTTGATTAAATTGAAATGTTGAAATTTGAAATCTTGACTAAATTAAAAGTTGAAACTTGAAATGTTCTGAGTTTTTAAGTTTTTCGTTTTCAAATTTTAAAACTTGAAATGTTGTCTAAATTGAAATGTTGAAACTTGAAATGTTGACTAAATTGAAATGTTCAAACTTGAAATGTTATAGGCTTTTAGTATTTCGTTTTTTTTTTTTTTTTTCAGCAGATCTAATCGCTGGCGGAGGGGGACCTCGACGGCGTTGCTGGACGATCGTGAAGCCTAGACGACGACACTCCGGCAAGTCGTCGACGACTTGTGAAAGAGAAAGGAAAGGAGAGAGAAATAGAGGTGAGTGAAAGAAAAGAGAAAGAAGAGAGATAGAGAGCTGTAGAGAGAGAGAGAGAGGAGGTCGGTGACGGTTCACCGGCCTTCGCAAGGATGCCGGTGACGGTTCACCGGCACACCGCCGACGGGAGAGAGAGAGAGGAAAGGAGAGAGAGAAAAAAAGAGAAAGAGAAAGAGAGAGAGAAAATGTTTGAGGATAGTTTTTATATGGGGGCATTTAAGTAATTTATCAAAAAAGTGGCTATTAACAAATAATTTTTTTTATGTGGTTAAAGTAAAATTTCCATAATAGTTGTGGTTATTTTTAGCAATTTCCACTCTTTTTATTGGGGGAACTTTTTATATGTGTGGTGTGTGAGACTGAGAGGACGTACAACCAGGGGCGGAGGTATAAGTTAAGTAGCCTGGGCTAACTTTTCTGAAAGATTTTTTTTTTCAAAGTTTACCTATTTACATTTATCACCCTTAGGCCCCGTTTGGTGCGCGGGATTGGATTTGACTATTGTATGGGATTGGATTGGATTAATATGGGACTGAGATTATATGAGATTGAATTGGACTGGATTGGACTAAATTAATATTATACCGTGTTTGGAGAAACATGGGACTGTACTAAATTAATATCACGTTTTGTTTGGTAAAACATAGGATTGTATTAAATATTTGATAAAAGAGTATTTTTTGAAAAAAAAAGTTTTCATTTTATTTATTATTTTTTTTAATATAAAAAAAAATAGTCCTACAAACATGGAACTAAATAAACCCAACAATTTGTTGGGTTTATTTAGTCCCATGTTTGTAGGAATAAATCACTAAATGCTGGGTTCCACCGGATTGGCTAAGCTAGTCCGGTATGCTCCCAAACATGGGATTGGATTGGATTAAAATTAGTCCAATCCCAGTCCAAACCCAGGTGCCAAACAGGCCCTTAGAGTCTTACATTTTATCTTTTATTTATAATTATTTTTATCAAACTAACATAACTAAACACATTAGAGTATCAAACACAAACAAAATAAACTTTTGAAAGCTAAGCACATTCGAACAAGTACGAAAAGTTTCACTTATACGGTTCTATTGTTCTACATTCTCTTAAAATTTGTTAAAACTGAGATAACTCGTGATTCTATTGGAATTACATTTTTTTTTCTTATCTAATAGTTATCTTCTAAAATAATTTATATATTTTATTTAGAAGATGAATTTTGATGGGCACAATTAATTATATCTCCTCTTATCTAAATATATATTAAAAAAATTCAGTCGATATAATTTTCTTATACCGTCGAAATTCATTTAAAAAAAAATATAAAATTAGTTTAGTCCACTCTACCAAAACACTCTGATTTCTTTCCAACGCACAACATCCTCTAATGGATTTTTGGTTTCTTTAAATCATATTGTGATAATTAGTTGTGAGTTGTGACACCTAAATATTAAAAACTAATGAATGGTCATAATTTGTTTTTCTTTCATTTTATTTCTTTAATAACTAATCATATATTTTCAATGTGTTCTAGCATAAGCTCATATCGATATCAATATCATTTAAAATCTAAAATGTTATACTGAAATAGATCAATCTTAACATTATTTAAATTCTAAAAAGTTATACGAAATAGACTATCAGACAGTCGGTAGATCACCGATATTCAACATTCCCAAACACCATTCATGTATTTATTGTATTTTAAATCTATTTAATGTACAGTAAATTTACTAATCAACCAAATGGTACGATCAATTTTAAAGTGCTATAAAAAACTTCTCCAACCGGCCGCAATTTATTGCGGCTACTTTGTTTTTGTCAAAAGTGTTGCAACAAATCTGGTGCAGCTGTTGGCTTGCCCTGCTTTGCTTTTTTTTTTCTTTTTTTTTATACTTCCTAAAGTTTTATTTAATTATAGTTTAACCTTTATTTAATATAATTTATTTTAATTATATCCTTTATTTAAAAGTTTTATTTAATCATAATTTTATCCTTATTTAATTAAATTTATTCTAATCATATATAATTTCAAAAATTCCTAAATTAATAATAAATGTAATATTTAGTTAATTAAATTAAATTTCTTAATTTACTAATTTATTAATTACTTATCGTAATATTATACTAATTATGAGGTGAAAAAATAAAATGTTAATTGTTGAGAAATAATAGAAAATATATTTAAAAGAATATTCTTTTTTAAATAAAATTTGGTACAAAGGATTGAAAATTGTAAAATAAGATCGATGTATAAATTGCGTACAATTGCAACAAATTGAAACAATGAGAAAATTAAAGTAACTTAATTTCTGATATGTTATTACAAAGTTCATGAAAAACCGATACATACATCCGAAATAAGTTCCCTCTTATAATTTCATAATTAGCAATGTAACTTAATTTCTTTTAATTTTCATTCTCGATCATTTAAACCTTCCCATTTAAAATCACAAAGATTTATAGTTTGCAATAGTACAGGTAGACTTCATGATTGCATGTAACCCCAGAAGCTGAGGAAAGAACTGAAACACACTACTCTACACAGGCTCCACCAGGACCACCACACAGAAACACACAGAACCAAAAATTTGTGACTTTAGAGGCACACACATGACAATAATAATTATTATATATGTGCAAGTGGGCAAGAGGCAACATGTACACAGAGACACACTACTTGTGCATCATCATCAAGTAACATTATCGAGAAATATACTTTCTGTTAACTGTCAAATCTATGCAATAACTGGAAGATGATGAAGATCAATAAGTGTTAAAAATCTCAGATGACGACATTATGGGGGGTTTGGGTTTCGACATAACATGATGATGATTTTGAAAGTGACCTTCCACCTATCCATATATACTATACTATACTCTTTATTATAAAATTATATCAAGCTAGCTATAGCTACCTCTCATGGTGTCATGTAGTGGTAACTCATGAGTGATCATTTTGATAGATTTATATATATATAGAAAAAGGGTTAGTATCATTGGCTATCTAATTATCATTTGTCTAAAATTCAGAATGTAATTGAATCGGGGTGATTTGAAATTCGTTGTCAGAAATCTCCCTCATCGATTGATTGATGACGAACAATTGAAATTATTGAGTTGCAAAGTCCAGTATATATTGGTTCGTTAAATAGTATAGGGTACTATTGGACTTATAAGTATTTATATGGGTCACACCAAATTACAGGAATATTTGTTGGATTATAATAAAGACTTGAATTTGAGATATTATCAAATGAAATCTAATTTCTAATAATCTATGTTAGAGCTATCGATAATCTAGAACTTGGTTAATACCATTCTCTATTTATTATTAGCTGGAAATACGGAATGTAATCAAATCGGGATGATTTGAAATTTGTCAGGAATCTCCCTTGTCATCAAGTGATTGATGAGGAAGAACAACTGAAATTACTGAGTTGCAAAGTCTTGTATTGGTTTCTTATAATACAAGGTAGGGTATATACTATTGGATTTCCAAGTGTAGGTATATGGGTCATGTGAATCTAAAGAATTATTTTTGAGGTTCGAACCAGATTTCAAAGTCATATTTAAGCACCATCACGGTTGCATAATTATTGAATCACTCAAATTAATAGATTAGTCATTTGAGTCAAGGTTGTTATGACACCGAGATTTTATGAATAAAAGAATTGGTATATATAGCTGTACAAAATGTATATATTAAGGTCCTCAATAACAACTACAAAAGAAAGATAACTATAGAGAGAGTAAAATGGCTAATCAAGGGTGGTTTTGATGACTGTGATGCGGCTTGATGGTCAAACAAGAACAAGAGGAGATCCCTTTTCAATTTTGGAAGGGCAAGATTCTTTCTTCATGATGAGAGTTATTATATTCATAAATTATTCAACTAAGAATCTCACAACTTTAATGAAATATTATATTAATGTATATTGATTGAGTAAGATAAATAGTTACATTACATGCCATCCATGCTATAAGCATATAATGATATAAATCAAAGTAATTAATTAATATTATACAATTGAACTCCAAGTGTTATATTTTTATTACATTTTAGACACAAAAAAATGGTACTAGCTAGAGAATTAGAGATCCACAAATTTACCCTCTCAATTCTAAATTATATTGATACATGTATATTACCTTTTAGCATAGGTGGTAGTGCACTTTATATTATCTTCAATAAGGGGGATTAAAGTCTTTATTATACGTATTTAAGTATATATTAGTAGATAACTTTATTAGGAAAATAGATATTTCAACCATACGTATACTATTTCAATTTCCAACTCAATCATTCGGTATCAAATTTAACAAGGAATGTGAAGAACATGTAGATAATTATAAAACGTACTATATATAAAATTTCTAATTCCATCAAGAAGACACACACCTGCCATCTTCACATGCTCAGGTACTATAGATAGAATACTTTAGGTTTGTACACAAATATAAAATTGTACATGAAAAAAATTTATGGAGTTTATATGGAAATCACCATATGATCATCATCGGAGAAAATAAATTAACCATATATATATATACATACACAGAATCACAATAATATTCAAAGTATCAGATCTGTTTGTAATGAGTGGCTCCATCAATCTTCAAAGATGACGATAGAGGATGGACACAACACAAGGGCTGGCCCAACCTGAAAGTAACAATTCCAAATACAGAGATTGATGGTGATCGGTTCGTTTATTTGGTTTATATATTAAAAGATATGGAAACATCAAACATTTCTTCTGCTAAAAACCTGCTTACCACCACTAACTTAATAAAAACTTTATTTACGTAGGGATCATATTGTTTAGATTTCGAAACCAATTATCTGGGTCACGAGACTGATTTGAAAAACGAACAGTTAAAATATGTGAAAAATATTCTTATGTGCACCCACCATTTGTGCAATAGGCATACCTACATATTTCTACCTTAGATTAAAATTGTGGATGATTTTATCCATACGTACATAAATTATACGTTAACAATATTCTAAATTTTAAAGAGATAAGGTTGGCCTAATTTGTAATGATATACTTCTTATACATTCATTCATGATAAAGTGGGTTAGATTAATCATATTCCCTTTCATAAATGTGGTGCCGGACCATGCAATATTTGATTCTATAAATTTGATCTGTAATGCAACTCTCACTTTAGAAGAGAAGTCTTTATAAATTTTACGGTTTAATAGATAAAAATAAAATTATCTTTATAATATCATAGTTTTAATATAATAGTGTTTCATTTTAAAATCTCTAACTAGTAAGGTAGTAGATATATATTCAACTATTCAAGCATTAATGTGCTCTTTAATGCCATGCATTTATAATAATACTACTGTCGTTTTACAATTTACATGCAGCATGAGATCATGTTAAAAGTCTAGATTAATATTGGGAAAGAGCCTTTAATTCAACCCAAAAAGCACTTTGCCCTAGCTAGCTAGCTTAATTCCCAAGAGATGTGAGAGTAGACCGTAGAGTAATGTGGACTAGAGCCCACCCCATTAGTATATATATGTTCTGCAAATTTGATTGAGTAGCTCGTTCAAGAATCTATATTTCCATTGGCTGGCCCGACACCACAAAACTTCACTACCAGACAAAGCCTCCAACTTTCTGTTAGCTGCTGGTACTTCAGGTCTGCACCATTAGAGTGCATTCTTAAGTGGTGCACACATAAAATAAGAGTATATATATATTTTGGATGGTTGGGACCTTGACGAGACTAGTTACTATTCCCATAATAGAGGAGACCTTGACGAGATATGACTCTACTAGTATAGTCCATGTTACTACTCCCATAATAAAAGAGACGGAACCCACACTTAAGATTAATGATTAAGGAAAGAAAAATAATATATATATATATATATATATATATATATATATATATAAATACATCACAGGTGTAGAACCGTAACGGTGAAAACTCCTAAGAAAAAATCCAACCATATTAACAAGAATCCTCGTACAATAAGAGTATTTATGTAGCTATATTAGAAGTGTCAAATGTGATTTACTTGTCATATTTATAATTTCACCAGATCATGTATTGAACATTTTTTCAACAATCTTTTTATTAAACTAATTAATCAACAGTGACTTGTCAGTTTTTTCACTCATAGAATCATAATTATTATATAATAACACCTGTGGTGGTCCATCCTAGAACAATCATTACCCAAGTTGTGTGATCCACTGTAGATCTCTGATTGATCACTAGTAAAATATAATCATTAGCTCATTGATCATGTAAACTCTAAATATTTTACATTTCTAAATTAAATATTTTGCATGATTAATTATTCTACATGAGATCTTGGATACAGCAGGATGTATATATGATGCATTAGTATACATGGCTATAACAGTTGTTCACGTATAACTTTATCTTGGGTAGAGAATTACGATTAAACTTCATAGATTTTACGATCAATATTATTTACACGAATCCAATGTGGATATTCTACGACTCAAATAATATATATGTAGAGTGTTAGTTCATTGAAGATTCCATGTACAATAAGATCATGAGCAGAATATCTGGAAATGAAAGCAAACATATCTGGGAAGCAATATTTGAGATCACATGGAAAACACATTGAAGTGGGTTTGTTGTCTTAATAGTTGTCTTTGGCTAAGTAGAAAGAGAGAGCTGGTGAGATTCTGATTCTGCCATAAAATAAAATAAAATAAAATGACAGACCGTGACCACCCCCCAGATCTTGTCCTAGTCCACCTAAAGCCAAGGAACTCCCCATGATCAATCTCTCTCTCTCTATCTCTATCTCAATTTGCATTTGCATGACATAATCAGCTGTTAGTTCTTTAGCTGTCATGTTCTGGTAATATAAAGACACAAGTTGTGGGTCATGCTAATTTTAGGAGCCTGGTACCTCTCTCTCTCTCTCTCTCTCTCTCTCTCTCTCTCTCTCTCTCTCTCTCTCTATATATATATATATATATATATATATATATATATATATACATCAAAATTACAAGGTGAAAACCTTAGGGTTTGGTTTACCGATGTTTATTAATCATTACTATAAAATTGATCTTCATATGTGAATCATGTTTGAAATGTTGTTTACATAAGAAGCATCACACACACATATATAAAAAATTTGAAACTGATTGGCACGTGATAATCTATTTATAGTGCTACAAAACTGATTATCACATTAATTATAAAATGATTAGTGAATTCGAATATAGAGTTTGTAAATGATAAACACCATATACAACCGTTTTTTTCCTATTATAAATAGATGTTGACGAAATCAAAGTAGATTAATCTAACACTAATAGTTGAGAAACTAAAATTATTATAACTCAACATTACACACCGAAATGAAAATGACGCACATATTAATGTGTTAAATGCTTTGGCTTCCTATATTATTGGACAATTTTCTTTTTTCTTTTTCTTTTTTGAGATTTTAAATGTGAGGTATATTATACGTATAATAAGTGGAAATGGTGAAGAAAGTTACCTTTTTTTGGTTGAGTTGTGATGATGTCCCAGTTTGATAAGTTATGCTTAAAAAGTATTTATTATGGTGAACTGTCCAAATTGTCTTTAAAAATTGTCTTTGTGCTTCCATCAACTCTTTAAAAACGAATAGTTGTCTTCTTTCTCCAAAATTGTTGTCTGAAAATCGCTCTACAACTCTACTCTCTCTCCAAAAAATTTGTGTGGTGAAATTCTATAGGTTACATTCCTTTGTGATTTTTTTTCCATGCGTTTCTGTGTGGTTTGACCATGTATCCATTCGTGTATGAATATGTAGTCTTTAGAATGTGTTCGAGGTTTTTTTTTTCTTTTTGGCGAGCTTCTTTAGCATTTTTTGGAGTTTTTTTTTTCATTTTTCCGAGTTTTTTTTGCACTTTCCCTATCTTTTTTCCATTGTTCCGAGCTTTTTTAACTGTTCCAAGCATTTTTGTATTTTTCCGAGATTTTTCAATAAGTGTCTGAGATTTTTTGTTAAGGTATTTCCCCGAGCTTTTTGGAAAGGAATCCAAACTTTTTTTTTGAAAAAAAAGCTCTGACTCATTTGTAAAAAGCTCGGGGAGATGAAAAATTTTCTTGAGCAGTTGACAAAAAAGCTCGTGTATGCAGTTGCCAAAAAATGTCGAGTATCTGTGAAAAAAACTTGAGGTTTTTTTAATTGTTATTTTAATTTTATTTAAGATTTTTTTTAATATTGATTTGTGATGATGATTTTGACAGGAGAATGAATCGGATGAGAATAGTCATATCTTACAACGGTCGATGGGAGCAGTTACCCGATGGAAGTTAGAAGCTTTTAGGTTCCGATAACCAAGGAATGTATATGTCAAAGAGTTTGTCTTACGAAGAACTGTTGTCGATTGTGGAAACCGCTGTGAAGTATGATGTGAACAAATACAATGTTGATCTACAATCTATATTAATCGTTCATGGGACTACGTGTCGTACATTTATAAGAAACGACGATGATATTCAATTTATGCTAGGAGAAGATAGGGTGATTCCTCAAGTATGTGTTAGTCTAATTGAAAGGGCATCATGAGATGTCATAGGTGAAGATATCCCTTATCATGAAAACACCAAACAATTTCGATCGTTTAACGGAGGAAACCAGTTGTTCACAGAAAGAAGTGGGATCGAAGGTCGAAAAAACATGTGTGGTGTCCCACCGGAAGTAACCGACCATGCTGATATATTGGGACCTCAATTCAACAATATGTTTGGTTGTTAAATTGAGACGAATGATGAGCAGTACAACCAGCAATACAATGAGATCTACAATTATATGAACAATGAACAGAACATTAAACCGAATTTTAGGCCGATTAATGAGGTGGGTAATGAGGTATATTTTCATCAGGTAGATAATTTAGCGAACAATGATGAAGATGAAAAACCTGTCGAAACGAAAATACGTGCAAGATATGTACAGAGATTTAGTTCTAGTGCACCATATATAACTGGGACCTTCGAGGTCCAGCCTAATGTAACTCCATATGATTCGGATAATGCCACAACGTGGGTTATTCCAGGAGCAGAATCATACTCGTTTGGTATATGTGGAAGCATGAACTTGGTAGAAGCTGAACCTACAAGCATGATATATAAAGAGCAATTTTTTCCTACTAAAAGGGATTTAAAGAGACTAGTTTGTCATTTTGCAATGCACCAGAACTTCGAGTGGAAAGTGAAAAGTGAAAAGTGAAAAGGTCCAATAAGACAACGTTACATCTGGTTTGTTTGATGAACAACTGTATGTGGAATTTAAGAGACGTGAGGAGAGATGAAGGGACATACTTCCAAGTAAGAAGTTTTGTCAACGAACATACTTGTCCATTGGAGGAGATTCACCGTTGTCACCGATAAGCTAGTGCAGTCATAATTGGAGAAGTGGTAGCACCTAGACTTCAACAATAAGATGGTCGACTAATGCGTCTGAATGACATAATCGTTGATATGAAAACAATGTATGGTATCCAAATCATGTACAATAAGACACATCAAGCCCTGTATTATGCATTGTCACTGACCTATGGAATGTATGAGGAAACCTTCCAACTACTACCATAATTCGGTTACGTGTTAGAGCAACAAAACACCGGCACAATCGTTGACTTACAGTGCGACGAAGATGATAAATTTCTCTATTTTTTAATGTTGTTGGGTACCTCACTCAGAGGATTTTGGAGGTGTATGCGTCCAGTTATCGAAGTAGATGGTACCTCTTTAAAGGGAAGACTCGGTCGTACAATGTTTGTTGCAACTGCACAAGATGGGAACGAACATGTGTATACAATTGTTTTTGGGTACGGCAACTCAGAAAACAACCTTTCATGTGAGTGGTTTTTGGATTGTTTGGAGGGCGCCCTAGGCCATATCGATGATCTGGTTTTCATTTCCGATCGACACGTAAGCATTGAAGTTTAGATTTCTAAAGTTTTTTCCCAATGTAACCCATACGAGATATTGTTGACATTTTCCTAAAAATATAAAGAAGTGATTTCACAGAAAAGATGTAGCAGGTATAATGGATAAAGAAGTTAGATCGTACACTGAGTTGAAATATAACCGACACATGGAATAGTTACGTAACCTGCACCAGAATGCATATGATTATGCCAATATTGTCGGCCCCCACAAGTGGTCTCGTGTACACTGTCTAGAAAGAAGGTATAGGGTAATGACAACAAATGTTGCTGAATGCATAAAATCATGCCTAAATTTTGCACAACAACTGCATATGTCGACATCAGGCTCACCCCAAATGGTCTATTCTGCCTCTCAAACTTCTGCTCGAAGGGTTTCTTTACCTCGTGAAACCCAGACTGATGCAACATGGAAATGAGAAACCATCTCAATGACGCGATCTGGCGTTTCCTGATGTGGAAGGGGACCTCCTGTCTGTAACAGTCTAGAATGTGTATCATCTCGACAGTGATGTCCACGCTGGCCAAAAGCTAACGCTGGCCAGAAACTAATGCTGGCGGCCGATGTTGCACGGAATAAGAACATGTACAACACGCAGATAAATCACCACATTTTAAATGAAACATATTTAGGTCTTCATTTTAAAACGCTTACCAAGTCAACCTCGTGTCATGGGCGATTTTCTGTCAGGAGTAAACTATGTACGGTCATAGGGTCCTCGGTGGACCATTTGTACTGAAAAACTTTCCACCCCAACGTCTTTATTTCCCCATTAACATTACGAGGTATTATTTTATCTCACTGGTACTCCAATAATGGTTGTACATATACAAATTTAACCGGAGTTGGGAGCATCATTTTGCAGTAAAAGTTAATGCGAAACGAACATTACAAAACAATTATAAAGAATTGAGTATATGTTCAGTTACACGTCCATATGCTGTAAAATAATTATAAAAAACGTTAATATTTCATTTTTAAATAAGACAGACATAGTTGAAGTTGAAGTTGAAGTTGAAGTTAGATACGTACCAAGTCAAACAACTCCATGTAGTTGTCTTGGAACCGATGGAACCAAATCACGTCTACTAGCTCCATTAGATCCACATCGCGCCTGTATTGATTTTTCAAATCATCAGAACAATTAAACAAATTTACTGAGGTGCTTGAGTTAACTACAAATTTTACTACTTATAATTCCCCCAGCTTGTTCCTCTTATATGCTCTGTATGCCTCCAGCTGCCCAGCATCCACCAAACAAGTAGGAGTGAATGCATGCTTTGATGTTGCCTGCACTGTCTTTGGCCTCTTCGATCGACAGGGGTCCGTGTATGGGTTCACCATCTACCACCCACGCTTGCGAGCACGGAGGGTACAGGGTGTGCATCGGGACCGACGAGATGGTCCGGATGTGTCATTGGGGGGAAGATGGGCCCCATGGAATGGTCCAGTGGTTTCCCTAGGCGGAGGGGTCTGACGGGATGGACTGGAGGTGTCCCTAGGAGGAGGGGTGCCACGAGATCGAACCGTCGAGACAACTTCGGTGGAGGAAACACTTTAACGGCGTGATCGATCCGATGAAGACTCTTGGACCTTCATAAGCGGGGGAAACTCAGGTAAATCGGATGTAGGAGTCTCCTGCTGTTCTCCAGTAACTCTAGTCCCGGTACCCTATGTCTTAGGTCTGGCACCCTACAACTGCCCTACGTTGCTAGGGTCTGTCCTCTCGACATTGCTACAACGCCCGTCTTTGTCTCTAGGACTGGAGTCTCTATCATGGGACGGTGAACCATCCATGTGTGTCTGTGATGTCGAACCCCATCGCCCCCCGAAAAAGTCCATCAATTTGTCATGCTGCCTATTTCGCTCTGTATCACCTTTCTAGAGATTATCTCGTAAACCATGGACGGAAGTCTCCAATTCTTGGATTCTACGCTTCAGATCACCCTGTAAAAAATTAGACATTGTGAGTCATGTGCGATTGAAACAAATTAATGAAGAACAACAATTTTAACATATGTCGAGCTCCCTTCCAACTCCTCGTGAGTGATCTTCAGGAGTATATACAAGTATCCTAAATCGGACCCGTCTCTGCCTTCGGTGTCTGTCATCATCTAACTCTGGGTCCAAATGCATCTCTAGACTCCCACTACCATGCTTTGGCTTCGAACCCTCTATAACACTCGGTTCAACACTCCTTAGATCCGGTATAGCCTCCTGTCTGGCACTTAATGGATCCGGTATTGCCTTCTCTATGCCTTCATAATACGGTTCACCCATCTCAGCTTTTGTGGGCAACAATTCTGTCTTCGCAAACATTTGAAATCGTTGTTAGAACATTGTAATTGTAACAACTATTACATTAACAATTAAGATACTTACCCGTGCTTTGAATATCTTCGACAACTTATCTGTCTTCGGTTGTTTGTTTAACTCTCACTTCAGAATACGAGGAGACAAGTCGGTAGCCCTCCTCCTCCTCCTGAACTGGATGCCAAGCTCGTGGATAACTTCAAAAACAAAAATCTGTATAAAAAACAAGTACGCTAAGAATCCTTAATTTATTAAATGATAAATAACATAAATATTATAATTCAAATTTCTTACCAACATGGCGTAAGGTAGACAGTAAATATTGTAAGTCTCCAGCATGTGTATGTCAGCATCCTTTGACTGCTAGTGTTTCTCGATCCGCTCCCGTCGCCCGTCAAGTGCATACTTGAATGAAAATATGGAATGATTATACATGTGGCCACCCCGCTGGAATGTGTCGAAAACATCGAGATCCTCCACCGATCGGAACTGCCAAACTGAAATCTTTAGTCTCTCGTCCAACCCCATAAGTATTCAGTTCAGCATATAGAATAGACATAGCTTCACACTATCGTATGCCTACTAAAACTCGCCAAGGCTCAAAACAACTCTCAACTCTTCGAATGAAATCTCATCCCTACCATCAAAGTATCGTTGATGTATGCCATTGTCCACGATAGCATACCGGCTCGTGTCTGGTATATTCCGAACTGTAATTCAATGATCATGCATGATTCTACCTTCGAGAACCTAACCACCTAATTCCCTAGCATAAACTACATCTCATCTAACGACCCTTTATGATGCAGCTCTCACAAAAGCAGCCGATGGATGACACCACCCGGAAACTTTATACACCTATACATCGTCATGAAATGCCTAAAACATGACATCATGAACCGACGACGGTCTTTAACAGCAAATTTTGTAGGGATCTGGTTAAATGTGTCATCTATACGCCCGAGGGCATCAAAATGGTCGTGGCGAGTGAGTTTCCCCTCGTACCACTCTTTCTCTGGAGTTTTAAGCAATTCCTTCAATCGATTCCTCATCTGAAAAATCACAAAAAAAATACATGAGTTGAATGTAAATGCATGCTAAATAAATGAAAAGAAGCTAGAGTCTTTAGAAAAAAAGCTCGAATCTATATAAAAAAAACTCGGACCTTCAATAAAAAGTCTCGAATGTATTGGAAAAAGCTCGGTTGTTTGAAAATAATCCTCACAACATACAAAAAGCTCAAATTTAAATAGAAAAATCTCGAACGTATACAGAAAAAGCTAGGGTTACAAAAAAAAAAAGCTCAGTACAAGTAAACCTAATAATAATAAAAAAAAATCTCGGTTGGCTTTAAAAAAATGCTCGGTCGCCTTAAAAAAAAGCTCGGATCTCTATCAAAAAGTCTCAAAAACTCATCTTTCATAAACTAAACTTAAATTTCAATAAAAAAGCTCGGGCTCCTTTAAAAAAAGCTCAACCCCCTTTAAAAGAAGCTTAGACTGATTTATAAAAAGCTCGGATCTGAAAAAAAAAAAGTCTCAGGAACCTAGAAAAGTAATCTTCCTAAACAGTTATTCAACGACATTTCAAACCATAAACTAACCCACAATCATTCTTAGATCGACAAATCCAACATAATCTACGATTTCATTCAACATTCAAACATGCACATCAATTTATCTATAACCAAAATGATATCAAATCTAGCTCAACTTACTTCAAACGATTGCAAATATTCTGTTGAACTCTCGAAATGCCACTGGTCGCCGTCGAAATCGAAACCATCGACTCACTTCCGATCGGTTTGAAGTAATTTTAGTTTTTCTCTCTCTAGTTTTTCTCTTTGACACAGTCGCACGTTTACACCGGGGTATTTTGATCTCCACACAATAATTGATGCATTTTAAACATATATTATTAATATGATGATATTTGCACAACAGCCCCTAAAATGGTGCTATTGATTTTTCAACCCCTACATATAATATATATTTTAAAGCCGCCAATGGATCTTGGTCATTCTCGGATCCAAATTTTGGGTAATACAATATATTGCTTGATCAAATATCACATGCAGTATGTCAAACTTATTATTATTATTATTATTACGAGGAAATAGTATGTCAAACTTATTTAATTTACCATTAAATTTGATCAAATATATATATATATATATTACACTTCAACAGATAACTAAATATATGTTCTTCAAATCCCATTCATTTTAAACGTGCACTTTTGCTTTATCTTTGCTTCTCTAATATTGCTATCAATTATCAAATAACAGAGATTCATACGGTCCTTATGCGGATCTGAGCTCTTCAGTGAAAATCATTAATAAATTATATAAATATAAGTTGCATGGCCATCAGATGAAACTTTATATATATAATGTGGATCCGGAATTCCCACAAGAATTTTTCGTACTAATCAATTTTACAATACAGAGCCACTTTGTAATGTTATTACAAAACAATATTATCACTTTTGGGAAAATAACCATGGTAGTATTATGCAGACCGACCTGTAGGTACAGCAAACCTGACATTTTACTAGGCTCCCAACTGGTCAAATCTATTTCTTTTTTTGAGATCTCGTGTCCAAATTATTTTAGTATAAGAAATGTCCAATTTCAATCATAGTTTTGCTTTTTTTTAAAATAAATAAAATAAATAATAAGACCAAATTATCTATATCTAGTTCTATTTTATAGAAATAAACATCAAAGCTCAATTGATTTTAACATATTAGATTTAATTTTACATTATTTGAGAGTCCAATTGAATTCTTTTTTCTTTTTTGTTAAGAGAGTCTAACTGCATTACTAACATTTCTTTGCTAACCTAGTCAAAATCATCATCCACTCACTCCATGACTCCGTCAGAGTCCACTTGAATTGCTAACCTAGTCTAATTGAATTGCTAACCTTTCTTTAATGATAATAATTTTTAAAACAATACTCGCGTACTAACATATCGATACTCAATTTATAAGATAAATATAAAAAGTAAAAGGATAAAAGACATATGTTACACTCTCATTAGTGAAGTCAGTATTTTGGATACTGACAAATCAATATCTAAACATCATTCTAATTTTTATATTGAATCCCGATTTTTATTAATATCATTAAATGGTTAGTTCTAAAATATCTAAAAACGGCCTTGGTATTATATAATATTATAAAATGATCCGTATGAAAAAAATGAGTGAGAATTCTGCACCGGATGATAATAATAATTATTATAAATATAGCAAGTTGCAAAGGAAAGCATAGGATCCTTATACAATTACAAATTTACAATGATATTTCCAAAGCTAGCTCGCATGTAGCAAGCCAGAGTTGGTTCTCAGGGTCCACACCATTAGAACCCAACCAGTGAAACTAGGTCCAAACCCAAGTCTGGTCATCTGCAGCACCTGGGTCCTCCGTCAATAATTCCACCGCCCACCCACCGATAAGTTTGACATTTTACTGTCCCGTCCATCAACTGCCATGAAAGTACTACTTCAATAATAAAAATTAAAAAAATAATAAAAAATATTTGTGTCATTTTTTTGTTCAACATAGTTTTTGATTGATGACTGATGAATGATGATGATCAAGTCTCTTTGATGGTGAAATTGTGATAAGGTTCACAATCCAACAGTTACTTGTAGGATCCACTTGGATCAAGGACCCCACCACCTCCATTCTCAACCGTCCAATGTGGCCCATCACTATTTTTTTTTAATTAAATTAATTTTGCAAGTGGGATTATTTTAATTTTGATCCAACAATTAAGACCCAGTTTAACATTGCTGTGATGTGGGAAGAAGTGCTTTTGAAATTACTGTGAGGGGAATTGCTTTTGTAATTGCTGTAGGAAGAATCAGCTGAGTGTTTGATAAACTGATTTTTAAAAGTGCTATGAGAACTAAAAGTAATTTCAATGTGTTTAGTAAACTGAAATAAAAAGTGTTGTGAGTGTGTAAAATTATAAAAAGGACATAGACATCTAAATGGTATTAATGTGCTATATTTTACATTTTTTTTGTTTATTTGTATTTAGTGAAGTGTTATATAATTATGGTACTTTATTGAATTAATTAGCCTCATTTTTTATTCTACTTTATTTAATTAATTAGTTCAATTTCTTTATTTTTTTATTTCTTTATTTTTTTATTTCTTTATTTTATTCTACTAAATTTTTTAATTTCATTTTTATTATACTTTATTGAATTAATTATCCCAATTTTTTTATACAGTTATGACAATATTTTTTTTTTGTACAAAATATAAGTCCAATTTTTTTTGTTAAATTTCATTAAAGGTATGGATAAAGTTGGAAAGTTAGTAAAATTTCATTTAATATCACTGTAGCGCGCTTTCTAAAAGCAGAAGCCAAAATCTAAAATCTAAAAGTATGTATTTGTAGCTTCTCAAAAACTCAGTTTGGAGAAGCTAAAAGTGACAAAGCGACAAAAGCATTTCCCAACGATTTTACCAAAAATTCTGTCTTAGGTCCAGAATCACTTTTGATCCCAAATACAGTTGAAAAAACAATGTCAAACTGGACCTAAATCTTGTTTTACATCCTAAACCATCAATTATGCTTTCTTTTTTAATTGATTGTCACTAAACAACCCCTAATTAACCAATTTTTTTATAACATCTTTTTTGTATTATGTCATTGTTTTAGGACTAATCACAGAAAAGACAAATCGGGTTTGGTGGGATCCACACTTGTTGGAAGCATACACGTGTTGGGCAATTGAAGGACAACGACCAACGAGGATTAGCGGGTCTAATGTGTGTACGCCCACGTGGACTGTGGGACCCGCAGTGGATGCATTTGAGATTTGACGCTGTCAAACTAGCTGGGGCCCAGTTTAAGGACGGTATAAAAAATCTGACGTGGGTATATATTTAATCTTAAACTCTTTACTCGGGTGATAATTGTTTTTCCTTTTATTTTATTTTTTCTATTTTGTTAAATGTATTTTTAAGATCTAGATCCTCTCCTTGTCATCTTGTCTTCACTTCTATAATCTATTGACACGTGTAAATATATCAAATTAATAGTTTGAATTATTTATATTAATTTTTAAGTTTTACATTATTAAAAGATATGATTATTCAATATCATTGATTTATGTAAGGACAAAGTAAATATAAAATGAGGAAATAAGAGGATCAAAATTTATATTTTTAGATAGGATAGTTGTTATCTTGTGCCTGCTACTTCATTTCTATAAAAAGAAATAAATAAAAATCAGTATTTATTGTAATAAGATAATAAATACAGCGATAAATATTGTTTTTTATTTCTATTTATATAAATAAATTAGTTGTTAATCTATGTACATGCAAAAAATTACCAGGGTTTGGAGAGATACGATTCGAACATATAATACAGTATCATGATATATGTGTGTCAGCGATATACTGCTTGAGCAATCTCATTTCGTCGATTATTATTATTATTATTATTATTATCTAATTTGGGGATTCATTTTAGAGAAATTGATTAGAAACTATTTATTGCGTAGCACAACATAAAGTTCATAGGTGCCCAATGATGTAAATCAGCCGGTAGATGAATAAGTTTGGGTTTGAACAAATAACTTCAAATCAACGGCTTAAATTCTACGAATGACAAAATGATTATATATATATATATATATATATATATATATATATATTATGAATAGATGAATAGATAGATATCGTAAAAAAACATGGTACATATTTGATGTCACTTCAATGAGTAATACTATAAAATTTAAAAATTTAACCCAAAATATATAACAAGTGAATTGTCATTACCATATAAATAATTAATGACAATATATACACTTTAATGAGTAATGATGCTATTGACATGTGATAATTTTTTTAAAAAAATAATAATGGGGTATTATTGATTTAGTCTCTATGCTTTTTTTAATTGTTTTTTTTTACTCACTTATCCAATTTTCACTAGATTGGACCCTATATTTTTCAAAACCACTCATTTTGGTCATTCTGTTAATCAAATTAAATGTTTCTAAGTGTATTTTTATCTTTCAACAAAAGCATACCACGTGTCAAAAAAAAAAAATAGAAATATATATAATAAAATTAAAATTAAGGGGTGAATTCATAAGTAACAATTTTTTTTTATTTTTTTTAGCCACCAATATATTTTTTATTGCGTTTATCATTTTTGACTACTTTTGGACAATAATACCCCTAGTTTTGAAATTAGAAAGAAAAATGATATGGGCGGTTACAAATTGTTTTAGTTACTCTAAGTTTAAAAAGAAACGAACAGTTTTTTAGGGTTTGTTACATTAAGTGAAAAAGAAGAAAGAGAAAGAAAGGAAGAGAAGAGCTTGCCGGTCATCGCTATCTCACTGTGGCTGCCGTTTCCCGTCGCTGTTGCTTTCCATCGCCATAGCTATTTTATTGGCGTTGCCGCTCCCTGTAACTGTCGCTGCCACTCCCCATCACCGTGGCTGTCTCACTATCGTTGTCTCTCGCCTCACCGTCGTTGCTACTAGATCTTTTTTCAATTTTGACTCTCTCTGTCTCCCCTCCGCCGCTGCCACAATCATCTTTTTGATCTGACCAGACTTCTTCAAATCTCAAACCCGATTCCTCAGATCAGGTAAACCAACATGATTCTTCAAAGGTATAATTTTCTTTGCTTGTCTGATGTTTCTGGCTTAGTTATTCCATTGATCAAAACTGTCATGCCCTCTTTTTTGTGAAAATTTTTAGGGTGCTAATTCAAAAATTAAGATGGTTGGTTGTGCTATATGAATTCTTAGCTACATCTCTTGTTTGATTCAAGCATGTTTCTGTAATAGGTTTGACAAAATAGGATTTACGTAGGTGACCCCAAGTAGTTGACAGATGAGGTTATGTTGTTGCTGTTGTTCTTGTTGCAGAAATGATTTCATGATGTATTTGTCCTGTAAAAGAAGATATTTGTTATTTCTTTTTGTATTTTTTGCTCATAGCAATATATATATTGTCAAATTTCTTACAAATATTGGATTGGAATTTTAACATCAGTCTTTTGGTCAATATTGGTTTTCTACCACCAAATACTATACTCTGTAGCTTATATAATGATCCCTACCCTACCATAGCAAAATATACATATAAAAGTAAAAAACTTCACAATTTCACCTTGAAATATACTTACGTTTTATGTGTTTATATGGGCATGATCTAAGAGAGGAAGCAACTGCTTATACAGAAGTAAACACTTTTGGTGTCGTAAGGGGATCAAAATCTTTTGTGTTGTGATGTTTAGGGGTCGTCGGTTGGGCAGTGATGGTGGGATCCATCATCCATGAAAGGCGGTTTGTAACAAAAATTTTCAAAATTGTGTAATGATCGATGAGATGAGACTTTTAATTTAAATCTTGGATGTAGTGGGGCAATGATATGTGTGTCACATTTGTTGCTCTTCCCCTGTGGCTTTGTGAAACTAAACCCGTGCTATTTGATCATGTTTAATCATTTTTAAAATTTAGAGTTTTTTGTTGGTTATTCTATAATGAAATTTACTGCAAAAATAAGTTTGTTTAATTTTCAATTATATAAGTATTTCTTGTGTGATTTTGTAGATGGAGAACAAATGAGTGAAATGTCACTTCGCTTTGAAAACATTGTGAAGAAGGAGCTTTCGGCAATGAAGAGGCTTCTAAACGCATTCCTCGGGTTTAGGGAGGATATGACACTAGAAATTTTTACAAACAGTGTAACGGTAGATTGATAGGTTTGTTGATTAAGCATAGTTGTTTTGAAAATTGTTCTCTGTCATGTAACTTTATTACCAACTGTGATTGATTACGTTGTTGAAGCATCATCGTTGTTTTTGAAGTGTATGAAATGAATGATATTCGAATTTTGTTATTTGAAGTGTATCAAATCAGTTCTCCAAATATAGTGATTAAATGAACTAGCATTTAACTTCATTATTAACTAGCATGTAATTTCATTATCAACTGATATCTAACTTCTAGCATGTAACATTATTGAAATTGTGTATGAAAACACTTTTCCGAATGATTTGATTAAATGAGTTGGCATGTGACTTTAATATCAACTGGCATGTAACTTTAGCATCAACTGTCATGTAACTTCTAGCATGTAACATTACTGGAATTGTGTATGAAAATACTCTTCCGAATGAGTTGATTAATTGAGATGACATGTAACTTCATTATTAACTAGCATGTAACTTCAATATCAACTGACATGTAACTTATAGCATGTAACATTACTGAAATTTCAAAATTCGATATAAGAATATATTTATATTGGAATTTGCTATTCAAATTCAATTCTCATATAATTTCAAAACGTCATTGCTAATACGAAAAGAATTAAAAATGTTGAACTTATATGTAACTTCATTTTGAACTAGCATATAACTTCAGTGTCAACTGACATATAACTTCTAGCATGTAACAATACTGGAATTTATTTTCAGACCTTGTGTTTCAACTATGAAAATCAATACTGACTGGTATGTAAATTCAAATTGCACTGGCATGTAACTTCAAATTGAACTAGCATGTAACTTCTGGCATGTAAAAATACTAGAATTTTATTTTTCGGTACAAGTGTCTTGTAGTGATATGGACAATACGAACTGGCATGTAACTTCAAATTGTACTATTATGTAACTTCAAATTGAACTCTGGCATGTAAAAATACTGGATTTTTTTTCGGTACAAGTGTCTTGCAGTGATATGTGCAATACGAATTGTCATGTAACTTCAAATTGCACTGGCATGTAACTTCAAATTGCACTGGCATGTAACTTTTGGCATGTAACAATATTGGATTGAATTTCATCAGTGTACTAAATTCAATAATAGAATTTGGTCTTCAAAATAATTCATTCAATATTGGAATCTAACTTAATAAAGTCTATAATACAAAATATTGTATCTAACGTTGAATCCAATTGACATGTAAATTTATACAACTACATATAATTCGAAATTAAATAACTCGCATGCTACGTTGTGGTCTTCTTCTCTACATCCGTTATCTACGAGGTCGGTTTGGTAGGATGAATGGTGCAGTCATTTGTTGATTGTGACAGAGTGGTTATGCTAGTTATGCAAGCTCTGCTATGTCTTATACAATTTGGTGGTATAATGATAAATTACCTATCAAAGACAAAAACAAAGTACAATCAATATACAAGATCCAATTCATAAACAGACCAAATCCAAGTGATCATTGACCAATCAAATACAACTATGATATAACTTTTAACACACAAAAACACAACTGTAAACAAAGATATCATTTATTGATTATGATACGATTTTTTTTAATAAACATGTAACTTCAATTTGAAGCGACATGTAACTTCATTTTAAACCGGACATGTAACTTGTAACATGTAATATTACTGGAGTTCGATTCTGATATGAAATTATGTTTGAACATGCATTTAACTTTAATTTGAACTGGCATGTAACTTCATTTAAATCGGACATGTAATATGTAACATGTAACATGTAACATTACTGGAGTTCAATTCTGATATGATTTTTTTTTGAACATGCATGTAACGTCATTTTGAACTGACATGTAACTTCATTTTAAACTAGGCATGTAACATGTAACATGTAACATGTAACATTACTGGAGTTCAATTCTGATATGAAATTATGTTTGAACAGACATGTAACTTCATTTTGAACTGCATGCAACTTCATTTTGAACTGCATGCAACTTCATTTTGAACTGACATGTAACTTCATTTTAAACCGGACATGTAACTTATAACATGTAACATTACTGCAGTTCGATTCTGATATGAAATTATGTTTGAACATGCATGTAACTTCAATTTGAACTAGCATGTAACTTCAATTTGAACTAGCATGTAACTTCAATTTGAATTGGCATGTAACTTCATTTTAAACCAGGCATGTAACTTGTAACACGTAACATTACTAGAGTTCGATTCTGATATGAATTGTTTTTTTGAACATGGATGTAACTTCATTTTGAACTGGCATGTAAGTTCATTTTAAACCGGACATGTAACTTGTAACATGTAACATTACTGGAGTTCGATTTTGATATGAAATTATGTTTGAACAGACATGTAACTTTAATTTGAACTGGCATGTAACTTCATTTTAAACCGGGCATGTAACTTGTAACATGTAACATTGCTGGAGTTCGATTCTGATATGAAATTATGTTTGAACAGGCATGTAATTTCAATTTGAACTGGCATGTAACTTCATTTTAAACTGGGCATGTAACTTATAACATGTTACATTACCGGAATTGTAATTTGGAATCAATGTATTTCAACACATGATACTCTAAGTCGAAATTACATAAACACGTGATACTCAGAAATAAACTGACATGTAACATTAAATTAATCTAGCATGTAACATTAAAATAGCTTATTAAAATAGCTTAGCGTGTAACATGGGAACAAAAATTGACAGTACATGTGTTCCACTCAAAATTGAAACCATCCTCATTTTTCTTCAAATTAAACTTACTCATTCTTATAAAAAACAAATGGGAAAGGGATACATACCTTCAACTACTTGAAGACAGAGGTGAATGTTAGGTTTCAGAGCTAGAATGTAATGACCGAAATCAGTTGACAGACAAGAATGTGGTGACCTAAATTAGTTGAGAGACACGATTTACCTGTACAGACGAAAACCCACGAGTTTCATACCTGATTTACAGGATCGATTTAGAGAGAGAACAAGCAAATCGATTTTGAGGGAGAAGAAACAAATCGATTTTGTAAGAGAGAGAACACAGTTTGAGAGAGAATAAGCAAATTGGTTTTGAGAGAGAGAACACGGTTTGAGAGAGAAGAATGCAATCAGTTTTAGAGAGAGAGAGAGAGAGAGCAAGTAGCCAAAAATTCAGAGATTTCACAGAGAGAGAGAGCGTATGATCTTTTGGTTTTCAAAATATTTGGGGGGTAAAGGTCACTGATAAGTGAAAAGTTTGAGTGGGAAAAATTTGGTCACATAAAACAAAAATGAGGTCTTATTTGGAAGTTCAAGGTTAAAGATGCTAACTATAAGCAAAAATAAAGTTTTGGTTAAAAACAAAAACTCAATAAATTTTTGGATCATTTCTTGCATTTCCCTCTTAAATTAATATGTAAATACAAATTAATATTTATAAATAAAGGAATAATTATAAAATTATAAAAAATTAAATATCCCTCTCTCTCTCTCAAAAGTAAAAGCGCTCTCTCTCTCACTCTGGTAAAAGCTTCTATCTCTCTCCATTTCTTTCTCAAACCCAACGATCTCTCTCTCCATTATCAATAAAATTAAAAAACCCACAAAATTATTCCACCAAAAAAATCCAAGATTCACGATTGAAGGTTAAAGATCATCGTCATCAATAATCTTCTCCATCTCAGATCCCCAACTCAGTCTCAGATTCACCGTTCCATATCTGACATCGGTTGAAGAAGTCGCGACCCTATGTGAAGCAAGCGGAAGGAGCATCGTCTATATTTGAAGCCGTCGAAAGAGCAGAGACGAGGGTTCGTCTAACGTCGGCGATGGGTAGCCTCCCCTAGACTTCCTCATTTCTGGACCAGATCTGGTTTCAGATCTCTTCAAGAGATTTTCGTTTCCTTAATTATTTTGTTTGAAAATATCTAGAGATCTCTTCAGAACCCAGATCTGGAAATTTTATTTAGTTTTTTTTTTTCATTGATAAAAGGCTGGTGGTGGTGTTGGATTGGATTTTATATGGTTTTAGTGTTATGATGGTGGAAGATGATGATGATGCACAATGCGATGATGATGTTTGATATGTAGAAGTTGAGTTTGGTTTGATGATAATGCCTAATGTCTGATGATGATGATGATAATGTAGATATTTATTTAAATTTTATTTTTTTTCTCAATAGAAAAAATAAATTTATTATTGTTTTTACATAAATTAAATGGTTAGGGGTAAATATGTCATTTTGTTTTTTCTGTGACCATTGACCGTCAAATTTCGGGTCATAGGGACCAAAATAAGTAGTTTTAAAAGACATAGGGCCCAATCCATTGAAAATTGGATAAATGAATAAGAAAAACAATTCAAAGAAACATAGAGATTAAATCAATAATATCCTAAAAAATAATAATAAATGATATGGTAATGAAAAATAACTTACCATATCATTTGACTTGATTTTAAAGATATTTATTTTAAGTAATACTATACGACATAAATAATTAATCTAAAATTCAATGTAAATGATTTGGTTAGTGAGTTGTGATTACCATATATATTATAGGGTGACGTGATCAATAAATAAAATCATTTACCATATTATTTAAAGTGATCAAGTTTTGGTTAAAAAAAAATTGATAATTTATTTTCGAGTCTTGTAGGTTGTATACTTATTATATATTATTTATGTATACAACTACCTATGCATAAGTTGTAGGCTTATAATTGATGTACTTAAAGTTAATTCGATTGTAAACCCGTAATACCTACTTCACAATAATGAGATTTTATTTCGGTTAAAATTCATCACTAAGCTAAAGTTGGCTCGATTATTAAACCCCTAGTACCTATAATTACACAAATGAATGAATGAGACCGTAGTTGTCGTCAGATTCATCTCTGTGACATAATTTTAAGGCATATTTCATGAGACTAAAAACCTAAATTACCAAAATTAGTAAGAAAGAATAACAATTATTATCCAAAATCCAAATTAGGAAAGTACAGATTCCCCCACTCCTCCATCAACCAATAGTTTTTCGACACGTTTCACACATGTACACCCCTTTTATTTATATTTTAATTTTTTACAGTTTCGCGGACATGTTGTCGTCTTCCATTCTCTCACCATAAACAAAGCTAATTTTAACTCGAACTCTCGAAGTGACTTCTATAATCTATCTTATAATGAAATTCAGACAAAATGAAATCCAAATTCACATGAAATTAAGTTGCTGTCTTAATTTTATTTTATTTTTTAAAGAAAAATAAAATGTTATATATACATGTCTTCCACTTCAAACAACAACCTATGTTCATGAGAGACCAAGTGATGGACTCATAATAGTTCCACTAAAGTTGGTTCTGTTTCTTCGTATCCAAACCTTAAAATTTTGTTTTTCTTTTTTGGGTTTTTTTTTGGGTTAGATTTTAGGAATTTTTTGTTTTTTTTTTTTTTTTTTTTGTTTTTAGATTTTAGGATGCTATATGGCGAAAGGTCGGAAATTGACGACAAGCAGAAGCGAGCGATATTTGGGGGGTTACAGTTACGGTGGCGGTGGCGGGGAAAACGGCGGTGATGTGTCGGAGCTCGGCGAGGACGATGTATGGTCGGCAGCGGATGAGGTGGCGGATAGGTTTGAACAAGTGGTGGTTGTTAGTAACAACACCAACACCGACAACAACAGCTCGATGAGCGATTGGAGTCCACGCGCTGGTTTGGATATTATGAGTAACGGGAAGAGCCGCCGGCATGCACCGCCACCTCGAGACGGCGGCGGCGGCGGAGACCGTCAGGTGGGGGGTTTGTCACTCGCTTTTGACGACTCGGGCAAGACGGTGTCGTCGCCGAGGATCGTGCACCAATTCAGAGGAAACGAATACAACAATCATAGCAACAGCATGGCGGCGGTGGCAGTGGGGTCTCCACGTGGACACCAAATGGCCACGTCAGCACCGGTGAACGTTCCTGATTGGAGCAAGATTTACCGAGTCGACTCTGTCGAGTCGATGCACGACTCGGATGACGTGTTGGACGACCCTGACTCGGAGATGATTCCGCCGCACGAGTACTTGGCACGCGAGCACGCACGGAGCCGGAGAGGCTCCGTTTTCGAGGGCGTGGGACGCACGCTCAAAGGACGTGATCTTAGGCGTGTGAGGGATGCTGTGTGGAGCCAGACCGGGTTCGATGGTTAAACAAGTAATTAATTAAATTAATCAAGAATTAATTATTATTATTTAAAAAAAAAATCAAAAAACTAAGCTCATTGTTCACTTCGATTGTTATTGCTATTATATTTTTTCTCTTGGGCAATGATTCGGTTGAGTCAACCGAGTTGACTCAGCAAGCGAGTGAGCTCAAGCAATGATTTTGATTTGTGGGCACTCCTCTCTCTTTCTCTATCTAGAAGAATTTGTGTCCTATATTTTTTTTTATTGGAATATGTTGATAATTTTGCAACAAAGCATCACTTTCTCTCCAAAGGGTACTTGTGTGTCTCCATATTTTATTTTATTTTTAAAATTTAATAATCACGAAAATTTTGCATGGGTAGTAATCCTTTGATTGTAAAATCATTTACGCTATTATAGTTCGTTGAGTTAGCTAACAGTCAAATTAAAAAAAAAAGAGTTAGCTAATAGTCTAATATCAACATGTATTTCAATTTCTTATAATAACAAAATTTGTAATTTGTAATTTTAGATTTGAAAAAGGTAGCTTTTCAAATACCGAATTAGTGATTTCTAAGGTTGGTTGATTACCTATTAAATATATACATATATAAAAGGAGTGCTTATATATATATATATATTTTTATTGATTTTCAACAATGAGTAATCACTAATTAATTACCACTGATGTGGCACACTTTATACCAAGAACAGAGAAGGAAAAAAAAAAAATCCAATTAGCAAGAAAGAGATTGATGTGGGTAATTTCAAAGACAAGTTTAAAGAATCAAATCCAGTTGAAGTACATGAATTACAAAGACACGTTCAATGAATCAATTTAACATATTCAATTTATGTTAAAGAGAAATGTACACTTCCAAAGCTAAGAAGAGATGTGTGTATGCTGTTTTCTTAAAAATATGTATTTATAAATACCATCTGCGGTGAAACGATTCGAATTTAGAACATTTACATGCTGAATGATCATCATTTTACTATTAAGTTGTATTCTGTGATGATTTTAAAAGTGCAATTATATATATATATATATATATAAAAGTTTTTGTTTCTTATTTACCTTTCTCTTAATGTGTGTGTTAAAAGTTAAGATAGCCTTTAATATATGGGTTTGAAACATAGATTAAAAACAATAAAATAAATCATTACATATATATATAAATAGACATGATTTCTCTTATATATATTTTTTTAAAAAAATAGAGGATATTAAAATAATCCAATAAAAGTGGACAATAATTGTTGTGTGGGGGGGACCAATTTTCATGAGAAGCAAAAGCCATTAAACCAAACCGCTTTTAGTGGAAGGTGATAGATGGTGATGTACTGCCGGTGCCAATCAACCATCTACCATGGGTTCACAACTAACAAGGGTTCACAACCATTGTTTTTATTTTCATTCTAATAAATAAATAATACTCTTTATATATATATATATATATATATATATAGTTAGACTATTAACTAATTCTCATAACGAGAATCAGTGTTAACCCTATGACAATAATTTCAGGAATACCTAATCTGACGATGGCTATATATACGTGTGTGACTTTGAATATTTAGAGGGCCCACATTCATGATCATCAATATCAAAATCATGATCTCGGATTCTTGGAATTGTTACTTGTTAGTGATTATATATGCTGCTTACATCACTTTTAAGAAAGTGTGTAATATTTATTTCTATAAAGATATGAAACTATGGAGCAATCGTAAGAAAGTGTGTAAGCTATATTTTTCGTATCCGTTCATGGTTCTAAGGGAGTTACTTTTTGGGGCTGTTTTTGAAAGAAAGTGTGTTTGTTTTGGTTTTGTGCTTTTGGGAAATAAATTCTCAACAAAGTGGATTGCCAAGTTTACTTCAGTCATCAGCACACTATAATTGGCTATGGCTGAAATTACTTTATGGGCATAGACATGGGCTTTGTCTTGGAATTATTATCTAATGTTTCTATTGGGCTGGGCCCATTTCATGGAGATCATCCAGTTTGATTCTTGATCCAATGTGTTGGTGGTTGAATATTTGCTTTTGTTTTATTTGGAAATTGGAATTGGTCATTAAAAGAGTGGATAACAATGAGTCATCTACAGTAAAACCTCTATTAAATAATATTATTGAATTAAAAAAAAAAAATATTGTTTATTAATTTTAAAAAGAATTTTTTGTTTTTACTATTTTTTTTTATTTTATGTTTTTTGGTTTTACTTTTACATGTATTATACATACTTGTTAATCAAGATACATAAGTATATAGAAGTTAATAAGTACTCATTTATTAAACGTTATCGAATATTTAACAATGCTGAACTATTTTTCTTGCCTCCTAATACAACATCAAAGATTCAACCATGTGATGTTGAGATTATTCGAGCACTAAAAATTCATTATCGATGTCATTTCAACTCTAGCATCTTGAAGGGTTACGAGGTAGGAGCAATAAATCCCGAAAAACTTAACCATGAAATTTATTAATGTGGCTTCGAACATTGATATGAAGACAACAACCATTCCAAATTGTTTTCGACATTGCAAGACCTGTTCAGATGAAGATATACCACCGGTATGGCTTATGAACCACAAATTGGAGAATATTAAAGCATCAATGGATTAGTTGATCATATTTTGTATTATCCTAATAAAAATGATATAGTTACTGATGAAGAAATTATTCAAAGGGTATAAAATACGTTTACCGAAGATCATGATTCAGATGAGAGCAGTGTTTTTACCAAACGTTTCTCCAAAAGAGATCTTTCAAGTAATAGTAATATTAAATAATTTTTTACTACAAAATAAGAAAAAAATACCAATATAGTGTACGATTTGTAAAAAAGTGAGAATCTTATTGTGTTCGATTTCAGTACAAAGAAAATACAAACAACTTTAGATCTATATTTTAAGAAAGATTTGAATTGAGAAAATAGAAGTTATTAAGGGCCCGTCATGTAAGCGTTTTTCGGTTGCAGTTTTTCGAAAATAAAAATGAAAATAAAAACAGTATTTTTCGTTTCATTTTCGAATTCTGAAAATGCGTCTGGTAGCAAATACTGAAAACTGTATTTTGAAAATGAAAACGGAAAAAACGTTTCTGGTAGGTTAACCGGAAACTATCAAAAATTGAAATATCAATTTTAGTATTTTGTTTAATATTATTACAACTATAACCAAATGGATTAAATAATTAACCAATATAATTTTTGTATTATAATTTTTATATTAAACAAAAGTAACGCATTAAAAATTAATTCAAAAAAACATTTCAAAAAAATGAATTAATCAAAACTAAACTCTCAAATTATAAATAAATAATTATAATATATACATATATATTATTATATAATTTATATTATAATAATATATATTATTTTATTTATTAAAAAGTATTATATTTTTTATTATAATAATATTATATATATTATTACATATATATAAATATTACTTATAATAATATATAATATATATTAATATAATATAAAATTTACTAATTACTCTATAATATTATATATAATAATTATAATATATATATATATATATATATATTATTGTATGAATACTTTTAGTTCTAATTGGAAATAAATTATTCTGGAATATATATATATAAGAGGGGAACTTTGGTAATTTAAAAATATTGTTCCTTCTTGTTCTAGTCATATTAAACGCATAACAATACAATTAATAGTTTAAGATTTTTTTTATATAAAACAAGTGAAAAATAAAATGAAAAACAAAAATGAAAACAGAAAAACAAGTATTTTGTGTTTTTCAAATCTTTCACTTTTAACACTGGTTTTGTTTTTCATTTTTTTTTGTTCGAAAATAAAATAAAAAACTGTTAACGAACGCGTGTTCGAAATCGTTTTTGAAAAATAAAAACGAAAACAGACTGAAAAACAACCGCATGACGGGGTCTAAGTTTTTTTTTTTTTTTTAAAAGGAAGTTGTTAAGTTAAAAGTTTATTGATTTGTAATATGATTTTTTATGTGTTATATTTTTTTTTATGTACTTAATCAATTATTAATTTATATATCCGTTGATATCTAAAGAACTTCAAAAAAAATATTATCTTATATATTTAATGAGGTTATTAATTTAGTACACGGGGTTTGAGTTGAGGTCGGAAATTTTTATATTTAAACGGGGTTATTGATTTATCGAACATTCATTTATTGAAGTTTTACTGTAGCTTGACGTGAAATTGACAAACAATAAAAAATTTTAGTTTATCAATATTTCATATTCAAATTATCGCCATTGTATGTAGTGTATATATATATATATATATATATATGCCTTTCTCGAACTATTTTACCGAGTATATATAATGAATTTAAAATCTAAATTTTAATGAAAATTGCTCCTTTAAAAAAAGTAATATATATAATAAAAGTTTATTGGAAAGACATATTGATGGTATGATATGCTGAAACGTTTTCTTCTTCTCCTGAATCCCTGATATGAGCTATAACTTGAATAGCTATAAACATACTTGATTGCTTGTTTTTTATTTTATTTTTAAACATAGTTAAAAATTAAATGTAATAATAATAATTGGAAAAAAAAAAAATTTCAAACATAAAGAGAGTTCAAATCAATAAGGGATCCTACTTCGTCACTCCTAGTTATTGGTTTCCAAAAGATTGAATTCCAAGCATCATTGTATCAGGGAAATTTATCATAAATTTTACATTTGTTTAATACGATATGAAGTATCACATCAAGAAAGGATTCAAAATTCTCGAAGAAAACATATCATTATGTTTCTCAAAGATGAGCATGGATGACATTTATGGGGACAAATGGTTATGGACATGAAAGTTTTGTAGACCACAAATTCCTGACCAAAAAAAAATGTTTATATTTTTCTCCTGAAGAAAATTTAAAGCTTAAAGTGATCAGTCAAAACAACTTCACAAGGATCCCACACCACTTTGCCCCCCCACCTGAAATGGTCCCCCTTGAAAAAGCAAAAAAAAAAAAAAAAAAAAAATTCACTTGAAAACTAATGTGTTTGGATTTTAAGTGAGTTGAAGAATATGTTCAGACAAAAAAAAAAGTGCTTCTAGTCAAAGCACTTGAGGAACTACTACTAAAAGGAGAAACCAAGGAGCTCAAAAGTACTTCTAATGGAGCTGTTCCATTTCTCAACGGTGTAAAAATTGTAATCATACAATGAATGGCTTGACCGGCGAATTCTCTGAAATTAGTACACAGTGTACTGGGAAAAAAAACCTACTAATTGACTAAATGATTTCTAGATGCAACATATATCTTGAACTAGATCATATACCGGAAGCTGGAAAATGGCTCATCGGAAAGGAATCCCGTAACACATGATCGATGTGTACTACTATTAGGAATTAGATTTCTGGCTTTAAATCAAGGCTTTCAAAAGCTTTGACTTCAAGCCATTCTTTCGATTGCCTCCTACTCGTGGCCATTCGATGAAACCTTTCATCCCTCGTGTAATGTGGGGATTTTCCGTGTGATCCCGTTGTCTAAGCAGTGCCCTATCTACTGACTTTCTACGCGGAGAAGTTGTCCCACTCGAAAGCCTTTTATTACCATGATCGTCTGATGTTAACTCGTGGAGTTTGGGATTACTTGGAAATGCCTTCCGCTTCACTTGTCCTTTGGAGGTTGAGCATACCTCATTGATTTCAATAAATGGAGAATTCTCACGTCCATTCACATTACATTCTATTACGCTCCTTGAACAAAAGAAATTACCCGAGTGGTCACTCCCTGTAACAGAACATCTTGATCCTTCATGAGGCACAATTTGATAGTCAGTAGTATCGCCAACGCCGCTCTCCCTCTCACTAGCTTCGCCTTGTTCAAGATCTTCGAAAATGGAGAATATCCCACTTGATTTTGGATGCACATATTCGAATTCCTTAATATCTTGAATATTCACCGATTTGACTGCCTGTATGATAGGTTCAGCTTCTCTTAGTTCCGCTATATCCGATCTCAGAAGAGATTCGAGGTCAGTGACCAACTTATTCAGCTGACGGTACTTATGTTCAAGAGCCAACTTTGCATCAACCAGCTTCATATGAACACGTTCTTCGCGCCAAACCTCAGCCAACTGCAACATTCTCCTCTCTTCTTCGACCTCTTCACGAATTTTCATAGCTTCACGGTTCAATGCATCCAATTCGACCTTGTCTTCTCCGATTTTTTTAGCCAGCTCGTTACACACTTCCTCCATCAGCTCTCTGCCCTTTTTTTCCTTCTCGTAATCTTCCGCGAGTTTCTTCGTAGCTGACTCTCCGTCAGCCAGTTTCTTAACCAATTTAGAGTTGAGAATCTCAATCTTCTTTCGGATTTTCCTTTCTTTGCTCAATTCATCCTTGAAGCCATCGATAACTGCAATCATTTTACGGTGTTCTCTGCTCCGCCTTGACTTCCTTTCCTCTCCAAGCTTTCTCATCAAATGTTCGAATTTCATCTTCGAGTACCGACGCTCATTTTCAAGCTGAAGAATCTGTAATCGAGCCTGCATTAGTTCTGCTTGCAGAGCAGAAGCAACAGAGACCTCAGTAACTCGACCTTCAAGAAGCTTCATGTGGGTGTAGAAGAAGTAGGCGTCGGTGGATTTTTTCGAGCACCTACGATCCCACTTCGTCGCTCCTTCCATCGCTGACTTAGGATGGTACGGCAAAGGAGATTCATGCTACAAAAGTATTTAAAGAACTCGATCAAACCAATGAATGATTAACAATTAGATATTCCATAATGTAATGCCACTACATTGTTACAGATTCTTCGGGGACCAACATTCGAAAATCATTACATCATATGAACGAAAAGGGAATACCTTATGCAGGATCTTATAATTGGGACTAAAATTGAGTAGAGGGCTCTGCCATAGATCCCTAGATTTGACACTATATTTTCTGCTAGAGCGATGCAAGGGAAGCGCAAAATTTACATGTTCCGTATCAGAACTCGGCTGCAGGGAAACAACATGACTCTTTAAAACTCCATACAAAATCCTCAACTCCAAAATGTATTTACTTCATATAAACTATGATTTCAATCAACTCATGGTTTCGAAAGGTTTCTTCGAAAACTCGTAAAGATTTATAAGAACAGCAGATTAAATTCTAGTTATGTATGGATTAAAATAATCTCTACTCCACTCAAATTCAATAAGAACAAGTACAAGCAATTAAAACAATTATTATTTACTTTGCATAAACTATGTTTCGATCAATTCATGGTTTCGAAAGGTTTCTTCGGAAACTCTAAAGATTTACAACAACTGCTGATTAAATTCTAGTTATGTATGGATTAATAATCTCTACTCCACCCAAATTCAATGAGAACAATTTCACGCAATTAAAACTAATTCATATAATTGTTTTTTTTAATGAGAAACTAGGAGAGAGAAAAAAAACATATCTATCAAAACTCATCAATTAAAAAATCAATCCATCACCAAAAAAATCAATTCTTTACATTTTCCCACCATTTCTCATCAACCAAACATCACAATTACAATCACCCAAAAACCATTTTTTGTTAAATGATCAGAAAAATATACCTGAAATCTGAACCAATCACATAATCCAAATTTAACTCTGCCACCACCACCACCGCCACCGCCACCGCCTAAATTCTCTCCAAACAAACGCAACTGCCAGAGCCCAGCAGCCAGCTTCCTGGCGGACAACGCAACACCGCCACCACCGCTTTTTTGTCCCTCGTCAATGAACTTCCAGTGTGACAGCGGAGTTCCCGGCGTCCTGTACCTCCGGCGACGGTATCCGGTAATGGGGTTCCTGAATTTGGTGTGATGATGACGTGGAGTTGATGATGAGTAGCAGTGACCAACAGAGAAGAAGCTCATTTTGTTATTTTATGTCAAAAGAGAGCGCCATTTACACAGAGAGAATCAGAGAATTTCAGACAAAAAAGCAGCTTGATTTACGGAGGATTTGCCGACTTGACACAACTGTCACTTTCTACAGAATTTATAATGTTCCGTTTTTTGTTTAGTTTAGGTGGTTACACGTTGCAATCCGTGTAAACGTATACACGATACGAAATTAATGGGTTTAGGTTGGATCTATTTGGCTATTTTAGTTTAGTTTACGTAGTCCTGTATATTCAACATCAAGTTGACACGGTAATTTTTTTTTAAACATTGTCAACATGACCGTTCACTTTCAGACGGCCTGTTGCACAACATTATTTTAGACTGACTCAACAAACATTTAGAATTAACATTATTTTTTCATCTATTTTTGGTAAGGAAATAAAATAAAAAAGAAAATATAAAGGCTGACTCAGCAAACATTTAAAACTGACATTAATTTTTCATCTATTTTTAATAAGAAAATAAAATAAAAAAGAAAATAAGAAATAAAATTGGACACATCATTAAAACAAAATATGTTTTAAACGGAAACATTGATGATACAATTTTAAGTTTTCGTTTATCAAGTCCATATTTATGCTACATATGAAGCAAGTTCCTTGACATTGTTGCCATGCCATTAATAATTCATACACAAACCATTTTTACATTACAGATGCTCTAATAGATCGGTATCTAATAGCAAGAATATAACAAAATTGCATATTTTCTAAACAATATTCTAAATATTTGTATAAATTATTTTGTAAATGTTTATTGTAGATGTGATGATATAGTACATTGATACTCTCAAAAAACATATACATCTCTTCTTCTCTTTTTGTTTTTTTTTTTTAAAAACAAAAAATTAATATCGATCTCATTTACACTTGGGTTGGGTCTACAAAATAAGGAAAACTGGTTTAAAATCTTTCTAATTATGATTTATGAATCAACCAGAAGAGTGACATTAATTTGCTAGTACAAATAACAAAATATACTTTAGAATCAAAAAGTAATAAATAAATTACCAAATAATTCTATCATTTATTACAGAAATGGAAGTTAGTGGACTCCATTTTTGCTCAACCCCCTTGAAGGGGTGTGAGCATTACCCCCCTCTTGTATGGATGGTATGTGTTCAGGGAGGGGTAAATTTATCTCAAAATATGATAGTGTTAAAACAAATTTACTCATTCTATAGACACATTTCATCCATACAGAAAAAGGAGTAATGTTCACCCCCTTCAAGGGGCGAGCAAAAGTGAACTCAAGTTAGCCAACTGTGTTTCCAATTTTCATTATTTTTTTCTCATAAAAAAATACAATTTCCATAAAAATAAATAAATTAAACACACACGTTTGAAGCCAACCAATTAGCATTTAATACAATAATTACACAACTAAAAAAATATTGATTTCGTTAAAAAAATATTTTCAATATCCTTACTATATCAAGAATATATCAGGAATAGTATTGATTATTGAATATCTTCCTTATTTACCGTAGACAAGATAATAAATAGACCGTTTTGAGGTTAATGCCACCACCACCATTGCAACCTGAGATTTGGACATTTTATGAGGTTAGATTGTATAAGTTAATTGGCTGTCTATCATGAATTCATGTGCAACATAAATGTCGGGTGATGGAGATTCAAAATTGTGTTATTAGATGAAAAAGTATTTCGGTACGGATATTGAAACTTGAAAAACTTATTACTCAAAAAACTTATTAGTAGACTTATTTTTATAAGTAAATTTATGTTTAAAATTTAAAAAATAAATATTACTACAAACACCCATTCTAATATCAATGATACTCTCATTGAAATAAATATATTCGTTTTAATACATATTATTTATAAATATGTAAATTATTATCACAACCAATTTATATACATAAAAAAATCATATTATTTTTGGAATCAAATCCTTTTTGTTAATGATGGTCCAATTTACTTTTAGAAATATATTGAATGTAGAAGGCTTATAAAAGAGAATATATGAAACTGTATATGGGGTCAAGAAATTTTAATCTAGAATTCTCTTATTTATATAGTTATCATAAAAAAAAAATCTTATTGACAACTACGGTAATCTTAAAAAAAAACCTTGTTGATATCCATAGGCTACATAGTTTATAACTATACATAAAAAAATATAAAAACAATATGATAATCATATAATGATAAAAGAGTTTGATACTTAAAATAAAATTAGAGTTTAATTAGGGTTTATCATAAGTTTTTTTTAAGGATAAGGTTTTTTTAATAAGAAAAATATAGTTAAAGATATGGATGTAATTAATGAGTGTATATAGTAGTTGATTTATTTTTAATTAAAGTAATTTGTCCTTATCGGTAAATTTCTATAAGGATATTTTTATATATATATATTTTAAATATGGATTTACTATTAAATTTTATAGTTGTCAATATTGGCAGTCTTAGTGTTTAATATGATCATCTTATTTATCAATATAAAAAGCTATTAAGATAGTAATTGAAAGTATATAGTATAATAGTACTTTGTGTGTAGATTACATGTTTTGTATTGAACAAGTCAATATTTGTATTGCTCTCGGGCGTTGTATTTGAGCTGATAGATGAAAGAGTTTGAGACTTGGACAGACCACTCATAAATCAACGATCCGAATACCAATGGTAAAAGCTTTTAAAAAAAGTATGAGAATGTCAAAAAAGAAAAAAGAAAAAGAAAAAGAAGTCAATATTAAGATGTTGTAAAAAAAAAAAAGAAGTGAATTAAGAGGACACATTAAACAAACCTCTTCGTTAGATGCAATTGACCAATTTTTTTTTTTGCCTCTTCTAAAAGGAGAAAAAAGCAAGTGTTTCTATTTGCTATTTGGCATTATCATGATTCCCTTTGTAGTTGTAATAATGAGTAAATATAGGGTTACTTTTTGTTTTTTTGTTGTTGATATATACACTATATAGGATTTGGATCCTGATCTAATCTATTTCCTTATCTTTTTAAAATATGTGACTGATTGTTGATAAAGTGGTTGTAAAAATCAATAACATCTTAACCACATAGTTATTATAATACTTACGTGTCATGAGATTAGATGGGGTCAGTAGATGATCTAAATTCATACTATGTCGATCTAAATTCATACTATGTCTATAAAGTGCTTCTACAAATCATGTTTTTTTTTACAATGTAGGGAGTCATAGAGAGGGGCCTCATTTAGTACGGGATATGTATGTCTTTTCTTGCGAGATTTGACTCCGTAATGTTTCAAAAGAAGGGTGAATTCCATTTTAGTTACTGTAGTTTGATCTAATACACAAATTGGTCCCCCAGTTTTGAGCTTTAACGTGACAGGTCCCTACAGTTTCAAAAAATCTCAATTGTAGTCCCTACCATCAAATTCTGTTAGGGTTCGTAACATTTCCGTCCAAATGCTAAGGGTAAAACGGTAACTTACATAATAAATGCAAAATTTTTATTAAAAATTAATTATTAATTAATTTAATTAAAAAATAAATATTAAAAAATATAAAAATAAAATAAAAATCTTATATCACCACCGCCCCATTTCATCACTCAAACACACCACCGCCCATTCAAAACCGATTGAACACCACCCTAAACCAGTCAGTGTTCAATCACAACTCTCTCTATCTCTCTCACTCATTCAAACATCTCACCACCGAATCTCAACCTCATCTCTCTATAACAAACATAAATCAACTTAAATCCATTTGGTACCCTTCAAAATCTCAACTTTATAAATACCTAGAAGCTAAATTTCTTTAAAACCTCTTGACGGCGATTTCACTTTGATTTTTGGGCATTTTCAATTGATAAATCGATCTGGGTTATCTTTGAAACAATGGTCTCTTTTGATCTCTCAAACTATCTTTTCTAAATCTCTATCTCTCTCTCTCTCTCTGATTCTCTCTTTCGATCTCGATCTCTTTATGGTGATTTGGGGTATTGGGTCTGATTTGGGTGTTGGTGGTGCTGGGGTTGATTTCGTGGATGGGTTTTAGGTGTTGGTAGCTTGACAACGATTGAGTTTTGGGTGTTGGTAGCTTGACGACGATTTAGTTTTGGGTGTTGGTTGCGCAATGACGGTTGATTTGCTTCGGTGGAGATGGATAAAATTTAGGTTGTGCTCGGTTTTGTTTGGTTCGATTTCTGTACTGGGTTTGTTGGGTATGGTCTTGGTTTCAGTGGTAGGAGAATGAGGGTTTGCTGGGTCTGGTCGGGGAGGGTTTGATTTGAATTTTGTTTTGGTTGATTTCTAGATTAGTTGTTTCTGGTTTCTGGATGAATGAGGAATGGTGAATGGTGGGTTTCTGTGTGTTGATTTTGATTAATTTGTTTTGGTGTGTTGTATGTGAATTCTGGAAAAAATTGATTCTGAGTTGGGTTGAGAAGAAGATGATTTGTGTGTGAATTCTGAAAAAATAAATTCTGGGATTGTTTAATGTCTGGGTTTGATTTTGGGTTGGGTTGGGAAGAAAATGATGAAGTTGGGTGTATTTATTTCATTTAATTGTTTGTATTTTTTATTTTAATTGCTTAAAAGAAAATTCAGGGGCAGTAGGGTCATTTTACCCTTTGATCTGTCAGATTTCACATTTTTAACGAAAAATTTTATAGGAATTAACGAGGTAATTTTCAAAACCGGGATATCAATTTGTGTATTAAATCAAATTAGAGGGATGAAAATGGAATTCACCCTTCAAAAGAATCAAAACTAAGGTCCAGATTTTTTTTTTTAACAAGGTCATGACTGGAGAATTATGTGGTATCCCCAAAAAAATTCATTGGAAATCAACCCTGTTATGGAGTGCCCTGCACACTTTTTTCAAAATGACGAAAAACATACAAGAATCCCGCATTTGATCGGTTCTCTCTCTACATATATGTGTATCTTCCATACATTGATAACAAACAAGTTCAGGGCAACCCACTAGCGTTTTCTACCATGGATGTGTCAACATCTCAACAACATTTTTAAGTTGATATCTTAAAATATAATTTGGCAATATATAAAAGATATTGCTGGAAACAAATGACCATCAACTCTCTAGACGACCAACCAAGTGGTTGATTCTTCAATCTTCAAAATAAAAGTGACATCAAATCTGCATTTGTTTTTGTGCAACCAGTCCAACTGACTAAAGTTGTCAAGATTGAAAGCTAGATTTATTGAAATTTTGAACCCTGTCGTAAAATGAATTGATAATAAGGGATTGACCGCTGATACAGCTGTATCATACAGTAATGAGCAGTGACAAATTAATTATAAAAAAAGAAGTGTGGCAGCCGGTTTTACCAATTTTT
Organism: Dipteronia dyeriana; assembly: GCA_032871835.1. Lineage (NCBI taxonomy): Eukaryota > Viridiplantae > Streptophyta > Magnoliopsida > Sapindales > Sapindaceae > Dipteronia > Dipteronia dyeriana. The sequence goes on along the minus strand of CM065300.1, from coordinate 24,963,299 downwards.
TTTTTTTTTAAATTTCCAACTCCTTTAAATTATAATTATAAAATTTTAAAAATTAAAATAAAACCTAAAAAAAGATTTTATAATTAAAAATTATATTTAGTTAAGATAAATTAATTCATTATATAATTTGATATAATTTTGAAATCTTAACTTGTAACAATTTTTATGGTTTTGGTAACTACTATCACAGCTATGGTAACAATTTTTACGGTTTTGGTAACCATTATTCGATTTTGGAATTTTGATCTGTAACAATTTTCACGACGATGATAACAATTTTCATGAATTCAGTAACCATTTTATGGTTTTTGTAACCAATTTTAAATTTTTAAAATTTTAACTTGTAACCAATTTCACGGTATTGGTAACAACTTACACGGTTCCAGTAACCCTTTTACGGTTTTGGCAACCACTTTTAATTTTTTAAAATTTTGACTTATAACCATTTTCACTGCAATTGTAACTATTTTCACGGTTCCAGTAACCATTTGTATGCCTTTGGTAACCATTTTTTTTATATATATATATTGACTTGTAACCATTTTCACGACGATGATAACCATTTTCACGGATCTTGTAACCATTTTAAGGTTTTGATAACTACTTTTTATTTTTTCAAACATTGGATTGTAACCATTTTCACGGTGATGGTAACCATTTTTACGGCTCTGGTAACCACTTTTTAATTTTTGAACTTTTGACTTGTAACCATTTTAACGGCGATGGTAACTATTTTTACGGACCCAAATAACCATTTTACGGTTTCAGTAACCACTTTCTAACTTTTGTAATTTTAAATTGTAACCATTTTCACGGTACTGGTAACCATTTTCACGGCTTCAGTAACCATTTTATGGATTTAGTAACCACTTTCTAATTTTTGATATTTTAACTTGTAACCATTTTCATGGAGGTAGTAACCATTTAACGGCTTTAATAACCACTTTTGAATTATTGAAATTTTGAATTGTAACAATTTTCACAGTAGAAGTAACCTTTTTCACGACTCCAGTAACCATTTATACGGTTTTGGTAACTATTTTTTTATTGTTGATAATTTGACTTGTAACCATTTTTACGGAAAAAGTAATCACTTTCACGGCTTCGATAACCATTTATACAGGTTTGGTAACCATTTTTTTTTTATTTTTGCTGTTTTGACTTGTAACCATTTTCACGGTATTAGTAACCATTTGCACGGCTCCGATAACCATTTTAAGGATTTGATAACCATTTTTTATTTTTGCTATTTTGACTTGTAACCATTTGCATGGAATTGGTAACCATTTACACGGCTCCGGTAACCATTTTAAGTCTTTGGTAACCACTTTTTTATTTTTGATATTTTTACTTGTAACCATTTCGACGGCGATGGTAACCATTTTCACGGCTCCATTAACCATTTTCACGGCTCCAGTAACCATTTTACGGCATTGGTAACCAATTTTGAATTTTTAAATTTTTGAATTTTAGACTTGTAACTATTTTCATGGCATTGGTAACCATTTTCTAGGCTTCAGTAACCATTTTACTGCTTCGATAACCATTTTTTAATTTTTGAATTTTTGTCCTATAACCATTTTCACGGTGATGGTAACCATTTTCACGGCACTAGTACCATTTTAGGGCTTTGGTAACCATTTTGAAAATTTTGAAATTTTCAATTGTAACTATTTTCACGATATTGTAACCACAATCACGGCTTTGGTAATCATTCATACGGTTTTCGTAACCATTTTTTAATTTTTGATATTTTCTGTTGTAACCATTTTCACGGCTATAGTAACCATAATCATGGTGATGGTAACCATTTTCACGGGTCCAGTAACCATTTTACGACCTTTTGACAATATATATTAATTTGGGACCATGTATTATATATATTTTAAAGTTTTTTCCATTGGTAGGATTCAATCCGGGGACACTATTTATGGACAAATGATTTGACTCAAAATATAAAATTAACGTTAATTGTGATTATGGAAACTAGAATATTAAATAATAAACGAATGGTGCTATTGGCACACCCTTATATGTCTATTTATACCCCACTTTTTAAATTTTATAGTATTATTTTTTCTTTCCTTCGTGAAAATTATTAATATTTAATAAAATATTTAATAAAATTTAAGGAAAAAAAATCTTATACAAAGTAAATATATTATGAAATAGTTTGAGAAATATATCAATCATATGGAACAATTGTGGATATCAAACATCTGGAAGATTTGTCTACAAATGACATATTGCTTCTGCAATAATTGTCTGACATTTATATCAAGTATATGTAAGAATTATCTAAGAATTATATCAAGCATATGGAAACAATTTAATTATCTAGAAGTAAGTTTGAAGTTTACTCTTTCTTTAGTATGTTAATAGCCTTTTTCTCTTTGCACAATTTCCACTTATTTGCCTAAGTACACTTCTTTACAATTGACTTCTTGGAGCTTCATTTCTCTATTTTCTCTAGCCATAATCAAAGCCATGAGGGTGGTCTAGTTTTTGGGTATAGTGTGGAGATGTGTATTTGATATTTCCTTCTTTAGCCGTAATCAAAGCCATACTTGTTTATTTCAAGTTTTCAACGTTCTATCAATCTTAGCCTACTTCTATTTCTCATAGTCAATGTTCTAGTTAGCACCGGGCGCCAGTTTGGCGGAGTCCCAACATCTTCACAATGATGGTAATAATGTCCCGATTAGTGTCTACTTCTAATTATTATTTTTCAAAAAGGTTCACATTGATTCCCTAGTTATGAAATTAGTTACACATCATGAAAATAGAAGGCAAAGAGAAAGAAACGATAAAACCCATCTTGGCCTTCAATGAGTTCTTCAAGTCTTCAACGATGAATTCTTCTTCGTCTTCGAATCTTCGATGTGTAAAGATGAATGGAAGTTGTGAGGTGATATATGGTGATGGAGTGGTGAGGGACATCCCCCTTTAATCCATATAAGGATTTTTATATGTTCATCAAATATAGATTACGAGATCTCGATTTATAGGCTTCTAGCATTTTCAATCCTCTATGGATTATAAATATCTGCATTGAGTGAATCATATAGACAAATGATTACTGCATCTTCGAAGACATATTTCAAGCCTTTCAAAGGCAACTAGATTTATTAAAAATTCGGAACGTAATCGTACCCAATACGTTGAATACCGAGTTTCTGTGAGAAATCTTTTACTATGAGTCGTGCCTCATATCTCACGATCTCGGTTTTCTCATTATGTTTCCGTATAAAAACCTATTAGTATCCAACTAGTTTGACATTTCCAGGTGTCTGGAGTACTATTGGTCTAAACATTTTACGTTTGACTTATGAAGTCAATTCTTTTTGAATTGCTTCTTTTCATTTAGATCAATCATGCATTTGTCTACAATCATTGATATTATAAAAATCATAATTCTCATTTATAATTTCAGTAGCACTGCTGTATATAAAAATACATCGTCAATGATTGTTTTCTTATGATTCCACATTTATCTTATATAATTTATAGAATTTTTTTCAATATCTATATTTTTGTATCTCTGTTGAGATTATTTCCATATCAATGGATTTAGTCATTTCATAGATTTGTATCTCTTTAAATATATCAGACTCTTCTAGAGTTGATTTAGAGAAAATGAATTTATTTATAGCTCGAGTTTTGTTTACTCTTGGGATCCCAATAACAATACCTTGCAAAAAGGTTCATAAGCTTATGATATGCATCAAAAGATTTGTTTGTTGCATTTTGCTTTGATTGTTCTGCAGGAACAATTACCCGGCCGGGGTTTATGAGAAAACAACTTATAAAATCTTGTTAACCTTTAATATACCAGGTAACAGATTAATAATCATCTGACGATCAATTATCTTTCGCATTTGAGAGATAGGAGATTAAAATGAGACACACACACACACACACACACACACACACACACACACACACACACACACACACACACACACACACACACACACACATATATATATATATATAAAACCGAACTTGTTGATGGTGATTTTTGGATCGTGTAGAGTTGATCACGCGTCTAACAGGTTTTTGTAGATTGTTGAAGATGTTATGGAGAAAATAGAAAAAAGAAGAAAATCATGCACACATAAGGTTACGTGGTAAAACCCCAGGGCGGGGAAACATCCACGGTTGCCAGTGACAGTGAGAAGAAATTCACTATAATATAATGATTACACACTCAATCTCTCATTTTTCTCTTTCTCTTGTATATTTTCTATGTGTTGTTCTCTATGTGTCGTTGTATGTATTGTTGTATATATGTCTCTTGTCTCTCTTTTTACAATGAGATTGTGGGTCTATTTATATATGCATAGAACCCTAATCATTGTTATACAAATAAGGAAAGGTGATAATGTTTAATTAGAACTGGTTACTTATTGAAGTTGTCTTTGTCTTCTTTCTTGTTTCTGATATCTTGTGCATTGAATTAGAGTCTTCGTAGGATTCTAGTTGAATGGTCCGTTTATGACTTATTTCCTGATTGGTGTGCAGTCTTCTAGAAGAGCAGAGTTATTGCTTGACTTGGACTCGTTTCCTGTTTGGTGTTTATCCTTCTGGAAGTTTTGAGTTATTTCCTGAATAGAATTCTCTGATACTAGAGAGGAAATATGGATATTTCCTTATTAGAGTACGACTATAGATTCCTTATTTAAGTAAGATAATTCGTCTTAGTATTTGAGTCATAGTTGCCTTTAATATCTCACATACGTTGTTCAACTGACCAATTGTCTAATCCCAGATCAGACTTCTTTTATCCCGATCGAATGGTCCCGACCAAGTTTTTTCTATCCGATCGGCTAGTTTCCCCGACCAGGTTATTTATGCCCGATCGGTTAGCTTCCCCGACCATATTGGGTAATCTCGACTTGGTCTTGGGATCATCTATTAATTGCCTCGGGTTGATCTTTCCTAACTCTTGTGACGTGACATATCTAATCATGCTGACTTGTCATGCTATCAAAAAAATCCCTATAACAATACCCCCTCAAATCCGCAAGATGAGCTCTTGACAGCTCAACGAAGGGGATTTGAATAGTTTTGATTTTTTGACGCTTTCGAACTTATTTCTCTAACCTGATCAAGTATCTTTTTTAAACCGATCGATTTCTTCATTTTTTTTTTGCTAAACTGGTCAATTGTCTTATTAAACTTATCAGTCTTGGACTCCCTTGTAGCTGGACCAGTCGGTGTCCTGGCTTTCTGCTTAGGATAATTCCCGATCGTGTTTTTTGACTAGTCGATGTCCCGGCTCTTTACCTTGGATAATTCTCAACTGTCTTAATTTGGATCAGTCGGTGTCCCGACTATTTGCTTAGGATAATTCCTGACTATTTTTTTTGGACTAGTCGGTGTCCTGGCTTTTTGCTCAGGATAATTCTCGACTGTCTTGATTCAGTCGGTGTCCCGGCTCTTTGCCTAGGATAATTTTTGATCATCTTTTTTATTGGACTAGTCGGTGTCCCGACTCTTTGTCTAGGATAATTCATCACAGTCTGAATTCGGTTGGTGTCCCTGCTTTTTGCTCAAGATAATTTTTGACAGTTTTTTTTAGACTAGTTGGTATCCCGACTGTTTGCCTAGGATAATTCCTAACTATCTTAGTTGGGTCGGTGTCCTGGCCTTTCGCTCAGGATAATTTCCAACCTCTCAGCCTCTTAGCCTCTTAGCCTCCTTCACCTACCACGGCAAGTGTTGGCGTTACGAGTTTATCTTTGACAACAAAGATGTTTATTGAAAGATTTGAACACCATTATTGTCTTATTTATTAATTGATCTGAAAATTAACAACATCAAAATAAAGAACAATTAGATAGACAAAACATAAAACAAACTAAAAATATCTTAAAAATTGAAAGCAGTTAAGCTATCTCCCTCAAGAGAAGTGTTTTTTTTTAAGACTAAGCTCCGCCATCCTCGAGCTTGTGTAGGGTCCTCAAAAGGTAATGTTGACCATCCCTTCATCGTTGTTTCGGCTCGGACCTCGCTTCTTTTCCTGATTTTCCATTGGATGACTATCTCGATGGGGATATTTTTACTCGTCATCTATCATTTTGAGAATTAAATCTTTGAGGTGACCCGCGTGTACATAACTACCCCCTGAGCTAGCTCCTCTCTTTCAGCCATCGCATAAGTGTCTCGATGTGGTCTCTTAATTGGTAGTACTTTGATGTGTCGTGACCAATTTCCTTATGGAACATACAGTATTTTATCGTGTCTCTTCGAGCGTAGATTGAATGTCTAGGAGGATATTTAACCAGCTTCTGATCTTCTATAATTGTCAGGATTTCCTCTTATCTCTTGATGATGGGAGTATAGTTAGTATAATGACCTTGATACTTTTTACTGTTTTGATTGTTTCTACGATTGCTTCCGTCACTCTCTTGATGATCGCTCTTCTGGTTCTTTATGTAGTTTTCTCTGAGGCGACCCCCGTGTACATAACTACCCCCTGAGCCAGCTCCTCTCCTTCAGCCATCGCATAACTACCTACCACATCCATCAGATCAGAGTATGTTTCTTGGCACTTCCTCCTCAAATCAAAGGAAAGCCGACTTTTTTGTAGGTTGTTGGTGAAGGCGGCCACTATAGCCTCATCATTGGGGTTATGGATCTCTGAAACTTCTTGAGAGAACCTTTTCAGGTAATCTTTTAGTGAATCATTCTTTCCTTATTTGAGGGTGGCAATGTGAGCTATTGACTTCCTCCTTTGTATGTTCCCCAAGAATTGTCGTGAAAAAGCCTGCATCAACTCTCAGAAATTCTTGATTGTTCCCTAAGGGAGCTTCCCAAACCACCTAGACCCTAAGTCCCCGAGCGTTTGTGGCAATGTCAAGCACAACAATGGGCAATTATAAGCATACTGTGCCATCGCACTTCGAAAATGTCTCACGTGTTCTTTTGGATCCGTGTTTGCTTTAAATTGTTAGACCTGAGGCATTCTGAATCTTTTCGGGAACTGGGTTTGGAGAATTATTGTCCAGTAAACCTTTAAACCCTTGGTGACGTTATAATGCTTCCACCTTTTGGGTTAATTTTTGTATTAGGATATCTCGCTTATCTCCTGGCTCGTTTCCATTCCTGATCGCTGATGGTCGATGTGCCCATGTTGGAATCTTAGTGGGGACTTGTTCTTTCGACGTGTTTTATGGGGTGGTTGGTCGTTGTCATCTGACGAGCTAGATCGATCCCTCCTCTAAACACATCTATGGATTTCATATGACTTAAAGTCCGCTTGATACCGATCTTGCCTCCCCCGTCCGATAATTCCTTCATCTTTTATTTGAGGTCGCTCCCCTTTTCCATGGTGGTCCGCTCATTCTCTGCTAGACTTACGGGGTGCACCTGGGGTCATGTCCATTATTTCAGAACATACCTTAGGGTCTCGGGCCACCATAGGTGTGGATAATTGATATGGTGATGCCAGATTTACAGTTGCTGTTATATTGATTCCCTGTCTAGCGACATCTTCAATGACTCTTCATAAGGACTCTTGGACATGCTGGAATACATCTGGGGAAATTATTTGGGGAGTGTTTGTGGAGGTCATTGCAACTTGACCGGTTAAAGTTGGAGTCACTGAGGGCAAGCTTCCTCCAACAGTGTTGGCGTTTATCGGGTCAGGATCGTTACCAATACGTGGGGTATCAATATTATTTGGTGATTGGTTTCCATCCCTGCCGTTGGCCATGTTACTGCTTCATGAGTTCTCCTATTTTTTCTTTTTGAGAACTCTGTTCGTGAATTTGCTCGTTTACGTATACTCTAATGCTGATAAAAACAGATAATCCACCCCCTAACACCTTTTTTTTAGGCTCGCTAGAGTATCTTAGTGTTTCTTCTGTTTATTTTGGTTACTCGAGGTTGAGTTTTACCGCACTCCCCTTCTTCTAGCTCCAGTTGTAGACGGTGATTTTTGGATCGTGTAGAGTTGATCATGCTTCTAACAGGTTTTTGTAGATTGTTGAAGATGTTATGGAGAAAATAGAAAAAAGAAAAAATCATGCACACATAAGGTTGCGTGGTAAAACCCCAAGGTGAGGAAACATCCACGGTTGCCGGTGGCGGCGAGAAGAATTTCACTATAATATAATGATTACACACTCAATCTCTCATTTTTCTCTTTCTCTTGTATATTTTCTATGTGTTGTTCTCTATGTGTCGTTGTATGTATTGTTGTATATATGTCTCTTGTCTCTCTTTTTACAATGAGATTGTGGGTCTATTTATATATGCATAGAACCCTAATCATTGTTATACAAATAAGGAAAGGTGATAATGTTTAATTAGAACTGGTTACTTATTGAAGTTGTCTTTGTCTTCTTTCTTGTTTCTGATATCTTGTGCATTGAATTAGAGTCTTCGTAGGATTCTAGTTGAATGGTCCGTTTATGACTTATTTCCTGATTGGTGTGCAGTCTTCTAGAAGAGCAGAGTTATTGCTTGACTTGGACTCGTTTCCTGTTTGGTGTTTATCCTTCTGGAAGTTTTGAGTTATTTCCTGAATAGAATTCTCTGATACTGGAGAGGAAATAGGGATATTTCCTTATTAGAGTACGACTCTAGATTCCTTGTTTAAGTAAAATAATTCGTCTTCGTATTTGAGTCGTAGTTGCCTTTAATATCTCCCATGCGTTGTTCAACTGACCAATTGTCTGATCCCCGATCAGACTTCTTTTATCCCTATCGAATGGTCCCGACCAAGTCTTCTCTACCCGATCAGCTAGTTTCCCCGACCAAGTTATTTGTGCTCGATCGGTTAGCTTCCTCGACCATATTGGGTAATCTCGACTTGGCATTGAGATCATCTATTAATTGCCTCGGGTTGATCTTTCCTGACTCTTGTGACATGGCATATCTAATCATGCTGACTTGTCATGCTATCAAAAAATCCCCATAACAGAACTTATATCTCTATTTTGTATATAAGTTACTTTTCATTTACTTTTCTCTTACTTTTCTCTTTTAGAGAAACTTTTCCACTTGGAAATTAATCAATATGATAATATGCAGATTGTATGTAAAAATATAAACTATCAGAAGTTTAAATGATCTGATAGAAGATTAATCAAAATCAACATTAATCTCATAATGATATAGAAGCCTTATCTTAGATCATGTCAGAGATGCAATAAAGAGATATACAACACAATCAAATATCTTTTAAAAAAGGAGTAGGTCCCTATATAGAAATCATTAACTGTATTGACATAATAAAGTTCTTGCAATTACTTGGAGATGTTTGATAAGTGATTCCCTTGATCCATTTTGATTATGAGTATATCTGAAAACTAGATGTTTGAATATCAATTTAAGCTGCTTTGCAATATTCATCAAATATCTTGAAAGTTCAATCAAGTTAATATACCTGAAAAACTAATAATCAATACAAGTAATGTGGAGATGTTTGATAATAAATAAATATGTGATTATCTCGTAGATGCATCAATTAGAACCATTTAATAATGAAAAGGATCATTTGGTGGATGAATAGGTCCACATATATCCACTTGAATTCTTTGTAAGAATGATGAGGATTCAAAACCAACTTTTAGAATAAGATGGTTTTACTGCTAATTCCCCCTATGAATATGCAGTATATAAGTTCTCATTAGATAAAGAATCTTCTGGTTCTTTGATGGATACCTATGCGAATTTTTAATGATTCTATGCATTATTGTAGATCCAGTGTGACCGATACGGTCACGCCAAATTAAAACATTTTTGGATCTGTAAACTTTTGATTCATAATTGTATAAATATTTACACTCTTTATAAAAGTGTAATATAATCCATATGATAAACCATGCGGTTTTATTATAATGAGTTTCTAGCCTAAATAATAAGAAGTAATGCACATATATTCAATATTATCTTTATTCATATTTTCAATATGATATCCATTTCTCCGTATGTCTTAGAACTAAGCAGATTCCTTCTGGATCTACTTGGATACAATGCATCATTGATACATATTTTAGTATTGTTTGGTAACAATATCGCGGCTCTTCAAGAGCCTTTTATTTGACCCGCTGGACCTGAAACTGTATTAACATTTGCTTTGAGTAAAGTTAAATTCATAAAATATTTATGACTCCGTAGAAACTGTATGAGTTGTTGTACTCTCAGCAATACATATATTTCCCTTATGGGAATTTTATGGACATTATGAATAATGTCATTTTATATCTCATCTGAAATGATAATAATTTAACAAATTTATAAAATATATCTGACTCCGCAAAGACTTTATGAGTCGTTGCACTCTTGGCAAGACATATATTTCAAGTCTGGGAATTTTATGGACATTACGTGTAATGTCATTTTATATCTCAAATGAAATGATAATAATCTACTCCCCCCACCCGGCTTTTTTTTTTTTTTTTAATTAGGTTTATTCTGTAAACCCTTTTCTTTTGTCATTCATCTACTCTTAGGGAATGTTTTGATATCTCATGAATATAAATATATCTAAATTTACTCTCTTGGAATTGCTTCTTCAGGAGCAAATCTAAAATGGATAAAATATTCTTTACAATCTCAATATACGAGATATTATGATCTTAAATCCTTTTATGATACTCACAGCATCTTGTTGGATATGTAGATTTTTTTTCTCAAATAAATGATACGTTAGGATCTTAAATCTCTTTTTTTTTGATACCCACATCATCTTGTTGGATGTGTATGAAATTGATGAAATATTATTTCCAATTTCATTATTCGTTAGGATATTAAATATCTCTTTTGATACTCATAACATCCTGTTGAGATGTGTAGATCATTTTGCTCAAAAGAATGACATGTAAACATATCACTTCATATATATGAGATAACTTCAAATTTTGAACGGGGTTTGAAACCCCATGTTACAAATAATGAAGTACGACAATCATGTATATAACACTAGATCCAAAACTCTAGGGTCTCATCGATTTTCAAAACCGTGCCGACTTAAAATATAATAAATCCAGAAACTTTAAGTTCTGGTTAGTCGGTCTAGCCAATCTCATATATTGCATATAAATAATATGAATATTTAAAAAGCATAATAATTAAACAATTTATTTGGAGACACGGCATAAGCCAGTCCTAAGACAGTCTAACCCAGCCCCGAATCATGGCATAAGTCAATCTCATATATTGCATAAAAATAAATGATGATTATTTAAATAATTTATCTAGAGACATGGTATAAGTCAGTCCTAAAACACAGCCTAAGCCAGTCCCGAGTCATGGCATAAGCCAGTCTCATATATCGTATAAAAATAAATGATTTTAGGGACATGAGTTCACCCAATATGTGCATAAAAATAAATCCAGAACTACAATAGATATGTTCCATTGACGGCATAAGCCATCTTGTTAAATGGAACTATATATATATATATATATCCAGAATGATGAGATATAAGTAAATTACCTATCAGGGAATCCTATACGCAATCGTGTTAGAGATCTGGATCTTCCATCGCGTCTGAAAAAGTTATTATGCTTGAATAAGTCAAAATTGGACTTACAAATGGAATTAGCTGAAACTGATGGCACAATTACGTTCGGAACGGTCAAAATAGATCTGACAAGGTTGAAAACGGGTGAAAATTGCATTGAGTTGGGCACAAAAAATTTATGGATTGAGTTGACTCGGGAATATTCCGTTAAGCTAATGGAATATTCTCTAACGGTAACGGAATATGCTTGGACGGTAACAGAATATTCCCAGATTGGTGACATGGAAAATTGCTGAAGTGATAGGACTGGGCACTGATGTAGCGACCTTTGGGCGCTGACGTTTCTTTGATGTGGCACTGACTTGTGCTGACTGGACAATGATATGGCTGATGACGTGGTCATCTTATTTCTTGGGAAGTTGCAGAAAAAATATGGAATTTTTTTCTAGTGTTGAACGAACTTTGACTGAAGCTAAAGGGTTCGTTTGAGCTCCGTATGAGATGCAGTCAGTGGCGTTGGAATCATATTTCGAGAGAAACACAATGGTATCCTTTGAAAAGTGATTTGAGCACTTCGAAATTTCTTGATTCAATCCAAAACAAAGCTAAAACTCTTAATACCTTTTTCAAGAACAAAATTTCTACTTGCTATGCCTAATCTATACTCGTGCTGATAACGTGTTGTAAAATGAATTGATAATAAATAAAATAGATGAAAAATAATTAATAAAAGAGATGAGAGAGTCAGAGATATATAAGGAAAGAGGAATGAGAGAGTGAGATGAGAGAGAGAACATAATCTTTATATTGATATTCTTGAGTAGTCTCACAAATGAAGAGAACAATATATATATATATATATATATATATATACAAGACTTACTTGGTTGTGAAATATATATAGTGAAAATGGTAAGGAATGTCACCTTTTTTTTGGTCCCTTGCAGTGATGTCACCGTTATAATAAGTTAAGTTTAAAAGGCACCTATTATGGTGAGCTATCGAAATTGCCCTTAAATAATCGATATTTTATTCTTTAAAGGCTGTCGTCCAAAAAAGTTGTCTGAAAATCAATCACCTACAATATTTTTTCTTCAGAAAACGAGCTCCATTCCAGATATTGCACAATAAGGTAAATTAATATTTCTGATCTTTATTTCCATTTTTTATTATATTTCTGTGTGGTATAACACTGTATAAATATTTATGAACATGTTGTCTCAATTTTTTTATATTGATGTCCTGGAGTTGTAAACTTTTTACAAAGAATGAATGAACATGTATGCATATTTTTTTGTATATATATTTGGCCGAGTTGAGTTGTAGTGGTGCAAACAAGTTTATAATCTTGGGCATAAAAACTGGAAAGGTTTTAAAAAAAGGTCGAAACATTTGTAAAAAAGCACGGAAATTTGAAAAAAAGTCTCGATCAAATTATAAAAAAGCTCGATCCCTTGAAAATAGGCTCGATCCATCAGAAAAAAAGCTCAATCCTTGCCAAAAAGAGCTTGATCCCTCACACAAATAGCTCGATCCCTCGAAAAAAGGCTCGATCCATCAGAAAAAAGCTGGATCCCTCACAAAAAAGCTCGATTCCTAAAAAAAAAAGCTCGATCCGTAAAAGTAAAAGATCGAGCCATATTTGAAAAAAGCTCGAGCCATATGAAAAAAAGCTCGAGCCATATATAAAAAAGCTGGATTATGTAGAAAAAGAGCTCGGTCTTGAACAAAAAAAGCTTGATCCAGTTAGAAAGAGTTTGATCATGTACAAAAACGGCTCGATCATGTACAAAAAAAGCTCGATCAGTTTAAAAAAAAGCTCGATCAGTTTAAAAAAAAAGCTTCATATCTTACACTTTTGATTTTTGTTTAATCCTTTATAACTGTAAATTTAATATGAAATATTTTTTTCTTATTAATGGTTTTTGATGTTGGTTTTGACAGGACAATGGATAGGGTGAGAATAGTCATATCTTACAACGGTCGATTGAACCAATTACCAGACGGAAATCAGAGGTATTTAGGTTCCGATAACCAAGGTTTGTATGTGTCAAAGAATTTGAGTTACGACGAACTGGTGTCGATCGTGCAAACCATTGTGAAGTTTGATGAGAACAAATACAGTGCTGAGCTACAGTCTCTATCAATTGTTCATAGGACTACATGTCGTACATTTATAAGAAACAATGACGATGTTCAGTTTATGCTAGGAAAAGATAGGGTGATCCCTCAAGTTTTTTTTAGTCTAATCGAGAGGCCATCAAAAGGTGTCATTGGTGAAGATATCCCTCTTCCTGATAACACCCAACAATTTCGATCGTCAGGCGGAAGCAACAAGTTGTTCACAGAAAGAAGTGGGATTGATGGTCGGAAAAACATATGTGTTGTCCCACCGGAAGTAGCTGCCCATGATAATAGACCGGGACCTCAATTCGACGATGTATTTGGTTGTCATATTGAGATGAATGGTAGACAGTACAACCACCAATACAATGAGATCTACAATGACATCAACAATGAGGAGAATACATCACTGAATGTTGGGGTGAATAATGAGGGCAATTTAAATTCTGTAGAAAATGTAGAGGACAATCAAGATGATGCAGAACCTGTCGAAACGGAAAGACATGTAAGACATGTACACAGATTTAGTTCCAGTGCACCATATATAGCTGGGACCTCTGAGAGGAGGGCTAATGTAACTGCAGATGATTTTGATAATGCCACAACATGGGTTATTCCAGGAGCAGAATTATACTCGTTTGGTATTGGTGGAAGCAGAAACTTGTTTGAAGATGAATCTACAAGCATGATATATAAAGACCAGTTTTTTCCAACGAAAAAGGATTTGAAGAGACTAGTAGGCCAATTTGCAATGCGGCATAACTTCGAGTGGAACGTGAAAAGGTCCAATAAGACAACATTACATCTAGTTTGTTTGATGGAAAATTATACGTGGAAGTTAAGAGCGATGAGGAGAGATGAAGGCACATACTTTCAAGTAAGAAGTTTTGTCAACGAACACACTTGCCCGTTAGAGAAAATTCACCGCCAGCACCGACAAGCTAGTACAGTCATAATTGGAGAAGTTATTGCACCTAGACTTCAACAACAAGATGGTCGACTAATGCGTCCGAAGGACATAATCGCCGACATGAAATCAATGTATGGAATCCAAATCATGTACAGTAAGGCACACGCCATCCTCGATTATGCGTTGTCATTGATATATGGAACGCATGAGGAAACCTTCCAACTGTTTTCATCATTTGGTTACGTTTTAGAACAATAAAATCCCGGCACAATCAGTGACTTACAGTGTGATGAAGATGGTAAATTTCTATACTTCTTCATGTTGATTGGTGCCTCAATTAGAGGATTCCGGACGTGTATGCGTCCAGTCATTGCCGTTGATGGTACCCATTTGAAGGGACGATTTTAGGGTACAATGTTTGTTGCAATAGTACAAGATGGGAACGAACAGGTGTATCCAATTGCTTTTGGGTACGGCGACTCAGAAAATAACCTTTCATGGGAATGGTTTTTGGATTGCTTGAAGGGTGCCCTAGGTCATATTGATGAGCTAGTTTTCATTTCTGATAGGCATGCAAGCATTGAAGCAGGGATTTCTAAAGTGTTCCCTTATACCATCCATACCATATGTTGCTGGCACTTTACTGAAAATATCAAAAAGCCATTTCATAGGAAGGATGTTGCTGCAATAATGGACAAAGCAGCTTGCGCATGCACCGAGTTTGAATATAACCAGCATATGGAAGAGTTAAGAAACTTGCACAAGAATTTATATGATTATGTAATTGATGCCGGTCCACACAAGTGGTCCCGTGTACACTGCCCGGAAAGAAGGTATAGGGTGATGACGACTAATGCTGCAGAATGTATAAACTCATGCTTAAAATTTGCACGCCAACTGCCTATGTTGACTCTGGCTGAGTTCATTAGGAATATGCTGCAACGGTGATTTCATGATCGCTATAGAGCTGCACAAACCATGCGTCATCAGTTGACCGATGCAACACATCTTGTGCTCTTAAAACGTGTGGAGAAGTGTGGTTATTTGACCGTAAATCCAGTCGACTGGAACATTTTTTCAGTCAAGCGGTCTGAAAAACAGTGGACTGTTGACTTAGCTCGGAAGACTTGTACTTGCAACAAATTTCAAATGGATCATTTTCCATATTCTCACGCTTTTACGGCGGCATGGTACATTACTGAAACTTGGATTTCACAACTTTTTGTGTGGACTACTACAAGAGACAGACACTTATTAACGCGTACTCGGTTCCTATTATGCTGGTGGGCCATCCTTCCACTTGGGTTGTACCATTTGACATTGCTCAGAGGGTGATTTTGAATCCAAACTCCAGGAGACAAGCAGGACGCCCGATGGCGAGTCGCCATGTCTCGTCTTCGGAGAGGACAACTACACAATCCTGTAGAAGATGTGGACAACCAGGGCATAATTTCAGGAGATGTCCTAATCCACCTATGATTAATGAAGGTACAAAAAGAGCTGTTCCCGATGAATACTGCCGCAAGTGTAGCATCTGCCATTCAATTGGACACAACAAACAAACGTGCCCTAACGTTGACTCTAATAGGGAATGAATGACAAAGTTTCGATCACATTGAAAACTTTTGGATGTGTTTCATATTGTAATAATTTGGATTTGCAATAATTACTTATTAATGAATGAATTAATATTAATGAATGAATAATGAACGAATTAATATTCATGAATTAATTACATGTCTGTGTACATATAAAATGGGAATATACAAAAAATCACTTGGCGGGCCTGGAGTTAGAAAAAATCTCCATAGCTATTTTCTCCCGAATGATCCCCATGTCGTCCTCTGACCAATCAAAATGCCTTCGACCCGCCAGTATGTACTCAATAAGTCTCAAAGTATGGGGACCACAGTTACCTCTACAATTCGGCACATAAAACACCATTAGAAATCGTTCATAAAGAATATCTAAACACGTGAATGAAATAGAATGTCTTACTATTTAATTTGTTGGGGGACTGTAAAAGTATGCACTAGACTGACCGAGAAGGGCTTATTATCCTGAGGGAATGCCCGGCGACCAGCTCGTGGTGCTATGTGGAACCCCGCGTCACTCAACATGGAGGGTAAAAACCACCGTAGTGGCCGGACCTGCTGGTGCCTGATCTGATAAGGGACTTCTGTCTCCAGGGGTCATAAATGTCAATCTTCCAGCAACAAAGGTCGACGCTCACCACCAACCAATGTTGGGCCCCAACGTTACATGGAATCTGCACTTGTAATAGTTTGCATGCCATTTTAATCATCTCCATCATGTAACACTTACCAAGTCAACCTCGTGCCATGGGCGGTTCCCACTCGTGGTTGCTCCACGAACCGTCGGAAGGTCCTCTTCCAACCATCGGGACTGTAACACATTCCACCTTGCCGTGGTCACAGCATCGTGCAAATCGCGAGTCATCATCCTCTCCTACATGTACAACATAAATGGCTGTACAAGCATTGACAATATCGTATTAATAATAAATAACCAGAAAATCCGATTTGATTCCCAAATGTTATACCTACTTACAATAAATTGTGTATCCAACACGTTGATCCTCTGGTTGTACACATTATGGAATCCTCGCTAACGCTTTCGAAGAATATTGAGGTATGCATCCATATGCTGACAAACAATAAAACCACCGTAATTGTTAACAATTCAACAATACTTACACAAACGTTGAAATGAAATTTAATAAGTACGAACCGTGTCCTCCAAGTCCATGAAGTTGGACAGCATACACACGAACCATCCCGCGGTAACTGGTGCCAGCACGTCCACATCACTTCTGTTTAATGATTGAATTACCTTAGCTATACATAAATTTGAATAAACAAGAAATGTACATCCATTTGTATTATAAAAAGTTAGACTCACTATTTCCCGTTGATGTCCTCTTGAAGGCCTTGTATGCCGTAAGGTTGTCAGCGTCCACTAGTCCGTGGGGGTCAAAAATGTGTTCCACGGACTCGGGCAGTGTCCTCAACCACTTTGGACGGCATGGATCTGTGTAAGGGTTCACCAACTGCCATCCGCGCTTACCTAAAGGCTTCGAAGTATTGGCCGGGGGAGGGGCCAGCTTCGACGGCACAGTCTTGCTGGGTGGAGGAGGGGACCGCTCCTAAGACACAAACATGCTGGGTTGGAGAGGGGACTGCTCCGACACCACGGACGTGCTGGGTGGGATAAGGGGATCGTTCCGACAGCACGGACGTGCTGGGTGGGGGAGGGGACCGTTCCGAAGGCACAAACGTACTAGGGGGGAGAGGGGACCGCTCCGACGCTATGGACGTGCTGGGTGGGGGAGGGGACCTCTCCAACGGTACTGACGTGCTGGGTAGGGGAGGGGACTGCTTCGACACCATATACGTGTTAGGTGGGGGAGGGGACCACTGTGGCTGAATCGATGTGCTAGGGGGTGGGGGGATCGATGTGCTACGGGGTGGAGGGGGGGGGGGGGGGGACTGCTGAGCCTGGGTGTATGTCCCCCCCGTAAACCTATCGGTCGACCCTCCAGGACTAAATAATAGATCAGGAGGTGCAGGGCCATCCCGGTGTGTTCGCATGGTCGAACCTTGAAGCCCCCGGATCATATCCAGTAACAATCGGTGTTGCTGTTGATGATCCTCATCACTCTTCCGGATCATATCCAACAACTCCAAGTGTTGACGTTGTTGATCCTCGTCACTCTTGCGGAGGCCTTCACGCACATCGTTCAACATTTCTTCCAACGGAGCCTGAAAACATGTCTACATTGTTAGTAAAAAACTATCAGCACGTGTTAATAAAAAACACTAAACTATATTTTCAACTTACCTCTCCATCAGGTCCAACCCCCCCACGGGAATCCCCTATAGATGTACCATGTCCGGGGGTGGAAAACCGAACCCGTCTATGCCTATGCCTATGCCTATGCCTTTCTCGTTGAGGGTCTATCTCATATCCCTCACTGTCACTGGGCCTCAAACCCTCAGCAGTGGGCTCAGATCCCTCACTGTCAATGGTCCTGTCTGTACCACTGATCCCGCCTAAGGTGGTCTGATCGGGGACCTCAGGCGGTATATCATCCATGTCATCTTCTATATACAGGCTCTCCCCCTCGTCTAGCCAGGCATAATAAGATGCCTGTCTCTCAGCTGGTGTCGGCACCAGTTCCTTGATCACAAACATCTGAAATATTAGTTAGAACAATGTCATTGTACAAATACTAACTAATAAAAACATTAACAAAATAAATACATACTCTGGCTTTGAAAATCTTTGCTAGCTTGTTCCCTCTAGATTGTTTGGTCAACTCCCACTTCAAAATACAGGGAGTCAGATCAATAACCCTCCAGACACCGACCTCTTTGGCCAAAGTAGGGATCACCTCCAAAGCAAATATCTGCATCAAAGATAAGTACGATAAGTATCCGTACAATTTTGGGCACCAGCAGTAAAGTATAATTTGTAGTTCGAACTGCTTACCAACAGGGCATGAGATAGACCGTATATGCTGTAGGTTTCTACCCTGTGTACGTCAGTGCCCCTTTCCTGCTGGCATCGCTCGAACCCGTCTCTTCGTCCGTCAAGCGCATGTTTGAATGAATGAATGAATAGAATGCCTGTACACTTGGGCACCCCACGGGAACGCGTCGAATGCATCGAGCTCCTCAACCAGCAGAAACTGCCAAACTGGAATCTTGAATCTCTCATCTACCTCCATCAGTATCCAGTTCAGCATATATAAGATGCAGAGCTTGACAGTATCGTATGCCTTTCTGAAATCTGCACCGGTGACAACATCCCTTATCTGCTCCAGCGACACCTCATTGGCTACAGGAAAGTACCGCTCATGTATGTCATTCTCCACTGCTGCATACATGGTGGTCTTTGGTACAACTCCAAACCGGAGTCCGGTGATCAGGTAAAATTCCACCTTTAAAAACCTCACCGTCTGGGTTCCTAACATGAAGTGCATCTTATCTGTGGGCCGTTATGATGGAGCTCCCTCAAAAGCAACCGATGGATAATACCACCAGAAAACTTCATCTCCCTATGCATCGTCAGGAAATGCCTGAAACATGACGCCATGAACCGCCGGCGGTCTTTAGCTGCAAATTCTACAAGGACACTGTTCAGCGCGTCGTCTATATGGGCGAGGGCATCAAAATGGTTGTGTCGTGTCAATTTGCCCTCGTACCAGTATCCTTCTAGAGTTTTAAGTGAATCCCTCAACCTAATTCTCATCTGCAATGTAACAGAAATACAACATCATTAAACAAATATTTTTAAAAAAGCTCGATCCCTTTCAAAAAAGCTCGATTGATTTACAAAAAAGCTCGATTTCTTTTCCAAAAGGCTCGATCCCTTTCAAAACAGCTCGATTGCTTTACAAAAAAGCTCGATTCCTTTTCAAAAAGGCTCGATCTTTTTCAAAACAGCTCGATTGCTTTACAAAAAAACCTCGATTCCTTTTAAAAAAGGCTCAATCCCTTTCAAAAAAGCTCGATCCCTTTCATAAAAGCTCGATCCCTTTTTAAAAAAGCTCAATCCTTTTTTAAAAAAGGCTCGATCCCTTTTCAAAAAAGTTCCATCCCTTTTAAAAAAGGCTTGATCCCTTTTCAAAAAAGCTCCATTCCTTTCAAATAGGCTCGATCCAATTCAAATACAGCTCGAACCTATTCATAAAAGCTCGAAACATATTTAAAAAAGCTCGATTCATTTTCAAAAAAGCTCGATCCCTTTTAAAAAAAGGTTCGATCCCTTTTAAAAAAAGGCTCTATCCATTTACAAAAAAGCTCGATCCCTTTCAAATACGCTCGATCAGCTCGAACCTATTCAAAAAAGCTCGAAATTTATTCAAAAAAGCTCGATCCTTTTCAAAAAAAGCTCGATTCTTTAAAAAAAATCTCGATTTCTTTTTAAAAAAGCTAGAGTCCTTTATGAAAAAGCTCGATTCCTTTTTGAAAAAGCTCGATTCCTTTTTGAAAAAGCTCGATTCCTTTTTGAAAAAGCTCGATTCCTTTTCGAAAAAGCTCGATTCCTTTTCGAAAAAGCTCGATTTACCAAAAACTTAATTTTCATGAAAAAAAAAGCTTGACTAAACAAATAAGCTCGATTCTCTTGAAAAAAGTCTCGAAAACCCAGATTTCTTCTTCCTCAACTGATATTCAACCAAATTACAAACCCTAACCTAAACCACAACCATTCTCACATCTCTATTTTAACTGGTTTCTACAATTCCTATCAACAAAACTCAATTCTAACATGTAATGCAAGTTAACAATAACAAAAATGCGGAAAAATAACCAATCTTACATTTGTCAATCGCAGCTCTTCCGGTCACTTCACCGTCGATTAGTTTCCCGTCGGTTTGACTGTTGCTTCTCTCTGACTTTGAAAACGACAACTTCCTCACTGTTAAAATATTTTGGGGTATTTTTGTCTCAAACACTCTTTTGGTGCCTTTTAAACATACATTAGTAAAGTGGTGATATTTGCACAACACACCCCTCAAATAGTGCCAATAATTTTTTGACCCCAATATATATATATATCGGCAAAATATCAGATTCTGATCCGATGTACATCATGGCTTGCATCACGCCAACTTGCACCAGCCACTCCACTTGCTTGTGAAACCAACAATAGAGGCTTGGTGGGGAAGCCAATTACAACAAAACCAATATTGTTGAATGAGATTTATGATGACAATTATGTTAGGTTTTGACTCGTATTCTCAAGTGAACCCAATGTGAACCAAACGAGACTCAACTGATGTAGAACTTCCTGAAGACGTGGTATAACATTTATAAGTTGAAGTTGGTGTTTGAGGGAGGTCTACGGCTTACTAATACGTGGTGCATTCCAGGTGACTTGTAACAGTGTAAGGAGCGGATGGCCAACCGTGACCAGAACCGTAGTCAAATCATAAGTATGCGTGGAACGGGAAATCTTCGACGGAAAACGAAAGTGTTCTTTTGGGAAGTTATTGTGCTTGAAGGAAAATGAATACTCTTTACAAGAAGACTCGTCATAAAAAGAAATAATATTTATGTGAAACAAGTAAGTCTTGTACGTTTAGGAGTATGATTTTCTTTTATCTTAAATTCCATGTAACTAATATAAATAGACCTTGTAATTAGATTATTTTGTGGTGGAGTCAAGAGATACCATATAACATCAAAGAGTATTGAGATCCGGGTGAGAGACTCATGGGAATATCTGGGGAGGGATCTAAAGGAATAATAGTGGATCAAGTTAGAGATCCGTGGATGATATTCATGGAGACCTAAGGGATATTAGAGGGTTTTTGGTGAGGATCTTGTGAGTTGAGAGTTATGATGTAAAACTCGGTTGTGAGCTTGGAGACTTGGTAAGGCTCTGTGGTTTGAGGTTATGGTGTGAGAGAGAATCCTAAAGTATATGGTTGTAATAATTTATCATATAGTGAAACTTCTCTATCGTTCTGACGGACGGTGGTTTTTTACTTGACTTGGGTTTTTCACGTATATCTTGTATTGTGATTGGTTTGTTTTTTTCATCTATTTTTCTGCTATAAACGTTATTAACTGTTATGAGTTATGGACGAATATTAGACATGAAGTTTTCGCGATTATCAGTTCTAATTCCCAACAAGTTATAATCGTACGATCATTTTCGGTTGGCTACCGAACACAACTGATTTTAGAACTGGACATTATTTCAAGCACAATTTTCATATATCCGTCACATACTGTTTATTTTCTGTTAGTTCGAGACGCTCAAATAACTTTAATTACCGAAGTCACCTATCTATGGAAACCAATCGGTAAACAAACGACCAACATTAAACATTTTATTTCATACCTCCATAGTTTACGACTTTAAGTGGTGGTAGCTAGCTCCCGTAAGGCCAACAATTATCAATATATTTTTTTTCTCGGAAAGATATTAACATTTGAAATCAAGGCATGTACGTGTGTAAAGTTTTGAAAATTAGTTGACTTATTAATTTAGAGAGGCCATTTTCTTCTTCATTAAATCTGTCATCGATTGCTTGGAGATAAGTAGAAAGAATATCCAGTGCAGCGAGATTTACCATGCATCCATGCATTTTACGTTGTGTACTTACGTTGTGATACTGTTACCGCTTGAATTCTATCCGTTGCGTTGCGATTCTGCCATATGACAAATGTAGCATACATGTTCGTATGAGATGTGATGAAGGTAAAATAATTAAGAAAATAAAAAGAAAATAAAAAGAAAATAAATGACTTTGTGTTACATTTTGGATCAACATTAATCTCTCAAAGCTTATCTTCTTCTTCTTTTTTTGGTCTCGTCACTGGGTTTGTACATGTTCAATTTTCTGGTGTACACATCATACGTTTTTTAATTTGAAAACATTTTATTTCAAAACATAAAATTTAAACTCATTCCAAGTACAGCATTGACTCTTAGATTTAATTTTGTAAACTGGTTTAATTTCTCGAATGAATATTTCAAATTTGGATATTAAATTAAGAAAACTAATTATATGTCAGAAACAAATTTCAATTTCTTCTTTGTTACGTCATCAACAAAAGCCCTTCTTGCTCGATCATTTTCTTGTCGGTATGTACCGGTATAAAATATATCAATACATTGTATATGGATCATAGATTATGGATAAACACTGATAAATATATACAAACTGAATCAAAATAATTGAATTTAATAATCCACATGCAACACAATATATTTATCGGTACGTATTGAAGATAATATATTAAATTTCGGTAAACTCGGGACTTGAAAAGCCTTTGGAGTAAAAGAAATCAAATTTGGGCAAAAGGGTTCTCTCAAGACTTGCCCCAAGCACCAGAGGAGGAACTCTGATGAGCTTTGATACTTGTGTGTGAGGGAAACCATGTCTCTTCAAAAAGGCAATGACCAGGTCTGGCTTTTCTGGGGAATTGAAGTTAACGAGTTTGGAAGATGACAAAGCAATTTTTAGTTTTTAGAGAGAATCCATATGAATTTATGAGGTAAGGGAGAGTAAAAGAGTGTTGATTTGAACTTGAAGCGGTTGTTGAGAAGCATCTGATAAATAATAGAAATGTAAAATCTTTATTATAGTTGGTGCTAGCGATTGCGTTTCTTCTAACATAATGGAGGAGTAAAGTTTTGCTGTTGCAGACAAAATTAAACATAAAGACTGAAATTCAAATGGTGATAGGATACGCTTACCTGGGCCGGACACAATTTTCTCAGAAATCAAGCATTATTTGGAGATTTCAACGAGAGTTACACATATTTGCACCATTCAAAAACTGTATATACATCATAAATTTGTGTGTTTTAAAAATCCAATAATATCATTAAGTAAAATTATTAAGAGGACTGACTGTTTGTTAGTACACCCACTAATAATTATTAATTAGTTTCCTATTAATAGTTTGATATTAACCTATATCATAAAAACTCTTTCTATTTTAATAAACCGTAGATTCTCTTTTAAATATATTTTCAATCTCTTTTAAGAAAATACAAATAGATTGCTGAATATGGAAGATGAATCAAAATCATTAAACAAATTTAGTTGTGAAAAAAGTAAAATTTTAAATTAATTTTTATTAGAATAACAAAATCATTATGTATATAAACAGACTTTTAAATTAATATATTTTTTATTTCTTTTAAATACACTTTAAACTTTTATTTATTTATCAATATTATATGTTTTTTTTTGTTAAAAAAATATATTAGATGTTCTTCAATTTCATCAAGTATCTATCTTTTATTTTTTTGAAATATCATTTAATACATATATACTTTCACATCAATCGAGACATGACATAAATTTTGTATTCCTACAACCCTCTCAAATATAAGTGGTTCTCCGATAAAAAAAATCTTAAAATGAAATTTTAACAAAAAATGGACTCTGATTTTGAAAAAAACTAAGAAAATAAAAGAAGTAGGGAAGAGAAAGAATAGTAAGATAATTAAATGTAACAATTTTTTTAAAACAATAATAAAGTTGATTAAATAAAATAATAAAAGTCATAGGTGGTGTGTACTTATAAAAATACAATAAAATATAATAAAAGAAATGGTATTTTTAGCATTAAATGAGGTTTATTTATAAATTAGAGATTTTTTAAAAATTTTGATAGGTGTGGTTATGAAAGGTGTTAACGGAAAATTTACTCGATGTGAGAAATTCCAGTTAACACCCTCGAGACCACTATCACGGAGGTAGTGGTCGGGGGTCGGCACCTTAGGCACCTGACCTGCTTTAATAAAGGTGGGTGTTCAAGCGTAAATATAATGAAAATGGGAATATATCTCTTTATTACAAAAAAGTGTATTTCAAACAAAAATCTCTCGATCACTCTCAATCTTACTAGGATACAGCAGGGTGGCAACCTCATGCCAGTCGAATGGTAGAATACAGTGTCGGCCGTGTTCTGATTACCGAATTTTTTGCCTTCCTCTTCTTTGTGCATCCTTAGACATATTTATACATGATTAAAGTAGGTTAGACTAGTGAATCTCCCGCCACGATTCTCTGAATCTCTTCCCTTTTTATCGGGTGAGATATCTTATTTGAAAGTCATTGACTTCGCATTAATATCAGACTCGAGATTTTCTTGGTGGAGATGAGTTTGTTTCCTCTTTGGACTCAATCTCTTGGCTTACACATACACTGTGTTTTAATGTTCGTCGGTGAGTAGATATGATCTCGTGTGTATTCATGGTGTGATTCTTCATGGAAGTTGTTCAGTGTTCGCTGTTTCATATGCTGCGATAGATCCATACCCCGGTCTAGGTACTAGGAGCTTGTTCGGACCCTTCCAGGTCTTTTGGAGCTGGTGATGGCTTCGTGGGCTCCTTTGGTGGCAGCGGGTTTCTGGGGAGGTTACGAGGTAATTTCGATCTCGGGGAGCTCGGGTAGTCATGCATTCGGACTATGCCCGAGCTCTAGCTGTGGTGTAAGGAGCTCAATCTGGTCATGCCAAGCTGTACCTCGGATGTCCCGGAGCCCGATGATCCTTATTTGCATCTACAGAGCGACCTCCCCAGCCCGACCCCAAGATCCATGGTTCCACGGTGAGCCATCTCGGGCTTGGAATTGGTCTAGGAAAGTGGAGAATTTTCCTTTGGTCCCTAACCAAATTTGGTTATTAACAGAAATCTCCTCTGACTTGAACACCGGTGATTGAGTTGGGGTTAGAGTCAGATTTCTTATTTTAATTGGGAAATTCTCCCTTCTTCATCGTTACCAAGAATCTTAGTGGAGATCTTCTCATTGATTGCATCAGTGACGTGGTAAGCATAGGCCAGTGCATTCCCTAAAGTAATCCGGTTACGTTACGGCCGACTCCAAGATTTGAGGCAATCCCGCAGAAGATCTTGCTTTCGTGTCGCCGACGTCATCACTTTATCCACTCCTATTTATACTCGGCTATTTTGCCGTCTTTTAATAAACTCCTAAATGAGCACCTGTAATAGTACGGAGCCGTGGGAGTAGCACAATGATAAATAAGATTCGTTCCACGAGGATTGATGAATTGATTACAACAATTGATTGATTAAACTATTATTTAGACAAGCAAATATTTGATAATTAAATTAGACTACTAACACTAATTAAATATAAACTACTCCTAGAATTCAACTAATGAAACTTAAACAAACAAACAAGCAAACAAGGAAAAGTCACACACAAGCAAGTGATTGTATTGCTGTTAGGAACTTAGGCTAAGACCTTGAATCCACCTAACCAATCATCACCAATTTATAGACATACCAATATGAATAAATTATGCAAGTGCACATGTAAACTCGTGACACCCTCTATTAGTCTCTACTCTCTCTCTCTCTCTCTCGAGTAATATAAACAACACTTATATGCACCAATAACTTATCTCTCGATGGTCATCTGAAATACACACAAGTTCATTAAGCTTAGTGGTTCACTAAGTGAGTCCTGGAGACTAGCCTTGAGTATTTCTACCTCACTAGATCTCTATCATGCATTTCATTGAGCACGTTGTGTGCTTCTCCTCTCGGTACATCACACAACAACCAAATACACATCAAATGCTAGCTAGACACTCAAGGTTAATTAAAGCATGAAATACATATACATAAACACAAGCAATATGAATAAAGTGGTGGTCTTCATTAGTAAATCATGAGGAATGGATTTACCCCTTATCTAGAGGTATCCATCCTTCAATCAATATCGGACCAAAGCCCTCTTGATTTTCTGGGCTTGGTCGGGCTCCTCTAGAAGCTTTCCTTCCTAGAGGTAAGCAGCTATGGGATCCATCCAGCATGGCTGTCGCTTTACGGGGTATAATTCTCTACTCTTGGCTATACTTGGCTGGGAGATCACCTGATGGTAAGGTCTGGCCTCCATTTGTAGTTATCTTGGCCAAGACGTCTGCCTGATGATTCTGTTGTCGTGGTACTTGCTCGATCCTGAATCCTTTATATTTGTGCTTAAGCACCTGTACTTGTTTTAGGTATGCAATTAAGTTATCCCCTTTAGCTTGATAAACACCGAAAACCTGATTGACTATAAGCAATGAGTCACTCTTAACCTGCAGGTAGTCAGCCCCGAGCTCGACGACTGCCTTCATCCCGACTGAAAAGGCTTCATACTCTGCCTCATTGTTGGTGGCCTTAAATTTGAATCTGAAATAGTGGCAACACTTAGTCCCCTCCGGGTCTATTAGAACTATACCAGCCCCTCCCCCGGCTTGCCCAGATACTCCATCTATGTATAGGATCCAGGACTGGTAACCCATCGGCCAGCCGTCAAACTCTGGAATCTTGTCAGGAGCTATATTTGTCACTGCAGAGGTTGCTTATCCTGGGGGCAATGAGAATTCTGCCATGAATTCTGCCAAAACATAGGCTTTAATTGTGGTCATGGGTTTGTATCTTAAATCAAACTGGGTGAGTTTCAAAGCCCATAAAATCAATCTACCAGATACGTCTGAACTTTGTAAGAATTGGCGGAGGGGTTGGTCTGACACTACTGCCATTGAGTGAGCTTGAAAGTAGGGACGAAGCTTCCTTACCGAAGTCACCAGGGTATAGGTGAGCTTCTCCAAAAGAGTATATTTTTTCTCTGGCTTGGTTAGGGCATGACTTACGTAGTAGATAGGTTACTGGATCGTATCTCTACATTCCTTGACCAACGCTTCGCTCACTACAATTTTTGAAATAGCCAAGTAAATTTGTAACTCCTCTCCAAGACTTGCTTGACTGACAATGGAGAGCTCGTCAGATATTTCTTTAAGGCTTAAAAGGGTTGCTCGCTCTCTTGGTCCTATTTCATGTTTCTCCCCTGTTTGATAGCTTTGAAGGGAGACACTTATCAGTAGAGCGAGAAATGGACTTGTTGAGCGCTGCTACCTGTCCGGTCAGGGTTTGTACCTGCTTGAGTGATGTAGGGGATTCTAGGTCCAAGATAGCCTTGATCTTTTCTGGGTTAGCCTCTATGCCTCTTTCGTGAACCATAAAGCCTAGAAACTTCCCTACAGTCACCTCGAAAGCACATTTTAAAGGGTTCAATCTCATTTGGTTTTTCCTTAGGATCATGAAAGTTCTTCTAAGGTCGTCCTGATATCCTTCTGCGGTTAGTGACTTGGCGATCATGTCCTCGATGTATACCTCAATCGATCTTCCGATCTCGGGCTTGAATAATTGATTGACCAACTGTTGATATGTAGCTCACATATTCTTAAGGCCGAATGACATCACCTTGTAACAGTAGACCTTTTCTAGAAATGAAGCTGGTATTGTCCTAGTCGGTAAGGTGCATCATGATCTGGTTGACCCTAAGAATGCATCCATGAAGCTTAAAAGTTTAATCCCGAACGTGGAATCAACCAACTGATCGATTTTTGGTAAAGGAAAACTGTCTTTCGGACATGCCCGGTTGAGGTCGGTGTGATTGATGCATATACTCCACTTCCCATTCGCCTTCGTGTCCATGACCACGTTGGCGATCCATTCGGGATAACTCGCTTCTCTGATGAAGTCTGCTCTGAATAGTTTATCCACTTCCTTCTGAACCGCATTGTTCCTTGCGGTATTAAATTGACGTATTTTATGCTTGACAGGCTTGAAAGTCAGATCCACTGCTAGTCTGTGAGTAGCCAACAACATTAAGATCCCATGCATCTCGTTGTGAATCCAAGCAAAGGTGTCATTGTACTCTTTGAGGAGCTTGATGATTCCTTCCTTCACTTTCGGCTCGAGAGTAGCTCCGGCCATGACGACCTTCAAATGATCTTGCATTCGGATGGGTATCTCTTCTACCTTGTCCACAGGATGCCAGCTGGCCCATTCCTTGCCTTGTTATTCTGCATCTGGCGTCATGGAGTCATCCTCTGGGTGATCTGTGGGCTCTATATCTTTCAAGGCCATCCTGAGTGTTGTCTCATCTTGGATTATTGTAACCTGTGCAAATTGCTTTGCTAGGGCTATCAGGTTGGTAGATATCACTTAGCACTTTCTAGCTGTTTGTTGGTCACCATGTACCTCCCCCACACTTTCTTCTACTGGAAACTTTAGGACGTTATGGTAAATGGACATGACCCCCTTCAAGGATGACAAGAATGGTCTTCCTAGTATCGTATTGTAGGCCAATGGGGTATCCACTACTACGAAATCTATCATAATATTTTACTGGAGAGGTGTTGTTCCAGCGATTACTAGGAGGATCTTTGATCCCACAGGTAATATTGAGTCCCCAAGGATCCATACAGCGGGGTAGTGCAGCTATTGTAACACCATTATTTCATATTCAACTTCTCCAAGGTATCTTTAAAGAGGATGTCGACAATATTGCCTGTGTCAACAAGCACACGATAAACCATTCAATTGGCAATCTGTACCGTGGCCACCATGGGATCGTCATGAGGCTGCACGGTGTTGTAGACATCTACCTTGGTGAAAATAATCTGTGTTACTTGGGAGGGGTCAGCTGGTTTCTGATCGACCTTAAAGATACCTCGCCCTGCATCTACAAGGGGAATCTTCCTCGCATGGTTTTTTTTTGGAATTATTGGAGGTCCTAGCCAATGTGGGCCGCCCCCGCTGATGGTATGTATCATATGGATTTGCTAAATCAGATCTGCCTGCTCCCTTTTCTCTTCTCGGCATGCTCGCGGATCTCTGCATGCTCGCGGATCTTTGTATGGACTTCCCTTCCAGTCTGAATGTTATCTCTGACTTGTTGCAAGAAATCTATCAAACATCCTCCCCTTATCAAGGCCTCGATCTGATTACGCAGGTTGTAGCACTCTGAGGTGTTGTGCCCCACATTTTCATGGAAGTCGCAGTACTTGTATCGATTCCTCCTATCGATAGGGGTTTTCATGGGTGTGGGCTTCTGTAGTAGCCCCTTATCCCGAATAGTGAGATAAATCATTTCACGTGATGCATTCAAGGGGGTGTAGTGATCATACCCTCTCTCATCTCGCGTTATAAGGGCTACTAGCCTAGAAAAAGGTGAAGCTCGCGGAGGGGTCCACCTTACTGGATATTATTCTTGCTTGGGTTGAGAATCAGGAAAGTGGTATGTCGACCTATTGGGCGGTTTGTTCTGATTTTTCTGAACTGGCTCAGGTCTGGGAGTTTCTTTCTTCTGACCCTTCGCCATTCTCATATCGTTGTGCTCCATCTTGACCTTAAGCTTCTCGTCGATTTTGATTTGCTCTAGAGCCCGATCATATGCCTCTTGGTAAGTCTCTGGAGGTCGTTTGGAAAAGGAACGGAAAAGCTTGCCAGTCCACAGGTTTTGCCTAAAATTGGCAAGGGTCTCTTTCTCAGTGAAGACCCCCATCTGTATGACTTCCTTGTGGAACAGTTCCATATAAGCCCGGAGATCACGTACTGCAGATGGATGTGATCCTTCAACCGGGGTTTGACTCATTGGAACTGCGAGCAGAAATCAATTGACAGCTTTGTGAAGGAGTCCACACTGCCAGCAGGTAGCTTTCTTAACCATGTCTTAGCATACTATCAGTGTGGTAAGGAACATCCGGCACATGGCGGCCCTGGTTGTGTTCTGGATTTCCATATGTTGGACGAAACTCTCTAAGTGGCACAAAGGATCCTCTGTTCCAGAGAACTTGTCCGATGTCTTTTTAAACTTTGGTAGGAGCTCCACCTCTCAAATCCTTTTGGTAAAATGGGCGTTCATCTCACTCTGGGGGTCATTTTTGACCTCCTTAGCCTTCCCTCTTTTCAACTGCTGGATCTCCTTCTGCATATTGGCCAGCTGGTCCCTCAAACGCTTATTTCCATACTTATTGGAATCGACCTTGAAGCTCCCGTTATCAGTTCCTTCCGACGAACTGGGTATCTCCATATTGTCATCATCAAGGGTGGGCTCTGCTTGCACAGTTTGCCGGCTACCACCAGTTTTAGCTCGAGGTTCCCTTCAGGAAATCGTCGGTCAAGAGGGTCTGTGAAGTTTGACATGTCCTAAAGAAGTGTTCATACTCTCAAGTATAAGAGTGTCAAAGTAATAAATTAGCCGGTAAGACCGGGTCGAACCACAGGGAGGTTGTTCACTTGTCCTTGTAGAATTAATTTCTAGACTAATTAATAAGCTTGTATAAAATGTAAATCAATTAAAATTAATACTAGGGCTAAGGGATCCACTGTTGGTATTTCGAATATGATCCAATTATTGATATTTAGTATAGATTAATGGGAGGGTGTTCCACTCCACTGACCACTCTCTAATAAATATGGGTAAAAGTACTCATTGTGCTAGACAATATCTGTCTATCTATAGTGAGTCAAAAACTCCACAAAGATTAGAGGGGATAAACCACTCTCTGATAAATATGGGTAAAAGTACTCACTGTGCTAGACAATATCTGTCTATCTACAGTGAGTCAAAAACTCCACAAAGATCAGAGGGGAGAAAGCATAAAAATAATAAACTTACCAAAATTAGATCATATTTTCCATACCAATAGTATCACCTTTGGCCCCAGCTATATAAAATTAGCCAGACATAATTTAACTAGAAAATAGTTATTTTATTTAAACTAAGAATTTGAGAACAAAAGAGAGAGAATTTCATAAATCTAACATCATATTTGGCTTCAGGACCTCCAAATTAGGGGGGAGAGACCCCCTATTTATACAAAATACGGATGAAAATTGACCATCGGATGAATTTAGAATGGAGCGTCCAGATTTCTTCACGTCATCAGTGAACAGTAACCCATCCATGAGTGAATAGTAACCGTATCAATGAATGAACAGTGAAATTCAACTGTGAACAGTGAATGTCAACTGTGAACAGTGAATAGTTAAAATTAAGAAAATGGCCTTCAGTGAACAGTAATCCATCCATGAGTGAACAGTACCGCATCCGAGAGTGAACAGTAATGCATCGTGAGTAAACAGTAAAAGTCAACTATGAACAGTAAAAGTCAACTGTGAACAGTGAAAGTCAACTGTGAACAATAAATAGTCAAAATTATGAAAATTCCCTTCGTGGTCTTCTTAAGGTTTTTTGACATTCTAAACTTGAAAAAGATATTTGTTTTGCCATCTGACATCTCCATGAATCTGAATTGACCGAATTACCTCTGCAATACAAAGAAAAATAAAATGATTACTACACAACACATTTATTTAAGCGAACGAACGAACGAAATTATATCTAAATTGAGGAATTAATCATATTGGAAGTGTAAAATGATGATATTATCCCTTAGTAAGCATACACTTTTCAGTGTTAATCACACCCCCCAACCAGCTTATTGCTAGTCCCTAACAATTAAAGCGAAAATAGTAAAGACTCAAATTCAAATCTCTAAACTACCAAATAAACAAACTCCCCCATACCTCTTTTCTCACCCTTTGACAACCAGTCATCAATTGAGTTATTAGTCAAACTTTCTTGTGCTCAATAAAGATCAACACGATAACTATGAGATTCAATTGAAATTAGTCAACATTTTCATTCCAAAATCTCACCAGGGCTTTTTCCTTAGGCAACAGTTTATTCTTTTTTTTTTAATACAACAAAATTGGAAACAAACATTCCATCTTTAATCCATGTAGCGAGCTTTAGGCCAATGACTCCCAAACCAGTTGACTTTTGGGCATTAAGTGTTAAAACACTCATACGGGCTTAATTACTCGGATTGCAGATGTTTTTTTTTTTTAGTACAATTCACTTAAACTTTCTCTTTAACCCGTGTAAGGAGTTTTGGGTCAATGACTCCCAAACCAGTTGGTCTTAGGGCATTAGGTGTTAAAGCACCCCTCGGACTTAATTGCTCGAGTTAAAGAGGCTACGGAACTGCACTTTATTCTTATCCAGACTCCACCGTTTTACGCGAACACTCTATGCTTACTGAGGCATGAGGCATGAGGCCTGGTTACTAAGTAAGAGTTTTGGTCACAACACACAAAATTATTATTATTATTATTATTACTATATAAAATTTTAAACAAGACCATTGCCTTCTGTTGCTACCCTTGAATGATGTTTCAGAACTCAATATCGTAAAATCTCAACTTACTGCACATAATCACGTGTCAAAGTGCGTGTGTGTCTAGAATAGTTCAAAAAATTTCTCAAGATGACTTAATGAACAAAAGGATTAGTCAATGATATCACAATGGAGAATTTATAAATTTGAATAGTCAGAAGAGAGGAAAAGAGAAAAAAAAAATCATCAGAACTACAAAGATGCGTCTCAGAAGTATCTAAATGATCTCCTTACTCGGACATCTTTACAAAAAAAAAATGGTCAAAAGTTAGTTTTTTTTTTGTTTTTTTTTGTTTTTTTTTTAAATTCAAAAGTTATTGAATCAACTATCCCCTCCCCCAACCAGAATGAGACATTGTCCCCAATGTCTTTAGAAAGAGTTAAGGTTTAGAAGATATCATCTGAACAACTTGAAAGACAACAAAATCCTGCAAAACAACAAAAGAAATACAAAATAAAGGAAAATAAAATGCATAAAAACCATAGGACAATCACAAACTGAGATTCAGATCAATTTTGCGTTTCTTGTTCTCTTCATCAGTGGACCAATCAATTTTAGAGGTTGAAGGATCTGGCACATAATTGAAAGCTTGTAACTGGTCAATCAGCTCATGAGGACTTGAAGCAGATATAAAGATTTTTCGGATTGAAGGTGGAATGTAATAATTTTTCTGAGCATGATCAAGAAATGAAAGCAAACAATCATAAAATTTATTAACATTCAACAAACCGATAGGTTTCTCAGGGATGTGTAGTTGCGCCTAGGATGCCATTGTAAAGATTTCTTCTAAGGTTCCAAAACCACCTGGCAAAGCTATAAACGCATCAGCATGATGTAACATAGAAGTCAATCTTTCAGGCATACCTGAAACAACTAGCTCTTCGTCGTTTGTCTTTCCGATGATGTCTGCTGCGGCCATAGGTTTTGGGACAATACCCAGAACTTGACTACCTCCGTCTCGTGCAGCTCGTGAAACACACCCCATTAATCCCAAGTTACCTCCTTCATACACTAGGTGTATTTTTCGCTCAGCCAAAACCTTACCAAGATGAGTTGCAGCATCAACAAACTCTCTGTACTTCCCATAATTGGTGCCACCAAACACACAAATGTTTGTGAATCGTTTAGTTGAAGGTGACGCCATTAATGCACTCTCTGAATTTTTCTTTTGAATGTTTATGAGTGCTTGAAGCAAAAAGGAAAACAAATGCTTGTATTTATAGATCCTGAAAAGGTAACACAATGATACACTTATATGTATAGGGCGGCGTGTTTGTCAATGATATTAGATCCAAATGGTTCAAAAATCAAAAGTAAACAACAATAATTACAAAAGACATTAAATGCGGAAGGAAAAAGATAATAAAAACAAAAGGATATTTATTGGTAGTTGTGATTGTGGCTCACATCTTCCTTTGGTTTTACGTCCAGAAACGGCTTCAACGCCTTCTATGGGCCGGGGATATGCTTCCCATCCAATTTTCTTATAAATTGGCAAACAGGGTCTTTTAAAGTCAGATTCCCAAGACTATATTGTGCATATTCTTTTTGAAATTGCGGCCATAATCGGTCAATTGCGATTTGCACATATCCACTAGGATGTGCATCAAGAGTCATTAGGATATCATCCAGTGACACCCTACGAAAACCATTCCTAATGAATAAAATTTTATCTTCCTGATTATTAGACACCATTCCTAAAGAACGATAACGTGTGTTGCAAGTTGTACGTGCACATTTGTGACAAGTAACCCCTAACTTTTTAGCTCTTCATTTTTTTTGCAAGGTTACTTCTTCCAAAACCAGGCATGTAAGATATAAATGAATCAGCAGACTCACCTGCTAGACGTACCTTAGCTTCAATCAACCAACGAATTTCAACAGGAATGTTGTTTATCTTCAGTAAGCGTAATCTTTCGGAACGTGCTTTGTAAATCTTTTTCAGAGCATTTTGGGGCAACGATAGGAATTTTTTTCGCAGGTTTGTGAAAATTTCATCCATGCCTTGTTTTGGGGATCAGTTATTTGGGAAACTGAATTAAACCGACTGGAATTGTCGCGGAGTACCGTTATCCGCCACTTAACCGGGGTTATATAGCAAAAACACACCAAGCAAAATCTGAACCTAGAAATTAATCCTGTAAAAATTCAAAACGTAAAAGCGAACAAAAACAAAAATAATAATTGCAAACACAAATAAAGTCAAAAGCAAAAGATTTGTTTACTCACCTTCGTAACAAGGGTCAAAAAGGACGGTAGAGTCTTTTTGAAAATCTGTATTTTCTAAGAATGGTTTCACACGTTGTCCATTTACTTTAAACACATTACCATTCCTAGGATTCTCAATGTCAAGGGCACCATATGGATACACGTGTTTCACAACAAATGGAGCACTCCATTTCGATTTCAATTTACCAGGAAATAAATGAAGTCGAGAATTATAAAGCAAAATCTTTTGACCAACTTCAAATGATCTTCTTGAAATTCGTCTGTCATGAAAGGTTTTAGATTTTCCTTTAAGAATTTTTGCATTTTCATATGCAGCATTTCTTAATTCTTCAAGTTCATTTAATTGCAACTTGCACAATTCACCAGCATCATTTAGGTTAGAATTGAAAGCTTTAATGGCCCAATATGCTTTTTTCTCAAGTTCAACAGGTAAGTGGCAAGGTTTTCCATAAACTAAACGATAAGGAGACATACCCAAAGATGTTTTGAATGCAGTGCGGTAAGCCCAAAGTGCATCATTTAGTCTAAGAGACCAATCTTTTCGATCAGGGTTAACCATTTTTTGCAAGATATGTTTTATCTCCCTATTTGCTAACTCAACTTGACCACTTGTTTGAGGGTGGTATGGTGTGGCAATTTTGTGTGTGACTCCATATTTCTTCATTAAAGACTCAA
This sequence comes from Dipteronia dyeriana, assembly GCA_032871835.1. Lineage (NCBI taxonomy): Eukaryota > Viridiplantae > Streptophyta > Magnoliopsida > Sapindales > Sapindaceae > Dipteronia > Dipteronia dyeriana. The sequence goes on along the minus strand of CM065300.1, from coordinate 24,927,341 downwards.
AAGGTTTGTTACAAAAGTGTTTGCCTTCATCACTGATAATGGCTCGAGGGATTCCAAATCGACTCAAAAGATTTTCCTTTAAAATCTTGATCACTGTTTTGTGATCATTATTTCTACAAGGAATTGCCTCGACCCATTTTGACACATAATCAATAGCAACTAAAATGTACAAAAATCCAAATGACGGTGGAAATGGACCCATAAAATCAATTCCCCAACAATCAAATATTTCAATGACAAGAATGGGGTTTAAAGGCATCATGTTTTGCTTGGAAATGGATCCTAACTTTTGATATTTTTCACAGGTTTTACAAAATGCATGTGCGTCTTTAAATAAGGTGGGCCAATAAAATCCACACTGCAAGATTTTTGCAGCCGTTTTCTTTGACGAAAAATGACCACCACATGCTTCAGAATGACAAAATTCAATGACACTGCTTACCTCATTGCCTGGAATACACCGTCGAACAATTTGATCAGGACAATACTTGAATAAGTACGGGTCATCCCAGTAAAAACGTTTTACCTCGGTCAAAAATTTCTTTCTGTCCTGTGCATTCCAATCGAGTGGCATCATTCCTGTTGCAAGATAATTAACAATGTCAACATACCAAGGCAAAGTTGTGATAGAGAATAAAAGATCATCAGGAAAAGAATCATTGATGGGTGCTTTTTCTTCTGGCTCGTCATCTTTCTTTTCCAAATTTTCAAAATCTGACGTGTCTCTTTCTTTTTCGGCAACCTGCAAACAATTATCAAGATGTGAATGCGAGCTTGACTCAGGTGAATTGATCAAACAAATTTCGGATGAGTTAAAAGAATCCTTTTGAACATGATCTTCAACAATGGTTTCAATAATGTCTACATCTTCATCTTCATCTTCATCATCTAATGGTTCTTTAGACATGTTGAAAACATTAAGCTTAATTTCCATATATCCAAAAGACATGCTCATTATTCCATTCCTGCAATTAATCAAGGCATTAGTAGTAGCCAAAAATGGTCGGCCCAATATAACAGGGATTGATTGGTTCTCATTAACAACAGGTTGTGTTTCCAAGACAATAAAATCTACAGGGTAGATAAATTTATCGACTTGTACTAACACATCTTCCACTATTTCTTTTGGTATTTTAATTGACCTATCAGCAAGACAAAGTGTTGTTGAAGTCGGCTTTAACTCACCAAGTTTAAGTTGCTGATAAACTGAGTATGGGAGCAAATTTACACTAGCACCTAGGTCAAGTAAAGCATGCTCAATTTTACAGTTACCGATTATGCAAGAAATAGTAGGACAGCCAAGATCTTTATATTTCAAAACATTTTTATTGTAAAGAATGGACCTTACCTGTTCAGCCATAAATGCTTTCTTTCTTACCTGATGTTTCCTTTTCACGGTGCACAGATCCTTCAAAAATTTGGCATAGGAAGGTACCTGTTTGATTGCGTCCAACAAAGGGATATTGATATTTACCTGTTTTAAAATTTCAAAAATCTCTGGGGGAGGCATCAATTTCTATGAATTTTTAAGAGCCAGAGGATATGGAAGTGTATGTGGGGATTCAATTATTTCTTCGTTAACAGTGGTTTCATCAACCCCTTCCTTACCCTTGGAAAGTGACTCGTCATCATTTTTACCAGATTCAAGAATAGGTTTTTAGATGACCTTACCACTACGAAGAGTGATAATTGATTTGACTTGATCGGCATTGGTTATTATCATAGGAACTTGACTGACTCTTGGGATTTGGTTGTGGTTGAGATGGAAACTTACCTTTTTCGTGTGTGGTGAGTGTAGAAGTAATCTTTGCCAAAGTATCTTTAACATCTATCAAGGTTTGTGCAGTTTGGCTGTTAATGGATTCTTGCTTCTCAATGAATGAGTGTAAAGTGTCTTCAAGGTTTTTCTTATATGGTGGGACATAAGGTGCATAACTTTGAGGGTTTTGGAAATTCTGATATGTTTGTGGATGTGATGGACCTGGTGGTCGTGAAGACTGGGCTTGATTGTTGTTCCTCCAACTAAAATTTGGGTGATTTTTCCAACCAGGATTGTACGTTTGTGAGTATGGGTTGGAATTTGGCTTGTTGAAAGTGTGCAAAACATTGGCTTATTCATGAAGGCAATCTTTTATGGCTGGCAAAGTTGGACAACTATGAGTGATATGATCATCAGAATCACATACATGGCATGTGATTTCTTGTACAGATTTTACATGTTCACTCTTTTTAGTTTCTAAAGCTTCAACTTTCCTAGCTAGGGATGCGAATCTAGCTTGAAGGTCATGATCTTCCCTAATATTGTAAATGCCTCCACTAGATAGAGATGGTTGTGGTTTGCTCATGGACTTAAAAGAACCAATGGTGTCCCAATTTTGAGCTCTTTCGGTGATATGGTCAAGGTATTCAAGTGCTTTTTCAGGACTTTTGTCACTGAACTCCCCATTACACATCATTTCAATGACTTGTCTACTTTGGGGTGTGAGTCCCTCATAGAAATGTGACACTATTCTCCATGTTTCAAAACCGTGATGTGGACAGACATTTAACAACTCTTTGAACCTATCCCAACATTGGTAAAGTGTTTCCCCAGGTTTTTGGACAAATGAAATGATTTGCCTCTTAAGAGAGTTTGTTCTATGAGGTGGGAAAAATTTCTTTAAGAACTGTTGTTGCATATCATTCCAAGTTTGGATTGATCCTGACCTAAGGTTTTGTAACCAAGTTTTAGCTTTATCTTTTAAGGAAAAGGGGAAAAACTTAAGCTTGATTATATCCATGCTAACATTTTGGTCAGTGCAAGTGTTACAGACTTCCTCAAACTCTCTAAGATGCAAATATGGATTTTCAGATTCAAGACCGTGAAAATTGGGTAAAAGTTGAATGATTCCCAATTTAAAATTAAAGTGTGTTGCATTTGGTGGAAAAGATATGCATGAAGGTGCTCCAGTACATGTGGGATTCATGTAGTCTTTAAGAGTTCTAGATGGATTTGGGTTAATGTGTTGGTCATGGTTAACATAAGGTGGATGGTTGCTGTGTTGAGACACGTTGTCAAGGTTGTCTAAAAGGTTCTCGGCTTGGTTTCCTGCTGGATGTCTAAGTGGGTTTTCAGCCATGTTGTTGGTAAATATGGGTTAATGGAGATGAAAAACACAAAAATGAAGAAAATAAAAGAAAAAGTGATAAAAATAACAAAATGCAAAATTCTAGGGGTATAAATGCAAATATGTACAAGTATTGGGGTAAAAGTGCAAATAATTAAAAATATAGGGACTAAAGTAAAAATATGATAATTACAGGGACTGGTATGCAAAAATGAAAAATAAAATGACCTATATGCAAATGCAAACTAGATCTAAGCTAAAATGCAAAAGTACAAGGACTAAAATGCAAAAATATGATTTAAGATAATAAGTTTTTTTTTTTTTTTTCAAGTGGATGAAGTTTATGATTGAGATAAGTGATGCAAAATTAAATACAAAATAAAAATAAAGAAGATAAAAAAATAAATATCAAAACTAAAATAAATTAAAAAGAAATTACTACTACAAAGAAAAGGCGAACTTACCTTCTCGGCAGCGGCGCCAAAAACTTGACATGTCCTAAAGAAGTGTTCCTACTCTCAAGTATAAGAGTGTCAAAGTAATAAATTAACCGGTAAGACCGGGTCGAACCACAGGGAGGTTGTTCACTTGTCCTTGTAGAATTAATTTCTAGATTAATTAATAAGCTTGTATAAAATGTAAATCAATTAAAATTAATATTGGGGCTAAGGGATCCACTGTTGGTATTTCGAATATGATCCAATTATTTATATTTAGTATAGATTAATGGGAGGGTATTCCACTCCACTGACCACTCTCTAATAAATATGGGTAAAAGTACTCACTGTGCTAGACAATATCTGTCTATCTACAGTGAGTCAAAAACTCCACATAGATTAGAGGGGAGAAAGCATAAAAATAATAAACTTACCAAAATTGGATCATATTTTCCATACCAATAGTATCACCTTTGGCCCCAGCTATATAAAATTAGCCAGACATAATTTAACTAGAAAATAGTTATTTTATTTAAACTAAGAATTTGAGAACAAAAGAGAGAGAATTTCATAAATCTAACATCATATTTGGATTCAGGACCTCCAAATTAGGGGGGAGAGACCCCCTATTTATACAAAATACGGATGAAAATTGACCATTGGATGAATTTAGAATGGAGCGTCCAGATTTCACCACGTCATCAGTGAACAGTAACCCATCCATGAATGAATAGTAACCGCATCAATGATTGAACAGTGAAATTCAACTGTGAACAGTGAAGGTCAACTGTGAACAGTGAATAGTTAAAATTAAGAAAATGCCCTTCAGTGAACAGTGACAGTGAACAGTAACCCATCCATGAGTGAACAGTACCGCATCCGAGAGTGAACAGTAACGCATCGTGAGTAAACAGTAAAAGTCAACTGTGAACAGTGAATAGTCAAAATTATGAAAATGCCCTTCGTGGTCTTCTTAAGGTTTTTTTGATGTTCTAAACTTGAAAACGATATTTGTTTTGCCATCTGACATCTCCATGAACCTGAATTGACCGAATTACCTCTGCAATACAAAGAAAAATACACTGATTACTACACAACACATTTATTTAAGCGAACGAACGAAATTATGTCTAAATTGAGGAATTAATCATATTAGAAGTGTAAAATGATGATATTATCCCTTAGTAAACATACACTTTTCAGTGTTAATCAAGGTTTCCTTGGTGGAGCGTCAGTTGCTGACTTGACCTGCCTAGGTTGATAGTAGGTCGGCCTGTCTGGGACTAGAGGCATGAGCCCTAGCCTGTCCCGAATAGAAGTTGTGAGTCTTATCCTATTGTGGACAGGAACCCGTGGAGGGGGTCCCAGCCAATCAAAGGCAGGTTGCCCGGCAGCGGATCTGCTTGCCTCTTCTCGAGTGCCATGATCTGCCATCTATGGAGTAATTCCTTCTGTGGCTAGACGGAGGCGGACATTCTCCACGATGGCCACAACATGTTGGTTGATCATAGTTTGGTTCTTGGCCTGAGGGGTTGGAGCCCGCCTGGCAGATACGTGGCTGGCTTGTGATGCTTGGATTTTCTTTCCTTCTTCTGCCCCATCGTGATTGAGGGGGCAGATTGAAGTCCCGAGGTTTCGGGTTGTCCTTGGGAGGAGCGAAGCCTCATAATTGTTGTTTCAATAATCAAAAACTTGTTAATATAAAAGGGGTGGTGTAGGAGGTTCCCACAGACGGTGCCAGAAAGTATTAACGGAAAATTTACTAGAGGTAAAAAATTCCAGCTAACACCCTTTAAACCATTACCACGGAGGTGGTGGTCGAGGGTCGACACCTTAGGCACCTGACCTGCTGTAATAAAGGTGGGTGTTCAAGCGTAAATTTAATGAAAATGGGAATATATCTCTTTATTACAAAACGTGTATTTCATACAAAAATCTCTCGATCACTCTCAATCTCACTATGATACAACTAAGTGGCAACCTCGTGCCAGTCAAATAGTAGAATACAGTGTCATCCGTGTTCTGATTACCGAATTTTTTGCCTTCCTCTTTTTTGTGCATCCTTAGGCATATTTATACATGATCAAAGTAGGTTAGACTAGTGAATCTCCCACCACGATTCTTTGAATCTCTTTCTTTCTTATCGGGTGGGATATCTTATTTGAAAGTCATTGACTTCACATTAATAACAAATTCGGGATTATCTTGGAGGAGATGAGTTTGTTTCCTCTTTGGACTCAATCTCTTGGCTTACACATACACAATGTTTTAATGTTCATCGGTGAGTAGATATGATCTCGTGTGTATTCATGGTTCGATTCTTCATGGAAGTTTTTCAGTGTCCACTGTTTCATATGGTGCGATAGATCCATGCCCCGGTCTAGGTACTGGGAGCTTGGTCGGACCCTTCCAGGTCTCTTGGAGCCGGTGATGGCTTCGTGGGCTCCTTTTGGTGGCAGCGTGTTAGGTTTTAGTTTGTGTTGGCATGAATTCCATATCAAAATGATGTTTACTTGTAATGACTTAGTTGTTTAGGTTCATGACGAATCAAGCTTCAAGGAAGAAGAAACAACAAGTCAAAGCAAGTTCTAAGTCTTCAAAGAGAAATGCTGCAATTTGGTTCTACAAAGGTATACTAAGACCTTTTCTTTCTCTTACAAGGCTTAGGCATACACACAAATATCATACATTTGTGTCCCTGCATAGTTGTGCACCGTTAAAGGCGCACACACACACATATCATACATTTGTGTCCCTGCATCGTTGTGCACCATTAAAGGCACACACACACACATATCATACATTTGTGTCCCTGCATAGTTGTGCACCATGTATAACACATTCACACACTTGAAGATGAATGCTCATGCATTGGTATGAAAATAACATGTTTTGGAAAATGCATGATTGGAGACTATCTCTATGTAGTTTGCATTCTAGTGTGAATTGTGTTTGTGTGTGTATATATTTTGTATAACATGGATATTGAACTTGAATTTAGTCTTAAATCATTCTTGATTGAGTTCCGGTCATTTCGGTTACTCATACTATTGATTTCAAGTTCTAAGTCAAAAGATACTACACTTTCAACTCATGTTTCATACATTGTCTTCGTCTTCATATATCGAGTCAAATTATTATTTTTTGGGTTGAGTATCTTATATGTCCATGTTTGTGTGAGAGTTATGGTTCGTAATCCACAAACGAACTCGAATTCCGAGTTTGAAGGCCGGAGAACGGTCGAAGAACGCAAGAGAAGCACGAGGGGAATGCACCATAGCCAAAAGGCCATGAAGGTGTGCATGCCCGAGATGGCGCGTGGCCATCTCGACCGCACAAACTTGCTGCCCCGAGATGCCCACGCACCATCTTAGGGAAGCATTAACAAATGAGGGCAAAATGGTCTTTCTTGCTTTCTTCTTTCCCACTCCTTTATAATCTCTTTCCCTCTCACATTTCATTCTAAAAAGAAATTCAAATCAAGTGTACAGAATTCTCTCTAAATTTTCTCACATTCCAAACACCATAACTTCTTCATTTGAACTTCGATATGAGTGATTAAAAGTTTAGAGTGTTCATCTATTCATCCTCCATCTTTTCTCTGAAGGTTTGAGTTTATTTTGCTGCTGTTTTTGATGTCTAATCATACAAAAACGGGACTGCACCTAGATCAACTAAGGTATTGATTTTCTCTCTAAGTTTTCTTTTAAAACTTGGTCAATTGCCTTGGGTTTTCTTCTTCTACATATATTTGTATATTGTGAGTGTTTTGATTTGTGTTTTGAACACTTTCAAAGCTAGATTAAATTTCAATTGAAATCATACATGTTAAGTTAGGTTTTGATTTTGCCTATGTTATCACATGTTTGGGATTGTATTATGCTAGCTTTGATTCTAGCACTATTTTGTGATCTTTGATTGATTGATTTTAAGATAAATAGTTCTTCACATGTATTAGGCTCTCTTGGCCGAAATTCTCACATAATACATGTGCTTATGTTCTTTTGAGCTATTCATGTGATTTGTTGAATCTATGATTAGGAATATGCTTTAGAACTTATGCTTAGATCTATTTGACTTTGTCATATGATTTTAGCATGTTTTAGGTTTTTTTGATTTAAACTTGATCTTGTGATTTGTTGATCTTGTGATTTGTTGATCATATCTTATGATTCAAGTTTAGATATATGCATGAATCTAGTTTGTGATTAATGTTGATCATATCTTATATAATATAGATTGACTACTCATGCATGATAAACTAGACTATATGTGATTTGTGCATTCATGCTCATGTCTAGTATTTTTCATAGGATGTGTTGATCATAGCATTCTATGTTGCGTGCTTGTTTGCGTTTTGCATTCATGATCACCTAGATGCCTTGTGAGAAGGAAGTCTTAACAATAGGTGTGAGACCTATGGTGTTGAGCAAGAAGTCTTGGCAAGAGGTGTGAAGCCTCGGATTGTCGAGCAAGAAAGTCTTGGCTAGAGGTGTGAAACCTTGGATAGTCGAGCAAGAAGTCTTTCCTAGAGTTGGGAGAACTCGGATAGGTGAGCAAGGAAGTCTTGACTAGAGTCAGGAAGACTCGGATAGTTGAGCAGGAAGTCTTGCCTTGGGTTGTGAAGATCTGGATAATGTGAGTAAGGAAGTCTTGACAAGAGGTGTGAAGCCTCAGATTGTTGAGCATAGGGCAAAAACTTCTAGAGTAGGATAGGAGGGTAGTTTCTAGGTGAATAGGTCACTTGAGAGATTGTACTTGTCTTATCTACTAGTGGATTTTGTTTACCGGTGACTGCTAGCCCATGGATGTTTCCTCTTCGGAGGTTTACCACGTTATATCTTGTGTTAACTTTTCTCTATCCCTATCTCTCTAATATTTGTATTGTGGATAGAACTCTTTATGTATGTTGACTTCCTCTTTATAATATTGATTGTGTATATGTTACAATTACTTATTTGTTTCACATTTACTTTTGTTTATATATTGATTAATTGTCTTTAATTAATAAATATATTGTGATACAAGCAATCTAGAGGGACAAACTTTTGTTTGTTTCTAAGGGAGTCGAAAAAGGTGTCTAACATATTCACTCCCCCTCTAGGTTAGCCTTGAGCATTTAACCGTGATTGTATTTTCACAGGGGCTTCTGGGGAGGTTACAAGGTAATTTTGAACTCGGGGAGCCCGGGTAGTCATACGTTCGGACTATGCCCGAGCTCTAGTTGTGGTGTTAGGAATTCGATCTGGTCATGTCGGGCTCTATCTCGGATGTCTCGGAGCCTGATGATCCTTATTTTCATCTATAGGGCGATCTCCCCAGCCCGGCCCCAGGATCCATGGTTCCATGGTGGGCCATCTCGGGCTTGGAATCGGGCTAGAAAAGTGGAGAATTTCCCTTTGGTCACTAGCCAAATTTGGCTATTAACAAAAGGTATGTAGATATAGTTTTTTAAGGGTATTATCACCACTCTTTCCAACTGTTGAAATTGCAAATTCAAAATGGAAAACCCAAGAATTAACCTAGGTGGTCAGGTTTGGTTTTGGCCATGAAGCGACTGTTTAATCTTAAATCAGTTTCAATGATACACAAATAACTCAAATTTTGTTTGGGTCTAAAGGGCTTCTGTATAACCCGACCCAATTTCAGTCAACACAACACCCATTCTGTTTTTTTTTTATAAATATTTTATTATTAAAGGAAATTGCAAGAAATGATCAAAAAAATATTGCTTTATTGTTTTTGGCTACAAATTTATTTTCTACTATAGTTCTCATCTTTAGACTTGAACTAACAAGTATGCCCTCACATTTGTCTTTACTTCACCAAAATTTTCCACCCAAAATTTCACTGTCTTGTTTCCTAGAACCCTCAAATTTGTCCTCACTCCATTGCAAAATTAGTTATTCTCTCTCTCTCTAAACCGATTTTGGCATTTTGTCTTTGTATTTCGTCTCCCTCCAATATACATATCGTGTCTCTCCATTTCGTGTCTCTCCACTTTGTCTCTCTATTTATCAGTTCAACAGAAACCAAGCAACATTTCTGCTCTCTCTTCTCTTCAACCCAGATCTCATTCATTCTTTGTGTGTCTCTCTAACTCTCATGAAGTATATCAAAAACCCAGTAACAATTTGTGCCAGAATACATCTCTCTCTCCCTCTCTCTTGAAGTAGATTTGGAGCCCTCTTGAAGGTATGTATCCCTTTCCCACTTGATTTTTACAAGAATCATTGTGTTTGATATGAAGAAAGTTAAACAAATCCAAGTCGTTCTTCTTCTTCGTTTCACATTTTATCACGTTTAAATCAAAGTCAATTAATTGTTTGCTACTTTTGATGTTGTTCAGAGCCGAAGAACAAAGCCACTTACAGTTCATGGAGCAAGAAGACTTTTTTGAAGCGATCCATTAAAGTAGGTAACCTTTAGAAAATCATTGAATTCGAATTGTTAGAGAGTTAGGGATTCGATTTCTGCTAGTGCTGAAATTTTATTGAGAGTTAAGTGAGTTTTATAATTTATAATTTATTTCTTAGCTACTAGTGCCAAAACCAGTCAAATTGGAATAACAGATCAATAAATTTCTTTTCAGTTCCATGTCTAAGGAGAGCTGCATTGATAGAGGAAGAGTACAAGGTTGCTGGAGGAGAAATTTTGGTAGACAATGATGGTTGGCTAGCAACTCATGGGAAACCTTAAGGTAACTTTAGAGTAGTTATTGTAATATTTAATTTGAAAGTAGCTGCAAAATGTTAACCAGCCTATAAGTTCAAGAGAGGAAACTAATGGAAACCTGCTTATGCGTTTTAGAGAGCTTAGTAGTCTTTGTGTTATTGAAAGTTTGCAAGAACCGAAAATTCCCTAAACATTTTATACTTTATATTATTTTTGCTAATTGCACAATTGCGAGGGTTTCTTGTCTTGTGCTACATAAGCATATACTTGTCAATGTGTCCTGTCATTAGTTCTGTTCCTTCCTATGATAATTGATTTTCTATTGATTCGCCAGTAGTACACCATTTGTAATAACATCCTCAATATCATAGCCTTTCAGCTTTAGATTAACTTGCAAGTGGTTGGAGTGCGTTCAAATAGGTTTAATTTTTTTTACTAATATAGAGGAAAAATAGAAGGGCACTAATATGTATGTTACATGTATCTTAGAAACAAGCCCTATTAATAATTCTGACTTCTTTCAATGCAAGTTGATAAGTTGATAATGTTACATTTGCTGCTGATGTGCTTTAACTTGCGGTTTTGTAATTTAGAGATTTTATATATGTTGAGCCATTTTTTTTTGTTGATTTTTGTATGTGATCTCATAAAAATCATTTATATCAAACTCTGCCTAATAACTTAATCACATTGGATGCTCAAAATGTTGTGCTTGTTACGTCCATAAATCAAGTAAAAGACGTGAAAACTTCTTCAACGTTTTAAGGCATTGAATTTTGTTCAGGTATCCATGCAAAGATTGCTAGAGCGATGCATGAATACTGGTCATCATTTGCTCATCTTCTTGTTATACTTGCTTCCTTTTGTTTTCTAGCTAAGCATAAATACGTGAAAACTTATGTCTTGTTTGTTCTCACTCATGATTGCATACAAAATGTCTCAGTTCTACTTACTTCCTTTTGTTTTCTTACTAAGCAGAGAGCTATGATGCCGAGGAAAGAGAAAAACTTCTAGAAGACTTGGCAAATCTTTTTGGAGATGGAAATATTGAGAGCATGCTTTCAGTTGAGAAAGAGAAATTTAAATATGCTTTCGTGAAACATAAATCTTGCTTGTCTATAGTCTGGACTTTGTGCCACAAATTAGTTATCGGCTTCAAGATATGGCTATTACTAATATATGTGGCTTAGTCTTCAAACTAATAAATGGTTCTCCTTTGACAGATAGTCACATTCTCAAATATCATGGATATATCTCCTATTGCTCGTCTGTCCTAAACCATAGACATGTGAACAAATTTAAATACTAGTTTGTAGATTGATTTGGTAGTGAGCGTAACAACTGAACATGTTGGTGCATTAGTAGATGTGTGTTGTTTCTTATAACTTCTAGTATTTAACGGAGTCTTTTGTGAAGGTAAAGGATGTAATAGCACTAGCCATGGCTATTTTGACTGAGTTTTTGACGTGTATTTCGTATTGTAGACTATATTCAGTTAGATTCTAGTATTGAATGAATTTATTTTGAAGACCAAATTCTAGTATTGAATGAATTTATTTCACTGATCAAATTCCAGTACTGTCACATACCAGTTTAATTTTAAGTTACATGCTAGTTGGTTGTGAATTTACAAGCCAGATTAATTTTAAGTTACATGCCAGATGGTTATGAAGTTACATGTCAATTCGTATTGACTTTCACAATTGAAAAACACTGATTCAAAATTAAAATTCCAGTAAGATTACATGCCAGTGTCGGTTCTGAAGTTACATGTCAGTTCAATTTGAAGTTACATGCCAGTTCGTATACTTCCACAGTTGTTATTGGTAGAATTTAGAAGACTTTTCAAAATCTAGTATTATTACATGCTAGTGTCGGATAATGAAGTTACAACCAGTTGATAATGAAGTTACATGCCAGTTCATATAAATACCATATTTGGAAGATTGATTTCTAAATACAATTTCAGGATTATTACGTGTTGAAAGTTACATGCAGGTTGATAATGAAGTTACATACCAATTAATAATAAAGTTACATGTCAGTTCATTTAATTACCATATTTGGAAGAATGGTTTCTAAATATAATATAAGTATTATTACATGCTAGAAGTTACATGCCAGTTGATAATGAAGTTACATGCCAGTTAATAATGAAGTTACATGTCAAGTGAAGTCTAAGTTACATGCCAAATGCATTGCAATTTACATTCCAGTTCAACTGAAAATTACACGTCTGTCGAAGATCATTGCAAATTTTTATCGATTTGACTCACACTAATGACAAACCATATTCATTCAATTATAAAATTTCCAACATTCATTCTAAGAGAAAGAAAAATAACAAATAGATAAATAGAGTTCTTGATTGATTTGGGATGCAATAACAAGTCAACCGTTACATTGTACTACATAATAGTTATCAATTTGTTAGTACACAATTTTAAAAGAAATATCAAGTGCCATATCTTTCCTCGAAATGGGTATGATTCTTTACCCCATCGCCAATTACAGTTTTCAAACAACAAACATGCCGTATGAAACATCACAACTTGCATTGTCTTTTTGAGGTGGACACTTCTTCTTCGGGCCTAATCGTGCCACATGAAACATCTTTTAGAAGCCTGAGAGGTATGCCATTCTGATCGAAATATCCAGACTTATGCAATATAGTTTGAACAAATTAGTGAAGTACATTGTAAGAAAACAATTAAAATCTAAAAAAATGGAAACAAAGTAGAATTGTGAGAATATTGTTCTTTACAGACTTAAGAATAATCAGAATTGATGTTACCAAATAATTACCAACCATAAAAGTAAAATATTAATATAAAAGGTTTAACATCTATATATAGCACTAGCATTGCTGTTACCAAATAACCAAGATGAACTTCTAATCATCAAAACTCCACTAATATTTGAATCACGCGAAGACAACCAATTAATACAAGTTACAACCAATTAATACAACCAAATTTATTAACTAAAAATGACAAACTACTTTAAAAAATGGCAAACTAAATTGTTTTTATTTAAAACATAACCATTGTTCATAAACATTCACAAATCTCAGGTTTTTATAAAGAGAAAATCCATGTCAACAAGAGGAAAACAAAACTACTTTAATTGAGGTATTAAATTAAAGTATACAAAATCTACTTTAATTTTGGTACTTCATACTTGACATAAGGTTGCATTTCGTATAAACATTTTATCAAACAACTTAAATGCATTTACCTCTCTAGATAAGTTTTCATATGCATCTATAAGAACATTCTGATCATCAAAGGGCTCTTACGAGGTGTTCAAATTCTCTTACTTAGATGTATTATAGAAATATAAAACAGATCCAACTTAAATTTCTAGAAGATAAATAAAAACAAATATATCACAAACTCTGTTTTTTAATAATAGTATTAATGCGATTGTTAACAATCAAGCACAACTGAAACATGCCCAATAACAAATATAAAAATTTGTGTTCACGAGAGCAAAACACAAATTTCAGTAGGGTTTAATCCCCTTATTTTGAGCAAAACACAGATTTGAGCAAAACATACTTTAAACTCCTCATTTTTCTATCTACATTTCTTCACAAACCAAGGGTTCACAAGAGAAAACACAAACCTAAGGCAAAATACAAACCCAAGAGCAGGGGATTAAATTCCATGATACGAACCAGATTTGAAGATCGACGAGCGAGGGCGACGGTGAAGGCATCGATGACCAATAACAGCTGATTTGGCGAGAGGTATGGCGGAGTCAATGACATAAAGTGCCAGATTCGACGATCTAGAGTAGCGAATTCGACGACCAATAGCGACAGATTCGGCGTAAGGTGCAGCGAAGGCAAGGGGGTGACGACGGTGAGAGGTCTGGCGGATTTGATGATAGCGGCGACACCGATGAGAGGTTCAATGAACTGATCGTTTGTTTTCTCTTTTTCTCTTCCTTTCTTTTTTTTTTAGGTTTTGCGATTTAACTTAACTCTGACAAATAAAAAAAAACAGAACGATTGAACCCATTCTTTTTTCTTTTTTTCAACTTTCAAATTTAGGGGTATTTTTATCTAAAAATGATCAAAAGTAATGAAAACAATAAAAAAATAATTTGATGGCTAAAAATAATAAACCGATAATATTTTTGGCTCTTTATGAATTCACCCCTATTATTAATATAACTTGTAACATAATTACTTTTATACCCAAATAGCAAAACATAAACTCATCTTATTTCTTCTTCATCAACAACATTTTTAATTCCATCTTCCATTATTCTTCTTTAATATTTGTAATTCTCTTTAAGAATTACCTATATATATATCATAACAAACTCAATGACTTTTTCTTTTCTTTTCAGTTTCTTTTTTGAAGATACTTTCCCCTTTTCCATTTCTCAGCAACAGAAGGGAACACTATTTAGTATTACATAATAAATAAAAATTGATAAATTAGCAAAAGCAATAAGTATGGTTATATACTTAGAATGTGAATTTTGTTGAAGTAGTACGAGCATTTGATTTTGCGGAAGTGATATGATACTAATTTTAGTTTTTGGTTATATTTAATTTCATCTTATTTAATAAGAAAATCTGTTGGAACTTATTTAATTTCTTCATTGTTTTTCAGCTTTTCTTAGTCTTTAAATGAATAGTGAAAGTTTTTAGTTGTCGTTTGTCACAGAGGTGTGATATACTCTCATTGTTTGTCTTAGATTTGGTTGAGTTTTGTATTATGGTCTAAATGTTTATATATATAATATTGATACAAAGAACTGTTGAATTATTAGATTATTACACATTATTATACATACTCGAGTTTTGGAAAAGGTTTTCTATTTTTCTTTTTGGTTTTATATACTCTTTCTATAAATATAAATATCCAGAGTGTATCTCCAAATTAAGGATTATTGTCTGGCCTACAACTTTGAGGTCAAAGAGAAATTTGACTAAGGGTCAAAAAGAAATTTGACACTCTCCCAGCACGAATCGAAGCCTAAAATCGACATTCATAAAACCCCGGGTGTACAATAAAACTACCCCGCAGAAGCACGGAAGGATCGCCGGGCTTCAGAACTATTAGGGATAAAGCTAGGTACGACCAGGTCGAGCCCCCACGCGAACACTAGAATCCGGACTTCTTGAGTCCTGGGGTCGGGATCCTCAACCATCCCTGAAAGTAAGGGAGGGTCGCCAAGCTCAAGAAACATTCAAAAGAGGCCCGATAAGCAAAGTAAGCCCCCTCCGGGTTAAGGCTTTCAGAGGTCAAACTTAATTCATAGCCTGAAGGAGAAGCCCACCAACCTCTCCATGAGCCCGCTGTCCCCTCCATGATACGAGGAGGAAAAGGGCCTCTAAGTGAATCAGATTCATGTTACCTCCTAGGAATGCCTACTAGGATGTCCATTCCAAGCTTCTGATAATGGAACCAAAACATAGATCTACCTCATTCTACGAAGACTACGGGCGGCTAGCTCAGTGACCTCCATGAAGAATCATGTCGTAAGTACACACAGGAACATATCTACGTAATAACCAACATTTATGTGCAAGTCAAGAGTTTTATTCCAAAAAAGAAACAAACTTATCTTCATCAACAATATCATCGCATCCGTTATTTACTCGGAGTCAACGACTTTCAAATAAATGATCCCGCCCGATAAAGGGGGGAGTAGGTTCAGAGAATCAAGGTGGGAGATACACCTATTCAAATTGATTCGGCCATATATACATATGCCTAAGAATTCCTACGAAGGAGGAAGAGGGAAAAGAAAAAAGGAAAAAGAAAGAAAGGCGACATATAGATGACAGATCAAAAGGGGGAGAGAAGTACGTCGGGCCTAAATTTTGTGATCAGAACACGGCTGTCGTGACGTCCACTATTCGACAAGCACGAAGTTACCACCTTCCTACGTTCTAGAGAGATAGTGAGCATATGAGAGAGAATTCTGTATACCACGAGTAATCGTTACTAAAGTCCCCACTTACTATTGTTATACAAACATTCATTTTTATCTAAGCAGGTTAGGTTTCAAAAGTACCGACCCCGGCCACCACCTCCGTGGTAGTGATCTCGAGGGTGTTAGTGAGAATTTGTAATCTTGAGTAAATTTCCCGTTAACACTTTCTGGCGCCTTCTGTGGGAAACTTCCATACCACCATCTTTATATTCACAAGTTTATTATTTTACAGGAGTCATGAGGCTTCACTTCTCCTAAGGACAGCCAGGCGCATCGGGACAACCTTCCGATGCATCGACACGAAAGGTCCCGAAGAAAGGAAGAAAATCTGGGCTCCATGGCCAGGTCTCAGTCCAGTCAGCCAATGTGCGGGCTTTGGATTCCTCGATGGGAAACCAGGTCGAGCTTGACCAACAAGCGGCGGCCTTCGTGGAAAACATTCGCCTTCGATTGCTCACTGAGGGTATTACTATCCAGTAAGCAAACCTCTGCAATCGAGCGAAGTCAAGCAAGCCCAGGGCTAGGCAACCACCTTTTGATTACCTGGGACCTACCCTTTCAGAGCCAACTAATAAAAAATAATGTAGTTTGCAGGTTCGGAATCCCTCCTACCATTATAGCTAACCTCGGAAAGCAGTTTGATAATGGCCGATTCAAAGATTTTTATGAAGGCTTAGGAATCGACCTTCGGTTCGCTTCGGTAGCCCACCCTCAGACTAACGAGTTGGTGGAATCCACCAATAAGACTATTAAAAAGTTATTGAAAAAGAAACTACAATAGAAAAAGGGTAGATGGGTTGAGGAGATTCCCGAGGTTCTCTGGGCTTACCGTACTATGAGAAGAACTGCTACCTGGGAAACGCCCTACTCCCTAGCCTTCGGGGTTGAAGCAGTGATTCCCATTGAGCACAAACTGATCTCCTTTAGAGTCTAACATTTTGAATCGATGAGCAATGAGGGAAAGCTTCGAGCTAGCTTGGATCTCTTGGAAGAAAAACAAGATCGAGTAGTTGAGAAGGTGGAAGTTTACCAGAGTAGGATTGCTAGATACTTTAACCATAGGGTTAAAGCCCAAAACTTTAAAGAAGGGGACCTAGTTCTCAGGAAAGTGACGTTGAATACCAGTAAGAGGTCAGTTGGGGTTTTGGGGCCCAACTATGAAGGGCCATACTTGGTAAATGTGGTGATCCGCAGTAGAGCCTACAAGCTCGAGGACATGAATGGCCGACTCATCGATCATTCCTGGAATGCAGATCACTTGATAAAATTATACCCCTGAACAAGGGACTCATAAGCAGGCTACTTCCACCTAGCTTTTAATCTTCAGCAATAATGTACTCATTTCTTTTTATCAATAAAGCTTGTTTTTTCTCCATCTTCAACTATGTTCTACAATAATTTGAGTCTACATAGGAAAATTTGACATTATCGTCCCAAGACCAGAGATTAGCTGAGGAAGCCCCCTCGCTATCCCTGATGCCTCGGCCTGGCACTACCCCCCACCAACCAGATGCTTTAAGAAGCCGGGTGTTAGTTAGAGGGGAGCCAACTGAAGGGCGTTGAGAGCCCTCTGAAGAGTAGGATGAAGAGGGAGCCTTACCTTACTCTCGAAGGTTATAACATGGATGAGGAGTACGCCTTTGGGTGGGTTAAAGATGTCGTAGTTTTTGTGAGGGACTGTGAGTGAGACACTATCAAGAATGCCGTATTTGGTCCTTAAATGGCTGATCGACTTTAGGTCAACAGTAGAATCTGGAATGACCCTAAAGTCATATGGAGGACGCCTCTCCAAGGAAGGACCGACGATTGTGACATGGTCCTCTCCAGTGACAAAAACCCTATTCTCTTTGTCGGAGTCATCGTCAACCAAGTTCATAGGATTGTCTAGTTGGTTTGAAAACCCAGTCCTGATGGCTACATTCCGGCTCGATCGAAGACGATACGGGGACGGAGGAGAGTAGTCCTCGCCTAGGTCTTATCGAGCCCATTTTTCATGGGTGAGACTTGAGACCTCTGCGCCTTCAACGAGGGAGTCAATGGAGTCACAAATGGCCTTTGACATGGTAGAACAAGTTTTGGGGATTGAGAAAAAAGGGAAATCGACAGAAGGTAGCAAGAGAGAAAAAGTCTGTAAATTTGAAATTGAAAGAATGTGTGAGGAAACAGACAATGAGTTTTAATTTAAATAGAGGTTAAAGTTGTAATGACATCGGGGATATCCTCGGAAAGATCGCCTCGAGCCACGGAGAGAGCCATAACGCAATCGATTTTCCTCGAGGAACACACCAATTCAAGTTTGACACATCATTTGAGCAATTAATGAGAAGATTTCATTCGAGATTCTCAGTAATTATCTCATAACAGAAAATTTCCCAATTAAACAGGGAATCTGACTCCAACCCCAACTCTACCTCCGGTGTTCAAGTCAAAGGGGACTTCTGTTAATAGTAAAATTTGGTTAGGGGTCAAAGAGAAATTTTCCACTCTCCCAACCCGAATCGAAGCCTAAAATCGACATTCATGAAACCCTAGGTGTACCATAAAACTACCCTGTAGAAGTACGAAAGGATCGTCGGGCTTCAGAACTATCAGGGAAGAAGCTTGGCAAGACTAGGCCGAGCCCCTACGCGAACACTGGAATCTGGGTTTCTCGAGGCCACTTACTTGGGAGCCTCAGTTCCTAGGGTCGGGCTCCTCAACCATCCCGTGAAAGCAATGGAGGGTTGCCAAGCTCAAGAAACTTTCAAAAGAAGCCCGACATGTAAAGCAAGCTCCCTCCGGGTTAAGACTTTCAGAGGTCAAACTTAATTCATAGCCTGAACAAGAAGCCCACCAACCTCTCCAGGAGCCCGCTGTCCCTTCCACAATACAAGGAGGAAGAAGGCCTCTAAGTGAATCAGATCCATGTTTCCTCCTAGGAATGCCTACTAGGATGTCCATTCCAAGCTTCCGAGAATGGAACTAAAGCATAGATCTACCTCTCTCTACGAAGACTACGAGCGGCTAGCTTAGTGACCTCTATGAAGAATCATGTCGTAAGTACGCACAGGAACATATCTACGTAATAACCAATATTTACTTGCAAGTTAAGAGTTTGATTCTAAAATGGAAACAAACTTATCTTCGTCAACAATATCATCGCATCCGTTATTTACTCGGAGTCAACGACTTTCAAATAAAGGATCCCGCCCGATAAGAGGGGAGTAGGTTCAGAGAATCAATACGGGAGATACACCCGTTCAAATTGATTCGGCCATATATAAATATGCCTAAGAATTCCTACGAAGGATGAAGAGGGAGAAGGAAAAAGGAAAAAGAAAGAAAGGCAACATATAGACGACAGAGTAAAAGGGAGAGAGAAGTACGTCGGGCCTAAATTCTATGATCAGTACACGGCCGTGGTGACGTCCACTATTCGATAAGCACGAAGTTACCACCTTCCTACGTTCTAGAGAAATAGTGAGCATAGGAGACAGAATTCTGTATACCACGAGTAATCGATACTAAAGTCCCCATTTACTATTGTTATACAAACATTCGTTTTTATCTAAGCTGGTTAGGTATCAATGGTACCGACCCCGGTACCACCTCCATGGTAGTGGTCTCGAGGATGTTAGTGGGAATTTGTCATATTGAGTAAATTTTCCGTTAACAATAAATATCCAGAGTGTATCTCCAAATTAAGGATTATTGTCTGGCCTATAACTTTGAGAAAACAGGGGGTTTGACACTTTTTGAGTTGGCTTTTCAGTACTGTCTCTGCTTAAGGTCAGGAAACTCATGGAATATAATATCCTAGACATGTCCTCTATGAGTAAAGGTTACACCAAAAGACAATAATAAAACAAAAAGACATATAATACTGGGTAAAAAAGTCTTTTTACAAGGGGTGAGTAAGGAAAAAAAAGGTGTGATTAATTGAATGAAATGTTAGATTACGTTTTATTTGTGGATCTGAGAATGATTAAGTGTTAGGTTAGGGTTTTGGATTTGTTGAACAGTTGTTGACGAAGATGATATTCTGGGTGTCCGAGCTTTTTGTTGATGAACCCAAGGATATTTTCGTTGTTTCCAAACTTTTATTTTTGAAATTAGTTTGAGTTCATTCGAGCTTTTTGAGTTCATATTCGAGCTTTTATTTTACACGTTCTAGAGGATTGAAATAAAATTCGAGCTTTTTTTATTTCGAGAATTTGACATACAATCGAGCATTTATATAAAAGCTCCAAACTTTTATAAATGCTACGAGCTTATATAAAGAAGCTCTGAGCTTTTGTATAAAAGATCCGACTTTTTTATTAAAGGTCCGAGCTTATTTTAAAAGCACAGAGCTTTATATAAATGCTCCGAGCTTTTATACAAATGGGGCAAGGATTTATTTAAAAATTACGAGATTTTTAATCAATGACCCGAGGTTTTTTGTTTTTTTATAAGCTTCGAGCTTGTTTTTTCTGAGGATTTCACAGTATACTTAATTATGTTACTGTTAAATTTCAGATGACGAATCGGTTGAGGGAGTCGCTTAAAACTCCGGAGGAAGAGTGGTACGAGGGCAAACTCACTCGCCATGACCATTTTGACGCCCTTGGCCATATAAATGACGCACTGAACTGATCCTTGCCGAATTGGTTGTTGAAGACCGTCGTCGGTTCATGGCGTCCTGTTTTGGGCATTTCTTGACCATGCACCAGCCGGTGAAGTTTTTGGGTGGTGTTATCCACCAGCTACTTCCGTGGGAGGTGCATCATAATGGACCTTCAGATGAGATACGATTTATGTTCGGGACTCATGAGGTGAGGTTCGAAGGTAGAATTCTTTCTAATCATCGGATTACGGTTCAGAGTAGTACCGGATACGAACCGTTATGTTAGCATGGACAATGTCCTACATCATCGGTGCTTTAGTGGTAAGGATGAGATCGTCTGTGGAGTTGAGAGATGTTTTGAGTCGCGGCAAGTTTCAGTGGGCATACGATAATGTAAAGCTATGCCTCATCTATATGATGAACTGGATACTTATGGGGTTGGACGAGAGAGTGAAAATTCTAGTTTGGCAGCTACGGCTTGTGGATGATCTCGATGCTATTGACGTGTTCCCATAGGGTGCACACATGTACAGTTATTTCATATATTCATTCAAACATGCGCTTTATGGGCGACGGGAGTGGATCGAGAGATGCCAGCAAGCAAAGGGCACTAACGTACACATGCAGAAGACCTGCAACTTTTATGGTCTATCTTACGCCCTTTTGGTAAGAGTTTTATGAATTATAACATATACGTTTGTAATAGTCTATAGGGATTTTTATCGTTTTTTTTTGTTTGTAGATTTTTGCTTTTGAGGTGATCCCCACGCTTGGGACTCAGTTCGGGACTCAGTTCGGGACTCAGATGGCTAATGATTCATCTCCCTATATTCTGAAGTAGGTGTTAAAGAAACAACTGAGGGGGGATAAGATGTCAAAGATATTCATATCGGGGTAAGTTTCTTATTTGTTCATGTTAAAATTTATTATTACAATTTCAACGGTTAAACAACGGTTTCAGATGTTTGTGATGACGAAGATGGTGCCCACTGCAACTGAGAGGGGTGAACCATATTATATGGAATTAGCGGTTACCGAACCTGATTACAATTTCGTTAGGCATACTAGTGCAGTACCCAATGATACAGATGGTTCGGAGGCAGAGTTTGGTGGTGGGAGCCCACAGATGCACTTAGAGGGTTCAGTGCCAGAGTTAGTTAGTGGGAGACAGTAGAGGCAGAGGTGAGTTCGATTTAGGGTACCTGCATATACTGCTGGACATAACTCTGGAGAAGACGTTGGAAGGGAGCGCAAGGTATGTACAAATTGTTGCTCTACATGAATTTATTTCAAACCCATGTACATGTTAAACGACTGGCAAATATCATTTTTCTTCAGGACCGTTTATAGCGTAGAATCCAAGATTTGGAGGCTATCGTCATTGCTTTACGGGATGGTTTGTTGAACAGTGATACGGAAAGACAGAGGCAGAATCAAGATTTGATGGACTATCTTCGACAGTGGCTGGGGTTAACATCACAGTCAGATAGGGATGGTCTACCATCTCGTGATCGACACTCCATACCTAGAGAAAGAGACGGCAATGTACTTATGTCGAAGAGACAGTCTGGGACCGTTTGTCAGATGCAGGGTACCAGACCTGAGGCCCAGGTTACAGAAACTAGAGTTACAGGAGGTGAGCAGGACACTGTAACTGTAGGTCTTCTTGATTTTCCCCTACTTATGGAGGTGCAGGAGACTTCATCTGATCAATCGCGTCATCTGAGTGTTACCTCCACCCGAGTTGTCTCTGCAGTTCGATCGTATGGCACCCCTCCACCCACAGATAGCTCCAGTCCATCCCATCAAACCTCTATTCCCCGAGACAGCTCGGTACGTCCAGATGATCCCCTCCTAGGGACATCTCGAGTCCATCCAGATGGACCCATCCTCTCAACAACAGTTCTGATCCATCCAGACGGACCCCTCCTACCATTGACACACTCAGACCATCCAATCTATCCTGAAAAACCCCTCTACAGGACCCCTCAGGGCCATCCTACCGTACCCCCTTGTATTCATCGAACCTATAAGCGAGAGTGGTAGTTGATGAGCCTATACATAGATCCCTGTCGACCGAAGAGATCAAGGATAGCACCGGCATTATCAGACCATGCTTTCACGCCAAATGCTTTAGTATATGGTGACCAGCTGGATGCCTAAAAAGCATACAAGAAGAACACAACAAAGGAATTGTAAGTATCTGACTTATAATTTTATTGAAGTACCAACTTTAATTTGTTTAATTGTTTTGATGTTTGTAAAAAATAAATACAGGCACAATGTGGATCTGATGGAGCCAGTAGAGGTGAATTGGTTATAGCGCTTCAAACAGAACTAAATGGAATTATTTGACACGGTACCTACCTAACTTCAACTCTAACGATGGTCTTTAAAAAAAATCTAACATTGTCTAATAAATTTCTTATCCAGCATAATGGACGCGTACCTGAAGATCTTACAGAAGCGTCAATGAGCATACCCCACTGTGTACAATCATAGTGTGAGCGTTCTGGCACATAATTCTTTGTAAGTGTTTTATTATGTCCCGTTTCACAGTAACTTTTGTTTATTTTCATGATCCTAAGTTCTGTTTTGTTTTTTTTTATCCGTGCAGCTATTGTTGGAGTATCAATGGAGCCTCATGATGCGAAAAGGGAAGAGCAGACACAGGGGTGGAAAGTGTTGCAGTACAAGTGGTCCGATGATGACCTTTCGGTCGTACATGGATTTCAGCCGACAGGAAGCTGTCCATGGCATGAGGTTGACATGGTAAGTGTAATACAATTATGGCATAAGTATGTTTCATTGTATATATGTTATACAAGTTCTGATATATATGTCATACAGGTTCTTATTCCGTGCAACATCGGCCCTCCAGTTTTGGCTTCTCGCCAGCATTGGCTTCTAGCCAACGTAGATCTCACTGTCGGGAGGATAAACATCCTAGACCCCTACAAATAGGATGTCCCCTTGGGTATCAGAAAAAGGCAAGTCGTACCATTGAGATGGCTTGTCCACTCTATGTTGCATCAGTCTGGGTTTTATGATTCCAGGAAACCCGAAGAGCAGAAGTTTGAGAGGCAGAATATGCCATTTGGGGTGAGTCTAGTGTCTAGCACAGTTGTGCCGCAACATGACAGAAGGTATGTCAATTCCAACTTCAAAACCGTATTTTTTATAACTATTATCATTATTTTAACGGTTGTTAATGTGATCCATTGCAGAAGTAACTGTGGTGCTCATACGTTACGGGTAATAGAGTACGATTGGACAGAAGTTGATATGGGCATCATCCGGTAGAAGATGACTGTTGAGGTTTTTTGTAACTCCATGCCAGAATATCGGTTATAGTTATTGTATATAACATTTTTGGTAATAAAATTAATATTTTCATTTTAAGTATTTAAACTGTTAACCTAGAACAACAACAAACATTGCATACGTCTCATAATTAACAATGAAAATGAATTTATCGTAACTAATGACAATAACTTGCGCACTCAATATGTAATACAATTGCAACTAATGACAATGACATCCATATAAACACGTCCATTCATACTTCGGTAGAGTCCTTTTCAAGGCACGTCTGTTTGTTGTGTACAACTGAATGACAGATACTACACTTGCGTCGGTATTCCTGAGGAACAACTCTGCTCGGACCATCATTAATCAAATGTGGGTTAGAACACTTCCTGCTATTATTACCTGATTGTCCACATCTTCTACACGATTGTATGGTTGTTCTATCTAAAGAAGAAACATGTATTCCACCTCTCGGGCATCTTGCTTGTCTCCTGGACAATGGATTCAAGACCACCACCTCAGCGATATCGGTTGGCACTACCCATGAATGAGGATGGCCAACAAACACAATAGGAATCGAGTACACATCAATTAGTGTTTGTCTCTTGTAGTAGTCCGTACACAAAGATGTGAAATCCAAGTTTCTCTCCCTGCAACAACATTAAAATTAGGTGTCAAACTCATTTGCAACAACCATAAAGATAGGAAATCAAAGTAATGTACCTTGTTGATGCAAGTGCGTGCGAACATGGAAACATGTCCATTTGAAATTTATTACACGTGTAAGTCTTTTGGGCTAAGTCAACACTTCATTGCTTGCAGGACCGTTTGACAGAGAATATGTTCCAGTCAACTGGATTGATAGTCATATAACCACACTTGTCAACACGTCACAAAATGTGTTGCATCAGTCAACTGATGACGCATGGACTGTGCAGCTCGATGGCGATCATGAAACCACCTCTGTAGCATATCCCTAATGAATTCTGCCAGTGCCAACATAGGCAGTTGCCGTGCAAATTTAAGGCATGAGTTTATGTATTCAGAAACATTTGTTGTCATGACCATATACCTTCCTTCCGGACAATATACACAGGACCACTTGTGGGGACCAGCTTCCATGACATAATTAAATGCATTCTGGTGCAGGTTACATAAATTTTCCATGTGGCGATTATATTTCAACTCAGTGTACGGTCTAACTGTTTTATCTATTATAGCTGCTATATTATTTCTATGAAATCGCTTCTTGACATTTTCATAAAAGTGACAGCAACATATCATATGGGTTGCATCGGGGAAAACTTTAGAAATCCCAGCTTCAATTCTTGATTATGGTGCAAGTTACGTAACTCTTACATGTGGCAATTAAATTTCAACTAAGTGTACGATCTAGCTGTTTTATTCATTATGGTTGCTACATCCTTTCTGTGAAATCGATTCTTGACATTTTTAGAAAAGTTTCAGCAACATATCATATGGGATGCATCGGGAAAAACTTTAGAAATCTCAGCTTCAATGCTTGCATGCCAATCGGAAATGAAAACCAGATCATCAATATGCCCTAGGGCACCCTTCAAGCAATCCAAAAACCACTCTCATGAAAGGTTGTTTTCTGAGTCACCGTACCTAAAAGCAATTGGATACACCTGTTCGTTCCCATCTTATGTAATTGCAACAAACATTGTGATGTGTTGTAAATTCGTGTTTTATAAAAACAATACTCGCAAGTGCACGAATCGTGAAGATATCGTAAAGCAGCAAGTAAGGATCGTCCCACGAGGAAAAATGATTTAATGATTATAACTAATTCTAATTCTTATTAAATCAAAAATAACTGAGAAATTTGTTGTGAAGAAATTGTTTGAAGATTAAATTAAAACTAAATTATCCTATGAAAGCAATTTAACAAAGAATTGGCTATGGTCAAAGGTGAGAAAGCACTAGGCCATCAATGCTCCCCTACTATGTTTACTCAATGTTTCGAATTGACTGTGAAAGATATTAATCAAGTTAAGGGTTCATTCTTATCTTAAGTATGATTGTTACCATATGATCCTGGGATGAATCAAGTGTTCTCAATTACAATTTACCCATAGATCAATGGCGCAAACTACAACCGAGAACCCATTAAGTGCAAGAACAATGAACCAAAACCTACTTGCATAGATCAATGCTAAGATCAGTTTTATCCATTCAATTGAATATTAATTAAGATTATGTATAGAACAATGCTCCAAACTCAATCATTAAATTATCAAAACCATAAATTCATGTCAACGTATGATCATGCATTAACAAGAATAAAGAATTAAAACATAGGATGAATTGAATGAATCAAAACTTAATTTAATTAAATATAGTCAATTCTAACAAAGAGCATTCATAGAGGTTCACATTGATTCCACAGTATGGAATTAGTTACACATGGCGAAAATAGAAAGAGA
This sequence comes from Dipteronia dyeriana, assembly GCA_032871835.1. Lineage (NCBI taxonomy): Eukaryota > Viridiplantae > Streptophyta > Magnoliopsida > Sapindales > Sapindaceae > Dipteronia > Dipteronia dyeriana. The sequence continues at coordinate 24,900,823 of CM065300.1, read as the reverse complement.
AGAGAAAGAAACAATAAAACCCATTGAGGCCTCAAACGGATTTTTCAAATCTTCAATGATGAATTCTTCTTTGTCTTCAAATCTTTGAATGCGCAATGATGAATGAAATAATTGTTAAGAGTTTTGAAAGATATTGATAGGTGATATTTTTGCTGCTTCCTTCCTTTGAAAAATCGATAACTATGTATATATATGTTCTATTTTAAATTAGGGTTCAGAATTCCTAAGTCAACAAGAAATACACACGACCGCTCTCTAGACCACGGCACGGACAACTTGCCCAGACCGCGGTGAATGAAGAGAAGTGCTCTCTGTGACGTTCTGCGGTGGAGACCGCTCTGGAGGCATGACCTTGACAACGATACAGACCTCAATTATTGAAGATGACACGGCTGTGATTCTCCACTCTTTAGACCGCAGTGGAGGCATTGCTTGGGCAGTGACCTTTACAGCGGTAATTTACAAAATTGCCCTTCTTTGCTTCAAATCTTCCAAACACAACATTAAAGTCCAATGTCCTAAAACATGCTCAATCACACAAATTAAATACCTAAAAATGCTCAAGAAACAAGCAATTGATAGGCGAAAAGGGGATTAAAACATATACAAATAATGACCGATCACATTGTACCCCTGAATATTTCCTTTAAATGGGTACCATCTACTGCAATAACCGGGTGCATATACCTCCAGAATTCTATGAGTGAGGCACCCAACGTCATAAAAAAAATAGAGAAATTTACCATCTTCGTCGTACTGCTATTCAGTTCTTGTGTCGGGATTTTATTGCTCTAACAAGTAACCAAATGGAGGCAGTAGTTTGAAGGTTTCCTCATGCATTCTATATATCAGTGACAACGCATATTGCAGGGCTTGATATGCCTTAATATACAAGATTTGGATACCATACATTATTTTCATATGTCCTTCGGATGCATTAGTCGACCATGTTATTGTTGAAGTCGATGTGCAACCACTTCTCCAATTATGACTGCACTAGCTTGTCGGTAACGACGGTGAATCTCCTCCAAAGGACAAGTGTGTTCGTTGACAAAACTTCTTACTTGGAAGTGTGTCCCTTCATCTCTCCTCACCACTCTTAATTTTTACGTACAGTTGTCCATCAAACAAACCAGATGTAGCTAGGGGTAGGCATATTGAACCCGAATCGACCCAACCCGAATTTGACAGGTTGGGTCGGGTTAGTTGTACAAAATAATTGAAAACGGGTTAGAAATTAATAACTCAAAATTTTATTGGGTCGGGTCGGGATACATTGCTAACCTGTAACCTGACCTGACATTTATACATATAAAAAAAATATGCAGAAAAAAACCCATGTTTCATTTTTGAAACCCTTAGTTCTATCTCTTCTCTCTCACCATCCATCTACTGAAGCCATTTCTATTACATTTCTCCAAATCGACGTCGTTGATCAGATCTCCAAGCCAGTGTCGTTCTTCTATTCTACACGACGGTGCCACTTACGTCTTCCATGCTCTTTGACTTTTTATTCTTCAGGTATATTTTTGGTAGTGCTCAGTCCAGATGTGTCACAGCTCCAAGGCAGATCTCACTTGCTAATGCAGATTGTGCGGCCTTGAAAACTAAGAGAGGGCATGGAAATGTGGGTACAAAGTAATATGTTCATCGGAAGTATATAGACACATTTGGTTAAAGAACTTTCACATAACAGAGGAGTGAAATGGTTAGTGTTCATTCATGGGATTGTTTCCATTTTCTGTATATTTTTCATTCTATTTTTATATTGTTTTGATATGTATTTTTGGGTTACACAATGTTCTCTTTATATTTTTCTCATCTTTGGCAAATTATATACGCCCAACATGAAAAATCCCTTAAAAATGTGTCTATAAACCTGTGGGGGGGGGGGGGGGGGGGGGGGGGGGGGGGCGGCAAGATAATTATCATTTTTTCTTGATTAGTCAAAATTCAAAATTCACCCAATAAAACATACAACATCAAGTGTAACAATGAGGAATTAAAATTAACACAAGATGTATACGTGGAAAACCCTCCAAAAGAGAAAAAACCACGGGCTGTTAAGTGCGCCACACTCGATTGCAGAAATCCATTATATGAGCAAAGGTTACACCCTCAAGTGATTCTCGAACTCCCACTCTCGACAACCTCAGGCTATGGCCACCGCCACCGCCACCGCCACTCACCACTCACCACTCACCACTCTTGGTTCAGCCCCTAGTGATATCCCCTGATACGCTCATCTTGATGTGATTGCCTCATACTCTACCCCCATGGGCCTTTTATAGTAGCACCCGACCAATTGCTTGCCAACCTTTCCTTTGGTTGCAAGACTTGAATTGCTTACGCACTACACACCGGTACCACAAGACTTAATTCTCAATGAAGAGATCAACAACCTATGTGAATATATAACAATATTCTAAATGCAAATAATACTATAATACTAGGTAACACTAAATGCTTATCTAGGAATTCAAAGATATCATTAAATTCAATTCCTAGATATCAATGTCTAAATGCAAGTGCAAGAAGACCTAACTAGATATAGCCATGAGAGACTAATATCTAGTTATTAAATAAAAGCCAATCAACAAAAGTTGCCATGAACATGGCAAGGAACAATCAATGCAATTAACAAATGCAATCAAATAGACCTAAACAATATCTAAATACAAAGTATAAGGATTTAGCTAGAAGGGTAAAATCGTCCTAATTGCTAGCTATTACAAAACAATATTCTCAACCAACAACCAACATCACAAGCATGTCATAAGAGCTTTTAAACACAAGAGCATGTATTTAATTTGCAATAAAAGCTAAACCTAGACATACAAGTAATAAGAATGAAAAGAAGCAATCTAGAACATGTGAAAGCTACCTAGTCAAGAAACATATGAAGACCCATGCTTGGAAGATGAAGAATGATGCTAGATGTGCATGAATGAGAGTTTGGTTGAGTAAAAAAGTGTTCTTGGAGCTCTATCTCTCTAGGAGTCAATTTGTCTCTCTTGAGGATTTAATTTCAGAGCTCTAGGTTTGATTTGGGAAGAAGATGATATATATAAGGTGTAAAAACGAGTTGCACAAGAAAAGACGATTTAGCTCAAATCAGGTTTTTAACTACAAGTATTGCACCAGGAGGGGGCGAAAGGTTATGGAGCGAAAATCACTGCCAAGTTTTCGGGGCCATCTTCGCACATGGAGGGGGTGAAAAGTTTGGGGGCGAAATGGCTGCCAAGATTTTCGGGGCCATTTTCACTCTAGGCTCGCGCGAATTCCACTCTCAGCACACCGGCTTGAAATTTAAGTGGATTAAAACATGACCAAACGACTTTGAAACCTTTCGTATAATATACCGTTGTAAAGATATGCAAGTCTAATTTCTACTTCAATTTACAAAATGTGATTTGGATGACTATAGAAAAAGTTATGGTTAAATGAGTGACCAAAGGTCAGAAACGGACAACAACAGAGATGCCCTGTTTTTATGGTCACTTTGGAGATTTCAAAAATAATCCAAACGGTCATAAAATATTACGAATAATATACCATTGGAAAGGTATGGGTGTCTAGTTTGTACAGAAGTTTTCAAAACTTATTTTGAAGCAATGTAAAAAATGTTATGGTCATACGACCATACAAAGGTCAGTTTTGAAAATCATTAAAATCTTTGAAATCCACTCTTTTGAAACTAGACAACTTACTATATATAACCAAACCAAGAGAAGAATAAGACCTTCTCAAATGGTCGCTAAGACAAGCACACCATCGTGTAAGCATGAACGTTTCTGATCAAACAATGGAAAATGAATCAAACACATAACAATCACCACACTTAAGACTAAGAATGAAATACATGATAACACATGCAACAACTCAAAAACATGATGTGTGTGTGTACAATAACAAATGCATGTCAATATAAGTGCATATATATGAAATATGAGTGTGTGCAACTAAATCTCTTCACTAAGAATTAGGCACAAGTGAACTTTCTTTTGAAGCTCACCGGGATCTTGGACGCTTGTCATTGAAAGTCTATGCTACCCATTACACATTGAATCCCAAATGTGATTTTTTATGAAATAAGCCAATCATAAAATTGAGGTTCTTACACAACATAAATATATGGACATGAAGATATAAAGCTCATTTGTGGGAAAACAGTTGCAAAAAATAAAATAAAAAGGCTTGAAAGGGAGGCTAGGTTAGTAGTCAAGCAAGAAACAAAATAATTTTTATAGTTACATGTTTGGAAGTATTATTCCTTTTCCTAATTTGTAATGTTTTGTCCCTCAGTGTACATGATCTGGCATGTTAGTAATTCTTCCTTTGTCTTTTCAATTTTTCCTCTGGATGCTATTTCAATCAAATGATTCATTTTTTTAGTTTATCTTGGTAAGCGGCATAATCTTAAAACAACATTAATTAAGATTTGCACGAAATATTATATTGTTATGGTCTATCAATTTGAATGCAAAATATGAGTTTTAACATCTAAGTAGAATTGATTGGATCAGTTTTAGTTTCTTTTTGTTGTAACATACTATCTTGTAAAAAGATTGATATACTAATATAATCACTTGCAGTAATGCTATATGGTTTGTGCTTGGTTATATTTGACAAGAAACAAGAACATGATCGTGTTAGTATAACTAAAGAACTTGTTAATACTCTTTTATATTGTCCTCTAGATAAGTATGCCAGTTGAGTGACCTTATGGAAGTAAACAGTTAACAATTCTAAATCCTTTGTATGTGCCTATAGTTATATGTAACAATATGGTATGTGTTTTGACTTTTGATAGCAATTTAGAGCGATGATTAGGAATGGTAATGGGTCGGGTTCGGATGGGTTTGGCAAAATCCAAACCCAAACCCAAACCCAAACCCGTGACAATTTGTTTCATCCAAACCCGTCCACGAACCCATAAAAATAAACTGGTTCGGGTTCGGGTTTCACCCGCGGGTTAAAGGAAACCCAAACCTGCCCACGAACCCATGAAACAAGCGGGTCCACGGGTCAAACCCATGAACCCGCCATTTTTTTAGAAAAATATTTCTATATTATTTAAATATATGAAAATTGTAATTTTAAAGACTATAAACGTTTAATATAGTGAAAATTTAAACTCATTTCAAGTATATTTCTTATTTCAAACAAGAGTCATATGAGGCAAAGCACATTTATATATATATATATATATATATATATATATAGGGAATCGCAGGAAATGATCACAATTTTTATTGAGTTATTGTTTTTAGCCAAAACTTTATTTTTGCTTAAAATTATCATCTTTAACCATGAACTTCCAAATATACCCTCATTTTTGTTTTATGTGTCTCAAATTTTCCCACCCATAATTTTCCCTTATCAGTGCTTTGTTTTTCAATTTCTCACGCTCTCTCTCTCTCTCTCTCTCTCTGCTTGTTCACTCTCTCTCTCTCTCGCTCTCTCTATTTGTTCTCTAATTGTTTTGCTTCTTCTCTCTCAAACTGTGATCTCTCTGAAAACCGATTTGCTTCTTCTCTGAAACCGTGTTCTGTTTTGCTTCTTCTCTCTCAAATCGTGTTCTCTCACTCTAAAAAATCGAGCTTCATCTCTCTGAAAACTGAGGCTGCAAATCAGGTCTGAAACTCGTGGGGTCAGGTAGATCCAGATCCAAAACCTAGCATTCAGCTCTTTGTTAAAGTAGTTGAAGGTATGTATCCCTTTCCTACTTGTTTTTTACAAAAATGAATAAGTTTAATTTGAAGAAAAATAGAATGGTTTAGATTTTGAGTGAAACCCATGGACTGTCAATTTTTGTTCTCAGGTTACATGATAGGCCATTTAAAATTTAATGTTACATGCCAGTTCAACAACATGTTACATGCCAGTTCAATTTAATGTTACATGACATTATTTTTTAAAGTTACATGCTAGGCTATTTTTTTTACTCAATTTACATGCTAGGTTATTTTTGAAGTTACATGCTATGTTATTTTTGAAGTTACATGCTAAGCTAATTATTAAGTTACATGGTAGGTTATTTATGAAGTTACATGGTAGGTTATTTTTGAAGTTACTTGCTAGGTTAATTTTTAAGTTACATGCTAGGTTATTTTTTTAAGTCACATGCTTGGTTATTTACGAAGTTACATGGTCTGTTATTTATGAAGTTACATGCCAAGTGATTTGTGAAGTTACATTCCATCCAAGTCCTATTTTTTTTACAAGTAAATTCATTTTAAAGTTACATGTCAAATACTTTTAATGTCAATTACTTAACTTGTAAGAATATGGATGAAACGAAATTGGTCATCCATCATGGTGGAAGTTGGATGGGTAATTGTTATGAGGGTGGTATGACAAAGTGGGTCAATGTTCCTAGATATGTAAGTTATGATGGCTTGGTGAAGTTGGTGAAAGATGTTGTCAAAGTTGATGTTGTTAGGTACAACTTACAATTATGGTCATTGGCGATTACAATTAGTGGTACTGCTCGTCTGAGAATTGAGAATGACAATGACGTGTCATGTACGATGAATGTAGATAAGCTATTACCTGAGTTTTTTATCTCTGTTTTTACGAAGGAAACAACAAATTGTGTGCAAGATGACAACCTATGTAACCTACCTACTTCACAACCCGTGTATGGCGGGTTTCTTCAACAACTGGCAAGATATGGGTCCATTCCAATTGTAGACCCAAGTGTATGTAACGATGAAACCATTGACGATGAAAAGAACAATCAGTGGCCGAACTCCGATAACAGTGATGATAACTTGATACCCAACGTTGACAGAGGTAGTCACGATGATGAATATTGGCATGATGGAGTGGGTTGTGGCTCTGGAAGTGTTGGAGGACATGGATGTGCTGGTCCATAGGGTTTTGCTACATTTAACGGTGTTTCCTTTCGAGAGGATGGTTTGGGTGACGATGTTGATCAAACTTCTGAACATGCTTCCCCACGAGTTTGGGTTATTCCTGGAGCAGAAAGGTATTCTTTTGAACCCATTAGCGGGGATGAAGCTTGTTCAAATGATGGCCGATTATACAAGGGTAGAATATTTCAATGCAAGAAAGATCTGAAGGGAATGTTGAGTATGTATGCATTGAATGAGGGATTTGAAGTGCGGATTTGAAGGTCTAGCAAGACACGTTATGAGGCTGGATGTAAGGATGGTGAGTGTGATTTCCATTTACATGGAATTAAGATGCAAAAAGGAGAATATTGGGTGGTTCGAATGTTCGTAAAGGATCATACGTGCAATATCGATGGTTTCCACGCATGTCTTCGACAAGCAAATTCATGGACTGTCGGTGAACTATTAGCACCAAGGTTATAAGTACACGGACACTCTCTAAAACCCAAAGATATCATGGTTGAAATGCAAGTGGAACATGGACTACATTTGTTGTATTCAAAGGCTTGGAGAGCAAAGGATCATGTAGAGACATCTGTTTTTGGTCCTCTCGAAGAATCATTCAAGTTGTTGCCTGTTTACTGTCATCGATTGGAAGAAGTAAATCCATGGACTATTACGGCGTTGAAAACAAATGTTGCTAATCAGTTTGAATATATGTTCATCGCTCATGCCGCATCACTTCATGGATTTCGTACCGTGATTCAACCGGTTATTGCCATTGACGGTACTCATTTGAAGGGTAAATTTTCTGGTATTATGTTTGTAGCTATATGTTTGGATGCAAACAACCAAGTTTTTCCTTTGGTATATGGCTTTGGCGACGTTGAAGATGAAATGTCATGGACATGGTTTTTGAATGAGCTTAAAAATGCTATTGGTAGTCTTGAGGATTGTATGATCATATCCGACCGCCACCTCGGTATCAAGGTTGCAATGGAGAAAGTGTACCCTAACGTACCACATGGATATTGTGTGTTTCACATGGCTCAAAACATCAAAAAAGATTACAAAAGGAAATATGTGAGCCTTCTTTCCAAACAAGCATGGAAGACATACCGGAAATCTGAATTCAAGGAAACGATGTTGGAAATGATGAAGGTTAATAGGGTAGCATTCGAAGAATTAATGAATGTTGGTCCCAAAAGGTGGTCTCGTGCTTACTCTCCTGTTAGGCGTTATAGGTTGATGACCTCTAGCATTGCTGAGTCGATGAATTCATGTTTGGTACATGCTCGTCAAATGCCAATAACAACCATGATTGAGTTTATTAGAGACATGCTCCAGAAATGGTTTTATAACCGTCGGACCAAGGCTGAAAAAACTCGGACACAATTGACTCCATGGGCCACTGAATTAATAAAAGAAAGAAACATTGATTCAGAAAAGTACACGGTTTGTCCAATTGATTCTGTTAACTTCAATGTTAAGGATGGAAATAAAGATGGTTTGGTAAACCTTTATGAAAAGACTTGTAGCTGTGCGAAATTTGAGGTTGATAAACTCCCATGTCGACATGCATTAGCTGCAATAAGGTTAATATCATCTTCTTCCATTGTAATTTGTCTTCTTACTTATTTGATTCAATTAATTACTCATAATCTTTTCCTTTGTAGGTATGCGAAGAAACCTTTACCCGATTATTGTAGGGATTGCTACAAAACCACAAGTTGGGTTGAAGCATATGCAGGGACCATTTTCCCTGTTGGGCATCCTAGTGATTGGAATATTCCTGAAGATGTGCGATCAAAGGTTGTTCTTCTGCCTCTTTTTCGTGCGCAAGCTGGAAGACCAAGAAAGAGGCGATTTAAATCTGTTGGAGAACATGGTAATGGAAATACCATAAATTATACTATTTGTAAAAAATCGGGTCACAGCCGACAGAATTGCAGGAATGCACAGCCTTGTCAGGCTCCTCCACCATGCCCATCCGTATCATCTGTAACATCCGCAACATCGAAGCTACCACGTATACCTTACAGATGCAGGAAGTGTGGAGATGAAGGTCACAATTCACAAAAGTGTCCATTGGCACAACAAGAAGTTGGTACATCCTAGATTTTACTGTATCAGTGATGTAGACTTTATGAAGCTCTTATTGAATTTGATAGTTGATTTACAATGACTCCCGTAATGTTACATTTAAAAATTTACATGCCAGTTGAAAATGAAGTTACATGATAGTTCATAAATATTTTCATTTCAGAATACTCCAGTAATGTTACATGTTAGAAGTTACAAGCCAGTTCAAAATGATGTTACATGCTAGTTCAAAATGAAGTTACATGATAATTCATAAATAATTTCATTTCAGAATACTCCAGTAATGTTACATGTTAGAAGTTACATGCCAGTTGAAAATGAAGTTACATGATAGTTGAAAATGAAGTTACATGATTTCATAAATAATTTCATTTCAGAATACTCTAGTAATGTTACATGTTAGAAGTTACATGCCAGTTCAAAATGAAGTTACATGCTAGTTGAAAGAGAAGTTACATGATAGTTCATAAATAATTTCATTCCAGAATACTCTAGTAATGTTACATGTTAGAAGTTACATACCAGTTCAAAATGAAATTACATGCTAGTTGAAAATGAAGTTATATGATAGTTCATAAATAATTTCATTTCAGAATACTCCAGTAATGTTACATGTTAGAAGTTACATGTCAGTTCAAAATGAAGTTACATGCTAGTTGAAAATGAAGTTACATGGCGCAAAACCAAGTTACATCATTGGCCATAAATAATTTCATTTCAGACTACTCCAGTAATGTTACATGTTAGAAGTTACATGCCAGTTGAAAATAAAGTTACATGCTAGTTGAAAATGAAGTTACATGCTAGTTGAAAATGAAGTTACATGGTGCAAAACCAAGTTACATCATTGGCTATAAATAATTTCATTTCAGAATACTCAAGTAATGTTACATGTTAGAAGTTACATGTCAGTTGAAAATGAAGTTACATGTCAGTTGAAAATGAAGTTACATGATAGTTCATAAATAATTTCATTTCAGAATACTCTAGTAATGTTACATGTTAGAAGTTACATGCCAGTTGAAAATGAAGTTACATGCTAGTTGAAATGAAGTTACATGATAGTTCATAAATAATTTTATTTCAGAATACTCCAGTAATGTTACATGTTAGAAATTACATGCCAGTTGGAAATGAAGTTACATGCTAGTTGAAAATGAAGTTACATGATAGTTCATAAATAATTTTATTTCGGAATACTCCAGTAATGTTACATGTTAGAAGTTACATGCCAGTTGAAAATGAAGTTGCATGTTAGTTGAAAATGAAGTTACATGCTAGTTGAAAATGAAGTTACATGGTGCAAAACCAAGTTACATCCTTGGCCATAAATAATTTCATTTCATACTACTCCAGTAATGTTACATGTTAGAAGTTACATGCCAGTTCAAAATGATGTTACATGCTAGTTCAACATGAAGTTACATGCCAGTGCAAAAACATTAAGTTACATTAACAAATTCATTTCAAAATAGGACTCCAGTACAAATTCATTCGTACAGTTCCAGTATTGTACATCGTCAAGTCAAGAAACCTATGAATCTACCAGTACATTGTTAGCATAAATTTCTAGCGCCATTTCCTCCCTAAAGCCGGGGATGTTTTTGGTTCCCCACCCCCAAAAACATTTACGATTCATCAACATGTCTACGTATCGGCATGTGAAGACATCACAACTATCGCTGTCTAGTTGTGCTAGTAGCTTCTTCAGAATTGATTGTTCAACAACAAACATCATCCCATCAGGTGCTATGCCTCTTTTGTCAAAATATCCGGATGCTTGCAAAATTGCTGGAATTAAACACAAGAGTGGGGCAATCTGCTTCACACGTTTCTGAATAATGGTTGTCTTGTACAGTGGATCATAAATACAGCCACTGCGTTTTTCCAAATCAACATCACACAATATCCAATGTCCTGCTGGATCACCAACAGCACATGGCACCAACAACTGAATAAAAGAAGTAACAAATTACGATTAGTAACTTCAACAGTACGTTACATGACAGAAAGTTCAAGTTACATGCTAGGACAAAACAATGTTACATGCTAGTACAAAACTAAGTTACATGCTAGTTCAAAACCATATCTGGTTTTCAAAGATGAGTAACCTTACTTACATGTTTAACAGTGGACCAAGCAGTTCCCCGCCAAGGTTTGTCTCCAGCAGCATACAATATCCAATTCGTCGGACATTTATATTTTAGTGCATCAAATTCACAACTCAATGGTGCATCCTCCGACGGTTGGAATTTTTTCCATTCCTCTGATAACTTTGCCTACAAAGTATAAGTTTGTTAGGAGCATATGTATGTCTTTACGTCAGCCAAACATTTATAAAAGAAAAAAGGTTTTCTTACAAAGAAGTCCGAACATAGCACCGCAACATCTGATTTATAATCTTCTGGTTTCAGTTGCCGTTGCTTACATAATAGACTCATATATGCGTCAATATGCTAGTTCAAAATGAACTAAAATTAAATTGAGATTTTTCAATATGCTATATCAATATTTATATAACATAGCAATTGTAACCAACCTCATTGGATAACCAACATGTTGTAGATTCCAACTCGATAAAGAATTCCTTAGCTGCGAAGTAGTCGAATCCGACGTTCAACTTGTGAAGAAAAGTAGGAATATTTCACTTACAAGTTAGTAATAACAATATATTTTACAAAAATATGGAATAGCGAACATGTTACAAAATCTTACGATGTCACTGTGGTGCTTTTCTTAAAACGTGCATACTTTGCTTTCAATTTTTTTTCTCTCTTGCAGCCGCATGGAATGGGTCAATGTATGGTGAAGTCATATAGCGAGATTTAATCTTCAACTGCTGCTCTCACTCATTCTGCACAGCCAGGTACTCTAGCGTAGTTGCATCCCCTACTGTTATGTCAACTACTAACGGGGAAGGGGTCTACACCTTTAATCCCTCTTGGACCAAAATGTTTTGGACCAAATGCTCAAGGCCCTCACCATCGGTTTCATCATCTCCAACAATCCTCTTTTCTCGGGCATGATCCGACCCAAAAACCACAATTACAATGGATGCATCACCCCCCCCCCCCCAAGCATCTCCTTCACCATCCCCCTTACTAGAAGTAACCTTACCATGGCTACCTTTACCCTCAGCATTAGGACTGCCCAAGTTTTCCCTTTGCACTTCGTGAGAATTCTCTGCTCTACGTGATTCAAAATGTTGATGAACTGACGTTGAGTAGTTAGGGTCAAACCGATGTGGCTCAGAATGAGGCGTCTAATCAGGGGTAGTCTGTGTTTTTTTTAATATATATCAGAAATTGAAGTTGCATGTCAGTAAAACCAAGTTACATGCTAGTTCAAACCAAGTTACATGCCAGTACAAAACCAAGTTATATGCTAGTATAAAACCAAGTTACATGCTAGTAGAAGTACAAAACAAAGTTACATGCTAGTAGAAGTACAAAACCAAGTTACATGCTAGTACAGAACCAAGTTACATGCCAATAGAAAATCAAGTTACATGCCAGTACAAGACCAAGTTACATGCCAGTACAAGACCAAGTTACTTGCCAGTACAAAACCAAGTTACATGCCAGTACAAAACCAAGTTACATGCTAGTACAAAACCAAGGAAGGGAATTGAAAACCAAGTTACATTCCAGTAAGTTGAAGTTACCTGATGACGTGGCTGAACAAGATCATCCAGCCTTTTGTCCACCCGATCAAGCCTTTTGTTTAGGCGCCTCTCCATTGTCGAAACCTTCTTCTGTATCTCTTTCTTCATAATGTCTTCAAAGCGCTTTGACATTGCATTCATTACTTCCCTTATTGTTCTCGAAGAGTCCGTCGAGTCATCACCCACCTAAAGTGTACAAAGAAAAAAAGATTGAGTATCGGATTCTAGTTTACTTCATAAAATGATTTTATCACCTAGTAATCAAATTACCAGTGACATGACTCGAGATGTACGCGTCCTTTTTGTCCTTCCTCCCTTTTTTTTCTTTCTGAGGAGACATCTTTCTCTTCATCTGTTTAGGTCGTGATTGACCTCCATCATTAGCATCATCATCAGCAACATCAACATCAGCATCATCATCATTACCATCATCATTACCATCATCATTACTATCATCATTAGGTTGTTGCTCACCATCATCATAATTGAGTGGAACAAACTATGGACTCTCAGATAAATTCGTGTCCACACTAACCAAGTAAGGCTGTATCTTCTCATCGTCAGTTGGATTTAATACCTCCAACACAACATGTTATATAGTTAACAGAAGTGTCATGATTATTTTAAGTACTAATATAAAGAAAACTTAATTTTAGGTTAGGAAAGAAAAAAACATGCATTTCCCTCCTTCACTTCTTGTTCATACTTTGCAAATTTGGCAAAGAAATTGTGAGGCCTCTTAAAAATTATCCAGTTCTTCAAACGGGGATGGCGAGCTGCAGACTTCCATCGCCTAGAACTGACATTTCATAAATTTTTAACAATTTAACTACACAAGTTCCAGTAATGTTACATGCTACAAGTTACATGCCAGTTCAGAATGAAGTTACATGCTAGTTTAAAACAAAGTTACATGCTAGTTCATTTAGACACAATTATTGGAAGACTAATCTAATGCATAATTCCAGTAATGTTATATGTTACAAGTTACATGCCAACTCATAATGAAGTTACATGCTAGTTAAAAACAATGTTACATGCTAGTTCATTTAAACACAAAAATTGGAAGACTAATCTAATGCATAATTTCAGTAATGTTACATGCTACAAGTTACATGCTAGTTCAGAATGAAGTTACATGCTAGTTTAACAATGAAGTTACATGCTAGTTCATTTATTCACAAAAATTGGAAAACTAATCTAATGCATAATTCCAGTAATGTTACATGTTAGAAGTTACATGCTAGTTTAGGATGAAGTTAAATGCTATTTGAAATTGAAGTTACATGCTAGTTCATTTAATCGCAACATTTGGAAGACTAATATAATGCACAATTCCAGTAATGTTAAATGTTACAAGTTACACGCCAGTGCAAAATGAAGTTACATGTTAGTTAATAATGAAGTTACATGCGTCAATAAGATTTAAAACCTCACCAATAATGCCCAAGGGAAGCCGTATAAGTTATAGTGTGCGATTACCTTCCTTGATGCATTTGCAGACCGGAAACCTTGGCGTAGGTAGTGTATTGTCATCATATACACATAACTTCCCCATGGAAAAGAATCGAAGGATTTTAGATCCTCCACTAATGCAAACAACCATAATGACTCTTTCCTCCTCAAATCTTGTCCAAACAAAACATTATTGGCAACCAATACCAGGGCCATCTTCAAACCATCATTTGGTTGTTCAAATTGACCACCCATAAAATTTTCCCATACATGTTTCAGTTGCAGATTCTCATCCCCCCTGAAATATCTATCGTGGATCCCACCAGAAATGACATGATAAGTTTTCAAAAAAATGTCAGGCATCACCCCAAATTTTAGGCCTGTGACCAAACAAAATTCTCTTTTCGGGTGCGTTTGGTACCCCGGACAGTACGGGACAGGACGGGACAACTTTTTGTTATCCCACGTTTGGTACGCCATTAAAATGGGACGGGACGGGGCCGCATGGGACAAAAACCATGAAAACTTGTCCCACCTCATACCCTAGGCCAGACTTGTCCCGTGCATGGGACAAGTCTGGAAAAGATATTTTTACCCTCAAAGCTTTTGAAATTTACAAAAACTATCAACTATAAAAAAAAAACTTACCCTGATTGGGCGTTTGTCTCTCTCTCAAACCCTCATCATCGCTCGCTCGTCTCTCTCTCAAACCCACCGGCTGCAGATCCATCTTCGTCGGTGTCACGCGAACTCGCCGTCTTCGTCGAGGTCACGCATCCTCTCTTCACACAAAAACAGTCGTCGACCGCTTTTGTCTCTCTCTCAGACCCACCGGCTGCAGATCCATCTTCGTCAACATCAAGCGAACTCGCCGTCGTCGGGGTCACGCATCCTCTGTTCACACAAGAACAACCGTCACGCATCCTTTTGAGTCTTCTTCGTTAGAACAGTAGAGCGAAGCAGAGCAGTGAAGAGAGAATCGATGGACGAAATGCAGGTGGTGGAATTCATGGCGACGTATTTGAAGAATAAGGGATTCAGTGAAGCAGAGAACGCTTTACAAGCCTAGATTCAACGAACCAAGAACAACAGTAGCAGCAACAACAACAACAACAATAACGCCGTCGACGTCCTCAACGACCCCGAACTCTCCAAGTTCTTTCGCTCATTATCCGAGTATTTCTCCGTCTCCCTCTCTCTTTGCTCCAATTTAAATTTTTTTGAAGTTATTTAAAAGAGAAATTTTTCGATAGTATTGTTGAGTTTAGGTTTTCAAACTTTGAACTTCGATGGTGTTTGTTATTGTTATTAGGATTCAATTGTGCCATTTGAAATTAAATGCTACTTCAGGAAGATAGAATCCTAGAATGTTTGCTGAAAATTCAAGGACTCTGGTGTGTTTTGATTGGCTGAGCAAGCGTTAACGCAAGAAGAATTTACGATGATTCATGTGTATGTATGTACGTTTATGCTGTTTGTTCTTATTACTTATTAGTTTAAGCACATAATGTAACATTTGTTGTCAAATTTCTTTATTATATATAGACAAAATAGAAAATTTGAAAACGAAATAAGCTTTATTTTGTGTAGCAGCTGATCTAGAATCATTTGTTGGGTGAAATTTAAATGAGCTGTACCTGAAGTTAATGAAAATAAATTCTCAGTGGCTTATCAGTTTGTGTTCTTTCCTAGTTGTGAATTTTGAACCTCTTGCTTTCTTCGGTTAATTCTAGTGTTGAAATCCCTTGATACTTTGACGTTAGTGTTTGGTAATTTTGAGTTTTGATTTGTTTGAAACCTGTAATTTTTGCAGAGATACCCAAAGCGCTCCTCAAAAACCAATTAGACACTGCATATATGCATTTGATTTTCAATTAGAGGATTGCCTTTTTTTTTACCCAGAGGATTGCTTTTTATTTCTCCTTGACAATGCAGTTTTTGGTTCTTAAATGAATATTCTTGTTTTCCAGATCAGAGGATAGTCCCACACGATACCAGGATGAATATAGCAAACTTAGGTCTTGGACTTATAGCTCCTTGGATCTATACAAGGTAACTGGTATTAAGTTGCTTTCTAGTAATTCATTTTACAGGCTTGGTGTGAGTTCCCATTGTAGTAACGTAACTGCTCTTTGAACCATGCAGCATGAGTTGCTTCACGTGCTTTATCTTGTATTTATCCATTGCTTCATGGATCTGGTGGCAAAAAAGTATATCCAAGAAGGTGCGTTACAAAACTCTTTCTTAAAACTTGCTGACTTTTTGTTTACAAGGGCATTCACCCATTAATTTTGAATCTACAGCTAGAACCTTCTTCAATACTTTTCGTGAAGATCACGAAATGCTGCACTTGCGTGACCTTCAAAAGTTAGAAGGGGTTCTTCCTCCCTCTCATCTGGAGGTTATTTACTACCTGATTCTTCATGTTATCTTAAGCATGATTTTATCACTGCCATATAAAATCTCACTGGGTTGTCATTAATCAGGAGATGGAATTTGCTCATTCTCTAAGGCACAACAAAGTCAACATTAAGATATGTCAGGTATATATTTTTATTCTCCTGCACTTACTTACTTCCATAAAAATGAATATATTCTTTTTAATTTGCACATTATATGTGGCTGATAAGAGGCAACTAGTTTCCTGTAATAAAATTCCATCAGTACTATAATAATGTTTAAGTCTGCAGATGTGATATGCTTTTGCCTGTCCTTAAGAATCCAAATTTTTTATATAAGTAGCACTTGTCAATAGATGGTTATTGAACCAATAAGCTAACGTAATAGATCTAAATTTGTCAATTCATGAAAACAACTGAAACACCTATTGCTCATTGTTTTGTCAGTACTCCTATGAACTTATACGGTTAATAGGTCATTCCCACACTATGAACGACTGGTAACAATATTTGGAAAAGATCGAGCAACAAGGAATATGGCTGAATCCGCAGCAGATACTTTGGATAACATGGGATTGGAAACTGAAGAGTCGAACACAGCTGGTTTCACTCAGCCTTCCACAACTCCCTCAAATGTTGTCTCTGCTTCCTCTGACCCAAATACAGGAGAAACATCAAAGTGGAAGAGAAAAATGAATGTCAGTTCAACAACAGAAAAAATCACCAAGGCTTTGAAAAAAGCATGGAAAGAGCATCTGCGGATATTACTAAGTTGACTGAGGCAATTACGGTAGGGGATGCAATGACCCGTTTAGGTGTTGAGCTAGAGGGTATGGGTCTTGATCGTATGCAAGTGATACGGGTTGCTATGTATTTTGGAAATAAGCCAAACCAGTTGCGCATTTGGAATGACCTGAATGACTCTTACAAGCCGGATTTCGTGAATGCAATTCTAGAGGAGTGAACATGTTTGATATTGTAAACATGTTTGAAACTTATATTTTGTTGGAATTATGAACATATTTGAAACATGTTTGAAACTTATATTTTGTTGGAATTGTGAACATATTTGAAACTTATATTTTGTTAGAATTGTGAACATGTTTGTGTTATGGATTTTGTTATTAGGTTTGTGAACAAATATATTACATTAACTTTTTTGTCGGATCATGTTATTAAGTATTATCCATAATTTACTATTATGTGGAAAGAAAAGATGTGTGGTTGAATAATTACAACTTATAAAATATATTTTTCTTTTCTATTATTCACAATTACGAGCATGTAAAAATGAATAATATTTTTATTTAAAAAATTGAGGAAATAATATTATTAATTGATATTATTATTAAAAAAATAAGGGAATGACCATAATAATAATATTATTATTTGAAAAAAAAAACACATGTCTTCCAAAAAATTATTAATTAAACTATTTTTAATTACAATATTATTGTTTTTATGAAATATGATATATAAAAATATTTTTTAATATAATAAAATAAATTTTGACTTGTCTTGTCCCAAATATGATGTATAAAAATATTTATCACTATTATGTGGTAACAAACATTGGATAGGACAAGGAGGGCACTTTGGTCATTTGAATCTCTTGTCCCGTTCTGTCCCAGTCATACCAAACA